>OX422220.1:317946535-320346535 GCA_949130495.1 Sambucus nigra | reverse complement strand
ATTACCGACAAAGGGACGTACTGCTATAAAGTGATGCCCTTTGGTCTGAAAAATGCAGGGGCAACATACCAACGTCTTATCAATAAGATGTTCAAAGAGAAAATAGGGAAGACCATGGAAGTATATGTAGATGATATGCTGACAAAAATCTCGAAAGCTTGCACTCATATAGCAGACCTTGAGAAGACCTTCGATGTGATGGACTCATACAAGATGAAACTCAACCCAGCGAAATGTGTCTTCGGAGTAGGATCCGGGAAGTTCCTGGGATTCATCGTCAACCAGAGAGGGATCGAAGCGAACCCTGAAAAAATTAAGGCGTTTTATGACATGAAGACTCCTAGGAGTATCAAGGATGTCCAAAGACTCACGGGGAGAGTGGCTGCGCTTAATAGGTTCGTCTCTAGGGCGACGAACAAGTGTCTCCCATTCTTTAAAGTTTTAAGAAAGGCCTTCTAATGGGGTGAAGAGTGTGAAAAATCCTTCAACCAACTCAAGTCCTACTTAGGGTCTCCCTTATTGCTGTCTCGGCCCATCGCAGGAGAAAGGTTATTTGTGTATCTGGCAGTCTCTGAATCAGCCATCAGCGCGGCCATCATACAGGAAGAGGATGGTATCCAAAGGCATGTATACTTCAATAGTAAGGCCCTTCAAGGGTCTGAGCAAAATTATCCCCGTATGGAAAAGTTGGCTTATGCCCTAATACATACCTCAGGAAAAATGAAGCCTTACTTCCAAGCTCACTCCATGGTAGTCCTCACTGACTCCCCACTAAGGCAGGTCTTGTATACACCTGAGAAGTCCGGGAGATTGATGACCTGGGGTATCGAATTAGGAGAATATGATCTTACCTACCAGCCTACGACAGCCATCAAAGGGAAGGCCCTCGCGACTTTGTTGCAGAATTCACCTGGGAAGAGGCAGAGACAGAGAAAGGCCTAGAAGAGGGCGAAGAGACAAACCATAGTGTCTTCGGAAATTCTGAAGAGACGGCACCAAACGTCTTTTGAGATCAGGAAGAGGTCATCTCAGGCAAAACCCGGAGAAGAATAGAAGAGAACGAAGAGGATCGATACCTCTTCAAGCAAGGAGTTATGATAGAAGAGGTCTTCTCATCAGATACAGACGTTTGGAGCTTGTTCGTTGATGGCTTTTCCTGTGATAGTGGAAGCGGTGCGGGGCTAATACTCTCAGCTCCAGATGGCGCCAACATTGAATACGCCTTGAGATTCAACTTCCAGGCCTCAAACAACGAGTCCGAGTATGAGGCCATGATAGCAGGCCTCTTATTGGAAAAGACTCTTTGTGTAAGATGTCTCCTACTCCATAGCGACTCAAGGTTAGTTATCAATCAAGTGTTGGGAGTCTATGAGGCCAAAAATGAAAGAATGGCGAAGTACCTGGAGAGAGTGAGAAAGATGTTGGAATATTTTGAAGAGGAAAAACTGAAAAGAGTGCCTCGACAAAGTAACAGCCACGCTGATGCATTGGCAAGGTTGGCTTCGGCAACGAAGATAGAGGTTAGAAGGACCGTTCCGATCGAGGTCTTAGGAAAGGCAACCATCGAGGAAGAAGAGTTATGTAACCCTTGTCACAATTTGAACCTAGGAGACTCATGGATCGACCCGCTCGTCAGATACATAAGAGAGGGAGAGATGCCTGAGTCCAAAGTAGAGAGGAGAAGATTGAGATATAGAGTTGCCAAGTTCTCGATGATAGGAGACGTCTTGTACAAAAAAGGGTTTATATTGCCTCTCCTTAGGTGCGTGCATCCCACGGAAGTCTCCAGGGTCTTAGAGGAAGTCCATGAGGGTTCTTGCTCTAGACACATAGGGGGAAGGCCCTAGGCCAAGAGGATTATCACTCAGGGATACTGGTGGCCTACCTTGTCCAAGGACGCTACAGACTACGTAAAGAGGTGAGACAAATGTCAAAGGTTCGCCACTATCCCTCATCAACCCCATTAGCCTATGACGTCAATATCTTCTCCATGGGCATTTGTGGTATGGGGAATTGACTTAGTAGGACCCTTGCCAAGAGCTGTCAACAGCTATACATTCTTGATAGTTTCCATTGACTACTTCTCAAAGTGGGTTGAGGAAGAGCCGATGATAACAATCACAGAGCAAAAGACTTTCCAGTTCATTTGGAGGAATATCATATGCAGATACGGCCTCCCAAACACTCTCATCTCAGATAATGGGACCCAGTTCAAGAACTCCTCTTTAGAAAAATATTGCCTAAGAGTAGGAATAAAGCAATTCTTCTCATCTCCTGGCCGACCTCAGGCAAATGGCCAGACCGAGGTCACAAACAGAACTATCCTAGACGGGATCAATAAGAGGTTAGAGGATGCGAAGGGAAGATGGGATGAAGAGGTCTACACTGTGTTATGGGCCTACAGAACCATGACAAGGACATTAATAGGAGAAACCCCGTTCATGCTGGCATATGGCTCGGAGGTCGTCATACCAACGGAGGTAGGGCTCCTAACTCATAGGATTTAGACTTATGACCCTGACAATAATGGGGAAGAGAGGAGGCTAGACCTAGATCTTATCGAAGAAAGAAGAGAAGACGCAGAAGTCAGACAAGCAGCCTACCAACAGAGGGCAGCAAAATTCTACAACCAGAGGGTGAAGTCAAGACCCATTGCAGTGGGAGACCTAGTGCTAAAGAAGACCTACAAAAAGTAAATAAGCTTCACCCAAACTGGCATGGCCCCTACAAAGTGACAGAAGAGGTTGTGCCTGGCACCTACAGGCTAGAAAACCTAGAAGGAGAACCTTTCACTAACCCATGGAATGCTGATCACCTAAAGAGATATTACATATGATGTTGCATAGAGTTTTATGTAAATGTACCATCTTATTATAAAGATGTTATTAATAAAGATCAGTTCCCATGACAGTTCTTGCTTCATTCTTAGATCAGAGATTTATTATGGGGATAACATCTTAGGGGATGACCTCAGACCCTCACAACACCATTCAGTGGTGACGAGGTCTGAGGTCAGACACCATAAATTAGATGACCTCAGACACATAACATCATTAATTTGGTGAATATTTATTATGGGGATAGCATCTTAGGTGATGACCTCAGACCCTCATAACACCATTTAGTGGTGACGAGGTCTGACAGACACCATAATGAGATGACCTCAGACCCTTGACATCATTAATTTGGTGAGACTAATTATGGGGGTAACATCTTAGGTGATGACCTCAGACCCTCATAACACCATTCAGTGGTGACGAGGTCTGAGCTCAGACACCATAATGAGATGACCTCAGACCCTTAACATCATTAATTTGGTGAGACTAATTATGGAGGTAACATCTTAGGTGATGACCTCAGACCCTCAAAACACCATTCAATGGTGATGAGGTCTGAGCTCAAACACCATAATGAGATGACCTCAGACCCTTAACATCATTAATTTGGTGAAGATTAGTTATGAGGATAACATCATAGGTGATGACCTCAGCCCTTCATAACACCATTCAGTGGTGACGAGGTCTGAGGTTAAACACTATAAATTAGATGATCTCAGACACATAACATCATTAATTTGGTGAAGATTTATTATGGGGATAACATCTTAGGTGATGACCTCAGAACCTCATAACACCATCGAGTGGTGACGAGGCCTGAGCTCAAGACCATTGGTTGAGTTTAAGCAAAACCATTGCAAAAAGACAAGCTTAGAAAGAGGGCTTCAGAGGTTAAAGCTCATTACAAATTTGTTTTTAACAGACACCATTGCAACGAAACTAATAATGAAAAGCATCACATGACATTCAATGAAAAGAAAGTGAAGATGGACCTCATCAGTGGTTGATATATATTCAGAAATAATATGTTCAACGATTACCGAAACTCCATAATACAAAGAGCTACAAACAATGATTAAAAAATCCTAAGGGTTTAAAGGGGGAACGTTGACATCCTCGGCTTGATTAGTCACCTCGACCGCATCATCAAGATGGTCTGCCCCTCCAACCTCGGTGACCTCCAATGTAGTAGTCTCGGCGGGAGCGACAGTCTTTTCCTCAACCTCCTAAAGATCCTGGGCGAATTGAGGGTCGGCAAAGCCCAAACCAACAAAATCAGAGGCCTTCAAAGTACCGAAATCTCTCTCCCTGGCGTCAGCCCATTTAATAGTGTATTTGATACCTCTTCAAGGTATTCAAAACCAAAGCCCATGAACTCTTCAGAGGACTTGTAGTCAGCAATTATCTTCTCAGAGGCGTCCTCAAGGGCGGCCCTGACAGCTAAGTTGACTTTCTGCTACAGAATGTCGTCCCTAGCCTTCAGCGCAACAGCATGATCCTTACCGAGCTGGGAGATGTCCTTCTCCAACCCCTTCTGAAAGAGTTGGCGCTTGCGTTCAATTAAGAAATAATATAATAAATACCATTTTAACTCAAATTAACCCTAAGCATGCAACTAGGTGTGATTGAAACAATATGAAATCATGCACGAATTATTCAACACACAAAGTTAAGGAAAAATCCCCCACAGGGGCAAAACCATTTGTATATCACTATAATTTGTAAGAGAAACGGCTTACAATCGGATTACACTGAAATACAAGTTTTTGACTAAGAATTACCTGCAGGCATCGGATTCTGTAGTCACGGCTGGAATTATCCCTTTCCAGTAGGGCTGCAATGAAGAGGAAGAAACGGTCCACTTCACAAGGGTTGAACAACAACAATGGTGTTCTTGGGTTACCAAACTTGATTCACATCGATATGGAAGATGTGTGAATCTAAAAACCTAGAATCAAAGGACTTAATAGGTGAAGACTTTAGGGTTGATATTCTCTGAAAATCGTTGAAAAGTCTTGAGAAAACCAACCTCCAAACGTGGTTTAAATAGGAAGCCAAAACCCTAAAAAATCTACAACACGATCTGGCAGAGTTTATCCAGGGCGGACCGGTCCGGGTCTTAGGCGGATCGGTCCGATAGCGGACCGGTTCTTTTAATTTGAAGCTGATTCGGTTCGCATTCGGTTCGGGGCTCACTGGCTTCAAAGTGCACGGCGGATCAGTCTGGGGCAGTCCGGTCCGGGTCTCAGCGGATCGGTTCTTTTTATATAAAGGCGGATCGATCCGGGGTAGTCAGAAGCGGATCGATTCGTTTTAATTTCAGGCGGACCGGTCCAGCTGACTGGATTTCTGAATTCTTCCTTTCTTTTGATCTTCGGATTCCGTTGATGATGAATGGACTTTGAATCTTTGCAACGGTGTTACGGCTAATGACATATACAAGTATGTTGGATAAAAATGTCCTTACAAATCTCCCCCTATGTTTATGCCGGAACAAACATAAAAAATCTGAATTATCTATAATCACAATGCCTATACAAATCTACCCATCCATGAACCCAAAAACTGAAAGTGGTACAAATGACTAAGGCTGCATCGTTTGTTCTTCGAATCTTCAGAAATCTCACCGCTTTTCTCATCAGGGTGTGAAACATGGGATTATCAAAAGATGTACCTACACACATGAGACAAAGCAAATACCAAGTGACGTATCGAGTTTGAAATGAGATAAACATAAGCAAATTTCACAACTCCCCCATAATCAGATAATTCATTCTCCCCCTTTTTATGATGTCCCCAATTAGACAAATGAGAGAAATAAATGAAGCAATCAAGTATCGGGGTGACACAAGGCATAAAATCACACTATGAATGAACATAAAACAACCAAGTCGGTGATAGCGTAAAAGAATGGGTGTGATCAAAATTCGATAGAAAAATCAAAGCATACAAACATGACATATGTGCACGATGAATATTGGATATTCCTAACGAATGAACTCAAATGATTCCTTTGGTGTAAAAGATTGGAAATATAAGACATTGACTATATCAAATCTACAAATCAAAGCTCAAAGTGATTTCTACACCAATAACGTCCAAAATGTTTTCATGCTTTTTCAGGACGTTCAAGGAAGTGCAAACCCATTTTAAAAATTCTCCAACCAAACTCCCTCAGATATTATTATAATAGAGGTATACTAAATTCTCAAACTTTGGAGAATTGATGGTGAAAACTAAATGGCCCAGATTTGGCATGAATTGCTTTTTATTGCCTTATCAATTTTTTCGGGGTCTTTTAACCTCTTAGGACCTCGGATATTAAAATTCCTCCATTTTTTAGGTCCTTTTAAACGGTGGCTTTTGCGCAAAGGATAGGAATCAACTTTCGCAGCCCCTCCCCATTATGAAAATATGCACACAGTCTCACCAAAATGGTTTTTACATGCAATCCAATTTTGTCAAGTTTTATCGCATATTGTACATTGTATAGACAGAATTGAGATAGAAAAACTCAAGCCAATATGTGATAGACAAGTGCAATAATCAAATATAGTCGTTCATGTGTGCATTAAAGGATATAAGAGTCAAACATGTAGGAAGATATCACTAATTACATCTCAAGGACTCCAATCAATGTTAAGCACATGGATGAAATGATGTAGCGTCTCAAATCTCTACCAAACAGTCACATGGATATATGAAATGAAGTTATGACTTGGCTATCTTAAATGCTCATCCATAAAAGGCAAATCTCTTTTTCAATTTTTCAAAAATTTTATCAAAATAAAATCTTTTTGTGTTTTTCTAAAAAAAATTTCTAAAAAGAAAATCTTTTTGTATTTTTCAAAGAATAATGAAAAGCAAAAATAAGTAAAACACACTAATAGTACAATCTAGCAATAGGCATCAGAGGATATGAAAATGACAATGCAATCTACGCTAGACATGGACCAACCCCTCAGTCAACTGTGCAAATCCCCAAAGACTTCCTAAGACTCTCAAATCTAAGGACATCTAAAGGTTTCGTGAAAATATCGGCTAACTGACGGTCGGTGGGAACGAAACTCAGGGATACGACCTTCTCCTCAACTAACTCACGTATGAAGTGCTCGCGTAACCTGATGTGCTTTGTGCGCGAATGTTGGACAGGATTGCGGGATATGTGTATCGCGCTCGTGTTATCACAGGAAATGAACATGGTGTCCTGTGAGATCCCATAATCCTCCAACATTTGCTTCATCCACATGAGTTGCGTGCAACAACTCCCGGCGGTGATGTACTCAGCCTCCGTAGTGGACAAAGAGATGGAGTTTTGCTTCTTGCTCAACCAAGAGATAAGAGCAAAACCAAAGTAGAAACACCCACCCGAAGTGCTCTTACATCCATCTACGTCCCCGGCCCAATCGGCATCCGAATAGGCGGACAAACGGTCATCGGTATCAAAGGAATACCAAATATCGAATGAAAGAGTCCCACTCATGTATTTGATAATACGTTTTAGAGCGAGTAAGTGTGACTCTTTAGGAGACGCCTGATAATGCGCACAGACTCCAACACTAAAGGCCATGTCGGGACGACTAGCAGTCAAGTAGAGAAGACTGCCTATCATACTCCGATACAAGGTTTGCTCTACGTCCTTGCCTGAAGTGTCCTTACTAAGCTTGGTAGTGGTACTCATAGGTGTACGAGTATGCTTAGTGGAGTCTAAACCAAATTTCTTCACTAGGTCTCTAGCATACTTGGATTGGGAGATGAACATCCCATCCTCTAGCTGACGAACCTGGAGACCAAGGAAGAAAGTAAGCTCACCTACCATGCTCATCTCAAGCTCCCTTTTCATCTCCTCCTCAAAGTGGTGAGCATGCTGGGAGCATGTGGATCCAAAGACTATGTCGTCCACATAGACTTGGGCAACCAAGATAGCACCATCATCTCTCCTGACGAATAACGTCATATCAACTCCCCCTCTTTTGAATCCACGGGCTAAGAGATAGGAAGTAAGCCTCTCGTACCAAGCACGGGGTGCTTGCTTCAAACCATACAAGGCTTTCCTCAGATAGTAGACGTGATCAGGGTTCTTAGGGTCTTCAAACCCTTTTGGTTGTTCCACATAAACCTCCTCCTGTAGAATGCCATTCAGAAAGGCACTCTTGACATTCATCTGATATAACTTGAAGTGTAGATGACATGCGATGGCAAGAAGTAAGAGGACGGACTCAAGCCTCGCAACAGGAGCAAATGTCTCCCCAAAGTCTACACCCTCTATCTGTGTGTAGCATTGAGCGACCAACCTAGCCTTATTTCTGGTTATGGTACCATTTTTATCCATTTTATTCTTGAAATTCCACCGGGTACCAATAACATTAGTATCACTAGGTCGGGAGACAAGTTCCCAGACATTGTTCTTCTTAAACTGAAGCAACTCATCCTGCATAGCAGATATCCAGTGTTCATCTTTGAGTGCATCTTTGTGGTTCTTGGGCTCGACTTTGGACGTGTAGCAATGATGACTAACAACGTTCTCTAGTTGAGCACGAGTCTTAACCCATAGAGTGGGATCTCCAACAATGGCTGAAGGATCATGACTCTTGTGAACCCAAGCAGGAGTGTCCCCTAACACAGGATTAGGGTCCACAGAGTGTGAGAGATGAACAGGTAAATCACTGTCAGAACAGCCCTCATCCTCACACTGAAGGTTAGGATCAATAACCGTTAAAGGTTCGTCATCTTACACGGTAACGTTTATTGATTCCATAATCCTAGAGCTCTTCAGGTTAAAAACCCGGTATGCTCTACTTTTCGATGAATATCCTAGAAATATTCCCTCGTCGCTCCGGGAGTCGAACTTTCCTAATTGCTCTCTATCCCGTAGGATGTAGCATTTACTCCCAAAAACACGAAAATATGCCAGGTTGGGTTTCTTGCCAGTCCATAATTCATAAGGCCTTTTGAGTGTGTGTGGACGCAGATATACCCTATTCACCGTGTGGCATGCTGTAGACACTGCCTCTGCCCAAAATCTCCTAGAGACCTTACGACCTTGAAGCATTGATTTAGCCATTTCTTGGATCGTTCAATTCTTTCTCTCAACAATCCCATTTTGCTGAGGAGTTCTCATAGCAGAAAACTCATGTTTGATCCCAAAGCTATCACAATAAAGATCTACTTTTGCTTCAGTAAATTCAGTGCTGTTGTCACTACGTATTCTGTTAATAGTGACACCGTGTTGATTTTGCAGGACACGACACTTGGTCATTAAGAAATCTACAGCATCGGATTTCTCTCTCAGAAAACCTACAATGGAGTACCTGGAGAAATCATCTACCATAACGAGAATGTATCTCTTACCACCTAGACTCTCCGTGCGAGTAGGACCCATAAGATCCATGTGAATCAACTCAAGAACACGGGAGGTGGTAATAGAATTCAACTTCCTATGAGGGCTACGGATTTGTTTTCCCAACTCACAGGGTCCAAAAATCATGGAAGTTGGCTTTCCAAGTGATGGTAAGCCACGTACTAGGTACTTTTTGACTAAACGAGATAAGTCTCTAACGTTCACATGACCTAGACGTTGGTGCCACAGATCCATATGAGTGATCGTGGCGCTGTTGCAAACAAGTGAGGATGTGGGCTCAGCCCCATAGCAGTTATCCTCTATCCTCACCCCTTGCACTAAGAGTTTATCAGATTGATTATAGACTTTACACGCTTTCCGGTCAAACTTCACTGCAAAGTCATCGTCGCACAGTTGGCTGATGCTAAGAAGGTTTGCTTTCAAACCTTTGACGTACAGCACGTTCTCTAGCTTTGGAAATCCTGGTAACTCTACTGTACCTCATCCTATTATGCTAGATTTGCTACCATCTCCAAAGGTGAATCTCCCATCATTATAATCCTCAATATGGGTAAAATATGAGACATCACATGTCATGTGTCTGGAGCATCCACTGTCAAAATACCACTGTGAGGTATTATGGGCTTTGAGAGAGACATGGACAACAAGGGCCTTTTTTTCTTTCTTAGGAACCCAAGAATAGGTACCTTTTTATATTCCCTTGTTGTTGTAGGTTTTAGCCGGAATGAGGGGCGCATTCATTGATGGTAAGGTCATTCGTCGGAATTCCTCCATCAAACTCTGTGATGTGGCAGCTAGAAACTCAACACGCTCTCTCAGACTGGCAAACTCATCAGTCTGATGTGGTGGAGAAAACGTACGTCGTGTCCGACCCAACTTATAGCAATCATCCCTAAGGTGTCCATTTCTTTTGCAATGGGAGCAAAAGGGCACAGTAATAGGAGCACCTTGGATTACTTTTCTTGGCCGAACTCTCCTTCTTGGTTTTTGATGATGGCCATAAGGAGTCGTAGTAAACTCAGGAATTGGTCCGGGTGCAATTTGGGATGTGGAGGCACCATCAAAACCTATTCCTTATCTGTCACCAAAACCTAAAGCGGGATCGAGGAGCATCTTTCCCATCTTCCCAGATCTGTCCTTGATTTGTACCTTGACTTTCCTAGCTCTCTCAAGGTCATGAGTAAGCTGGGCAACAAGGGCTTCAAGTTTCTTCCAAGTCTCCAAGGAGGAATGGAGCTCACTCGTAAGACTAGCCACTTTTTTAGTTAAGTCCGCTTTCTCTTTCTGAAAACTGCTCTCTCTCTCTCTAAGAAAATTCTCTTTACTAACCCAGGAAGACTCTCTCTCTCTCATGGCGGTGCAGGTGGACTCTCTCTCTCTCGTCTCTTCTAACTCTTCTTCTAATGCGGTGATCCTAAGAACTAATGCCTTGTTACGTTTTTTAGTTTTGAAAGACTCATTATATAACTCGGCGTAGGCGCGTTGAAGGTTACTCTCGTCCTCACTACCTTCCTCCTCCCCCTCACTTTCTTCGCTCTCATTGTCAAGGTGTCCTTGTGAAGCATCATCCTCATCGTCGTGAGGAGAACTAGGAGTATTCACATGACTAGCCATGAACGCGGTGAAGTTACGCTCATGCGGTGACTCATCTCCCGAGTCCACCGAGTCGACCTCACTGTCGTCACTAAGGGTAGCATTTATGACAACTTTACCCTTTTCCCTATTCAGACGAGTGGCACACTCAAACGCTCTGTGTCCCTTACCGTCGCACTCAAAACATCTCTCACATTCTTTCAGAGGAGGATTTTTGTAATCTTTTTCATTTTTCTTTTCAAACTTATTTTTCTCAAATTTCTTTTTATCTTTTAAATTGCCATTTTTCTTAAATTTGAGAATTCTCTTGAAATGTTTTGCGAAAAGAGCCAAATCATCCAAGTCAAAATCGCACTCAGAATCTGACGTGTCAGTCTCTCTCTTTCTAGATGACTCTACTCTCTTTCTAGCTGACCCCTCACTCCTTATCTCTTGGGCTTTAAGTGCAATTCCCTTATCTTTAGATTTAGCATTTTTAGGGAACATATCAATTTCATAAGTTTGCAAATCTCCTACAAGTTCTTCCAATTTTAGCGTATTTAAATTACCCATAGAATTTAGCACAGTGACTTTAGGGATAAAACCCTTAGGCAAAGAACGAAGAATCTTTTTAACAACTCTAGCATTTGGAATTTGTTCACCAAGATTAAAAGTAGTATTCACAATGTCAGAAAGTCTAGCATAAAATTCATCAAAGCCTTCAGAATCATGCATGGTGATTGTTTCAAATTGAGTTGTCAAGTTTTGCAACTTAGACTCTTTCACAACATTAGTTCCTTCATGGGTGAGTTGTAAAACATCCCATGCCTCTTTTGACGTGGTACACGTCATTATTCGTTTGAACTCATCAGGTGTGACAGACCCAGAAATAGCACTTAGACCCTTAGAATTAAAAGATGACCATTTAATTTCTTCATCAGACCAAGAAATGTCAGGTTTCAAGTTGGTCACATTATCAACAGTCACGGTGGGAGGAGCCCACCCTCGTTCAAACAAAATCCAGACACGTTCATCAATGGCTTTTAAAGCCGACCTCATACGGGCTTTCCAATAAGCATAATTTGTCCCGTCAAAAATAGGCATTTTATAATATGACTTCTCCATTTGAACATGCACTTTTTCAAAAATCAATTTCTTCAGAAAATTGATATCTTAGAAAAATTTTGCGGAAAATAGGAATACGCGACAGATTAGCGTAACCTGCTCTGATACCAATTTGAAAGAGTTGGCGCTTGCGTTCAATTAAGAAATAATATAATAAATACCATTTTTAACCCAAATTAACCCTAAGCATGCAACTAGGTGTGATTGAAACAATATGAAATCATTCACGAATTATTCAACACACAAAGTTAAGGAAAAATCCCCCATAGGGGCAAAACCATTTGTATATCACTATAATTTGTAATAGAAACGGCCTACAATCGGATTACACTGAAATACAAGTTTTTGACTAAGAATTACCCACAAGCATCAGATTCTGTAGTCGCGGCTGGAATTATCCCTTTCCAGTAGGGTTGTAATGAAGAGGAAGAAATAGTCCACTTCACAAGGGTTGAACAACAGCAATGGTGTTCTTGGGTTACCAAACTTGATTCACATAGATGGAAGAGGTGTGAATCTAAAAATCTAGAATCATAGGACTCAATAGGTGAAGACTTTAGGGTTGATATGCTCTGAAAATCGTTGAAAAGTCTTGAGAAAACCAACCTCCAAACGTGGTTTAAATAGGAAGCCAAAACCCTAAGAAATCTGCAACACGATCTGGCAGAGTTTATCCAGGGCAGACCGGTCCGGGCCTTAGGCGGATCGGTCCGATAGCGGACCGGTTCTTTTAATTTGAAGCTGATTCGGTTTGCATTCGGTTCAGGGCTCACTGGCTTCAAAGTGCACGACGGATCAGTCCGGGGCAGTCCGGTCCGGGTCTCAGCGGATCGGTTCTTTTTATATAAAGGCGAATCAGTCCGGGGTAGTCAGAAGTGGATCGGTTCGTTTTAATTTCAGGCGGACCGGTCCGGCTGACTGGATTTTTGAATTCTTCCTTTCTTTTGATCTTCGGATTCCATTGATGATGAATGGATTTTGAATCTTTGCAATGGTGTTACGGCTAATGACATATACAAGTATGTTGGACAAAAATGTCGTTACACCTTCACCCTCTGCTCAGAGTCCTTCAGCTTAGACTTGAGGTTCTCGATCTCTGCGTTCAGAGTACTCTAGACTTTCTCGGCCTCTTGACCCTTTTGGATGAGGGGCAACTTCCTCAGAGTCCAGTTGGATAAATAGTGCATAGCTGTCAAGCCCTGCATATTTAGTGATCATGAGTAAGCTGACGAAGAATCAGATGTTACACTTAGAAGAATTTCTGAAGAAGGATCAAATCATACGTGAACGGCTCTGTGAAGGACGAACTCAACCAGCAATGGGGTGTCAAGGGACCTGAAGAAGCGTTTGTCAGCCTCGGTCATTATAGAGCCGACGGTATCCAGGGCTTGAAGGCTATGGCCGACTACACTGTCGGTTAACTTCAACTGACCCAGATGAGCCGACAGGGTGTCAGCTGAAGAGATGGGGATGGCAGTGTCGGCAGTCTTCTTCTTCGGCCTCTGATCCTCCGGGGCATGACCCCCTGGAGCCCTCTTCTTTGTGGCTGGGGGCTTAGAGGCAGAGGGAGCTAGTGGAGGAGTGTTAAGGCCTAATTTCTTGGCGAGTCTCGTCAAGCTTGGTGCAACCATCTCTCAAAGCTCGTCTGGAATATCTTTGGTCGCTCTGTAAAAAGTTAATAGATCTGAGTTAGATAATCAGCTATGAGTAAACTCAGAGGTTAAACTTAAAAACAAAAATGCTTACCAAGCTCGGCAAGGGGACTTCCACCTAGACCTTTCCCACAGAGGTAGTGGGGAGTCATTAAGTGTTTGAACCTGAAAAATAGACCATGAACCCCCTGATATTGAAGGGCTTTCACCTTCTGGAGGTTTTATAGACTTAGGCCAGGGTCGGCCCTAGCAGACATGGTGACCTTACCCCACCTCAGGGGCATCCTCTGCTCCAGATTAGACGAGGGAACACATGGGCCAAACTCCCATGGCCCTGAAGCAAAGAAGTACCGAGGCTTCCAGTTATGGTTGGAAGTCTGAGTCACCTAAAGCATTTTCTTCTCAGGCTTTCGAGCTAAAAAATGGTAGTAGCTCGGATGATTTTTGGCCGAGAAAGGGACGTAGCAACCTACAAAGACCTGAACTGGAAAGTCTGAGTGGTGGACAGCCTTCCATAACACTATGGCCCCTATTAGGACTCTCCAGGTATTAAGAGAGAGTTGAGAGGGGGCCAAATTAATATAAGAAAGGATGGACTTGATACTGGGGTGAATGGGCAGATGGAACCCCAACTTGAACATCTGCTCGTACAGGAAAATCTCGCCGTATCGGCCATGATAATCCCTCTCTTCCCTCAGAGGTATCCTAAGTTTTATTGAGGGGCTGATAGAATACAGATATGTGAAGCAGAGAAGGTCTACCTCAGTAATTCTACTCTCAATCTCGGCCACCTCAGAGACGTCGACATCTCTCTAAACCTCATCATCATATAACTCAACGTCGGCCGGAGCAGATGTTGATGGGTTACTCGGGAACCTCTGAGCGAACTCTGCCCCGGTGACAGTCGACACAGGGATGGCGTCAAGTGGTGGTGGAATGGCCACACTCGGCTCAAGAATCTCAACCTCTAAGGAAGACCCTGAGGTGCTTGAGTGATTATGGGACGAGGCTCGGCTGGAGACCTCGGCCTGATTAGGGGCCTGATGAGGCCTAGGTGTGAAGTCCATGGCCTCTTAAAAGGAATCCATAGGCATGGGGTGTCTGAGGTAGAGTATTCAGACTCAGACATAGGTATGGGATCTGCAGGAACCTCTGTCTGATAGAAGTTCTCCGGGGGGTCAGGATATATCACCTTCAGAGGTGGTGGAAATATGGGTCTAATGGGAAACTCTTGTGATCTACGAGCCTCCTCATGTGCACTTTCTATTTGCCTAATCTTTTCTAAAGTCTTCTCTCTAAGAGAGGGGAACTCCTCATGAAGCTGATATAAGGGTCTGAGCATCAGAGGACGACACTACACTTGGGGATTTTCCTAAAATCCAAAAATTACAAACAAGACTGGTTGATAAAGCAAAAGAATCTAAGGATCAAACCAAGAAATTCAAAGCAACCACAAGTAGCCGGAAAACTCAGAAACTCGCCGAAAAACTCAGAAACTCGCCGAAAAACTCAAAAACTCGCTGGAAAATTCAAACCAGAAGGAAAAAGCAAAGAAAATGAAGGGGAGAAGATACCTGGAAATGACACGACAAGGGGAAGTGATGAAAATTCAGAAAAAACCACCAACAAAGACCTCTGCAGTAGATTCTGGTTCGAAATGCCTTTTAGAGGGAGAAAGCGTTCGCAGAAGAGGGAAGTGAAGAAGAAAGAAGAAATGAGGGTTCAAAACCCTTAAATAAGTAGGCACGATTCCCAAGGCCTATCATTGCCTTGGGAGCCCCAAAGGGCTGCTGACAGCACACGCCTACCAAGCAAGCATGTTCCAGCATTGGACAAGTGTCAAGAAAGTATTGGATTGTAACAGACAGGCCTTGGAGGTGTAAAAATCCCCTAGTCACTTACTCTCACATATGACTAAGGGCTGGGGGGTGATTGATATGCCCCAAGTGTAACCTCGGTCTAGAGACATCAACCTCGGCCGATATTATGGCCGACGCTGGGAATGTCTTGGACACGCGATATCACCCCTCGGCCATATCAAGGTCGGCCCAGGCCAACACTACCATGAGCCTCTCCAAGGGACGTCACAAGGATCGACAACATTCTCGTATACCTTGGAATGGCAACCTCGGTCAGATGTAGGCCGAGCTCGCAGGAAGCCACCAGCAACCTCATCAAGCCACCAGTTCAACCTCGTCTCAGGCCGACCTTGTCCATTGTCTCGGCCAAGATTAGGCCGAGACCTCCATGGAATACTCGGACTGAACAGTTATCAAGACTCACCAACCTCGGCCTCACCAAGGCCGAGGTCATACCCTTGACGCGCTAGCCGAGTACCTACTGACATTTAGATAAGGACACGTGGACACAAATCAGTTATAACAAGATTATTCCCCACACGTGGGGAGAATATTACATCATCATTCTCTACATGTGACAGTAACAGATGGCACTGCCATATTGGTGAGGTAACCACACACATGCTCATTGCATGCATGGAGGGTACATTACACCCCCTAGGTACTATATATTGAGGTCATCATATACCTTGCAAAGGGATCCCCAGATATTCAACCCTATCTAAAACCCTATCTAGATACACAGTAGAGAGAAAAAGCTTGAGAGATTGTATCCATGGCCATTAGTGCTTTATTGTAGTGAGGTTATTCATACACACACAGTGGACGTAGGCCAATCTAGGCTGAACCACTTATATTCTAGTGCTCTCTCCTCTTCCCCTCATCTCATTCTCTTACCTTTTACATAACTATGCTGCCATTGTTGTTCTTAGATTGAGCTTGAAAACATCTTATCTAGTGGTGCTGATTCTGGCATCATCATTCATCTTATGATTAGCTGCTGGGGAAATGATACTCAAGTAAATTAAAAGTTGGATTACATTTCAAAGATGCAAGCATTGGTTAGAATGGCCTGTGTACTCGTGGAAATCACAATGGGCGTTGGTTTTGAATTTTTGGGGAAGTGGGTTTAGTAATGGACAAGGGTCCAGAGGTTTGATAAGATTTTGTCTTAACAACGCTTGGTAGATTTTGGTTAAGGGAGCACGGGGTTCAATTTTTTCCTTTCTTCTAGGGTTAAGATGACTTTCTTATGCCCAAAAGGTAGTGGGACGAGAGATATTATTAATGGTTGAGACTCTGGCATTCGAAGGCTTGTCATACTTTCTGGGTGTGAACTGTCCGGACACTTTCTTTGGCTCGGTTTCTGTCTTGGAAACACTTTGTTCAATCTCCAAACTTGCTTCTCAAAAGGCTCGAAAGTGTGGGCAATACGTTCCTCCCATAGTTTCTCAAATATGGGCCAAGAAATTCTTCTTCACTATGCTCACTTGTTCTTCTTTCGGAGGTAGTTGGTCATGGTGGCATATTTCACTTTCCCCCTTGCTATGAAGTTATTGACAGTTTCCTCATGATTATGCTTGAGAAGTTCTAGATCACAACGCGTAAACACAACCTCTTCATTGTACTTGTACCATGACATGAATTCCTGAGCGACATCTCCCTAACTGTAGATTCTGAATTCTTTGAGGGATAGGAATAAACGGAGGGTGATGTCCTTTAAAGTCTCTTGAAACATATGGTCCATTATATCTTCAGAGGAACTAAGGAGAGTTATGGCTCCGTGATAGCTTCCAAAGTGAACAAATAAGGGCCTGTTGCCCCCAACTTCTCGATGGCTGGCATTTTGAATTTCTGTGGCAATCTGGCTTTGGGGTAAGGAGACATGTGGGTGTATTCCATGCAATTAGCGAATATCTTAAGTTGGTCAAACTTCTTCTAAAATATCTTGAGGACTTCCTAGGCCTTATTCAGTTCTTCCTCCCTAGGATCAATGGGTAGGGGCAAGCCAGTTCCTAGCTGTGCTAGGTTTAGCATAGGGAGTTTGACAATGACCCATTATCAGTGGTGGCATGTGGAGAATGTTGATATTCTTTCGGGACCCAAACAAGCTCGGGAGTAAATGGCACGATGAAATAGAACCTTGAGTACTTTAAGAACTTGGACTCAATTTCGCTGCATCTCATGAACTTCGGTTTAAAGGTTGTCAATCTTGTCACTGAATTGGACTAGGACTGAAATTAGATCAAGTTGTACGTTAGGTACTTTATCGACATTTTCCATGAAGGACTGGTGAAGGTAGATTCCATACTCAGATGAAGTAACAGGGTAACTGGTAGAGCTTCGTGTGATTTGACGAAAGATCGAAACCAATAGGGAGGCGGGCCAATAATCAGGTATGCGATCGACTTGAGAAGGAAAATGATTCGTATTTAATTTTGAAAAAGGGAAAAAGAAATTATTTTTGTTGAAAAATAGGGAAAATGTTATTGACATTTTTGGTAAAAAGGAGAAAAAATGTTTTTAGTATTTTTTTATGGAAAGGAGGAAAAATGTTTTTATGGTATTTTCGTAAAAGGAAGGAAAAACGAGAGAAGAATCTCTATTATTATTATTATTATTATTATTATTATTATTATTATTATTATTATTATTATTATTATTATTATTAGTATTAGTATTATTAGTAATACCACTACTACTACAACAACAACAAATATAACTACTACTACTACTACTACTACTACTACTACTACTACTACTACTACTACTAGATTTACCTAAATGCAAAAGAACTATCGGACATGACCTCAGCCTTTGAAAATTGGGTTTGAAAATTAGATAAGATATGGTTTGACTTGTTTTCAGGCTCATGCACAGGGTCCTGTTTTGAAATAAGGCCAAATAGCATGAAATTTTAGGCGGCATGCTGAACCGGCATTTCGACAAAGTTTCGTGTGGTAATCGAAAAACTAATTATGAGTGTCCTTGGTTTGACGCCTATATGAGGTTTATGCAGTTGTTGGGTTAGTGGAAAGTTTTACACATTTGGCATGACTTCCATAATATACTTCTTTCTTTTGAGGGAAATCGGTACATGTGGACAATACATTTGATATACCCGAGTGTACATGAATTTCCTAACTATATACCTTGAGGGGACAATACCCGTGAGAACAAATTCGATATACTCGACACACGTGAACGAGTTCCCTTTTATATAACTCCCATAATGAGTTCGGTCAAGCGGTACAATGTGGGGGGGGAACCATCAAGAGTCATACTTCTTATGCTAATTGCGTCCTACCGGACCAGAGCCCATCAAAGAGTGACCCCCCAGCATGGAACAAAATTTTGGTCAATGGCCATGATCTTGGTGATGTAGTGTGCAAACTGAATGATTCTTGAATAGTATATTATGGATAGAGTCTTTTAGTTGATGTGATGAGTAAAAGAAGAACTATACTAATAGGGAAAAATGTACAAGTATCATGAAAATTAATTCTAGCATGGAGCGTGAAAACTACACTAAGCATGTATACATGTGAGTGTGTGAGATGCGAATATCTATATATGAGTGTGTGGTAGTGAGCCTAAGCAAGTATGAACTGCAAGTGACTTGCGATATGTTCAAGTGAGCATGGATATATAAAAGTGTGATAAGTGGAGGTGTGTGCTAGTGAAACATGTGGATATGAGTGATCCTACGTATAAGTGTAAGTAGTGTGAGGTGTAAATTTAGGATATTTACCAGTGTGAAAGTGAAAAGTGAGTGATAGGTGATATAAGCATGAGAAAAAAAAGGTAATAGAGGAAAAAGGGAACATATAGTTATGTGCATACGCACACTATGGCCATCTTGTATTCCTCCTACTCCCGGGGGGGGGGGGGGGGGGGGGGGCTTTTGCGCGCAGTTGGAGGAGGGAGAAGAAGGCGCTCTTCCTCAGGGAGCTTCGGTTGTCATCAATTTGGGTGAAATGTAATGAGATATAGTCTCCAACCTATTTAGCACAAAACTTGAAAAATAAATATTCATAGAATAACGGCATCAAAAACATACTGATGCTTGTGAAACCAATTAGTTCGGACGTTCGGGGGCTAAATTATGAAATGGGAGGGTGTTAAGCAACCATCCCTGCCTTTCGGTTTCTCATGGGCATATGTTATTATTCTACTTAATAACTCCATAAAGTGTGTGTGCATGTATATATAATGGGATAATGGAATTACTTGACTCACGTCGTGGAGAAAGACGGAGTGAGGTCATCCATAGAAGAGTTACGAAAATAATAATAAAAATATTATGTGTTCGTTTTTCATGTTACCGATCGTTTATAGAATGATGAGGGTATAAATTGCATAAAATGTGGGAATGAATCAGAAATATAATATATGAAAATTATATATGAATAAAAATGAAAAAGAGGACTTGACTCTCGATTTTGACCTCAGGGTGGAGTTTATTCCATAAATATGATTTTATTTAGATGTGTGGGTGTAGAAAAAAGATTTTTTGGTTTGAGAAAATGTGGCGAGGTATCTCGTTTGAAATTAACGAGCGAACCCTCTTTTTCTAGTCTTTTGTTTTTATATAGAAAATATGGTATGTGAAATACTACATATAAAAAGTGGGATATTAACATTTGTGGACTAAGGAAGATTAAATGCTAAAGTAAAAGTTAAATAACTAATACGAAAATAAGGAAATTTCAAGAGAGAAGAATGCTTGGACCTTTTTTGGAGATTTGAAGGTTGATCTTGATTGTTGAAGGGATGCCCTTGCAAGTTGATGGAGGTGGTAGGAGGATATGCAGAGGATTTTTCTAAATTGTGTGTGAAAGTTATGAAAATGGAATATGGAGGAGAGGTCTCAATAGGATATCCATGCTTACTTTGAGATAATGTTGCTGAGATCATTGAGATGGATGTTTCTGAGGTGCCTTTTTAAGTGAGCTCATTCTGTCCTTATACAAGGTCAAGAGGGGGCCGATCAGCATTGTACTGGACCTGCCTATTAGCAGGCATGCCCATACACATTACCGATATGCGGGGAAATGAGTTTGCAATTCGACAATCTCATGCGGATTTCTAAAAAAATGGTCATAAAATGCAATCCGTAAGTTTGAATCGCACACGGGGAATACCATTGGAAAAGTTACCAAGAGTCATTTAAGAATCCATTGGTCTTGAATACTGTCAAACGTGGATCGAAATTGCCCGATAGTCATTTGAGCAAGATATTCCTAGAGGAAAATGGATCGTTCATTCAAACCGTTAGGACGATTCGAATACGAGAAGAACATTTGGAAAAAGTATTTAGAAAACATTGAAGATTCATTCAGTCTAATTTTGTTTAGATAGTTGACCTTGAACAAATAGGGACCGAAAGCGACTGGTGAATCTTCGAAGAAAAATGGGTCGTTTATCCAAACCATAAGGCTGATTTGTACATGGGGAGGACCACTGTAAATGGTTTTTAGATACCTTCAAAGATTCATTGATTCTCATTCGAGATGAATATAGGAACCCCCCTCATGACTCTATTTAGGTCCCTAGCACTTCCCATTCATAAAAAACCTTAGCTCATACTCCGAGTACCAATCTAGAATCCACCGAGTGTCCCGAGCCCCATTTGACTCCGGACAAATTTCTCGTCTAGTGAATTCTTAAATACTCTTTGAAGGGCTTTGAATACCCTTTTTAATGGTTCACCCCGTGAGAAAATCGTCCTTACAATTCAGAAGAACAATCTATTTTACTATCAAAAACTGATATGGAGGCTAGTGCATGCTCCCAAGACCGTTTTGACCCCAATCAACATCCTCACCCAAGTGGAAGCTAAATGAATATTCAAAGGACTCTAAATCTCCTTTCCAACGGTCCAACATGTGCGCAAATCATCCTTACAAATCAGATTACTGGATCATCTTCTCCTAAAAACTGAACCGGAGGCCATCGGGCGCTCTCGGACTTTGTTTGACTCCTGTGGTGTCTACATAAGTGATATGATTCTCACCATACATTGGCCTCGTACATTTTATGTATATCTAATGGTTCCCCTGCATCTTACCTCTTGATCGAACTCACAACGAGAGGTATATATTAGGGAACTAGTTTATATATGTCTGGTATATCGAATTTTCTCTCACACAAACCGTCCCCATGAGGTATATCGTGAGATAATTAATGTACACTAAAGTATATCAAATGTTTTATCCGGACATACCAATGCATGATTTCCCTTATAAGCAAGAGGCATATCATGTAAGTCATTCCAATGGGGGGAACCCTTCCATTAACCCAACAAATGCATAAACCTCATATATGTGTCAGTCTTAGGACAATCATAATTAGTTTGTCCATTACTATGTGAAACTCTGCCGAAATTTTGGGTCACCGTACTGCCCAAAGTTTTCTGCTACTTTGCCCATTTTATAACAGGACCCTGTTCAGGTTCCTGAAAATAAGTAAAAAGACTCATATCTTATACCCTATCTTTCCCCAGGCTCGGGTCATGTCCGATATTTTCCTTGTATTTAGGAAAACATAATACAAGTGAAACCTAATAATAATAATAATAATAATAATAATAATAATAATAATAATAATAATAATAATAATAATAATAATAATAATAATAATAATAATAATAATAATAATAATAATAATAATTATAATAATAATAATAATAATAATAATAATAATAATAATAATAATTTTACAATTTTCCCCTTTTATTTCTTTTCCAAAAATAAAAATACCAAAATCATGCTTCCCCTTTTCAAAATACCAAAAATACCGTATATTTCCTTCAAAAATAAACCAAAACCATTTCTCCCTCTTAAGTCGATAGCACACCCGACTTTGGCCTTGCTCCCTATTGGCTTCGATCTTCTATCAAACCACCCTGAAGCTCCCTGCTTCTTCTTCTGCTTCAACCAAATTTGAGATCTACCTCTGTAAGTTGTTCATGGAGAATGCAGACCAAGCATCGAATATTCAGCCAACTTTGATGGCTGTCCTAGCTCCGTGTTGTACCTAGACTGACAAGCTTGAACTTTACCCTTCTACCCAAATTGTGCCTACCGAGATACCCGATCAACACATCTCAAATATCACCCAAACCTCTCAAAGTCTTTGCATCTTTTCTCTTATAGCCCACATTCTTGATTAACTAAGCTCTGTCGCTCCTCACACAAGCCTATATTTAAATCTGCATCCGTTCAAAAGGGAGGCATGGAACTGCTTGCATTATTAGATCAACTCCGAAGGTTTGGGATAAAATTGCCTAAAAATATGACCATCGACTACGAGAGATTCAATGACCTATTCATGGAATCTCGAAAGTGGTCTTAGGAATTAAATGAGTGGGTGTTACGCGCAGAGGAAATCAGTCTGGACAGTGTCATGCAGACTATGTTTGATATGTTTCACCGTAAAGGAGAGATTTATAGCATCCTTGAATTGCTCACATCCTTGAAACTTCAGGGACCTCTGGTCCCTTCACTTATGCTCTTCCTCACTAAATAGAAAGACCTGTTTGATGAATCCGTAAAGGTCGTCAAATGCATCGACCATTCTTGACAAGAATACATCATTGCTACCGGATGGGGTGATGACTTTGAAACCTCGAAGACCGAGTCCACTGACAAAGGCTTCCCTTTTTATGGATTTTCTGAACCATGGTGTGACCCCGCTGAGAAAAAGATATAACCCGGACAAGCGATCTTCTTCCAAGATGATAATATCTGGGATGGAGAATGGAGGCACACGGTGAAACCTTTGACAGCGAAAACTGCAAAAAATATTTTGAACTCCAAGGGTAGCAACTCCGAGGATTCCATTAACTTGCAGACATTGGGGTCGAGTCTCTGGATGATCCACCAAGATGATTCATCATCACACCCATCCACCCAGATAACAATTTCTAAAGAACCTCTCTTAAACTGGCATGCTATCCTGGTCCGATTTGTTTACGCCATTTAAGAAACCTCTGTATTTGTTTTAATTTCTCCTATTTTTTATATGAGTGTAAACGAGGCATCTTTTGACGAGGTTCTCAATGTTGTATTCCATAATAATGAAATAAACAAAATTTTGAGTATCTTGTTGTGATTTACATTAATTTCTTTTTTATTCTAACAAACTTTTGATGATGATCATTTTGTAATTGAGAAATTCTTAACTGATCTACATAAGGAAAATAATAAATAACATAACGATGTTCAAGCTAATGATGAGACTATTATTATTAATCTCGATTTTCCTATCCAAATGCACGAGATTAGGATAGAGTCCACCCTTAATGAGTATGAGTAGGTGAAATTTGAAGAACTTCTCAAAGAGTTTGCGAATGACTTTGAATGACTGCGACAGTACCAGTGCGGGTCAGCCTAGAGAAGTGCATTTTTGGCATCACTAAAGGGAAAGTCCTTGGGTTCATGGTCATTGAGAAAGGAATTGAATCCAACCCTTCCATGATGAAAACTATACTCGAGATTCCACCAACCTTGATGTAGACGAAATAATGATGATCCCTGGGTAATTTGCAATACATCAGTCGGTTTATCAGCTAACTGACATGTATTTACGAACCCATTTTGAACTTCTCTAAAAGGATTTAACCAAGGTTTGGAATGAGGCGTGCTAAGAAGCCTTTGATGAAATCGAGAGATACCTCACTGGACCTTCGGTGCTCATGCATCTGTAGCCAAGTCTCCCCCTCCTCCTATACTTAACTGTTAGTGATGAAATTGCCGGAGCTTTACTAGACCAATACATTTAATAATCCCATAATGAAAGATCCATCTACTATGCTTGTTGGAAGCTAGTCGGGTATGAAATAAACTACACTGCCTTGAAGAAGGGTTGTATCGCCCTGGTCTAAGTCATGCAGAAACTACGTCACCACATGCTTGCTTTTCCCATCAGACTAAGTATCCTGAATGTATCCCATAAAAGATTTGCTAAAGAAACCCACTCTATCAAGTCGAATGGCCCATTGGTTAATGTTTCTAGATGAGTTTGACATTGTGTACATCACACAAAAATCCTTGAAATAAGAGGCCATCTCTTACTACTTATCGATTATCCTATTGAAGGATTTGAGGTTTAGGTCTCCATCCAGATAAGGAGATTCTTTGCACTTCTTAGGAGGAACTCAAGTGGAAGATGTTCTTTGATGGAGGCACCAAAAAAAAAGGATATGGCATTGTGATACTCCTGATCTATCTCAATGACTCTCACACCCCCATTTATGTCATGTTAGACTTACCTTTCACCAATAAAATAATTGAATATGAGGCATGCACCATAAGGCTCAATATTTCCCTCAAGAAATGAATTAAGCACATAGACGTCTATGGGGACTCTACCCTTATCGTCGAAAAAATAATCAAAAAATTGAAAGTAAAGGATGAAAAGATCCTACCCTTCCATGCCCACCAAGAAGAGATTTCCTCCCAATTCAAAGATGTCACCTTCCATTACCCCTAGATCAACAAATAGCCTAGTTGATGCCCTAGCAACACTGGCCTCTATGGTCAACATGCCTAAAGAATTAATAATGGCCCCTCTCCTTGTTAAAAAACAAGCTACACCCTCTCATTATTACCACATTGATCTCATCACTTAAGAAGACTTTGACATGGAGGGATTATGGTACTATGACATTTAGCGCCTTCTTAAACATGGTAGGTATCCCTGATATGTGGATAAGAAAGACCATGTGACCCTTTGCAAGTTGGCTATCCAGTACATCATCTGCGATAAATAACTTTTCATAAGAAACATTGATGGAATCCATATGCATTGCATAACAGGAGCTGATAATAAAGGCATGATGCAAAAGATCGACAATGGGGCATGTGGGCCTACATGAACGATAAAATTCTTTCCAAGAAAATCATCTGTTAAGGGTCTATTGGACTACCATGATCCAAGACAGGACTACCTATGTTCGGAGATGACTTAAATGCTAATAGTTCTCCAACCTCCAACACTTGTCTCCCCGAGAATTATAAAACGTAATCTCTCCCTAAACTTTTTCCACCTGTGGCATAAACATCATAGGGAAGGTTACTCCCAAATATTTAAACTGGAACGATATCATCCTAGAAGCTATTAACTACTTCACAAAATGGATCAAAGCCAAGTCATACACGGTACTGAATGCAAAGAAAGTGGTCAAGTTCATCATAAATAATATCATATGCCACTATGGGGTTCCCTATTAATCGATATCAAATAATGTAGGACTACACTTTGAGGACAAAGTCACAAAAATGGTCAACGAGTACATAATCAGGAGACATAAGTCCTCTGCTTACCGACCCCAAACCAATGGTGTTGTCGAAGTTTCTAGCAAGAGCCTCAAAACCATTATCAGTATGATGATTAAAAGCTACAGATACTGGGCCGACCGGATCCCATATGCCCTTTGGGTCTACCGTTCTTCTATGAGGACACCTACTTTACCGACCCCTTATTCTCTGGTGTAAGACATGGAGGCGATTATCCTCGCCAAATTAGAAGTGCATTTTTCATGTAACATGGTCAAAAGAAAATTCAGTGAGGAAGATTGGCATCAGAGCCGCTACGGACAACTCTCACTTTTAGATGAAATCATAACCATGGATCTATACCACATATGGGGTTACCATTGTCGAATCGCCTGATCCTTAAGTAGGAATGTCAAGAAAGGGAACTTGCCCTCAAAGAATTCATAAAACCTATCTGGGACCCCAAAGGGAAATTCAAACCTAGTTGGAGAGGCCTCTACATCATGAAGAAAATCCTGCCAGGTGGTGCCCCTATGCTCACAGATCTCGACGAAGAAGAAATGACACATCCCGTCAATCTGGACTGTCCCATGTAATTCTACCCTTAATCCTAACTATTGCCATGCTATAACTCTTCTCATCACCCTTTTATTCTAAAAAAATTTCTCTTCGTTTCCCCCTTCCTAGGACTACTTGGGACCCGATCCTATCAAAACACCATTTTCAAGATGAAGCTCATAAATTTTCAAAACCCACATATGTACATAGGCAACCCATACAACATGCACCGAGCAGTCCTTTTTTTCACAAAATTCTATTATCTTTTTCCCCAGAGAAAGGTGGTCCATCCATTATTCACATGAAGAAAAGGATTATGTATGCCTTAGTCATCTATGTAGATAGTTCAAATAAAAACTTCATTAAAAGACACGACAAAATATGCCAAAATTTATTTTATTTCAAATCAAGGAATACAATTGTTACACGAAATATCAGTAATTGGAGTCAAACAAACGACCCTCCTTACAACAAACCTTACAAGCTACCATTTATTATCAATAACTAGATTTATAAAAATACACCAAAACAAATACCAAACACCTATACCTACACGTACACAGATTCCCATAAAAACACAGACATGACTAGCTTATCAAAAACTGTCATCACTTACCAGATGACCCTTCCTCATCATCATTGCCTGATCCTAGAGGTAACCAATTCTCCCACTCTTCATTAGTATTTTGGATACTCTCTATGCAATTATATGCCTGAACCATATTTGATGAAACCACAATGCCTTACTCTATGCTATCAAAATCGACAAGCCAACTTTGCCCAGTTCTCTCATCCAAAATCTTCCCAACTATCATTTCCATAACCATTTCAAATAATGCCTAGACATGAACCAAGCCTATCTAATAAATTTTGAAGGATGTGTAGATGGCGACAACACTGCCATAGATGCCCCAAAATTATCCTTAAGGACTTGATCAAGTCCACTAAGGAAAATAGAAGGAATTCTGGAGAAGGGAAACTAGTCATACATAATGGTATTCCCCTAACTACAAAATGGGTTACATGTCCCCTAACCACGCACATACTTACGAAGGCATCGAGATCTGTTCTCTAACAACTAGTTAACCCCATTTTCCATAGAAGGGACAAAACTGAAAAAGGCCCTAATAAATAAATTGGGAACACCCGACCGAGGGTACTCAGGAGGGGCCGCCAGGCAAAATCTCTCAGAAAGCCACATGAATAGCATGATAGGACTCCCCCATAGAAAGTCAAACTGATCTTCTTTCTAGTAATCCAGGTTATTAAAAGTCTCCTCTACCACCACCGCCGCATGGCTACAATGGTGTAAAATCCACGCCACTATCGTGTCTACCTGATGATCAGCCGACAGGTCACCTGTCACCAACAAAACCCTAGCAATAAATTCCAAAGCTATGACTCCAATAAAACCATCACAAAAGAAATCCTTCTCACACACTGAATTCATAATTACCGGGAGGACGATATTTCCTTTGCGGACCAATGGATGAGAGACTGAGGGGAGATATGAAATAACTTCACCAAAGACATCTGGGGAGAACGTGATAAGTCCGGCATTGCTACCTCTATATCGGGGTTGACACCTAGCATCACAAAAAACTCCACATATGTGGGGCACACCTCATCTAAGCTAAACCTGTAGACATGGTCTTAGGGTACCAGAACAATATCGCTACTTTTGGAATATTCTAGTCATGGAAAATTTAGGCCATAGGGAGAACCGACGCAAACTAGAGGTATTATAGTCGGTATTATAGAGGCACATTGCCTATAAAATCTTAAGGTAGGGAGAAAGGGTCTCGGACTTCAGGAGAGCCATTTGTAAAGAAGAAAAAATATATAAAGGAGAGAATGTGGAACATGGTGAAGAAAACACCCCAAAGTCCCTTTTTATACTAAAAGTTCCCATAAAAGACAAATCATTCAAAGCCTCACCAGATTCTCTACCCCCACAATACCTAAAGTACGCAAAAGTAAAATCAAAGCCAAAGGAGTGATTTTGACTTGATCCTTATGACGATAGGCAGGTCAAGGGTATGCTGACTGGTAACCCCTATTTTTAGAAAAATTCCTTCTTCCTCTGTGACACAAAATAAATTTCCAAAATAAAAATTTTCATTGAAAATATCCGAACTCTGGGTTGTGCCCTTTTACTCTCCCTGTTGTACACAATTTCTAAAAATAATCATTTTTCTTTTATCTCAAGTCGCTTTTTCATTATCTCTATAATTTCAAATAAATGAGAAACCTCAGTAGTAAATTAAAGTGCATATAAATTACGTCACTAAATCAAGATAAATACCAAAAAGCAATTCATGTTATATATCTCTCTCTTTATTCAATTCTTGCAGTCACAAAAAGGGAAATAAAAATAAAAGGATATAACAAGACACTGCCCGACCCCCCCAAAACCTTGTCAAAACCGAACCTCAACCTCCACGGTGCATGCACTTCCCCCTGGGATGAGCGGTAGACCCTAAAATTCTAAAACAACAACTCTCCTCTAATGTATCCAGTAGCACCACACAAAAGTTACTTATCCTCCTCACGTAGGATAACATCGATGCCATCCAGTCCTTAATGTTCTTCAATCAGGAGACTGGCATGCAGACAGTTTATAAGAAAAAGAAAAAAAGAAAAAATCAAGCAAGCCAATAAAGAGATAAAAAAAGCTGGAACCAAAAATAAAAGAGAAAGAAATTGGTATACCTCAGGATAGAGAGCATCATCATAAAGATTCGACAACACCTTCACCGGTGCATGAGGACAATAAGGCACCAACAACACCGTTCAATCATAGAGGGTAAAAAAACATGAAGAAGTGAAGCCTCCTCCGCTATTATAGCCTCACCTCGTCCTGTATTTTGGGTTGACACCGCCAATATGCTAGTAACTCTGCCTAAAGAAGTAGCTGGTGGAGGCATATTTTCCACATAATATATGCATGAAGGCTTCAACCATCTAGTCATAAAGTCTATGTATTCATATCCCATCGTCACATTGGTGTAGAAAGTTTAAGGCTCCCCCTCAATCGTAGTCACCCAAGCATCCTTCATCATCTGTCTCACTCGCCTCATATACTCTGGGGGCGACGATGGTGGGACCTCAACCTCTCCCTCCATAGTCTAAAATAACACCCTCTCCCCAAGGTACAAGATGTAACCAAATTCGTGCGCCAATAACCACCTCATCAGCGCTTGCATGGCCATAGCCCCTGCAGGTCTAGAAGGAAGACTCCAAGGATAAAAGGTCACCGATATCCGAAATAGAGAGCCAATAACTACCCAGAAAAATTAATATTCCAAAACATTAAAAGAAACAAAAGCCAAAAAAACCTAACTCATTCACTCGGTAGGTCATTCAGCTCCTTCTGTAGGTCTTTCAAAGCCATTGATTTGTTTGAACATCTATTCGACTTCCTCCTTTGGTACATCCCGTAAAAGTCATAAACCCACTCTCATTAGGGACACTAAACCCGCATTGAGACCTATGACCTCATAAAACCACGCCCGCAAAAAAAGTATTTCCATATGAATGTCTGTTGGTGGAATCGAATGAATGTATCCAACGAATCATAAAAGGTTGCTAGAGTGAAGCTCCACCACTCATATAGATGGATGTCCAAAATGATCCTTAAATATGGCAAAAAAACAAAGATGGACGACGTTGCCACTCATCGCCACCAGAAACCCTTCCAAAAGAAGTAAATTAAATAAGTGGGTTTCATTTGTCACCTTTGTCCCATCTGTATCATCAATTTGACTAGACATAAGAGCCTCCTTAACATCGATATAGGAATATAATCTCCTGACACGATTCTCTAGACGTCCCCCGAGGCATCTCACATGACCACCTTCGTGACTCGTAAAGTACGGTCCACCATAATCTGATGCCCAATGCAATCTAGCGCCATCAACTACTAAACATCCAAGGGATTAACATTCATCTCCCCAAACCCCAGATAGAATGTGTGGGTTGTATCCCACCATCACTCGTCGAGCGCACATAACATCGTAGAATAGTGCAATGTCTCGTCAAATGCACCCACCAATGTGCTCAAATTAGTGGATGGAACTATCCAGTGCACCAACTTAGGAAGATGGTCCCAGATATCCTTTATCCCAGTCAACCCCCAGGACTAGATGCTTGAAGAAGTTATATAAGTCTGTAAGAAACCAAAGAAAAGCCTTCACTAGCCCAAGAAGAAAAGGAAAAAAATATGGAAAACTAAAGGATAAATACCCACAAAGCCCTTAGGGTTCTTCACCGTGACCGAACGGTTATACGCAAGCTCACACAACAAGATCCTCTCATCAGTCACCAACTCAAAAGATTCGTAGGCATTTTCATTGACAAAAGAAAGTGGTATGATGGTCCGCCACTCTAAATTTTCCCAATCATCAATAGACACCCACTCATTATTAGTGCTACTGGAAGTACCCTCTATTTGAAATCTTGAGGAAGAACGAACTCAAAAATGACTTTTAAAAAGAGAAAGAAAGATATTCAATTGCTTGTAAGTGTGAAAAATGAGGAGGGATTGCCTCCTTTTTATATAAGGCTAAGGGACATGTCGATCTGCAGTCCCCTAGTCTTGCCTGTAGGCAGTGAACTTTCCCTGTCCCCAAAAAGCCAAGGACTTCATGCCATATGCTAATAGGCACCTCTATAGACCTGCCTATCAACAATCCCTTACAAATTTCATGCAAAAAATGCCAAAAAAATTCGAAGATTGCTCGAAAAAATAACAAACATTCCAAGACAATTATCGCAAAGTCCATAACATTATTTCTCTGAGAAAAATCCCTTTTGGAGAACATAAAAACTCTCAAAAATCCCAAGAAAGACAAAAAATGGAACTAACAGTATGCATGCACCAAAAAAAACCCACACCTTCCCCATCAGAACTAAGAATCCAAACTATGCCCTGACCAAAGAACTCAATGCCCTCCCTAGCAAAATCGCTAGTCGACACATTTCCCTAGTGGACATACTTCTTGTAAAACACATATTTAGGTCTGAAAGAATTGACCTTCACCCGAGGTATTTATCACTACAACTTAAGGTTAGTAGAATTGACCTCGACCCATATAATTGGTCACTATGAATTTAGGCCCATAGAATTAACCTCAACCCATAGAATTGGTCACTAAATGTTTTGGTCCGCAAAATTAACATCGACCCAAAGACTTTGTCACTACAACTTAAGTTCCGTAAAATTGACCTCGACCCACTGAATCGGTCATCTCACTCATTAGGTGCAAAAAATTTACCTCGACCTGCTGAACCAGCCATCACACTCTTTAGGTCCACATAATTGACCTTGACCTGCTAAATCGGCCACTATAACCTAAGGTCCACAGAACTGACCTCGACCCACAGAGTGGGTCATCTCACTCTTTAAGTCCTCATATTTGACCTTGACTTGCTGAATCGATCGTTACATCTTTAGCTCCGTAAAATTGATCCCCTCCGACATAATTGGTCTCTATAACTTTACATCCTTAGAATTGACCTCGACCCACTTAATTGGTCATTGTATATTTAGGTCCACAGAATTGACCTTGACCCGTAGAATTGATCGCTACATCTTTAGGTCCAAGAATCGATCTCGATCTGAAGAATCATTCATCACTCCTTAGGTCCTCATAATTGACATCAATCCATAGAACTGGTCGCTATAACATAAGGTTTGCATCATTAACCTCTACATGCTGAAGTGATCATCACTCCTTAGGTACTTATAATTGACCTCCACCCTATGAATCGATAACTTCCTTACCCCAGGTCTACAGAATTGACCTCGACCCTCAAAATTAGTGTTACAACTTAAGGTCCAAAAAATTGGCCTCGACCCGCTGAAGCGACCATCACTCCTTAGGTCCTAATAATTGACCTCAACCTTTTGAATCGATCATTTACTCCCACTAGTTCCACATAATCAACCTCAAACCTCCTTTCCAACATCGATGAAGTGTCTATCTTTCAATGACCTTCACTTGTTCTAAGCTGACTATTTCATTTTTTGCCTTTGTCAAAAAATTTGTTCCAGATTTCCTATAGGCACCCCATGCACCCTGTCTATTGGTAGGGTGTACTTTTACTTTCCTAACAAGGTATGATTTATGACGATAGGCAGGCTAGGGGCCATGCTGATCGACACCCCCTAACCCTAAATTTCATTATAAAAGGGCCATGACCTCAAACCTGGAAGGGAGTCCCCTGCAACAGTTAGCAAACATTATCCTCAAATTTAGATCCTTTCTTTTTCCAAAAAAGTCCATTTTTCAACATGACTTCACATCACTTCCTTACCTCACTTATCTACCCACCTCATCCTAACATATTACATTCATACTACTTAAAAATTAACATATTTATATTTTAAATTCAGCAACAAGGATCTATCAAAGATATCCATTCCTCACTCCTTTCTAGTTTTATTCATTTAAGTGTTATTATCCACTTTATTCTCATTTTGTAATATTTTTTAGTTTTGTTTCATCATCTCATATAAAATAATCTTCACTTTTTATTAATAGTATTTCACACAACTTATTTTCTTAAAAACCCAAAAACGACAAAAAGAGTTTATTCATAAATTCCATAAAGTAAGACTTCCATTTTCTCAAATTTTCACACATAAATACAATTTTGTCAAAAAAACACAGGATGGGTCCTACATTTCGATTTATGGGTTTTACCCCACCCCAATGTTTTTTTTAACTACTTGGAGTTTGTTTCCCTTTGGCGACGTAGGTGTCTTGGGCCAATCCCAAGATTCAGTCCTCCCTATATCATTTATATTATATTATATCTATTTTGTGAGTCTTGGAATCATACATATTTGTGTCTCATCCAACGTGCACATTCGTTCTTTCATAGCAATTCCCGATTCAGACAAAACTTATATCCTATGTTTATGATTATTTTTGGGTATACTACTAGGGAGGAGTTCACTCCGTCGTTTCAATGATGCGAGTCAGATTTTTTTATTCTCCCATTATTTATATTATACACATGTACACACACATCAAGGAGGAAAAAAACAGAAGATTAACATATCTTATGAGAGATCGAAAGGGAGGAATGAGTTCTAACACCTTCCCATTTCGTAACTTAGTCCCCTAACACTTCGAATCACTTGGTTTCATATGCATCGATTTAATATTGAGTCCCTTATCTCGAGGAGACAATATTCTCTTCCCTATTTTGAGCAAAATAGGTTGGAGAACCTATCTCTTCGTGTTGCCCGCATTTTAGGACACATAAATTTATATCTGAGGCTAGACTGCAAAGACGCTCACATGAGCAGAAGAAATAGGAACTCCACGACCTTGAATCGCCCACACGTTTTAGGAAAAAAATGGGAAGATATAGATAGAGGTAGGAAAGTTCTTCCTTCTTCTTCCTCCTCTCGTTCTGACTTTAAGGCCCGAGCTTGCGCTGAAGGAATCCGACCCGGATGGCCACATGCAGGTAATTTGAAACAAAACCACTTGTTTAGTCTGAGGAGGTGACTCCCGAGGATGATATATATGAGTAGCATAAGAAGTGGATGGTGCTTAGTCATCGTGATATACCAAATTCTCTGGGTAACCCTTGGAAAGAATACTACTGAGTAATTTTCTCATATAATCCTCTCCACATGTTAGGACTTCCCTTGAATAAGTAACTTGTATTTGAGCTTTTAATAATATTATTCTCAATAAAACGAAAAATGTTTTTATCTTTTGTGTTGTGAATTTGAGTTCTCTTTTTGGGTTTTAGTTCTTAATTGTGTCCCAATGCCTAGAGGACCCTCATTGGCTTTGTCTAGTTCTTACATTTGATTTATAAGGACAACCTTCCCATACTAGTCTTCAACGGATTCTATAGTGTTTCGTTCTCTAAGGAACAATGCAGATACTATCATCTCGTAGCTAGGAAAAATACTAAAAAGGTCCTGCGTGTCAACCAAGCTTCTAATATTCATTGGAAGCCCCATTATTTCTTCATCTTGGGTGTCTAGGAGTTTGATTCCAACCCCCCCAATAGCATCTGTACATTGAGAGTGCTCACAAGAAGGGAAAAATCTCCGATGTCAACCAGGCTTGATCCCAAACTTAGCATATACAACATGGACAAAATTGCAAAACATCGGTCAAAGGGGGATGACGATGGGATTGTGGATTTTTAATGATTTATGACTCCCAAGTATCTAAAAAATACGATTCTTAGGATTAACCATTTGTTAGAGTTGTGCAAGTGACATTTTTTGTTTTTGTTGTGGCATCTTTAGCTATTTGTTATTGATATTAACCTCATTTGTTTGCTACAAATCGTCAACACAACACTCCATATGAGATTTGTAACACATCTCCTCCCAACCTCCTCAATGCTTTGAAAAAAATGGTCAAAAAGCCCACAACGATGGCTATGATTTTAAAGTCCGCTACTGGTGGCCTCGGCCAAGCTGAGGGCTCACAAAAATGAAAGAGTCGACTGGTGATGGGTACATTCCCCATCCTCTAACAAAGAAGTCTAAGGGGACTCCTAACATGACAAGCCAAAGGTCAGTTAAGGCTATTACAATATCCATGGATGCGCCAATTGACTCCAATTCTTTTATAAGGGACCCAAAGAGGGCCAACGACGCTGTGACATCCATTATTCTTGATACATGATTTTTTGAAGGCCATGGACGCCTCTCTTCTATGAAATGTTGGCCTCCAAAAAACCACCCAGGTACCCTTCTAATGTCTCAGTTGTTTATTTATTTCCCTATTTCAAGTGGTGTCATCTTGTACTAATTTTTTTATCATTATCTTTTTATAGTCTTTGCTGACCTTTGTGAAGGTTAGTGAATGGGTTCAAGAGAAGTTTATCTAGATTCAATGAGCTGAGAAAGACATAAAGAAGAAGCATCACAAGAAAGATGCTGACCATCAGAAGATCATTCAGGACTTGGAGAAGCATCACTCTAATGCCCTTGAGGCTCTTTAGAAAGAACACAAAGAGGCTTTAAAGGCCCTATAAACAAAGTATAAGGTTGTCATTGCTGCTTCTATTAAGAAGGCCAAGGAAGAGGTGGTCAAGAATGTCATTGACAATTTTAAATCTTCAGATGAGTTTAGTGGCTCTAATTGCCAATATCTGGAATGGGGGATAAGGATGGCATGGCGTTGGGACGTCCTCAAATTTCCTGAGGTCCAAGGATCGTTACCGAAGAAGATCGATTATTTTAACCTCACGAACCCCCTGCTTGCCCTCGCCTTTGCTGATGTTGAAGATGAGGCCGATGTAAAGATAAAGACACACATAATAACTGAAATGGTTTACGCTAGTCATGCAGAAGATGATTCGCATACAAAGACGATAGACAATGCCATGGATGGTGGGGTTTATATGACTACAACAAATAATATCCAGACCAAGTCGAAGAACACAGTTTAGGATGGCCACTGTGGCCTGGTATCCTATTTTTGTGTATCTCTACAGTTTTATTAAGCAGCCTCATGTGGCCTCATATGCCCTTTCCACTTGTAACTTTATATGAATTGTACACTTGTCCCTTAGAACATTTCATCTATCTGTATTTTTAACTACTGATGGTATACGTCTGACGTAATTCAATGTTTTGATCACTTATGTTTGATTGTCCTTAATTAGCCAAATTTTCTCAAGTGCAGTGTCTGCATCTTATGAATGCCATATTTAATCTAATGCTTGTCTAACTAAATTTTCTTTATCTTATTATGTGTGTCTTAAGACTTTGGTCTTTAATCTCATGCAAAACCAATCACATGAAAATATCTAATTTCACTTCATGGCTAAGTAATGTCTCATATTTAGGTCTCATCTCATCGTTATTGAGAGAGTATGGACGAGACTTATCTGTTTATACACTCTCGTATCGTTGAGTGTTTTAACCTTTGTCACACCACAAAGCGATGTTTAAATATCCACAATGAAACAATTTATAAGATCGATTTACCAAATAAATGCTGTTAACCTCTGAGTCTTCTCTCGTCATTATTTAGGGTGTATGGACGAGACTCTCTATTCATAAACTCTCGTATCGGTGAGAGTTTTGAATTTTAATCCACCACAAAATTATGTCTAAGCAACCATAATGAAATGATTTTAAAGACTGCATCACCAAATTAATGAGTTCACCTTTGATTCTTCTGTCACTATTATTGAGGGTGTATGGATGAGACTTGTCACTTCATACACTCTCGTATTGTCGAGAGTTTTGAGTTTTAACCCACCACAAAATGATGCTTAGGAAACCATAATAAAATGATGTTTAGTTTATTATCACCAAATTAATGATCTTATCTTGTGAATACCCTCTCGTCGTTATTGGGAGTGTATGGAAGGGACCTGTCTCTTCATACGCTCTTGTATCAATAAGAGAGTTTTGACTTTTAATTAACCATATAATTACGTTCAAGTGTTTTCCACCACATAAGCGATGTTGCCACATTGTTTTCACCCTTCTTAATGTTATTGAGAGTGTATGGGGAGATGAAACTCCTCATAAACTCTCGTATCACAGAGATGGAGTATGACCAATTCATCAATAGAGCTGGTTTAAACCATATAGGCGTTAGCAATAACGAGAAGATATGAGGCAACACTTATATCTTTCATTAATTCTTGATCTTTTATAAAAAGAACGGTCGTACAAATAAAGAACCATCATTCAAACTTATGCAAACCAACATTTCACTGGTAGTACCTCTTCAGGTGGTTAGCATTATTGGGGTTTGAGAAGGGTTCATGCTCTAAGTTCTTCAGATGTGAAGTTCCTAAGATGACCTCCTAGGTTAACCTGTATGGCCCATTCTTGTTAGGATGTAGCTTGTTCGGCTTCTGCCAAACCTTTTTCAACACTAGGTCATCTACAGCTATTGGTCTAGCCTTTACCCTTTCATTATAAAATCTAGAAACTCTCTGCTCATAAGCAGACTATCAAACCTTAGCATCCTTATATATCTCCTCAATCGGATCTAAATCGAGCCCCCTCTCATCCACACTAGTTTCGAGATTATAGGTTTGGACTCTGTGACTAGGGATCCCAAGTTCAGTAGGTATGACTATTTTAAACCCATAAGCTAGCATAAATAGTGTCTAACTTGTCGGCGTCCTCTCAGTCATCGTTTAATCCCATAAGACCCCATGTAACTCTTTTGTCCACAAACCTTTTGCATCCTCTAGCTTCTTCTTGATGCCATCAAGTATCGTCCTACTTGTGACCTCAATCTAATCGTTGTCTTGGGGTCGGCTTGGTGCCGAATATAACTTCTTTACACCCACTCGGCTACACTATGCCTCTAAGTACTTAATCTTGAATTTCTTGCCATTATCTGATATTAGGGTATGGGGTAGGCCATATCTACAAATAATTTTCCTTTAAATAAACTTGAATATTATCACCTCAGTCATTGAAATAATTTCCTCGGCCTCTACCGACTTTGAGAAGTAATGAATAGCCACAATCAAATACTGATAGTTGAAAGTTGTCTTTGCGAGATGGATAAATAAATAAATTCCCCATACTCCAAACAGCCACAGCAGAGTGATTGACGAGAGTGGTTAGTGAGGATGATGAGGTATTCTTGCAAATCTCTAGTACTTGTCACATTTCTTACATAGTTAACTTCTTCTTTCGCTAGTTTTGGCCACCAATAACCATTAGTGACATTCCTCTTAGTTAGGGATCATCCACCTACATGAATTTCACATTACCCCTTATGAACTTACTGTAGAACATAGCTGAACTTTGAGGGGTGAACACATCTAAGAATGGGTAGTAAGAATCCTGTTTTATAAAGTACATCTCCAATGATAACAAATTTGGTTGCTTTATATCTAAGCTTTCTTCTATCGGCCTTCGATTTTGGGAGATCACCATACCGAATGTACTTGACTAGTGAATTAATTCACGAATCCCCAAAATTTAAGTTCAAGAAAAACATAACCCCACTATCATCCTTCTCTACGGTCGGTGCATATAGGATCACTAATGGCATTGTGCATATGATCAATAGTATTGTTTCTTATGATAACCTTTCCAAAGCATCTACTAGGATGTAATCCAGTTGAGTAATCCTTTTGAGATTCAACTCTCTGAACTTTTTCATAACTTTCTTCACCTGTGTCAATTATTTGGTCATCTTCTCATCTTTGGCCTCATAAAACCCCAAGATTTGGTTCATGACCAGTAGCGAGTCAATGTGAACTATGATTTAGCCGAAGTTCAATAATCTAGATATGAGTGGCATGGAAACATGTCTTAATATCTCAACGAACATTTAATATTGGTGCCATATAGATCCGAGCGTATCAACCCAATGCCACTACCACTTTTACATGTTAATCCATCAACAAATAGGCTCCACGTAAGACCCTCCTTTGAGAGAGGCCCTTCATCTAAAAACCGTTTCGAAAAAAATATCTTTCTTTGTAGTATCGACGTTTTCTCTCTCGTCCACTATTGAACTTTCTAAAGCCTCTTTCGGCACAACTGTTGGTGCCACCACCTCTTCAATAGCATCATTGTGGGCCTCGACCCAACTTAATTCATCCACAAAATCTGTTAGGGCTTATCTCTTAATTACAGTCCTAAGACGATAAATTAGGTCAAACTAAAATAATCAAATTGACCTAGCCACCAACCTAGCCTATTTCTCAGGTTTATGGATGGCCTACCTCAAGGGAGTATTAGTGAGCACCACAATTGGATGAGCTTGGAAATATGACTTCATCTTCCTTAAAGCATGTATCAATACATATGCCAACTTATCTATTATTGGATACTTTAGCTTGGTCCCCTTGAAGGTTTGTCGTTAAAATACACTGGCTTAAAGACACCATCATCATTACATACGATATCTGCACAAAATGGTCGACTCTAATACAACCAAATACAATATCATTTTTTCTCCATGAACATGTTGGGACAATAACATTGGTGACTCCAATAGGCTTTGAGTTGTTGAAATACTTTTTCACATTCTTCATTTGACATAAACACTTTCCTCATTAATTTTGAAGAACAACAAACACTTATATATCGCTCTGGAGATGAAATGGTTAAGGGAACCAACACGCCCTGTCAGCCTATGCACATCTTTGGTGTCTGCATGTCTATGAGAGCACTGATTTTTTCTAGGTTAGCCTCTATACCCCTATTATATACTATGAACGTGTGAAATTTACCTCCGCTGACACCAAAAACACATTTGGTCGGGTTCAGTTTCATGCTAAACTTATCCATCATATCAAACATTCTTTTAAGGTCCACCGCATGGGTATAAGTCTTGAGTTTCTTAGTCAGCATGTCGTCAATATAATCCTCCATGGTCTTACTAATTTAGTCTTCAAACATATTTTTGACCAATCTATGATAAGTTACCCCTATATTTTTAAAGCCGAATGACATGACCTTGTAGTCGAAGTTTCATATATCTATGATAAAGAAAGTCTTCTCAGTAATGACCATGTCCGTAAAGATCTAGTTATACCCAGAGCAAGCATCCATATAGATCATCAGATCATTCACGACTGAAGCATCGACCATCTAATCTATACTAGGCAAAGGAAAGTTTTCTTTATGGTAAGCTTTGTTTATATCAGTGAATCCCACACACATTTTTCACTTTTCATTGGCCTTTGGGACGATTACAATATTAGACAACCACTCTGGATACTATACCTTCGAATGAACTCCGCTATTTTAAGCTCTATAACCTCTTCTTAAATGACCTCATACTTTTCTCTCACATTGGCTCTTCTTCTCTGCTTCACAAGCTTCACATTATTATCAATAATTAATCGGTGGTAGATTATCTTTGGGTCTATTCCCGACATGTACTCGTGAATTTATGCAAAGATGCCCTCCCTCCTCGTCATTAGTTTCACCAACTCTTCATTCATTTCCTTCTTCAAGGTTTTTCTGATTTGGATGATTTTTTTCTACCCGTCCTTATTGAGGACGGTGGATTATACCTCTTTCAGGGGTTCACGTTTCTTCCCATCCCTTGGGTCGAGAGTATCCATATCATAGGAAGTGATTAACTTCTTGTGAGCCTCTTTCTGCTCGTCTGAACTTAGGTAACACCCCCTATCTTCCACTTGGTCCCCTTGAACTTCCCCTACCCCATAAGGAGTCGGGAATTTTATCATTTGGTGGATTGTAAGTGTGAATACCTCAAACTCCTTGAGTGCAAGTCTTTCAAAAATAATGTTGTAGGTCGAAAATATATTCTCGTCCATAATAATGAAGCTTAGTTTGCTGGTGAGACACCTTGGATAGGTGCCCATGTAGACATCCATTTTTAACACCCCCAGAGGATGGACCTTCTCTTTACTGAAGCCGATTAGCGGATGATGGTATATGACTTGTCTCTTTTAGATGAATTTCCTACCCTTAAAGAAGTCCCAAAACATCACGTCGACTGAGATGACTTCATCAATAAGTATGTGTGACACATCATACCCATGGACCATGGTGCTGGTGAAAAAAGGTTCATTATGAGGTGCTAGAATTCCCTTTAAATACATTCTTAAAAATCCCACCACTAGGGTGTCCACATCTACTTTCTTCAAGTTTCCCAACTTCGACTCTACAGCAGTTGAGTTAACATCTAACCTCTTAGGTGCAGAATTTTCCTCCACAACGTGGGCTTTATGGTCGGGGGACTATGTGCCTCATATGACTAGTGCACCACATATAATCTCTATATCGAAGGCTATCATGTGCATTCGACCTTTAGCTTCTGGGATCTTAGGAGGGAAATCGGAGTCATCCTCTTCACTGTCTGATTCATTACCTTTTTTGTCGATCAGGGTTTATCATCTTCGTTTTTCTTCTTTTCCCCCACTCTTCTTTTTTCTAGAGTCATCTTTTGAACCACTCCGGTCTACATAATTATAAAGCTTTCCTTAATTCAATATCTTTTCTATCTCATCTTATAAAGAAAAACATTTATCAATCGTATGCCCATATTCTTGATGGAACTAACAACACTCGCTCTTATCCCTCTCATGAGGAGGGGACTTGAGTTTTTATGAACATCGAAATGACCTGTCATCCTTAATCTTATTGAGGATCATATATGGGCTTATTATTATAGGGGTATATTTGGCAAACTTATCCTCAATCAATATCTTATTTCCTTCTTTATCTTTCATCATACCACTACCATCCTCTTTCATGTCTCCTATTTTAGACGCCACATCCTCCTCTACATTCATGACTATGATAGCCGAAGCCATAAGTTCTGTCATGGTTTTTGGAGGATCCTCATAGAGTTTCTATAGGAGTTTTCCTGGATATACACCCCTAATAAGAGCCTCCATGGATATAATATATTCATAGTCCTCTGCCTCCAATTCCTCTTTGTTAAATCGAGAGATGTAATCCCTCATAGTTTCATTCTTCCCCTGCTTCACATTCAGAACGTGGGTTACCTTCTTTGGTGGCTTCATACCGAAGAAAAATTGTGAATAGACTTCTTGGCCAGTTGCTTGAAGTTTTTAATTGAATTATTAGGAAAGGACGTGTACCACATCTGGGTTGCACCTATGATAGTTCTAGATAAAGCCCTACACTTATCTCGTCTGGGGTAGAGTATCTATTGGCTGCCGAATGATACATATCTATGTGGTGCACTAGATTTTCACTTCCATCATACTTTGGTGTCACAGTGAGAGGTTTAAATTTGGTAGGAGATGGGAATCTTACTATCTTAGCGATGAAATTAGACTCTTTTGTGTAACCTCGGTGGCTTAGGTCTCATATCTTCAATAGCATAACAACCTTATCTTTTAACCTCTGACTGGAGTTATTCCAAGGATTATCCTCTACTATGACATTATTTGCTCCCATTTCCCGATCTATTGGGACTGGTACCTATTCTTGTCTAGTAGTTTTCTATCGTCTATTTACTTCTCTTTTCTACCCATCTAGACCTTATCGTATCCAATCATCACTACATCAACCATTCCCCTAGAGGCTGCATTATTGCGAGTACGAGAAAGGTAATCCGACAAGTCTCCTACTAGCCCGAGAAGATCAAATGATGACCCGCTACTGAGCCTGTCCAAGGATGAAAAGTTTTGTCAACCTTCTAGTGTAAGCCTATAACTCTTTCCTTTATAGGTAGGAGTTTTACGAATTGTGTCACCAAAAACCTCATACAGATCCCAGCAATCTTACTCCTCGCAGTCTTGCTCATCTCGACAATTATGCAGTTGTATTCCTAGGTAAATACTCCTAGGATCAACTACATCTCTCTACTCTTGGTGGAACTAAGGCTCTTTTTGTGGTGACAGGGGTTCTCCCTTATCACCGAATCCACAATCTCCCAATCGATCGGAGTAATAAATATGGATGGGTCACCTGGTGATCTACCCAACACTCTTTGGTTGAAAGCCATAAATTATTCTTGCATTTTCTACTGGATAGACACTAGAGATCATAACGTTGCCACCACATAATCCATTTCAAACTAAGGTAGTGGTTGTCTAGAAGTTAGGCCAACACCAAGAGGTAAATCTGATGCCATAGATCCAGTGAGAGGAAGTAATAAAGATTTAAATAAATTGTAAGAAGGAAGGAATCTTAGAGAGCACACCCGAATCTTTCAATGGTGGTACATGACCAATAGTAGTGGAGCATGACCACCACCAAAGGAAGAAGTGAGCGTATAAACTTGAAAATAAGAGGAAGCAGATCAATATCTTCCCACAAAAGGTGCTAAAATGATGATGTTGTGAAATCACGACATAAATTTATGTGTACTATTCAAGATCTAGCGGATTCAACAATGGTGACATAGATGCAGGAAAGTAAATGTAAGAGAAAGAGATCGGAGAGAGAGAGAGAGAGAGAGAGGTGTCATAGATTGTAAAGTGGTTATGCCTTAGCTTACTCCACTGTTCAAGGTGATGGTGTTTTTCTATTACTATAAGGGACTAAAGACCATTAATACATTAACTCAAGATTTATCTATCTAATTTACAATTTTTTAGAGTTTTAGCGAGGGTTTCAATATCTCGATCTTTTAAAATGAAGAAGTTGAAGGTATATATAGACTTGGGGGTGCACAGTGCGCCCACTAGGCATGATACATGTGTGATTGAGGTAGGAAATCCAATGAGATCCCAATACTTATTTACCACATGCATAATCCATGGTGATGAAATATTCCCCCACATGGGTTAAAGATCTGTTATAACTGCATAGTCCACGTGGAGTAATGATGCCTAAGTCACGTGTCCCATATGAGCAATTTATGTCGGCTCTGATCTTTCCGTCCGAGCTGAGTTCGACAGAGGCAACCTTTCATGTAAGTAGCTGCAAAGCTGAGTTTGTATAATGCCTCGACCCACCAAGGTGGTACAAGGATGAGACGAGATGTACTAAGAATAACCATAAACTGATCTTTGTCGAGTGATCGTGAATGTAACACCCTGCCCGCCCGGGGAGAGCGAACGGAGCGCTACTCATCGATAAAACTAAACTGATCCACAATATAACAAGGTATAGAGCATCTAAATCCCACAATATAAATAGAAACCACTAATCTCAATCTCTTCAAATAAATACTAAGTCTCTCGAAATAATTACAGCAATCTAACTATCTCGAAAATAAATAAATCTCCAAATGCTCTATACATCAAAATAAATACAAGTCTCCTCAACTCTTGTATTAAAAATCTTCCCAAAATAATCCTCGCTAAAATCATCCCAATTGGTCCTTAGCACTCAAATCCATGCTCACCTGCAAACTAAGAAAAAGATGGGGAAGTACACAATATGGCATGAAAGCTACTCAATAATAATATGTTAGCGATAAACAAAGCGCAACAATACGAATACGAATATTCATATCAAATCCAAATCTCAATAGCATTTTATCAATAAATTTATCAACAACACATTAACTGGGTCACCAGGCCTCACCCCATCCGAATATGCTTTATCAAGACATAGCCCTGGAAGTAGGAATTTTGTCGGGTGCCCAACGTCCGTGCCATATTAAAATCTCATGACAACGTGCTCAAAACAACATGAGTAATACCACATGAATCAAAATAATTCGAACAACTATATTTTCCAGATTCCAATGAATTTAAAAATTAAAAATATGAGTTCAATTAACAAGAATTCAACAAAATAAACACTCACGAGATTTAGGAGCATATTGTGTAAAACCCCATACCTTAAACCACCAAAATAACCAACAATAATTCTGCACAGAAATCACAGAATAAGTCACCAAAAATCTGCTCCAAAGATCACCAAAAGCTCCTCCAAGCACAACCTCAAAACAGCTCCAAAAACCTAAGGTTGAATGCATAAATCAAAAGGCTTGTTTTTGTATAAAAGAGAGGAAAAGAAAATATATTTTCTGAGTATTTTTGTGCCTGAAGGCTGTTCCAAAATACTTGCCCACGATCCCTTTTTATAAGGTAAAAATACAAGAGTTGGAACCAAAACAACTTCTCAAAATTAACCTGCTGCGCACGTTTTCTGGGAGGGTCGATCGATCTACCCCTAGGGGTCGATCGATCGATCACCCCGAAAAACTGACAGTTTGCCTAAAAAATGCCTATAAGGCAAAATATTGTAAAATCAATATAAAATCCGTTTTAACTCCGTTTTCGAAACCGTTTGAAATTATCGCCTTTAAAAATAATAACCAACAAGTTTGAGAAATAAAAATAATTTTATCTCAAAATTTATTTTTCCTCTTTATTTTGAAAAATACCCCAAAAATTACACGGGTTGTTACACTTCCCCACTAATAATGGAATTTCGCCCTCAAAATTCACCGAATACCTAACTCTCGAAAATCAGGCCAACAATCTCCAAAATAATTTCATCACATCTAATCTAGATGCCTATCACGGAACGATTATCTAAAAATTTCTATCTCCAAAAATACGCCCCACAATAACGTAACATACCCAAAACCCAAAACCCAAGACCCGAGGGTGGTCGTATACCTAAGCTCTGATACTGTTTTGTAACACCCTGCCCGCCCGGGGAGAGCGAACAAAGCGCTACTCATCGATAAAACTAAACTAATCCACAATATAACAAGGTATTGAGCATCTAAATCCCACAATATAAATAAAAACCACTAATCTCAATCTCTTCCAATAAACACCAAGTCTCTCGAAATAATTACAACAATCTAACTATCTCGAAAACAATTAAATATCCAAATGCTCTATACATCAAAATAAATACAAGTCTTCTCATCTCTCGTATTAAAAATCTTCCCAAAATAATCCTCGCTAAAATCATCCCAATTGGTCCTTAGCACTCAAATCCGTGCTCACCTGCCAACTAAGAAAAAGATGGTGAAGTACACAATACGATAGGAAAGATGCTCAATAATAATATGTTAGCGATGAACAAAGCGCAACAATACGAATACGAATATTCAAATCAAATGCAAATCTCAATAGCATTTTATCAATAAATTTCTCAACAACACATTAACCGGGTCACCAGGCCTCACCCCATCCGCATATGTTTTATCAAGACATAACTTGGGAAGCAAAAATTTTGGCGGGTGCCCAACGTCCGTGCCATATTAAAATCTCATGACAACGTGCTCAAAACAACATGAGTAATACCACATGAATCAAAATAATTCCAACAATTATTTTTCCAGATTCAAATGAATTTAACAATTCAAAATATGAGTTCAATTAACAAGAATTAAACGGACTAAACACTCGCGAGATTTAGGAGCATATTGTGTAAAACCCCATACCTTAAACAACCAAAAGAACCAACAGTAATTCTGCCCAGAAATCACAGAATAAGTCACCAAAAATCTACTCCAAAGATCACCAAAATCTCCTCTAAGCACAACCACAAAACAGCCCAAAGAACACCTCCAAAAAACTAAGGTTGAATGCGTAAATCAAAAGGCTTATTTGTGTATAAAAGAGAGGAAAAGAAAATATATTTTCTAAGTATTTTTGTGCCCCAAGGTTGTTCCAAAATACTTGCCCACGATCCCTTTTTATAAGGTAAAAATATAAGAGTTGGAACCAAAACAACTTCTCAAAAATAACTTGTTGCGCACGTTTTCTGGGAGGGTCGATCGATCTACCCCCAGGGGTCGATCGATCGATCACCCCGAAAAACTGACAGTTTGCCTAAAAAATGCCTATAAGTCAAAATATTGTAAAATCAATATAAAATCCGTTTTAACTCCGTTTTCAAAACCGTTTGAAATTCTTGCCTTTAAAAATAATAACCAACAAGTTTGAGCAATAAAAATAATTTTATCTCAAAATTTATTTTTCTTCTTTATTTTGAAAAATACCCCAAAAATTACACGGGTTGTTACAGTGAAGCATTGAGGATGAGGTTTAGGAGGCCAAGACCTTTTAGGTGGCCCACATTATATCTGCTTATGCCTGGATTCGTGTGATGAATGTTGAGTAATTTCAACCGAACCATTCTATGTTTGTCAATGGATGAGTCCACACTTATGTGTATCAACGTGTGTAAAATTAAATGAAAAATGATCTCTTTGACATCAAGTTGAAAAAGTATCTGAATCACGGTACTAATTTCTTAAACCATAACTCCCCCATTTAATACAATTATATGTAGACATTTGAATATGAAGAAAAATAGTTATTGGCTTCATTGAGCAAATGGATACAACTATGACGTAAAAAATTAAGCGATGAATTACTTGTATAATACATTGAATTTTGTAATAATAAAACCAAAACATAAGTTATATGAGTTTATAGGAATCTTTGCAAATTATCGATGACTTTGGTATCTTTTCAGTTTTTGTAGACTCAGAATTATCATGGGATGAATGAGATTTTTGGTTCTTTAAAAATGATCCATAACAACTGCAAATGGAACATTTCTTAACTGATGATACATTACTAAACATGTATAATATTAAAATTGAGTGTCATATATGCATAATATACTTCAATGGATAGTAGAGTAGTGAATCAAAACATAATTTAAGTACTTAGCCTCATGATGTAACATATATACTCAAAAGAAAATATATAAATTGACGTTCACGGAAGAACACAATTTAAGATACTATCGTGGACAATCCAATAGTGTTAGAATTCTAGTTGGATAAAATATACCTATAAATAATTTAATTATACAATGGTACATTATTTTCAAGAGATTAACATATACACTGCTAATTTGGTTATTATTGTTAATGCAACTAGGGTCTCATTATGCATTAACTGAAAAAAAATCATCAGAATTGTGAATCATCCAATAAATATTCACATTAATTCCAAAATTGTTTTGTCTCTATAAAATAAATACCCTTTATCACCGATTCAAAACAACAACAACAACAACAACAATAATAATAATAATAATAATAATAATAATAATAATAATAATAATAATAATAATAATAATAATAATAATAATAATAATAATAATAATAAACATATTAGCTACGAATCACAGCAAACAAAGGGAATTACAACACTAAAATCTCCATTGTGGCATCATTAGAAAAGAAAGAAAGATATCCAGTGAAAAATAAGCTAAATGCATATGTGGGTCATGAGATAGTTCTTCCAGTATCCCTCTAGACTCAGTACCACCTTTTTAGTTATACTATGCTCATTACCACAACCCCAAATTTCCCTTAAACTAACAAAATCAACCTAGATAAAATTGTTATTCGAAAGTCTATAAGAAATAAAAAATAAAGTTAATAGTGGAATTGAAAATTTACCCCACAATTATTCCAAAGAGTGGCCAATACACCTTCAATTCAAGGACCATCTGCATTTTTTTGAAGAGACATTGTTGCATGACTGTATCCATTCATGAAAATCTTCTAAATCGAATCTTTCACCCAAGAACAAAATTTAAATCAAAAGTTTAAAAACCTTTCAATAAGAATATCAAATTAATTCCAAATTGCAATGAAAAGTTTGTAGAATATAATAAGAGCGTACCTGATTCGAGTACATGAATAAGATCTTTGGTCTAACTTTAAGATTTAAGCATTCACCTCATAAAGATGCCACGTGATTCCTTTATTTTTAATTGTGGGATGGTGAAATCCCAATATAAAAGAACCATATATGATTATGAACGTGGGACTTATAGACAAAGGAATGCTTTGTACGGGAATCAAATCTAGCAAGATGCAAAAGATCGCAGACTGTACAACATATATAAAAAATAGAAATAGTATCGAGCCCAATATAAGCTTAAATCAAAAGAGATTACATTACTCATACGAATTGGTTAGTAAGTGTACGAGAAATTGTATAGAAATTCTCTATCGTGTAACCAAAAATTTATTATTCCCTAAGGCTAAAAATTAACTTCAAAATAAGCCTAAAATTTGGAAATTTTAAATGACAAACATACCAATAGTGGTGGGAGGTATGACTTGAGAATGTCAATTACAAATTGATTCAAAGTAAAGTCGTAAATAGGAATATGAAAAGATGAGAAAAGAAAAGAAAAGGCATTAATAGTCAATAATCAGAACATACACAACTAAAAAATATAATAAATACCCATCACAAGCCATTGCTATAGGTATGAACCACTTTAACTGCATCGACCTGGTGCGGATAACAAAAAGTCTCACACATAACATGAAGACATCAAAATATCACCCAAAAATTTTGAAATAATTGATTAAAACAATTAAATCCATGACACGAACCCATGAATACTTCCATGTAATTCATTAGAATCAATAAACTCTATCATTTCAAAGTTACAAATGTCCATTCAATGTTTGGGTATCTAATCTTACAAAAGATAGCAAATAAACTTCTGAGACTCATAACAATAACTTAAGGAAATGATTAAGTTACTTTTTATCTTACAACCAACAATATGATGTAAATTTACTACGCAATCAAAAACAAATAATTTCAACACGATTCTTAGTACCAAACTGTACATATTACATTATAATTAAAATTGCGCAACTTGAAGAAAACTGTTGGTACAATTATAAAATACTATAAATGATTATAACCGCAACAATAGACTTCACAACATCATTTCATATCAAAAACACTGATTGCATTAAACTGCTTTCAGAATCAAATGTACAAAAGTTTAAAAGATCAATAATGCACATAATAAAGATGGCTGGTGAAATTGAATAAAATATATACAATGAATAATTAGCGCATGACAACTAAGTGTACTTACACTTCTAGTTAGACCTTATTTTAAAAAATCACAATCATGTAAAGCAATATTAAATAATCTATGGCAACTGAAAAATGTCCTTCGCCTTCTCCAATCAGTCCCATTAACCGTACACATATAAAAAATATTAAATTAGTATCAATAGAATAAAAAACTGGAAGTTAAATGGTTCTCAATCAAAAACAATCTAGAAATAGGTCGATTTCCATATATTTGTGGGTTATACCTAAAACAGATGATCGTTTATATGATTTTACCATGTTCTAACATCATGATGGGTCGCTACACCGATGACGTTAAAATTAAAGATTTTTAGTTCGTCAAGGTATCCCTCGCCCATGGAGATATCGGTGGCACTAAAATTAAAGTTTTGAGGTTTGCGTAGGTGGCCGATTTGTGGGTTTATGTCGCCACAATGAGAGAGAGAGAGAGGGTGCTAGATTCATTTCAGAGAAAGGAGAGAAATGACTAGGTTTTTTTGTTTGGACGCGTAGTTTAATGAATAGTGTCACAGTTTGGCATGATTAACAACCATGACTAATTTTGCCACTATTTTAAATCATGCCTTAACCGCGCGAGAATCTATCACAGTTTAGAATAGTGCTCAATTCTCCTTATCCAAGGGTGCTAGGTTATCATTTAGGTGTAGTGAGAGTGCATATCGTTCAAAATATAATCGATTTCTGAAGCAGCTTGATACCATTCAAATATGCAACATTGGATCTGATTTCCCATCATACTTGGGAGTGAGAACAGGCGGCTTTAATTTTGCGTGTGAGTGTTGGATAAACTAATAATGTAGGTGTGAATGGTGATCCTTGAATAAAAAAAAACCATCTTTAAAGCTTTATCCATCTTGATAAATTCACCCAGACGATGTTTCAGGAATTGAGTAGAGCCCTTTCAGGGTTTTTTTCCTGCTCAGCCTTCGCTATGACTATCTTTTCATGTCGATTTCAACTTTCATATGAGATCTCTTCCGTATAAGTATACTCAACTCTAGTCGATCCTCGCATACTTGGCATTGATCGGTATGAGCACTCGATTCTTCTCATCTCAGTTCTTCTAGATCATTCTTTATACTCTCTTGGTTATCTCTATTGGTGTTCCCTTGCTACTCTTGGGCCTAACCAATTTAATGCAAACCCCAGATTAGTCTCTCTAGAACACTTGGATATTACACGGAGTAGGTTTTTTCATAGTCATATCTAGATTATCTGAGGTTGATTTTGCCAATGAATGGTAGGATTTATCATCTTGTCCTAATCAAGTGTATTTAGACCTTCAACCTTTGCCTCGCAAGCCCAAATACAGCGTAATAGTCACATCATCTTCTCTGTCATAGGGAGCCCACCTTTGATCCTTGTATGGAGAAGGTGGTGCAATTCCATGCACACTATTAAAATTTTCAGCCCGTCTAGACAAGAAACATTGCGTTAACTACCTCACACTCTCATGTATTCCTTCTTGGCCTCTAGCCGGGATTTGAAAAATTCCCTACAGATTACTTATTCTTATAGGCATTGAGGGTGGAACCAACTCAGTTAATAGTTTTTTCACCATTTTAACAAAATTTTAAGAAAAATAGAGTATTGTAATACCAAAAAAATAGTGAATGACAATTACAATAGTAGAAAATGCAAAAAAGTTTATTTAAAGCATGAAATAGTATATCTAATAGTGGATTGAGTGAATTAGACCAAATTAAATGAAAATTGATAATAAAATGACTAAAATCGAAGAAAACACAGGTGAATCGGACTACGATTCATTAGTTTTCTAGAGCTGGGTATCCTCGGGTTTCAGAAATAAAGGAAGGTGGAAAGCGACGATTGCCAGTCGTGTCTTACCAATGGTGCCAATCTGTTATCTTCTAAAACTAGCATACTTCTGTAGTCTTAGAAAGTTTACACTAATTATAAACAATAACATATAAAGAGATATAATCTAATGTAATGTTAATCTATAGAAAACAATAGAGAGAAATGAGAGAAAGACACTAAAACTATATTTATGTGGTTTGGCCCATGGAAGTGCCTACGCCCACAATGTATTGATTATGTGGGAACTTTCCTTGGATGAATGCTGAATAAAAGCTGTCAAGTTCAGTATAGAATTTCACAGCATAACAGTAATGTAAGAATATATCGATCCCTTTGAATTTTGGGTGTATGTGTTATTTATAGGTAGTTAAAAATGGGAGGGAATAGAGCGGGACATGCATCATTACTTTATAAGTTAGATAGGTACACACTTTAAATGCCAGTGAGAAAATAATCATAAAGGTGGTTATGGGTAGATGGGGGGAAATATTTGCATATCTCCCCCACATGTTATGTACTACTGACATCGTCTAATCACACAGTACATGCTTACTGTAATGGAATCACGTGATGATGTTATCATGCTGTTACTCAACGGGGATACTTAAAATGTCCAGAATACTTGGGCTGACTAAATTGCCTAGGTTGACCGTTTCTCTATCTAAACCTACCTCCCATCTGAAGGTGATGAGTTCATGTATCCTCTTCTTATTAGTCCACAAGTCAAATAATCTTCAAGGTATAATAATTATTATTTAATTAATGGAAATCTTCAAGATTAGGATACAAAGTAAAAATTCGTAATAATCAATATCTTAATTAGACTATGAAATTAGCGAGAGGCTCATATATGTTCTTACTAATGTTTGTATTACCCAATTTCGGAAAAATCACGAGTTAGGATCCCTCAAAATTTACTCATGAATTAGTGATATTAAATTTCTAGTTGGAATGGCCATGAACTATTGGGATTTTAATAGTAGTTTGATTGGTCATTTATTAATATGTTGAATTAAAAAATTATATAAAGCTATATAGTCCCTAATTATATATCATGTGATTATGAATGATCTAATTAATTATTAGAGGTTAAAGTAAGATTTGCCTATTTCTTAATACTATCTTGTGAGGTTTAGAATATGCTGGTTATTGCAAATCCACACAAGAAGAATATATGCCTATAAGGAAGTAATGAGCCATTTGTAGATAATTAGTTATAGTAGTTAGTGATACTTAGGACTCGAATTGGTAATACCCATTAGTTTGTGGTATATTTAGTATATAGCGATCGCATCTTGGAGTAATCAGACAATTATGAACATGGTAAGGAGTTGATAGTTATGAACCTTATAAAGAGAATCCCAAAACAATAATATGTAATTGAGAATATTATATTCGTGTGTGCCAAGAGAAAATCCCTTATGCGCGCTACACATGATGGTGGACTCTTATTATGATTGGATTAGTGTTTTAGACCATTTATTTAGATTCTTGATACTCTTGTTGACATTGGTACACTCGTTAACATTGGTACACACGTTATATTAGTTTAAGTTTTGGATGATGATTCAGTTTTATCATTTTAGGATTTATCATAGCATATTCCTTACTTTGTTACATCATTATTTTATTGTTTCCATACATGTTGAGAATAATAATTTATTTTTATAAGCAATTTGTATATCCTAATACTTGCACTTGATCAACTTAATAATTAGAATATGTGTGGTGTTACAAAATTTATATCATGAGTGATAATTTTTCCTTGATTCTTCTTTCTTTTTATAAGAAACATATAGTTTACTATATAATCGAAAAGTCTAAGTTAGAGAGGAAAATGAGTCATATTCACATGAAAAACATTCATAGAGTACATAAAAATAATATGTATATACCATAATCTTTCCTATACGTATAAACAAACTACACAACATACAAATATTACAGTTATTAAATCCAGAATTACTGATCCTATTGCAGCTATTTGTTATATGAATGGGAATAAGAACATAAAGAAATTCATACTCTTGGATCACATGAAACCATATATTGGAAGTGTAATCCTTTGTCTTAGACCATTTTATCACCCAAAAAATTATATAAATGGATAATATTAGGAAAATTTCTCTCCGAGTTAGTCCTAAAGATGGTTGTCTCATTTGGCCTTATTTTTTTAATAGGATACTATATTTTAAAGATGATTTCAAATTTATGAGAATCAGAAGGCCTAAGCAACCAAGTTTCGTACTTTTCTGGCATCATTATATTACTCCTAAAGTATTAGTAATATGTTGGAAATTTTTTCACGATAAAATAGTTTTCAAACTTCTCTCCAGCTTAAAGGCATACACTTACCTTCTAGATGTGAACTATGTAAGGTAAATGAAAAATCCTCTCATTAACTTTATAATGATTGTAAATTTGCTAAATTCATTTGGCATTGGATTTCTTATACTTTCAATAAAAAAATTTGGTATAATGATGTATGTTTAATGTGGAATTTGAAATTATCCAACTAAGTTATTAACCAAGGTTAAAGATTAGGTTAAGTTCTCCAAATTAACTCTTTGAAGAAAATTCTATGATTTAAGAACACAAGATGTGTAAACTTTATTAACTATGAAAAGTTTAGGATTCTTAGTAAAACAAGTTTCTAATAAACCTTATTAAGCCTTTACCCTAATCAGTCACAAAAAAATTATGAACGTAATATAGTAAAGTAGATAAGATTTTTATGTGGTAATATCCTAAATTTGGGGAAACATTGATGCTGACCTCTATGCCACAGAACACAAAATCAACTAAAACAAATCAAGGTTACAAGTTATAACTATTACATACGATCAAGAGAAAGGTGAGAAATATACCTAACATACAGCTAGGAAGGTTCTAGAGACATCGAATGAAATCAAGGGCTAGGATCAGTTTGACTGGATAAAAGTTAATCCAATGGCTGAGATTCAATCGCCTAAATGATTTTAAATCTTTTATAACTAGTTAAAGGTTGTTGGTTGTGATTGGTTGATTTAAGCAACACGTGGATCATATCAAGAGGGATTTAAAATCATTGGTTAAATTTCATATACGGTCAAAAATGTGCCTCGGGAATGTGAGAGTTAACAAACACAATTTTAACCAATAAAAATGATGGAGGTGATGTACAAGTGTGAAAAGGCTATTCATCACTTAAACATATTTTTCTTTATTTATTACAAATCTAACTTTCTACCCCCAAATTATGTAGCATTTTTTTTACACAAGAAGTTTTGGGATATGTTTTGGAAATTCTTAATAAAGCTAGAAACTTTTAAAAATCAATTTTTAACTTTGAAAATTATTGTTAAATGTTCAAAAATCCCCAAAAACTCTTAAAAAATAAATCCAGACACACTTAATGCTGTATGAGTGCAATGTATCCTATAGTGTATTATCTTATACCTTTCGCACTTCAGTATTTTATTAGAGTTGATGAAGGTTTAGTTTGAAAAGGAAATTTGTTGTATAGTGAAGAAGGGAGATCATGGTAATGAAAAAATATATTTTGTCTTCATATCCAAACTAGCTGAAACTTATATATATGGCGAAAATTCCTAATAAGTCAACCATATAGTGTGTTTCAATCTCCCCCTTTGGATATTGGTGAAAAAATCTTTCTGAGTACATTGTGGTACTCGTAGGCATAAAAAATATCTTATAATTCAATACAGAGTTCTATTATACCCAACCAATCCTAGAAACGAAAAGAAGAGGAAGAAAAAATACATAAATCAACTACAATACAAGCCATTACCCTAACATATAGTATAATGTGATTCAAGATCTGTATCATACTACCTAAAATAAAACACTCGAGATGGCATATTGGTTGAATAATAGAGAATTATTTAAAGTAAGGTCCTCAGATAGACTCAAACCTTCTCACCCATTTTGTCTTGAATAGACAATGGGTAAACATATACAAGAGAGATGTTAAAAACAAAATAATTCTACCAAAACAAGTCATAACTAGGGTCATATCAGGGATCTCCTACATGAAATAGATAAAGGAGGGATCTTTTGTCATTTATCGAACAATCATTCCTTAGATCCTCAAAAACCAATTATTAACAAGATATACACTGGAGCATATGATTATATTGTCAGAGTTTTTATTCAAGAACTATCAGCCCTGTGGATGTCCTTAATGATCCAAAATGTATATAATCCAAGAATTTTTGAAAAAAAATCTTCCAACTATTTTTCTGTCTTTAGATACTCAATTTCAAGTTCTTTAGATTATACAAATTCTCAAATGAAGTGATATCTAATTATAATATGCTTAGTGCGTGAGAGCTGAACAAAATTATTTGAGATGTTTAGTGCACTTTGATTATCATAAAATAAGGCCATCTTGTATTCTTTAATGCCGTAACAACATAACATTTATTTAATCCAAAGTAATTGAGCACAATAGCTACCAGATGCGATATACATAGATTTAGCAGTATATAAGGATATGCAATTTTATTTCCTACTACTCCACCCAACTAAATTATTTCCTACCTATAAATAGGCACCAGATGTACTTTTACTATCATTTAAGTAACCAGCCCAGTCAACATCTGTGTATGAAACTATAGTGCTTGTGGTGTCTTTTATGTACCAAATGTCATAATTAATTGTTCCCTTAATATATTCTATGATTCTTTTAACACATAACAAATGACATTCTTTAGCTATACATTGATAACATGCACAAACACATACAACATATGATATATCGAGTATGGATGCAGTAAGATTTAAAAGGATTCCTATCATACTTCTATAAAGTGTTGGACTAATATCTTTCCCATGTTCATATTTTGATATTTTAGTTGTACTGCTCATGGTTGTTAGTGAAGTTTTATCATTTTATAGACCAAACTTTTTAACTAAATCACATGCATACTTAGTCTTATATTGAAAAAAAAGACCATCACTTAATTTCTTAACTTGTAAACCCAAAAAATATTGTAACTCCCCCGTAAGGGACATATGAAATTCCCCATGCATGATTTCAGAAATATCATTTAGTTGATATAGGGAAGTGAATCCAAAAATAATATCGTTGGCATAAATTTCTGCAATCAAGACCTCATTGTCAGTTTTTAGACAAATAAAGTCTGGTCATTTCCGTAATGCTCAAACCCTTTATTGACTTAAAAATTTAAGAAACGTTCATACCAGGCCCTGGGGGCTTTCTTAAATCCATACAATTCCTTTTTTTAATCTATAGACATGATTCGAGTAAGAAGAGTCAACAAAGTTCTTAGGTTGTTCAACGTATACTTCCTCTAAGAGAATGCCAATTAAAAAGGCAAACTTAATGTCCATTTAGAAAAGTTTGAATTACAAATGACATAAAATGGATAAGAGGATACGAAGAAAATCTAGCCTTTTTACTGAAGAAAAATTACCCTTGAAGTCTATTCCGACTATTTAATAATGTCCTTGCGCCAGAAGCCTAGACTTGTTTCTAACGATTACCCCAGATTATTCAAATTTATTTTCAAAAATCCAACGGGTGATGATAACGTTTTTATCATCAGGCCTTAGGACTAGATATCAAACGTCATGACTCTTAAACTAAATTAATTCCTCACGCATGACTCTAATCCGGTATGAGCCATTGAGGGCATCATTAACATTCTTTGGTTCCATAACATAAATGAAACAAGCAAAATTTGCCATATTTTTTAGGTGAGACCTAGTTTGTAAAATATCCAAAGGGTTATCGACAACCTTATTTAGGGGATGGTCTTTAGATACCCAGGTTCATAAAGCAAGGACCTCAGGTAGCAATGGGTCAGTTATCTAATGAGTTGATTTCAAAAATATATTCAGACTCATCCACGATAATGGATACTGTCACTACTCTCAGTACTTGTGTCATTTACAATTACATTTATAAACTCCATCATATCTTTGTTAGGTAAGTTATAATCACGATAAGACCTATTTGTTTGTGAATATCCCAAAAAGATGGCTTTATCACCTCGGGTTTCAAATTTAAAAATATTTTATTTTTCTTTGTAGACATACAAAATATCACAAAGGTTCTAAAGTATTTCAAGTTGGCCTTTTTATTCTACCATAGTTCATCAGAAGTATCTTTGGTATTCTTTCTAAGGTAAACGCGATTGATGACGTGACACACTTTTTGGACTACCTCAACCCAAAATTATTTTGGCAATCCATTGGCGTGAAACATGACCCGAGCCATTTATTGTATTGTTCTATTATTTTTCTCAGTAATAATATTTTGTTGAGGTATCTTGGGTGCATTAAATTCATGTTTATAACCATGACCAAGATAGTACTCTTCAACACTAGAGTCTTTTAATTCCCCACCTCTATCACTACTTATATGAAATACTTGGTTGTCCTTTTCATTTTTAATTTTTAATTTTTAAAAGGATTTTAAGAAATTCACAAAATGTATCCGACTTATTTTTCATAAAAATCACCGAAGTAAACTGTGTAAAATCATCCACCATAACAAGGATGAAATCGTTTCCACGATGGATAACACATCTAGAAGTACCCATTAGGTCCATGTGGATTAGAGCAAGAAGTTTATAAGTCATAACATATTTAACTTTCTTATGGATGACCTACTTATTTTACCCACTTGGCAAGGACCACAAAATGTGTTTGAAGGAATTTTTATTTTGGGTAAACCTCTAACTATATCTTGGGAACTCAATCTGTGTAGGTTATCAAAATTAGTGTGACATAATATGTTTTGTTAGCCATATTACAGGATTCATTACTTGGAATCATTGTGTAACAGTTATCCGATGTTTTGTTTCCTCAAAGAATTTAGTTACCTTTTTTATTTAAAATCTTGCACTCAGTTTTAGAAAAGGTAATCGTGTGATAAGAACCATAAATTGTGATATACTAAGGATATTGGCTTTAAGGATTTTTACTAACAAGACATCATTAAAAAAAGGAAGTCCCTCTTCACAAAGTTATCCTTTACCAATGATCTTGGATGAGACTCCGTCACAAAAGGTGACATTTCCTCCTAAGAGGTCAGTCTTATTAGTTAATTTAGTCTCATCCCTGGTCATGTGTTTAGAACACCCGAAATCCAAATACCAACTGATTGAGGAACGTTCGACTTTAAATGCAGTTAAACCACATTGCACCTAAGCTGGAATATAAGATAATCTTTTCTAACCCAAATGGACCTTGTTTAATATTTTTCTTATCCTTTGATTTAAAAAATGTTTAAGGGGTATTTCTGAATGATTTCTTTTTAGTAGGATACCCTGCCTTTTTCTTACTATAGTTAAAGTTTTTAGTGTTTTGCCTAGGGAGACAAGAAATATTTTGACTCTTCCTAGAATAGTAAAGGATTTGATACACTGGTGTATATAGAAATTTTTTAAAACACTTAGTAATAGAGTGACCATAAACATCATAGTAACTATAGTATTTGTGAGATGTAGGCTTCACTTTATCTTCTAAGTACTTAAGAATATGCTTACACATGTTTGAGAAATAATATTTAACCACAACAGTTTTCGTTCTTTGCCCAAATTCTCTAATGGAGGGGCAAACATACTTAGCTCTACCTTCAAAGTTTAACTTTGAAATACCCTCACTATGTGATGCTTGCAAGACATCAATGTTCAAAATTCTTTCATGAGATTTATCAACATATTAGCCTAGCTTAAGAGGTGAATTTCCAGAGGTGAAAAAGATAATTTTTTAATCTTAAAAATTTGTCTTTGTAACTTTATGATTTTATCAAATCCAAGGCCAGTATTATCATCAGAATTGAGTTTGCTAGAACTAACAATATTTTCATAAGATTTTGCATTAGTCTCAAAATAAAGACAGTTTTTTGGTTAGATTCTTTTAGTTCCACCAAAGTGGCTTTATATATTTCTTTTATAACACATTTTTTCTCTGAAAGTTATTTTAGTTTGGAAACATATTATTTTGTCTTTATCTCCTTGGAAACACATTGATTAGTGTATTCTTAGATGTTCTTTCTAACAATATGTAAATATAAGTGATGCGCCATGTTCGATACTCATTCAAATAAACTCACAAATGCCAATTACAAACTTATTTAATTAGAGTCAATTTTAAACCAAATAAAAGCATCCCTTAAATGTTCAACTACGTGTGTGCATGTGTCAAACCATCATAAACTCAAATATGCTAACTCGCAGATTTCAGCAAAAAATCCGTGAAGGGTAAAACCTTTAATTTCACTATGAATTAAATCGTAATTTACAATCACAATGAAATTTGCAATACGTTTACCCCAAAAAATCTACATTGATATGAAGCCTAGGGTCATCAATGGATCCTACGCAGCGAACCCACACGAACCGCAATACAATCTTTAGCAAATATCCACACGTAGCGAACCTCAATGACCTATGTTCTCAGGTGTAGAGACGCACCCCACAAAGATGAACAATAACAAAGTTTTTTTCCTGGGTTTCAAAAAAATTCACATGAACTATTGGGATCTTCTGAATTGAAAATAAAAAAGTTTAAAACCCTAAAAGTGAGAAGACAAAGAATTCTACAAAAGCAGTTTCGTCTCTATTCAAAATTGCACTATCGCTCGAATTGAAAAATTGCACTATCGTCTCTATTCTTCTCATTAAAATTGAAGTTGGAAAAGACTTTTTATAGAAAATCTAAGGTGGCACGTCGCTCGAATGGAATAGGGCTATCGCTGGAACGAGGACACGTGTCGCTTGAACGAGCTCGCGTGACATGGCTATGTAGATTGAACGACAACCACTATCGCTCGAATGAGGTAGCACAACAAATAAAATCATTTTTTTTATTTATGAAAATTCGCCTGACCATTTAGAAAAAAAATGTCGAAAAACATAAAAACTCCGCTCCAACACTTAGAAAATATTTGATGAAAAATATTCCAACACTTTAAGTGAATTAGTAAGGACTTAAAACACAACCTTACCAAAGTTAAACTTGTGGAGGCTTGAATGTTAAAGAACTCGATATTCGGAATCTTCTTGTTGCATATGTGATCTTGAACATTCTTTGACGGTTGTAAAAGTATAGGATATACTCAATTGGTAACCGACATTTATAAAATTATGTCCTTACAAATATCCCTCTTTGTCTATGTCGGTACAAAATAAAAATATGTGAATTATCAAAACAAATGCCCATACAAATCTAATACCCTCCCATGAACCTAAAACTGAAACAATACTAAACATGCAAGTCCAAAAAATTTATTCATAAACTTTAACTTCAAATCTGTAGTTGCTTTTCATCAGGGTGTGAAAAATAATGATCTTCTATCTTTGTACTTACAAACATGAGATAAAGAAAATAACTTCGTGACGCGTTGAATTTTAAATGATATAGAATAAATCAATCAATATAATCAAATCTCCCCCATAATGTAAAAACTCCCCCATAATTCATTCTCCCCCTTTTTATTTGTCCGAAAATAAGGAAAAGAATAGACACAATAAACATGGATTGGTCATCACAAATACGCATAGAAAATATGGATCAAACTACGCTCATGAAAAGAGTAACTCAAAAGCTTCCACAAACTATTTTTGATTTTTCAATTTTTCAAACTCAAGTGCAAAAATAATTTTAAGAAAATCACACACCATGAATTTATATTAAGACAACAAAATCATGGAAACAAAATGAATGGTTGTGAAAATGTTCGATAGGCAAAGAAAAGAAATCAAACATAACATATGTGCACGATGTATACGTGTACTTCTATCAAATGAATCTCAAAATCTTCCTTAGGTGTTGAAAGTGTTGAATTTGAATGATATCGACTCAATACATGAACACAACAAAGTCAGGAATGATTCCCACACTAATAACATCTAAAATTATGAATGTTTTTTCAAGACACTACTCGGACGTGCAAACCCGTTTTTCATTTCTTTCCATCCAAACTCCCTCTTAAATAGTAATCATTATATTTTTCAATTAAGGTGGCCCTTTTCTGGGGTTTTTATCTTTTTATTGCCTTTAAATTTTTGGGGCACTTTTAAATGGTGGCTTTCATAACGAGTTAATTTTAAACTCTCGCAGCCCTTTCCCATGATTCACTCATCATATTTTGTTGCAATTAAATTCGTTGCGATAACCGATTTTTACATGAACTACTTCCATTGTCATGTGTTATTGTGTATGGTTCGTTTTTAAAGACAAAATTGAGATGACAACACTCCGACCAATATGTGATAAAGAAGTACAATAATCAAACAAATCCGTGCAAGTGTTTATTAAAGGAACTCATGAGTCAAACATGTTGGTAGTAACAACTAATCACATTTCAATGATTCCAAACATTGTAAAGCACAAAAATGAAATGATGACGCATATCAAAACACTATCAAACCATCATGTTAATATGGAATGATATTTTGACTCGGTCATCCTAAATGTCCATCCATAAATGGTGTAAAACAAAATACAAAACTCTTTTTGACTTTTCCAAAATGTTTATAAAAAAAAAAACTTTTTGTATGTTTCAAATTTTTTTCAAAAACAAAGAATGAAAATCTAATACAAAAAAATACATACTAGCAATAGGAAAAAAATATCATCATGCAAATCAACCTATGCTAGCAAACAAGTCTAAACCTCAATCATTAGGTGCGGTGGAGTTTCCAAAGGTGGCGACATCCTATGAAAAACCTGCATCAAGTCATTTGAAGTCTTGACCAAAAATTTTACCTGCTCCCTAATATGTGCAAACTCTCTCATGTAATCATCTGGAACATCAGGTACGCTCTCCAAGATTGAAACTAGTGTTGACAATGTCACACAAATGTGCATAAAAGTCATCAAAACACTCAGTCTCAAGAATGATAACAATTTCAAATTGAGTAGTTAAATTTTGAATTATAGACTCATTGAGCGTGTTAGTGCCTTCGTGGGTGAGTTTTAAAACATCCCACTCTTCTTTAGACGTGGTGTACTTCATAATACATCAAAACTCATCAGGGGTGACATGTCCAAAAATTCACTAATTCCACGCGAATTAAAATTGATCCATCTAAACTCATCTGTCACAAGTTTTGAATTTGTGATACTGTTCAATGTGTTAGTCTTTCACAAATTAACTAAACTCTCTCATCAATTGCTTTTAATTGTGATCTCATGAGGGCTTTTCAATAAGCATAATTAGACCCGTCAAAAACTGGCAACTGATTATATAAGTTTTCACTTGGAAACATTGTGATAATTTTTTAAAATATGATTTTTCAAAAAAAAAAATCAATATCCCACAATTTTTGTGGAAAATATGAGTAACTGATAAATTTGAGTAACCTTCTCTGATACCAATTTGTAAATAGAAGTGATGAGTCATGTGCAATGCTGATTCAAACAAACTCGTAAATTTTAATTACAAACTTATTTAATTAGAGTCAATTTTAAACAAAATAATATCATCCACTAAACATGCAATTATGTGTGTGCGTATGTCAACCTATCATAATCAGAAATATGAGAACTCACAGATTTCAGGAAAAAAATCCCTGAAGACAAAACCTTTTATTTCACTATGAATTAAATCGCAATTTAAAATCACAATGAAATATTCAATATGTTTACCTCAGCAAACCTACATAGACATGCAACCTAGAGTCAACAATTGAATCCACGCAACGATCACACACGAACAACAGTCCAATCTTCAGTAAAGACCCACATGCAGCGAACCTCAATGACCTTAGTCTTTAGGTGTAGAGACGGACTCCACAAAGATGAACAATAAAAAAGTTTTGTTCTTGGATTACAAAACAATTCACACAAACTATTGGGATCTTATGAATTCAAAACAAAAAAGGTTTAAAACCCTAAAAGTGAGAAGATAAAGAATTATGTGAAAGCAGTTTCGTTTCTGTTCAAAATCCAAGATCTTCTCTTTAAAATCGAAGTTGGAAAAGCCTTTCTATAGAAAATCTAAGGTGGTGCGACGGTTGAACAAAACAGGCCTCTCGTTCGAACAAGGACATGCGTCACTCGAACGATCTTCGCGTGAGATGGCCACATCGCTCGAACGACAATCACTGTCACTCGAACGAGCTAGCGCAAAAAATAAAATCATTTTTTTTATTTCTAAAAATTTGCCTTGGGATTTAGAAAAATATTTTTGATGAAAAACTTAAAAACTCCGCTCCAATGCATAAAAAATATTTGATGAAGAATATCCCAACACTCTAAGTGAATTATTAAGAAACTAAAACACAACCTTACCAAAGTTAAACTTGTCGAGGCTTGAATGTTGAAGAAATTTATATTCGGAATCGGATTGCTGCATATGTGATCTTGAACATTCTTCGACGGTTGTAGGGATATATGACATACTCATTTGATAACGAACATTTATCAATTATGTCTTTACACAACACTACTTAATTTTTCAAGACATTTAGTTAAATGTTTCACCATTTTTTATTGTTTAACACTTTTCTTAAGAGTCATTGAATACAACTCTTGTATATCAGGTAATTTATCATCGGACTCACTAAGTGATGTGTATGATTTGTCCCCTATCACTTCAATCTGTGCATTAGAATTCACACCGCCATTCAATTCATCACAAGATTTGTCACTTTGACTCACACTTATGCTAGAAGTATCAGAATCATTTAACATTATAACACTAGACACTTAATTCACACAAGAAGGGGACATATCATTAATAATACTATCAACAAGCAAGCATGCTTTATCATTAGTTTACATAGTTTTAACAAAGAAAGAATCATTTGTGTATGATTCATTTCTATTGGATGACTCAGGTTCATTAAATTACGAGTCAATAAAGTGATCCCAGATCTTTCACATATGGAATTGACAATATTCTTGCGCTTAAACTTATATTTATTGTCATAATGTCCCATGTTACCACACCTATGACACTGTATGCTGGTAAGATCATTCTTAGGCCTATGTGTATCATCAGAAGTCTATCTGTCATTAGTCTTATCACAGAGTCTAGGATTCTTAAAACCTTCATAACCAGATTTACCTTGTTTGGAAGCCATAACAAACCTAAACATGATAATTTTCTTAAAAACTTTACTCATTAGGGAAATCTAGTTGACAATTCATTTTAAGTCATGGTCTTCAACTAACCCTAGGTCATTGTTAGGTAGGGTGTTTTTAGGGACAGTCAACTGACATGAAAAGCCTACATTAGATTCAAATGATATTTTATTATTTGAGGTCGTGTATTTCTTGTACTATAACTTTATTTAAACATTTTTGAGTTTACTACTCAATAATTCAGGAGTCAAATTAGGGTCATTCATTTTCTCAATAACATATCTCTTATTATAAAACCTACTAGGCACGGATGTCAGAATTTTAAGCACAATTTCTTTCCTATAATAAATTATCCCAATGTCATGCAATTTAGTGATAATATGAGTAAATTTTATGTAGAGGTCATCAAAGGAGTCAAAATCATCCATCATAAGGTATTATACTATTGTACAAGTGTTTGGGTCATTCCATCCTTGACATGCTCATCATCTTCATGGGTAGTGACAAGGGTTTCCCAGCCTTTTTTGAAAGTTATACATATGGATACTGTCTTGAATTCATGTTCCTTCACAAACATAAAGATGCAGTTTTAACCCTTGTTATTACATAGAGATATTTGTTTGCCTTACTTAGTAAAATCACTGATATTTTTCCTAATCCATATGGTCCTAGCTTTTATTAAAGGATTATTAGGGTGAGTATAACCAATTTTAATCATTTCCTAGACTTCATCACCCAAGGTCCCTTGAATTAACTCAATCATCCTCACTTTCCAGTAAGGAAAATTGTGTCCATCAAAGAGGAGTGGTTGGGTAATCTTACCATGTTTCTACAAATTTTCATCCATTTTGAAAAATATTTAAAATTTAGTAATTTTAGGATCAAAAGAAATTTTATAAACCTGCTCTGATACGAGTTGAAATAACCCAGCCAAGTTACTAATCAAGGTTAAAGATTAGGTTAAGTTTTCCTAATAAACTCTTTGAATAACTCCTTTTGATGTAAGAACGCATGATGTGTAAACTTTATTAATTGTGAAAAGTTTAAGACTCCTAGTAAAATAATTTTAAAGTAAACCTTATTAAGACTTTACCCTAATCAGTCACAGAAGAATTATGAACGTAAAACAATAAAATACACAATATTTTTTACGTGGTAAAACCCCAAATTAGGTGAAACATCCGCGGTGGCCTCTACGCCACATAACAAAAAATTCACTAAAACAATGCAAGGTCCCAAGTTACAACTATTAAACACGATCAAGACAAAGGCAAGAAATAGATCCAACATAAGGCTACACTTCCTAGGTACACTTTCGTTCTGATCTCCCGAATAGCGGGAACCCCTCATCCTTTTAGATTTATGTCGACTCAGTCAAACAAATATCTCTTTCAACAACACACTTTCTATGTGCGGGTGTTTGTTAAAGGTGTAACGTGTGTGTGTGTCTAAAATATATGCGAATATGAGCCAAAACACACTCACACTTAATGTTACAAACGTTCTTACAAATTATTGAGTGACATTGTGCTCTTTGTTCTTAAAACATCAAAAATCAAAAATAATATTTTTAAGAAAATCTTAGATCTGACATTTTATTTATGTACACTAGGATTTCATAAAATGTAAAATCAAGTTTTACAAAAAAATCTAAAACACACAAAATTATTTTCGTCCAATTTTTGTAGTTCTACAAACAATAACATTGGATCCTAAATATTTTCCAAAGATTTGTAAAGATCCACATAGAGAGATAATTCTACTCGAAAAATACAGATCAGAGGAGTAGAAATAAAACTAATAACCTACATCGTGTTGTGTATGTATTTTTATTTCGGGTACTCGATTTTGTAAATAGAAAATTAATTTTCCCAACTTGTGAGGTTGTTTGGAGAGAGACAAGTTTTCAGAGGGATGTTATCTAGATTTTTCTCTCAAAGTCTCACTCTATAAAACTCAAGGAAAACCCTAATAGTTTGAAAATTTAGAAAATGAGTTTTCTCATGAGTGTTTTGAAAAACAAAAAAGGGAGATCCTTCTTTTTCTTTTAAAAGAAATTTATCACTTCTGATGTATATGGAAAGATTTTATAAACAATTTTTCTATTTTAATTTTCTGAGTGAATTTTTTTTCTCTATCTACTCTCTCTCTTCTCTTTGTTCTCTCCTTTTCTTCTCTCTCTATAATGGCCAAAAGTCCTCAAATGGTGAGACGAAGCACCATTTATAGTAGACTAGGAAGGTTTGGAATATGTTGAACGAAATCAAGGGCTACGATCAGTTTCACTGGATAAAAGATAATCCAGCGGCTGAGATTGAACCGCGTAAATGAATTTAACCATTTTTAACACATGGGTCATATCAAGAGTGATTTACAGTCATTGATTAAATTTTTTCTATGGTTGATAATGTGCCTCGAGAATGTGAGTATGACCAAACACAGTTTTAACCAATTAAGATGATGCATGTAGTGTACACGTGTCAATCACTACTCATCCCTTAAACGCATCTTTTTTTTTATCTTTTATTAATTCAACTTTCTACACCAGAATTTTGTAGCAATTTAGTTTTTGGCATAAAAGTTTTTTGGATAAGTTTTGAAAATTCTAAATAAGCCCATAAAATTTTAAAAATCAATTTTTTAACTTTGGATTTTTTTTAAATGTTTACAAATTCCCAAAAATTTATAAAAGTAAATCGAAACAAACTTAATGTAATATGAATGCAATGTGTCCTATAGTGTATTATCTAATATCTTTAGCATTTAATTATTTGGTTGGAGTGGCTGAAGTTGCATTTTGAAGATGAACTTTATTTTACCTTTAATAAGGGAGCTCATGTCAATATGAAAATATATTTTTTCTTCATCTCCAAACTAGATGAAACGCCAATATAATGCAGACTCCTAATAAGTAAACCTATAGTGTGTTTCAGAATTAATCTGGTACATTTGATTTCTTTCCTAAAATTAGAGTGCTTTGGATTATGGATATCCTAAGTGCAATGGATATAATTTTGAGAGTGAAAAACTGGAAATTTTTAAGGTACTTTTCCATCCCCTAGGAGTTGTATTTCTCATTTAAAATTCGGGTTAGGTTACATTTTGTGAAAGGATTCATGACCAATTCAGTCTTTTATCTTCTCATTCGTAAAAGATTAAATGTCACTAATAAAATAAGCAAATCACCTAAAATTATAGAGGTGAGATGGTTTCCTCATATTTCTGGATGGAATAATCTCAACACAAATAGTTTGGTAAGTGGTAACAGAGTTGTTGTAGGTGGTGTTTTAAGAACTTTTAGGGGTTATGTGAGAGGGAATTTTTGTTTAAGCATTAGCCCTAAGTTTGCTTTCTATTATTAATTATTGGTTAAAATCACGGGCATGGAATGGTTGGAAATATATATATGGAAAAATAATTGGCTAGAAACTGATTCCATGGAATATATATATATATATATATATATATGGCCACTACTCATAACACACAACTACTCATACCACACAAATACAAACCTCAAAATATATGATAAAGAAGTACAATTTGACGAGTAATAACTACTAATTCATTAAGTAATGAATACTAATCAAAGGTTATAAACATAGTAAGAGGAAATTAATATATAATACTTCCATCCTCAAATGCATCAAACTAAGACATTTTTCAACACCAAAGGAACAATGCGTACCCTACATATATCACTACTACATATACCCACCATGTATATTATTCACAAAATAAATGATCATTCAAATAATTAGTTGTCACAAATATATCATATTTCCACCTCCTGTTGTAAACCTTAAAGCTCAAGTCGTGCAACAACGAAGTTTGTTATTAGTTACATAATTTTCATAATTATTAAGAAATAGATTACCTTATGAAAATTTTATCGAATACTCAAATCTCCATATCATATAATATAATTTTAAATGAACTCAATGAACTCATGCTAGTGACCATTGATCTAGTGAGTGGAATGTGTTGTCTCCTTCTTTAACTCCTTCATCTTATTAAATAAGCAAATTGAGTTGTATTATTTTTTAGCACATATGTATATTAAGAGGAATATAAAATACTATAAAAGCATATGACCTTCATTTTGATAGATTTTGAGAGATATGTTTTATCACATATCCATAGAGTTATTCCATTTAATTAAAATTCACTGATTCATGTTTTAGAATGTAGTTTACCTCAAGATCATCATGAAAATATCCATGGTAATCTTCAGGGCAATAGTCCTCATGATATAATTGAGCATATTAGCAAATGTGATAATTGCACCATGTTCACATCCAAACTCTTATTGTTTTTCTTTCTAGTTTATGTAATAAAATTTAAATAAATTAAATTAATAAAACTAAATTAACTTACATCCACACAACATGGCTGAAGTAAGTATGTGCCGTTGGCGTTGAAATTGATTACTTCATCAAAAGATAACACACCGTCTTTAGGCCAAGCAAGTATTGGAAAACAAGATTGACATAATCATGGTAACATTTATCCCAGAAAACCTTTAATCCATCATAAATTGGAAAGTAAAAACAAGAACAAGGTTTAAAGTATAAAACTAAGGTTTCGTATCACAATAACTTTATGTATCCGGCTTGTGCTCTGTTTGAGGGGAAATATCTTTATGAATATGATGATCTTTCTTCCCTCCCAAGGAATATAAAAACCTTGATAGAATTCAACCAAATGCCTCGAATATTCTAGTATATGATCCATCCAAAGTAATCATAGTGTGTGGGAACTCTTAGAGAACAAAATTTAATGAAATATGAAAGAAATAATGTTCTCTCTCTTCACCCCTTCATAAAAATGTAAATAGATTTTTTCATCCCCCTCCCTAACCCTACATAATGGATATCAGACATAAAACCATAGATTACACCAATATAAATTTGTATAAGTCATGCGCTCTAGATAAACTGGGCTTCTAGAGAGTTTCAGAACTACTACTTGGGTATTGGACTATACTAAGGACTAAAGACTTAGTAACTAAATTGTCTTCCAAATAAAAATTAAAAAATATCAAATTACATCCCGATAATTTAATTTCTTGACTTATTTAATCGCGAATAATTTCACTAAATAATCATGAGTGCACTCCAACTTACTATCCTAATATCACTTGGAATAAAGAGGTATTGTTTGCAAAGTTGATTTGGTAGATAATATGATTTCCCACGTTAAGTTTCTGATATCCATTTTGTCAAATTAATTTCTCTCAAATTGATTTTAACTAACATCTAATCAATTCCTCGATTTCTAGACATAACTTATTTGATACTCCACCAGATTATAAAATCCATAGGTTTGGTATATTATTAAAAACAAACCTCATAAATCAATATCTTTTTTGGATGTGTATTCTTCCAAATTATGATTTGAGAACTACTCACACAATGATCTTTCAATCTGCAAAGATTGAGATCTATTAAAAATGAACCTTTCCCATAACAGTTAAATAAACAATTATTCAAGCATTCCAATCCTCATAACCTTATGGATTAATTATTTATGAAACCTTTATAAATGTTGTGATATTTCTCAAGTCTAATCAAGACAACCCTTATACTTGAATCTCATGGGTGGTCATGTTTAATCAAGATAATCCTTTTTTGAACTATCAATAAAGTTCTCAAACCATCAAATATGTTCCCGTAGTTTGAGATAAATGACCAGGTTTGCAGATGCATTTATATAGTAATAGGATTTCACTCCTTATCTAATTTGCGAATTATTCAATTGTATTTGAACTACATAATTCTGATCTCATGTGATGAAAATGAATCCAACTCACTAGAATTCCTAGAAGTCCATTTGATCGAGATAGTATACACTTTATTTAACCATAATACAAGGAGTTCTCGCAAACCTTATTTTTATTTTAAATTGAGCAAACCTTTAATGAAAAGTAAATGTCATATATGATTTTAATAATTTACGCTAATAATCTCCCACTCAGTATTAACATCATGTACATAAGCATCCAACTCCTAACCCATCTACTTTGAAGTCTATAGCCCTAATTATATAGGAATTAATCAACTGCTATCTGATACAACCTTACCCATAAACTTATCCACTCTTTGTTCGATTTCTCAAACTAAGTAAAACCCACACTCAATGTTCTTAACCTTTTATGGGCTAAGGGTTCTCTACAACTATCAATCATACTTCTATGAACATTATAAAGTGTAATAGTCAATTCAATTTAAAATAAACTCATCTAAATTACATAGGAAGTTCCTGATCCATATAACATCTTTAGTTTTCTCCAAAATTGTAACAACTCCGGCCTCCTAGGTGGATTTAGTAATATTTGATAACTTTACACTCCTCCAACTTATATCTCCACCTCTTAGGGTAATCACTTTATTTCGAGGTAGAAAACCTGGAATCCGTATCTCACTAAAAAATAAGACTTTGTACCTAAATGGTACAACACCATTAGACTGAAATCTGACGGTAGAACATGTATTCGGTCTAACACATAATATACTGTATATGAGTTTTCCCACTATCAAAGCAAAAGGTATATTTTTTATTGCTTCTATCTGATTAGGTGTTTTAGGATACTGATCCCCGGACATATCAACTCCATACTTGAAAAAAAAATCTTTTAATAAAATCTTAATGCTAATCTTGTGAGCACAATATCGATATAAGAAGCTATGGATAAGCCCAACATCCTTTTTAATCAGTGTAGTGAAAGCATGGTCATAGGAATGTTACTTTCTTGCCCTAAGTTCTTCATATCGAATTACATGGACAACGACACTCTTATGTAAGATAATATACCTAGGACATTACCAATTAGGAGAATAATGTAAAAATATTATACTAGAAATACAACTAGGTTTCCTTAATACCACTTATACAAACAAGTATCATTCGGGATTTTTTCGAAATAAAAAACTTGATTCCCTGATCAAACCAATATTCTAAGATTTTGAGGTTAGTTGTATCTCATAAGATTACATACTTTGATTACATGAATTCTTACTTTGTTATTGTTAAGAAAAATGTTTAAGATCAAGGTATTGACTTTAAAAGAATCCTGATAAAATGTTTCATGACTATCGTTAATAAGTTTTTCTCATAGTCAATACCTTTACTTTCTGAGTAAACCCTTTCATAAGCATTTGCTTGAAGGTTTCCACACTCCCATCCATCTATCTTTTAATGTCTTCTAAATCTATTTGTGCCCGATGGATTTTATCTCACCAACAAGTTTTAAAGTCCCCCAAAATTTATTCAAATACATTAAATCCTTTTTATTATATATATTCATAAGCTAATGCTAAAATGAAAAAATTTCAATGTAAACATGATGAGAAGCTTGAGAAAATTTAAAATGGTCAATTGTAATTTTTGAAACTCAAATAAATAGTTGATGTTTTAAAAATGAGAATGATTCTTTGAACAATCAAAGTGAGACCATTTTCAAAAGAATGAATTTGAACTTTAAAAAGAAATTCTAGAAATTGATGTTAAAAAATTGAAAATGAAGTTGCAATGTGCCTAAGATTGGGAGATTGGACTGATAGAAAAAATGTTCTTGGTATCATTTTGATGACTTATTATCAAGTGAAAAATGATAAACATGGAATTTTTGTGTTGAACCTTCAAAATAACAGGTTGAAGTTTCAAAATCATAGGTTGAGATTTATTCTTGTGTTTAAAACAAGGATAAGTAAAAAATTCCTATGTTTAAAACTAAGGAAGTTGGCCCTAAGTCCACATTTGTGAAAAAATAAGTTGGTTACTCATTTTGTGGAAAGATGAATAATATTGCTCATTTTGTTTATATAAAAAGAAGAGTCTTGAGAATGTTGAGATGAGAGCTCATGAATCTAATTCAAGTTTTAGAAAGAGTTTACTTTTTGCACCAATTATAGGCTACATTGACATTCAAACCAAACTTGTAGGTTTTTTTAAGAGAGGAATATGATATTCATGAATAATATGAAGATAATTATTTAATGAGATCATATTATTCAACTTAGAGGTGAAATAGGAAGGTTGATGAAAAAAGTTTTAATCAAAGTGATGAGTAAGGTTAGGAGATATTTTCCTAGAATTTGAAATTTTACTCAAATTTCTAGGAATATACATAAGAATAGTATGATGAATGAGAGATGGATACCTAATCATGTGAGAGGAATTCCTAAAAATACACTTAGAAGTAAAGTTGAGATGGATGTTACTCAAAAGAAGGGGGTTATGTTTGTTACTCCTAAGGATTTGGGATATGCTTCGCTCATTTCTACATCGGTTGTATTTTTCTTTGGATATGTAGTATATTCTTATTCTAGGCCCCCTTCCTAAGTACTCCATGTTTTTTTAGGATTTAATCATTTTGGGTAAGATATTAAAGCAATTCCTCTGGACTATTTTTCATATTTTTTGAGGAGTTATTCATGAAATTATGCATTCTCATGTATTTTCGTACATGCTTAATTCCTTACATGATATGTTTGTATATATTTCACCATTCATATTTCAAAAATGCCAAAAAAATTCCTTTCAATTCTTTTTATGACTATGTGATTAAGTTCTTTGATTCATTATATTAATGAGCAAACGTAACTTGAATGATTATTAAAACATGTATTCTTAAATTTTTGGTGCAAATGTTGGTTATATTAATGATATGTTAGAATTCACTTGATGAATCATGAAAGTCAAATTTATTGAAATTATTGGTTATGAATTAACTTTACAAAGAGGCACTTGAATTGGGATTTCTCTCCATTTTTTTTATAAGGTGTTATCATCATGGAAGCATTTGCATTTGTGTTCCTCACCAACTTCCATAATATTATCTTTAATAAGGGAAGATTTAGGACTAGATTTAATTAAGTCCAAAGTGGTCGTAAAGGTCATAAAGTTAGGCTCATATGGCGACTTACTGCAATTAGATTCCGACTCACTATTAGTAAGGGTGGAATTTAATGACTTTTTCTCGCCCTGACATTTTAGTTTCATATGAAACTCGAATGGCTTATGTCCTACACCCTCACAAACATAACAGATACCCGAATCTTTATCGTTTCTATCCCGACTAGTCGAAGATTTTTTGACCTATTATTTTTATGTTTCTCAAAAGGGTAAAATATTTTGATAGATTAATTAAATTTTGAGAAATTTTCTATTTTTTTAACTAAAAGGGTAAAATATTCTTTCTCACTTCCGAAGTCGTCATCTGAATCAGTTTCCTCTTCCTTATGGGCCTTAAGGTATATGTCCTTTTCCATTTTGGGCGGTCTAGAATTTTCTAGCTTAAAAGTTTATAGAAAACATATGAGTATTTCAACCTTTATCCAATCAAAATTATTAAAACATTTAACTCTGTGACGTGTGATCAAAACATAGGTGGTAAAAATCGCAAAATTTTATGCACTACCTTATCATCCAGAATTTTTTGTCCCAAATTAAAACATAAGTTCACAATATCGAAAACTTAAACTTAGAACTCATTGAATGTTTCATTCTCTTACATCGACAATATCTCAAATTGAGGACATATACGGTATCGGTACCCTCATGGGTAATTTTGAGTATCTCCCTTGCCTTTTGTGACATTTCACGTGTTATAATTTTTCAGAACTCCTCTCGTGGAACCATGCAAAATAAATCATTAAGTCCTCGGGAATTCTAGTTACATAAGCTATGGTCATTCTCACTCAAACTCTCTATGACTGTAAGGATAAGAGTGTATCCTACTTTTGTTATTGGAGGTGTCCACCCTTTTTCTGTAGCTAACCTAACCAGCTTGTTATGGAACTTATGAGAAAATTTTATATGCACTTTCCAATATGCACTTTTACACCCTATATATTTCACGTTAATTAAGTCTAATTATTAAATTATACAGGTTGTAAAAATAATTTACTACCATTATCATCATGAAGAGATCAAAGAAAACATATGACACCTATAAGGAAGCGATATGAAAGTCCTTAATCATAATCTTACAATGAAACGTCCATAACATAATATAAAGAGATATGGTAATATCCAAAAATAAATCCTTAGATACAAATCTCAATATGAAACTCAAAATAATATATGCCAATACTAAAATTCCACAATACTTGCCAATCAAATTGTCCAAAAAAAACTCACTCGACTAAAAATAAACTGATAGTATACATGATAGAAACTACACCAAAACATTCGGCTTATCATGATCCTTGACCCTGACAAAAGGGAACTTTTATGGTAAAGGACTGTGAAAATTCTTGGCATGATAACAAACCTTGTCACGGTCAGATGCCTTTTAACCCTAGAAATTTTGTCAAACTTAGAGAGGGACTATATATTGTCATGATCAAGACCATGATGACACATATGTTGTCATGGTCAAGGATCGTGAAAAAAATTCTCTTCTCACAATCTTATCACGGTTTAAGATCATGACCACGCAAACCTTGTCACTGTCTCTTGTCAGGTTCAAAGACCTTGAACATTTTTCTCTTATCATGGTCTTGTGATGCTCAAGGACTGTAATAAAACTGTAATCCAAAAAAATGCCGAGTAGTAGCTATGACTCAACATATTACCTTCTTAAAAAATGTGTTTTTATTAAAAAAAAATAGCTACAACTAACAATATTATAATATGCAACTAAAAGTAATGAGACCAAATAAGCATTTAAACAATTAAACCAAATTACATAAAATTCAATTTTAATTACATCAAAACGAGATACACAGGTATAATTGAATCAAAAGAAGTTTAATCATAAATATAAAAATACAAGAGCTTAATAAGGCTCAAGGAGACAAGTCAACCAAATCATAAACGAACCCACAACGCCATCAATATGCCAAAAAATTCCATGCTCTTCCAACCACCAGACCTATTCTTCTTTCCCCCAAAAAAAACAATCACACTAAAATGGGACTTATAAGGCTGCAATGGATGGTTGTGCACCATGGTACCTATAGTGGTACTCAAATTTTTCTCTCTCATAGGGATCCGCAATTCTCCACGAGTGTCACAAATGTAAACTCTCTCCCCAGCTGTCTGAAATGGAGTAGGTATAGTGGGCTTAGGGATAAAGTGTATATAATAAGTGGTTTATGATTCAGTCAGCATCGATGAAGGTCATGGATTAACAGCGCCCTCATTGTTATTGGAAAATTCTAGGTAGTTGAATTTTATGCATTTAAAAATGGTTGAGACAATAGGGGAGATTATCCCCTACTTATGATCTAGCATACTAAGTCCTTTCCTTCTCTACCCTTATTATTGTGAAAAACCTTTTCAACCAGGGATTGATGGGGAAATATTTCAATACTTTTTGAGAAATTTTGGAACCATGCTCTGACACATATCTAGGTTCCCTAAAATCAAACAATGATCATGATTTCCATACTACTTTTGATATAATATTAAATCATAGCTGCAAGCATGAATTTATTTAAATTTTATTCCCAAACCTTTCAAACAAATTTTTATACGCATATAGTTATTTTAAGCATATTATGTTTGGGTAGCAAACCTTTCACCCAATTTAGAATTCTATCCACACTAATGATAGACAAACCAAAACATCTATTCAAATTATGCAAACCAACCATGTCTTGCAAAGTTATCTGATAATTATGGTAGTGATGGTATAATGGTTGGGCCGATTTGAATTTCAAAGTTTGGTAGTCATCGTCAAGATTTATCCCCACACCATCATGACCAATAGAACATCCACCACAAGATTCATTATCTTCCATATCGAATTTCTCATATTCTTCCACCGCATGAACTCTGTAGGAATCATCTAAGTAATACCCCGTATTTCTGCATAGTTTTGTTTTATTTAAATTATGTGAGAAGAGTAATTTAATGTTTAATGTGAAAATACGTTTTATTTAAATTACGCGAGTAGAGTAATTTAATGAGAAAAGGCGTTTTTTTCAAATTACGTGAGTAGAGTAATTTAATGTGAAAATACTTTTTATTTAACTTACCTAAGAAGAGTAATTTAATGAGAAAATAGGTTTTATTTAAATTATGTGAGTAGAGTAATTTAATGTGATACGTTTTGAATTAAATTTATGATGATTAAAAATTTACTAAATTATGAATAGTAAATATTGGTTTATCTCGATCGAGTGTCGCGCGTAGAAAAAATTGAAGGTGAGATTAGAAATATATTTTAAGAGACTCAGAAGATAATTTAGAGTCCACAGATGATTCTGAAAGGGTCGAATTAGTCAAAATAGTGTACCCGTGGGTACTAGTTGAGTGCCGGGTCATTTTTGGGCTAAACCGGGACGATATGAGGGCATTTTGGTCTCTTTCGATTTAAGGGTGAGGAGACCTACGAATTTTGTAACCCTAAATCAGATTATAAGAGTTAGAGTCTAGGTTTAGAGAGAAGGGAAATACACCATAACCATTAGAGAGAAGAGAGAGACAATGTCCTAAGGCAAAAGAAGGAAGTAGGAAGCATTCAAAGGAGATTTCACTACCAACTCGTTGGGAAGAAGGATTGAAGGATAAAAATCATCAATCATCAACAACAACCACAAAAACAAACCCTATAGTACATAAGGCAAGTGGTTATTTGCAAAATAAATTGAGTTATAATACCCATATATAAGCTTTAGGAAGAACATGATGTTTATGATATTTTTGGAAGAAAACACTTGAATATGATCCATGATTGATAAGGATTTCATGTAAAACGTTTTTTTATCTCAAAATAATTTGATATCATAGAAGACTTGAGGATTAAATCGAACTAAAGATCTAAACTTATGATGAAAAGAAGGAAAGATTTATTTTTAGGGTTCTTGAATGATATGAAGATTTTTAGTTAATCTGGACGAAATTTGTAATGATTTAGTTGTTTTAAATCGTTAGTAATCATCCCAGAATATGTAGAAATGATTAGAAATCGTTAGTTGCAAGTATGGTGAATTACCATGGAAGATAGTTAGACAAAAATGGTGTAACCCGCATGAAGAATACGATTTGGGTCTGTCACTGATCGATCGATCGATCGACCCTTGAATGTCAATCAATAGAGAAGTTGATCGATCGACCATATCCCATCGATCGATCGACCCCGTCTGTGCTTTAGAGAATTTTGTGAAAATTTATTTTTAATTACCATCACCTAATGGGAACTTTTGTGATGATATTTTACCTATGAAGGGACTTAATAAATACCAGTAGGTGTACCGAGAGATTTCTTCATAAATGATTGAGTGTGAAATTTGGAGAAATGAATCGTCTGGAAAATAACGGACTGAGTCGCGTGTCGGGAATGGGAGAATTTAATTACGAAAAGAGTGAGAGTCAATTCCGAAAAAAATACCAGTAGGTTAGAGATAAATTAAATACTGAATCGCGGGAGGGGTAACTAGGACCCTTAGAGTTGCGTGAATACTCGAATAAATGCGACAGTGAAATAAATTGTAAATTAATGAGTACTTGGAATATAAGTAAAATATATTACGTACAGGCATGATTTGATAGGTTGAGTGTGTACCTACTAAATTATATGAATTTTTGGGTTAAAATAATTATACCTAAATTAATTATGTTAGGGTCTATGAGATATTCCGAACTAACATAAAGTTACTATATGTTTGGGCTCGATGTAAAATGCCAAACCAAACCTTAAAAACTGGTGTCGTGATGAAAGTGTCACGAACCATATATATATATATATATATATATATATATATATATATATATATATATATATATATATATATATATATATATATATATATATATATATATGGGGTCGATGTATCATTCCGAACTAACTCTCACTTGGGGTCGATAAAGCATTCTGAACCAAGAGTCCTTTATGTGTGTTGAAAGGAAACTTTAGTGATAACTAATATTTGATACATGTTGTGCGATAAATGTATTCCCTATGCAAAATATATTGATTTAAGATAGTAGATAATTAAATAAATTAAAAATATCTTAGTAATAATTAAGCAACATGATATAATTATTACAAGAATGAGGTTAATGAGAAGTGAGGAAGTTATCTACGTTTATAACATATGAGATATGGCCTACTAAATTACTGCGAGTATGTTATGGGGACTTAGTAAGGTAATACATGTAGTGGGGTATTCTAATCTAGTTAACTTGGGTAATATAACTAGGTGAACTAAGTACCATCGTTAGGCGTGCACTATAGAAGAGAGGCGAGGAAACTCAAAAGAGTGTGTGATGTCTTAATATGTGTAGTGAATGACTCAATTATGATAACTTCTTGCAAAGTATTTTTAAATGTTTTTGATTACTAACTCTTGCTATGTAAAATCTTTTAAAAACCTTTTAGGTGCCCAGGCACAGGGACACCCACCATGAATTCATTCCAGGGATTTGGGAGTTGCAGCACGTGTGGATGTTGAAGGGATTGTTTAGATGTTTTCTCTTTTTCTAATCTAGTACATGACCTCAGTTTTAGTACTCTCTATTGGTACATGTTGTCCAATCTTTACTTTTGCAGTTATTCAGATTTTGGAATTTGATTTAGTTTTCCTTGGCCGTGGTTTTCGGTAAGACTTTATTTAATTCATTCATTTATGCAAATTGGTTTAATACTGCTTATTATGTATTGTTTCTGCATGATTTGTTTATTTTTGTTTAAGGAAGATAAAATTTTGGCACTAGATTAATGTCACTTAGGTGATTAGTAATTTAAAAAAGGTTTTCGACAGTGATGCTAAGAATGAACCATTTAAGAAACCTGTTTTAAATTAAATTAAGGCTTGATCACCCAAGGTTTAATTCAGCGAGGTGTCATGGATGATATCAGAGCATCAGGTTCTAGTATTCATAGGATCTGTAAGGCTTACTATATTTCCATGTAATGATTTATTGTATTAGAGCCCTACTATTAGGACTGTTGATTCATTTTTCTCTTTTGGGTTATCGTACATCTCCTCTTAAAATTTTGTATAAACTATGTACTTATACAATTTGATCTAATTTCAGATTCCACCGAGGAGACAGCGAGCGGAGAGGGCTGAAGCCAGAGATGAGGTGAGGGAGGCTCATCAGGAGCCACAGGTGCCGCTGCCACCACCCCCACCCGAGTTAATTTGCACTACTCAGGTTGCAGTGATAGTGGCTCAGGTAGTCGAGACAGCGATGAGGGCCATGGAAACCCATTTTCCTCAGCCCCAAGTACCACCTCCCGTGGCACTTGTAGTTCAGGCCCTAACAGGGCAATTTACTTGGCAGCGAGTCCGAGAGACCTTTCAGAAAGGGCATCCACCCGAGTTCTAGGGTAGTACCGATGTAGTGGAGGTGTGCAACAGGAAGAAAAATATCCAGCGCCATTTGCGCATGCTAGAGTGCACCGAGGTACAGAAATAAATGCTAGCTACTTTTCGTCTCTCGAGAGCGGCCTTACAGTGGTGGGAGTTAGTTACCACCACCGAGGAAAGGGACGTTATGGCAATTTCTGAGTTTTGGGTGCGGTTTGATCGCAAGTATTTTCCTCCAGCAGTAGAGTCAGAAATGAGGAAGAAATTCAGCGAGGTGGTTCAGGGTGATCGCTCAGTTGCTGATTATGATGAGGAGTTTACCCGTTTGGATAACTTTGTGCCAAATGAGGTGAGAGACAAGGAGCAGAAGAAGTCAAAATTTATGGATGGCTTGACCTGGAGAATCAGACAGCATTTGATCGGCAATTCGGTGTTGGTAACTTACACAGATGTCGTCAATGCCGCTCTACTACACTGTCAGGATCACCATTTTCATGAGAAGGGAAACAAGAGAGGTGAGCCTAGCCAGCCAGGCAAAGTGGATGGAAGTAGTAGCAGCAGCACACCACAACAACAAACAGTGGGCCAGCTAGGGCAGGATTCCCGACAGGGGAACTCTGCCAAGAAGTTTAAGCATGGGAGGCACCGCTTTGACAGACAGGGCCAGCAGGGTCCCCAGCAGCCAGTTCCCCAGGGCCGATAGGGCCAAGGGAACTAGGGGGAGGGCAGCAAGGCCAAGGTCGACAGGGTCAACGTCAGGGCCAACAGGGCTAAGGTCAGAGGCAGTTCCAAAGTCAGTGTTTCACTTGTGGCCAGTAGGGCCAAAAGAGTAGGAATTTCCCATAGCAAGATAGGGCACAACAATAGGGTTCCAAACAGGGGCAGTAGGCTCCGTTAGCCCCAGCAGCAGCACGGGCCCCGCAGCCAGGCCAGATGCACTACGGGAATGTATTCAACGTCCGTGACATTTCATTTCACCCAGCACCTCCAGTGCCACCAGCAGTCGCGGGTATGTTTCCTATCCATGGACTTGCGGGTAATATTTTGTTTGATACAGGGGCGATGCATTCGTTTATTGCCACTATATTTGCACGGGCAGCTGACTTCTTAGTGACAGCTAACACTCACCTTATGTGCATGGAGTCACCGATGGGTAGTGGTTCCCTTATACATTCGATCTGTAAGGATGTGGACATTAGGGTCGGGACTTTGAGTCTAGCGACAAACCTTCTAGTACTGGATATGGAGGGTTATGACATCATCCTAGGCATGGATTGGTTATCACGTTATAGGGCAATGGTAGATTGTTACGAGAGGACTATCTTGTTTTCCATCCCAGGGCATGAGATGTTCCTTGTTGTGATGCCTCTCCCCGAGGAAGGATCGCGCACTCATTTATATTATATTGAGGAGAAAACCTCACATGGGGTTTTTATGTCTTTGGACTCAATCCCAGTTGTGAGGGATTTCGAGGATGTCTTTCAGGAGATACCAGGGTTACCACCCAGCAGGGAGATAGAGTTCGTTATTGACCTAGCACCGGGGACGAGCCCGATTGCTAGAGCACCATATCTCATGGCTCCTTCAGAGATGCGAGAGCTGAGAGAAAAGATTCAGCAGATCTTAGGACAGGGTTTCATTCGACGGAGTACATCGCCTTGGGGTTCACCGGTGTTATTTGTAAAGAAAATGGATGGTTCACTTCGTCTGTGTGTAGATTACAGGGAGCTGAACAAAGTGACGATACGTAATAAGTATCCATTACCAAGGATTGACGACTTGTTTGATCAGTTAAGAGGGGCTACGTACTTCTCAAAGATCGATTTGAGGTAGGGTTACCACCAATTGCGCATTCGTTAAGAGGATGTACCTAAGACCGATTTCCTGTCGCGGTACGGGTCATACGATTTCAGGTTAATGCCATTTGGGCTCACTAATGCGCCTGCATTATTCATGGATCTCATGAGCAGGGTTTTCAGGGAATTCTTGGACCAGTTTGTGATTGTATTCATAGACGACATTCTGATCTACTCTCGCACGGAGGAGGAACACACTGAACAATTACGAATGGTTCTACAGACATTACTGGATCATCAGTTATACACCAAATTTGAGAAGTGTGGATTTTGTCCTCGGGAGGTTCAGTTCCTAGGCCACGTTGTATCCGACAGAGGAATTACTGTTGACCCAAGTAAGGTATCGGCAGTGAGTGAGTGGAGACAGCCCACGACACCGACCGAAATTCACAGCTTTTTGGGGTTGGCCGATTATTATAGTCGTTTCATCAAGGGATTCTAAAAAATTTCTGGTCCTTTGACGAACTTGACTCGAAAGGGAGTGCCCTTCGTATGGAGTGATAGTTGTCAGATAGCGTTTGATGAGCTAAAGAACAAGTTGACATCAGCACCCATTCTTGCCTTGCCTAGGAGCGGAATGGAGTACCGAGTCAATACTAACGCATCCTTACAAGGGCTTGGGGGTGTATTACAGCAGGAAGAGAAGGCTATAGATTATGCGTCCCAAAACCTTAAGCCATATGAGAAGAATTACCTAACCCATGACCTCGAGTTGGCAGCGGTCATTTCTGCATTGAGGATATGGAGCCACTATCTTCTGGGTGAGCAGTTCACTCTATTCACGGATCATAAGTCACTTTAATATCTTTTTACTCAGAATGATCTAAATATGAGACAAAGGAGATGGCTTGAATTCATGAAGGACTACTACTTTGATATATAGCATCATCCTGGTAAGGCTAACGTGGTGGCAGATGCGTTAAGCAGAAGGCCTACCAGAGAGTTGGCAGAAATCTGGAAGGCAGAATGGAGTGAACTTCGACACGAGGATGAAATAGCTAGAGCATGCATGGCAATTTTAACTATCACTCCCGAGAGCGTTATACGGGTAGTGAGGGCACAGTACGATAGTTACTGGCCGAGGGGGAGGAGTCCTACTCTATCAGCTCAGAGGGCGGACTACGGTTTAATGGTAGACTGATAGTACCCGAGAATGACAATTTGAGGCATGCCGTAATGACGGAGTCACACGGGTCAATGTTTTTGGTACATTCGGGTGGGGATAAAATGTACCAGGACATGCAACGAATATACTGGTGGTCAGGTATGAAACGAGACATTTCAGAGTTTGTCTCAAGGTGTGTTACATGTCAGCTTGTAAAAGTTGACCATCAGAGACCTTCGGGAATGCTACAATGACTGGAGATTCCCATGTGGAAGTGGGAGATTATCTCGGTGGATTTTATTACAGGGTTACCAACGTCACAGAAGGGTCACGATTCCATATGGGTGATAGTGGATCGACTGACTAAGGTAGTGTGACAACCCGCTATCCGAAATAAAGGGTGGCCAGCCCTATACCCCGATGAAACAGGAAACATGGATAGATATCATTCTCAGCATCACAGTAAACATACAAAGTATACAGAATAACCACACCATATTCCATAAAATGGGTAATCAAAATTTTTAGTTTTGAAATTTAAAGAAAACATTTTCAACAACCCACAATAGAAAAGAGGGTGGAAACTCCCACAATCATATATATATACCAACAATAGTAAGGAAAGGACCGAATGAAACATCGGTCAAAAGAATTTATACAATACATAATAGGTCATAGGTGTTACATAATACATCCATTATACAATTACAATGGTTTGGGCCACACGCCCGAATAAAGACTGGTCATAACTAGATAACAAAATGGAGGCGTCTACACAAATATCCCGTGATACTCGCAAAATGTCACGGCTCCTCAAAAGACAAAGGGATGGGATGGTCATTATGGGTGACCTTGCGGCGGAACACCTGGACGAATAAAGAATATACATACACAACAAGAAAATGAAGAACCGGTTAGAGGCCGATTTGATATGATCACTAGATAAATGACAGGTATAACAATAATGTACAAGTAAGCATGGATGATATTCTAGCATGGTAACATCATAGGAAAAACTAATACAGATAAATGTTTATTAAAATGAATTCCAATTATACAAGAATTAAAAGTACTTATAAGCCTTTCTCATCTTTTCTCATTTTCAATTCCATCGTCTTACAATTCCTTATCAGGATTTGCATTTATTACCATGTGCTCTTTATGGCACTTATCTCAATAGTATGCTCTTTGTGGCATATCCTTTGCTCTTTATGGCATTAATGTTCCATCGAGTCCAACTCGATAATAGAATAGTTATAAATATAAATATAACGATTCTAAGACCGCCCGTCCGGGTTTCCCCACTGTGCGCGTCGCTAAATAACCATCATCTTCCAGGGCCTAACATAAGACAACATGGGATCCTATCGCAAACGTCGGGAAGCGGCCATATGCCTGCGGGGTAGTCAAGACCACACGCAGAATCTCCTACCCATCGCAGAAAAATATAAAAAAAAGGCTCATATGGCCTAGGACTATATCCACCCTGCATTCACTAGCCAGGGGGCTTCACCTCACGCACGGACTTCCCTTAAGATGGTATTTAGAGAGGTGTGTAACATCCATTTTATTTATTTCCATTACATGATTTTGTAAATTATCATTTACGTTATTCATGTTACATCTTACCAAAAGCATTATGATTATGGAATTCACATCATCCTAATAACCTCGAAGAATATTTAACTCCCAAGTTATTTCTCCCAAATGTCCCTTTTTGGACCTTATCCCAAACCATCAATCAAGATCTAGTGCACATTGACTCCTAATGTCTCCAAAATTTACTTTATGATTTACTAGCTTCATATAGAATGATACGAAAAAGAAAAGCCTGAACATTGCTTTAAATTCTCCCCTTGAAATAAACCCTAGATGAACCCCTTCGAGTCTAGGGAGTCGACCCAACTCAACTAATACTCTAAAATCCTATGTTTACTTCATTCAAGAAGGCCCCTACTCACTAATCCTAAAGAAAAGGGTTTAAAATTGGAAAAAGAAAAATTTGGAAAAGTGCAGGGTTTCCGAATCGATTCGGGGCCTAGCCGAATCGATTCGGCCAGGAGATGTGGGATTCTTCATTTTCCGAATAGATTCGCCCAGAAGTCCGAATCGATTCGCCTAGGAAAACTGGGTTTCTGCATAGATGCTGAATCGATTCGGACTAAGCCGAATCGGTTCGGTTCACTAGACCTGAGCACTGGGCCTAAGCGAATCGATTCGCCCAGAGGGCCGAATCGATTTGGGCCTGCGATTTTTCCAAGAATGGCTATGGAGTCTTAGACTCCCATCTCTACCCCAACTCAAATCTCCTCAAACCAAACTCATTTATCATCACCAATATATCATCAATACTGCTAATGACCACCTCAAACCTCATCAATCATCCCAATCATTTTTGAATTGATCAAAACCCACGAATACATAAGAAAACCCTAAAATAACTAAACCATAATCAATACATCATTATCATAACAAATCATTTATCTCAAACCAAAAATTGCAAGTAAGAAACTTGCCTTGATTCAGAAATTGCATATTTTCTTGGTGTAGAGCAAGAATCCCTCTCAATCTTCAACCTCTTTCTCTTCCTCTCTCTAGTTCTCTCTAGGCTTAGGAAATAGAAATTAGGGCAATTAGAAGACTTAGTGAGTTTAAGTCGTGGCTTAAGACAAAAGTCCCACTTAATTAACCAATAGTGCGATAAAATAATACGCAAAATGCATATTTAAGGCATAAGCAGTCAAAAATGCCCAAAACCTCAAAATACAATATGGTACATTATTTGACTATCTCGAACGTTCCGGATTCAACTACAACCTCCGAATTATTATTTGGATCTTTTATAATTCAATTTAAGTTCCGGTCTCTTTATTAAGCCAAATATCATTTTAATTCAAATGATATAATAAAACATAACATGACAATATTCACCCACAGTTACCATGCATGTGCAAACTCATAGTGAACATTAGCTTTTCTTCATTAAATTAGCATTCAAATCATAACACAACGCTTATATCTAATTACCATACCTAGTAATTAATATAAAATGCGTTCTCATAAGCGAGGGTTATTACAGGTAGCTCATTTCTTGCCGGTTCATACGGACTATGATATAATGCGGTATGTGCAGTTATTCACTTCGGAGATCGTTAAGCTACATGGAGTTCCTATCAACATTGTGTCTAATAGAGACAAAATATTTATGTCACATTTTTGGCAGAGATTTTAGGAGGCCATGGGCACCGACTTGTGGTTAAGTACGGCATATCACCCACAGACAGAAGGTTAGACTAAAACGGTAAACCAGATATTAGAGGATATGTTAAGGATGTGTGTCCTAGATTTTAGGGGGGGGGGATGGGAACAATACCTTCCTTTGGTAGAGTTTGAATATAACAACTCTTATCAATTTACTATCGGTATGGCTCCCTTCGAGGCACTTTACGGGAGACCTTGTCGTTCGCCCGCCTGATGGTTAAAAGTGGGGGATAACAAGCTATTGGGACCATAGATGATACGGGAGTCTTCGTACAAAATAGAGTTAATTCCAAGACGTATTTGAATAGCTTGGGATAGGAAGAAGAGTTATGCCGATACCGGTAGGAGATCGTGGAACTAGATGTGGGCGACCAGGTGTTAATCCGGGTATCTCCTATGAAGGGGATTATGAGGTTCGGTAAGAAGGGGAAGTTAGCACCGAGATATGTGGGGTTGATTCCTATCATTGAGAGGGTGGGACCGGTAGCTTACAAATTGGGACTCCCCAAGCATCTTTAGCGAATACACGATGTATTCCATGTGGCGTTGCTGACGAAATACAAGAGGAGTAAGAGAGCCTTCTGGTACATTCCACTGGAGGAAAATGACTTGCAGCCAGATGTCTCGTACAATGAAAGACCCGTGGCTATTATGGATTATAGTGAGCGCAAACTACGATCCAAGGTAGTACCCTTAGTACAAGTACAGTGGAGGAATCACAATATGGATGAGTCTACTTGGGAGAGGGAGGAGGATATGCGAGAACAGTATTCAGAATTATTCACCGCAGGTACTTTCTAAATTTCGAGGACGAAATTCCTTTGTTAGGGGGTAAGTATGTAATACCCGTATTTCTGCATAGTTTCATTTTATTTAAATTACGTGAGTAGAGTAATTTAATCTTTAATGTGAAAATACGTTTTATTTAAATTACGTGAGTAGAGTAATTTAATGAGAAAATATGTTTTATTTAAATTACGTGAGTAGAATAATTTAATGTGAAAATACGTTTTATTTAAATTTCCTGAGTAGAGTAATTTAATGAGAAAATACGTTTTATTTAAATTACATGAGTAGAGTAATTTAATGCGATACGTTTGAATTAAATTTATGATGATTAAAAATTTACTAAATTATGAATAGTAAATATTGGTTAATCTCGACTCAGTGTCGTGCGTAGACAAAATTGAAGGTGAGATGATAAATATATTTTAAGAGACTCAGAAGATAATTTAGAGTCCACAGATGATTCCGAAAGGGTCGAATTAGTCAAAATAGTGTACCTGGGGGTACTAGTTGAGTGTCGGGTCATTTTTGGGATAAATCGGGACCATACGAGAGCATTTTGGTCTCTTTAGATTTAAGGGTGAGGAGACCTACGAATTTTGTAACCCTAAATAAAATTATAAGAGTTAGAGGCTAGGGTTAGAGAGAAGGGAAATACACCATAACCATTTAAGAGAAGAGAGAGACAATTTCCTAAGGCAAAAGAAGGAAAAAGGAAGTAGGAAGCATTCAAAGGAGATTTCACTACCAACTCATTGGGAAGAAGGATTGAAGGATAAAAATCATCAATCATCAACAACAGCCATGAACTCAGACCCTACATTACATAAGGCAAGTGGTTATTTGCAAAATAAATTGAGTTACGATACCCATATATAAGCTTTAGGAAGAACATGATGTTTATGATATTTTTGGAAGCAAACACTTGAATATGATCCATGATTGATAAGGATTGCATGTAGAACGTTTTTGATCTCCTAATAATCTGATATCATAGAAGACTTGAGGATTAAATCGAACTAAAAATATGGACTTATGATGAAAAGATGGAAAGATTTATGTTTAGCGTTCTTGAATGATATGAAGATTTTTAGTTAATCTGGAAGAAATTTGTAATGATTTAGTTGTTTTAAATCGTTAGTAATCATCCCAGAATATGTAGGAATGATTAGAAATCGTTAGTTGCAAGTATGGTGAATTACCATGGACGATAGTTAGACAAAAATGGTGTAACTCACATGAAGAAGACGATCTGGGTCTGTCACTGCTCGATCGATCCTTGAATGTCGATCGATTGAGCAGTCGATCGATCGACCATATCCCATCGGTCGATCGACCCCGACAGTGCTTTAAAGATTTTTGTGAAAATTTCTTTTTAATTACCATCACCTAATGGCAACTTTAGTGATGATGTTTTACCTATGAAGGGACTTAATAAATACCAATAGGTGTACCGAGAGATTTCTTCATAAATGATTGAGTGTGAAATTTAGAGAAATGGACCGACGGGAAAATAACCGATTGAGTCGCGTGTCGGGAATGGGAGAATTTAATTACGAAAAGAGTGAGAGTCAATTCCGGAAAAAAATACTAGTAGGTTAGAGATATATTAACTATTGAATCACGGGAGGTGAAACTAGGACCCTTAGAGTTGTGTGAATAATCGAATAAATGCCACAGTAAAATAAATCGTAAATTAATGAGTATGGGGAATATAAGTAAAATATATTACGTACATGCATGATTTGATAGGTCGGGTGTGTACCTACTAAATTATATGAATTTTTGGGTTAAAAGAATTATACCTAAATTAATTATGTTAGGGTCGATGAGAGATTCCAAACTAACATAAAGTTACTATATGTTTGGGGTCGATGTAAAATGCCGAACCAAACCTTAAAAACTGGTGTCGTGATGAAAGAGTTCCGAACCAGAATATGTGTGTGTGTGTGTATATATATATATATATATTTGGGGTTGATGTATCATTCTGAACTAACTCTCACTTGGGGTCGATAAAGCATTCTGAACCAAGAGTCCTTTATATGTGTTGAAAGGAAACTTTAGTGATAACTAATATTTGATACATGTTGTGTGATAAATGTATTCCCTATGCAAAATCTATTGATTTAAGATAGTAGATAATTAAATATATTAAAAATATCTTAGTAATAATTAAGCAACATGATATAATTATTACAAGAATGAGGTTAATGAGAAGTGAGGAAGTTATGTACGTTTGTAACATATGAGATATGGCCTACTAAATTACTGCGAGTATGTTATGGGGACTTAGCAAGGGAATACATGTAGTGGGGTATTCTAATCTAGTTAACTTGGGTAAAATAACTAGGTGAACTAAGTACCATCGTTAGGCGTGCACTATAGAAGAGAGGCGAGGAAACTCAAAAGAGTGTGTGATGTCTTAATATGTGTAGTGAATGACTCAATTGTGATAACTGCTTGCAAAATATTTTTAAATATTTTTGAGTACTAACTCTTGCTATGTAAAATCTTTTAAAAACCTTTTAGGTGCCCAGTCTTAAGAAATTCTACCCCTAGTCCGAAATCTCAACGCGCTACGACTCTTCATCTCTCCCTTCTATTCCAAAAAAAAAACAAAAAAATCTCTTCATGTTCCTCTAACCAGAACTACGCGGACCTGATCCTCTACAAAAACCATTTCCAAACAAATTAAAAAGTTTTAAAAACCCCTAGAGGTACGTAGGCAGCTCATACATCTTACATGAGCATGTGCCTTTTGTTTTCACAAAAAAAACTCTTATTTTTTATCTCCGAGAATGACAGTTCACTCTAACATATACTTAAACAAAAGGATTATGTATGCCTCAGCGATCGGTATAGATAATTGAATATTCAAAATTCATCAAAAGGCATAGCTAGGTGATCCAAAACTTATTTATTTCACTAATAAGAAATTACGGTACAAATACATAAGAAAAGGAACGGATAAATCCCTTCCCCCTACCTTCCTAAAATGACAAATAAATTCCCAAACTTATTCCCCATTACAAAACAAACTCTCCAAGAGTCTTACCCACAGCTACCAGAGGAGCCCACTCCATCATCATCATCTACATCGTGGGGTCCTCAAGCTTCCCCTGCCTGAATAGAGTGTTGTAGACACTCCATGGAACGATAAGCTCGAACCAGCTTCGAAAAAACCACAAAACCTCCCTCCATGGTATCAGATAAAACAAGCAACCTTTGTCCAGTCTACACTTCCAACATATTGCTAACCACTCTTCTCCATAACCACTTCATATAATCCACAGGGATGTGCCAAAATCTCCCAATAGACTGAGAAGGACGGGTCGATGGATGCTGACTCTCCTATACAGAACCAAGACGCATGCACAGAGGCTCTGTCAGATCTTCTACCGGAAAGAAACCTAGTGTCCGAGGTGGCACGACCTGCTCCCATCAAAATCGGGGCAAAAGCCACCAAGGCAAATAAAAAGAGGTTTGTTTGAGACCAACCAGATGCCACACTAGGGTTTACCCCCGACATGGCAGAAAAATCTTCATAAGTCAGACAGACTTCTTCGAAGCCAAAGAGGAATACATGGTCTTCGGGATACCAAAATTGTACCGCTGCCATAAACATTTTCCACTCTATGGGTTGATTATGCCATAAAGATACTCGACGCATGTTAAAAGCATCATAGTCGACGTTGTAGGAGCACATCGCCTCCAAAGTCTCAAGGTAGTTGGAAAACTTAACACTACTAGGGAGAGACATCTATCATAATAAAAAAGTAGGAATGTGAACGTGTGATTAAAACACTCCACCCTTACCCCTTTTTAAACTTGATACCCTCACAAAAGACATAACCCCTCTAGAAATTAGAGGAAATCCGGCCCCACAAGGTACTAAACTCTTAAGAGAGTACCAATAAAAGCTTTGAATTGATAAGACTGGACCGAACTACCGATAGGCAGGACAAGGTGCTTGCCGATCGATAACCCCCTATTTTTAGAAACTTACCCTTTTCCACTTTTGTCAAAATCAGAAAAATGAATAAAAATAAATTTGTATTCTCAACAAAATTTCAAAACCCCCCTCCATATTTATGTAATTTCTCATTGTGAATCAAACATTCTTTCAAAATTCCAAAAATATTTCTTTTTACGATCTCAGCAACAAAGTAAAAAGCGCATGTGCATGGATTCATTCATTCATCATTAACAAAAGATAATAAAAAAAACCATTGCATTGCATACATTTTTTTCTGTGTAACGGGAAATAAAGAAAAGCAAAAAAACAATGGGACTCAGCCCGAACCCACTCTCTCTCTCTCTCTCTCTCTCCCACGTAACCTTCACATCTCTCTCTAAGACCTTCCATCTCTGCGACGTGCTCTCTTTGCCCTGTGATGAGATGACGAAACACTGCTACTCGAACCAAACTCCTCCTCGGATAAGGCAGACGACACCGATCAAGAAGGAATAGGAACTGCATCCCAAATATGGGGTGTCGTCGAAGATATCCAGTTCCTAATGTCCCTCAGCCAAGTGGTGGACACCCGAACTTGCTGTAAGAAAAGGTAGAATCAGTATCAAGTAGAAAAGAAACCAAAAAGACAAGGAAAGGAAAGGAAAAGAAAGGTATACCAAAGGATGAAGAACCTCCTCTATCAAGCCTAACTCCTCCGGATCCATCACATGAGGATAATGAAATATAGACACCATCCTTCATCAGCCCACCAGATATTGTATGAAGGGGTATGCAACCGTACAAAGGGAACCTTCGAAGTCGTCACTACCACAGATGTTGATGAACAACCACCGCTATGGGAGGACCCCACCCCATGAGGGAAGGGTAGTGCATCATTTATTTTGGTCACCATCATCCAACTCGTCACGAAGTCCATAAAATCATACGGCACAGCCATATCGGTGTACAACATATAGAACTCACCAATCATCATCGCAGTCCTTTCATCCTCTGAAAACATCCACTCTCCCCTAATAAACATAGGGGGCCTTGCAGGTGGGGCCACCAAATCCTCCTCGACAATCTTTCGAACTACCCTCTCCTCGAGATACCAAGAGTGGCAAAACTCATGCGCCAGTAAACTCCTTATCTGTGCATTCACTCCAGTCAACCCCATGTCCTAAAAAGTCGTCCCCCAAGGGTAAAAGGTCAACTAAAAAATCCACAACAAGATATAAGGAAATATGGAATTAGAGCACATAAGGGTCTTAGACTGAAGAAAGGAAAAAGTCTTACCCTATCATTGGTTAGGCCATTCAAGACCTGATGCACCGCCACCAGAGAAAGAGTCTTCCTTGACTGTTGATTGGCCTTCCGCCATTGATACAACTGGTAGAAGTCTCCAACAGTCTCATTCTTCTGAGAAATCAACTGGGTATTACACCCAATCACCTCATAGGACCACGTCTGCCAAAGATGAAATTCATGATAAAAAAGAGACGCATAAGGAAAATGCGAATGCATGAAAGGAAAATGCTCAAATTAAATAATACCTCAGGAAGATACGTGGATCTAGTAAAAGTTTGCCGACAGCACCGGATGAATGCATCCAGAGAAAAATAAAGGGTTGCCAAAGTCAGACTCCCCCAATCATACAAAGGGATGTTCGAAAACATCCTCAGGTATGGCAAAAACCATTAGTGGACAACTTCGTCGCTCGATGCCACCAAAAATCCCCCCAACACCAGCAAAATGAACAACCAGGCCATTTGCCTCACCTGCAGCCCGTCCTCCACATCAACCACCCTACTCAGTAAAACATCCTTCACCAGCGACAAACGGATTGGCATTACACCAAATCTATCGAATTGTCACGATCATAGACCGTGACAATTTGGACTTGTCAAGGTCAATGACCGTGACAATTCTGGGGGTGACAACCTTTGCTGTCACGGACTTATCACGATCAATGACCATGATATGTTTGTTAGAATTGTCACGGTCATGTCACGGTCTATGACATTGACAAGTTTTGTCACGGTCATAAACAGTGACAAACCCGTGACTTTTAATAGAAAATTGTCATGGTCAATGACCGTGACAATTCTGGACATAATTGAAAAAACATCTGCTGGGCATTATGGCCATTGCCACTGCCTAGCACTATATTTATACCTATTATAGAAATATTGTACCTGTTTAAACATCATATATCCAAATAAAATAGAGATAATGCAAATATACATTCAAAACAATATGCATCATGATATAATCCAAATATAATTCAAATGTAACAACTTAAAACAATTCAATTCAAATAATGTCAATATATGTCTGGGGTAAGGTTAGCTCTGAGGAGGTGAGTAGGCCACACGATATACTAATTGATACCCCCAGTAATATACATCGTGCCGCATTGTTCGCGAAACCATAAGGAGAAGTTCTCCTTCCTGGGTATCACATACGTGATGAGTACCTTGGACTCGATGTCTTGAAGCAAACATCCATGAACTCACATACCCTGAATGGTATTCGGGTCCTTCAACCCCCTCCCTGTCCTCTGGCCATCAAATATGTCCAGTAAAAACACGTTCGGCCAACCTAGTGTCGACATCGGTCGGTTTAAGGGATCCAAATAGGGGAGTGTATCATCAGAGTATGCACGTGTCGACGATGAAGCAGTGAGGTCCACATCCTCATCATCCTGCACCTCATCCTCCATCGCCTTCTCATTACCTTTCCCTTTATGATTTTTGCCCAATGAACACTTCATGAATAAGAACATATCCTGGACTGTCGCCTCCAAAGGGGATAACTTCGCATCATGCGAGTCCACCATTCGATCCAACCCGGTGTCGCTTGTCTCCAATTTGATGATCCTAGATTTGGCCACCCGTGAGCTCACCCCCTTGTCCTCCCCTTATGAGCAGCCCCAAGAACTTGTCTGAGTGAATCTGTGGACAAAGATTCCTTGTCGGCATCAAACTGCGGCTCATCCATTTCCTTAAGCTTTGCCTGCAACAACAAAAAGCACATGATTAGTAAAATAAGTAAATAAATTTTTTTTAACATAATTAATAAAAAAGTAAACTGTTGGATTACTTACAATCATGGACGTGATGCTCGGGAACACCTCCTTATCTTTCCCCATCTTCGTCCGAATAGACACATAAGTATCGAGCCTATGTGGTCTACCCCCAGTCCACTCCCTCTCCCTAGAAATAAAATAAAGTAAAATTAGTATCAGCCTCGCAAAGTAAAATAATGCAAAATAATATATTTCTGTTGTTATAGAAAAATAAATCTTACCATCATCTTATGCTCCACCTCGGTGTAAGACTTCCGGCCGGAGTAGTGCACGTCCCTCTTTTTTGCCCGATTCTCCCTCCCCGATTGGCGAGATGCCAATTGTCACTCCCTGAGCCATTGTGCCAATGAGATCGGCTCCTTCGGTGGGACGGATTCACGCTTTCGGATAACGAACTCTCAGGTCTTCCCAAAGTACTGGGTCCGCATATTTTCTTCTACATCTTGTGTTGCTCCCTCAACTGCTCCAAGATGGAATCGTGTAGCTTTGGATCCAGGGTGAATTGTTCATGTCCAACAAATATAATGTTAGTTGCCAATAAATATAAATATAATTACAAATATAAAAGGAAATCAAAATTGAAATCGGAATAAAAATTGAAATATTCATATAAATATAAATAAAAATTCATTACCTGTAGTGCCACCCAAATAGCTAACTTGAGCTCATTTGGCACCTACCTCCAACTACTGTACCTCGAGCCGATGATCGTCTTTACTAGCTTGAAGGATCTCACTAATAGCCCCATCTTGTTCTTGATGGACATCCCCAATTTTCCATATTTTGGGAGCCTAGGGGCCGAGGAGCCCTCTTGGCCTCCGCTACCACCGAGCCCAGACGACATCATCATCATCCTCGCCTTAATAGATGAAGGAGACATTTGCTATAAAAAAATGTTGTTATTAGTAGAAATAAATTGAATTAGAAGAAGACATGAAAATATGTACAATTACTACAAATCCAAATGAATTGTTGCTGTTTAACACCTCAATTCTGAATTCCAAAACAACATCATATATCTCATAATATGTACAAACCTTTGTCATGGCCTTCTCACGGTCAATGACCGTGACAAGGCTAAGTTCTTAAAGGGTGACAATTTGACCATTTTGGTGTAGTGGGAGTCCCCAGATACTATCCTCCCCACATTATCGAGCATCACCCGCACCGCCTCCAGGCCTCACCCGCAGGGAACGATCCACCTCTATCTGCTCTCCATCACAATTATGCCCAGTAGCTGCTGCACATCTATGGGAGTCCTAGTCATCTCCCCAAAGGCAAAATGAAAGGCGTGCGTAGTGTCCCACCACCTCTCCCCCAGAACGCATAAAACCTCTGTCGAATGAGGCGTCTCATCTAGGAGAGACGTAAAGATCCCAAAGCATGTTGATGATACCATCCAACGCACCACAGGTGGAAGATGCTCCCAGACGTCCTTAAGCCCCGTCGTCCCGTGGACACGCATAGTCGACAAAGAAACATCCGACTCTCAGAGAAAAAACTTGTCAGGATCAAAGAAAAAAAGAAAACCACCAAAAAGGAATGCCAAAAAGTCATTTTACTTACATAACTGCCAGGGTTCACCAACCTCAAAGAGTGATGATGCGATGGCTCCTGCAGCAAAGTCCGCTCATCCGCAATCGGCTCGAATGCACCAAAAGAGTTCTCACTCCCCAAAGCAAGAGGCGTCCTGGCCCTCTATTCCACGTCCGCCCAGTCATCAACAGCCAACCACTCCATGTCTACCACAGTGCTCACAAAAGGGGCCAATTTTTAGATTGCATAATGCTAGAACGATCCGCAAAAGAAAATTGTGGAAAGATAGAACGCAAGAAGCTCTGAAAATGAGGGGAACCCGCCCCTTTTTATAGGATGCCAAGGGTCATGCCGATTGGCATTGCACCCCCACCTACCGATCGGCACTGACCTTTTACCTTCTCGCGGCAGTCCAAAAGTCTGTGCCACTGCCGAATGGCACCCACCACACCATACTGACTGGCACCCCACTTAAATTATCGTACAAAAACTCCCAGAAAATACCACAAAACCATGAAAATTCCTCAAAAAATTCCTTAAAATCATGGGGGGGGGGGGGTTAGGACATTTTCACCGAGAAAATTTCCCACTCCTTCAAGCAGAACCCCTATCTCCCAAGAGAAACTCTCAAATACCAAGTTAATCTCCTTCCGGTAACGTCCCCAGAACCCCCAAAGTATCCCAAACTTCAAGTTATCTCCTATTCCCCAGTGGAATCCTTAAAAGCCATTACAACAAAAGTCTCAAATTTCCCCAGGAAAAACATCCAAACCCTGGATCACCTAATCACTTCCCGAGTGGAATCAACAACATTAGATTGTCTATTACCCTGTAAACTCTCAAGAAGACACGAGGATATCACCAATAATCGTCCCCCCAGCTCAAATCAAAATCACGATTTCCCTGGCAGAGTTCCCCGAGAACATCTCAACTTAAGCCCTCAGAATTGGCTTCGACCCGCAAAATTGGTCATCTCAATTTAAGCCCTCTGAATTGGCTTCGACCCACAGAATCGATCACCCTCATCTTCAAGCCCTCATAAATGGATTTGACTCGCAGAATTGGTCATCTCAACTTAAGCCCTCAAAATTGCCTTTGACTCGCAGAATTGGTCATCTCAACTTAAGCCCTTAGAATTGGCTTCGACCCACAAAATTGGTCATCTTAACTTAATCCCTCAGAATTTGCTTCGACCCGCAGAATTGGTCGTCATAGTTTAAGCCCTCAGAATTGGCTTTGACCAGAAGAATCGGTCACCCTCATCTTTAAGCCCTCAAAATTGACTTCGACTCGTAGAATTGGTCACCCTCATCTTCAAGCCCGAAGAATTGGCTTCGACCTGCAGAATCGGTCACCCTCATCTTCAAGCCCTTAGAATTATCTTTGACCCATAGAATCGGTCACCCTTATCTTCGAGCCCTTATTATTGGCTTCGACCCGCAGAATCGATCATCCTCATCCGTAGGTCCTCAGAATCGGCCTCGACCCTCTGAATTGGTCATTATCTCTCAAAGGCATCATGCGATGTCTATTCGATGGATATAATTTATTCCAAAGTCACCCTTCAAGAGTCTCTGTAGACAACCCATTCTAACACCCCTAACCTCTCGATAGGACCCTTAGCACCTCCCGCCATCACTACAAACCTAAGTCATACCCCGAGTACTGACCTAGAGTCCATCGAGCACTCCCAGGATCCATTTGACCAAAATTCAAAATCTTTAGCTTGACTGAGACTGCATGAATCTTCAGAGGGAACTAAATTCCCTTTCCAACGGTCCACCCTATGCGCGATTCTGACTTATGGTGCGGACGAACGATCCGTTTCCCCCCGAAACTTGATCAGGAGGACACCATATGCTCCTATGCTCTGTTTGAACAAAGTCAACTCTTTAGCTCGACCGAGACTAAATGAATCTTCAAAGTTCACTGAAATCCCTTTCTAACGGTCCACACCGTGTGTGATTCTGACTTACGGTATGGAAGAACTATTCGTTTTACTCCCAAAGGTCATCGAACACATCTAAGCCCTAGTTGACCAAAAGTCAACTTCCCAAACCGAGTCAAACTCTTTGTAATGTCTATGTAAATATTGTAACCTTTCCAACGGTCTGCCCCATGCATGATTCTGACTCACCATGCGAACGAACGATCCGTTTGCGTCCGACAATTCCCCGTCCAAAGGACCGACGAACGCTTTCGAGCCACATTTGACCCAAAGTCAACTCTTGGACCCGAGAGCAGTACAAAAGATTTTCAAAGGTATATAAAGTAACTTTCCAATGGTTTTCCCCGTGTATGATTTGAATCAATAGTTTGTGCTCTACGACCAATTTTTCGCCTGAAAGAGACTTCCAAACGGTAGGTTCTAAACTCTACCTATCGGCAGTGTGCCTAAACACACCTGCCGATTGGCAGAACCAAGACTATGAAAATTGGAAAGGCCCTAGGACTATAAAAATAAGGGACTGACCTCAATAAAAAAGGGAATAAGATCTGAAACATATCACTCTCAGTGAGCTCAGAAAACCTTTCTCGAAGTCAGCATGATTTCCATATCCAAATGTTTTTCCAGCCATCACTTTTCATCATCCTTTTCATCAAACTTGGTTAATTAACTACCTTTCATCATCATCCAAGTGCAAGGTCTTCTCTCCAACATTCAATATCAAGCTCAAGATCTTCAACAAGGTCCAACTCTCTCTTCAAATTCTCCTAAATTCCCATTAACTTATTTGATTACTTAGCACTTTTATTCTATGATCTCATATATCCTAATATAATTTTTATCTATTATTATTGCACATCTCTTATTTTCATACAAATAAAACCTAAAAAAGAAGAAAAAGAGGATTTGCTCATAAGCTCCAAACGAGAATTCTCACATTTTTCTCACACTTTTCTCACAACTAAAACACTTTTTACACACACACACATATATAAGAGAAGTCCCCTATTGGATTTATGGGATAAATCCTACCCCTCATTTTACATACGAACTACATGGACTGTGATGCCTCCATAGGCAACGTAGGCATCTCGGGGTAAAACCTGAGACTCGAGTCCTATTCCTACTTTTCTCCCATTTTCTATTTTTCTATATTCTTTAACTTAATTCTCTTATTTTTTATATATTCATATATACATATATTTGCTCTTAGTGGCGTATTATTCAACATGAGTTATCGTTCCGTTATAATGATAAACGCTAGGATAATCGCATAAATCCTATATTCTAATAGTACTTTTAGGAACATTCCTATGGAGGACTCACTTTATCTCTTCCATGATACAAGATGATGATTCCTATATCCACTACATATACACATACACACATATCACGAGGAAATAAAGAAAAATATCAATAACCCATGAGAGACCACAAGGGCGAAATAGGTGCCTAACACCTTCCAATTTCATAACTTAGCCTCCGAACCCTTTTCGAATCATTTTTGGTTTCGTATGTATTAGTATGTCTTTGGATGCTATCCTTCGGGATGGATACCTTTTTTATTTTGTCTATTTTGAGTAAAATAGACTGGAAACTCCATCTTTCTACATTTTTCACCTTGTCACTGACGCCGGCCGAAGCACTCCCGAGAGGAATGCGCGGGACCAAGATCCTCTCAACATAGAAGATACCTAAACATAATCCAACAGTTTCTAACATTAAAACTGTGGTGACAATTATTATGCAACACAAATAAATAAGAAGAAAGCATTCACAAAGTGAGAACAAGGAATATAAAATGACAATCACACAACAAAGGATGTATGTGGTTCAGCAAAGATGTGCTTACGTCCACGGTGGTGCAGTCGATATTATTTCTATATACTCCAGAGAGTAATTACAGAGAATACAAAAACTGTCCTTTTGCCCCGGACCTAGGGTTTAATATATACATGTACATGTAGGTAAGTGGAGGTGATGGGTTCCCTAACGTCTTCCATCTCCCCTATAACCTCCCTTAATGAGAACGTGGGGGGAGAACGGATCAAAATAAGAGATGAGGGGCCTGGAATTTGGGCCGCCAGGACTGGGCTACTCGTCCAGTCCCATGGTCCTAATTCCGGGTACCCACAATTGCCCCTAAATTTGTTGGGCCATGTTTATGGGCTCAATAGATTTAAATGATTAGCCATAATTGCTGTTTTGCAATTTTTTGGAAACTGTGAAGCTGATTTTGGTGGAACCCGCCTCGTATCTTGTGCACTATGATTAGTAGAATTTGAAGGTTTCTTGGAATAGGTACTTCTCTATTGTCGTTCCAATTTTTCCATCATTTTCTCATTCCTTGCGAGTTCTAGAACTTCGTACCTTCTTCTCTCAATCTCCAGTCTCATTGCTTCCTTGCCATTTGGGCTCGTGCTTCTTCATCGTTCGAATTGGTCTGCTATCTTGTATGTTCCCTGTATCTTTTCTTTGTGCTTTCTCTTTGAGTTTGTAGTTTTCTAGGGATTTTCAATGGCGAAGATTGGGAATAGGTCGGTCTCTGAGTTTAGGAAGTTTTACAACATTCCCGAGTGGGTAGATATTGAGTGTTGTTCCTCCCCTCCTAGAAACGTTAGAGAGATTGATGATGCTCACTGGATCCATGTTCTATTTCTTTCCCAAGGGGGACTCACTTTTCCTCCCAATGATTTGTTCCTGCATTTCTTTGGCTATTTCAATATTGTTCATGCACAATGCTCGCCCAATGTGTGGAAAATAGTAAATGGCGTCCATAGGATAAATCAATTGTATGGAACTACGTTAGGGCTCGCCGAGGTCTGTTTCTGCTACTCCTTTTCTCTAACTAGTTCTGGTGTCCTTTACCTCAAAGCTAGGAGCCCTGACAGGGTATTGGAAGTAAATCTACCTGATTCCCATAAGGACTACTAGCAAGAAGGTTTCCTTGTTAGAAATTTGCAGTTTTCTCCCCAATTTAATGTGTCAAGGTCTGAGAGGTTCTCTGTCCCCTTCTATGGGGAGGAATACATAGGTAGACATTGTACTGTTATTTTGATTTTTGTTTATTTGTAATCCTTCTAAATCTTCTTTTCTTTTTCTTACACAGCGAAGTCAAATAACTTGGAACCTGCACTCAACGAGGTCCATCTTTCAGAATTGGTAAAGGCTTGGAAAATCAGGGAGCCCTTAGGTGACGGTAAGAACTCGAGATCTGCTACCTTCCTGCTCGAGTACAAGAACATTGGTTCCAGATTTATAGCAAGGACTGTGGATAGTCTCCCAGAGTTTGAGTCATCTGAAGAGACTGGTGCAGGTCCTATCCAATTGGACGAGGAAGAGAGTAGCTCTGAGAGTGACATTGTTGGAGCTGTAATTGATCTGCGGGGAGGGATCTCTAGCAGTAGTATCTGCTCTGATCGTAGCGAGGTTTCTTAAGCTCGAGGATTGTCGAGTACCTCTAGCAGTTCGAGTGAAGAAATGGTTCCACCCCGGAAGATCCTAATTCGAGATGATGACGATGAAGACCATATGTTCCTCGCACAGAGGTTGAATAAGTAAAAATCTACCTCAGGGGTTGTGGCTACTGGTTTCCGGTCTTCTGCTCAGGAGCAGGAGAGGAAAAGGAAGGAAGAGGAGTAGGTGAGAGAAAGAGAGAGGAAAAAGAAAAAATAGAGGAAGAAAATAGAGGAGAAATGAAAGGTGGAGGAGAGGAAGAGGAAAGAGAGAGAGAAGGAGGAGGAGAAGAGGATGGATGAAGCGAGGACGAAGGTCGGGCAGGCCTTAGTCCCGATGTCTGCTCTACCTAAGGGGGCCTTCGTGTCAATTTCTCCTCAGCTGGCCCCGGCTTTACTCGAGAGAGCTGTCCTCCCGGCTGATCTCCAAAGGGCAGTAGGGTCAGAGCACTTGGCCCTTGAGGCTAGTCAGAGGCTTCCTCTGGTAAGGTTTTTCCCTTTTTCTCTTATGCTTTTTTGACTTCCTCCATTTTCCACTTCTAATGCCTTCTTTTTTCTACAGTTTGTTACTGACTTCGCCATGATGTATCATTCACGCGATGAGCTGGTGAAGAAGAATAGTGAGCTGGAGCAAGAGAACTCTGCCCTGAGGATGAAGGGTAAAGAGCTCGAGGCTAACTTCAAAGTTGTTGATGCTGCTCGGATTTTATCCGATTTGGCTCTTACCACTGCCAATAAGGATAAGGACGCTGCAGTCCAAGATCTGAAGGAGCTGAGGCAGGCGTATGACTTAGTTTGCTCGAGCAAACTTACAGTCGTTAAGGAGAATAAGGCGCTCATTGAAGAGCTGAAGATGAAGGAGTCTGAGGCTGTTACTGCCAAGGAAGACTCTTACAATTCTGGCTGGGCTGCAGCATATGAGGATGCTGAAGTTCAGATAGGCTATATTAATCGTCTGAACTTTAAGAAAGGATGGGACAAGGCTCATTGCTGCTGGAGTAGATGTTGCATCTCCCTTTTTTGACGATCACGACCCAGGGCCGAGGCCAGTCGTAGATGAGGACCCTGCCCCAGCCGTTGAAGGATCTGATCCTATTCCTCAGGTGCCCCTACTGAAGTTTCTCCTATTGAGGTGACAGAGACCACCCCTACCGAGGACAGTGCTCCTATTGATGTTAATAAGGGGAAAGGGCCATCAACCTCTGGGCCACCTGAGGTTGCCAGTTAGTTATCTGATAGGATTTCTTTGTATTTTTGTTTTTTCCATTCTGTAAACTTTTCTTTTTTCAGTTCGATGTAACTTCAATCTTCATTAATGAAAAAGGCTTCATTTCTACTTGTACTGATTTGTCCCTTTCTCTCCCTTTTCTTTCTCTTGGTTGTAGTTAGTTGATGTGTATTATTACATTCCTCCTACTTCCCAGCTGGTAGGACCCTTGGTCCCAATGCTAGTCCCAAAGCTCTCCAGGCCTTCGTTAAGCTCTACAAGTCCCTTAGGTCTAGAAATCAGAAGTATAAGGAGAAATCTGAGCTCGTGGCCAAGCTGAATGACAGGCTCCAGGAGATGGAGGACATTGGTGCTTCAGTGCAAGAGGAGATCAATGTGCTGAAGACAAAACTATTAGAGGCCTCCGAGATCAACCAAGTAGGAGAGGTTCTTCAGGAGGAGAATGAAGATCTAAGGAAATAACTCTTACGACTCAGGGAACATGAGCCGAGCATTGTTCGAGCAGTATTACAAGGCTCCTCATCATCACGAGCTAGAGCTGATCATAATGTTTCCCCTCCTATGTCGCGAAGTCTCACTCGCCCTCCCCTTCCGCGAGCTGGTAGGAGCACCAGGAGCAGAAGCAGGGAAGGAGAAGAACTTCACGATAGGGAAATGGAAGAACTCCATGGTGATGTTCAACTAGCATATGTAATCGATGATGGGCTTCAAAGGGACCTCACTCGGTTGCGGCACTTGTTCAAGAAAGGCCCTCAGAAAGCGTGGGATGACGGTTATGGTCAAGGCTGGTCAGATGCTCAAACAAGGTTATCTGAGTTCGAGGAGCTTTATTTTATCAGGGGGTGGCTAAGTTCCTTGAAGGAGATGCAAGTACCGAGGAACTCGGTGCTAGGGTATCATCATGAGATGTCTTCCTCCACGCTGATGCCTAACCCATTTCGGAGGGGTGAATGATGGATCCCCATAGATGCTATTCCTCGACAATTATTGGAGTCGAATGCGAATGAGGTGGTGGAAGAGTTAGCTCTTGCTCCTAATGATGGACGAAGAGCTCGAGTGGCTGATTATCTTGCTCGGAGGCTTTCACCCCATTGAGATTTTGCTAGTTATTGTTTTTGTATTTTTGATAATGTAAATGCTTTGGGCGAGACTAAACATGTATTACCATTGTTTTAAGTATGATGGATTAATGAAAAGTTTGTGTTTTGGGCAATTTTGCTGACTAAACGTGTGCATCCTACTTTTCATACTCTTGTTGCTCTGTAATGTTTTTTGTTTTGTCATGCAAGTGTCCCCCCAGTCCAGTATAATACCAGGATACCATTATGCTCCACTTTACCTTTTAGGTTGTGTCATCACACTCCCTTAGGCCTAAGTGGGGAAATTGGTGAGGACACACCTAGTGTTGGATATCTTCATCCGATCAGGATTTTACTCAACCAAAGTAGGTTTGATGACCAGTATTAAATTTGGTCGTATTGCCTAAGGATCCCCTATAGGGCTTCATATATTGCCATGGGCAATGATAAGAGGTCTCTCGTGTTTTATGACGATGACCTGAGGAGGGGTATTACCCTGCTATAGTGATCAATGTGCTTGTTATTTGGAAAAGATGTGCGATGAATGCAGTTGTCACCAATCAGAGTGTAACCAATTAAGTAACTTTCATTAGTAATAAGGAAAGTGAACTTATGTTTTCATAACAAAAGAATACAAGAAAAGGATCTAAAAGTAGAATTTCTTGAGATTAGTTGCGTTCCATGCTCATGGTATTTCTCTACCCTCCATCGTTTCCAAGTGATAGGCACCTTGCAGATCGTCTTTAGTTACTTTAAAGGGTCCTTCCCGGTTTGGGCCTAGCTTGCCGTCTGACGACTTCACTGTTCTGCCCAGGACTTTCCTTAGAACATAGTCCCCAACTTGGAACGTCCTCGAGCTAACCCTTTTGTTGTAATGCTTCACGAGCTATTGCTGATAGTTCGCTAGCTTCACCAGGGATATCTCTCTACGCTCGTCGGCTAGGTCGAGCTCAGCGAGAAATGCTTCATCATTCAGGCCTTGGTCGATAAGGTTGGATCTCATTGTTGGAAAACCTGCTTCTAGTGGGATGGCTACTTCCATGCCATATGTCAGCGAAAATGGTATTTCTCCTGTTGCTCGCCGATGAGTGGTTCGGTACGCCCATAGAAAATGGTTTAGCTCTGTTACCCATGCACCTTTGGCTCTCTCTAATCGCTTCTTTAATCCATTGATCACATTTTTGTTGGAAGCTTCAGCTTGGACATTGCTCTGAGGGTAGGCCACCGAACTGAAGTGGTGTCTGATCCCGTGTTCGTTACAGATGTTCCGAAAGGGGCCACTTTCGAATTGCATTCCATTGTCGGTGATGATGGTTCTGGGGATTCCAAACCGAGTGATTATATTTCTCCATATGAACCTTATCATATCAGCATCTCGGATGTTCACCAGGGATTCAACCTTGATCCATTTGGTGAAGTAGTCAATCGCAACCAATAGGTATTTACGATTACCGACGGCGGTAGGCAGCAGTCCCACGATGTCCATTCCCCATTGGGCGAAGGGACATGGGCTGGACAGGGACTTCAGGTCGCTGGTGGGTTGGTGGGCCATAGGAGCGTGGAATTAGCATTTCAGTCATTTGCGGACATATACTGCGGAGTCCTTTTGCATATATGGCCACCAATAGCCTTCCTTCATTGCTCGAAAGGCTAGAGACCTTCCTTCGATATGACTTCCATAGATTCCTTCGTGAAGCTCGTGTAGTACTTACTCGACATCACCTGGGTGGACGCATCTAAGGTTGGGACTAGAGAAGGATTTCTTATACAAGTCGCTTCCTGTGGATAAGTGAAAGCGAGCAGCTTTGACTCTTATCTGGTGGGCAGTTTTTTTATCATCTGGGAGCGTGCCATCCTTTAAATAGTCCTTTAAGGGGTCTATCCAGCTGGGGGTTGATCCCACCTAGAGTATTTATTCCACGTTTGGTAACTTGCTATTGTGGTTAATGCTCGAACAAATGAGGAAATCGATGGGGATGACCCTTTTAAGGTCAGAGTCAACTGCCGAACCCAAGGCTGCTAAGGCATCAGCATGACTATTTTTCCCCCTGGGAAACTGCTTGATGTTGATCTCTTCAAATCTTGACATTAATTCTCTCACTAAGGCAAGGTAGGCTGCCATTCTTTCATCCTTTGCATTGTAATCTCCACTTATCTGATTGGAGATTAGTTGAGAGTCGATGAACACCTGTAACATTTTGCTCCTAGAGTTTGTGCCTTTTGGAGACTAACTATTAGGGCTTCGTACTCTGCTTCGTTGTTGGAGGCTGCAAATCCAAGCCTGATTCCTTGTTCGAGGATTGTGTTTTCTAGAGTGATGAGGACAATGCCTACCCCTGCCCCCTTTGAGTTGGAGGCTCCATCAACGAAGAGTCTCCAGGTTCTCTATGTTGCTTGATTCTTCTCTTGCCTTGTTGGTTGAGGTTGGTTGGCAAGTTCTTCGCCCGTGAATTCGGCTATGAAATCAGCAAGGATCTGACCCTTGATAGATGTCCTTGGTTGAAATTGGATATCAAATCGGTCGAGCTCGACTGACCACTTAGACAGTCTGCCCGACAAGTATGCTTTACTTAGGACCGCCTTAAGGGGATGCGATGTAAGGATGATGATAGTATGAGCTTCGAAATAATGCTTCAGCTTCCTCGAGGCTATTATAAGTGCAAAGGCGAGGTTCTCCATTGGCAGGTACCTTTGCTCGGCATCTAATAAGGTCTTTCTCGCCGTAGTAAATAGGGTGTTGGATTCCTACAACCTCGTATATTAACGCAGATTTGACAGTGTGATTGGATACAGAGAGGTACAGGTACAAAGAATCCATTTGCTGTGGTATGACAAGCAGTGGTGGGGAGCTTAAGTAGGACTTGAGCTCGTCCAAAGCTCGCGAGCAGTCTGGGCTCCACTCTATCGGTTTACTCCCCTTTAGAAGCTGGAAAAAAGGCTTGCACTTCTCGGAGTATTTGGAGATGAAACGATTTAAGGCGGCGATCATTCCAGTGAGCTTCTGCATGTCCCGAATTGTTCGAGGGGGTTGCACCCTGTTGATTGCATCGATATGTTATGGATTAGCTTCTATGCCTCTCTTACTGACCAAGTAACAAAGAAATTTTCCTGACTGGACACCGAAGGAACACTTACTTGCATTAAGTTTCATCCGGTACTTCCTGAGGATTTCAAAGGTCTTTGACAGGTTCGAGAGGTGATTTTCCTTCTTCTTGCTCTTAACGAGCATGTCATCAATGTAGACCTCCATTGTGTTTCCCATTTGATCCTTGAACATTTTAGTGACCAACCGCTGATAGGTTCCCCCTGCATTCTTGAGCCCAAAGGGCATGATCTTGTAGGAATATAACATAACTGTCGTGATGAACGCCGTTTTGTCCTGGTCTGGGGCATACAAGGGTATCTGGTGACATCCTGAGTATGCATCTAGGAAAATCATTTGCTCATGAGCTGCAGTGGCGTCTACTAGTTGGTCTATCTTTGGGAGGGGGAAAATATCCTTAGGGCATGCTTTTTTGAGGTCAGTGAAGTCGATGCAAACTCTCCACTTCCCATTATTCTCAAGAACTACTACTGGGTTAGACAACCACTTGGGGAATTGCACTTCCCGTATGAATCCTTCATCCAGTAGTTTTTTGACTTCCTTTTTGACCGCTTTAGCCTTCTCGGGTACAGTTCTCCGTGCCTTCGGTGTGATTGGCTTGAATGTGGGGTCGACGTGCAGTTGATAACAGACCATACTAGGATCGATTCCAGGCAGCTCGTATGGTTCCCATGAGAAAACATCTACGTTGTGTCTCAGCAAGGTCATAAATTCCTTTTGTTTTTGGTCGGTGAGAGATGCTCCAATCAAGAAGACTCTGCTACTGTCATTAACTTCAGCCATAACTTCTACCAGGTCCTCGATGACACGCTCGGAGGGGAGGAGCCTGGTTTCCTCTACTCCAGGTCTTTCGTACTTTAATTTCAACTTGGAAGGTATCACACCTTCTTCGACTTTCTCACTGAGTTGACCGGCATTCTTCTCTGGCTTTGGTCAGATGGCTGCTATGAAGCGCTTCCTCGCCATCGTTTAGTTGCCGTGGATCTCCATTACTCCTCACTCGGTTACATATTTGAGCTTCTGATGGTAGGTCGAGGAGACTGCCTTCATCGCATGAAGCCATCCCCTGTCAAGGATGTCCTGGTATGGTGAGTCGATGTCAACTACCAAAAACTCGATCATCTTGGAGACGTTTCCAGCATGCACTAGCAGTACTATCTTGCCCAGGGGCATGGTCATTTTTCCAGTGAAGCCGACCAAAGGAACATTAGCTTCCTTTAGGTCGGTGTCTCTCAACTTCAATTTCCTGAATAGGTCGAGGTACATTACTTCGGATGAGCTTCCTTGATTGACGAGCAGCTTGTCGATGTCAAAGTTGTATATCCTGAGTGTAATGACCAGGGCATCATGATGTGGGGTCCTTACTCCCAACAAATCTTCATCCGTGAAAATAATATGCTTTTTATAGTTGACATCCTCTTCTCGTCGACTCTTTCCTAACTGTGACTTTGCTGGATCGATTTGAAAAGCCTACATTACCGCTGTAAGTTTTTTCATTTCCATTCGGGCTGAGTTCCCTTGTATCTTCTTGACGTCAGATACTCCGTGGATTACTGCGAACTCATGTCCAGCATCATCCTCTAGCACGTTGTCGGGTCTTGCCTCTCTGTTGGCAGCCACATTCTCTGCCCTCTTTTCCACAAAGTCATTCAAATTTCCAGACTGGGCCAACTCCTCAAGGTGAGACTTAAGAGCTTTGCAGTGCTCAGTCTTATGTCATCCATCTTTGTGAAAAGCGCATATTAATGCATTGTTCCTCTTCGAGGGATCTCCTCCCATTTTCCCGGGCCACTTGATGAATGTCTCATCTTTGATCTTCACGAGAATTTTGTAAATCGGTTCTTTGAAGACGGTGTTGACCGCTTGGAATACGACGCGTCATGGTTTCCTCCATTCTTGGAGCCATTTTTGCCTCCGTTCTTTCCTCCTTTATTTTGGTTCTCAATTTTCTCACTTCCCTGGGTAGTGAGCTTAGCTCGATCGTTTTCTCCTTTATTAGGGCGGGTGACATCTTCCACCTTTGCGTATTTCTCGATTCGGGACATTAGGTCGTCAATAATCATAGCTTCCTTCTTCGTCAGGGACTGGTATAGGAGGGAAGAACTAGGGAGCCCAATTTTGAAGGAGGCCACTGCCACTTCCTCTGCGCAGTCCTCGATCTCATTAAATAAATCCCAGTACCTCTTCGCGTAGTCTCGGAGGGTCTCTTGAGGCATTTTCTTCATCGTTAGCAAATCATCCATCCTTTTGGGATAGGAGCTACTAATAATGAATCGGGTCGTAAAAAGTTCGGCTAGGGATTTGAAATTACTGATCGACCGGTGAGGTAGCTTTTCGAACCACTTCTACGCTACATCATGCAGGCTCGAGGGAAAAATGCGGCACATCAGGGCATCTAGGTGATTCCAGAGGGTCATGGCCTGTCGGTATTGCCTGACGTGATCGATGGGATCAGTCTTTCCGTCGTAAATCTTAAACCTTGGAATGGTAAATTTCTTAGGGGCTTCCTCCTCTTCGATTTCCCTCGTGAAGGGTGACTTCATCTGGGTTTTGAGATCTCGCCTTATGAGTTCTATGGTTGATCTTGTTCCATGGTGAGCAGGATGTTGGTCCATCTCCCTGCGGACTAGATTTCATATGTTCTCGTCGCTGCGAGCAGGGCTCTGGTAGCAGCGAGTTTTTCGCAGCCGTTCGCGGAGGCCGTCGTTTGACTCGCCTCCTTCGACCTTTTGAGATTCTCACCTAGGGCTCCTTCCTCGGCTATGAGACTTTCTTGCCTGAGGTCTAGGAGTGCATTATGGACGTCTCCTGTTATCAGGACGGAGCTCCCTCTCTAGTCTTTCCAGTCTTCTTCTCAAGCGAGCATTCTCAGCCTCGTATTTGCGGGAAGACTCCCTCTGCTCGTGGAGCCTTGCCTCGTACGCATCAATCAATATGTATATTTGTATGGACCTCGCTGGTCCCTAACTTTCTTCTAAGGCTGGCCTTTCCAAGCGAGCTCTCTGATTTGAACATCGAACTTCAAACCTAATCCTGTAAGGAACAGGTGGCTCTTGAATATCTCTTGCCTGAGGGGCATTGCTTCTGTGACTAAACATCTTAAACTCCTTTCTTGGTGTGGGATCTTCTCAGGGAAAGATGAACGTTTCCCACAGATGGCACCAATTGTGGTGGCAATTATTGTGCAACACAAATAAATAAGAAGAAAGCATTCACCAAGTGAGAACAAGGAATATAAAATGACAATCACACAACAAAGGATGTACGTGGTTCAGCAAAGATGTGCCTACGTTCACGGTGGTGCAATCGATATTATTTCTATATAGTCCGTAGAGTAATTACAGAGAATACACAATTGTCCTTTTGCCCCAGACCTAGGGCTTAATATATACATGTACATGTAGGTAAGTGGAGGTGATGGGTTCCCCCACGTCTTCCATCTCCCCTATAAGTTCCCTTAATCAGACCGTGGGTGGAGACCAGATCAAAATAAGGGATGAGGGGCCTGGACTTTGGGCCGCCAGGACTGGGATACTCGTCCAGGCCCATAGTCCTAATTCCGGGTACCCACAAAAACCATACCGAAATAATAACTAGTTCTCAAATATCGAATTAAATAACGAATTAATGCCATACTAAACCATAATTTTAAGATTTAATTTTTTCTTCTTAAATCATCCAAGAAATTATCTTTATTGTTGGATTTATATCAAATTCATCATAGAAACATAATTACATTCATCTCCCATCATTAATATAATTTAAAACCCAGATTTCCTTAGTTTTCAAACCCGAAAATCATGTTATTCTATGCAAAAGTTGCATGAATAATTGTATCTACTCAATATTATAAAAGTAAGTAAATATTTGCCTTAAAGATGATGAAATATGATCTTTCTCTTTCTTGAATTCCTCTCTTCGTGATCATCTTCAACCCGAAAATGATAGCTGTCCTCTCCGGATCCTTTCTTCCTATTTTGTCACTTTATCTTCTATTTTCTCACTTTCTCACAAATTGTAACCATTTTAGGTTGTTAGATAGAATCCATATTGTATCCACCTTCATTAAATATTAACCTTAAACTCTCAAACCCTAAATTAGGGTCAGTTCCATCAGGTAAAATAACCTACATGCCCTCCTACGACTCCCACTTTGTTTAAAAAGGCCCTGAAACCTAATTGTAACCCCTCGAGTACGTATTCTAAACTATTTGGACCCACTATGGACCATCGGTGCACTAAAAATACCATCCAACTCACCTAACATAAAATTCATTTCATGCCCAACGAAATGTCGATAAACTCGTCGCTTTAACTCACTTATGATGTATCACAATTTAGTACATTATCATTTACTTATCACACAAGTATATATACTTATACATAAATATTAATCCTTTTTATTCACTGATTAATATTTATTTAAGATAATTTACTTTTTGATCAAATTAAAATTACATGCACATGTGTAATTTAAAATACTCTAAAAAATACGGCATGTTACATAATTCCCTCTTAACAATGGAATTACTTTTTAATTAAATTTAAATTACGTGCACACATGTAATTTAAAATACTTTAAAAAATACGACGTGCTACATAATTTCCTCTCAATAATGGAATTTTGTCCTTGAAGTTCCGAATCACCTAGACCAAAGAGTTCTGGATACTTTTCTCGCATGTCATCCTCCCAAGTCGACCCATCGGCATTATGTTCCCCCCTTAACACAAACTAACGGTACCATTTTTTACCAAAGCTTATGCTTTCTACGATCCAGTACAACAATGGGTTTGAGTAAGACATGTAATTCCTTTGATATTTGTTTAACAATGACACATGGAACACGTCATGAATCCTATGCAAATGCTCTGGTACGGTGAGACTATATGCATTTGGCCTTATCCTCTAAATGATCAGGAAAGGACCTACATACCTCAGTGCCAACTTCCCCTTCTTTTGAACCATATAAATTCCTTCATGGGATACACTCATAATAACACCTAATCTCCGACATCTAATTCCAAGTGTCTCCGATCTGTGTCTGAATTACTCTTCTACCTATCTCAAGTTATTCGTATATGACCCAGAATCAACATAATCTTTGTAAAAATATCCTCGATCATCTTCGATCAAAGAAGCTTATTGTCCCCCAACTATAACTAACAAGAAGGAGAACTACAAGGTCTACCATACAATGCATAAAAGGTTTCATGCTTATCATAAAGTGGTATGAGTTCTTGTAGGCAAACTTTACCAATAGAAGGCACTACTCCCAACTTCCCCTGAAATCCAGTATGCACATCCTCAACATATCCTCTAGCATCAGATTCAGTCGCTCAATCTTCCTAGCTTTCTACTGCTGATAAGTCCCTTCTATACTCAACTCGTCCCCATCGACTTCTGAAAAATTATACGAGAAGTGGGATGCAAAGATCTTATCTTGATCCAAAACAATGTTGGGCAGAATCTCACGCAGGATCACTTTCTTTCTATATTGAAAAGTTATAAATACTACTCGATTGTGTAGTTCACCCAAAGAGGCCCATACAAGCACAACAATTATTCCTCCTCACATCCTGGCACATCTTATTCCCCCTGGGATGCGTCAAAAATATTGACCCATATGCCTTCTCCATAACTATGCACCGTAGATCCTCATCGTCTCGGACAATCAATCTTCCATTTATACACAAGCCACCCTCAAAACTGACTGAGTAAGACTCTTCTCCACCTACCAGTAACTATTGAACCCTATCCTAAAAAGATAGATCCCTTGTCTGGGCCTTCACAACCCTTAAATGATCTTGAGTGTGACGTGCCTCACTAATATAAATGCCCAAACCATCTACTTCTCCTGACCCTTATCTTTCCAAAACTCCTATCAACTGCCTTATAGGCATATAGATAATTACATTTACCACCACGTTACCATTTGTCAGATGATATTGAACATCGAACCAACCAGTGAGGGCATACACCTAATACCATGTTCATACATGCACAAATACCACAAATGTAACCTATATACACCAACATTAACCACGCAGGGCCTGCATGATTATATAATAAAGGTAGACTCTATTACTCTACTAATCGTGACTCACTTCTTGAGATTTCCACACTTATCAACTAGTGGTGCAAACGTCTTCTTGGGTTTCCTGGCCTTAAATAATACACTAGCTCTATGCTTTAAGTGTTATATTTTAACACATCTAATGACTAACCACCTAAATGAATTCCGTAGAGCCTAAACATCTCCGAACTTCAGATATTTACTAAGTTTCATGTATGGTATGTCTCACAAGCAAAATCTAAACAAAGAACCCTCTAAAAACACTACTACATAACTTTGTCGATTATCGATATTAGTAGGCCTAAGACATAGTACTGGGGCACCCGAAAACTATAAAATATGATCTCTCAACTCCTTTATCTCTAAAGGAGTTATACTATACAACGCTCACACTATCACCTAATCCCTGACGCTAACTCGATCATTACTCAATTTCTCGACTCAGATATAACCCTGGTATCCCCTAAATCATATCAATACAGTCCCTAAACACAGGGATCAAGTCTAATAAAAGAACTATAGTCTCTAAATTCTCATACTCGATATAATATATACACGTCCTCGACCCCGCCTTGAGATGAGGGATCTTCATAAGAAACTAATTCAACCCTGGAATAGCAAGCACTATAGTTATACAATAAAATTTCACCATCACTCTAATAATTTCTAATCCGTCCATATCCAAGATAACATCATACTCCTACATCATTAAAATGAGCAAATTCGCTACTACACATGCCAAAACTACCTACGCCCCTATGGAGGTAGAAATGTTGAAACTATCGGTGGGGTTAGAAGTTGCTACAATTATTACCTCTGTTAGGCATGCATGTCGTATGTGACCTTACTCCCAACATATGAAAAATCTCCCTATGAAAGCTATTGTCCATTGGGCCTGATGTACCTAATAAGGTTGCCCCTATCTTTGTCCCTCTTGGCACAGATATTTGTGTCCCTACTAGCATCCAATCTTCTTTTCCTAGCCATGTTGGCCCTGAGGAGCATGTTGTTGGCCCGGATAGCCCTTCCTATAACTACCATTACCTAGCCTAAATCTCTTAGATGGGTCCCCCTATTGGGAATCCTAACCAAACTACCAACCCTATTATTGTGGTGTCCCACTAGCACTATTACCTCATGTCTTTCCTTATTAGATAGACTCCCCAACTCTTTGCTCCCTTCAAGTGGAAGCGGTGGTTTTAAAAGTGTAAAAGTGAGGTATTAACGACATTAACATAAGTCCTCAATGAAAAATTACCAAGACAGTGTTTTTGTATCCTCCAGGTAAGCCCATCAATAAACCTCAATACCTTCTTGCCATCAGTATCACCCTAGTCTGGCATAAAATTTTCCAAGTGGGTGAATTCCTCCCTGCATTCGGCCACAATCCATCCCTCTTGCGCAAGATTTATAAAATCCCTCCTCGTCTTTGTCTGTATGGCTGATGGAATGAACTTGCAATCAAACCGCACCTAAAACTACAGAATGGTCACGGTGTCACTCTTCTCAAAAGTGATGACTGAATCCCATAACTACAATACTTCTCCCATTATCTTAAAGGTAGATAGTACCTACTTTTGATTGTCGCTACACTTAACCATACGTAAATACCTTTGGATATCCTTCTTCCATTGGCTAGCTGTTTCAAGGTAGGCACCCCTCAAAACTCTGGCATATGGCCCTTCGGGAAGGCCTCTCTAACTCGCTCTAAAATTGACGGTATTGGGTGATCCTGGAGTGGTGCCAGTAACTTCTGTAGTTGTCCCTTGGGAAAATTTTCTACCAAGGCAGTCATAGCGGCATTAACTGCCTGAGGTATAATAGTTGCAATCTCTATTGCACTCATAGTTCACTGAGTGGAATCCATCTTTGGCTGAGCCTCCTCCTCTACGGCCCTCCTTATGGCATATGATGATCTTCCTCTCCTTTCTTCTGGCACCTTGAACAAAACCAAAGTTATATGAGATTCACTTCAAATATAGAAATATATCAAACGGACGTAAATGCACAAATAAAAATGTAACAATCCTAACCATATGGCTCTATATCAAAGAATACTATGCTGGAAATGTAATGGAGTCACATAGATCCTAAGGACGCTAGAACTTAATGCCCTGATACCATCTATGGCACCCCCTAGTCTAATACCTATTGTTCACTCCCTTAGTAAATTAAACGAGAATCATATGTGATTGCATTATTAACATCATTGTCAAAAACTAATTAATTAAACTAATAATCTATTAAGTCCGGTGCCACTTTCAAATTTTGATAACATGCATATATGAAACCATTCAAGAATATAAACATAAACATCCATAGTGACTAAATATAAAGAGTACGAATATCATAAATAAAAAACCGAAAAAATCCTCGGTAGCCAAAATAAAATAATCCAAAGGATAAACAGAATAATGTAAATAATGTCTTAAAATGAAACTATCCAACTATGGGAAACATGCCTAAAGAGAAATACTAAACTAGATTCCTATCTACGTAGAAATGAGAGAATCTTTTAATAATGTTATGCATGCATCCACAACTTCTACAACATCATCTCACCGGAATGGAATGGATATACATGGTGAACCCCTAGTTAAGCACCTAAAAGGTGAAAATATTTTTGATACCGGATATAGCCCAAAACATTTGAAAAATAGTTGAAAGTATTTAAATGAAATGATAATAAAGTAGTAGAAAAAATCCATGTCCACTAAGTTTCCCACTCACATGAGATTATCCTCACTCATCATCTCCAGTGTGCACCTAACGAGCATATTTTATCCACATAGTTATGCTACCCTGCCTAACTAGTCTAACCATCTTTAACCTACTTTGATCCTCTAACCATGTAGCCCATCTGTACATCCCATTTGATAACGCATACTATTTATTACGTTGCTAAAACACGAGCAATAACGTTAGGCTTCTCAATTATATTTGCCTCACTGAATAGGCTACGTAACAATATACTAGTTATACCTTGATATTAAAATAACCATTTAAACACGTATACATTTATCACTATATATATGTACTTACTAGCATCACCGAGACAAACATATTGGATGCATACCTAGTATACTATCAGGCACCATGTAAATCACATACATTTCATGGGCCATCAGGTAGGAGTCTCACCATCGATCCCAAATCATAAACACATAACGCAGGTGGTCATTAATAGACATCCATGGGTCGTAGCCATACAACATCACAACCCATTGGACTCGAAACAAATACCTATCCTCTCATATTAATAGTGCCAACACAATAGTACTTTGACATGGGGACACAATCTAACATGTGCTGGTCAACGTCAGGGTGAAGCGCACACTACGCGCACCCTCCAACGATAGCATGTTCGATTACGTATTTTCCATAATGTCAATCACACATAGAAATATATATATATATATATATATATGTGTGTGTGTGTGTGTGTGTGTGTGTGTGTGTGTAAACTCTAATAAGATACGTAATATCTCTCGTAGCACTAGCTTGTAAAATCCTAAAGTATAACCCAAATTCTCGATTTTATCTAAGTATCCCCTTACTTATAATTTATTTCTCTATACATATACTTATGTCCAACATGATAATCTAACCAAGCACTAGCCTAGACATCCCGAAATCCTAACTCGATTTATCGATTTCCACCCATGTACACTCACTTAGTTATTCACGTGTTTACCCTACTCGGAATCCATCCTCTGTTAGCTTACGAAATTTCCTAACCCTCAGAATAAATTCTCAAAAGCCTTAACATATCATCAAACCCAAGATTCCATGATGATTCCTTAAACGGTCAATAAAACAAACCCAAGGTAAAGGTGGAAAGATAATATAACTGAACCAGCTCACAGGATGGATCAAACCATTTGAGTAAACGAATCGATCCGGTTGTGCTGGCCTACTAAGACAAGATTATGAAGATATTTAACCTATAACCTTCATCATTAGTGTACCTAACGTTTACCAAGCCCCATTCTTGAAAATAATTCATCCTCAAATAAAATTCAACGATTTTTTACGTAAAACCCATCCTGAAATAACATCTAATTCATCAAATAACGAATTAAATCAAGAATTCATGCCATACTAAACCCTACTTTTAAGATTTAATTTCTTTATCTTAACTCATCCAAGAACTTGTCTTTATTTATGTATTTATATCTAAATCATCATTTAAACATCATTAGATTACATTTCCCATCATTTATCTATTTAAGACCGAGACTTCCTTAGTTTCCCAACCCGAAAGTCATGTTATTCCGCAGCAAAGCTGCATGAATAATTGTAACTACTCCAGATTATCAAAGAAAATAAATACATTCCTTAAAGATGATGAATTCTGATATTTCTCTTTCTTGAATAATTCTATTAGTGATGATCTTTTACCCGAAGATGATAGTTTTCCTCTCCCAGATGTTTTCTTACTCCTCTTTTCTCACGTTCTCTTCTTTTTTCTAACTTTCTCACAAACCCTAACCATTTTTGGTGAATAGATAACATTCATCCTGTATCCACCTTGATTAAATACTAACCTTAAACTATCTAATTCTGAATTAGGGTCAGCCCCCTCAAGTAAAATGATCGACATGCCCTCCTATGGCTCTCACTTATTTTAAAAAGTCCTTCAAACCCAATCGTAACCCCCTGAGTACCTATTTTGGAGTATTTCAACCCATTCCTGACCATCAATGCACTAAAAAATACCATCTGAGTCACGTAACATAAAATTTTATTTTATTCCCAATGAAATGTCGATAAACCCATCACATTAACTCACTTAATACGTAAGATAATTTAATACGTTATCATTTATTTATCACAAAATTAAATATAAATTTACGTAAATGTTAACTCTTTTTATTCGCCCATTAATATTTATTTAAGACAATTTACTTTATGGTTAAATTAAAATTATGTGCACACGTGTAACTTAAAATACTTTAAAAATATGACGTGTTACATACTTCCCCCTTAACAATGGAATTTAGTCCTCAAAATTTGAACATACCTAGGAAAAAGGGCTCTGGATACTTTTCTTGCATGTCATCCTCAGTCTCCGAAGTCGACTCATCAGCATTATAATTCCCCCACTGAACACGAACTAATGATACCACCTTCGACTGAAGCTTACGCTCGCAACGATCCAGGAGGGTACTGGATCTCTCCTTATACGAGATAAATGGTTATAAGTCAATCTCCTCTAATGGTTTGTGTCAGTAAGCCATGTCATTCCTCCGATACTTGTTTAATGATGACACATGGAACACGTCATGAATCCTTTGCAAATGCTATGGCAGGGAAAGCCTATATGTAAATGGTTAAATCCTCTTAAGGATAGAAAAAGGCCCAACATACCTCGATACAAACTTCCCCATTATTTTCAATAGTATGAATCCCTTCATGGAAGACACTCGTAAAAACACCTAATCATCCATATTGAACCCTAAGTGTCTCTGATATGTGCCTGCATAACTTTTCTACACGTCCTAAGTTATCCATATAAAGCCCCGAATTAACTAAATCTTTGTAGAAGTACCGTGGATCATCTCCGATCAAAGAAGGTTGTTGTCCCCGAACTCAAAACAATAAGTAGGCAAATGACAAGGTCTACCATACAATGCCTCAAAGGCGCATGGTACAAGTTTTTATTATTAAACTCTACTAGTGAAAGGCATTGCTCCCAACTTCCCCTCAAATCCAATATGCACATCCTCGACATATCCTCCAGCATCAGATGCACTCACCCAATATTTCAATTTATTTCCGAGTGATAAACCACTCCCAAATGCAACTATGTCCCCCATCGCCTTCTAAAAAACTCTACTAGAAGTAGGACACAAAGATATTACCTCGAGCCAAAATAATGTTGGGCGGCACCTTTTGCAGGCCCACTCTCTTTCTGTAATGAAAAGTTAGACATTCTGCCTGGTCGTGTAATTCACAAAAATAAGACCATACCAGCAGAATAATAATGCTTCCTCACATCCCGACACATCATATTCTCCCGGGAGGCATCGAAAATCTTGATCCATGAGCCTTCCCCATAATTATGCGTTGTATGTAGTCATTGTATGGGATAATTAACCTTTTATTGATCCGCAAGACACCCTCAAAATTGACTGAGTAAGAATCCACTCCACCTACCCTAACATTTGAACCCTCTCCTGAAAAGACAAATCCCTTATTTGTGCCTTTGAGAGCATATGTGCTTGCGTTCCAATGAGCAAATTGTATATTAAACACCTTTTAACCCAAACAAACCCTAAACATGCAACAATATGTGATTGAATAAGATGATGAACTAAGCAAGAACATTCAAACACATGCTTGTGAGGAAAAATCCCCCAAAGGGGAAAAACCATTTATTTTCATTATAATATTGTAACTGTACAATTTCGAATTACAATGAAAATACAAGTGACTAAAAATTACCCTCAGGTGTCAGATTCTGTAGTCAGCGGCTGGAACTATCCCTTTCCAGTAGGGCTGCAATGAAGAAGAAGAACGGTTTTCTCCACAAGGGTGTGAACAGCAAAAGTGCATCCCTGGGTTGCAATGTGATTCACAAATGTTTGGAAATTTGTGTGAATCAAATACCTAGAGTCGTGATGCTCAATAGGTGAAGACTTAGAGGTTTCTGTACTCTGAAAATCGTGTGTATAAGTATTAGAAAACCACTTCCCGTAGTGGGATTAAATAAGAAGTCTTGAGCCAAAAAAATCTGAGCACGATCTGTTTAAGTTTATCCCAGGCGGACCAGTCCGGGTCTGAGGCGGATCGGTCCGGTTGACCGGATCGTTTCTTTTATTGCATGCGGATCGGTCCGGTTGACCGGATCGGTTCTTTTATTTCAGGCTTGATCGGTTTGCTTGCGGTCCAGGGTATACTGGACTTCAGCAGACGAATCGGTCCGGGTCTGAGGTAGATCGGTCCGGTTAGTCGGATCGGTTCTTTTATTGCATGCGGACCAGTCCGGTTTGTCAGACTTTGATTCCTCTTCTTCTTTTGATATTCGGATCCGTTGATGAATGTATGAATCTTTGAATATCTTCAACGGTCTAACGGCGTGCGACATAATAAATTGTTAATGGACAAAAATGTCCTTACAAATCTCCCCCTATGTCTATGCCGGTGCATACAAAAAAATAAAACATCCGAATTATCAAACAACTAAAAATGCCTATACAAATCTACCCTTCCATGAACCCAAAACTGGATAGATACAATTGAATAAGACTACAGCATTTGCACTTCAATTCTTCAGGAATCTCAACACTTTTCTCATCAGGGTGTGCAATCCAATTATAATCCATGTAGTACCTACACACATGAGACAAAGCAAAATACCAAGTGACATATCGAGTTTGAAATGAGATAAACATATATACCAATTTATGAGCAAACTCAAACTTTTCAAATCTCCCCATAATAAGATAATTCATTCTCCCCCTTTTTATGATGTCCCCAAATAGACAAATGAGAGAAATAAATCAAAGAAGCAAGTGCGGGGTGTCACTAGGAGAAAATCACACCATGAATGAACACAAACAAACCAAGTCGATGATAGCGTAAATGAGGTGGTGTGATCAAATTCGATAGGAAAATCAATGCATACAAACATGACATATGTGCACGATGAATATAGGATACTCCTAGAGAATGAACTCAAATGCGTCCTTTGATGTAAACGAATGACAATATAAGATATTGACTCAATCAAATCAACAATTTTATGCTTTTCAGGACTTTCAAGGAATTGCAAACCCGTTTAAAGATTCTCCAACCAAACTCCCTCAGATATAATTTTGAATAGAGGCATTCTAAATTCTCAAACTTTGGAGAATTGACGGTGAAACCTAAGTGGCCCATATTTGGCATGAAGTGATTTTTATTGCCTTTAAAATTTTTCGGTCTCTTTTAACATCTTTGGACCTCGGATATTAAAATTCCTCCATTTTTTAGGTCCTTTTTAACGGTGTCTTTTGCTCAAAGGATAGATGATTACCTTTCACAGCCCCTCCTCGTTATAAAACACACAGTCTCACCAAAATGGTTTTTTACATGCATTCCAATCTTATTAAGTTTTATCGCATATTGTACATTGTATAGACAGAATTGAGATGGAAACACTGAAGCCTATATGAGATAGACAAGTGCAATAATCAAATATAGCCGTGCATGTGTGGAATAAAGGATATAGGAGTCAAACATGTAGGAAGATATCACTAATTACATCTCAAAGACTCCAACCAATGTAAAGCACATAGATGAAATGACGTAGCCTCTCAAATCTCTATCAAACAGTCACATGGATAAATGGAATGAAGTTGTGACTTGGCTATCTTAAATGCTCATTCATAAAAGGTGCTTAAAAATACAAAAATCTTTTTGGTCTTTTTCAAAAATTTTATCAAAATAAAATCTTTTTGTGCTTTTCTTTAAAAAATAAAAGAAATTTTTTTTGTATTTTTCAAAGCAAATATAAAAAGCAAAAAGAATTAATAAAAGTTGTACAACTAAGCAATGGTACATATAAAACAGACTAGCAATAGGAAGCATATGATATGAACATGAAGAAGCATCGTATTCTAGACATAGACCAACCCCTCAGTCAACTGTGCAAATCCCTAAAGACTTCCTAAGACTCTCAAATCTAAGGGTATCTAAAGGTTTCGTGAAAATGTCGGCTAACTGACGGTCGGTGGGAAAAAAACTCAAGGATACAGGGTTCTCCTCAACTAATAGTCGAATAAAGTGCTCACGTATCCTGATGTGTTTTTGTGCGCAAAGGATGGACGGGATTACAGGATATGTGTATCGCGCTCGTGTTATCACAAGAAATGATCATGGTGTCTTGTGAAATCCCATAATCCTCCAACATTTGCTTCATCCACAAGAGTTGAGTGCAACAACTCTCGACGGCTATGTACTCAACCTCCGCAGTGGACAAAGAGATGGAATTTTGCATCTTGCTCAGCCAGGAGACAAGAGCAGAACCAAAATAGAAACACCCACCAGAAGTGCTCCTACAACCATCTACATCCCCAGCCCAATCGGCATCCGAATAGGCGGACAAACGGTCATCGGTATCAAAGGAATACCAAATATCGTATGAGAGAGTCCCACTTACGTATTTAATAATATGTTTTAGAGAAAGTAAGTGTGACTCTTTAGGGGACGCCTGATATCGCGCACAGACTCCAACACTAAAGGAGATGTCAGGACAACTGGCAGTCAAGTAGAGAAGACTACCTAACATACTCCGATATAAGGTTTGCTCTACGTCCTTGCCTGAAGTGTCCTTGCTAAGCTTGGTAGTGGTACTCATAGGTGTACGTGCATGCTTAGCGGAGTCTAAACCAAGTTTCTTCACTAGGTCTCTAGAATACTTGGATTGGGAGATGAACATCCCATCCTCTAGCTGACGAACCTGGAGACCAAGGAAGAATGTAAGCTCACCAACCATGCTCATCTCAAACTCACCTTTCATCTCCTCCTCAAAGTGGTGAGCATTCTGGGAGCATGTGGATCCAAAGACTATGTCGTCCACATAGACCTGGGCAACCAAAATAGCACCATCATCTCTCCTGACGAACAACGTCATATTTACTCCCCCTCTCTTAAAGCCACGAGCTAAGAGATAGGAAGTAAGCCTTTCGTACCAAGCACAGGGTGCTTACTTCAAACCATACAAGGCTTTCCTCAGATAGTAGACGTGCTCCGGGTGCTGAAGGTCTTCAAACCCTTTTGGTTGTTCCACATAAACCTCCTCCTGTAGAATGCCATTCAGAAAGGCACTCTTGACATCCATCTAATATACCTTGAAGCGCAGATGACATGCGATGGCGAGCAGAAGACGGACGGACTCAAGCCTCGCAACAGGAGAAAATGTCTCCCCAAAGTCTACACCCTCTATCTGTGTGTAGCCTTGAGCGACCAACCTAGCCTTATTTCTTATTATGGTACCATTTTCATCCATTTTGTTCTTAAAAATCCACTGGGTACCTATCACATTAGTCTCACTAGGTTGGGGGACAAGTTCCCAGACATTATTATTTTTAAACTGAAGCAACTCATCCTGCATAGCAGATATCCAGTGTTCATCCTTGAGTGCTTCTTTATGATTCTTGGGCTCGACTTTGGACGTGTAATAAAGATGGCTAACAACGTTCTCTAGCTGAGCACGAGTCTTGAATCCTAGAGTGGGATCACCAACAATGGCAGAAGGGTCATGACTCTTGCGAACCCAAGCAGGTGTGTCCCCTAGCCCAAGAGTAGGGTCCACAGAGTGTGAGAACGGGTAAATCACTATCAGAACAATTCTCATCCTCGCACTGAAGGTTAGGATCAATAACCGTCGGAGGTTCGTCATCTTGCATGGTGACGTTTATTGATTCCATAACCTTAGATCTCTTCGGGTTAAACACCCAGTATGCTCTGCTATTCGATGAATATCCTAGAAATATTCCCTCATCGCTTCGGGAGTCGAACTTTCCTAATTGCTCTCTATTTCGTAGGATGTAGCATTTACTCCTAAAAACACGAAAATGTATCAGGTTGGGCTTCTTGCCAGTCCACAACTCATAAGGAGTCTGTAGTGTGTGTGGACGCAAATAAACCCTATTCACCATGTGGCATGCAGTAGACACTGCCTCTGCCCAAAATCTCCTAGAAACTTTACGACCTAGAAGCATAGATCTAGCCATCTCTTGGATCGTTCTATTCTTTCTCTCAACAATACCATTTTGCTGAGGAGTTCTCACAGCAGAAAACTCATGTTTGATCCCAAGGCTATCACAGTAAAGGTCTACCTTTGCTTCTGTGAATTCAGTGCCATTGTCACTACGCATCCTTTTAATAGTGACACCGTGTTGATTTTACAGGACACGACACTTGGTCGTTAAAAATTCTATTGCATCGGATTTCTCTCTCAGAAAACCTACAATGGAGTACCTGGAGAAATCATCTACCATCACGAGGATGTACCTCTTACCACCTAGACTCTCAGTATGAGTGGGACCCATAAGATCCATGTGAATCAACTCAAGAACATGAGAAGTGGTAATGGAATGCAACTTCCTATGAGGATTACGAATTTATTTTCCCAACTGACAGGGTCTACAAACGGTCGAAGTTGACTTTCCAAGAGATGGTAAGCCACGTACTAGGTCCTTTTTAGCTAAGCGATTTAGATCTCTAACGTTTACGTGACCTAGACGTTGGTGGCACAGATCCATAGGAGTGATCGTGACGCTGTTGCAGACAAGTGAGGACGTGGGCTCAGTCCCATAGAAATTATCCTCGGTCCTCACCCCTTGGATCAAAATTTTACCGACTTGATTATAGACTTTACACGCGTCCCGGTCAAACTTTACTGTAAAGTCAGTGTCGCACAGCTGGCTAATGCTGAGAAGGTTTTCTTTCAAACCTTTGACGTACAAAACATTTTCTAGCTTAGGAAATCCAGGTAACTCGACAGTACCACGTCCTATAATGTTATACTTGCCCCCATCTCCAAAGGTGACTCTGCCATCCTGATAGTCCTCAAGAGTCATAAAAAATGAGGCATCACCTGTCATGTGTCTGGAGCACCCACTATCAAAATACCACTGTGAGGTATTAGGTGCTTTGAGAGCAACATGAACAACAAAGGCCTTTTTATCTTTCTTAGGCACCCAAGCACAGATGACCTTTTATTTGCCTTTGTTGTTGTTGGTTTTAGATGGAATGTGAGAAGTATTCACTAACGGCAAAGACACCCGTCGGAATTCTTCCATTAAACTCTGGGTTGAGGAAGCTAAGAACTCAACTCGCTCTTTCATACTAGAAAACTCATCAGTATGACGTGGTGGAGCAGTAGTACGTCGTGTCCGACCCATGCTATAGCAAGACTCCCTAAGGTGGCCTTTTCTTTTGCAATAAGTACAAAAGAGCACGGTCAAAGGCGGACCTTGGTTTGCTTTTCTTAGTCGAACTCTCCTTCGAGGTTTTTGACGATGGCCATAAGTATTCATAGTAAACTGAGGAACTAGTCCATGTGCAATTTGGGAGGTGGAGGCACCATCATAACCAATTCCCTGCCGATCACGAAAACCTAAAGCGGGGCCGAGGAGCATCTTTCCCATCTTCCCTGATCTGTCCTCAATTTGAACCTTGACTTCCCGTGCTTTCTCAAGATCATGAGTCAGCTGGGCAACAAGGGCTTCAAGTTTCTTTCGAGTCTCCACGGAGGAATGGAGCTCACTCGTAAGACTAGCCACTTGTTTAGTCAAGTCCCCTCTTTTTTTCTCAGAAACACTCTCTCTCTCTCTAAACAAACTCTCTTTCTTGACGCAGGCAGATTATATCTCTCTCAGGGCGGTGAAGGTGGAGGACTCTCTTTCTCTCGCCTTTATTAAATCATCCTCTAAGCCAGTGATCTTAAGAACTAGCGCTTTGTTACGTTTTTTAGTTTTAAATGACTCAGAATATAACTCAGCGTAGGCGCATTGAATATCACTCTCGCTCTCACTTGAGTCATCCTCTCCCTCACTCACATCGATCTCACTGTCAAGGTGTCCCTGTGAAGCATCATCTTCATCGTCGTGAAGAGAACTAGGAGTGCTCCCTTGACTGGCCATGAATGCAGTAAAGTTACACTCATGCGGTGACTCGTCTCCTGAATCCATCGTCTCGACCTCACTGTCGTCATTAAGGGTAGCATTAAGGACAACTTTCCCTTTCTCTCTATTCAGACAAGTGGCACACTCAAAGACTCTATGACCCCTACCATCTCACTCAAAACATCTCTCACTTTCTTTCTTAGGAGGATTTTTGGAGTCTTTTTCATTTTTCTTTTCAAACTTATTTTTCTCAAATTTCTTTTTATCTTTAAAATTGCCATTTTTCTTAAATTTGAGAATCCTCTTGAAATTTTTTGCAAAAAGATCCAAATCATCCAGGTCAAAATCACACTCAGAATCTGACGTGTCAGTCTCTCTCTTTCTAGACGACTCTACCCTTTTTCTAGCCGACCCCTCACTCCTTCTCTCTTGGGCATTAAATGCAATCCCTTATCTTTAGATTTAGCAGTTTCAAGGAACATATCAATTTCATAAGTTTGCAAATCTCCTACAAGTTCTTCCAATTTTAGCGTATTTAAATTACCCATAGAATTTAGCACAGTGACTTTAGGGATAAAACGCTTAGGCAAAGAACGAAGAATCTTTTTAACAACTCTCGCATTAGGAATATGTTCACCAAGATTAAAGCTAGTATTCATAATGTCAGAAAGTCTAGCATAAAATTCATCAAAGCATTCAGATTCATGCATGGTGATGGTTTCAAATTGAGTTGTCAAATTTTGCAACTTAGATTCTTTCAGAGCATTAGTTCCTTCATGGGTGAGTTGTAAAACATCCCATGCCTCTTTTGATGTGGTGCACGTCATTATGCGTTTGAACTCATCAGGTGTAACCGACCCAGAAATAGCACTTAGATCCTTAGAATTAAAAGATGACCATTTAAATTCTTCATCAGTCCAAGAAGTGACAGGTTTCAAGTTGATCACATTATCAACAGTTACGGAGGGAGGAATCCACCCTCTTTCAACTAAAATCCAAACCCTTTCATCTATGGCTTTTAAAGCCGACCTCATTCGGGCTTTCCAATAAGCATAATTTGTCCCGTCAAAAACAGACATTTTATTATATAACTTCTCCATTTGAACACGCACTTTTTCAAAAATCAATTTTTTTTTTTAGAAAATTGATATCTTAGAAAAATTTTGAGGAAAATAGGAATACGCGATAGATTTGCGTAACCTGCTCTGATACCAATTTGAGAGCATATGTGCTTGCATTCTAATGAGCAAATTATATATTAAACACCTTTTAACCCAAACAAACCCTAAACATGCAACAATATTTGATTGAATAAGATGATGAACTAAGCAAGAACATTCAAACACATGCTTGTGAGGAAAAATCACCCAAAGGGGAAAAACCATTTATTTTCATTATAATATTGTAACAGTACAATTTCGGATTACAATGAAAATACAAGTGACTAAGAATTACCCTCAGGTGTCCGATTCTGTAGTCGGCGGCTGGAACTATCCCTTTCCAGTAGGGCTGCAATGAAGAAGAAGAAGAAGAACGGTCTTCTCCATAAGGGTGTGAACAACAAAAGTGCATCCCTGGGTTTCAAAGTGATTCACAAATGTTTGGCAATTTGTGTGAATCAAATACCTAGAGTCTTGATTCTCAATAGGTGAAGACTTAGAGATTTATGTACTCTGAAAATCGTGTGTATAAGTCTTAGAAAACCACTTCCCGTAGTGGGATTAAATAAGAAGTATTGAGCCATAAAAATCGGAGCACGATCTGAACACGATATATTTAAGTTTATCCCAGGCGGACCGGTCCGGGTCTGAGGCGAATCGGTCCGGTTGACCGGATCGGTTCTTTTATTGTAGGTGGATCGGTCCGGTTGACCGGATTGGTTCTTTTATTTCAGGCTTCATTGGTTTGCTTGCGGTTTGGGGTATACTGGCCTTCAGCAGACGGATCGGTCTGAGTCTGAGGCGGACCGGTTCGGTTAGCCGGATCGGTTCTTTTATTGCAGGCGGACCGGTCCGGTCTGTAAGACTTTGATTCCTCTTCTTATTTTGATATTCGTATCCGTTGATGAATGTATGAATCTTTGAATTTCTTCAACGGTGTAACGACGTGCGACATAATAAATTGTTAATGGACAAAAATGTCCTTACAACCTTCACAACCCTCACATGATCTTGGGTGTGACAGTCATCACTGTTATAAATGCTTAAACCATCTACTACTCCTGACCAAGTGCATGTCTACTTCCCATTCCAAAACTACTACCAACTACCCTACAAGCCTATAGATCCATGATTTTAGCTCCATGTTCACCTTTGTCAGATGATACAGAATATCAGAGTGACCAGGGCGCTTATACACCCTATAACATGTGCATACATGCCCAAATACCACATATGCAAACTAAATACACAAAAATTAACCATACATATTCTAGTCCGTGTCCGGTAATCAACTAGTGGTACAAACATCCTCCAGTGTTTCCTACGTAGCAATGTCGGGATCCAATGGACTTAAAGATATACTAGCTCTCTACTTAAAGCTTTATATTTTCACACATCTAATGATTAACTACCTAACTAATGACCTAGAGCCCAAATGTATCCTAACATTTGACATTTAATGTGTGTAATGTGTGGTATATCTTATAAGAAAATCTAAACAAGGAACCCTCCTAATACACTACTACTTAACTATGTTGGTTATCGAGATCTATAAGCCCAAGAAACGGTACTGGGCACTAAAAAATCCAACCCAAAAGCTTCTAAATTTGATCTTTGAACTCCTTCATCTCTAAAGGAGTCATACGATACAATGCTTGCACTATCACCTAGTCCCCGACACTAAGTCGATCACAACTCGATCTCTCGACTCGACTATAACCTTGGTATCCCCGGAATCACATCAGTACAATCCCTAAACACATGGATCAAATCTAAAAATACAACTATGCTCTTTGAATTCTCATATTTGATATAATATAAACGCACACTCGACCCTCCCTATGGGCGAGGCATCGTCACAAGAAACCTATCCTGCCCTAGAATAATAACCATGATTGTCATACAATTAAAGTACACCATGACTGTAAATGTTGCGAAACAGTCCATATCCAAGATAAGATCATACTCGTACATCATTAAAATGAGAAAATTTGCTAATACACATTCTCAAACTTCCCTTACCCCTACGAAGGCGGTAATGATTGAACTGGTGGTGGGGCTAGAAGTGGCTGTAATTATTGCCCCTACTGGGCACCTTGCACCAGAACTCTAGGCCTACTTAGGCAGGCACGTCGCATGTAGCCTTTCTCTTAAGACACAAAACACCTCCCTATGAAATATGTTGGCCTTTGTCCCTACTAGAGCTAGCGAGGTTGCACCTATCGCTTGCCCTTGTGGCATGATATTCACGGACCTACTGTCCCCTAGTCTGATTCTCCTGTCCCTGGTGAGCATGCTGTTGGACCTGATAGTCATGCCTCTAAATACCATTACCCAATAAAAATATCTTAGCAGATTCCCCCTCCCAGGAATCTCACTCATACTACATTCCCTGCTATTATAGGGTCCCACTAGCACGGTTACCTTCAGTCTTACCCTACTGGAAAGACTCCCTAACTCTATTCACTTCCTTCAGGTGGAAGCGATGGCCATGGAAGTGTAAAAGTGTGGTATTTATGACATTAATATAAGAATTCAATGACTTATTACTCAGTAGATGTTAGAGGATCCTCCAGGTAAGCCCATCCATAAACCTTAGTACCTTCTTCTCATCAGTACCAACCTCGTCTAGCACAAAGTTTGCTAGGCAGGTGAGTTCATCCTTGTACTCAGCCATTATCCATCCCTCCTGCGCAAGATTCAAAAACTTCCATCCCATCTGAGTCTAGATGGATAATGGAAAGGACTTGCGATCAAATAGTACCCAAAGCTCCTGAATGGTCACCATGTATCTCTTCTCATAGTGGTGATTGATTTCCACCACTACAAAAATGCTCCCATTAGCTTAAAGGTAGCTAGTAACTGATTTTGAGTGTTGATACGCTCAACTATACACAAATTACTCTATATGTTCTTATTCCATTAGCTAGATTCTACAATGTTTACACTCCATTGAAACTCCAGTGGATGTCCCTTATAGAGGGCCTCTCTGACTCGCTCTAACATTAACGGCACTCGGTGAGCCTGAACTATTTCCATTAACTATTGTAGATGTGCCTTAGAAAAATGTTGCGCAAAGGAGATCATAGTGGAATTAATTGACTATGCTATATTAGCTGTGACCTCTGCTATAATCACAGTCCACTGAGTTGCGTCTGGCCATGGCTAAGCCTCCTCCTCAGTGGCCCTCTTCATTGTAGAGAATCACCGTCTTGTTTTCTACATCCTTATTTTCTTTAATACTAGCAATGTGTCTAGGGACAACAAGAGAGTTACTAGCTACTAGTTGAATGCTAACTAGCTTCTAGGAGAGAAAGAAAGACTCTCATTAGAGGAGGGGCAGATGTGACTATACTCAAAAAGGGCATGATCCCATCGTTCCGGCTTCCAAAGGCGATCCCTTAGTCACATAGATCCTAAGGAAACTAGAACCTGATGACCTGATACCATCCGTGACACCCTGGTTAGTCTAATACTGATTGATAAGGCCCTTATTAAATTAAATTGGAATCATATGTGATTTCATTCTTAGCATCACCGTCAAAAACCAATTAAATAAACTAATAATCTATTAAGACCAGTGTCAAATTTTAATCTTGTTAACATGCATAAATGAAAGCATTCAATAATATAAAAGAAAACAGCCACAGTGGCTAAATATAAAGAGTGCGAATAGCATAAATAAATAACCGAATAAATCCTCGGTATCCAGAATACAATAGTCCAAAGGCTAAACTAAATAATGTAAATAATGTATGAAAACGAAACTATCCAATTGTGAGCAACATGTCGAACGAGAAATATTGAACTAGATTCCTATCTATATATAAATGATAAACTTGTCTAATCAAGTCTTCGATGTATTCTCAACTGCTACAAATCGTCTGTCTGGAATGAAATGGCTATCCCTGACAAACTTGTGGTTTAGCACCTAAAAGGTTTTGAAAATATTTTTTGTACATGCCAGAGCCCAAAACATTTGATAAAAAGTTGCAATCATTTAAATTCAATGATAATAAAATGGTGAGAATTATCCATGTTCACTGAGCATCGCACTCACATGAGATTATCCTCACACCTCATCTATAGTGCGCACCTAACATGTATATTTCATCCGCCTACTTATGCTACCCTACCTAACTAGTCTAACCATCCTTAACCTACTTTGATCCTCTAACCATCTATCCCATCCATACCACCCATACAATAACTCATGCTATGTTTTACTTATTCAATCCATAAGCTATAACTTTAGTCTTCTTAATTATATATGTCTCACTACATAGGCTACGTAGTCGTAGACTACTTTTACTTTGATATTCACACAATCATTTAAAAACATATACATATATCACTTTGTACATCACTCTATACATATATTCACACAATCATTTAAAAACATATACATATACTACCAGTTGCAACGAGAGTAGGTTGTTAGGCACTATGTACATCACGTACCACTCCCAGGCCACCGGGTCAGAGTCTCACCATCGATTCCTAATCGTAAACACATAACGAATGTGGTCATAAACATACATCCATGGATCATACCCGACTTGACTCAAAACAAATACCTATCCTAACATACAAATAGTGTCCATGGAGCCGTACTATGATGGGGGAAACCATTCAACACCTGATGGTTAACGCCGGGGTGGACCGCCCACTATTCCCAACCTCTAACGATATCATATTCGAGTCGGTATGTTCCATTAAGTCAATTATATATATATATATATATATATATATATATATATATATATATATATATGGCTAACGTGCATAATATCTCTCATAGCACTAGCCTGCTAAATCCCAAAGTTTAACCTAACTCCCCTATCGTATCGAGGTATCCCTTTACTTAGAGTTTAACTCTGTGATTATATACTTCTGGCCAATATGTTATTTTGAAAATCTGTATCCTATTCCTCCCGAAATCCTAACATGATTTCTAAATTCCCACCCGTGTATATTAACTCATTTATTCACATCTTTACCTCACACGATATCCATCCCCGGCTAGCCTATGACACTTATAACCCTCACACTGAGTTCCTAAAAACCTAAACTCATCCTTTGACCCAAGATTCCATTACCAATCCCCAAATGGTTTAAAAAACAAAGACAATTTAAAGGTGTAAAGTCAAAATAACATAAACCATTTTGCTAGTAGAACCAAACTAATTCGGTAAGGGAACCGATTTTCTCCTCCCAGAAAACTGATTTGGTTCTGATGCGTTGCTAAGACGAAGTAATGTTGGGATTTCACCTCTAACCTTCATCCATGGTAGACCTAACCTTCACCAAACCCCCATTCATGAACCCTAAATCATCATTATACGTAATCCAACACTTTTCAACGTAGAAATCATCCTTAAACAACGTCCATTTCATCGAATAACGAATTAAATCAAGAATTAATGTTATACTAAATCCTAGTTTCAAGATTTAAGTTCTTCTTCGTAACTAATCTCAGAACTTATCTTTCTCTATATATTTATATCTCATTCATCATAGAAACATCATTAGATTTATCTTTCATCCTTTTTATAATTGAAAACACATATTTTCTTAGTTTCCAAACTCGAAAATTGTGTTATTCTGCACTAAAGTTGCATGAATAATTGTAAGTACTCAATATTCTCAATGCAAGTAAATATATGCCTTAAAGTTGATGAATTTTGAGATTTCACTTTTCGGAATTCCTCTTTTTGTGATGATATTCAACCCAAATAGGATATATTTCCTCCCTGAATCCATTCTTCCACCTATTTTCTCACTTTCTATTCTTTTTTTTCACTTTCTCACAAGCCCTACCCATTTTCGGTGGATTGATAACAACCCTCCTTAATCCTCCTTAATTAAATATTAACCCAAGACTCTCCAATAAGGAATTTGGGTCAGACCGCTCAGGTAAAATGACCCGTATTCCCTCCTACGACACCCATTTAGTCTAAAAAGCCATTGGAACCCCATTGTATCCCCCGAGTGCCTATTCTTGACTATATCGACCCATTCTGACCATCAGTGCACCCAAAACTACCATCCAATTCACCTAACATAAAATTTAATTTCATTCCCAGCTCGATTCTACCCGTGTGTCCCAAATGAAATGCCGATAAACTTATCTCTTTAATTCCCTTACGACGTAACATAATTTAATACATTATCATTTACTTATCACACAAGTAAATATAAATATACATAGATATTAATCCTTTTTATTCACCAATCAATATTTCTTTAACCCAATTGACTTTTTGATTAAATTAAAATTACGTGCATACTTGTAATTTAAATTGCTTAAAAATATGGTATGTTACACACATCTAGATACAACGAGAATTTTCAACATGTATTTTTTGGGGTAATCATGACCAAGGTAAAGCATGTGTTTATCTACTACGGTACCAATATGGTCTCCGTCGCACGTTCCCTATAAGTATATCCCCTAGTATGTATCCTATAAGTACACGCACATGGTATGTTGCGAATTATTGGGAGGAAGATTAATCCTAATCACATAAAGAATACGAGTCTTAAATTCAGATTTAATAGATTAATTAATCTCTTTTAATTAAGAAATAAAACTCCCAAAAGAATAAATGTCTTTTCAACGACATTATATTACTCTATCAAATGAGTCTATACTATTCGTTCGAATTACTTCGAAATGTCATTTGAACTTGGTAACCCTACTTGTTCAAATGAAAATAAACGTTGTTCGAACGACATTAACCTATAATATCAATGTCCCATATTATATTTCAGCATTGTTAATAATCAAATACAATTTTAAATCCTCTAACTATGCCAAAAACACATCTATTTTAGTTATAAATGGTCTGACATCAAAACTAATGAATCTCCAATGATCTTAGTCAATACTAACATGGTTTAAAGGCTTAAATCCCAAAATCATCTCAAGAACCCTATTTTATAATTTTTGCCAAATTTAACTCAGAGCTAGATTAATTCGTGAAATTAATAAAAACATTTTGATCAATTATGAAAATATAACACAATCCTCAAAATTATAGGTCCAATCTAACTCATATTCATGATGAATTATGATAATTTCACATTACACTATGAATATTAATATTAACATAATTTACTTAATTTTGTTAAATTCAAAATTAATAATTTAATAACCTAAATTAGATTATAGTACAATTATATTTAGATTCCAATGAATAACCACATTATAATATAAAAAAACAATTATATTCAAATACTAAGTAAACTTGGCTCAATTAAAAAAGGTGAGTTCCAAACAATGGACTTTCGATTCCCCTCTTATCCATGTTGCTCCCTCTCTCTAGCTCTAGCGTTTATCTCCAAAAGTCATAAAATGAATTAGGGTTAGCTGAATGTTCTTATTAATATGTAATGGGTTAGTCCCCATATGGACCTCAAACAAATGATACCATATGCCTCTCTAACAATCGAAAACCTAGCTCAAATCCTACACTAAACGATAGGTCTTAAAACCTAATGTTTTAAGTCATACCCGACCATTCAACATGCCTAAAAAGTCATCCCAATGTACCCTACCAATATCCGACTATACTAACCCTTATGGCCTAAAAATAATTATTAAATTATTTATTAATTTATACACGATTTGTAATAGATATTTACTGAATTAATTATTGTCTATTAAGTCTAATTTCAATTATAAATAACATATGCACATAACATAAATGAAACATAATTAGTGACATCACGAGACACTTCAGGTAATTATAATAATTTCTCAATTAAATTTAATGTACTAAAATTACATGCCATTACATTCTCCTAACCTAAAATAAGGAGTTTCATCCTCGAAATTTGAATTTATATCTTATTAGAATAACTCTATACAACTCATTCGCATGTTATCTTCTCTTTCCCATTTAAATTTGGCTTCGCCACGGTGTCACCATTGGACCCTAACTAATATTATAACCTTCAATCGTACAGTCTGAACTTTTCGTTCATGGATGCGCTATGATATCTCCTCATATAATGCATCGGGTTTCAGCTCAATCCCATCATGATTGATTTTCTAATAGGCGTCCTCATCCCTCAAAACCTTCAGCATTGACATGTAGAAACCATCGTGTACTCGTCGAAGATGGTTAACTAAGGCCAATAGATATATCACCGGGACCAACCTATCCAATATCATGAAGGGACCTACGTAACATGGAATCAATTTATACTTAGATCCAAAACTGACAACACCCTTCATCAAGGAGACCCTCAAGAGAAAATGTATTCCCCACCTCAAACTCTAGCTTTTGTTTCTTCTTATCTGCACAACTCTTCTAGAATTGTGATACAAACATCCCATATTCCCCTTACTCCAACTAACACCCCGTATTCCCCTTACTCCAACTAACATCTCGATGAACAACAGAGTCACCCATATAATTCCTTGTAAGGTGACATACTAATTGTTTGTTGATGACTATTGTTGTATGCAAACTCCATCAGATGTAAATGCTGATCCCAACTACTCTTGAGATCCAATATACATTCTATAAGCGTATCATCCAAAATATGAATTATCATCTCAATTTGACCGTCTGACTGAGGGTGAAATACCACACTCAAATTTAGTTGTACCCCCATATCATCTGGAAAACCCCTCTAGAATTGTTATACAAATGTATTGTCTCGGGCCGGATAAAGTGCCACATGGTACTTCATGATGTCGTAAAAACTCTGACACGCATAATTTGGCATACTACTTGGTGGTGTAATTTATCCGCACTAGAAGGAAATGAGACACCTTATGTAATCCATCAACGATAACCCAAATAGAATCATAACCTCTTTGGGACCTCGACAATCCCACTATATAGTCCATCCAGATGCTCTCCCACTTCCACTCAAGAATCTTCCAAGGTTGTAATTACCCCATTGGACTCTAATGTTCCACCTTTTTTAGCTGATAAGTGGCACGCGTATACACAAACTCCGCACCATCTATCTTCATCTTGATCCACAAATATAACCTATGCATATCATGATACATCTTGTACCATTCGACTTGTAATGTGAAACATGAGATGTATGCTTCGAATATAACTTCTAGAAGGAACCCTACCTGATACAAGCTCTCATACCTTTTTCTAGAAGAAGCAATCTGAAGTATGTGCTTGTATTACCCGTGTCACTATGGCTTGTATAATGTCCACCACTCCCAATAAAGATTTCAAAAAATTTATATGACAGGTGTCACTCCATTGTGCTACCCAAATGTCCGATAATCCATCTCCATGATCAACCCATAATGTTGTCCACCCAACAGTCGGTCTTCGACTCAAAGCATCCTCTACTACATTATCTTCCCCATGGTATTACTAAATTTAAATGTGGTAATATTTTACAAACACAAGCCATATCCATCTCATATTCAACTCCCTCTGAGTAAATATGTAAGAACTGGGAATTTTTCAACCCTAAATTATCTATCGCTATTTTTTAAACCCTTATAATATGTGGAAAATAAAAAGTCTTCTAGAGAAGAAATAAGCTACACTTAGAAACCTACACTTTTGCTAGATTAACTTAGACCCCTTGAAGTGTTATAAATATCCAAAATAGCCCCTAAAAGTTTCAATGTAAGAAAACTTGATGTATATTTAACCCTTAAACCCTAATTTTACATGAAATTAATTCTTCGGGCCCTAATTAACATAAAATTTATAATTTTAAGCCTAAAAACTTTCTAAAATTACAAAAATACCCCTATACTTTACAAAAAGTATACATTTACGGCTATAAAGGTTATTATAAAATTAACTAAGGGCCAAACCTGGAAATGTCTTTAACTGCAGTTGAATCCCTATCCACTTAGTGCTACACATCACCACTAGAGGTTAGATAACAAATTAACACACCATGTAAACATGTGCACTACACTTACCCATACTGAAAACTCTATATAACTAGCTCAAATCCACCACCCGAGGCACCAATAAAATGTCTTATATATGTTGTATAAATACACCATGAATTCATAAGTAAAGACATACCATACAACCCAGTTCAAAAACTCAAAAATCCCCTTAAATTGGGTTACTTGTGAGTTTATGCTTAATTTACTGTCATTTCATTGCCAATGACTTTTTTTGTAGTTAATATAGTTCGAACAATCACGATATAGAAGCTTTTCATGAAGAATAGCTTAGGATAGAAAAAATAGGAAGAAACACCATTTAATCTTGAGCTTTAATGGTGAATCTTGATACAATGCTTTTAACTTTGATTTGAATATACATATAACTTCATTATAACATAAGGATCTCGAGTGTAATGGTTAAAAGCCATGAATATGAATATAGAGCTCAAATTGATCAAAATTGTATTTTGAATTAAAAACCTAAAAATCCAAAATTCATCACGTATAATAGATCTTAATCTTTGGAATCAAAACCAAACTACTCTTATATATAGCAGAAGCCAACCCAAGTTTACAATAAACCTTGCCAAAATTTAGGAATCCACAAATATTAGGTCAAAATTTTAACAAATCATATGATTTTGAATCTTGAGCTATACTCAATATCAATCCACAAAACTAAAATATTTGGATTCCTTATGAAAAATTAGTCTACGTTGGTTAAGAAATCATATCAAATGGAATAAAAATGAATGATAAAATCAAGTTCATAAAACTAGATTGCTGGAAGATAAAATCGAGAGGTTGAAGATGGAGATTTTAAATAGGAACTTTGACCACGCGCGTGAGGGCGTGTGGCCACTCAGGAATTTTTGATTGTTTTTTCCAAATTTTTTATTAAATTTTTTTGGTCAAAGTAGTTTAAGGTAAGGCCATGTTTGGCTATACCTAGCCTAAGTTATGAAAAACTAAGGTTTTAATTTAAGAATATTTTTCCAAGTTTACAAAATGACCCCTCTTAACTTTTCCAACTTATGAATTTGATCACCAAATTTGTCTATGAATACTTAAAAATATTTCAAGACAAAAAGCCTCTTACACGAAAGTTAAACAATGATCTTAAGTCCAATATTTCAAAGTCCCAAGATAATTACAAATAAACCCCCGAAACATTAGAAGAAATAGTTTTAGTACAAAGCTGACTAACCAAATCCCAAATGCTTACACAACTAAACATTGGATACAAAAAATCAAGCACCGGCTCTTCTCAATATCCTATTATGATATACAGCCGACTGAATACCGAACAAGTAAGAAATCCCTTACATTATCAATAGTATACTTTGCGTATTTGTCATACTACTATTGATACATGAAAGCTCCTATTTACTCTTAGTGTGTGAATGTTATTATACTGTCATACTACATGATTTGCTACATATAATCGGTATTTAAATTTATCACTAGTATTTAAATTTAACTAATGAATAATTTTAATTATTCTCATCTAATAACTGGTATAATGTTTCATATTTATTCATCCACCCTTGCATTTTGTGCCATTTTACTTTAAGAAATAGTATTAACTAGGAAGTAGACTAATGTGTTATACCACGAAACTTTCTATTTAGCCTTCTAGTCTCCGATGGTAAAGAGGCTTGATTATTGCAACATACGTATGAGTGCCACTTTAATTATGTGCATATCAGGTTACTTTTTCCCAAACGTTTTGGGTTGATTACCTATTATTATAAGTTTTACTCATGGATTAACTACTTATGCACCCCTTAGTGAACTGGTAAGTATGGGTTTATTAGTTCAAGGCTCTTTGATTTTCTTTACATGGTGCTAAATAAACTGCTAATGAACCTCATTTTTCTAGTAAGTATGGAATTATCAGCTTATTATTGTTAGCATTGTCAAACACCGATCTATACACACTCCAACTCCCATCTATACCTATATACTTATTATAGAACTGGTAGAACCCATTTAGCATATTTGTGTGTAACACCCCATGAATTCCTGGCGTCGGTCGCCACCAAGACTACGCGAGACCCTACTAAATTAAATATCATTCATAGCATGTGACATTTATGAGACATATAAGCTTCCATTTCCATAAGATAATAATTGAATAAATTCTTAATATGAATAATCCATCAATAAATAATACATCACCATGCTAACTCAAATAAAATAGTCCAACTCCAATATTTATTTAGAAATCCAATTGAAATAATCCAATAATGTAACCGACTAAAACCATAAACAATTTTAGAATCTAATGGCCCAATAAAATCAATAATGAAGTATCATATGTAAAACGACTGAACAAAAGTAATCATATACTGACAATGCAATAACTAAAACGGATCATCTAGCTACACTTCCAAATATAATCTCCAATCAGTCATATGTAGCTACTCCAGCACTGATACCCGAAAAAGGTTAGTCAATCCAAGGGTCAGAGCCCTGAGCATGAATAGACACTACTCCCCTAAAATAGGGCCCATGAACCCTAGACAGTAGCATTATACATGATAAATATCAAAATAGATTTTTATAAATTAAATGAGCTATGATTGTAGACAATCATAATAAATCACTACCTAACCCAAATAGTTCTTATTTAAAAATACACACCAATATTATTTTAAATATCCATCAGTCACATACTGTTAATTTAATTTAATTAACCCAATTTATCATCGTTCTCAATTTATTATTATCCATGGCGGTAATCCTGCATAAAATTATTACTCGAATAATTCACATTATTATAGCGACCCTCTCGCCTCGGGTGTTACTGCAACCAAAATACACATTCACCTCGTCAATAGCCAACTAATCCGTTTAAACTGTCGATCCTGCAATATGATGAGGTTCCACACATGACACGATATAAACACTAGCTGACCTGTTTAAACTGTCGGTTCCGCACATTATGTTGTCAATAAATTTTAATACCTATTTTATTATCTTATGTATTTATTATCAATTAATTATCCTTCTCATATTCATTTTGCAAATTTCCCCCACCCTTATTATTAATGTGGGATCCTCAAAATACCCTTAGTCCCATACCCAAGGGTCCCCAAGACATAAATACGTCCTACCTTAATTATAGGATGAATTTGTAATAATGACTCCTTCTAGTCTTATACCTAGCCTAGCGAATCGACGACACAACATAAATATTAGCCCCACCCCGCAATCACCCATCCGTAAAAATCTACACTCACTAGTCCCATACCTAGCAAGTGTATATCGCAACTAAGGCCTACCCACTAGTCCCATACCTGACAAGTATCCTAAAATATAGGTGAGAGCATACTACAAATTCTCCTCTTCCCCACGATCATAAATATCACTAACAACATATCACATAATCCAACAACACATATAAATAATATCATAAATTTATTTGTGATGGCATAAGTTAATTTAATTCAATTAATAATATCGTCGTCGTCCGTAAGACTATTATTCACATTCAATCATTACATATTAATCGACATGCAAAGTTATGAAACACACAAAAATTGTCCACTTTTATTAACTATATAAATTTTATGCGTGTGTACATGCCCCGTTTTCAATTAAAATACCCCCCACCCACAGCCCCAATAAATTCTATATGCGATCCTACACCCACAATAACCAAAACCTAGTACTCTCCCCTACGCACCCACGGGTTTCAAGTCTTATTTCATATTAACATTTTTCATCAAAACATAACCAAATTCAGTTTTTACTTAAAATGCAGAGTACTAAAGGAAGAGAATATAGTATCCATGCCTGAATTAAAATTGATTGAGAATTCTGATTTCAAAGATGTGTTGTTCTCGAAAAGTTAACAAAGATCCTTTATTGTCACATCTTCAGAAGACCCAGTTAATCTTGACAAATCTTGAGTTGAAACCTTGAAGAAAATTGGAGCAAAGGTATGTAGATGAAATGGAAATATTTTGGAGAAGTCTTCTGGAGGAAGAGTTCAGGAAAAAGTGATTTGAAGAATCGAGCCACTGATTAGTTTTAATTTATAATGTTTATGAGTTCTAATTCTAATAAGATTCTATTTAAACTAAAAATAAATTTGCCCATTAGTCACGGCCCAGAACTGTGACAACGTTTTTTTTTTAAATTTAAATTCCCATTTTAACTTTGATTTTCATTTCGATTAAAATCCTACTTTGTAATATTAAAACTCAACATTTTAAATTACTAAAATTAATAAATTTCAAAATGTTATTATATCCAAAATTCTGAATTAATTTAAATAATATGTCTTAAATTTATAGGGTGTTACATTGTTCTAATTCCTTCCTTCTCGAGATGCGCCTAGAAAAATATGGTAATATCCCTTCCCTACATGAGACAGAAACAGGCCACCTGTTTGCGTATTTGACTGTGTGGGTAGAGAAGGATAATATCCCTTCCCAATTTATTTTAAAACTATTATTATATGGAAGTTCCATTTTACAGCATGGATACATGGGATACATTATTATTTAATATAAACCTCTAACCAGATAATCGTTAGGAAACTCGAATAAGAGAAGAGGCTCTACCAAGATTAAGAAAAATGATTCGTGCGGTCGAGGAGGATTGGGTAGGCTCGAGAAATGATATTAGGAGGTTGGTATTAATCAATAGAGTTCTGTGTGAAATGCAAGTTATGCGAAAAGTGGATGATTATGTAAATGATCCGGTAATACTCCAAGAGGCTATAAATTTGGCACTTGCAGATGAGATGCCAACTCCACGCATGTATCTTGAGGCCACATCCAACGGTGAAATACACGGCGATTATTCTCTCGGTACAAAAGATGACTCAATAGATGGCTTAGATCAAAGATATTACTTAGTCAGCCCAGAGTCTATTTCCAGTGATGGAGCTGTCATCCTTACTTAAAATAATCCAAAGTTAAAAGTTATTTTAATATGAGTCATATATCATAAGATATTTTAAAAGGTATGCTATACTATAACTTTAGATGCAATAACACAGGTTTTGATGTGTAACACTATTGTACCATCTAATTCTTTATGTGAAATATAGTAGGCTTGTGACTTAATTTGGTTTATATTTCTTATCAATGAAATTGTTTTACTTTGAAGATGGTAAGTACTCAAATTCCATCACTGGAACTCAATCTTAACATACTCAAACTGAAGGAATCATGGGATGTCTTCATTAACTTATTAATTTATCCTAACAACAACAAATAACTCATTCTACTTTAGAGTATATTGTGAAAGAAATTCGTAGAATGAATTCTCTTAAAGAATTTATAAGGAAACGCCCCCATCTTTTCTTAGAAAGCCAGGTGCTAATGAAGCTGAGAAATGGATGCGCCAGAATATGAAAAATATGAATGGATTAGGTATAGATACTAATATATTAGTAACTTTAGTTACTTATATGTTTGAAGGTGAAGCAAGTTTCTAGTGGCAAGTAGTGTCACGGAATCAGAATGTTGTTAATTTTACTTGGGAGCAATTTGAGCAGAACTTCTTCAAAAGTATTTTCCTGAGACTTAGCGAGAATAACGAAATATTGATTTATTAAAATTACCACAAGATAATCTTCCAATAGCCTAATACAAGTATAGATTTACCAAATTATCTCATTATGATCTGGAATATGTAGATACTGAGGTGAAGAAATGCAAGCAATTTGAAAGGGGATTACATCCGAGAGTTAAGACTTCACTCACTCCGTTACAAATCTGTGAGTATTATCAATTTATTTACATAGCGAACAATGTGGAATAAACTTATCCTACCATAATATGATCTTGACCCCCAACTATCAGGAACAATCATGTTATTATAACTCCATCTCATTCTAGACATCAGCCTTATACAAAATCGAATGGAGAAGCTCATTCTCAGATTCCTCAAAACACAACACGTTTAGGAGATCATTTTCACGAGTGTAATGAAGTATGACATATTCGGCCTCGGTGTCATAAGATAAAGTCAGATCCAATCTGTCATTAGCCAAACACCTCCAAAAATCTAAAATTATGTTCTACCTAAAATCAATCCAAGCAAAACATAGCGATGGGAATTAATCCAATTTCGAGTCATGGTCGAAATATTATATACTGCCTATGAAAAATAAACATGATGTGATAGAAGGTATGATCATTTTCTAATATTTTCCTGTACATATTTTCTTTGATGCATTATCCACACATTCTTTTATTAGTCTTAAACTAGATATTTTATTATAATTATTGCATACATCTTTAACTTCTCCATTGGATATTGAGTTACCAACATGTGAAATTAATACACCAATGCAAGGTTATACAAATTGTAAGATTCAACTTGGTTAGGGACCCTCCTTGTTAACTTGATAATTTTAGATATTTTTGGACTCGATATTATTATCGGAATGGATGTTTTATCCAGACATCGCGCTTATATCTATTGTTAAGCTAAGAAAACTTATTTTCAAAATGAAGATAATAGTTATTTTATGTTTCAAGGATGAGGTCCATTAGAACCCTTAAATTTCCATATCTACATTTCTTCTTTAATTCAAAATTTGGTGGAACATTTCAAAGAGGATTTTCCTAAGGATTTACCAGGATTAACCCCTTCCAGAGAAATCGAGTTTAACATCAATATTTATCCGAATAATAAACTTCCTATTTCGATACCTCCATATTGAATGGATCCTTTATAACTTCGAGAACTCCGTACTAATTAGATGATCTTTTGAAAAAAAATGTTTTATTAGAATAAGTTCATCGCCTTAGGGAGATCTGGTATTATTTGTTAAGAAACACAACGAAAGATTTCGATTGTGCATGGATTATCATAAAATGAACACATTACTATTAAGAATATGTATCATTTACCCTGAGTAGGAGATCTATTTGATCAACTTCGAGGAGAAATAGTCTTTTTTAAAATAGACTTACGATCTGGTTATCATCAATTATGTGTTAAAGAGGAGGATATTCCAAAAACTTTTTTTCAAACTCATTAATGACATTTCGAATTGACTGTAATGTAATTTTGGTTTGATAAATGCACTAATAACCTTTATGGATCTAATGCATAGAATTTTAAGACGTTTTCTTGACCAATTAGTTATCGTTTTTATTGAGGATATTCTCGTATCTTCTCAGTTGCGAATAGAGCATGCCCAACATATGTAAGAGTTCTTAAGTATTCTCAGAAACCATCGGTTATATGAAAAAAATGGAATCCAAATCCATCTAGCTAAAATTTTAGCTATCTTGGAATGGAAAAGTCCTACCAATATTACTAGAATAAAAATGTTTTATGGGATTAGCTGGATATTAATGTCATTTGGTAGAAAGATTTTCATGCATTGCTCTTCACCTTCTAAAATTAACTAGGAAAGATGTTCCATTTGTATGGACTAAATAATGCAATCATTCATTCCAAGTGTTGAAGGGCAAACTAACTACTACTCATGTCCTCACTATTCCTTCTAGTGATGTAAGTTACGACATGCACACAGATGCTTTGTTACAAGTATTAGGATACGTGTTAATGAAAAATGAGAAAGTGATAGAATATGAGACACGAAAACTCAAGACTCATGAACGTAATTGTCTTGTCCATGATCTTGAACTAGCAATTGTAGTTTTTGCATTAAAAATTTGGTGTTGTTACCTCTATAGTGTAAATTTTTAAGTCCTTTCAAATCATAAAAGTTTGAAATATATCTTTACCCAAAAGGATTTAAATTTAAGACTATGATGTGGGATATAATTTTTGGAAGATTAGCAATTTAAACTGAATTACCATCTAGGTAAAGGCAATGTAGTAGTGTAGACACCCCATTCTAACACCCCATAGCCTCTCCGTAGGTCCCCTAGCACCTCCCCTCATCGCTACAAACCTAAGTCATACCCCGGGTACTAACCTAGAGGCCATTGGGGACTCCCAGGCTCCGTTTGAACAGAAGTCAACATCTTTAGCTCGACTGAGACTGAATGAATCTTTAAAGGGCACTGAAACCCCTTTCCAATGGTCTGTCCCATGCACGATTCTGACTTACGGTACGGACGAATGATCCATTTTCCCTTGAGACTTGATCAGGAGGTCACCGGACGCTCCTAGGCTCCGTTTGACATAAGTCAACTCTCCAGCTCTATCAAGACTGAATGAATCTTCAAAGGTCACTAAATCCCCTTTCCATCGATCTGCCCCGTGCGTGATTCTGACTTACTATACGGATGAATGATCCGTTTTACTCCGAAAGGTCACCGAACATTTCTAGGCCCTAGTTGACCAAAGTTAACTCCCCAAACCAAGTCAAACTCTTTGGAATGTCTAAGTAGATCTTGTAACCTTTCCAGCAGTCTGACCCATGCACAATTATGACTTACCATACAGACGAACGATCCGTTTGTGTCCGATGATTCCCAGTCCAAAGGACCAACGAACACTTTCGAGCCACATTTGACCCAAAGTCAACTCCCGGACCCGGGAGCAGTCCTAAAGACTTTTGAAGTTATCTGATGTACCTTCCCAAAGGTTCAACCTGTGCACAATTTGGATCAATGTTTTCCACTCTACGATCAATTTCCCGAAGGAACCTAAAAGAGACTACCAAACGATAGGTTCCAAGTGTGCCTAAACATACATGCCGATTGGCAGGACCATGGCTATACCGATTGGAAATGCCCTGGACCTATAAAAAGGAGCGCCTAACCTCATTTCAAGGACACATAAGATCTAAAATTCATCACTGTCAACAAGCCCAGAAAACCCCTCTCGAAGTCAGCGTGATTTCCACACCCAAATCCATTTCCAACCTTCACTTCCTATCATCCTTTTCATCAAACATGGTGAATTAAGTACCCTCCATCATCACCCAAGTGCAAGGGCTTCTCCCCAACATCCAAGATCAAGCTCAAACTCTTCAAGAAGGTCCAACTTTCTCAACTCTCTCGTTAAATTCTCCTAAATTTGCATTAACTTGTTTTATTACTTAGCACTTTTATTCTCTCATCTCACATATCCTAATATAATTTTTATTTTGTATTATTGCACATCTCTTATTTTCATATAAATAAAACAAGAAAAAAAACAAGAAAAATAGGTTTTGCTCAAAAATTCCAAACGGGAATTCTCACACTTTTCTCACAACTAAAACATTTTTTCACACACACACATAAGAAAAGTTCCCGATTGGATTTATGGGATGAATCCCACCCCTCATTTTGCATATGAACTATGTGGACTTTAATACCTCTATAGGCTACGTAGGCATCTCGGGGTAAAACCCGAGACTCGATTCCTTTATTCTATTTTTTTCTTATTTTTTCTATATATTTTAAACTTAACTCTCTTAAACTATCTATATATATATATATATTTGTTCTTATTGGTATCCCGCATGCGTTATCATTCCCTTATAATGATCGACGTTAAGATAATCGCGTAAATCCTATTTTTCTAATATTACTTATAGGAACATTCCTACAGATGCCTTACTTTATCTCTTCCATGATACAAGTCGATGATTCCTATCTCCACTATATATGCACATGCACACATATCACGTGGAAATAAAGGAAAATAGCAATAACCCATGAGAGACCGTGATGGCGAAATGGGCGCCTAGCACCTTCCCATTTAGTAACTTAGCCTCCGAACCCTTTTCGAATCATTTTGGTTTCGTATGTATCAGTATGTCTTTGGACGTTGTCTTTCAAGATGGCTCCCTTTTTCTTTTGTCTGTTTTGAGTAAAATAGACTGGAAACTCCATCTCTCTACATTTTTTACCTCATCACCAAAATCGGCCAAAGCGCTACCGAGAGGGATGCGCGGGACCAAGATCCTCTCGACGTTGAAGATGTGCAGTCTTCTCCGTCCCACCCGCCGCGAGGATCGGAAGGTATGGCGACAGTGGTGACTCTGCTGGGGATTTTCATTTTGAGGGCTAGACTCTATTTACATTGGTGTTATATTTGATTATATTTTCCCTTATTTTTCATGCCCCCTTTACTATTCATGGGTACCTGATGCTTATGGTTCTATTCACAAACTTGTAGAAGATTCTCCATGTACACTTCACACCACGTGCACCTAGGATCACATATATCCACATGTTACATGCATCACCCATCCATACTAGGTATACCATTAGTACTTGTACTTTGCTCCCTGTTGGGCATGATCATGAAAGATACTCTCATCATAATATACTAATAAGAGAATCATGAATGATTCACACGACATCACCTAAGAGCATCGTGATTTACTAAATTTTATCCAGTAATTGAAGGGTCACTTCGTGATGGGCGCTAGTCCGGTAGGGCGCAGTTAGCCTAAGTGATATGACTCTCACCTTCCATTGGCCAAGTACCTTCAACGCATATCTAATGGTTCACCCGCATCATACCGCTTGACCAAAGTCACGACGGGAGTTATATCGCAGGAACTCATTCACGTACGCCCATTATATTGAATTTGCTCTCACGTAAACCGTCCCCAAGATTTATATAGTGAGGCAATTCATGTAAACTCAAGTATGTCAAATGGCTTGTCCACACGTAACGATTCCCTTCAAAAGAAAGACATATATCGTGGAAGCCACGCCAAAGGGGGGAACCCTTTCTAATTCACCTAACCAACTGCATACCCACATATAGGTGTCAAGCCTAGGACACACATATTAGATTGCCAGTTTCGACTCAAAACTCTGCCAAATTTTAGGGTCGGCCTGGCACCCAAATTTTCGCACATTTTTAAAATGGGACCCTCCCGTGAGCCTGGTGACAAGTCCATCAATAGCTTTGTATATGTTACAAACCCAACTTTTCCAGGCTCGGGTCCCGTCCGACATTTCATTTTGCATTTAGGAGAATTTAATACAAGTGAGAACATAATAATAATAATCATGCTGAGACCCGTCTCCAAAAACATTTATCCATTCCTTATCAAAAATCCAAAAACATTTCTCCCTACTTTTTCAAAAATCCAAAAACAATTACCCTTTCAATCTCAAAAAGAAAAAAAATGTTAAAAATATTTTCCTTCTTTCTTTTCAAAAATAAATCCCATTTTACGCCTTCTCAGGTTGATCGCACGCCCTTGGCTTGGCTCCTTATTGTCTTCGGTCTTCAGTAAAATCACCACGGAGTTCCGTCCATTACCATGCTACTTCTTTCGAGTCCGGTATCCATACATTTTCTATGCAGAACATAGATCAAGTACAAGTTTTGCAGCTAGATCTGACAACAGTTTTAGCCCAGCTCGTGTCCAAGATTGACATCCTTCAAACTAAGGTTCGAGAGATGCTATGAAACCAGTTTCATGTTCCTCAAGAGCCCAAGGCCCTATTCCCTCATGCTATGGGTCCACCCGAACCTATCTGGGTTCTCAAATAGTATCAACATGCTCCATGTGCCCCTCCTATTAATGGGTCATCGCCTGCCCAGCTTCCTATGCCCAACCTTGCTCAGCCTGGGGCTAGCTTGCCTCTGATAATTGATCCAAAAGAGGAAGAGTTTAACAAAGTGAAAGAAGATCTCAAGATTCTAACTAAGAAGTCGACCAAGTCCGAATCTCTAGAAATTACATGGACTACACCCACATGTCTCCTTATCCTAAGGCAAGGTTACCCGAGAAGTTCAAGATGCGAAATATTAAGAAATTCGAAAGAGGTGGACCTTTGATTGTTCATCTTCGTAGTTATCACAATTCCATGACTCTCCTGGGGGCTTCTGAAGAAGTGATGGTGCAATTATTTTAGAAAACTTTGAAGTATAACGATCTTCGATGAGTTTTGTCTCTTGAGGAGTCCCGAATCCGTAGCTGGGAGGATGTAGCCCGAGAGTTCCTGTCGCAGTACAAATATAACGCATAGCTGGAGGTCACCCACCATGATTTAGAGTTACTCAAACAAAACTCTGGGGAATCAGTCAGTAACTTCATAGCCCAATGGAGGGAAAAACCAGCCACTATGACCAATCATCCATCCGAGGAAGAACAAGTCAACATAGTGAAGAACAACTTCTTGCCCCATGTCCGAGCAACCATGGGAGGAAAAAACTATACCCACTTTTGAGCTCTTAGAGAAGCAGGAGTAGAAATCGAGGAAGGTCTTGCTAAAACACAAGTTGAACCAAAGAAAGTGTCCGGACAGTTCACCCCCAGAAAATATGAGACATGCCAGTGCTGCAGTCTCGAGCATCAACAACATCTCTCAACTAACCACTTCGTGGGCACCAGAAAGTCTCCCTGTCCCAATTCGAATGGAATACACCGAGATCCATGCTAACCTCTCCAAATTTTATCAAATCCTATTAAGTTGAAACCTTATCAAACCCTTGGACCCTCGTCCATTGCCAAATCCACTCCCAAGAAACTTTAAGGCAGATTTCCATTGCGCCTTTCACCAAACTACTGGCCATACCACCGACCAATGCTTTCACCTCCGAAACATAATCCAAGGTTTAATTGGCTGTGGTACTATTTCCCGACCAGCCAATCCTAAACCAAACACTACTCACAACCCACTCCCAAACCATACCAATGTTATCTTCCTAGAAATGGACCCAGAATTTGATCCCCTAACTGAAATCACACCTAAACACTCTCCCAAACATCTCTAAACTTGCCCATATTTCCTCCTACACCCTGTTTGTCTCTCTGATCAGGCACTCCTCACCAGAGCATGCATCGATGTTCGTACCCATTCTGAAGCTGGAAGTATGGAATTATCAAAAGTGTTAAACCAACTTTCAGTGTTTGGGCTGAAATTGCCCTAACAGATGATCATTGATTGACAGAAATTCAGTACGCTATGCTTGGAAGAATAAAAATGGTCTCAAGAGTTGAACAGTTGGGTGGTACCAACTAATGAATTTAGCCTAGATGACGTTTTCCAGATCATGGCAGAATCATTCAGATAAATTAATGATATTTATAGTCTGACTGAGTTACTTGATATTATGTAACTATAAGGACGCCTGGTCCCTTCACCCTTACTCATCCCCACAAAATGGGAAGACTTGTACGGAGAAGCCATTGAAGTTATGAAATGCATTAACTTTACATGGAAAGACGAAATTTTTGTCACCGGAGGGGGGAGGAATTTGAAGATTCGAATGAGGAGCAAGCTTCAGAGAAAACTGTCTCGGTAGCCAACATGTGTGGGATGATATCATTTGAATATCTCCTCGAAGAAATAAACGAGGTGTCAGAACAACCCGAGATCGATGAGAACAAGGATTCATGTTCTTCCTTTTCTTCAGTAAATCACATGACTAGATCAAGGAGGCATTACTAGATCCCAATCTGACTACTAGCCAGTGACAAAGGGAAGGGCATTGAAAACCTTCCTATGCCAGAAATGACCCTCGAGGAAATTAAGATCCTCGATCAACTGAAGAAAACTCAAGCTAATATCACTATGTGGGGTCCTTTCATGTCTTCCTAGCTGCACAGAAATTCTTTAATCAAATTGCTCACTGGACCCACAGTTCCTCCTTCGACTATACCAGAAGAAATAATAAATTTATTCGAATCCTTGACCTCTACCCGAATGCTATCCTTTTTCGAAGAAGAAATCCTCATAATTGGGCCAAACCATAATCATGCACTCAACATCTTCGTCGAAGTTATGGGGAAATCGTACCACTCTCTCTTGTCAATAATGGATCCCCCTTGAATGTATGTCCATTAAGAACCATCAGATGCTTAGGACTGAAAGAAAGTGACCTCGCTCCAACTTACAGTGTTGTACGCGCCTACGATAATACTCATCGAGAAGTAATGGGATCCATAAAACTTGTAATAGGGGCTAGCCCTATAAACCCTCTCATTGAATTCCAAGTTATTGACATCCCAGATGGTTTCAACCTGTTGCTCAGATGACCTTGACTCCATAGTATCAAGGGTGTATCTTCCTCACTCCATCAAAAATTGAAGTTCTTCGTCGACGGACGCGTCGTCACCATTTTTGGCGATGATGACAACACCGAGGGTGCAAGCACAAGCAATCAAATCCTTGAGATACAATACGGGTCAAATGATATGCTCCTATCAGAATTTCGAGTTGAACCAGTTCTAGACCCGGTAGGGAACGATTTCAAAGAAAGGGTTTGTCCAGAATATGACCTTCATGGCAATGTCATTGTGATTCATATGTTCATAAACATGCACTTTATGCCCTGACTGGGGCTAGGACAAAGATAGCAGGGGATACTTGAGCCGATTGAACTGAAGAAATCTTTCCCTCCTTATGATTTGGGGTATCAACCATCAGAACAAGAGCTCAGAATGATCCACCAGTCTCGACCGAAGAGAAGACTAGACTGCATCCAAACTATCCCACGTGACTCCTTGAATGGACAATTCATTAAAAAGGGCGAGGACTTCCCATTTTATGGATTTGAGGAACCCTGGTATGACCATACAGACAAGAAGATGAAGCCTGGAATGGAGATCTTTTTCTAGGACAACTACCCATGGGCCAAAAATTCCCAACACCATGTACAACCACTCATCATAGATATCGAAGATTCTGAGGGAAGTGACTCCGAAGATTCCTTTAACTTACACACACTCTGCATTGTTCATTTAAGCACTACATCACTGGATCCATCTTACATGATTAAAGTTGTTGATACATCTCTCCTCAATTGGCATGTTGTGCCCATTCTACGTATTGAAATCCCACCTAACTCAAATGTTTACCCCATTTCTTCTTCTGTTGTCTATCCTTACTCAAATGTAATCGATACCCCTTTTGATGAGGTTCTCATTGTTGTTTTTCCTATCAATGAAATAAATAAAGATTTTGAGTATCTTGTCGTGCCTTTAATTATTTTTTAGATTCTAATCAAACTTTTGATGATGATGATTTTGCAAATGAACAATTCTTAACTGATCTAAACAAGGTTAATAACAAACAACATAACCACGTTCAAGTTAATGAAGAAGAGACTATTATTGTTAACCTCGGTTCTGGTAGCCAACTGTGCGAGATTTGGAAAGGGGCTACCCTCGACGAGCATGAGTGCGCACAACTCGAAGAATTATTGTAGGAATTCGTGGATGTCTTCGCATGGTCCATGAAGATATGCCCAGCATTGATCCTGAAATTGCTCAGCATGAGATCCCCACTCTTCCAGATTACAAGCCTGCTAAACAAAAGCTAAGAAAGCTCCGAACCGAATGGTCGCTCAAAAGTCAAAGAAGAGGTGGTCAAACAGCTTAACATGGGTTTTATTCGTGTGATCGAATATCCCACATGGCTAGCCAACATAGTGCTTATGCTGAAATCAGGAGGTAAAGTCTAGAAGTGTGTAGACTACCGGGACTTGAACAAAGCCTCTCCAAAGGATGATTATCCATTATTAAATATCGACATGATTGTGGACAACATAGCCAGTCATGATCTCAAGTCATTCTTCGACGGGTTTGCAAGATACAACCAAATCAAAATGCACCCCGATCACCAAGAAAAAATCGCGTTCATCACCCCATGGGGAACTTTTTACTACACTATTATGCCATTTGGTCTCAAGAATGCTAGGGATACCTACCAGAGGGCTGACACAACCATCCTGCACGATCTGATTCATAAAAAGGTAGAGGTTTATGTGGATGATATGATTATAAAATCCAAAACTATATAAGGTAATGTTCCCGCTCTCCGAAAATTCTTCGAACGATTGCGACGATATCAGATGAGACTCGATCCACAAAAATGTGTCTTCGGTGTTACAAAGGGAAAACTCTTGGGATTCATGGTCACTGAGAAAGGGATTGAAGCAGATCCTGCTAAGATAAAAGCCATACTCAAGATGCCACCTCCCCAAACGGAAAAAGAAAACTGTGGTTTCCTTAGGAAATTACAATACATCAGTCGATTCATCAGCCAGCTAACCTCCATCTGCGAACCTATCTTCAAACTCCTCTGTAAGGATTCAACTAAAGTTTGGGATGGGGCCTGCCAAGAAGCTTTTGACTGAATCTAACAATATCTGACCCAGCCTCCGGTACTCATGCCACCACAGCCCGGTCTCCTCTTGATCCTATACCTAACCATAAACGACACTGCATCTGGGGCTTTACTAGCCCAATACATAGAAGATTCCTGCAAAGAAATATCCATCCATCACGCTAGTCACAAATTGGTCGAATACGAAGTCAACTACACTGCTTTGGAAAAGGCATGTGTCGCACTTATGTGGGTCACCCAAAAGTTACGACACTACATGCTCACCTTCCCCATTAAGCTTGTATCCCAAATGAACCCCATCAAGTACCTTCTTGAGAAACTTGCCTTATCCAGCCAAATGGGTAGATGGTTGATGCTCCTAGATGAATTTGATGTTGTGTATGTCACACAGAAAGCCATGAAAGGAAGATCCATCTCTGACTACCTCATAGAAGAAGCTGATAATTGGATCTCCAAATTCCCAGATGAAAACATCCTCTGCGCTACTCAGGACGACCTTCGATGTCAAATGTTCTTCGACGACGCTGCCCAAAAAAAGGATATGGCATTGGGATACTTCTAATCACACCAAATGACTCCCACACTCTCATCGCCATCAAATTGGATTTCCCCTACACCAATAACATAACTGAATACGAGGCATGTATAGTAGGCCTCAAAGTTTCTCTCAAAAAAGGTATTCAATTCCTATATGTCTACGAAGATTCTACCCTCGTCATTGGTCAAGTGCTCAAAAAAAGGAAAGTCAAGGACGAGAAACTCCAACCCTTCCATGCCCACCTAGAAGAACTAGCTTCCCAATTCTAAAACATCACCTTCCATTACCTACCTCGAGCGACAAATAACCTAGCTGATGCCCTTGTTACCCTAGCCTCTATGGTTGACATGCCCGAAGGAATAATAATGGCCCTCTTCTTGGTCCAAAAGCAAGATAAACCAACCCATTGATACCACATTGATATCATCACCAAAGAATATCCTGATCTAGCCAATTGCTGGTATTATGATATCTGGCACCTTCTCAAGAATGGTAGGTATCCCGAGGGTTCCAATAAGAAAGATCGGGCAACCCTCCGAAGACCAGCCACCCAGTACACCATCTTTCACAAAGCACTGTACAAGAGAAACTTCGATGGAACCCATTTACACTACATCGCAGGGGATAACATTGAAGAGATAATACAGAGAATCCACAGCGAGGAATGCATGCCCCACATTAACTATCACATGCTTTCCAAGAAGATCATGCGATAAGTCTAGTACTGGACCACCATGATCCAGGATTGCACTGCCTATGTCCGGAGATGCTTCAAATACCAACAGTTTTCCAATCTTCAACACGTGCCTCCGCGTGAATTGTACAATAAGACTTCTCTCTGGTTGTTCTCCACCTGGGGCATCGACATCATAGGGCAAGTTACACCCAAGGCCTCCAACGGGCATGAGTTCATCCCGGTTGCCATTTATTACTTCACCAAATGGGTCAAAGCTGAGTTTATGCAGTTCTGAGTGCCAAGAAAGTTTCAAAGTTCATCAAGAAAAACATCATCTATCGATATGGGGTCCCACACGAGCTAGTGTCAGATAACGGGATGTATTTTGAGGCAAAAGTCACAGAAGTTATCAACGAGTTTGGGATTAAGAGACACAAATCTTCTCCCTAACCACCTTAGACCAATAGAGCAGTCAAAGCCGCCAACAAGAACCTCAAAGACATCATTAGCAAGATGACCAAAAGCTATCGAGATTTGTCCGATCGAATCCCTTACGCCCTCTAGGCCTACCAAACCTCAATCTGAACCTCTACCGGGGATACCCCTTACTCTCTAGTCTACGGCATGGAAGCAGACCTACCCGTGGAGGTGGAAATACCCTCGTTACACATCATGATTGAAAGCAAGTTTGGCAAAGAAAACCGGTACCAAATCGATCTTGACGAGTTGACCCTCCTATATGAAAGGAGATTAAAAGATCTATACCACATACAAGGGTACCATCGCCGAATAGCGCATTCAATCAATAAGAGGGTCAAATACCACGGTGTCCGAGAAGGGGATTTAACCCTCAAAGAAATAGTAGGCCCATCTGGGAACCTAGACGGAAATTCAAGACCAATTGGAGAGGCCCATACATTGTCAAGAAGATCTTGTCAGGCGGTGCCGCCATGCTCACCGACTTAGATGGAGAAGAGATGGCTCGTCTAGTCAACCTAGACCGTCTCAAGAAATTTTACCACTAGTCTGAAATCTCTGCGCACTACGACTCTTTTTATCTCTCTTGTATTCTAAAAAAAATCTCTTCATTTCCCTCTACCCAGAACTACATGGGCCTGATCCTCTACAAGAACCATTTTTCAAAAAAAATTAAAAAATTTCAAAAACCCCCAGAGGTACGTAGGCAGCTCATGCATCCTACATGAGCTCGACCCTTTCTTTTTCATAAAAAACTATTATTTTCTAATCTCCGAGAACGATAGTTCATTCTAATATATACTTGAACAGAAAGATTATGCATGCCTTAACGATCGGTATAGATAATTCAAAATACAAAATTCATCGAAGGGCACAACTGGATGATAAAAAACTTGTTTATTTCATATTAATAAGAAATTACAGTTCAATTGCATAAAGGAGTGGATAACTCCCTTCCCCCTACCTTCCTAAAAAACCTAAATAAATTCCCAAACTTATTCCTCAATACAAAATAAACTCCCCCCAAGAGCCCTACCCACAACTACCAGAGGAGCCCCCTCCATCATCGTCATCTACATCTTGGGGTCCCCAAGCTTCCCTTGCCTGAATGGAGTGTCACAGACGCTCCATGGACCGATAAGATCGAACCAGCCTCGAAAACAATACCCCATACCCCTTCCATGGTATCAAATAAGCGAAGCCACCTTTGTCTAGTCTCCACCACCAACATCTTGCTAACTACTTTTCTCCACAATCACTTCATATAATCCCCAAGGATGTGCCAAACTCTCCCAACATACTGAGAGGGATGGGACAACAGATGCCGACTCTCCCACAAAGAGCCAAGTCTCATGCACATACGCTCTGTCAAATCCTCTACCGAAAAGAAGTCTAGTGTCCGAGGTGACACGATCTGCTCCTAGCCAAATTGGCACAGAAGCCGCCAAGGGAAATAAAAAGAGGTCTGTGTGAGACTAACTAGCTAGACATATGGGTATTCTCAATGTTCCAGAATAGGCTTCAGCTGCCCCCACTAAGGCACTGACCAATATAGATTTAGAACCCCATGCTCCACGAATCAGTTCTCTCAACGCTCAATATCCAGACCCACACTGATAAAATGGCACGAAAATAAGTTGAGTACAGCCGATAAAGGGTATTCTGGAGAAGTCACCAGGAAGAATCTTTCAGGCAACCACATGAACAACATCACTGGGCTACCCCTCAGAAATTTAGAACGAACTTCTCGCCAGGCATCCAGGCCATTTAGGGTCTCCGCCAGTATCACCACCATAGGATTGTGATGGTAGGACATCCATGCAGTAATAGCTAAAAGTTGTGTGTCCACCACCATCTCCCTGGTCACCAGCAAGAATTTTGAAACAAAGCCCAGAAGGATGGCTCTGCCATATCTAGTATCACCAGCCTCCTGCAAATGCACAGACTGTAACACCGTTGGAAAGGAGATCATACCTCCAGCCACCTGTGGTCTGGTCCCCGAGGGAGAAATACAAAGAAGATCGGCCAACAAATCCCTGGGATAACAGTAAAACTTAGGTAGAGTCGCTGCAACGCTGGGATTTATCTCCAGCATGGAAAAAATTCCTCGTAGGTAGGACATATCTCATCCAAGCAAAAGATAAATGCATAGTCTTTTAGGTACCATAATTGTACTGCCGTCATCAGCAAGTTCCACTCTATGGGTCGATTACGCCATAAAGAAACTCGATGCATGTTGAGAGCATCGCAGTCGATGTTGTAGGAGCACATCGCCTCCAATGTCTCGAGGTAGTTGGCAAACTCAACACTACCAGGGAGAGCCATATCACAGAACAAGAAAGTAGGAATGTGAGGGTGAGAGGGAAAAACTCCACCCTTACCCCTCTTTTATACTTGAAAACCCCCCACAAAAGACATAACCCCTGCAGAAACCGGAGGAAATACTGCCCCACAAGGTACCAAAGGTTGAAGAGGCAACCAATCAAAGTTTTGAATTGATGGGACTGGACTGACCTGCCGATAGGCAGGACAATGTGCCTGCCGATCGACAACCTCCTACTTTTGGAAATTTTCCTTTTTCCTCTTTTGTCAAATTTAGAAAACTCAATAAAAATAAATTGATATTCTCAAAAGAATTTCAAAAATTCCCTTTTTCATCTTTATATAATTCGTCATTGTGAATAAAACTTTCTTTCAAAAAAAAGAATTTCAAAAATATTTCATTTTACGGTCTCAACAACAAAGTAAAGGGCGCATGTGCATGCATTCATTCATCACAAACATAAGATAATGAAAAAACTCCATTGCATTTGCATAAATATGTTTCCGTGTTACTTCATTTTTCAAGAAAATAAAGAAAAGAAAAAACAATGGGACTCAGCCCGAACCCACATTCTCTCTCACACACACTTACCCTTCCCACTCTCTCTCCTAAGAGCTTCCACCCCTGTGACGCGCTCTTTTTTCCCTGCGACGAGATGACACACCACCGCTACCAGAACCAGACTCCTTCGCGGACGAGGCAGACAGCACCACGCAAGAAGGAATATGAACCGCATCCCGAATATGGGCAGTCGCCGAAGATATCCAGTCCCTAATATCCCTCAGTCAAGTGGTGGACACCTGAACCTGATGCAAGAAAAGACAAAATCAGTATCAAGCAGGAAAGATCAAAAGAAACCAAAAATAAGGAAAAGAGAAGAACATAAACATGTACCAAAGGACGGAGAACCTCCTCTGTGAAGCCCAACTCCTCCGGGTCCATCGCATGAGGACGATGCAATATAGGAACCATCCCTCCAGTAGACCACCGGATGTTGTATGAAGGAGTATGCAACCGCACAGAGGGGACCTCCAAAGTTGTCGATGCGAAGATGTCGACGGACCTCCACCGCTATTAGAAGACCCCACTGGCCTATTCGAACCCGCAGGATGGAAGGGAAGATCATCATATATGTTGGACGCCATCATCCAGGTGGTGACAAAGTCCATATGATCATACGACACAGCCAAAACGGAGTACATCAGATAGGACTTGCCAATCATCATCGCGATCCTCTCATCCTCTGGCAACAGTAGCACCCGCCTCATAGACATAGGTGGCCTCACAGATGGCACCACCACCTCTTACTCGGCAATCTATCAAACCATCCTCTCCTAGAGATACCAAGAGTGGCAAAACTCATGCGCCATGAAATGCCTCATCTGTGTATTCATCCCAGTGAACCCTGTGTCCTGAGCATCCATCCCCCAAGGGTAAAAGGTCACCTAAAAAATTCCTAGAAGATATGAGTCAAATACAGAGTCGAAGTACACAAAGACCAAGAATAAAGAAGAAAAAAGTCTTACCCTATCACTGGTCAGCCATTAAAGACCTGACACACCACCTCCAAAGAAAGAGACCTCCTCGAAATCGCCACCGATACAACCGACAAAAGTCCCCAATAGTCTCATCCTTCAAAGAAATCAGCTGGGTATTAGACCCAATCACTTCATAAAACCACGTCTGCCAAAGACAAAAATCCGCAATAAAAACGAGACGCATAAGGAAAATGCGAATGCATGAATGGAAAATGCACAAATTAAAGAATACCTCAAGAAGATACGTGGCCCCAGTGAATAAATGCCTACAGCATCGGCTGAATGCATCTAGAGAAAAATAAAGGGTCACCAAAGTAAGCCTCCCCCAATCATAGAGAGGGATGTTTGAAAACATCCTCAAGTATGATAAAAATCATAAGTGGACAACGTCGTCGCTCGACGCCACCAGAAATCCCTCAACACGAACAAAATAAACAACCGGGTCATCTGCCTCACCTGCAACCCATTCTCCACATCAATCACCCTTCCTAACAAAACATCCTTCAGCAGGGATAGACGGATGGACTCCCTAGACACTATCCTCCCCACGTCACCTAGTGTCGCCCGCACCGCCTCAGGCCTCACCCACAAAGAGCGATCCACCTCTATCTGCTCTCCATCACAATCCAGTCCCAGCAGCTGCTGCACATCTATGGGAGTCACTGTCATCTCCACGAAACCAAAATGGAAGGTATGGGTAGTGTCCCACCACCTCTCCCCCAGAGCGCATAAGACCGCCGTCGAACGAGGCATCTCGTCCAGTGTAGACACCAACCTCCCAAATACTGCTGATGATACCACCCAACACACCATAGGTGGAAGATGCTCCCAGACATCCTTAAGCCCCATTGTCCCGTGGGCACACATAGTCGACAAAGAAACATCAAATTACCAAAAGAAAAAACCTTGTCAAAATTCAAGAAAAAGGGAAAACACCAAAAAAGGAATGCCAAAAGTCATTTTACTTACATAACCGCCAGGGTTCACCACCCTCGAAGAGAGATGACGCGACAGCTCCCACATAAAAGTCCATTCATCCGCATCCGGCTCGAATGCATCAAAAGAGTTCTCACTCCCCAAAGTAAGAGGCGCCCTAGCCCTCCACTCCACATTTTCCCAGTCATCAACAGCCAATCACTCCCTGTGTACCACAGTGCTCATGAAAGAAGCCATTTTTTAGACTACGGAATGTTAGAGGGATTCGCAAAAGAAAATTACCGAAAGATAGAAGGCAAGAAACTGTGAAAAATGAGGGGAACCCGCCCCCTTTTTATAAGATGCCAAGGGTCATGCCGATCGGCACTGCACTGACCCTTTACCTTCTCGAGGTAGCCCAAAAATTCATACCACTTCTGAATGGCACCCTCTACACCATGCCGACTAGCACCCCCCTAAATTTTCGTACAAAAACTCTCAAAAAATACAAGAAAACCCTGAAAATCCTCAAAAAGTTCCTAAAAATCCCGAAAAGGATTTAGAACATTTTCACTAAGAAAATTTCGCACTCCCTCAAGTGAAACCCCTATTTCCCCAGTGAAACTCTCAAAAGCCAAGTGAATCTCCTCCCGACAACGTCCCTAGAGGACCTATAAAGTGTCCCAAACTCCAGGGCTCAAATTTCTCTGAGAAATACATCCAAACCATGGACCACCTAATCACTTCCCTAGTGGAATTTATAGCATCAAATTGGCTATTCCTCCGCAAAATCTCCGAAAGATAAGATTATTTCCACAACAATTGGGTCCCCATATCAAATCAAAATCGTGAGGCAATTTCCCTGGCAGAGTTCCCCGCGGTCATCGTCTTCTTCAAGCCCTCAGAATTGGCTTCGACCCACAGAATTTCTCATCTCAACTGAAGCCCGCAGAATTGGCTTCAACCCGCAGAATTGGTCATCTCAACTTAAGCCCGCAGAATTAGCTTCGACCCGCAGAATTGGTCACCTAAACTTAAGCCCGCTGAATTGGCTTCGACCTGCAAAATTGGTCATCTCAAATTAAGCCCTCACATTTGGCTTCGACCCGCAGAATTGGTCATCTCAACTTAATTTCGTATAATTGTCTTCGTCCCGCATAATTGGTCATCTCAACTTAAGCCCGCAGAATTGACTTCGACCCATAGAATTGGTCATGTCAACTTAAGCCCTCTGAATTGGCTTCGACCCGAAGAATTGGTCATCTTAACTTAATCCCTCAAAATTGGCTTCGACCTGAAGAATCGGTCACCCTCATCTTCAAGCTTACAGAATTTTCTTCGACCCTTAGTATCAGTCACTCGCATCCCTAAGCCCTCAAAATTGGCTTCGACCTGCAGAATCGGTAACCCTCATCTTGAAGCCCTCGGAATTGGCTTCAACCCATAGAATCGGTCATCCTTATCCTTAGGTCCTCAAAATTTACCTCGACCCTTTGGTCATCCTCTTTCAAAGGAATTATGTGGTGTCTATTCGACGGCTATCGTTTGTTCCAAACTCACCCATCGAGGTGCTCTATAGACACCCCATTATAACACCACCTAGCCTCTCCGTGGGTCCCCTAGAACCTCCCCACATCTCTACAAACCTATGTCATACCCCGGACACTGACCTAGATGCCATCGGGCACTCCGAGGCTCCGTTTGACCAAAACTCGAACTCTTCAGCTTGACTGAGACTAAATGAATCTTCAAAGGGCACTGAAAACCCTTTCCAACGGTACGTTCTGTGCATGATTCTGACTTATGGTACGGACGAATGATCCATTTTCCCCTGAAACTTGATCGGGAGGTTACCGGACTCTCCCAGACTCCGTTTGACCAAATTAATCTCTTCAGATCGACTGAGACTTAATGAATATTTAAAGTTCAGTGAATCTCGTTTCCAACGGTCTACCCTACGCGATTCTGACTTATGATACGGATGAACGATTTATTTTACTCTAAAAGGTCATCGAACGCTTTTTGGGCCCGGTTGACCAAATTCAACTCCCTAAATTGATTCTAACTCTTTGGAACATATCCTAAATTTTCCAACGGTCGGACCCCTACGCAATTCTGACTTACCATACGGACGAACGATCCATTTGCGTCCGATGATTCCCCATCCAAAAGACAGACGAACGCTTTTGAGCCACATTTGACCCAAAGTCAACTCTTGGACCCGGGAGCAATCTAAATACTTTCAAAGGTCTCTGAAGTATATTTCCAATGGTTCGATAATATGCGATCTATGACAAATTTTTCGAAGGAACCTGAAAGTGTCTGCCTAATGGTAGGATCCAAACTCTACCTATCGGCAGTGTGCCTAAACACACCTGCCGATTGGCAGGACTAGTACTATTATAATCGAAAAGGCCCTGGGCCTAAACGTACCTGCCAATTGGGTGGACTAGGTTTATGTCAATCGACAATACCCTGGGCATATAACTCATTGCAAGGACACACAAGATCTAAAATTCATCACTCTGAGCAAGCTCAGAAAACCCCTCTCGAAGTCAGAATGATTTCCACACCCAAATCCCTTTCCAACCTTCACTTATTATCATCCTTTTCATCAAACTTGGTGAATTAGGTACCCTCCATCATCACCCAAGTGCCAGGGCTGCTCTCTAACATCCAAGATCAAGCTCAAAATCTTCAAGAAGGTCCAACTTTCTCAACTCTCTCGTTAAATTGTCCTAAATTTGCATTAACTTGTTATATTACTTAGAACTTTAATTCTCTCATCTCACATATCCCAATATACTTTTTATTTAGTATTATTGCACTTCTCTTATTTTCATATAAATAAAACCCAAAAAAAATAAGAAATGGGGGGTTTGCTCATAAATTTCAAACGAGAGTTCTCACAGATTTCTCACAACTAAAACACTTTTTCACACACACACACACACACACACACATATAAGAGAAGTTCCTAATTGTATTTATGGGATAAATCCCACCCCTCATTTTTCATACAAACTACGTGGACTTTGATGCCTCTATAGGATACATAGGCCTCTCGGGGTAAAACTCGAGACTCGAGTCTTTTTTTCAACATTTTTCTTATTTTTTCTATATTCTTTATACTTAACTCTCTTAAACTCTCTATATACATAATTTTTTTCTTAATGGCGTATTATCCCGCATGCATTATCATTCCCTTATAATGATCAACGTTAGGATAATCGTATAAATCCTATTTTTCTAATATTACTTTTAGGAACATTCCTACGGATGACTCACTTTATCTCTTCCATGATAAAAGTCGATGATTCCTATCTCCACTATATATGCACATGCACACATATCACGGGTAAATAAAGGAAAATAACAATAACCTATGAGAGACCGTAAGGGCAGAATGGATGCCTAACACCTTCCCATTTCGTAACTTAGCCTCCGGACCCTTTTCGAATCATTTTGGTTTCGTATATATCATTATGTCTTTCGATGCTATCTTTTGGGATGGCTCCATTTTTCTTTTGTCTGTTTTGAGTAAAATGGACTGGCGACTCCATCTCTCTACATTTTTCACCTCATCACCGACACCGGCCAAAGCACTCCCGAGAGGGATGCGTGGGACTAAGATCCTCTCGACATTGAAGACGCCCACTCTTCTCCGTCCCACCCGCCGCGAAGATCGGGGGATGGCCACAAGTGGCCCACAATTTTGGTCAAAATCTAGTAGGAAAACTTCTTACTTTAAATTCCAATGATACTTCCGCTACCATAGAGCAAGATGATCAGCGATTACTTACCCCTTTTACCAATTTTTTTTAACATTATCACCTATCACAAATTGAGGAAGAAAATATTATTTCAGCAAGCCCAAAATTCTTTTCTATAAAACATTTTGAGAAAAAATCTAGATGTTTCCTACGATAAAGAAACATGACTCGGATTTAGTAATAGATTATATGTACATGACGACACATCTCTGTAGAGGGAGTGTTGCAAGAAGCTCAACATTCGAAATCTTTACGATTTTCTTGTGGAATTAACCAATATCTATAACATGCTTCGTATATCACAACTAGTCAAGTATATATCAGATCCATCACATACCATCACATGGCAAGATGTTTCAGTTCAACCCAACCATGAATTTTTCAAATTCTTGATCGCCAAGTGAAGTATCTCAGATTAATCCCCTCAGTTAAAATTCTCTGGGAGCATCAAAATCAACAAAAACTTACATGAGAACCCGAACAAGCAATTAAGAATCAATACCCAGACTTATTTTAAGGTAAAATTCGAGGATGATTTTTTTTAGGTAGGTAGACTATAAGAACCGAGAATTTTTTGAAACCCTAATTTACATATGACCATGATTTAAACCCTCATAAGGTGTGTAAAATAAAAAGTCCTGTAAGAGGAAAGAAATTATTTATAAAAAACTACAACTTTGTCGATTAACTTAAACCCATAGAAGTTGCAATAATTTATAAAAGATCCCCTCAAAATTTTAATGTAAGATAACTTGAGATATATTTAACCCCTGAACCCCAACCATACATCAAATTAAACATTTAGACCTCAAATAACATAAAATCATAGTTTCAACTCTGGAAACCCTATAAAATTACCAAAATACCTCTAAACATTACAAAAAGTGTACTTTTAGTGCTAAAGGACAGAAACCAAAACCTTCTTGAATTTTGTTTCAAAACATGTTCGCATTCAGCCCAAATCATCATAAGAGGTTAAAAATAGATAGAAAACCCTATAAACCCAAGTGCACCCCATATACCCACAACTAAACCCCCTAAACTAGTTTAAATCCACCTCCTTTTAGCTACAATCAAATCTTCGATTGAAATACTATAAATACCCCTTGACCCAAGCAGTAAAAACTCACCCCCACCATTCAGTTTCAAGTCTCGAAATTTCCCACAATTCATGTGACTCATAATTTTATGTTTCATTTTAAATTCTTTCAATTCTAATAGCATTCTGAATTGTTAGTATAGTTAGAGAACTAATAATATGCAAGATTTTACATGTAGAATGGCCTAGGATGGTAAAAATTATTAGGAACACCATTAAAGCTTGAGATTTAATGGTGAAACACCATATATTGCCTTAAACTTTCATTTTAAGCCATGAATGTTCATGTAGACCTCAAATCGATCACAAGTGTTTTTTTAACTCAAAACCTGCAAATTCAAAATTCTCAATATGCAATCCATCGAAATCTTTTAAACCAAAACCAAACTACTCTTAGATATAGCAGAAACCAAACCGAATTCATAATAGACCTTGCCATACTCTAGAAATCCACAAAAGCCAGGTCAAATTTTCAGGAAAAACATATTTTAGAATTTGAGTTATACTGAATGTCATTCCATGAAACTTATATATTTGGATTCCTGATGACAAATTAGGTTAAGTTCATTAAGGAATCATCTCAAATGGTATAACAATGAAGGAGAAAACCCAGGTAAAAAATTAAAACCCTAAAAAGTCAAAATCGAGAGGTTGAAGATGAAGACTTTATTCAGAAACCTCGACCACGCCGTGAGGGCGTGTGGCCAATCAGGAAATTTTGATTCTTTTTCCAATTTTTTTATTAAATTTTACTAATCAAAATGGTATAAGATAAGACCATGTTTATATATTCCTAGCCTAAGTTATGTCAAAACAAGGTTTTTACTTAAAGAAATTTCTTTAAAATTACAATTCAACAACTTATGAGTTTGATCCCCAAACTTTGCCCATATATTTTAATCATGAGCTTACGGTCAATATTTTAAAATCCTAAGATAATTACAAATAAGCCCCCAAAACTTTAACAAAGACAATTTTAAATACAAAACTAACTGATTAACCCTTAATACTCATATACCACACACTGTATAAATGGAAAATCAAGCACCAATTCTTTCGAATATCACAGTGTGACAACAACTCAACCGAATACCCAACAAGTAAGTTTTTCCTACATTTTTAGTGTTATACTTTACGTAATTGAAATACTACTATTGATATTACTATGTGATAGCCATAGTTACTCGGAGTATGTGCGTGTTATTATACTTCCATACTATATATTTTGTTAACCATGATAACTATTTTAATTATCACCTCTGCTTAAATTTAAGGATCAATTTTAACCCTTCCCATCAAATAGCTGATATCATGTACCATATTGATTCAATTTTCCCTAGAACTTTGTCTCATTTTTACTATAAGCATCAGTATTGACTAGGAAGTAGACTGACGTGTTATCCCACAAAACTTTCTACTTAGCCTACTGGTCTTAGATGATTGAGAGCCATGACTATGGCCACATACGTATGAGTGTCATTTTAATTATGAGCATAGCAGATTGCTTTTCCCCAAAAGTTTTTGCATTCGTTGACTGATTATTATAAAGTTAACAGATGGATTAATTACCTTTATACCCTTTACTGAACTAGTAAGAATGGCATTATTGACTTTCTATACCTGATCCTAACTAAACTGGTAATGTGTCGTATTTCTTAAATGGACTAATCACTGTGGAATTATGAGTTCGAACATTTTGATGTTTTATAATCTGATAAATATGGAATTATCATCTTACTATTGTCAACATTTCAAATACTGATTCTATACACACTCCAACTCTCATTTATAATTATATAATTGTTATAGAACTGGTGGAACCTACTTATCATATTTGTGCTAATTCCTTCCTTCTCTATATGCGCCAGGAGAAAGAAGCTAGTATCTCTTAGCTTCTAGAGAGAGAAATCGGTCACCTATTTGCATATGTGATTGTATGGGCAGAGATTAAACTACAAGGGTGCAAGGAGTGGCACTTTTCAATTTTTGTATTGTCGTATGTTCTAGAAACGTTTAACTCACCCATGTGGTGGTTCAACCCTGTGTAACATATTAATAATGAATGAAACGTTATGTTATTCCGCCTTAGCTTTAATTCATTGATTTATGTGTACTTCTTATTCATTCATACCAAAAAGCAGGGTGTGACAATTTTGTTAGTGTACTACCTCATAAGTCTCAAGGATTTAATTCAATTTGGGTAATAGTATATCAACTTATGAAATCTACTGAGTTTTTACCTTTAAAGACCACCGGTTCATTCCAAAGGATCATCAACCTTTATATTCGACAAATTATTCGATTACATGGAATTCCTTTATCCATTGTATCAGATAGAGATTCTCGTTTTATAGGAAAATTTGGGCAAGCATTGCAAATAGCAGTGGTTACTAAACTTCATTTAAATACCGCATTCCACCCCCAAACGGATGGACAATCCGAACGTATAATTCAAACCATATAAGATATTTTACGTGCTTGTAAATTTGATATGTCTAACAACTGGAATGTACATTTCCCTATTGTTAAATTTTCATATAACAATAGTTATCAAACTAGTATTAAAATTACTCTGTTTGAAGCTTTATACGAAAGAACCTGTAGATCACCTGTTTGTTGGATAGAATCTCGAGATAGTAAAAAATTGGGTCCCAAAATAATAGAAGAAACCACTAAAGTAATAAAATATATTTTAAAGGAATTGAGGACACCCCAATATCGACAAAATAGTTATGCAGACCAACGTCGGGAACCCATAGATTTTTAATGAATGATCAAGTGTCTTTGAAAGTGGCTCCCCGATAACGAATTTTTCTCTTTGCAAAGAAAGTAAAACTGACCCCCAAATATATTAGACCTTTCAAAATTTCTAAAAGAATCAACTCACATACCTTTATATGGAAAAATGTTTCAGACACCCAACCATGAGTTTGAAGTATGTCCTCTTCAAATTCTGGATCGTCAAGTGAAGTATCTCAGAAACAACAATTTTCCTCAGTTAAAGTACTTTGGGAGCATTAGAATCAGCAAGAAGCTACGTGGGAAAAAGAACAAGAAATGAAGGATCAATAACGTGACTTATTTCAAGGTAAAATTAGAGGAATTTGAAGCCTTTATAGTTTTGACTCACTTAAGTCTATATTGTATAAGTGCTCATCTAGTTTGGAAATTGTGACAAAATTATGTCCTCCCTAGTATCCAAAGAACCTCAGAAGTTGGTTTGCTTCTTCATCTCTCCATCTTGATTTGATCAAGATCAAATTGCCAACACTCACACACAGTAGAATTTATTTTTTGCATATCGTACTGCATAATAATGTGTGTACATATGTTGAGTGTGTTTAAATCCCTAAGTTGGAATTTTAATAATTTTTTGGGATTTTTTAAAACATTTTTTAAATAAGGTTTTATTAATTAAAACTTGATTTAAAAGTTTTGTGGTCAATTTGTAAATATTATTTGTTGGGTATTTTGGCCTAATGTTACCTTGGGTAGAATTCGAAAGCGGAGTAAACTTCAGGGTGTGGTTTTAATTAATTTCAGACGTGCGTTTTAGATCATGTTATTGCCCAACACTTGTCTTCATCTGATTGGCTGGAACTGTGTTTGTTTACTGAGTTAAAAGCGCGTATGTTTGTAGCCCTTGGATCATTAGCTATCGACGATCTGCATGTTGTCTTGGTGAATCCCAGTACAACTTTCTAAACCAATCAGGATTCGTTTTATCACCACCTTATTAGAACCCTTCGATCAAAGTCAAAAGGACTTGACTTAATCCTGGTCCTTGGTTTTGGTCGAACCTCTCGAACCTTCTCTTCACCCTATAAAAGGGACCCTACTCTCAGAATTCGAAGACTTTTGCCATTTTCATTTCCTCTGAGAAATAGAGACTAGAGAGAGAATAGAGAAGAGAGAAGAGAGAGAAAAGAGAAAACAGAGAGAAGAAGGAGAGTTAGAAACCCTAAACCTATTTCGTCAAAGACTCTTCCATCCAAACTCAAACACTTCTTCAAAACTCCATATCCAAAATACTACCTCGAGTGTTCTTGAGTGACTGAGAGTTTGAGTTGAGTTTGTTATTGTTGCTGTAACCTCTTGTTCGTTAGATCTTGTTTTCAACTTAAACGTTTACTCAGATCTACTTTCTGATTTCATAGAAATTTCAGATCTGAGTTATTCATGTTACATTACACTTAGTTTCATTCTTTATTTCTCATCTTGAGAAATATATTGTTGATTATTTTCTATAAAACGTTTGCTTACTTTGAAATCAACAATAAATGCTTTCTGTTTCTAGTTCTTGTAAAACTAAACCTTTGACCTAGTTGGAATCACACTTGGAGGTTTTCAATCTCGAAAAACCTTTCTAAAATTTTGAGATTGATTAAGACCTTGTTTGTCTTCCTAGCAAGGTATTCGTGGATTCTGGGAATGATTTAAAGGTCAAATAAGGTTCAAAGTTTTGTAAGAAGAAAGAAAAAGGAAAGATCACAGCATATAGTGTTACTGTAATTTGTTAGGACTGTTTGTACTTAATAAGTGTGCGTGTGTGCATGCATGTGTTAGAGAGAACCTCCACAAACATTTTCACCCTACAACACGAAAAGTGTTGGTAATAAGATCTTGTGAACAAAGAGTCGACGTAAAGTGATGGAACAAATCAGAAGTTAACAAACTGGGAGAACTACATCTATAATCAGAACTGCAGAGAAGTTTTAAGGACACCAGAGGGTACATTCCTAAACTTATATAGGTCTGAGTTGTTTGCATGTTAGTTATATAGTTTGTAACTCATATATTTGTTTTAGTGGATTTTTCATTTTACTCCGTAGAGGGAGTCGTGGATGTTTCCTCAATTGGTGAGGTTTAACCACGTAAAAAAATTGTGAACATAATATTTCTACATCTCCTCATCTCATTCTTGGTTGTGCTGAGTTTAAGTTTTTTAAACTACTTAATAAACATGTTATTCAATTCTTGAATAGATCTCGTACGTACTGATTTGTAAACACATCTTGTGTTCAAAAATTTTGGTTTTTACGAAAAGAGTTTCTTAAAAAAACAGATCGGAGTTACTTAAATAGTTTGTTTTTAATAAACGGATTTAGTAACATTTTTCAATTGGTATCAGAGCTTGGTAAACTGCTTTCAAAAGAGATCATGTGTATCTGAAATTGTTTTCTGAAAATCAAATATGGATAAGAAAAATGAAAGATTTGGTAACTTGACCAGACCTCCAATCTTTGATGGAACCAATTTTGCTTACTAGAAAGTAAGGATGATTGCCTTCATTCAGGGAACTCTGGGAGATGATGTCTGGGACATAGTTGAAAATGGTTACACTTTTCCTACTAAACTAGCCAACGAAGGAAGTAATGAGAGGGTTAAGAAAGTTGTAAGTGAGTTCACTCAAGAAGAGAAACAAGTTTCTCGAAATAATAACAAAGGAAAGAATGCCATATTTATGTCTATAAATGAACATGAGTTCAAAAGAATCTCATCATGTACCACTTCTAAGGAAGCTTGGGACACCTTGGTTATTACTCATGAAGGAGACACTAGAGTTAAGGCTGTTAAAACCCAAATGCTTATTCAACAGTATAACTCCATAATTATGTTTGAGACTGAGTCATTTGATGACTTCTATATGAACCTGACTGATATTGTGACCAAACTACATGCTAATGGGGTGACTTATGACAGACATGAAATTGTATCTAAAATTCTAAGATCATTACCACAGAAATTTGAAAATAAAAGATATGCTATTGAGAAAATGTGTGATCAAAATCTCACTCCTGAATTAATCAGTAGTAAACTAAGAACTGTGGAAATGGAACTAGAATTTAAGAAACAATTGACTCAAACCCATAGAAAACAGACTAGTTCCAATCTGATCTTCTCTTCTAAGTTAACTAAGCCTGAACTTATATTCCCCACTTATGATTCTGATGAGGAATGCAATATAGAAAGTTTGGACAATCAGATTGCCTTAATTACTAAACAGTTTAAGAAAATTATCAAGTTTAGAAACAAAGTGGCAAATAAACAAGGCAATTCAAATTATCCAAATTCCTCTATCACAGGCCTCATGAGAAAAACCATAACAAAAATCATAAGGAATCTCACATTAGACCTAATAGAGACCTTAAGAAGACTGAATGCTATAGATGTGGTAAACTGGGGAACATTGCACAAGATTGTAGAGTTAACTTGAACACTCAAAACAAACACACTAGAGCTAACATTTGCAAAACATGGGATGATTAAAGTGATTCTGAAAAGGAGGAGCGTGAGTCATCTGATGTTTTTGATCCTTGCATGTCCTTCTTTGCCAAGATCATATATAATGATGATGTGCTTATGCTTGTGTATGAGAATGCTTCTAATAACTCTACTCCTGCTATTGAGAATCATGTTTATACTGGTTTAGATGCTTTGATTACTGAGAATGTTGCATGTTCTACTACGGGATGTGTGAGTCAAAGGGATAGCGATAATGACGATGCCAATGGGTGTGTGAGTTTAACAAATGAATCTTTAGGGGTCACTCCACACACCGCACTTAGTGACTCGGACAATGAAGACCTCCTTGACATTCACACACTTTATGCTAAAACTCTTAAGAAAAGCACTAGACTAGAAAAGATTATGAAAGATCTCATTAAGAAGTTAGAAGATCTAAGCCTAATGGTTAAACTAAATGCTAAAGAGTATACTACCCAATGTTTGACTCATAAAAGCGAAATCAAAATTTTTGATGAAAACCTCAGAAATTTAAAAGAAACAAATGAAACTCTGGAGAAAAAATACAAAGGGACATTGTTAGAATTGGAGCAAACTAAAGAAAAGACAACAACTGTTTTCAAAAAGTTTACAAAATTTGAGAATAATTCAAAATGTTTTGATGAATTTGTTGCTGGATCAAAAACCAATTCTGATGATCGAACTGGAATAGGTTTTTTCCCCAATTTGAAAACATAAACAAAATCTTTTGAAACTATCGAGTTTGTGTCAGGAGGCAAAAGACCTATTGAAACATGCCCAGACTTTCATTCTCTAAAATTGAGTTTGATTCAAAAAAACAAAATTTTAACATTGGGGAATCAAGTTGCTCTAAACATGAAAGTTCACCTAAGGCTAAATACGTCTGCCCTTTTATTAGGAAGAATGAGTTTACATTCAAGACTATCACACCTAAGAATAGAGTTCAGCCTCAAAACTCTTCAAAACCTTTGTTTAGAGACTTTACTAAGGAGACCTCAATTCTGAGCAGTCTTTATTTCTCCTACTGCGAAATATATGGTCACTCTTTTGATAGTTGCTATGCTAGGAGACTAGTTAAACATGTCTATAATCCTCATATATATCATAACTTTAACTATTCTAGGAGGAACCGAAACAATTATATACTTCCTAGACAGCCAGATAGAAACTCTAATTATAGAGAGAGAAAGACCAAACCTAAAAGAACATTTCCTAGAAGGAATCCTAAGCACTTTCCTAAACCAAATGCTCAAGTCTTTCATAAAATTCAAAATCATGCGCAAAACATCCTTCAACAAAAATCCAAAGCTCGCAAATTTTATCATTTGAGAGCTAATAAGCGCAAGATGAAAACTAAGGCAATTTGGGTTAGAAAAGATGATCTATTACCTCAGATGAAGTGTAATGTTGTTGTTACTGATTTAAAAGTTGAACACACATCATCTGGTTGGTATTTAGACTCTGGATGTTCTAAGCATATGACTGGTGATGAAACTAAACTTTTAAACAAAACCAGCTTTGCTGGTGGTAAAGTCATTTTTGGTGATGGAGTTTCAACTCAAATCATAGGCAAGGAACTCTCCAAGAAGCTGGGCTTCCTATTCTTTAAGATGTCCTTCTAGTTAAAGGTCTTAAGAAAAATCTACTTAGTATATCGCAATTTTGTGACTCAGATCATAGTGTTACCTTTTCAAAGAACAATTGCAAAATTTTAAATGAAAAAGGTGAATGCATAATTACTGGATTCAGAACTCCTGACAATTGCTATACTGTCATGAACAATTCTAAAATCTGTAATGTTGCCAGAATGGATGACAATGAGATATGGCATAACAGAATGGGTCATATAAATTACGATAACCTTAGTAGACTAACCTCTCAGGAAATAGTTAGAGGAGTTCCTAAAATCAAACTTATACCCAATCTTATTTGTGGTTCCTATCAAGAAGGTAAAAATTTTAAGGCACCTCATAAGAAAGTCAAAGATATTCTTACCTCTAATCCCTTAGAACTCATCCATATGGACCTAATGGGTCCCTCCCAAACTGTTAGTCTTTGTGGACACAGTTACATCCTTGTTATGGTTGATGACTTCACTAGATTTACCTGGGTAGCCTTCTTAAAACAAAAGTATAAAACATTCCAAACCTTCCTAAAAATTCTACTTAGGATTGAAAATGAGAAGAATACTCAAGTGAATAGAATTCGTAGTGATAAAGGTGGTGAATTCAAAGACACTAGTATTATAGAATACTGTGACTATAATGATTATAAACACGAGTTTGGTGCTCCTAAGACACCTCAACAGAATGGTATTGCGGAGAGAAAGAATCGTACCCTTCAAGAGATGGCACGTGTTATGTTACATGCCAAGGAATTACCTAAATATTTTTGGGTAGAGCTCATTCGTACTTCTTGTCACAATATAAATAGGGTCTATCTTAGAAAGAATTTTAAACAAACCCCTTATGAACTTTGGTACAATAAAAAGCCTAATCTCAAATACCTTAGAACCTTTGGCAGTACTTGTTATGTATGCAAGGATAGGGAACACTTTTCCAAATTTGAGAGCCGGGGAGATAAAGCCATATTTCTAGGATATTCGCCTAACAGTAGATCTTATCGAGTGTATAATCTTCGAACTAAAACCTTGATGGAATCCATAAATATAATTGTTAGTGACACTACAGTAGAAAGAAAGACTGGTGAATTTACTATTGAGGAAGAGTCTACAAATATTTTAGAAAATGACTCCTCTACAATGGATAATTCGTTACCTATTGAGACACCTGAAGTACCTAACTGGGTTTCTAAAGATCATACCATAAACAACGTAGTTGGTAACCCTAGTGAGCCAATGCGTACAAGATCCCAACTCAGAAACTATGCACATTATGCATGTTTTGTTTCCCTTGTGGAACCAAAGAATGTAAATGAGGCATTGAATGACTCTCACTGGATTTATGCTATGCAGGAAGAACTTTTACAATTTGTCATTCATGATGTTTGGCATCTTGTTCCACGTCCTGATCACAAAAAGGTTGTTGGCACGCGTTGGATTTTCAAAAATAAGACTGATGAAAATGGGATAATAATTAGAAATAAAGCTAGATTATTTGCTCAAGGATACTCTCAAATAGAAGGAATAGATTTTAATGAGACTTTTGCTCCTGTTACTCGTTTAGAATCTGTTCGTCTGCTTTTTCCTATAGCTTGTCACATGCATTTTACACTGTACCAAATGGATGTCAAATCCGCGTTCCTTAATGGAATACTGGCTGAAGAAACCTATGTAGAACAACCTAAAGGGTTCATTGACCCTAAACATCCAAATCATGTATTTCGTCTGAAAAAGGCTTTGTATGGCCTTAAACAGGCTCCTAGAGCTTGGTATGAGCGTCTTTCCAGTTTTCTTTTAGATAAAGGTTTTAAAAGAGGCAGAAATGACCAAACTCTTTTTGTCAAACATTTTGACAAACACATCACTATTGCTCAAGTTTATGTTGACGATATTATATTTGGATCAACTTCTCCCTCGGAAGTCAAATCCTTCTCTGAAACTATGCATAAGGAATTTCAAATGTCCCTTATGGGGGAGCTATAATTCTTCTTAGGCCTTCAAGTCAAATAGAATTCAGAAGGATTATTTGTATCGCAATCCAAGTACACTTTAGAGATAGTAAATAAATTTGGCCTCGAGAGTGCTAAAGATGTTAAAACGCCCATGAGTACTACGCTAAAACTTTTCAAAGATGAAAATAGAAAATTTGTAGATCCTACTCAGTATCGTAGTATGATAGGCACCTTACTATATCTTACTGCCTAGCGTCCTGATATTATGTATGATGTGTGTGTATGTTCTCGATATCAAAGTAACCCTAAAGAGAGCTACTTGAATGATGTCAAACGTATCATTAAATATGTAAAGGGCACTCTAAATCTAGGACTTTGGTATACTAATGACAGACCAAGCACTATAATTGGGTACACTGATGCTGACTGGGCTCGGTGTACTGATGATAGTAAAAGCACATCGGGAGCATGTTATTATATAGGTAATAACTTGGTAGTATGGAGTAGTAAAAAACAAAACTGCACATCACTCTCAACAGCTGAATCTGAATACATAGCCGCCGGTAGCTGTTGGGCTCAATTAATGTGGCTAAAACAAATACTAAGTGATTATGGTATTCAAGAAAACCAATTGCATCTCTATTGTGATAATCAAAGTGCGATTAATATTTCTAAAAACCCTGTTCAACACTCGCGAACAAAGCATATTAAAATAAGACATCATTTTATACGCGAATGGGTTGAAACTAAGGAATTAGAAATCAATTATCATTTTAGTGATCTACAACTCGCAGATATGTTTACCAAACCTCTAGATTATAATAGATTCATTTCATTACGTAAATCTATTGGTATGGTTTATGCTGACTAATAACTTTGTTGTTTATCCAAGTTTTTCCCTTTGTCCATTTGAGACAAAATGGGGGAGAAATTTGAGTCTATTCAATTCTTTCATATGCTAAACAGCTTGATCTTAGTGATTTATTGCAGGTTCTTATTGTACAGTTACTCTCAATAGTTGTAATAGGGTATTCAAATGTACTTAGTTGAGTTATGTACTTTTTGATTTCTAGGTATTGGGTAGATAGAATTTTGATAGGAATAAGTTTTTCTTATTGTCTTGTTGCCCTACGAGTCCTAGAAGACTCAAAGGAGATTTTGTCTCATATTTCCAAAATGGGAGATTGAAGCCCTTATACTTTTGACTCACTTAAGTCTATATTGTATAAGTGCTCATCTAGTTTGGAAATTGTGACAAAATTATGTCCTCCCTAGTATCCAGAGAACCTCAGAAGTTGGTTCGATTCTTCATCTCTCTATCTTGCTTTCATCAGATCAAATTGCCAACACTCACACAAAGTAGAATTTATTTTTTGCATATCATACTGCATAATAATGTGTGTACATATGTTGAGTGTGTTTAAATCCCTAAGTTGATATTTTAATAATTTTTTGGGATTTTTTAAAACATTTTTTAAATAAGGTTATATTAATTAAAACTTGATTTAAAAGTTTTGTGGTCAATTTGTAAATATTATTTGTTGGGTATTTTGGCCTAATGTTACCTTGGGTAGAATCCGAAAGCGGATTAAACTTCAGGGTGTGGTTTTAATTAATTTCAGACGCACGTTTTAGATCCTGTTATTGCCCAACACCGGTCTTCATCTGATTAGCTGGAACTATGTTTGTTTACAGAGTTAAAAGCGCGTATGTTTGTATCCCTTGGATCATTATCTATCGACGATCTGCATGTCGTCTTTGTGAATCCCAGTACAACTTTCTAAACCAATTAGGATTCATTTTATCACTGCCTTATTAGAACCCTTCGATCAAAGTCAATATGACTTAACTTAATCCTGGTCCTTGGTTTTGGTCGAACCTCTCGAACCTTCTCTTCACCCTATAAAAGGGACCCTACTCTCAGACTTCGAAGACTTTTGCCATTTTCATTTCCTCGGAGAAATCGAGAGTAGAGAGAGAATAGAGAACAGAGAAGAGAGAGGAAAGAGAAAATAGAGAGAAGAGAGAGTTAGAAACCCTAACCCTATTTTGTCAAAGCCTCTTCCATCCAAACTCAAACACTTCTTCAAAACTCCATATCTAAAACACTACCCTGAGTGTTCTTGCGTGATTGAGAGTTTGAGTTGAGTTTGTTATTATTGCTGTAACCTCTTGTTCATTAGATCTTGTTTTCAACTTAAACGTTTACTCAGATCTACTTTCTGATTTCATAGAAATTTCAGATCTGAGTTATTCATGTTACATTACACTTAGTTTCATTCTTTATTTCTCATCTTGAGAAATATATTGAGGATTATTTTCTATAAAATGTTTGCTTACTTTGAAATCAACAATAAATGCTTTATGTTTCTATTTCTTGTAAAACTAAACCTTTGACCTAGTTGGAATCACACTTGGAGGTTTTCAATCCCGAAAAACCTTTCTAACATTCTGAGATTGATTAAGACCTTCTCTGTCTTCCTAGCAAGGTATCCGTGGATTCTAGGAAGGATTTAAAGGTCAAATAAGGTTTAAAGTTTTGTAAGAAGAAAGAAAAAGGAAAGATCACAGCATATAGTGTTACTGTAATTTGTTAGGACTGTTTGTACTTAATAAGTGTGCGTGTGTGCATGCATGTGTTAGAGAGAACCTCCACAAACATTTTCACCCTACAACACGAAAAGTGTTGGTAATAAGATCTTGCGAACAAAGAGTCGACGTAAAGTGATGGAACAAATCAGAAGTTAACAATCTGGGAGAACTACATCTACAATCAGAACTGCAGAGAAGTTTTAAGGACACCAGAGGGAACATTCCTAAACTTATATAGGTCTGAGTTCTTTGCATGTTAGTTATATAGTTTGTAACTCATATATTTGTTTTAGTGGATTTTTCATTTTACTCCGTAGAGGGAGTCGTGGATGTTTCCTCAATTGGTGAGGTTTTACCACATAAAAAACATTGTGAACATAATCTTTCTACATCTCCTCATCTCATTCTTGGTTGTGCTGAGTTTAAGTTTTTTAAACTACTTAATAAACATGTTATTCAATTCTTGAATAAATTTCGTACATACTGATTTGTTAAACACATCTTGTGTTCAAATATTTTGGTTTTTACGAAAAGAGTTTCTTCAAAAACCAGATCGGAGTTAAATAGTTTATTTTTAATAAACGGCTTTAGTAACATTTTTGAGAATTTTTTTTTAGGTAGGTAAACTTTAAGAATCGGGAATTTTTCAACCCAAAATTACCTACAGCTATTGTTTAAACCCTTATAATGTGTGAAAAATAGGAAGTCTTTTAAAAAAGAAAGTAGACACACTTAGAAACCTAAACTTTGGATAAATTAACTAAGATATCTTGAAGTTTCAATAAATTACATAATAGCCCCTAAAAGTTTCAAAATAAGATAACTTGACGTATATTTAACCCCTAAACCCGAACTTTATATCAAATTATAAAATTAACCATAAAAACTTTTTGAAATTACTAAAATGCCCATATACTTTACTAAAAGAATACTTTTAAGTACATAAAAATAATTATAAAATTAATCAAAGGCCAAACATGGAAATTTATTTAATTGCGGTTGAATCCTTATCCACCTAATGCTCCACATCAGCACTAGAGGTCAAATAGACATGAACACACCATGTAAACATGTGCATTACACTTACAAATAATCAAAACTCTATACAAACAAGCTCAAATCCACCATGCAAAGGCAACAATCAAATCTCCAGTAGATGTAGTATAAATACCCCACGAATTGAGAAGTAAAGACACACCTTATGGCCCAGTTCAAAAACTCAAAAATTCCCTCAAATTAGGTGCATTATGATTTTATGCTTAATTTACGATTCTTTCAATTCCAATAGCTTTCTGCATAGTTAATATATTTATAACAATCATAATATGCAAGCTTTTACGTGTAGAATAGTTTAGGGTAGAAAAAATAAGAAGAAACACCCTTGAAGCTTAAGATCTAATGGTGAATCTTGATACAATGCTTTAAACTTTACTTTGAAGCTACATATAAGTTCACTATAACCAAAGGATCTGGATTGTAATAGTTAAAAGCGTTTAATAAATATATAGACCTCAAATCAATCAAAAGTGTATTTTGAACTCAAAACCTAAAAATTCGAATTTTTTCATGCATAATCCATCTTAATCTTTGAAACAAAAACCAAACTACTCTTAGATATAGCAGAAATAAACCCAAGTTTATAAGAAACCTTTCCATAATCTAGAAATCCATGAATTACAGGTCAAAATTTTAGCAAAACACATAATTTTGAAAATGAGTTATACTTAATATCAATCCCAAAACTTATATATTAGAATTCCTCGTTAAAAATTAGGCTATGTTGGTTAAGAAATCTTCTCAAATGGGATAACAATGAAGGAGAAAATCAAGGTCAAAAAACTGAAACCCTTAATGTCAAAATCGAGAGGTCGAAGACGAAGACTTTTAATAGGAACTTTGACCACAAGCTTGAGGGCACGTGGCCAATCAAGAATTTTTTATTTTTTTCTAAAATTTTTATTAAATTTTTCTGGTCAAAATGATATACGGTAAGGCCATGTTTGGATATCCCTAGCCTAAGTTATGAAAAACTAAGGTTTTAACTTACGAATATTTTTCCAAATTTACAAATTAACCTGTCAACCTTTCTAGCATATGAATTTGATCCCCAATGTTTGTCTATGAGTACTTCAAAATATTTTAAGACAAAAAGTCTCGTACACCTATGTTCAACAATTATGTTAAGTCCAGTATTTTAAAGTCCCAAGATAATTATATATAAACCACCAGAATTTTAAAAGATACAGTTTTAGTAAAAAACTAACTGACAAAATCCCAAATACCTAAACATTGTATATAGAAAATTAAGCACCAACTCTTCTCAATTTCCTATTGTGATATATGGTTGATCGAATACCGAACAAGTTAGTGTTTCCTACCTTTTCAATAGTATACTTTGCGTATTTGGCATACTACTATTGTTATCACTATGTGATAACTCCTATTTATTCTTAGTGTGTGGTTGTTATTATACTATCATACTACATATTTTATTACACATCATCAGTATTTGAATTTATCACCAGTATTTAAACTTAATTAAGGATCAATTTTAACCCTTCTCATCTAGTAACTGGTATCATGTCTCATTTTGATTCTGTTACCCTTATACTTTTGTCCCGTTTTACTAAAAACATCAGTATTAACGAGGAAGTAAACTAACATATTATCTTATGGAACTTTCTACTTGGCCTACTAGTATCTGATGATTAAGAGCCATAATTATTGCTATATATGTATGAGTGCCACTTTAATTCTATGCATTGCAAGTTATGTTCCCCCAATAGTTTTGGGTTGATTACCTATTATTATTGGTTTTACTTATGTCTTAAATACTTCTATACCCCTTAGTGAATTGGTATGTATGGGATTATTAATTCAAGACTCTTTGAATATGTTTGCAGGATCCTAAATAAACTGGTAATGAACCTTATTTTCTTAAATGGATTAGTAAGTGTGTGATTATCAGCTTATTATTGTTAGCATTGCTGAAAAAAATTATATACACGCTCCAACTCTCATTTATACCTATATACTTGTTATAGAACTGGTAGAACCTTCTTAGCATATTTTTGCTAATTTCTTCCTTCTCCAGATGCGCCCGGGGAAAGAGGATAATATATTTTCCCAAATTGAGATAGAAACTAGTCTCTTGTTTACGTATGTGATTGTGTGGGAAAAGAATAAGTGAGATGGTAGCAAGGAGTGGTTCTTTTCAATTTTTAATATTATAGTTTCTACCGAAAAATGTAACTCACCCGTGTGGCGGTTCAACCCTGTGTAACATATTAATAATGAATGAAAAGTTATGTTATTCCACCTTAGCTTTGATTCATTGCTTTATGTGTACTTCTTGTACATTCATACCAAAAATCATGGTGTGACAAAATAGGTACTCGAGAATCTTATGACCAGAATGTAGCGTGAATATATCACCCAATAGATAATGTTTGCAAATACGTAGGTCAAATATTATAGTCATCAAATCCAAATAGTGAGTGGAATAATTTCCCCCGTGAGGCTTATTCTTTCAGGAAGCATAAACTATAGGCCTTTCTTTTTGCATCAAAACGCCTCCTAGGCCCTAGAGTGATGCATTTGTATATACCAAATACTCCACGCCCCCATTGTATCACTATGAAAATACTGGTTGTGTGATTTTTCTTTATCTCCTTAAAATATATCTGACAGTCTGCGCTCCAAATAATGGTACTCCCTTTCGGTTGAGGTGAGTTAGTGGCCAAATAATCTCTGAGAAATCCTAAATAAGCCTCATGTAGTACCCCACCTGATAGAAAGGCTTTTTGCGTGTATCTTTTTCTTTGTCGTTGCTTGAAAAATCCTTCTAATCAAAATCCTTATGTACCTACATAATATATGAACTCAAGTGTAGAGGTAAGTAAGGGTATCAATCCACATCCTAGGGAGTAAAGCAAAGGGAACAAAATTGTAATTCACTTTTTATTTTCTTTTTGTGCTTTTTCACTTTTTCTAATTTTTTTAGCTTTTTCAATATTAAAACAATAAGGGTGAGGTGAGATTTTAAACTAAACTAAACTAAATATGATATGATAACAACTAACTAGAAAGTGACGAAAATGAAAACAAAGTCTAACACTAAAATAAGAGATAAAGTGAGGTGAATAATTGTGAGAACAATCAAGGAATGGGATTACACCTCAAATTTTAATTATTCTAATTAATTAATTGAATTAATTGAATTTTCCCAAATTAATATCAAGATTACAAATCAACTCTTGTTGCAAATGTAATTTTAATAATAACATTTTAGAAAATTAAGTTTAATACCTCACAACTCTAGAAAAATAAATCTACACTCCTTTTAATTAATCACCCACTAGGATCGATTAATTAAAGTTCATGTAAATCTTAGAAAATAATTTTAGAGTTCAAATTCAAGTGATAATAACCCACTTAAGAAACCCCTATATCTAGTTCGAATCTAAAATGGGTATTATAACTAGAATATCGATTTTCTCTCGAAATCATTTACCCTCTCTCGAGGCGTAAATTTAAGGGTGAGGGATCAAAATTAACATTCGAAGGGGCTTTTCAAGTAATTAAACTAATTAAAATAAAATAACATCAAATAAGGGTTTTACCTCACCCCTTGAAAGGGGTTTTAGCCTAACATGGTATCAAACATAACAAACAAATATTCAATAGGCATTAATGAACTAAAAGAGTAGAGAAAGAGAACAAATCTTCACAAGTTTCCTTGAAATTGGCAATTTGAACTCTATCCTTGAAATTAAAGAATACAACCCTCCAAGTGAGTGATCAAAGTAATATGAAATTAAAATCAACACTTAATTAAATCTCAATCAATATTTAACCTCACAAATATCTAAAAAAATAAAAAAGAATAAAACAAAAACTATTTACAAATAGTGTTTTTCCCTACAATTCTCTCTCTCAAATTTTCTCTATCAAGCTCTTTCTTCTTTGATGAGTCTAATTCTTCTCTTTATAATAGGCATGGAGCATGAGGGGTATTGTGGGTAGGGTTTATGGTGTAGGATAAAATGGGGAGAGGTTTTGGAATAAAGGTGAGGGTAATTTAGGAATTAGAAGGGAGCATGTGGTTATGGTGAGGTCATGTGGGAAGGTGGGGGAAGTGAGGTAATGGTGAAAAAAAAACAGATTTGGTTTATGAGGGTATAATGGGAAAAAGGGAATAAAAGAGTTAGTTGGGGGTTTTTAAGGGTATTTGGGTAAATTGGGTTTAAGAGGGTTTTATTTAGCACATGGGTTTTAGTAAGTTTGGTCTTTGGTTTGTTTTGTGCAGGTGAAAGAAATCGGGCAAGGGCTTGGAGATGGATTAAAGGTTGAAATGGGTTTGGGCTTTGATTGTTGGATATGGGTATGGAAGATGGATCGGGGTCAAGTTGAATGGGTTCATGGTGCTGGTGGAGGTGGTCTTCGGATAAGGTCGACAGGTGGGAGGTACCTTGGGTCGCGCCGGAGTGGGAGCGGATATATGGGTTGTCGGGTTCCGGCGGCTTGGCTGGGATCGAGAGAGAGAGGGGGCGGAGCTGGGCGACAGGGTCGGACTTGCCGGCGATGACACCGGAGGTGTGGCAGGTGGTTTGCAGGGCACCGAAAATGGGTTGCTGCCTTGTGTCCGAGTTGTGTTGGTAGAGGTGGGTTGTCTGTAGATTTGGTATGGTGGTCCGGCGGTGGTGGTTTAGATGGGTCGCCAGTTTTTTGGTGATAGCCGCCGGTGGTGGGTTGGAAGTTGAGATATTGGTTTGTGGGTATGTGTTGTGTGTGTGTTAATAGGAGAGAGAAGGGTTTAATGGGGGTTTGAGAATGGAGGTGAGAGAAAGAATTGTGAGAGGTTAAAGAAGATGGTAGGAGGGATAAGGTGTGGATAGGGTGTAGGGGAATGTGGTGGGTGTGAGGGTGTAGGATAAGTAGGATTCGGTGTAAGGAGTGTATGTTTAAGTTGGACTCTTAAAAATAATACTAACTAACTAATAACACTAAAAAAAACTAAAAATCATAAAATTAAATTCCTATTCTAAAAATAAAATAAAGACTACATAAAAATAAAACTAAAAAGAAATAAAATGAAAAATAAAAATAAAAATAAAATTTAATAAAACTTAAAATAAAAATCCTAAAAAGAAAATGCAAAATCAAATAAAACTAAAATACATAAATCCTAAAAAATCTAATCCTAATAAAATAAGATAAAATAGAATAAAAACTAAAACTAAAAGCTTAATAAATATCAAAATAAATTATACTAAATAAAAAGATATATATAAAAATAATATAAAATAAATCCTAGGAATTCTAAATAAATATAAAATAGATCCTAAAAATGAAAATGACTCAAACTAAAAATCTAAAAAAATACAAAATCAACACACACACGGGTCGAGGAAGGCTAAGGCTAGGATGCGCTAGGTTAGGGTCAGGGGATTGGGTATTTAGCTATATTTTAACTGCAAATTGCCTGGAAATATAGCTTTTGACACCGCAACTACAATTAAGCCTGCATATTTAACAATTAAGCGCATAAGACCCATATTGTCGAGAATTAGCAACTAAAGTACGTCTATTCGAGGTATAAATTGTACAGTTTTGGGTGCTTATCACCACCAAACCCAAGAAACTCCTAATCTTAGTACGTGTTGTGGGTTGTCCGCAACCTACTATAGTGGATACCTTAATCGGATCCACTGAAATCCTAGTTGGGGATATAACATGGCCAAAGAATTGTACCTATCGAAGCCAAAATTCACACTTGTAGAACTTAGCGTACAGCTTATGTTCCCAAATTTTTTTCAAAACTAACCACAAATGTTCCTCCTGATCTTCCTTCAATTGAGAATACATTTACTTATCAGTAATAAATAGGATAACAAACTCATCCAGAAACAGTCAAAATACCTTATTCATCATATCTATGAACACTACGAATGTGTGAGTCGACCCAAATGACATGACCCAAAACTCGTATGATCCATATCGCGTGAGAAATTTAGTTTTCGGAATGTCTTCCTCTCGTATACATAACTGGTGACACCTTAAATGCAAGTCAATTCTGTAAAACAATGACGCGTCCCTCAACTAGTCGAATAGATCATCAATACTCAGTAATAAATAATTAGTCTAAATTGTGACCTTATTTAGTTCCCAATAATATACACATAATTGTAGTGAACCATCCATCTTCATAACAAATAAAACTGGATCTGACCATGGAGACGTATTCTTCTGAATGAACCCCCTGGATCAGTAGTTATTGAATCTACTCTCGTAGATCCCACATCTCCTATGGATCCATCCAATACGATGCCATTGCAATGGATCGGATGCCAACTTTATACAAATTCTACCTCTCCAAATGGTGTTAATTCCAACACTTCATCAAACACATCCGTAAACTCCTACAATCTTGGTATCGAAACTAGCGATATGGTGACCTCCTCAGACGAAGTCCTATCTATATAATACAAGTGTGTGACAGACCTAGTCTCGAGAATACGTTTTGATGAGGATGATATTAAGGATAATATAAGGGACTACCTCAAATTCGTTTACTGCTAATCTGATGAGGATGATATTGTTGGTCGAGAATACATTCTTATCCATCACAAAAGGCTTACTTTTTTCGCTAGTCATCTCAGCCAGGTATCCATACGAACATCCATTTCAAATACCCCTACTGGGTGCACCTTATATCATTTAAAACCTATCAATGGTTGATGATATGGAACTAACCTCTTCTTAATGAGCTTTAATCCCTTAAATAAGTCCTAAAACATGACATCGGTTGATCTTCCATCATCCATAAGTATTCATAACACATTGTACCCATGGTCCCTGGTGCTGATGATTAAAGGGTCATCACGGGGTCAATATTCCCTTGAAGTCCATTCGTGAGAAGACTACCACCAAGGAATCAATGTATACTTTATTTAGCTTCCCTAGCTTCGGCTTTACAATAGCGAGGTTAACTTCCAGTCATTTGGGTGCTGACCTTGCTTTCATGACATGTGCCTTCTAGTTGGCCACCTCAGTTCCTCTATCATCCACGCCTTCACTAATCATTTTAACGTCAATGGGAATTATGTGCATGCATCCCTTAAGCTCAGGTATCTTAGGTGGTAGATCCAAGTGATGATCACCGTTGTCTGATTCTTCATCTTTCTTATCAGCCTAAGTTCATCTCAGCCTATCATCCTTTGACCCACTATGCTTCTTTTTAACGTCATCCTTGGCACCACTATGTTCAACATACTTATGGAGTTTCCCTTGCTTCAATATTTTCTCAATCTAGTCTTTCATAGGAAAACATTTGTCTATCGTATGGTTGTGGTCTTGGAGGAACTCACACCACTTGCTTTTGTCCTTCTCGTGAGGAGTGGACTTAAGATTTTCAAGCCATTTGAGTGCTCAAACATATTTAACTTCATTGAAGATTAGGTCGGGACATACTGTCAATAGGATATAACTGGAAAAGTTGTCATCGACTGACCTTTTCTTTCCATCTTTTATTTTTTCCTTCTGAGGCTTCCCCCACTTACTTCTTTCTCGACATCTCCTTTGAACCCCATGGCCTCCTCAACGTTCATGACTCTCTCGGTCGTAGCCAGAAGTTCTATCATGGACTTGGGAGTATCCTTGGCCATCTTTCCAAGTATCTTGCCATTCTACATCCCACTTATGAGGGTTGTCATAATGATATTTTCCTCGTCCTCCTCCACTTCAAGTTTCTCCTTATTGAACCGAGCAATGTAGTCTCTTAGTGTGTCATTTTTCCCTTATTTCACATATAGGATTTAAGTCACTTTATGGGGGGGGGGGGGGGGGGGGGGATTAATGCGAAAAAGTTATGGATAAATATCTTGGCTAATTCTTTAAAATTATCAATTGAGTTTTTAGGAAGACACATATACCATAAGTCAGTTGTGACAGTGATTATACCAGAGAAGGCTCGACATCTCATCTCATCTGGGACGGAGTAAACATCGGTTGTCAATTGATACATCTCAATGTGATGTATTAGATTGGTACAACCATTATATTTCGGAGTAACAATAGGAGGCTTGAGCTTAAATGGAGTGGGGAACTTTACTCTCTTAGCTACAAAGGAAGATAGCCCCCGTGGATTGTGTCTTGTCTTTTTAACAGATCATCAATATTATCCTCCAACCTCTGAATTGACTATTCCAAGGTTTCTCTACTGCCATCGCATTATCTCCTCTACCTTCCCTATCAGTGGGATGAGGAACTTGCTATCGCACGGAAACCATTTGATGATTGTTCACTTCCCTTTGTTCTCCCTCTCGGCATGGATAAGTCCAAGGATCGTCATATCCACCATTCCCTCTAAAGGTGGAGTTACTGTATGAATGAGAGAGTCATTCACGTAGGTCTCCCATTGGTCTAAGATGATCAAAGACTGATCCCCTCCTAAGTTTCTCAAAGGACGAAGTTCTAGGTCGGCCTTCTTTTGTTGTCTTTACACTATTTCCCCTATCGACTGGTGATGGGCAAAATGTATCACTAGAAATCTCATACGGTTCCCACCAATCATCCTCGTCACAATCCTGATTATCTCGACCCTCTTGCACTTGTTTACCTAAACAAAGTCACCTTTGGTCAACCATGTCTCTCCTCTTCTTGTGGCATTAAACCTCCTTTTTTGGGGCCATGGGTGGTCCCCCTGTCGCTGCATCCCCAATTTCCCTGGCGACTAGAGTGATAATCTCCACCACTATGCCTAGAGTCCTATCCATCATGGTTTGGCTCAAAGATATAAATTGTTCTTTCTTATTTTATTAGATGGCAACTAACAAGCGTAGTTCTGTCGCTATGGCATCCATTTCTAACTCAGGTGGTGCCTAGATAGAACAGGGGACAACACCTGGAGGGAGATCGGAATCCATCTCTCTAGTGAGAGTGTAAATTAATTAGATGAGATAAAAGAAGCTTGAAGGTACACACTATAACTATTTCAATGGTGATACATGCCCAAAAAAGGTGTAGTTGGATCACCACCAGGGATTCAAGTAGGATCTAAGCTCGCAATGAGAGGAAGAAGAAGAAACCTCGCTTCCCACAAACGGTGCCAAAATGATGATACCATAGATATCACTACTTAAACTTGTAATAAGCTGAAGAAAGTAATATACAATAATGGAGATAAGAATAGTAGAGTAAATTTAAAAGGATATATTGAGAAGAGGATAAACATAATCATATAAATGGTTCAGCCATTGGCCTACTCCACTGTTCAAGTGTTTTTGTGTTTTTATACTAAACAATGGAGCTCTAATGGCTCAAATTATAACTCTCTAGCCCTTTCTCTCTCTAAGTTAAGTTTAATAGAGCTTGGGGTAGGGTTTATAATTTTTATCCTCCTCAAGGTGGAAGATAAAAGGTATTTATAATCTTAGGGGTGCATAGTGTGCCCCCAAGCATATAATAAGCATGACTATGGTGAAGCTACCAATAATATTTATCCACCTATACCTAGTACACATATGTCATGATGATGTAATATTCCTTCACTTCCTCATGAAGATCTCGTTATAACTCCCTGCCCACATGGACTAGTCATGCTGGAACCTTGTGTTATATGTGGGGTAGATGTCATCCCGAAGGTCTTAGCCCAATCGACACTAACATGTTGTATGTCCTTGTAAGCAACTGTTGAGCTAGGTCGAAGTGTAGTCTCGACTGTGTGAGTGGTATGATACCGAGACAAGACTATTGTAGATGGCTATTGCTCAACTAATAGGTCTTGGCCCCATAAGTTTAGTACGAGGTCGAGATTGTTAAGTAAGGACCACCCAGGGGACCCAGGACTGTCCGAGTTGATGAGTGAGTAAGGTCATCTTGGCCGGGTTGAGGATTGTGAAGGACAGGGCCATACTTATGTATATCAGAGGGCGACGCCGACTTTAAGCCCAATTTTAATGAAGGCACCTATCAATCGGAGATTACAAACCGTAGAATTGATGACTTGGAGGCATAGTTTGAGGATTTTGTCAAAGAATATCGAGAGGATTGTCATGACTACCAACATGACACTCACATGATGGTCCATCTCCAAAAGAGAATATGTATCATTTGCAAATGGGTCCCGATTTGCAATTGCCCTTACTACTATGATCCATATGCTCATGATCCCAATGCACATGCACCTTGACATTAGTTTTATGGGTTTTTTTATGTACTTATTATTGTTTTTCATCGCATATCTTGTAAGAACTATGTATTGTCTATCACCTTTCCTTTATATTTGTCATGTTGATTTTAATGAAAAGTTAAAATTTAAAATTTTGCTTGTTTCTATTTCGCATTCTTTTTTTTATTCAGGTTTTAGTCCTTTCGATTGACGACAATGCAAATGTTTAAGTTAGGGGGATAACAAGTGTGTGTCTTTAAAACTTCACAAATTTTAAAATGCCAAGAAAAATTGAAAAATGTCTAAAAGTTCATAAAAAAAATTAAAATTTCAAAAATTCCCAAAAAATTGAAAAAATCGAAAAAAAGTCAAAAATATTTCTCTTCAAAATAATAAAAATTAGAATTTTAATTTTTCAAAAATATCACTAAATTTTTTGTTTAAAGTCTCAATTTCTAAAAATAAAAAGCATTAAGCTAAAATTGACCAAAGATGTTAATTGAGAGAAAATTGATGACTTTACAAATAAATGTGAAGATTTATTAACCTGGTGAGATTTCGAGCATATCATTTTTTTAGTATTTAAATCAATCTAAATTAATAGTTATGTCAACGTTCAATTCAGCATTTAAGTAAGTCATTGAAGATCCCTAAATATTATTTTCATCGGTTATAGAAAATTAGTGAGTTGTCGTCTTAAAAACATGCTAAAAATATCTCCAAAACAAATTCAATCGCGAAACGCATATAGTAAAATAATGAGTAATTTGGATAAATAAAGTTGGGCCATCTTTTGTTTACCCAAAAACATTTTCCATAAAAATTTGGGAAAATATCATTTTTCCAATCAAATTGAGCCAAAAAAACTATTCTTTTCGTTTGTTGACCCAAAAAAATCAATTACCTCGGAGTTGTCAAAATCGAAAATTCACCAATTAAGTCCAAATGGTGCATAAAAAAGGTAAGAAAAAAATAGAAAAATAATGCTCAACAAAAATTGCAAAAAAGGAAAAAAAAATAAAAAAATTAGAAAATATGACAAATAGATGGAAAACGAAATGAAAAAGAGAAAATAAGTCAAATGCCTGAAAAAGTGACAACAGACATCGCAAGCAAAAAAATTCGACCGAGTCTAAAAGACGAAATTAATTATCACGTGGAGAGATAAAATTCGAAAAGATAATAAGAGAGGTTAAATGGTGGAAATAAATGTAGGCCCCCTTTTCTCATGTGTGCTTTAAGATGACAAAACATTTTTTCTTTCAAAAAACTTTTTTTTTAATTTTGAAATGGACCAAGTTTGTGAAGCAAATTCAATTAAGATCGATTTTATCTTTTTTAATCATAAGCAAGAATCTAGGTGATTAAAGAAATTAAGACAAAGTAAAGCTCACAATGCCCGATGTACGAGGAAACCACTTAGAGAAAAAAATTTCCAGATGAACCAAGCCAGGGAATCATTATAATATGGTTTTACAAAAGAAGACATACAGACTTAAACAGCAACTCGGTCCCCATAAGCCTTGACACTCTTCTTCACTTTAACCGTTGCTCCACAGTTTTCATGCAAAAATTCTTCTACGATACTCATCCACTGCACACGCATCCACGAGTTCCTCGGTGTCCACCGATGCAGCATTGGCAACCATTTACGATTCGAAACATGGCCTTCACCATTTTTTCACCGCAAAACTCCAACGAACAATGTTGAATAGAGATGAACAAACTCCAGATGGTGAAAACAAGATCTCTATACCATAAGAGTATGAAAGCTCACACCTTGAAAACACTAAGGATGTTTTTTATCTTTGAAAACCTTAGAAAACTTATGCAGAAAAACGTCACAGTTCTAAACTCTATTTTGGTTCTGCACACCTCAAAATTCTGAGAGAAAATGCTTTAAATATAAAACTTAAGTCGGAAAGTCATTTTAATGGGAATCTTATGCTGTTTGAACGACTGAGTCATGTTGTGTGAATGACTCTTCATGTTTTCTGAAGTCATTAAACTCTAGGAAAGAATTCACACGACTCTAAACAATGCCCATCTCAGAATAATTGAAGTTAAAACCATTTAAAATCATTTTTGACATTTTAAAATTAGTTATAAAAAAAATCATCCTTAAAACATATTTCGAGTCCCATAAACATTTTGGATTCATACATGAGTGATCGGAACATGATGAAGATGTGAAATGTGCACCAATAAAACATGGCATGATATATCTTTAAAGCTTGGCCACTACGTCTTCAAAACTAAAACGTCATAGACTATATGGGTATCGTGAAAAATAAAAATCTATCTATGACTCAAACAAGTTTTGTTCTGGGATTAAGTCAATTACATACAAATTAACTTAATTTGAAATTTTGTCCTTACAAATATCCCCCTTATAGTATTCCGGGAAAAACCCAAATAGTGGAATGCCTAAGCTGGTTTGTCAAGCCGTATGAAACCTAAATCCTATCCCATAAAATCTAGAATAAAAATACAGCACAGACACTAGTATTTCCAGGTCGAACAAGCATGACCTGTCTGAATGTAATGTAGTCTTGAAATTTCTTCACGCTAAATAATACCTACATAGATGAAACATATAAAAACTTAGTTAAGTATGTAGGCACAAATTATATAAAACATACCAATATGTAAATCAAACCATTTGTTAAACATGTAAGCAAATTATGATACCAATTTGTGCAAGACAACATGATACCAAAATATAAACATACATATGATCACAGACATGATCCCAAGATGCAATGCAAAAATAACATATGTGATCAACAAATAAACTCTCCCCCTACATCACATATCATCTCTCCCCCTTTTTGTCTCAAATAGACAATAAGTGAAAAAGATGAACAAAGAATGTCAAATATAGAAATGATAATAATCAAATGAAGCATATCTAAATAAACATGGATATATGTATCCAACTAAAAATAATCAGAAGATACCAACTCGTAGCGCGCAAATAGTCACGAAATGAAATCATCAATATCAACAATGATGTGACTAAACAAATTAATGTAGTACAAGATCTTCATCACTTTTATTGTATTATATACCCCATTAATTTGTACATTCTAGCATTCCCGTGCATGTATTTCCCGGTTCTTATACTCATTTATTGACTAACCCCTAAATTCATCATATAAATTTTGTATGTATCTTTATTGAGCTTTTATAGGTCTTGGGAATGCATATTGGGAAGTTTTGTTTTTATCCGGAGAAGTTTCGTATACACTAGCACAGTCGGGGACATTTTAGTAATTACATCATTTGTATTTTGATCCAATTTTCTTCACGAAAGTTGTGGACCTTCATCTCATCTTCGCGTGGCCTCCGACGGTGCTTGAACCAGATATCGAACGAATAGGTTACAAAAGTTTCGGTGAAACATGGGATCTATAAAGCCAAAGCTATTAAACCTTCATTTTGGATCAACAACGAATTGATTCTCCCTTGTTTTGAATCGATTCAGTCTCAGATAGTGCATCATCTCTTTATATCCAAATCTATTCAGATTTACCCCTGAATTGATTCGGCCTGGCATTTCCATCTTTCTTCTTATTACTAGTTTTCCATTGGATTTTTTTTTTATTTTTAACCTTGTTTTCTCTTTCATTTGGGAGATTGTTCTTACTTGTGATATTTGTTGGAAATAGAAAACACTCTCTTCTCTCTCCTAGGTCAATAGTATTTATTATTTCTACCTACTTGTAAAGCTTGAATTATTAGCTGATTTGTGGCTATTAATGCAAGAAAGGTTCATTTACTTCATCTCTACTTGTTCTATTAGCTTTAATTTGCATTTATTACCATCTCTACTATAGTGGTGTGTTTGAGCATTATGGGTTGTTATAATATGTGTTCTCTTGGCATGTTTAGTTTAGTTTTTATTATAAGTAGCTAAATTTAAGGTTGAGGATCATAATCCCACCTAGGATGCTTGTACTTCAAATTTAGGGTTTGGTTTCGCATTTCTCTAATTGAACTTTATGTGTTTGTATTGAAGTATCCTAGCTTCTTAACTTCTCTTGTCATGTAAGGGATGGTTTTTGAAGTTTTACTTCAAACCAAACCCATTTTACAACAACTAATTAATCCTTAGTACTCCATTGATGAGTTAATCTCTACATGGTTGATGTTCGGACTTAATTAGTTGTGCTCAATTAGGGGTGATTTCAACCATGTCCTATTATACTTTTAGTGAATCCAAGGTGGGAGAGTGATCCACAATCCCCTTAAAATCTTGAACTCAAGCTTATCTTAGTTCCTTTCATAGTTTTGTAATTATTAACTAATTAATTGTTCATCAATAGCATGTTAATTTAGAGATTACCCTCAATCATTTTTTCAAACAATTAAATCATCTTTTCACTTTCACCTTTGTGACATTTAGAAAATCCTTTTTAACCTATTATTATTCTCTAAGGAGTGTTTCAATCCCTATTGTTTAAGATTCCTTACTTACCGCATATTACTTGTTACGATAGATTTACACTTAAATCATAAGCATTATTTAGAGCACACCAATTTTTTAGCGCCATTACCGGGGAGTGTATTTTTTATTGTAATTGTTTTATTATTTCGTAGTATTTTTCCTTTTGTATTTTTATTCTTTGTTTTAACCTTTTTTGAAGGATTGACTATTTGAGCACTAAGAATCTGTGATTCGCGGTTTCTCACTTTCTTGCTTGGATTCTCCATCTACAAATAATTCGGTAATCATGTCCTATTAATATAGGTATTACGATCATTCTAATGATTCTTAATTTGGGGATAGTTTTCAAGTTTTCCATTTTGAAGATTTTCTTGAGATTGAAAGACTTGAAAACAATTATCATAATGATAATTGTTATTGGGAGCTTGAGTTGGATTCATTATTCGAATCCAATGACGATTCTTCTTCCAATACTTTCGAAGACAAGTTTCAACCAAATGAGGAATCCGAGGCTTTTGAGCCGAGGAAGATTACTTTGGAAGAAAATTTTCTTCTTTACTCCCAAAGTTTGGAAAGCCTCAATAGTGCTAGAATGAGACTTGGAGCACTTTGCGATGAGATGAATTCTTATGCACAAAACAACGAGGAGGTGGAAAGTTGTGTTTCACCTCAATTTTTCAAAAAATATATCATCGAATTTATTCCTTCCGACAATATGTTGGCGAATATTGAATTTATTTCATTACCATATACGTTTTCCGTCATTGAACCATTAGAATTACCAATTGATTCCTATGAGTCGGTAGAAACTTTTAAAACTTCTACTATTTTTTCCGATGAGGACTCCTTATCGGACATGTTTTCTATGGATGTTATCCCCACATGTGCACTATCTCCCATTCCATTTGAAAAAACTTTAGGAGATGAGTCAATTTTTCTTGGACCTGAAGTGTATCTTTCCCCTTATTATCCAAATCCCCCATCGTCCGCCCAAAATTTCAAATTGGCAATGGTTTAATTTTTTCACCACCTAGATGTCATTCGTTGTTCAAACGGAATTATTATTTTCCGGGAGGCATGTTCTCTTTGGAGGGTCCACTTCTGATCTTTCAAAGTCAAATACCATTTTGGGTGGATCTTCGATTATTTATACTTCTAGTGTATAGTTAGTTGGAAGTCCAAATAGTAAGTTGTAAATAGTTAGTTTTTTTTTCTTTCCTTTTATATTTAGTCTAGTGTAATTAGTTAACTTTTTGTTATTTGTTTTTTCTATGCTCGGTACTAACTTGTTTTGTAGATTCTTTGGACTCGTACTTATCTGGTAGTCACTCCAATTTTGGGTAATATCGTTATTTTCCTCTCTTTGTGTTGCGTTCTTAATGGCATTGAGGAAAATTAAACATTTAACTTAGGGGGTGTAGGATAGTCTATGCACTTCTTGTGTAGTCTATGGATTTTCTCACATTTAGTTACTAAGCAGGCTTTTTGTTAAAAATTGAAAATTTTCATAAATATTTTCTTTCTTTTTTCTCCTTTGTTGGGCATTTTTACTTGTTTCCAATGATAAATTTCAATAATTGCCCGATCTGATTGACAACTCAACAATGCATGTTCTCGATTTTAGAAGTTATTAGACTTTAGTCCTCAAATCATTGATATTGTGAATAACTTCATAAATTAAACTTTAACCCTTGAGCACATGCGCTTTTCTTGTTATATTGATTTGGTTTCAGATTATATAACTTGGTAATCTTTTGTTGCATTGTCTATCCTTACACTGAGTGAGATTCATAACATACTTTAATTTCTGAGTGTTATACACTATTCTTTCCTCATTAAAAACGTTGATTTCATCGGTAATCTCACTATTCTTTCATTTGATCGTTCATTAATTTAGTTTATATCTTGAAATGTGTTACTCGAGCATGATTTGGATAAATTATTTTGACTCGAGAATTGCGTAAATTTTAGGAAATGATCATAGGCAATCTTTGTTATTTCATCCATATTAGCCTTGACCTCACCATTTATATTTCCCTAGTCAATCCCTTTGAGCCTAAATATAAGCCTTTCATTTCATCACCTAAAATCCCATAACCAACTCCACATTGGAGTTTTAAAACATATATATTACCTTCCTTACCTTAGTTTGGAATGTTTCTTGGGATTGAATCATGTTGTGTAGTGTGGTTGCAATTGAAGCATATGAAAAAAGTGAGAAATGTGAAGAAAAGAAAGAAGTGAAAAAGAAAAGAAAAACACAAAAAAGAAAAAGAAAAGAAAAGAAAACATGAGAAAAAGAAGAAAAGAAAAGAAAAGAAAGAGAAAGTTTGTATATGTTGCATATAGTGTTCAATAATCTTTCTTTCTCTTCAATTTCATATTTAATGCTTGTTATGAGAACTTGTTTTCCATTTTTTTTATTGCCCGCATTCTTCCCATTATTCTAAGTTTTCATTCCGAACACTTTGAATCCGTACATATACCTTTCGTTTTTCACCCTATCCCAACCTACATTACAACCCTATACAAGTCCTATGTGATCTTAGGGTGAGTTCAAATTAAAAGTCAAAATATTTTTGATAATCTGTGAAAATGCATTTTGCCTCTTTTAATGTGCGATATCTTTTATTGAGATTACAAGTTTTTCATTTTCTACATAGAGTTCTTCATTTCTGACATGAGCGCGACCTAGTTTCCATTTACATTTACTCTTTATACCTGCATGTCCCATGTATTACCTCTCATTCCGAGAGATTTCATTTGTTGAGTGTAATTCTCATGAGGATTGAATATATGCATTCTTTTATGTTTATCCGGTTTATATAAGTTTTTACCAAATCATACTATGCATGTGCTCTCCCCCCCTCCCACTTTTAAAGCTTCAATTCTATGACATAAATTCAACCTGTTAATAACAACAGACTTATGTGTGAATTCGTTCACTTTGCTATATACCACGTTTGAAATCTTTTACGCTGTTGTTGAGTTTGTCGCATGTTGGTTGGGTATATTTTGAGGAAATCGTATGATGTTTGTGGTTTTCATCCCTTAAAAACCTCACGAGATGACACTTGCCCACTAGGGTAACCTAGGGGTTTAACGACTTACTTCATACACTAAATGCACTCGTTCGCCTGTAAAAGTGGCATTTATCCCTTTTGTACATATCTCCTTTGTTGTCATTTTCTTGTAGTTCTTGTTGTTTCCTATTTAGTTGATAAGGACTAGCAATGTGTAAGTTAGGGGGTGCGATATGATGCAAATATTGCGTATTTGACCCATTAACCTACGCGTTATTAGTCCCCTCGGGTATCTCAATCCCATACTTATTCTCATTAACCAGACAACCTTGTATTTATATATATATATATATATATATATATATATATATATATATATATATATATATATATATACATGCTTTGCATGGGTTAATTAAACTTTTGTAGGTATTTGGATGCTTAGTATGAAGTTCAGATGCTTTCCGGAAACGTTTCGTCGACTTTTGCAGATTCGAGGGCATTTTATTAATTTCAGCATTCGAGTTTGAATTTCAAGCTCTGCACGGAAATTGTAGCCCTATGATTTCTCTTCGTGTGGTCATCGACGGTGCATGAATCCGACATGTATCGATAGAGTTATGGCATTTTAAGTATGGTTTTGACTTTAAAAAAACACTCAAGGTCACATTTAAGGGAATTTTATTCATGCCATATTTTGGTTTTTGGGCCTAATGTCTTCTTTGATATTGTATCCCCCTGAGTTAACTTCGCTTACCCTCGGACCGTGCCTAATTTTGAGTTATAACGACGAAGTTACGACAGTTTTTGTAAAGTTGGCCAAAGTTGAAGATTGCAGACCTGTAGGGTGTGAATCGATTCCGCCAGAATCCGAACCGATTTAGAATGCACCAGAACACCAGATTTTCATTCCGAATCGATTCGAAATGGCTCCAAATCGATTCGGACATGTTTCCTCTATTTTTCTTTTCACTAGTTTGCCATTTGGGTTTTGTATTAATACATTTTTCTCTCATTTTTAAGAGACATCTTCGTTTTTTTGCTTTAGTTTTTAGGTTAAGAACATTTGGGGGGATATTTGTGGAGTACCCCTCTCCACCATTTTCTTTGGGTGTTTGACACCATTAATGTAAGTTATTTTTACTATTCACCTTCTTCTCCCATATTTATACCTTGTAACCTAGTTTCCATGCTTACTTAATTTTTATGCTTAGATAAATTAATTATAGTTATTTATTTCTTGTTTTAATCATTAATTAGTTGTTTTAAGTAGTTTATCCATGTTGTGTGAGTATTTAAATACGGTTTGGACCGTGTGTCCTCCATTGATGGGCATCTAGCTCTGAAAATTAGGTTTTGTGTAAAATCACATTTAATTGAAACCGTGTGTATTAAAATGGAATTGTTTTGCATTTAACTTTCCGTGTCACGCAACTTAGTGTTTATAGCGATAATTCCATTTTAAGACGCGTGTCACCATTTTGAATTAAATGTTTTATCTCGCAACTTTGAGTTAAATTTCTTCTTACATGATGTTTATGATTAACTAAAAATGCTCGGTTAAATGTTTTCGAACTAAAATTCTAATTATTAGTGGTTTAGCCCATGGCGGGTACGCGATCCCGACTCTCGTTTTAAATAAATATTTTTAGACTTAAATTATTATTTTTTTTCCTTTTTCATCATAACACCCTATCACCTTTTACATTTTTATTTTTGAAGTAATAAATTAATTAAAATCTAAAATTCAATCACTCCGTGTGGATTCTCCATACCCGAATTACGGTTATTCTTCCTTGTCAAGTGTAGTTCTAGTTTAGGTTTTCGAATTGAGTAAACGAACCGATAATAACAATTTGCGGATTACACAACGCGTGGTTCGTGTTCGATCATAAGTATCAAAGCATGAATAAGCACTATCGACTGCATGTAAATTTTCCAAATAACCTTGAAGTACCAAAAAAGAATGAAACATCTCATATATGAAGTAGGTACTGAAACAGAACAAGGGCTCAAAAATCTAGACATGGTCGTTTAAACGACTACGCCATGTCAGTTAAACGACATAGGCATGTCATTTGAACGAGGTAAAAAACAACTTAAATAGTAAGTTTTCGTTCGAAGCATCTATCTAACGACCAAGAAATGACCTAAAAATGACCACAGTTGATAATTTTAAAATCTCATTTTTAGGGTCACTCGAACTAGTCTTCATATTACTTGGACATGTCATTTGAACGACGTCCAAAAGTCATTTGAACGACTTCAAAATTTTCTTTTTTTTAGCTCTAAAAATGGCAAAGTTTTGTCTAATGAAAAAATTAGCTAAAAATAGGTTATGAAAATACAAAACAATAGGAAAACAGACTCAGAATAGAAAAATAAAACAAACAAAACAATGTGAGTTTCATGCTAACATAGTATAAATGTGCTCAAATATGGATATGGAGTGAATGAGCGCGAACTACAAAAAATAAATCACAACATGAACACATCGAAACAATTAAGAAACTCTAATTGACAGCTAAATGTCATTAAACGTAGTTTTGGCACATAAATCCAAAATATTGACGATTCTACAAACAATAGCGTCGTGATATAATTTTTTAACATTAGGATTCGTAGTGCAAACCCGTTTATATATCCATCCAAACTCCCTCAAATATAATCATATCCATTTTCTTTTGAAAGAATATATCATGCTAAACTAATTGTCCCATTCTGGCATATTATTCTTTTTATTGCCATAATCTTTTCAGGATCATTTAAATGGTGGATTTAATGAAGAGATTATTATTCTCTAGTAGCCCATTCCCGTGAACACTCATTATTTTTTCAATTTGTGCAATAACAATCCTCACGGCATACAGTTCTTACATGCACACATCCTCCCAAGTCTAATTACGCATAAATGACAAAATTCAGAGGATAACGTCTCACCAAACTCAAATATGCGTGCGATGTCAAATATTCATATAAACGTGTGCATGTGTGCAATGGCATATGTACAAAGTCAAATCCAAATGCATATCAACGTCGAAACAACCCCATTTAGTCAATGGTTAAGATAATTCAACGCATCAACAATTATGACAATATGTCCTAGCCACATGGATAATGAAATGATGGGGGTTCAAGCACACTAATATGCCACATCAAACACGAAAACTTGTGACACATTTTTTAAAAAAAATTGACTCAAAAAATAATTTTTTTTTGTATTTTTTCAAAAATATATAAAATCAAAAATCTTTTTGTATTTTCAAAAACTTTATCAAAGAAAATCTTTTTGTATTTTTCAATAAGACTCAAATAAATGAAAAATATAATACAAATATATGTTCATGTCATAACACTACCAAGATATATATCATGAAGCAAAGACTAGCGTATGGCAAACATGGCAACACAATCATCCTTTAAATTTAGCATGGGAAGAATCGAGTGCAATCAAACAAGCACCGTGAAGTTTGATTCCTCAAGCCTCTAAGTGTGATTTCCTAACCCAAGTAATTGTGTAACGATACATCGGGGTTTTGAGAACCAAAATGATTGTATTCTGAAACTTCCTAGGAGAATTTTTAAGGACATAACAAAAATGCCCTAGGTGACCCTTCCTACCGTAATGAAAACAAATGTAAACACAAAGAGGAATGTGACCTAAATGTCGACCTCTCCTAAGATTCCTACTTGGCTCTCCCACACAATATGTATTGTCTTTAGGAATGGGAGCAATGAGATAATCTAAGCCTATACCACACCTATCATCCTTAATTTGAACGGTGCCTAAATTCCTATCAAATTTTTCTGACCTTGCCTTCAAATCAAACTTCACCTAACTCGAGTATATGAATCTCTCCTCTGGCTCACTAATCCTAAACTCAACAAAATGTCTAAACTCATCAAACTCTAGAATATCCTTTTTCATAGCCTCTATCAAACCTCGAAGATTATCTCTCACACCCTCAATGTACTCTAGTTTCTCTTAAAAAGTCTTCTCCCATGCCATAAGATCCTCAATCGATGCATCGTTATTTTCTTCGGCATAGTCATTCAACCTAACTTGCAACTTCAAGCTTTCCTTTTTTACCTTTACTGCTTCCTTATACAAATCATTGAAGGGAACTTGTAACTCTCCCACTTCAGTCTCCTCTTCCATACTAACTTCACACTCACTCACTTGGGATTCATGAAAAAAAATTGTTACTTAGGTCGTTTAATACAAGATTAAACTATTGAAGTAACTCCGAACTTGTTTTTGATGTAACTCTTTTCTTTAAATCAAAGCTAGTTAATCACAAGATGTTTTTAATAAAACATGCACAATATCTGTTCAAGATTATGTAACAAGTTTTGACAAACAAAACTAAAAGATTTAAATCAGCACACCAGCAAGAATGAGATGACGAGATGTAGAGAGATTAAGGACAAGGCATTTATAATGTGGTAAAGCCTCACCCAACTGAGGAAATATCCACGGTGACTTCTAAGTCACAAACCAAAAATCCACTAAAACAAAATATACAAGTTACAAACTATTTAACACACATGCACAAAAAATAATCCTATACAAGTTTAGAATATGTACCCACTGGTTTGATTCTAACTTTTCTGCAGGTATGATGTTGATATGGCTTTCCCAGTTTGCTAACTTCACCACTTTGTTCCAGTCTTTACATCGACTCTTGAAGATTCAAGATCCTATAGCCAACACTTATGTGTTGTAGTGTGAAATTTTTTTGTGAAAGTTCTTCTAACACATGCACGCGCACACACACACACACACACACTTATTTATACAAACAGTCCTATCAAATCACAGATCAGATCTAAATGATGTTATTTTTAGTTTCTCTCCTCTTTAGAAATGAAGAGACTTTATTTGACCTTTCAAATAAACCCAGAATCCAAGGCTACCTTGCTCAAAATACTGTTCAAGGTCTTAATCAATTTCAGAGGGTTTTGAAAATATTTTTGAAATTGAAAATCGCTAATTGCGATTCGAACTAGGTCAACAGTCTTGTTTCATAAGAACTAGAAACAGAAAATAGATTTGTTGATTCTAAAGTTTCAAAAAAATGTTTATAGAACAGTAATCAACAAATACGATTTCTCAAGATGAGAAGATGAAATGTGCAGATCTAAGTGTAATATGACATGCAATAATCAGATCTACTATTTCTATGAAAAAGAAATATAGATCTAACATGAAATGTATAAGTTGGAAACAAGATCTCGATCTCAGAGGACAAAACCTTAAACACCCTTCAAACCCCACCAACAACACACTGTCAAACACATAGGTATAGTGTTTGGTAAATACTGTTTAGGTGAAATGAGTTATGGTTTGAAAACGAAAAGGGTTTGGACGATTTAGGGTTTGTTTCTCTCTTCTCTCTCTCTCTCTCTCTCTCTTCTCTCTCTATTTAGACTAACTGCCAAAAGTTCTGAAATGCTGAGGGTAAGCCTCCTTATATAGGGGCAAGGAAGGATCGAGAAGGTTGATGCAAATCCAAGGGCTGAGATATGGTCAAGGGCATTTGACATTGATCCAACGTTTAAGATCAACGGTGATTTAAACGTCCTATGATTGGTCTAGATAGGTTCACGGGGATTGAGTTCAAACGCATGCAGAGCGTTGATAACAATGATCTAAAGGCTGAGATTACACAAGGTTAATGTGTCTTGAAACAAACACAAATCAGACCGGTATAAGGATGACAGGTGTAGGGCTGAGATCGGTTCTCACATGAGTGTTTAAAAATAATTACACACGCACCCTGAATTCTCAAGCACTTTCGGATCCTACCCAAACCAACTTTTAGGTATGAAAACATAAATCCAGATAATACAGAATGACCCCAAAAGTTTTATAAACCAAGTTTTAATTTCTAAAAAATCATTTAAAATTATTAAAAACTTCCCAAAAAATTATTAAAGGCAATTTAAATGGGATTAACCACAAACAACTCACACACAATCAAATAATACACTATATGAACAATGTATGCAATGCTATTTTGTGTGATTGAGCTTTATACCTTCAAATGAATCAAGCGTCTCTTAAGAAGAAGTATCTGAGGCTCTTTGGTATCTAGGGAATGGGACTCTAATTTTGTCACAATTTCCAAACTAGATGAGCACTTATACAATGTAGACTCAAGTGAGTTAAGAGTATAAGGTGCTTCAATCTCCCCCTTTGTAAATATGAGATAAAATCTCCTTTGAGTCATCTAGGACTCGTAGGGCTACAAAGAAATAAGGAAAAACATATTCCTATACAAAAATTCTATCTACCCATTTCCTAGAAAAAGGAAATTACATAACTCAGCTAATTATAGGCCAATACCCTAATAACATCTGTTGAATAAAACTGTACAGATTCCTGCAAATAATCACTATGATAAAGCTTATTAGAAATATGAAAAAAATGAACTCATAAGACTCAAATTTCTCCCCCATTTTGTATCAAATGGACAAAGGGAATAATACTTAAGTCGTAGAAGATAATACTTAAGATTATTCAGCACAAACCATTCCTATCGATTTTCGCAAAGCAAGAAATCTATTATAATCCAAAGGTTTGGTAAACATATATATTAGTTGCAAAACAGTAGGAAGATAATTAATTTCTAATTCCTTAGTCTCAACTAATTCGCGTATAAAGTGATGCCTAATTTTTATATGCTTTGTTCGCGAGTGTTGAACATGATTTTTAGAGATATCGATCGCGCTTTGATTATCACAATAGAGATGTAATTGATCTTCTTGAATACCATAATCATTTAGTATTTTCTTAAGCCAAAGTAATTGAGCCTAGCAACTACCAGCGGGTATGTATTCAGATTCAACTGTGGACAACGAAGTGCAGTTTTGTTTCTTACTACTCCATCCTACAATATTGTTACCAATATAGTAACACACTCCTGATGTGCTCTTACTATCATTAGTACACCCTTCCCAATCGGCATCATTGCATCCTATTATAGTACTAGGAGTATCATCGGTGTATCAAAGTCCTAAATTTATAGTGCCTTTTACGTATTTAATGATTCTTTTAACACAAACTAAATGGCTCTCTTTAGGATTATTTTGATAAAAGGGACACACAGAAACTGCGTACATAATATCAGGATGTGAGGCAATAAGGTATAGTAAGGTTCCTATCATACTAGGGTATAGAGTTGGATCTATGTATTTACTACTCTCATCTTTAGATAGTTTGACCGTAGTATTCATGGGAGTTTTAGCATCTTTAGCACTTTCAAGCCCGAATATTTTGACAATCTCTAAAGCATATTTCAATTGCGGCACAAATAAACTATCTGAATTCTGTTTGAATTGAAGACCCAGGAAAAATTATAACTCCACCATAAGAGACATTTCAAATTCTCTATGCATTATTTCATAAAAAGATTCAACTTCTAAAGGGGAAGTGGATCCAAAAATGATATCGTTGTCATAGACTTGAGTTATATGATATCTTTGTCAAAATGTTTGACAAAAAGAGTTTGATCATTTCCACCTCTCTTAAAACCTTTGTCTAAGAGAAAGTTGGAAAGATTCTCATACCAGGCTCTTGGCGCTTGTTTTAGACCATATAAAGACTTTTTAAGACGATAAACATGATTTGGATATTGAGGGTCGATGAAACCTTTGGGTTGTTCAAAATAGGTATCTTCAGTCAAGATTCGATTAAGAAAGGCATATTTGACATCCATTTGGTAAAGCGTAAAATGCAAGTAACAAGCTATTGCAAAAAGAAGATGAACAGATTCTAAGAGAGTAACTGGGGAAAAAGTCTCGTTAAAATCTATTCCTTCAATTTGATAGTATCCTTGAGCCACTAATCTAGATTTGTTTCCAATGATTATCACACTTTCATCAGATTTATTTTTAAATATCCAACGTGTGCCAATAACCTTTTTGTGATCAGGACTAGGTAAAAGATACCAAATAGCACCGACAAATTGAAGAAGTTTTTCCTGTATGGAAAGAATTCCAATGAGGGTAATCCAATGCCTCATTTACATTCTTTGGTTCCACAAGGGAAAAAAAATCATGAATAATGAGCATAGTTTCATAATTGAGATCTTGTACGAAAAGTCTCACTAGGGTTACCAACAACATTATCTATATGATGATCTTTAGAAACCCAATTAGGTACTTCAAGTGTCTCAATTGGTAAAGAATCGTTTATTTCTGGAGAGCCATTTTCTAAAATAGTTTCAGACTCTTTCACAATAGTTGGTTCTCCGGTCTTACTCTCAACAGTAGTGTCACTTACAATAACGTTTATGGATTCCATTAAGGTCTTTGTGAAAAGATTATAGACATGGTTGTAATACCCCGTAATTTTATTGATATTTATTTAAGGGATTAATTAAATTAAATGTGAATTAATCTGGATATAGATACTAATGAGATGTGAGTTGGTATTTGATTATGTTGTGTATATATGGAAATATATGAATATTAGAAATATTAAAATTGTCGCGAGACTGAAATACGATAATTTGGGAAATTTAGTTGGGACGCGCGTGTGAGTCGCGTCAGAAATGTAATTTATTTGAATTAAAAAGTAAATTTTATTTTTATCAACCAAATGGTCATTTTGAATGCGCCAACGAGTCTGGAAGGGTCGAAATAGTCAGAAAACACTAGCCGGGGGTTTAGTTTGGGTCCCAGGGCATTTTTGGGTCATACCGGCAACTTAAAAGGGTATTTTGGTAATTTTGAAATTTTGAGAATTAAAGCCTACGAATTTTAAGAGTTAATTATACATTATTAGTAACCCACTAAGCCCATTACCAGCATTTGACAAGTTAGAGGGCTACGGGAGTTATAGGAAGAGGTTCCTAAAAAAAAAAACCATAACCACCATCTTCAACCTTGGGAGAAAATCTGTAGAGAAAGGGGAGAGATCAACCCTCAACCTTCAACATCAAATTTTGAAGAACAATCTAAGGCAAGTGATTTAGTATTTTTAATGCATTGAATATACCTTCCATGCTTAGTGTAGGAATTATCTTTTATTGAACTTTTTGGAAGAAAACCCATGGAAATTGTTGGAGAAACTTTGAATTTGGGTTAGGATTTGCATGTAGCATGATAATGGAATGATCTAATGCTTGAATAGTTACATATGATGATTTAAAAACAGAGACACAAGAAAACTAGCAGTTCCTGTTCATAATGTTTGGAGATATATTTGAAGATTCATAGTAATTCCATGATTTTTGTAAAGATTTAACCCCTCAAATATGTTAAGGAATCATCTAGGATGATTAGAAATGGTTTATAATCGTTAAAACATAATTTGGATGGTCTTAGGGTGGATTTGGAGGGGAGAAGAATTGAGAAAAATGGAATTGGGATTTTCAGGGTTGAAACTTCCATCTAGTTAGAAGACTTGCCCGGGTCGTTCGAACGAACTTCTAACGAGATGACAGTATGACTTATAACGAGTTGGTATTTCATTAGAAGTCCTTCATTCAAACGAACTCGTTCGAACGACCTCGTTCGAATGAGATTTCTAACGAGTTGACAGAATGGCCTTTTTGGCCTGAATTGATTTCTAGTATCCCGTAGACTTATTTAAATGGTGAGATAACCTTTCCTTATTAACTATTGGGTATACTTTGGAGATTGGGGTACATTGAGGAGTAAAACTTAGAATAATGTCTTAAACCAAATGTCATTTATGGATTGGGAAGCGAGTAACTAATCACGAAGTGAGATTAATCGATAAATTAAATACATATACATCGGGGACATGTGATTTGTATGACACTAAGTGTTGGTATAAGAACGAGAAGTATACCACTAATAAAATATTTTAATATCTAAGATGTGAGAATGCTTAGTATATGTAGTTATATGTGTATGACATACCTACCATACTTGCTATCATGGGAGGTTGGCGTTCGTTTAGGGCCATCTAATCTTTGTGTGCCTACAGGGCGGGATTTAGATTGGTACCTCGAGGACATAGGTCATAGAAGGGCTTATTGAGAAGTTAATAAGTCTGCTGATCATGGGAGCGTAGGTATGTGCATGACCCATGTGATGTGAACTATGTTCGCCTCCATTGTTTTGTGATTGTTGTTAATGAAACGTTTCCTGAGAGATTCGGATTACGTGGTCCTCATGTACGTGATGTACCGGGATTTGATAGCAGAGTATGTGAGCACCACAGCTCAGCCTCAGGGTTCTAGTATGGTATATTTTTTATGAGAATAATATACTGCTATTTGAAATGAATTGTCGTGAACAATTGTGAGTACAAATAATGGCTATGGTTTGTAAAGCGAAAATGTGAGATTTATTATAAATTGTAAAGTGGGGAAACTTTGTAATAAGGTACAATACTCTAGCAATTAGAAGATGTTGGTATTTGAATTGGATATCATATAGAAATGTTAGATTTAGCATTGGACTAGATAGGTATGGGAGCAACTACAAATGGGTACGGGGCGTTAGGAGTGCACAATTAGTTGAGAGGTGAGGAACTCATGTGAGTGCACACACTATCATGTACTTTATATTCACTGTTTAATGATATTAAACACTTACATTTTTTTTAAAATTATTTTCACATTCGGTCTCTGACCCGTTTGCTTTCAAATCTATTTTTGTAAAAACCTTTTTAGGTGCCCAACCACAAGGACACCATGCATAGGAGTTATATTCAGGTGACGCGTTGTAGCTGCTATGGAAGTTACAGGACCTTGACAGTAGATGCCTCCATCTTCGATCTTGACTCTATTATCAGTTTTTATCATTTGTTGGGCATGTCGCCCATTCCTTTTAGAGATACCTTATCTATTCAGTTATTTCAGACTTTGTGTTGTAATTAATTTTAGTGATGCAGACTTTGTATTTATTTACTTCGGAATTCGGTTTGTTGTGAGGAGTTTTCCTCCAGACTCATTATTATTGGATGGTTATTCTATTGTGACTATATTGTGTTGATTATGTTAATTTTTCATAATTCATTTATTGCATGTTAATCGGATTTAATTAAAATGGACAACTCACTTTTTAAATACTAGGTGGTTAGTAATTATTAAAAAAAAATTCGACGGTGATGCTATGAACTGAACCAACTTGGCATTTTGTAATAATTCAATAAAGGAGTAGCTACCCGGTATTTAATTAGTCGGGGTGTCACAATGGTATGCTCTACTATCAAGGGAATATCCTAGAAAGATTTAGAAAGTGTCAGACTTTTGTTTTAAGAAGGCCACCCAAGTAAATCTGGTGAAATCATCAACCATAACGAGAATGTACCTGTGTCCACAAAGACTAACAGTTCGAGAGGGACCCATTAGGTCCATATGGATGAGCTCCAAGGGTTTAGAGGTAAGGATATCTTTAACTTTCTTATGAGGTGCCTTAACAATTTTTCCTTCCTTACATGATCCACAAACAATATTAGAGATAGGTTTGATCTTTGGAATTCCTCTAACTATTTCTTGTGAAGATAATCTACTAAGATTATCGTAATTTATGTGACCCATCCTATTATGCAATATTTCATTGTCATCCATTATGGCAACGTTATAGATTTCATTACTGTTCATGATAGTATAACAATTGTCAAGAGTCCTAAATCCTGTAATTATGCACTCACCTTTTTTATTTAAAATTTTACAATATTTCTTTGAAAAGGTGACAGTATGATTCGAGTCACAACATTGCGAAATATTAAGTAGATTAGCCTTAACACCTTTTACTAGGAGAACATTTTCAAGAACAGGCATTCCTTGTTCTTGGAGTGTTCCTTTACCAATGACTTGAGATGATACACCATCACCAAAAATAAATTTTCCCCCAGGAAAGCTGGTTTTGTTTAAAAGTTTTGTATCATCTCCAATCATGTGCTTTGAACACCTAGAGTCGAAATCCTAACCAGAAGAAGTGTGTTAAACTTTTAAAGCAATAATCACAATGTTACACTTCATCTGGGGTAAAAGCTCATCTTTTTTAACTCAAATAGCTCTTATTTTTATTTTACGCATATTTGCTCTCATTTGATAAAATTTACGAGCATTAGATTTTTGTTAAAAAATGTTTTGCGCATGAGTTTGAATTTTATGAAAAATTTGAACATTTGGTTTAGGAAAGTGCCTTGTTGTCCTCATTGGAAATGTTCTTTTAGGTTTGATCTTTCTCTTTCTATAGTTAGAGTTTTTGTCTGGTTGTCTAGGCAGGACATATTGTTATGGCTTCTCCTAGAGTAGTTAAAGTTCTGGTATAGAGGAGTATTACAGACAGGTTTAACTAGACGTCTAGAGTAGCAACCTTCAAAAGAATGACAGTATATATCATAGTAAGAACAATATAGATTGCTTGAAGAAGGTATATCCATAATAAAGTCTTTAAAAATAGGTTTCATGGGATTTTTATGTTGATCCTTATTCCTAGGGAGTACAGTTTAAAAAGCAGAAACACTCTTCCTAATCGGAGGGAAGATGTATTTAGCCTTAGGTTGACTATCACACTTATAGTGACTTGATTCCCCAGTATCAATCTTTTATTATTTTTCATCAAACTCATCTTTTAAGGAATCAAAATATGGGTAAGTTTCTATAGGTCTTTTGCCTCCTGACATAAACTTGATTGATTCAAAGTTTTTATTTTATGTCTTTAAATTTGGGCAAAACCCAATTCGAGTTCGATCATCAGAATTGGTTTTTGAGTCAGCAACAAAATCATCAAAATAGTTGAAATTGTTTTAAAACTTAGCAAATTTTTTGAAAACAGTTGTTGTCTTTTCTTTAGCTTGTTCCAATTCTAATAATGTCCCTATATATTTTTTCTCCAGATTTCGTTTGTTTCAATCAAAGTTTTTAATTTTTGATCAAAAATTTTGACTTCATTTTCATGAGTAAGACATTGGGTAGTATACTCTTCAGCGTTAAGTTTAACCATTAGAATAAGGTCTTATAATTTCTTAGTGAGGTCTTTCACAGTCTTCTCTAGTCTAGAGCTTTTCTTGAGAGTTTTCGCATAAAGTGTGTGAACATCAGGGAGGTCTTCAGTGTCCAAGTCACTAAGTGTAATGTGTGAAGTGACCTCTAAGGATTCAATTCATGAACTCACACACACATTGACATCTTCATTAACGCTTTCCCTTTGACTCACACACCCCATTGTAGAACTAGCATTGTTCTCAGAAATTAAAGCATCTAAACCAGTAGCAGCATGATTAATAACAACAGAAGTAGAGCTATTATCATCATTATCATATAAAGGCACAGGCATATAATCATTATAGATTATCTTGGCAAATAAGTACATGCAAGGATCAAAAACATTAGATGATTTAGGTTCCTCATTTTTAGAATCACTTGAATCATCCCATGTCTTGCAAATGTTGGCCCTAGTATGTTTATTGGTCATGTTTAGTTTAACTCTATAGTCTTGTGCTATATGACCCAATTTACCACATCTAAAACATTCAATATTCTTAAATTATTTGTTAGGTCTCTCATGAATGTCCTTGTGATGTTTGTCGTGACCTTTGTCATGAGGTTTGTGGTTAGACTGAGTTAGATAATTTGGCTTGCCTTGTCTGTTTGCCATTTTATTTCTAAATTTGACAATTTTCTTAAACTGTTTTGACATCAAGGAAATTTGATTATCCAAACTATCTATATCACATTACTCATCAGAGTCATTATTGGGAATAGTAATCTCAGGTTTCATCAGCTTAGAGGAAAAACTCTAATTGGAACTAGTCTGTTTCCTATGGGACTGGGTCAATTGTTTCTTAAATTCTAATTCCATTTCCATAGTTCTCAATTACTAGTGAGTGATTCAGGAGTGAGATTTTGGTCACTCATTTCCTCAATAGCATATATTTTGTTATCAAATTTCTGTACTAATGATCTTAGAATTTTAGAGACAAATTCATGTCTATCATAAGTTATCCCATTAGCATACAATTTGGTCACAATGTCAGTCAATTTTATGTAAAAATCATCAAATGATTCAGAGTCTGACATAATTAAAGAGTTATACTGTTGGACAAGCATCTGTGTTTTAGCCTTAACTCTAGTGTCACCCTCATGTGCAGTAATCAGTGTATCCCAAGCTTCCTTTGAAGTGGCATAAGATGAGATCCTTTTGAACTCATTTTCATTTATAGACATAAAAATGGCATTCTTTCTTTTGTTATTGTTTCGAGAAACATGCTTCTTTTCTTGAGTAAATTAACTTAATACTTTCTTAATCCTCTCATTACTTCCTTCAGTGGTTGGTTTTGTAGGATAAGTATATCCATTTTGAACAATATCCCAGACATCATCTCCTAAGGTTCCTTGTATGAAAGCAACTATCCTTACTTTCCAGTAAGCAAAGTTGTTTCCATCAAAGAGAGGAGGTCTGGTCAAGTTACCAAATCTTTCATTTTTCTCGTCCATTGTTTGATTTTAAGAAAACAATTTCAGAAATACAAGATCTTTAAAAAATTCTAAAGCTCTGATACCAATTGAAAAAATCTGTCACTTAGGCCGTTTAATACAAGATTAAACTATTAAAGTAACTCCGAACTATTTTTTAAAGAAACTCTTTTCTTTAAATCAAAACTAGTTAATCACAAGATGTGTTTAATAAAATGTAATAACCCTTATTTTTTAGTAATTCATTTTATATTAATTTTCCATGAGAGGTAATTATATAAAATATTGAATGATGGGGTAAATATTATTTTAAGTGAGTTAATAGATAATATTTACTAGATTTTGTATATTTACTGTTATGTGAATGTAAATAGCATTATGTTGCGATTCATGGTGTCGTTGTGCTTTAAACGACATTTATGGTTTAAATGAAGTTGGAACTTAAAATGATTTATGTTATTCCGGATGCCAACTTAGAGGGCGCGATTAGTCCCGAAATAGTCGAGATAGTTAAAATAAGTGTCGTATTGTATTTTTGGGTTTCGGGCACTTTTTACAGGTTATGACTTAATTATGTAGTTATGAGTCAATTTAATGGTGTATCAACATTTAAAGATGGAAATTTATACTTAGGGCACGATTATGTATTCCAATCCTTGTATTCCTCTTATATGTTCCTAAACTTAGAGAGAAATAAAATTTGGGGAAAAGAAGAGAAAGAACCATAGAAGAAGAAATTGAGGGTTTGATCTTGCTTCCACCGGAAAGGAAATCCTGATTTTTCCTTAAGGCAAGTTTCTTACTTGCTAGTATATGATTTAATGTGAATAATTTATTGTGATAGTTGAGTAGTTGGAAAATTAGGATAAATAATAGCTTTTGATAAATATTGATGTCTAACCCTTGGATCTTGTTATCTATATGAATTAAGCTAGTCATATGAGTTTGTTGTGGCGGAGAGATGTTGTGGTTGTGTTATTGGTTGATGAGAATGAAGGAAGTGTAAGAATAAAGGGTTTAGGTTTTGGATTTAGCATTGGAGAAAAAGAGAGAATTGTGAGTCTAATAGGCGAGGTCGACCGCGGTCGCAAAACCAGTTGACCGGCCCTTAAGGGGGAGGCATACTGCTTCCTTCGATAAGTATAAATTCAAAGAACGATCTACCGCGGTCCCATGACCGGTCGACCGGGCCTTCCAAAATGAGCTTTATGCATTCCTCTCTAGGCAAAACCCTTGAGGCGTGGTCGACCAAGGTCCCATGACCGGTCGATCGGTCCCCTATTTTTCACTCTTAAATCCCAAATTCTTTTTAGCTTCTTTCTTTTAAGATAGGGACTTAGGAACCTTCTTGAATGAAGTAAAACTAGATTACTAGAGTCTAGTAGTAAGGTATCTAAGGACCTAAGTTAGAAATGAGAGTTGGGGCTTAGATTAGGAATTAAATTAGTTAGTTAAGTTAGATAAAGATATATTTTTTTTTTATAAAGTGAGTTATTCTAGGTCTAAATTGAAATAGACTGATTTAATTTAGGTTTCTAGAATTGGGTTAAAGTAATATCTTACATTATGGGTTGAGGAATGAATGTTAATTCATGGAGATTTATATTGGAGATAATTAAACATTAAGGTTTATAATGATGACATTAAATGCATATGGCTCCGGATAAAATGTAAGGCATACTTGATAAATTAAATAACTTGTGAATGATAAATTGGTATATACACACCTCTCTAAATGCTATCATAGGGGAAGTTATGCACATGAGGTGAAGTCCCTTGGCTAGTGAATGCAGGGTGAATATAGTCCTTGGCCATAGGACCGGTTATATTATTCTGTGTTATTATTGTTCGAAGTGAGGTAATTTTGGGTGTGGTTATGACTCACTGTCGAAGCTATATCGCCGCTTCCTGATGTCACGCGATGTAGGTTGCCTAGGTTGTCTTGTGGGATTGGCCCTGGAAGATGATATCTATTTAGGGTCACATCCAGTGGGCAAAATCAAAAGGACAGTCTTAGAATCGTTATATATTGTGAAATATAACTATTAATAATAAAGTGGGATATTATTGATGGCAAAGCAATTTATGGAATAAATTGCTTAGAATACGTTTCCTAATGAGAAAAGGAACGATTAAATGAAATTTTGAAAAAAAATGGAATCTCTGTGAGTAATATATTATCAATATTCCCCGGCATATTAAAATTGTGATCATTATTATTGATATTGGGTTAGGTTATTCTTTTAGGTTGAGCAATTAGATTCCCTGTCATTCTTTATGGTGAACGAAACGAGCTTATTCTGGATGATTTAACTGTTCATAACTATCATGCACGTTATTCACATGGTGATCATATCAAACCAGTCCCTGGCCCGTTTATATCTCTTGTTTTGCATGAATCTTATGTTCGCCCAGGTGCTCCGCCGCAAGGACGCCCGTATTGACTTTTTCATTCCAATGTCCTGGAGCTGTAACATTTTGCGGATGTTATGGGATAGTTGATATAGACGCTTCCATATTTTTCATTCTTGATATGATCGGTTAAACGTTCGGGCGTGTTGCCCAAGTTCTGTACTTGTACTATGTAATGTAATATTGCACTTTAATACTTGGTGTAACCTAATTGTTTATCTCTGTTAACCGACAGCTTATTCAGTTATTTTGTTATATATAGTTGCTGAATTAATATTTGTCTTTAAATTCCATCCACCTTATTTTTAATCAAATTGTATAAATGCTTCCTTTCTCTTGCTAAATAAATTTTGGCATTCAGTTTTCTAAAATAATGGGTGGTTATCTAGTATATTTATTTATATTACTGTGATTCTAAGAATGGACCACCTATGATTCCTGTAAATATTGGAGTATCGGGCTGACCACCTCTTATTTTAATAAGCGGGGTGTCATATAAAACATGCACGAGATCTGTTCAGTATTATGTAACAAGTTTTTCAAAACAAAACTAGAAGATTTAAATCAGCACTCCAGCAAGAATGAGATGAGGAGATGTAGAAAGATTAAGGACAAGGCATTTTTAACGTGGTAAAACCTCACCCAACTGAGGAAACATCCATGGTTACATCTAAGTCACAAACCAAAAATCCACTAAAATAAAATATACAAGTTACAAACTATTTGACACACATGCACACAAAACAGTCCTATACAAGTTTAGAATATGTACCCACTAGTTTGATTCTAACTTCTCTGCAGGTCTGGTGTTGATGTGGCTTTCCCAGTTTGCTAACTTCTCCACTTTGTTCCAGTCTTTACGTCGACTCTTAAAGATTCAAGATCTTATAGCCAACACTTAGGTGTTATAGTGTGACAAGTGTTTGTGAACGTGCTTCTAACACATGCATGCACACACACATATACACACACTTATTTATACAAACAGTCCTATCAAATTACAGATCAGATCTAAATGATGTTGTTTTTAGTTTCTCTCTTCTTTAGAAACGAAGAGACTTTATTTGAACTTTCAAATAAACCCAGAATGTAAGGCTACCTTGCTTGAAAGACGGTTCAAGGTCTTGATCAATTTCAGAGGGTTTTCAAAATATTTTTGAAATTGAAAACCGCCAATTGGGAATCTAACTAGGTCAACAGTCTTGTTTCATAAGAACTAGAAACAGAAAATAGATTTGTTAATTGTAAAGTTTTAAAAAACATTTGCAGAACAGTAATCAACAAATACGATTTCTCAAGTTGAGAAAATGAAATGTGCATATTTGAGTGTAAAATGACATGCAATAATCATATCTACTGTTTCTATGAAAGAAAAATATAGATCTAACATGAAATGTCTAAGTTGGAAACATGATATCGATCTCAAAGGATAAAACCTTAAACACCCTTCAAACCCCACCAACAACACACTCTCAAACACACAGGTATAGTGTTTCGCAAATACTGTTTAGGAGAAATGAGTTAGGGTTTGAAAACGAAAAGGGTTTGTACGATTTAGGGTTTCTTTCTTTCGCTGGTTTCTCTTTTCTCTCTCTCTCTCTCTCTTCTCTTTTATCTTTTGTGACACCCCGACTAATTAAATACCGGGTAGCTACTCCTTTATTAAATTAAATCAAAACGCCAAGTTGGCTCAGTTAATAGCATCACTGTCGAAAACATTTTATTATTACTAACAACCTAGTATTTAAAAAGTAAGTTGCCAAATTTTAATTAAAGTCTGATTAACATACAACAAGTATAAAGAAGAATAATAACACCATTCACCATAATGAAGTAAATAGAATAACCGTCACATGATATAAATAAATCTGGAGGAAAAACTCCTCATAACACAATCCCACAACTGAAGTAAATAATGAAGTACTGAATACTGAATGAATACATGCCAACGTCTGAAAACTGAAATGGAAATGTATCTAATAGGATTTGGGCAACATGCCCTACAACTGAGGAATACTGAATAAGGAATCCAAATGATATAAGCGTCTAAAAGCAAGTCCCTATAGCTTCCACAAGCAGCTACAGCTCGTCATTAGAATGAGAGTCCTATGCATGGTGACCTTGTGGCTGGGCACCTAAAATGGTTTTACAAAAAGATAGATTTGAAAGCAAACGGGTCAGAGCCCGAATGTGGAGATATTTTAAAAACCTGCAAGTGCTTTAAAAACATTTAAAACAGTATATGCAAAGTACATGTTAGGACGTGCTCTCACATGATATACTCACCTCTCGTCTAACTGTGCACTCCTAACGTTCCTGTACCCATTCATGTGTTATCTCATAACTATCTAAAAAGTTTCTAACGCTTCTACTCGGTTCACGTTATAAGTTCCATCCTTAACAATTAAATAGAGAGTTCTACTTTAATTCACAGATCCCCAATTATTAACCAAACCATCTATTGATATACGTTCCCTTATCTTTTCATAACATGACCATAATTATACTCACAATTTAACATAATAAATTCCTTCTCAATTAATCGTATATTATCGCATCATAAATATACAATACAAGCACCCAAAGGCTAAGTTGCGGTGCTTACATACTCTGCTATCCATCCCGGTACATCACGTACATAAGGATTACAAATTCCGAATCTCTCAGGAATTGTTGGAATAAACACCACACACAAAAATGGAGGGGAACATAATTCACATATCCATGGTCACGTACATACCTACGCTCCATAGTCAGCTGGCTTATTAACTCACAAATAAGTCGTTCTCTTGAACTATGTCCTCTAGGCACCAATCTAAATCCGGGCAACACAAGGATAAGAAGGTCCTAAGCGAACGTAAACCTCCCGTGATAGAAAGTATGGTAGGTATGTCATACACATAAGATTATATACTAATCATTCACACATCTTAGATATCTCGATATTAATAAAGGTATACTCTACATCATTATACCATTATTCCAAATTCATATATTTCAAGTATCCCGATAATATAAAAATTAATTAGTCGACACGTCTCACGTCGTAATTTCTTAAACTTAAAACCTATCTCAAACAGACTATTAAGTTCCCATAATTTCCACACATAACATCTTTATACCTAAGTCTTTACTTCTGCCCCAAACCTTATTTCATCAAATTATTCAAATTTGTAGTATTAACCCAAATATTATCTCACATAACGAATTTCATTAATTTAGAATAATTCCTCAAATTAAATTCCAATTACAGTCCAATCTCATAAACATGCCTACTGGTCTTCCTTAAAGTTCAGGGAAATCACAATGTCTCCAATAATATTATCCAAGGGTTAACATCATTAAAATTCAATTAAGGAAAAACTTTATTCATTCTGGGAAGGTCGATCAATCGACCTTTGCCTTCGATCGATCGATGATGATCGATCGATCGACTGATGAATGTCGATCGATCGATTGCACAGGTATGGTTACGGACTGCTTCGTTTTGCAGTTACAGTTTCGACCCAAAACTCCATTTTTAAGCATGAAACTCCAAGATAAGGTTACTCTAACATTATACTAACATCCTACAACAGTATTAACATTCTAAGTCCCATAATTCATCATTTAAAAGCTTAGTTTAGATCAAAACTAGATCAAAATAATTTCCAGAATTCTTCCATTCAAGAACATCATCAAACTTCTTCTAATTCCACTTTTAGATCATCAAGGTTCTATTTATAACATATAAATTCGTCCAGAATATACTACATGCAATTCCTACATAAATCATGGCCTCTAACTTTCAATTCATGGGTCTAATTTATCTCCAAAAATCAATTTCGAAAATTCCTAAACATGGGAACATATCTTGAATCAAAAGAGTTTAAATCACTTGCCTTAATTTATCTCAGAATTTGGTGTAGAATCTTGAAGTTAGGTTGTTCTCCCTCTGATTTTTTGCAGAATTCTCTTCCCTCTCTCTCTCTCTCTCTCAAGCTCTTCTCAAGGTTTCCTTCTCTCTCTCTCTCAAGCTTTTTCCAAGGTTGAAGACAATGGAGTATGGAGGTGTGTAATGGTTTTTGGAAGTTGGAATGATATATCAACTTCTCCCGTATCCCATAATGGCATATAGTGAGGTTAGTGGGTTAAGTGGGTTGAGGATATAGTCAGATTGAAATCTCTATTTTCGTCACTTTTTAATTCCCAAAAATGCAATTTACCAACATACCCTTTTTGATGCCGGTATGGCCCACAAATACCCCGAGACCCAAACTAAACTTCCGGCTAGTGTTTTCTGACTATCTCGACCCTCCTGGATGCGTTGGCGCACTCAAAATGACCATACGATTAATGGAACTAAAATTCACTCTTTAATTTAATAACAAAATTCCATGGCGCGGCGGTCACACGCGTCAAGAAAAATTCCCAAATTGTCGTATTTCAATTACGTGACAATTTCAATATTACCAATAATCATATAATGCCAAGTATACACATTATACTAAAAATACTAACTCACATCTCATTAATATTTTTATCCCGATTAATTTCCAACTAATAAACATTTAATTCAATTAATCCCCAAAAATAAATACCACAGAAAATACGGGGTATTACATACTTCCCCCCTAATAACTGAATTTCGTCCCGAAATTCGGAACTAGAAAGTACCTGGAGAACAACTCTGGATCACGTTCGCGCATCTCATCCTCTCGCTCCCATGTGGACTCCTCGACATTATGATGTCGCCACTAAACATGCACTAACGGAACTATCTTTGATCGCAGTTTCCGTTCACTTCAGTCCAAAATAGCAATCGACCCCTCCTCGTAGGAGCTATCCGGATGGAGATCAATATCCTCCACAACAATGAGAGAATGAGCCAAATTATCTCTAAGATATTTCCTAAGCGAGGAAATATGAAACACATCGTGAATCCGATGTAAATGTTCCGGTAACCCAAGTCTATACGCAACCGGTCCAATCCGCTCAATAATAGGAAATGGTCCCACATATCTCGGTGCCAACTTCCGTTTCTTCCCGAAACGCATAATCCCCTTCATAGGAGATACTCTGAGCAAAACTTGATCCCCCACTTGGAACTCTCTGAAGAATCTCTTTGCATCAGCATAACTCTTCTGCCTGTCCTGAGCTACCCGAATGCGACTTCGAATCAATTATATCCTTGCCGAAGTATCCTGAATCACTTCCGGCCCAAGTAGTTTGTTGTCCCCCACCTCCAACCAACATGTTGGGGAACGACAAGGTCTACCTTACAATGCCTCAAATGGTGCCATGACTATGGTGAACTGGTAGGAGTTGTTATAAGCAAACTCTACCAGTGGAAGATACTGCTCCCATCCACCCTCAAAGTCAATAGTGCACATACGTAGCATGTCCTCCAACATCTGATTTGTGCGCTCGGTCTGCCCATCGGTCTGCGGGTGGTACGCCGTACTCAACCGCAATTCCGTGCCCATGGCCTGCTGAAAACTCTCCCAAAATCGTGAAACAAATATCTTGTCTCCGTCAGACACGATATTTAAGGGCACACCGTGAAGTCTCACTATCTCTGCAATAAAGAGCTGAGCATACTGTCCCGCAGTGTAGTCTATCCTTACGGGTAGAAAATGAGCGACTTTTGACAACCTGTCCACAATCACCCAAATGGAGTCGTGACCTCTCTGCGACGTAGGCAAACCCGTGATAAAGTCCATAGAGATGCTTTCCCACATCCACATCGGGACCTCTAATGGCTGTAGTAGTCCTGCCGGTCTCTGATGATCCACTTTGACTAGCTGACAAGTGGCGCATTTAGAAACAAACTCGGCAATATCTCTTTTCATCCCGCTCCACCAATACTGACGTCTCATATCTTGATACATTTTGTCCCCTCCGGGATGTACCGCGAACCGTGAGCCGTGCGACTCTGCCATCACCTCATGCCGCAATTTCTCCCCTTTCGGAACCACCAATCTCCCATTGAAGCGAAATCCCCCGTCCGAGCTAATGGTATAGGATTCGGCTCCCTCTGCCAATAATCGAACTATCTGCTCCTAACAGAACGAGTTATTTGCCTGTGCCTTCACCACCTTCGTGACAATATGCGGTGTAACAGTCATCACAGACATGAATGATCGGGCCACTGCATCCTGGTGTCCCAATTCCTTCCACTTGGCCTTCCACACATCTGCCACCTCATCTACCGATCTACGGCTCAATGCGTCTGCCACCAAGTTAGCCTTCCCCGGGTGATACTGGATATCGAACTGATAATCTTTCACTAATTCAAGACACCTCCGCTGCTGCATATTCAACTCCTTCTGTGTGAATAGGTACTGTAGGGACTTGTGATCCGTGAACAATCGAAACTTCTCCCCCAACAGGTAGTGTCTCCAAATACGAAGGGCAAATACCACTGCCGCTAACTCCAAGTCGTGGGTAGGGTAATTCTTCTCGTGAGGCTTAAGCTTACGGGAAGCATAAGCTATGGCCTGACTCTCCTGCTGCGGTACACCTCCAAGTCCTTGTAAGGACGCATCGGTGTAAACAAGATACTCAACTCCCGGTCTCGGCAATGCTAATACAGATGCTGAGGTTAGCTTGTCTTTCAACTCATCAAATGCCAACTGACAGGCATCACTCCAAATGAACGGCACACCTTTTCGGGTAAGATGTGTCATGGGACCCGCTATCGTGGAGAAACCCCGAATAAACCTCCTGTAGTATCCTGCTAGGCTCAAGAAACAACGGATCTCTGTCGGTGTCGTGGGCTGTCCCCACTCCCTCACCGCGGATACCTTCCCCGGATCAACCGATATTCCCCGGTCGAAAATAATATGCCCCAAAAACTGAACCTCCTTCAGCCAAAACCCGCACTTCTCATATTTTGCATACAACTCATTCTGGCGCAGTGTCTGCAAAACTAGCCTCAAGTGCTCGGCGTGCTCCTCCTCAGTCTGGGAGTAAACCAAAATATCATCAATGAAGACAATGACAAACTGGTCTAGGAAATCCCTGAACACCCTATTCATCAAGTCCATAAATGCTGCTGGAGCGTTGGTCAAACCAAATGGCATAACCCGAAACTCGTAGGAACCATATCTCGATAAGAACGCAGTCTTCGAGACGTCCTCCTCCCTAATACGCAACTGATGGTATCCAGATCGTAAATCAATCTTTGAGAAGTAAGAAGCTCCTCTCAACTGGTCAAATAGGTCATCGATTCGAGGCAACGGATACTTGTTCCGTATCGTGACCTTGTTTAACTCCCGGTAGTCCACACACAATCTCAGTGAACCATCTCTCTTCTTCACGAACAACACAGGGGCACTCCACGGTGAAGTACTCCTCCGAATAAACCCCTGACCCAACAACTGCTCAATTTGATCCCGTAACTCCCTCATCTCAGCTGGAGCCATACGGTACGGTGCTCGTGCAATAGGTCTCGTATCTTGTAACAAGTCTATAACGAAGTCTATCTCTCGACTGGGGGGTAGGTCTGGTATCTCTTGAAACACATCAGAATACTCCCTGACAACTGGGATTGAATCCAAAGGAATCACAACCTCCTTAGAGGTATCCTCCTCAATGTAATATAAATGAGCGGTCGAGCCTCCCTCTGGGCGAGGCATCGCCACTACAAACATATCTTGCCCCGGAATGGCAAAAACAATGCTCCCACCGAAGCAATCTATCATGGCTCTATAATCAGCGAGCCAATCCATACCGATAATCACATCGTGAACATGCATATCTAAGACCAACATGTCCGCAGGTAATACCAAACCACCGATCTCTACCCCCACTCCCCGATATATAAAGAATATAAGCGACCCACTCCCCAAAGGTGAGTCGACACACGTAACTGTGCTCTCCGCTGTGGCTAACAACCTTAAAGCCTTCGCGAAATGCGTAGCTATAAAACAGTGTGTAGCCCCCGTATCAAATAGTACCCGACCCATAGTGCCATGGATAGAAAACGTACCCTCAATCGCGGGCGGTGCCAGTGGGACTGCTGCCTGGTGGATGTTGTAGACACGTCCATACTGTAGCTGCCCCTGCTGCACAGGAACTGCTGGAATCGCAGGTAGTGCTAGTATCTGGGCTGGAGCTGGGAGGGCTGGTGGAAAGAGTGGTCTCTGAGGCTCATGTCGAGCACCCTGCTGCTGCTGCTGTGGGGCCCGGCCCTTATCAGGACACTCCTGACGTTTGTGGCCAATCTTACCACAAATGAAACATTTCCCCGGGAAGTTCCCTCCTCTATGCCCCTGCTATCCCCGGCCCTGGTGGCCGTTACCGTTCCTCCCTTGGCCCTGCTGATACTGCTGATGTTGACCATTTTGACCCTGTTGGCCCTGATGGCCGTTATGACCCTGCTGGCCATTCCGGAATCCTCCCTGACCGTTCCTGAAACCTCCTGAACGGAACCTCTTTTGATCCCCCTGCTGAGAACCCTGCTCTACCTGTATCTGCCCCTGAAAAGATTGTGCCCCACCGGCACCATGTCCTTCAGTCCTGCCCTGATGGCTAGACTCTCCCGGCCTCTTACCCTCGGCCATATGAAAGCGGTGATCCTGGAAGTGTAATAAAGCAGCGTTAACCACATCAGAATAAGTGGCCAATGAAAGTTTCCCTAACAGATGCTGACGGATCCTCCATGTCAACCCGTCGGTAAATTTCTCAATCTTCTTCTTCTCTGTCGGTATCTCATTAGGAACGATATTCAACAGATTAGTGAATTCGGCCTCATATTCGGCCATGGTCTTGCCATTCTGCCTCAAACTCATCAATCTCCTCCTCATTTCCATATGAACAGCTGACGGAAAGTACTTGCGGTCAAACCGCACCCAGAACTCATGTATAGTGAGAGTATCCCTCTCCTCTACGGTGGTAATAGACTCCCACCACTGCAATGCAGATCCAAATAGCTTAAAAGTAGCTAGCACCTGCTTCTGAACATCCGTGCACTCATACATCCTTAAGTGCCGTTGTATATCCTTCCTCCATTGGCTCGAGACTACCACATCTGAGCTACCTGCAAACTCTGGCGGATACGCTTTCGGAAAAGCGTCACGTACACGTTCCCAAGCAGACGGGAATGAAGTTGCCTGAACTGGCGCGGCAATCGGTGCCTGAGGCGGTGCCTGCTGAACAACGGCAATGGCGGCATTTACCGCTTGGGCTACAATAGCTGCAACCTCAGCGGCGTTCATCATTCCCTGAACCGGTGCGGGCTGTGGTTTTGGTGCCGCATTCCTGGGAACTCGTGGTGCACGTCGTGGAGGCATTCTGAAATAAGAATAAAGTTTATAAGTTCGCAGTTATAAACTTTAAAATAGCTGAAGAACGTAGCACAAACAAAAGAATACAACAGTCCTAAAATATAGGGCTCTATATCAAAGAAAGCTCAGCGGAAACATAATAAGCCGTTCAGATCCTAATGGACACTAGAACCTGATGCTCTGATACCACCTGTGACACCCCGACTAATTAAATACCGGGTAGCTACTCCTTTATTAAATTAAATCAAAACGCCAAGTTGGCTCAGTTAATAGCATCACTGTCGAAAACATTTTATTATTACTAACCACCTAGTATTTAAAAAGTAAGTTGCCAAATTTTAATTAAAGTCTGATTAACATACAACAAGTATAAAGAAGAATAATAACACCATTCACCATAATGAAGTAAATAGAATAACCGTCACATGATATAAATAAATCTGGAGGAAAAACTCCTCATAACACAATCCCACAACTGGAGTAAATAATGAAGTACTGAATACTGAATGAATACATGCCAACGTCTGAAAACTGAAATGGAAATGTATCTAATAGGATTTGGGCAACATGCCCTACAACTGAGGAATACTGAATAAGGAATCCAAATGATATAAGCGTCTAAAAGCAAGTCCCTATAGCTTCCACAAGCAGCTACAGATCGTCATCAGAATGAGAGTCCTATGCATGGTGACCTTGTGGCTGGGCACCTAAAATGGTTTTACAAAAAGATAGATTTGAAAGCAAACGGGTCAGAGCCCGAATGTGGAGATATTTTAAAAACCTGCAAGGGCTTTAAAAACATTTAAAACAGTATATGCAAAGTACATGTTAGGACGTGCTCTCACATGATATACTCAGCTCTCGTCTAACTGTGCACTCCTAACGTTCTTGTACACATTCATGTGTTATCTCATAACTATCTAAAGAGTTTCTAACGCTTCTACTCGGTTCACGTTATAAGTTCCATCCTTAACAATTAAATAGAGAGTTCTACTTTAATTCACAGATTCCCAATTATTAACCAAACCATCTATTGATATACGTTCCCTTATCTTTTCATAACATGACCATAATTATACTCACAATTTAACATAATAAATTCCTTCTCAATTAATCGTATATTATCACATCATAAATATACAATACAAGCACCCAAAGGCTAAGCTGCGGTGCTTACATACTCTGCTATCCATCCCGGTACATCACGTACATAAGGATTACAAATTCCGAATCTCTCAGGAATTGTTGGAATAAACACCACACACAAAAATGGAGGCGAACATAATTCACATATCCATGGCCACGTACATACCTACGCTCCATAGTCAGCTGGCTTATTAACTCACAAATAAGTCGTTCTCTTGAACTATGTCCTCTAGGCACCAATCTAAATCCGGGCAACACAAGGATAAGAAGGTCCTAAGCGAACGTAAACCTCCCGTGATAGCAAGTATGGTAGGTATGTCATACACATAAGATTATATACTAAGCATTCACACATCTTAGATATCTCGATATTAATAAAGGTATACTCTACATCATTATACCATTATTCCAAATTCATATATTTCAAGTATCCCGATAATATAAAAATTAATTAGTCGACACGTCTCACGTCGTAATTTCTTAAACTTAAAACCTATCTCAAACAGACTATTAAGTTCCCATAATTTCCACACATAACATCTTTATACCTAAGTCTTTACTCCTGCCCCAAACCTTATTTCATCAAATTATTCAAATTTGTACTATTAACCCAAATATTATCTCACATAACGAATTTCATTAATTTAGAATAATTCCTCAAATTAAATTCCAATTACAGTCCAATCTCATAAACATGCCTACTGGTCTTCCTTAAAGTTCAGGGAAATCACAATGTCTCCAATAATATTATCCAAGGGTTAACATCATTAAAATTAAATTAAGGAAAAACTTTATTCATTCTGGGAAGGTCTATCGATCGACCTTTGCCTTCGATCTATCGATGGTGGTCGATCGATCGACTGATGAATGTCAATCGATCGATTGCACAGGTATGGTTACTGACTGCTTCGTTTTGCAGTTACAGTTTCGACCCAAAACTCCATTTTTAAGCATAAAACTCCAAGATAAGGTTACTCTAACATTATACTAACATCCTACAACAGTATTAACATTCTAAGTCCCATAATTCATCATTTAAAAGCTTAGTTTAGATCAAAGCTACATCAATATAATTTCCAGAATTCTTCCATTCAAGAACATCATCAAACTTCTTCTAATTCCACTTTTAGATCATCAAGGTTCTGTTTATAACATATAAATTCGTCCAGAATATACTACATGCAATTCCTACATAAATCATGGCCTCTAACTTTCAATTCATGGGTCTAATTTATCTCTAAAAATCAATTTCGAAAATTCCTAAACATGGGAACATATCTTGAATCAAAAGAGTTTAAATCACTTGCCTTAATTTATCTCAGAATTTGGTGTAGAATCTTGAAGTTAGGTTGTTCTCCCTCTGATTTTCTGCAGAATTCTCTTCCCTCTCTCTCTCTCTCTCAAGCTTTTCTCAAGGTTTCCTTCTCTCTCTCTCTCTCAAGCTTTTTCCAAGGTTGAAGATAATGGAGTATGGAGGTGTGTAATGGTTTTTGGAAGTTGGAATGATATATCAACTTCTCTCGTAGCCCATAATGGCATATAGTGTGGTTTGTGGGTTAAGTGGGTTGAGGAAATAGTCAGATTGAAATCTCTATTTTCGTCACTTTTTAATTCCCAAAAATGTAATTTACCAAAATACCCTTTTTGATGCCGGTATGGCCCACAAATACCCCGGGACCCAAACTAAACTTCCGACTAGTGTTTTCTGACTATCTCGACCCTTCCGGATGCGTTGGCGCACTCAAAATGACCATACGGTTAATGGAACTAAAATTCACTCTTTAATTTAATAACAAAATACCATGGCGTGGCGGTCACACGCGTCAAGCAAAATTCCCAAATTGTCGTATTTCAATTACGTGACAATTTCAATATTACCAATAATCATATAATGCCAAGTATACACACTATACTAAAAATACTAACTCACATCTCGTTAATATTTTTATCCGGATTAATTTCCAACTAATAATCATTTAATTCAATTAATCCCCAAAAATAAATACCACAGAAAATACGGGGTATTACATCTTTTCTCTCTGTATTTAGACAAACTGCCAAAAGTTCCCAAATGCTGAGGGTATGCCTCCTAATATAGGGGGCAAGGAAGGACCGATAAGGTTGATGCAAATAAAAGGGATGAGATATGGTTAAGGGAATTTGACATTGATCTGACGGTTTAAGATCAACAATGATTTAAATGTCCTATGATTGGTCTAGAGAGGATTACAGGGATTCATTTCAAACGCATGCAGAGTGTTGATAACAATGATCCAAAGGTTGAGATTATACAAGGTTTATGTGTATTGCAACAAACACAAATCAGATCGGTATAAGGATGACAGGTGTAGGGCTGAGATCAGTTCTCACCCGCATGTTTAAAAATAATTACACATGCACCTTGAATTCTCAAGCGCTTTTGGATCGTACCCAAACCAACTTTCAGGTATGAAAACATAAATCCAGAAATTACAGAATGACCCCAAAAGTTTTATAAACCAAGTTTTAAATTCTAAAAAATCATTTAAAATTATTAAAAAATTCCAAAAAATTATTAAAGCCAATTTAAATGGGATTACCCCACACAACTCACACACAATCAAATAATAAACTATATGAACAATGTATGCAACCCTAGTATGTGTGATTGATCTTTATACCTTCAAATGAATCAAGTGTGGCTTGAGAAGAAGATTCTGAGGCTCTTTGGTATCTAGGGAATGGGACTCTAATTTTGTCACAATTTCTAAACTAGAAGAGCACTTATAAAATGTAGACTCAAGTGAGTCAAGAGTATAAGGTGCTTCAATTCACACTTAACGGCCTCGAAAATGTCATTAACAGGGTTCTTGCCATGCTTCTTAAGTTTAGTGAGGCACTCCTCTACCTTATGACCATAACCCTGATAACCAAAACACCTATCCGACTCGTCCTTCTTAACATTCTCACTTTTATTCAGAGGTACGTGATCGTCCTTGTTTTTATAGGATTTATCAAGTCTTTTGGCATCTTTTGATTGCTTTTGGAACTTAAGTAACTTCTTGAACGTCTTTGGCAACAAGGCTACATCCTCAAAATTAGAGTCGGAATCATCATCCAAAACTTCAGTCTCTTCCTTCTGGGCTTTCAAAGAAATGCCCTTTTCTTTCTTTGGAACTTTATTGGAGGTAAACATGTCAATCTCGTAAGTTTGTAAGTCACCTACAATCTTTTGTAGTTTCGTGGATTCAAGTTTCGAGGGAGTTTAAAATGGTCACTTTGGGATCAAATCTACTAGGCAACGACCTTAACATTTTCTTTATGAATTGTTTATCGGTTATTTTTTCTCTCAAGTTAAACGACGACTTGATAATGTTGGACAATCTAGCGTAAAACTCATCAAACGACTCACTCTCACACATCTTAATCGTCCCAAACTGTGTAGTGAGTGATAACTAGCTTTTTGCGTACGATCGTTATCTTCAAAAGCCACTCTCAAAATTCCCTTGAGTACCTACAAAACTTGTCTAAAAATAACTCGTATTACGGTAAGTACGGGTATCAATCCAACTTCCAAGGTGAAACAATTTATGTGAAAACTTGCAATTCCAATTTTTTTTAATTTAAAAAAAAAACAATTTCAAGTGAAAAATTAACTAATTAAATGCTAAAATTATAAAATGACAAAATAATGAAAAAGAATGTGCAACCGAGTGTGAAATATGTGAGAATGGTCAAGAGATGGGATTACACTTCATTTTCAATTATTTTAATTTCTCAATTTATTAATTTGAAATATTTCGAGACAACATTAAATCGATAATCTAACTCTCGTTAAAATTATAAATTTAATAAAATCTTTTTCAGAAAATTAATTTAGAAATGTCACACAATGAAAAATTAGGACTTATACTATTTTCAGAAAGTTACCCGCTAGGATCAATTTAACGAAAACAATAGCAATCTTCGAATTTCAACACCGAATTAATATTCAAATTTCGGAAAAACCTATCTCTAGTTCGATTCCTAAATTCAAACATTAATTCGTTAATTTAATTTACTAACTCTCGTCACATAAATTAATCGGTGACAGTTAAAAATTAATTTACCTAGAAATATCAAATTAATAAAACCAATTAATTAAATAAACATCATTCGCAGTGCATCCCACCCCTTGAACGGGATGTTTAGCCAAACATTCTCATGTGTGCATAAATAACAATAAATAATATGTCGAGAAGGAAATAAATTGAAAAGAGAATGTTGAAATACAATATGCAATTTTTTCCACAAATTTGTCTTGAACTGCACCTTGACATGTGCCCAACTTCTTCACAATTTTCTGCATTTGATTACAAAAAGAAGACTAAAAACTAAACCTAAAAATTATTCTAAAGCTAAACTAATTTTTTTTTTCCTAAATTTTTTTATGACCCTAAACTGTCCATAATATACACACTTTTTTTCTCTCTATGCGTCTGTTCTCTTTTGTTCTGATGAGAGTCCCTTTTAAATGAGATGCACATCCTTATTTTATAACCCACGTTTTGGTTTGCTCCTTGAGAGATTTTTGTGGGATTGGAGATGGCTAAGTCAATGATGTGAGAATCCGATTTTGGTGGGATATGGTGGCTATTGATTTTCTACTCGGGTTGAGATTGGATCGGGTTTGAGCATGGCAGGGGGTCCGGTTGGGGCGCGGTTTGAACTGGGTTGGGTAATGGTGGGATGGTGACGGTTGCGCTGGAGAGAGGCTGGTCTAAAGTCCGGCGGGGTTAGGGTTTGACGAGGGAGCATCGGGGTTGGCTGGGGCGCTGGAAGGTGAAAGTAAAAGAAGGTCGGAGCTCCGGCGAGTGGGTCAGCGCCGGTCGCGGGTAGGGTCACGACTGCTGGAGGTATGGGGTATTGCGGGTTTTTTTCCGTTGGGGTTAGGTCCGAAGTGGAAGGAGGTTGAGGTTGTAGCGGGTTGTGGGAGAGTTGAAGTGGGTATGGAATTTACGGTTTAGTGAGTTGGTATTTTGGTAATGAAGATGGGGGATGAGAGAGAGTGTGGTTGGAGGTAGCAGATGACTTGGGTGACGGCTGTGTGTGTGAGGTTGTATTGTGTAGGTGTGTGTCTTAGGGGTTGTTTGGGGTATGTGTTAGCTGTAGGCTTATTTGGGTGTTATGTGTGTGTGTTTAATTTTTGACCCTTAAACAATTAACACAACCTAAAAAAAATAAAACTAAAACTAAATAAAATTTAAATATAATAAAACTAAAAAAAACTAACATCTCTTAAAATCTAATAAAACAAGAAAAAAAAATTTAAAAATTAATCCTAATAAAAATAAAATAAAATAAAGATTAAAAATTAAAAACTAATAAATATTAAAATCAAAACAACGAAATAGAAAAATAGAAAATAAATCCTAGTAAATTCTAAATAAATCTAAAATAAATTCTAAAATTAAAACGACTCAACTAAAAGTCTAAAAACAATGTGAAATACAAACTAAACACACAACAGGCTCGGGGAATGGACTGGGCTTGGTTAAGGTTACGGGACGGTTTCGGGACATCATATCACATCGGGGCAAGCTCAGAATGGACTTCTCACTTCACGGTCTCTTTGAATTTCTTCGATGCACACTTTTGACCGCTGCTGCATCGCAATTGACTAGATTTAGCATTATTTAACACTGCGACTGCGTATTGACCTGCAAAATGATGAAATACGACATAAGGCCATATTTAATTAGAATGAGTGACTAAAATGTATCTATTTGGGGTATAAAATAGACACTTTTGGGTTCTTATCACACCACCCCCGAATAGAACATTGCTAGTCCTCGAGCAAAAATAGAAAGAAAATGTAGATAAGTAACGAAAAGTGTGCCACTTTCGTAGGCACTGGCGATTGCACTTAGCATGTGCAACAAGCCGTTAAACCTATAGGTTGCCCTAGAGGACGATTTGTGTCTCGTGAGGGTTTGCAGTGAATGTACCCACAAAATTCAAAAGTTTATTGAATGTAGTTTCTGAGTAGATGATGAACCGCTATACAACCAAACTTAAAAGGACATCAAGGAACACCGTATTCAACTGTAAAAATGAGATATAAAATTACTTAATACCAAAAGCGTAATCCTTCCTAAAACTCAGTGTGTGTAGTGTGAAATAATCTTAAGTATCATTCGAGTAATTCCAAGATCGCCCTTATAGAATCAAAGCTTTGACTTCAATTCTCACTAGGTATATCTATGTGAATAGAACTCTCTGAGAATTGGGTAAGTGTATCTCTCTAGTGTGTGAGGAGGTGAGTAAATGTAAGCAAATTCAAATGTCTCACACATTTAAAAAAACGGATACGTGAAAAAAATATGATCTCATGAACAAATGCTAACCACTATGGTTGAGAATGTCAAGTTATTCATCATATAATCTTCTCATTTGCCCAAACACTTTACCAAAGGTGAAAATGGGGTTTGTGTAAGGTATGAGGGAAAAATGAAGAAGATGAATGATAGGTTTCTTAAGAAGAGTGAAACACTTTATTTGACTAAAGTCTTCATCTTTTGAACTTATGATCGCATCTTTATTTTTCTTCTTTTCTATTTTTTTCTGCTTCTTTCTCTACCCTTTTTTTTGTGCGATGCATTTTTTTCTTTTCATAAAAAAAATGAAGACACTTTACATTGGTAATATCAAACACTCTTTTTCTAAAAAAATGATGGCAATGATGGATGGTATTTGGGACATATGGATAAGGGTAATATGGAAAATGATAATGGGTGAATGATAGGTAAAAATGGTAAGTGTATGGCAAATTCGGTTTAGTGCTCGGGATAAACTACAAGACACATGTTTCTTATAACTCAAAGATGATGTCATTCTCAGTGATTAAGCCAAATTTCAAAAAATAATGAGACAATGCAACGACTAAGTGCGGTATCCAAAGAAAGTTGAGTCAAATTGTGACTCGGAGATACGTAAAAACCCTCAAAAGGATGAAAAGCTCAAGTCTCACGGGTTTAAGTCGCCACTAGTGATCTTTTAAGGCCCTCTTGAGAATATAATTACTCTTCAACTTTTGATTGTAAACGTGATAGTGTAAATTGGCGAGTTTAGGAATTCATAGTGCAAATACGCTTTTAAGAGGTATTAATTAATTCAAGGTTAAAAGCGTAATTTTTGCGTCAAACACAGGTATTCTGAGATTTCTAAAAGAGGGATGATAGATAATTCATGTCATAAAAGTTTATTTTTAACTGCACAAAAAGTTTAAAATCACTTGTTTCTAAAATTTTTCAAAAGAGGTACGATTTTGATTAATTTCTCACCCCCAAACAAAAGAGAACATCGTCCTCGATGTTTAAAATCGCATATATAAATGAAGAGCACAAGGGAGGAAAGATATTACCATAATGAACCACTAGTGAAAATGTACCGCACTCTGGAGCATAGATGAAATCTAAAGAACAGATGTGATACAAAAAGACGTACAAGTCTATGAAGCATGTGAAAAGCATTGGGTGGTGTGAAACACCACCCCCAAACAGGATAAGACTCATACTCAGAAACAATGAACGACGGGCTGCCTCCCGGTAGCACTAAGTTTAACGTTGTTAGCCAAACCAAACTGTTCTCACCTTAAAGATAAGAGCTATGAAAGTGCGGGGAGGCTAAAAAATTGGGTGATGAAAATCACCCCCAAACAAGACTAAAGCGTCAGTCTTGCTGCATAAAGGAGAAAATAGGTCAATGCACTTGTATAGCAAAGTGCATCACTCGATGCAAAGCATCGGTGGACCATGGGTGGGTGGGTAAGAGGCTACATGGACGAAGGGTAATGGTGAGGGTGAACAAGCACCCGTCACGGGCCTTATTGAGCCGAAAGGTGAGGGCAACTAGGGCCCTATTAGCATGATGCTCTAATTGGATGGGGAGGCAAAATGGTACGGAAATAGTGAAGGGGTGAGACTCATATAAAGGGCACGACCATTCTATAAATCGACGATGATAGTGGTCGCGTCGTGACACGCCAGGGAACTCTAAATGGAAAAAATCAACATAATAAGGAAGTGGTGTGCATAGAATAACAAGCTCGGTGTCACGGATGGGGAGAGTAGCATGAATACTAACACGGATGGTGGGGTCAATGAAAACTGTACAAATGGGATCGCGGAGCACTAGGGTGGAGGGTGGGCGGAGGTGAGGACCTAAACGCTTAGATGAGCACAAGGAAGGTAGAATAGCAAGGTTCAAATCAAGTGGTGGGGTGGAAAGGACAGTGGGTGGATCGGGTGGGACAAAGGGTGGGCGAAGATGATCTAACTCACGAGTAGGGGAGACACACTCCTCAAGAAGCTCATAGTGATCCTCAAGGGCACGTGTAGGAGGAGGTTTGAAAGTGAATGAGGGAGTGAGCAACTTAGCCATCCGAAAGTGACCATCCGAAGTGCTGGAAAAATCTAACGACGCATCCAAATCCGAGATAGATGAGTCAAAAATAATATCTGACTCAATAGGATCTAAGTGTGGTGGGACATGATCCATAACGATAGAGGTAAGAACCATCTCGGATGCAATCTTAGGACAGTGGGTAGCACCCCTAGCTGTAGCTAACCTAGGATGAAGTGGTTCATCGGGAACACATGCAGTGGGCTTAATGGGTGTAGGCTCAGGCATAAATAAGGATTCTATGGAAGGTGATAGGCGAGCCTCTATGGTGGGTTCAAGAGGGTAGGGCGGTGTGCGATCAGTCTCACAGTCAATGGAAATATTAACACTATTGTCAACTGGGGGCCCGGACCACGAAGTGGTCTCAACTTCAAGATTCTAAGGATGATAGGGTTGGTCACACTCAAAATCAGTGGCACAAGACGACACATCACCGTCCCATGCGGGGGCAATAATGGGTTGACTTGGGGTGAAATTCGACTCGTTCGCACACTCAAAATCATTTAATCGTTGTTCGAGCCTTTGAAGGGATTCAATTTGAGAGTGTCAAAACTTTTGCAAGAGGCTCTCGAGAGCGGATGTATAAGGTGGTGGGGAGATGTCCGTGGGTGGAGGTGGTGGGTGAGGTGGATACAACTTGATAGAAACACTTGGAGAGGGAGAATACTCATCGGAAGTGTGTGGAGCGGGGTTAAGTGCATCATTTACGGGAGAAGGATCTCCGTGAGGGACAAAAGTGTGATCAATATGAGGAGCATATGAAGGGGACTGATAGGTATGAGGTGAAAGAAGTGGCGATGACAACTGTCGAAAATCGTAACTATCCACAACATGGTGTTGGAATTCATATTACATGGAAGTGTGATCAAGCCCCCATGAATATCTTGGGTACTCATACCCTTCGGCATTGGATATGTCGTGAAAATACGTCGAGAGTGGTTCCGAAATAGTGTCATATGCATACAAATGTTCAATGGTGGGTTCAGATGGAGAGAATATAATTAGCCACTCATGGGGCATGTGATTGATAAGAAAGCAGTGTGTGCATGGCGAAGCATGGGATGGGTTGACACTCGACATCAAAGACGGGGGAGTAGGAGATGTGTGCGTGGACGACACAAGACTATCAACAGTGGGTGTTTGAGATTTAAAGCCATGAAGTAAGGAATTAAGGTTCGATTCGGGCTTATCATCAAACAGGCTTCCAGCGAATGGGAAATGGCCAAAGTATTTCCGTAAAGGACGTTCTTCGGCCATGATAAGAGGAATATTTTTTGATTTTTAAATATTTTTCAAAAGAAAGGAAAATATTTTTTGTGATTTTGGAAAATAAGAAAAGGAAAATATTTTTGGTATTTTAAATATGAAAAAATAATCTTTTTGGGATTTTTGAAAATATTTAAAACAAAAGAAAATATTTGTGTATTTTTCGGAAAATGGGAAAAATTGGAATCTTGATTTGGTCGAACTAACTAAAACTGACTACCTAGAGAATGGAATTGGACACACACGAGTTAAGAAAAAAATCCTAACGAGCACATAACCAATTATTATCTTCAAAATTAGTGAAAGGGGTAGTCAAATTTTTATTAAGTCCACGGGCGACGAAAATCACGGAAGTTACCTTTGTGATCGCCTGTTATAAAAATGTGTTCCTACAGGTCTAGCTAGTTGATTGATTATAAATTTAATAACAGGTAGGGTAGCACACAATGGATAAGCGAGTGAGTCGGGTGATGAAATCCCTTCTCGTTTCAATGACCGAGTCCAGGTCTTAGGTAAATTAATTCATCAAACCATTCAATTTAAGTGCAATGCATAAATTAAAAGCACATAGGAGCAATTAATCACACAAAAATGAACTCGCTGGCAGGAGAGTCGCGAGGGATAAAAAAATTGTACCTCCCACAGTTTTTACACACGTGGGGTGAAGACCGAGCTGAGTCAACCGAGGGGAGATCTCGCCTATCTTAGTCATCCCCGAGAGTCCTACCGACCCAAAGTAGAGAGGCTCAAAAATCCTCGCTTTGGACGCCCTCTCTCTACCTTGTCTGGTTTCCCTTTTCGCGCTTTTTTAATGGAATAATTATTACAAAATAATATGTTGTCAAAATGCACCCCAAATAAATACACAATCTTAAAAAAAATCCTATATAACCAGTCTAAGGAGGAGGGAGGAGGAATAACTATACTAAAAAAGATAAATAAAATTACAAATCTTCAATCATGTCTCCACGTCAAGAAAATGGCAACGACGCCATTTGATAACTAGCTTTTTGCGTACGGTCATTGTCTTCAAAAGCCACTCTCAAAATTCCCTTGAGTACCTACAAAACTTGTCTAAAAATAACTCGTATTGCGGTAAGTACGGGTATCAATCCAACTTCCAAGGTGAAACAATTTATGTGAAAACTTACAATTCCATTTTTTTATTAATTTTTTTAAAATTTTTTTGTAAAAAACCAATTTCAGGGGAAAATTAACTAATTAAATGCTAAAATTATAAAATGACTAAATAATGAAAAAGAATGTGAAACCTAGTGTGAAATATGTGAGAATGGTCAAGAGATGGGATTACACTGCATTTTTTATTATTTTAATTTCTCAATTTATTAATTTGAAATATTTCGAGATAATATTAAATCGATAATCGAACTCTCGTTAAAATTATAAATTTAATAAAATATTTTTCAGAAAACTAATTTAGAAATGTCACACAATGAAAAATTAGGAATTATACTATTTTCATAAATTTACCTGTTAGGATCAATTTAACGAAAACAATTGCAATCTTCAAATTTCAACACCGAATTAATATTCAAATTTCGGAAAAATCGACCTCTACTTCGATTCCTAAATTCAAACATTAATTCGTTCAATTAATTTACTAACTCTCGTTACATAAATTAATCGGTGACAGTTAAAAAATAATTTACCTAGAAATATAAAATTAATAAAACCAATTAATTAAATTAACATCATTCGCAGTGCATCCCACCCCTTGAACTGGGTGTTTAGCCAAACATTATCATGTGTGCATAAACAACAATAAATAATATGTGAAGAAGGAAATAAATTGAAAAGAGAAGCTAGAAATACAATACGCAATTTTTTCCATAATTTTGTCTTGAACTGCTCCTTGACATGCGTCCAACTTCATCACAATTTTCAGCACTTGATTACAAAAAGAACACTAAAAACTAAACCTAAAAATTATTCTGAAGCTAAATTAATTTTTTTTCTTAATTTTTATGACCCTAAACTGTACATAATATGCACACTTTTTTTCTCTCTCTCTGCGTCTGTTCTCTTTTGTTCTAATGAGAGTCCCTTTTAAATGAGATGCATATCCTTATTTTATAACCCACATTTTAGTTTGCTCCTTGAGAGATTTTTGTAGGATTTGGAGATGGATAAATCAATGATGTGAGAATCCGATTTTGGTGGGATATGGTGGCTATTGATTTTCAACCCGGGTTGAGATTGGATCGGGTTTGGGCATGGAAGGGGGTCCGGTTGGGGTATGGTTTGAACTGGGTTGGGTAATGGTTGGGATGGTGATGGTTGTGCTAGAGAGAAGCTGGTTTGAAGTCAGGCAGGGTTTGGATTTGATGAGGGAGTGTCGAGGTTGGCTGGGGCGCTGGCAGGTGAAGGTAAAAGAAGGTCGGAACTGAGGCGAGTGGATCAGCGCCGGTCACGGGTAGGGTCGTGGCTGCTTGTAGTATGGGGTATTGCGGGCTTTTTCCGTTGGCGTTAGGTCCGAAGTGGAAGGAGGTTGAGGTTTTAGCGGGTTGTGGGAGAGTTGAAGTGGGTATGGGATTTAAGGTTTGGTGAGTTGGTATTTTTGTAATGAAGATGGGGGGTGAGAGAGAGTGTGGTTGGAGGTAGGAGATGACTTGGTTGAGGGTTGTGTGTGTGAGGGTGTATTGTGTAGGTGTGTGTCTTAAGGGTTGTTTGGGGTATGTGTTAGGTGTAGGCTTATGTGGGTGTTATGTGTGTGTGTTTAATTTGTGACCCTTAAAAAATTAATACAACCTAAAAAAAATAAAACTAAAACTAAATAAAATTTAAATCTAATAAAACTAAAAAAAACTAACATCTCTTAAAATCTAATAAAACTAGAAAATAAATTTTTAAAAACTAATCCTAATAAAAATAAAATAAACTAAAGATTAAAAATTAAAAACTAATAAAAATTAAAATCAAAACAATGAAATAGAAAAATAGAAAATAAATCCTAGTAAATTCTAAATAAATCTAAAATAAATTCTAAAATTAAAACGACTCAACTAAAAATCTAAAAACAATGTGAAATACAACCTAAACACACACTGGGCTCGGGTAATGGACTGGGCTCGGTTAAGGTTACGGGACTATTTCGGGACATCAGATCACATCGGGGCAAGCTCAGAATGGAATTCTCACTTCAGGGTCCCTTTGGATTTCTTCGATGCACGCTTTTGACCGCTTATGCGCCGCAATTGACTGGATTTAGCATTATTTAACACTGGGACTGCGTATTGACTTGCAAAATGATAAAATATGACATGAGGCAATTTTTAATTAAAATGAGTGACTAAAATGTATATATTCGGGGTATAAAATAGACACTTTTGGGTGCTTATCGGTGAGCTTTTAAAGTTTAGACACCCTAACCATGCTAGTGTCCTCGTGAGAAAATGTAAGAATATCCCAAGCCTATTTTGAGGTTTCATACGTCATGATTCGATTAAACTCTTAAGGTTTGACATATTAGGAAATAACATGAAGACCTTTAGAATTATAAAGTGCAAGTCTATGTTTGACTTTGACCCATGACTCAACAGGTTTTAAACTAATGGCCTCTCCCTCTTGTGTGATCGATGGTGACCAACCTTCTTCAATCGCTAAGAAAATACGCTCATCAATTGATTTTAAATAACTTTGCATTCGCATTTTCCAATAAGCATAATTTGTGCCATAAAAAATAGGAGTTCACAATGCCAAATGTACGAGGAAACTATTAAGGGAAAAAAACCTCGGATGGCCTAAGCCATACAATCACTATGATATGGTTTTGCAAAGGAAGCCAGACAAACTTACACAATGACTAGATCCCCACAATCCTTGATGCTCTTCTTCACTTTAATCGATTCTCCACAATGCCAACGCAAAAATCCTTCTATAATACTTGTCCACAACACACGCGTCCATAAGTGCCTCGGTGTCCAATGATGCATCTTTGGCAACCTTCTACAATTCAAAACACATCCTTCATCGTTTCTTTATCGCAAAACTGCAACAAACAATGTTCAACATAGATGAAGAAACACCAAATGGTGCAAAAAGGATCTCTATAGCATAAGAGTATGAAAGCTTCGATCTTGAAATTAATAAGGATGGTTTTTATCTTTTAAAACCTTAGAAAACTTATGCAAAAAAATGGCAAGTCGTTATAACGATAACCCCATGTCGTTCGAACGAAGACATGTCATTCGAATGAAGACATGTCGTTTGAAGTCTCTGAACTCAAATAAAGAATTCACACGACTCTAAACAGTGTTTATCTCATAATAATAGAAGTTAAAACCATTTATAAACAAAATATCATCCTTAAAACATATTCTGAGTCCCATAAACATTACGCATTCATACCTGAGAGATCAGAACATGATGAAAATGTGAATCGTGCTACAATAAACACAACATAATATATATTTGAAGCTTAACAGTTACTCCTTCAATACAAACACAACATAAATTATCTGGGTATCGTGATAAATAAAAATCTATCTATGACTCAAACAAGTTTTGTTTTGGGAATAAGTCAATTACATACAAATTAACTTAATTACAAATTTTTTCCTTACATTAAAAGATGATGTTTTCGGTTTTTCAATGACCGTAACCCATTGATGAGATCAGTTCACCATAAAAATTCGTTTGTTCTATTTGTGTGCATGAATTCGTGTTTTATTATATTTACTCTTTATATCATGCACACGGAGAGAAAATAGCCGTATTTCGTGAGATTCGTTTGTGAGAGCATCCCGTGCGAAATTGAATAAAAGCGAACTTTTTGATAAGTAACGTAACGATCAATCGATGGATATTAACAGTTTAATTTTCAGCTTCACACACACACACACACACACTATGAATTGAGATTATTGAATAAAAATTTAAAGTGGTTATTTTTAAGAAATTTAAATTTTACGGGTTTTAATTATTTTGATATTTTTCTTGAGTCAAAAAATAATTTTTGGGGGAAATTTACTGTAAACCCTCACGATACACCACTTGTCATACTAGGCTAGCTTATGGATTTAACATCTCGCTTCATATGCTAAATGCAATTGCTTGCCAGGAAAATACATATTATATCCCATTAAAGTTTATGTAAGTTTCTTTAGACTCACACTCTTATTCTATTTACATTTCTCAGGACGAGCAACGTATTAAGTTAGGGGGATTTGATTCGGCATAAATATTTCACTTTCATCCACATAATTTAGGTACTCTTATGGTCCCATGCGGTGTAATTGGATTGGATTTATCTCGAACCCCTTTAGCGAGTATTTCTTGTTCTGTGTATTTCTCATGTGTTTTACAGGTATTTCATATAGGTGAATGCTAGAGAGAAATCGAAATAAATAAAGACAATAAGTAAAGGAAGTTTAAGGGCATTAATATAATTTTGTAGCCATAGTCTGGAGGAACAACCTAAAGGAAAGTTGGAGAGCTTGAATCCAAGAGAATACTAAAAGAAACGACGCCCAAATCCAAGCTACGGTGAAGAAGTCACGTGCAACTGAAGTCGAGAAGAGAATCAAAGGGCAAAAGAGTAAATTATGAAAATTAAAGGGTCGAGCCAGTTCGCTCTAGCCGAACTAGTTCGTTTAGTCAAATGAGGGAATTTTAATTTTGTCCTAGTTTTTAGCTAAGGAATTTTATGAGTTTAAGACTCTTCCAAAACGAATGCAATGAGTTGTAATTTAATATTAGACATACTTTACAGTAGTTTTAGCCTAGTTTTAGAGAGAGAAGGAGGCAAGAAAAATTGGAGGCAAATTCTTCATCAAAAATTTGTGTTCTTCCGTGTTTGCACTTAAATTATTCAATATAAGTATTCTTATTTCTTTGCTCTCAAGATTTATTATTTTCCTATGTTATAATTACTGATTAGCTAGTTTTAGAGATTATATATATGTTTGTTTTCATTCTTTATGTTAATATGAATCCATGCAACGTAAAATCAATTTTTAATCGTAGTTTCACCGTGTCCGAATAGGTTTTTAGCATATTGGGATACATGAATCCAACTTTGGTGTTATGTAGGGATATAAAATCGTACCTAAATTAAATAATTAATTGGAGTCTTTATACTTTGTTGATATAATTGTTGTAGCCCATTTAACGTCTAGGTAACCGGAGTATTTAAGGATGCAATATGTGTGTCGGCAATTTTGTCATGCACTTTGAAATTATTTTTAATTATGTATTGTGAGGAGTAAAATCCCCATATATATAATGATTATATGAAATTAAATTTTTCTCCCAATTTAATATTAAATTTTGTGAAAGTTTTATGTTCGACATAATTACCGAAGGTTCGGGGGAATGTATTCCAATCCCCCTTTTTCATATAGTTTAAAATCAACTTTTTTTTCCTTACATGTGTAGTTAATTCACATTTTTAATTATGTTGCATTAGTTCATTAGAAACTTTATTTCAAATAACTAACATCTTTTCTTTATCTTTTTGTAGTCGGTCATTAGGTCTAGTGACCTGCCTTAGTAGGCGTTACAGTTCACATCTTAGTCCCTGAGTTTGATACCCTACTTGTATGGATTATTACTTATGGGACCGGATTACACTTGCATCGTATTCACATGCACTAGATAAACTTTTTGAGTCGCGTCAAATACATTACCATAATAGGAATGAAGGGATAATAAGTCTACATGGAAATACTCAAAAACCAAAAGTTTAAAGCACCGGTATATTTATTTTATTAAAGTGTTAGAGTCATCACTCCTATCCATCAATAAAATTCGTATGTAGGATGCGTCACCGAAGTGAAATCCAAACAAGTACCCCCCCCCCCACCCACCCCGCCACACTTCTATTTCAAATGGGATAGTCATCAAGGTAATTAATTAATTCAGATTAAGCGTCTAAATATTCAACTTTCTAACCACCCCAACTCCTCTAGTAAAACCAAACAACTACAAATCTAATGATCTAACACAAGTTTATCATGTACTCCTTTTATATCAACTACATGATTATTTCATTATCAACAATAATAATAGCACTAGTAAAGACTCGTATTGAATTCTCAAATAAAAAGGGAACATGTATTTTCAATTCCAAAGGTATCATTTAACATAAGGATTGTAATCATTATTCAAGAGTACCAAAATAATATAATCACAGTAAAAAGATAAGTTTCTATAATTTACTACACCATAAATAAATTCTACATATTAAAATATCATTATTGGGGTAATTATTGCCAAAAGTACTACCACTAAAGAAAAAAGTACAATCTTATGAAGCATGTATAAATTCATAATTGTATCAAGTATAAATCGAGTCCATATTACTCATCATCTACTACCAACTAATCAAGTTTAAAAATGAGGATACAAACTCCAAAATGTAAATTTACCTTTCAAGGACCAATATTCAATTTCCCTATATTATTAGGGATAAAAAATTAATATAAATCATGTGAGAATAATGTATTTATTGTAACGAAAACAATATATTATGAAGTCTTAATATCCTAAGGGTTTATAATTGATTTTATAACTAAAATTATCTTTCGGTGAAATTTAACATAAACATATATATAAAAGTGGAACAGTAGATTGAAATTTGCCGCAAATGAGAAATAAAGTTGACTTGAGTTGAAGGAAAAAAATTCTTGAAAAGTTTGTTTTGAAAGATTCTTAAAACCCTCCTTGAAAACTTGATTTGAAAGCCTTGGGTTGATTGGTTTAAATTCCCTTTGAAAATCATTTTGAAATCTTTTTTGAACCTCTAAAAATCCTCTTTAATTTGATTTGGAGAAAAGGTTTTGCTTGAGAGAAAACAAGAGTGTCTTTAGGTTTCTTCATGCATAATACAAGTTAAAATGTGGAGTTGGGTCTTAAAAATGATGAAAAAATCTATAAGGTAGAAAATATAAATGAGCCAACCTAGCGCGCCCTGCGACCAAACCGCGATTGTGGACATGACCCCGGCAATGGCGGTATTCCTTGTCACGGCCCACTTGTTTGGTTACCTCATTGCAGTGGCTGATAAACCCTAGAAAATTCCTTAATGGTATAAATCCCCTGTCTTTATTTTCCTCCTAACAAAAAAAAATACCTATTCACCAGTAACCTCCACTCATAATTTGCAACAAAACCAACTTAACATACAACTTAAAGTAGTTACTAAATTGACCCCAAACTTTTATAAACTTAAACTTTATGTCATAAATTCATATCAATTTCAATTTCAATGTAAAATTTGAAGGATAACTCAATTTAACTTATTTTCACATAAATAAATTATGAATTCTCCATTTTATTTATATAATTAATCTGAATTGTAATCTAATTGTGACACCCGCCTAATTAATCCCGGGTGATCAGTCCTAAATCAAGTTAGAAAAGGTTTCTCAGTTGGTCCATTCTTAGCATCACTATAGTCTTTTTAATTACTAACCACCTAAGTGATAAAAGTAGACTGGTGCCAATTTTTATCTTTCAATTAATTAAATAAAACTCATGCGGAACATAAAATAATACACAATCACAGTTAATTAAAACAACCATCCACAAATAAAGCACCTAACCGAATAAACCATCGGTCCAAATATCCAATACAAGTAAATATCAGAAAAACATCTCAACAAGTCTAATACTGATAAATGAACTGTGAGCGACAAGCTCAGATAACTACTAGAGAGTCTCTACACGAATGAAAGAAGGAGGCGTCTATCAAAAACCCCGCAACATCCACAGGTGTTGCAGCAAAGGATACCTGGAATAGAGTCAAGCCTGACGTCCCTGTGGCTGGACACCTAAAAGGTTTTTAAAAATTTTATAGCAAGGGTTAGTACCCAAAAACATTTGAAAATATTTAACAAATGATTAACTTGCAGTAATAAATAAATATGCATGCTCTTCATATTTTAGTTAGTGCCGCACTCTCTTGAGGACTTCCTCACACCTCCTCTAATGTGCATTACTAACGCTTCCATTTAATTTACTAGGTCCTACGCTCCTGACCCAGTGCTTATTTTAACCCTTGAATTTTTTTACCTACTCTAACCGAGTATGCCTTAATTCATGATTTTTAAGTTATTATAAACATCAAACTTAATTAAATCATTACTCCTTTTAATTTCATATAACATTCACACTTGTTATGCACATAATACATTTTTCACTATGTATTAATTATCCCATATATAATTATTTACCTAATTATATATTTAATCATTTTACAGTATTCACAAACATACTGAAATAACATTTAGTACAAACTTCCGACCGAGTAAAAATACTCACAAAATATAAATTTTCCCAAGTGCTATCCCACTAGGTGTATTCAGATAACCTAGTCATCCAAGTTAGATTCTCTCACTAACTTAGTTTAACATACGAATTGGAGGCGGTCATATTCCTTCCCTGGAAGTGAGATGCCCCTCACCCATATAACGGACGCTATGACCTGGGATTATACTCGCCCTACTCCTCAAGCTAGGGGATTCATCCACTGCGCGCAACCTCCCCCTATAGGGCTAGAGTACATACTAATAATATTCAATCACTGATATTAATTCACACACACTATATATATATATACACTACCACACTCCGTATATATATATATATAAAACGTCCCGGCTACACCATGTACAAAACCCGTAACATAAGCCCATTTAATTTATGAAGAGTTTATGGCCCAACTCTAATTATTAATTAATTCGCACATTAATTAATTAAGTCACCTTTGGTGTCGCCCCCACCATAAAATTTGACTTACTCTCGTAGTCCGAAATAACCTCACCCGAGTCTAAATTCCCGACTCCCAAATTTTTAATCATGACGTGACACCCAAAAATCCCTCAAATCCTAATTAACTTTACTCATGATTAATTAGGTTTAAACTCATGTATTAATTTCCCAATAATTAATTACATAAAGATTATTATATATATTCCCTTTTATATACATAACTGGGCAAAGCTGCCAAAATCTGCCGACCTTCGATCGATCGATCGAGCAGGTCTTCGTCTTCTTCGCGAAGACGGAATCATCCATGGACGAAATTTCTCAAACCCTAATTCCTTCTACCAGTAACCTCAAGCCCTCTTAGCATTAATACATGTTAGAAACCTTATTAGGAACCTCCAAAATGTCCACCAACATCATTAATTCGTCCATTAACTACAATTTCTGAATTTGGGGAAATATCCATCTTTAATTCCTTACACATTTACATCCCAAATCCCTTCACCAAATTCGTTTCTAATTATCCAGATATCATCCTACCAGATATGTATCAATCTATAATATCAGATTTCTACAAGAATCCTCATTCAAATTCGTAAATCAGATTATTATTTTTCAAAACGTCATGTTTATGCCATGAACACCCAAAACGAATTTTTATCAAACACATCACATGAATATGAATTTAAAAAAAACATATTCAATACTATTGCAAGTTATCCACTTGTCTTAGGTTTCGTAGTGTCTGATTCGAAGATGAGTTCCCAAGGTTGAACACGATCCTTGTTGGCTCTCTAGTGATCCCAAAGCTTCCCTTAACTGCTATTAGGGTTCCTTAATACACTTAGCCTTTTATAAAACTCTATCAGCCGTTTTATTATTCCTTCGAAATTCCTTAATTTACCTAATCCCGTTTTTTGCCTATTGGGCCAAGCCCAAGTGACCCAAATGCCCCCGTGTGAGCCCGGTTATGTCTAAAAATGCCCCGTGATCCGTTTACTACCCTCGAGTACACTTTTCTGACTATCTCGGGCCATCCGGACTCAACCGTACACTCAGAATTGGCATTCGAATTAATTTATAAAAATATTTATTCCCTCACCCCTTTAGTCTATACCGACTCCCGGTTGAGATAAGTGCATACCCTGTCATTAATACTCGAAATGACTTAAATAAATAATTACTATTCACTTAGTAAATACTTCCTGTAAATATTAACCATTTACTCCTCGATTAATATTTAAATAAAATTTCCCTAATTAATTCAATTAAATTACGACTCATAAGTAATTTTTCAATTCCCGAATTAATTAAATATTTAATGCATGAAAAATGCGGGGTGTTACATACTCCCCCCTTACAAAGGAATTTCGTCCCCAAAATTAGGTCATACCTGTGATGAAAAGCTCTGGATATTGCTCCCGCATATCCTCCTCCTGCTCCCAGGTAGACTCATCAATGTTGTGATGACCCCACTGTACTCTAACTAGTGGAACAACCTTGGATCGTAATTTCCGTTCGCTACAGTCTAGGATAGCCACCGGCCTCTCCTCATATGAGATGTCAGGCTATAAATCAATTTTTTCGAGTGGAATGTGCCAGAAGGCCCTCTCACTCCGGCGATATTTCTTCAGCGATGCTACATGGAACACGTCGTGTATCCGCTGCAGATGCTCCGATAATCCCAACATGTAGGCTATAGGCCCCACCCTCTCGATAATAGGTAAAGGTCCCACGTACCTCGGTTCTAGCTTACCCTTCTTGTCGAACCTCATCACCCCTTTCATGGGGGACACCCTGACCAATACCTGATCCCCAACCTCTAACTCCACGTGTCTCCGTGAAGCATCATTGTAACTTTTCTGCCTATCCTGAGATATCCGAATCCTCCCTCAGATCAGATCTATCTTGGAAGATGTCTCCTGAACAATCTCCGGCCCCAACAGTTTGTTGTCCCCGACCTCTAACCAACAAGTGGGTGAACGATAAGGTCTCCTGTATAATGCCTCGAATGGTGCCATGCCGATCGTGAATTGGTAAGAGTTATTATACGCAAACTCTACCAGAGGAAGATATTTCTCCCAACCTCCCCCAAAGTCTAGTATACACATTCTGAGCATATATTCCAACATCTTATTGACTCTCTCGGTCTGCCCGTCAGTCTGTGGGTGATAGGTTGTACTCAAACGTAACTCCGTGCCCATGGCCTCCTAAAAACTCTGCCAAAAATGGGCCACAAAGATCTTGTCCTTATCCGACACAATATTAATCGGTACCCCGTGCAGTTTAACAATCTCCGCTATGAATAGCTGTGCATAACGCATCGTCTCAAAGTCTGTGCAAACCGGTAGGAAGTGGGCCACCTTGGTCAACCGATCCACAATAACCCATATGGAATCATGACCCTTCTGTGATGTCGGTAACCCTGTAATGAAGTCCATAGAGATGCTCTCCCACTTCCACACAGGAATTTCAAGTGGCTGTATCCCTGATGGTCTCTGATGGTCAACTTTCACAAGCGGACACGTGGCATATTTCGAAACAAATTCTACTATGTCCCGTTTCATCCCTGCCCACCAATACTGCCTTCTCATATCTTGATACATCTTATCCCCACCGGGATGTACCGCGAATCTTGACCTATGAGACTCCGTCATAACAGCGTGCCTCAATTCCGCATCCTCTGGCACAATCAACCTCCCATTATGGCGTAAGCCTCCCTCCGAGCTTATCGAGTAGCCCTCTGCTCCCTCAGCTAGCAACTGGCTCACCCTATCCTGGCAGGTCTGATCCTCTGCCTGAGCCCTCACAACCCGCATAATGATCTCAGGTGTGATGGATAATGCTGACATGCAAGCCCTGTCTACATCATCCTCGTATCGAAGTTCTCTCCACTTCGCTTTCCAGGCTTCTGATATTTCCCCAGTCGGTCCCCGACTCAATGGACCTTCCACCACATTAGTCTTACCAGGATGATACGGAATATTAAACTGATAGTCTTTCATGAATTCTAGCCATCGCCTCTGTCTCATATTGAAATCCTTCTGAGTGAAGAGATACTGAAGTGATTTATGATCCGTGAATAACTTGAACTGCTCCCCCAGGAGATAATGTCTCCATATCCTCAAAGCAAAAATGACTGCTGCTAACTCCAGGTCGTGAGTGGGGTAATTCCTCTCGTGGGGCTTTAGCTTCCTGGACGCATAAGCTATAGCCCTTTCCTCCTGTTGAAGCACACCCCCAAGTCCCTATAAAGATGCGTTAGTGTAAACTCGATACTCTAATCCTCCTTTCGGCAATGCAAGCACGGGTGCAGATGTCAACTTGTCCTTTAACTCGTCGAAGGCTAATTGACAGTGATCATTCCAAGTGAAAGGTACCCCTTTCCGGGTAAGATTCGTCAAAGGGCCCTCAATCTTTGAGAATCCTTTGATGAACCATCTGTAATAACCGGCCAACCCCAGAAAACTGCGCACTTCTGTCGGTGTCGTGGGCTGTCCCCACTCCCTCACCGCCGATACTTTACTTGGATCCATCGCAATACCCTGGTCTGACACCACGTGGCCAAGGAACTGAACCTCCCGTAGCCAAAATCCACACTTACCGAATTTGGCATAGAGTTGGTGATCCCGTAATGTCTGTAACACTATATGTAGGTGCTCTGCGTGCTCCTCCTCGGTACACGAGTAGATCGGGATGTCATCAAAGAACACGATAACAAACTGATCGAGAAACTCCCTGAATACTCTGTTCATGAGGTCCATGAACACTGCTGGTGCATTGGTGAGTCCGAATGGCATCACCGTGAACTCGTAAGATCCATACCGCGACAGGAAAGCGGTCTTCAGAACATCTTCCTCTCGGATACGTAGTTGATGATATCTTGACCTTAAGTCGACCTTAGAGAAATAAGACGCCCCTCTCAACTTGTCAAATAGGTCGTCAATCCTAGGCAACGGATACTTATTCCGTATCGTAGCCTTATTCAGCTCTCTATAGTCCACGCATAACCGTAGTGAGCCATCTCGCTTTTTCAAAAATAACACCGGTGCACCCCACGACGATGTACTCCATCGTATGAAACCCTGACCCAAAAGCTGCTGAATCTGCTCCCTCAACTCACGCATCTCTGAAGGGACCATACGATATAGCGCCCGAGCAATTGGCCTCATCACCGGTGCTAAATCAATCACAAATTCGATTTCCCTGCTAAGTGGCAACCCTGGTATCTCCTGAAACACATCCTCAAAGTCTCTCACCACTGGGATTGAATCCAACGGAATAGCCACCTCTTGTGAGGTTTCCTCCTCAATGTAATATAAGTGTGTGCGTGACCCTCCCTCGGGTAGTGGCATTTCTATTAAGAACATCTCCTGCCCTGGAATGGAGAACACGATAGTCCTTTCGTAGCAATCCACCGTCGCTCGATAACCTGCCAACCAATCCATACCCAAGATGACATCGTACCCCTCCATATCTAACACTAGTAGGTCCGCTGCTAAACTAAGTCTCCCGATCAAAATGTCCACACCCCGAAAAATCGAGTGAATCGTAGCCCCGCTGCCAGCTGGCGACTCTACACACATCCTAAGACCTCCCGCGGTCTCTAGTAGTCCGGCCCGTTTAGCAAAATTTAATTTAATGAATGAATGTGATGCTCCCGTATCAAAGAGAATACTACCCTCATAACCATGAATGAGAAACATACCCTCAACTGCTGGCGATGCTTGCTACGCCCGGGGATTAGGAACATCCTGGAAGTTATACACACGTCCGTAGTGCATCTGCCCCTGCTGAGGTGGGGCGGGTGGGGCTGGTGCTGCTGGTGGTAATTTCCCCCGTTGCCCCTGTTGGGCCTCCTGTTGTTGACCTCTGCCCTTCTATGGGCATTCCCTCTTGAAATGTCCTGGCTAGCCACACACAAAACAACGTCTCTGACCATCCCCTTGTCGTTGGGCCTGTTGGCCCTGACGTGGTTGGCCCTGGCCCTGCTGGCCTCCCCCATTGTTCCCTTGGCCCTGACGGCCCTGAGGAACCTACTGTTGCTGGTTCGGGCCCGGTTGCCCCTGCCTGAACCCCTGTCCTCCCTGTCGGAAACCACCAGGCTTAAACTTCTTAGCCTGATTCCCTTGCTGACTACCCGCCTGCTGCTGAGTACCACTTGTATCACTACTAGTATCAGTCTTGCCCTATTAGCTTGGCTCCCCTGTTCGCTTGCTCCCCTTCGCATGGAAGCGATGGTCCTGGCAGTGTACAAGTGCGGCATTAACGACGTCTGTATACGTTACTAATGCCGGATTCCCAATCAAGTGTTGCCTGATTCGCCAGGCTAAACTGTCCATAAACCTAGATTTCTTTCGCTCCTCATCGCTCACCTCATTTGGCACAAAGTTTGCCAAACGGGTCAACTCTTCCTCATAGTCTGCCACTGATCGGTCACCCTGAACTAAATCACTGAATTTCTTCCTCATCTCAGTCTCTACTGATGGTGGAAAGTATTTGCGGTCGAACCGCACCCAAAACTCTGCTATCGGCATCAAGTCTCGCTCCCCGGCGGTGGTAACTGACTCCCACCACTGTAAGGCTGACCCTGATAGACGAAAGGTAGCAAGCATCTGCTTCTGTAAATCGGTACACTCTAGCATGCGCAGATGGCGCTGAATGTTCTTCTTCTAGTCACAAGCCTCTATCACATCTGTACTACCCCGGAACTCAGGTGGGTGACCCTTCTGAAAGGTCTCCGTAACTCTCTGCCAAGACGGTGGCCCCACTGGGGCCTGAACTGCTGGTGCCACTGGAGGCGGCACCTGGGGTTGTGGAAAGTGAGCTGCCATAGCTCTCATTACTGTTTCGACCTCCTGGGCCACTATCACTGCCACCTGAGTAGTGGAAATCAACTCGGGGGGGGGGGGGTGGTGGTAGCGGTACCTGCGGCTCCTGATGAGCCTCCTGATTTTATCCCTAGCCTCAGCCCTCTCCGCTCTCAGTCTCCTCGATGGCATCTGAAATAGATTGAATTGTATAAGTACACAATTTATACAAAAATATACACATCAGAAATACGATATTTCACAAGCGGAAAATGAATCAACAGTCCTAATAATAGGGCTCTATAACAAACGAGTGCTACACTGAAACGTAGAAAGCCGCACAGATCCTAAGGACAAGAGAACCTAATGCTCTGATACCATCTGTGACACCCCGCCTAATTAATCCCGGGTGATCAATCCTAAATCAAGTTAGAAAAGGTTTCTCAGTTGGTCCATTCTTAGCATCACTGTCATCTTTTTAATTACTAACCACCTAAGTGAGAAAAGTAGACTGGTGCCAATTTTTATCTTTCAATTAATTAAATAAAACTCATGCGGAACATAAAATAATACACAATCACGGTTAATTAAAATAACCATCCACAAATAAAGCACCTAACCGAATAAACCATCGGTCCAAATATCCAATACAAGTAAATATCAGAAAAACATCTCAACAAGTCTAATACTGATAAATGAACTGTGAGTGACAATCTCAGATAACTACTAGAGAGTCTCTACACAAATGAAAGAAGGAGGCATCAATCAAAAACCCCGCAACATCCATAGGTGCTGCAGAAAAGGATACCTGGAATAGAGTCAAGCCTGGCGTCCCTGTGGCTGGACACCTAAAAGGTTTTCAAAATTTTTATAGCAAGGGTTAGTACCCAAAAACATTTGAAAATATTTAACAAATGATTAACTTGTAGTAATAAATAAATATGCATCCTCTTCATATTTTAGTTAGTGCCGCACTCTCTTGAGGACTTCCTCACCCCTCCTCTAATGTGCACTACTAACGCTTCCATTTAATTTACTAGGTCCTACGCTCCTGACCCAATGCTTATTTTAACCCTTGAATTTTTTTACCTACTCTAACCGAGTATGCCTTAATTCATGATTTTTAAGTTATTATAAACATCAAACTTAATTAAATCATCACTCCTTTTAATTTCATATAACATTCATACCTGTTATGCACATAATACATTTTTCACTATGTATTAATTATCCCATATATAATTATTTACCTAATTATATATTTAATCATTTTACAGTATTCACAAACATACTGAAATAACATTTAGTACAAACTTCCGACCGAGTAAATATACTCACAAAATATAAATTTTCCCAAGTGCTATCCCACTAGGTGTATTCACATAACCTAGTCATCCAAGTTAGATTCGCTCACTAACTTAGTTTAACATACGAATTGGAGGTGGTCATATTCCTTCCCTGGAAATGAGATGCCCCTCACCCATATAACGGACGCTATGACCTGGGATTATACTCGCCCTACTACTCAACCTAGGGGATTCATCCACTGCGAGCAACCTCCCCCTATAGCACTAGAGTACATACTAATAATATTCAATCACTGATATTAATGCACACACACACTATATATATACTACCACACTCCGTATATATATATATAAAACGTCCCGGCTACACCATGTACAAAACCCGTAAAATAAGCCCATTTAATTTATTAAGAGTTTATGGCCCAACTCTAATTATTAATTAATTCGCACATTAATTAATTAAGTCACCTTTGGTGTCACCCCCACCATAAAATTTGACTTACTCTCGTAGTCCGAAATAACCTCACCTGAGTCTAAATTCCCGACTCCCGAATTTTTAATCATGACGTGACACCCAAAAATCCCTCAAATCCTAATTAACTTTACTCATGATTAATTAGGTTTAAACTCATGTATTAATTTCCCAATAATTAATTACATAAAAATTATTATATAAATTCCCTTTTATATACATAACTGGGCAAAGCTGCAAAAATCTGCCGACCTTCGATCGATCGACCCCAGACCTTCGATCGATCGATCGAGCAGGTCTTCGTCTTCTTCGCGAAGAAGGAATCAGCCATGGATGAAATTTCTCAAACCCTAATTCCTTCTACCAGTAACCTCAAGCCCTCTTAGCATTAATACATGTTAGAAACCTTATTAGGGACCTCCAGAATGTCCACCAACATCATTAATTCGTCCATTAACTACAATTTCTTAATTTGGGGAAATATCCATCTTTAATTCCTTACACATTTACATCCCAAATCCCTTCACCAAATTCGTTTCTAATTATCCAGATATCATCCTACCAGATATGTATCAATTTGTAATATCATATTTCTACAAGAATCCTCATTCAAATTCGTAAATCAGATTATTATTTTTTCAAAACCTCATGTTTATGCCATGAACACCCAAAACGAATTTTTATCAAACACATCACATGAATATGAATTTAAACAAAAAAACAGATTCAATACTATTTCAAGTTATCCACTTGCCTTAGGTTTCGTAGTGTCTGATTCGAAGATGAATTCTCAAGGTTGAAGACGATCCTTGTTGGCTCTCTAGTGATCCCAAAGCTGCCCTTAACTGCTATTAGGGTTCCTTAATACACTTAGCCTTTTCTAACACTCTAACAGTCATTTTATTATTCCTTCCAAATTCCTTAATTTACCTAATCCAGTTTTTTGCCTAATGGGCCAAGCCCAAGTGACCCAAATGCCCCCGTGTGGGCTCGGTTATGTCTTAAAACACCCCGTGACCCGTTTACTACCCCCGGGTACACTTTTTCGACTATCTCGGTCCATCCGGACTCAGCCATACACTCAGAATTGGCATCCAAATTAATTTATAAAATATTTATCCCCTCACCCCTTTAGTCTATACCGACTCCCGGTTGAGATAAGTGCATACCCTGTCATTAATACTCAAAATGACTTAAATAAATAATTACTATTCACTTAGTAAATACTTCCCATAAATATTAACCATTTACTCCTCGATTAATATTTAAATAAAATTTCCCTAATTAATTCAATTAAATTACGACTCACAAGTAATTTTTCAATTCCCGAATTAATTAAATATTTAATGCATGAAAAATGCGGAGTGTTACACTAATGAATCGATTTCTTAAAATAACGAGGTATTAAATGCATAGTTAGAACCATCAAAAAATGGTGGTCTAAAAAAAAGATTCACCATCGATAAAAAATCCTCAATCATTCATGCCTAAGTAAAAAAGACACCTACTCTAATACCGCTTGAAAAAATGCGCGGATCTTCCTATGGATCGACAAAATGAATTAATCTCAATTTAATTTCAATTAAGTATTTATTCTAGATCGGTATATTAATTCAAATTCAAATTAATTGAAACAAAGTAAATAGGTGAAAATTTAAATATCGATTTAATTTGTACCTAACCAAATTAATTAAGTTAATTTTACAATTTACTAATTAATAGATTAATTCCAAAATCCATATGAGGTGATATCAATTAATAAAAAAATCACACAGATATGGAGACAAATATTTAACGTGAAATCCCTCTCGAGAAAAATAACACTCACCCACCTCACACACAAGAGAGTAGTACAAAAAGTTTCAAGGATTACAAAAAGACATACACATCTTTAAACCTTTGTGGTACTAGTTATGGAAATCCCCACTACAACTTTGACTGGATAACCATAACCCCTAGGTCTTAGTATCCACAGATCTATGAAACATTGTGTATGTTTGACTTTTCGTAGGTACTTTGATTCATGTCTCATTGGTCTCACAGATACGTCATGGATAGCAACCCAAGTCAATAGGCTCACTAATATCGAAAACCTCATCAAACTTTGATCATAACCAAAGCCAATACCACTATAAATTTTATAATGATATTGTGAAATTATGCTTTAGAATAAACCACAAAAATATATTATTTAAGGTTGAAAATGTTTTCTAACACATAAAAAAAGAGAAAAAATACCAAGTCATGGACTTGGGAACTTTTAGGGGGTTTAGTCTAAAAAATGTTATCCGCAAAACTCAAAAATTCGTGAAAAAACTAAATCAAAAAATAGTCTGTCAAATATTTTCCAAGATACGTAAAAAGAGTAGTACAAGAAATAAAATATTAGGAGAGGTTTAAAATTGAATTTTACCACGTAAACACCCAGAGGACCCCGCAACCGCGCCATTCCAGGCCGCTATTGCACTAGGGAGACACGAGTCCTCGTGTGCTTGAGTCATGTCCATTACAGTTGAGAACTCATGGTAGGGTCATGGTAGCCACACAGGTTACCCTGGTTGTAAAAGCTATTTGGGTTTTGGAAGACCCCTTTAGGTTGAATTCTTTTAGGAATGATAATATGCGCCACGAAAAAAAATTTGGAGCTTAAAACATAGAAAAATCCCAAAAATAAGTCTAAAAAATATTTAAAAAATTCAACAAAGTAAAATTAATTTTTTATTTAAAAAATTAATGTTCCCACACGTGTTACTTGTTTGTGTGGATTATACTTTGGTGTCATGGATCATTTGTGTTGCATTGATGTTATTGCGTGAATAACGTAAAATCCAGTTGTGTAGACAATCTTCAATTAAGTAGACACAAAACTAAAATATATTTTCAATCAGAATTTTAGGCAACAAGGAGAACTGTGTTCTTTCACTTGGGACTTTTTCACCATCTTCGAAGAAGAGGATTGGTTGTGCAATGGATATTTATTTAATATTTTTTGGGGGGATGGTTTAATGACTCACACATATTTTTGCAAAGTATAAGCACATGGTATGGATGATTTCTTCACACTCTTTTGCAATGATGATCATGGTGATGTTGGAGTTAGTTTGTTGAAGTTTCTCCCTAGGATGAGATTTTTATTTGGGTGGTCAATAATAATTGATTGTATGTGGACCTTCTTTAAGAGACGTTTGAAGTGTGGACGAAGCTCTAGATGAAGTGCTTAGGCTCACGAGTGCTCATTATGGGATGCTTGGAATGCTATCTTATGACATCACCCTTATAAAAGACTCTCATCCATTCTAATGTGTCTATAAATAGTGAGTTATATTCCTTTTGTATTCATTTTTACAAATTCTGAGCTAAATGGGCATTAGATATTAGGCCCTTGGCCGCTAAACAAATGTTATTGTTGTTTTGTATTTTAATTAAGGGAATGATTAAATTCATACTGTGTAGTCTAATAACGGTAATGGTTAAATTAACTCCACATTTATACTAATGCAGTCAAAAAAGTGTAATCAAAAGTTAAAAAATGCCATAAAATATTATTAATAAGTGTCACAATATATGATTTTGGAGTGCTAGAGTATTCATATGGAGTGCATGTATCCATACCCATTAATTAATATCGTTTTCACTTTAAACCACACATTTGATAAAATGGTAATGGTAAAGTTATGGTTAAAGTTGAAGGGTTGAAAAAATATTTTTATATATTGTGTTGAGTTAAAAGCTAAGTTTAAATGTTTTTTTTGTTTAACAATTATTTTTTAAACTTGATGTGGTTATTTTTTATTGATAAAAATAAAATAGGCTTTTGACTTTTTATCCTGTTTGCAAGAAAAATTCAGGTGCATCCTTTGTATTTCATGTCACCATATAGTTGCTGCCCAATTAATTTTTAGTAGGAATCTAAGACTACGTTGGATTCTTTAAGTAAAAACACATAGCCATATACCGACGTGCCAAATCTTACCATATTTATGGTGAGCTACATTTCATTTGGTCCATCTTACATAGGACTTTGAAGAGATCTTCCAATGAAGACAAAAATTTTATCATATCCAAGAGGTTCACCTATGCTGGTATCATGTCTTCTTCTTCTTCTTCTTCTTCTTCTTCTTCTTCTTCTTCTTCTTCTTCTTCTTCTTCTTCTTCTTCTTCTTCTTCTTCTTCTTCTTTTCATTATTTTAATTTCCCCCTTTTATATCTAAGAACGATGGGATTTTATGTAGGGTTCTCATGCTTTCTTCTTCTTCTTGTAACCACCCCAATTTTTTCACGTAAAAATTGGTCAGACACACTACGTCGAAGATGGAGATTGTTATACAATCTATATAATTCTTAGCATCAAGTCCTTAAAAAAATTTATTTGTAAACCACATTTGAATTTAAAATTGAATTTTAATTTATAATCAAGAAAATAATTTATTCAACACTCACATAATATAAATTAAAACCCAACATAAACATAAATGTTGGAATTGGCTTAAATAAATTAGATTTCTAGGTTATGCCCATACAATTATCCCAAAAATAATAAAATTGAAAGAGAGTAGAAACCTAGTCTAGAATCAATTATATGAAGTCCAATGCACAAGGTGAAACTACAAGGGTAACCTCTTGATAGTCGTGTTATCCCTCTTTAGGAGTACCCGAATGGGAAAATATTTATAATTTTGGGTCAACGCCTTAAAGTGTGCAAGAATTAATTTACTAAATTTATTAATAAAAGTAAAGTTAATTCAAAGTGAACATCTCCCATCGTCACTCGTATACATTAAAAATCTCATCCCTCATCTAAGAGCAAGGCTAAATGTATAACTACCCGAGTTCAAAAGTAGACAGCGTATAAATATGCCAACGTAATTATAAGGACGTATCTAACATAATTAACATACTGAAATAGAATCATTTACATTCCAGTTACTACTACCCAAGGTACCTGAGTCACTACCCATAAAGTGAAATAACAATTTATCATGCATACTACATAGTCTTGAGTCTGTTTTTTATAATCTACATCATTAAACTAGGAATTTGTCCTATTAATTTTCGTTACTATATATATATATGAGACACTAAGGCATCTACTACTAACGTCTCGTTCATGCTCTATTGGCAAGTCTGAAGGAGTCTCCTATCCACAACGGGCATCACAATACACATAAAAGTGGGGTGGTACCTACGCAATACACCATTGCATGGCCCATACCCAGTGGTGACACATGGATCCCAAGATCAACACTTTTCTTCCACAAGTAGCGCTGCTACATAATGCCTAAAATATGACCTACACTACGCCTAGCCTATGTAATACCCCGTATTTTTGTGTATTTTTATTTGATCAATTTGAGAAATTAATTAGGAAAAATATGTTTTAATTAAATTACGCGAGTGAAGTAATTTAATTCGATTAGATGATAAGTGTGACTATTAAATATTAATCGAGTGATAGATACTGATTAATATTGCATTGTGATATTTACTAAGTGTGAATAGTAAATAATTGATGATTTTGGTTATACGGCATAGAGAGTGATTGTGCGTATTTTATTAATTTTGGTTATATGGCATAGCGAGTTATATGTGTGTATTCTATTAGTTGTGGTTATATGACATAGCGAGTGATATATGCGTATTTTATTTTATCTCACGGGGAGTCACGTGTAGACTATTTTGAGGTGAGAAATGAGAAATATATTTTTAGTCACTCATATGATAATTTAGAGTCCACGGATGACTCTGATAGGCGAAATACTCGGAATAGTGTAGCCAGGGGTTTAGTTTGGATCCCAGGCCAATTTTGGACCAAACCGGCACCTATTAAGGGCATTTTGGTCATTTTAAAAATAGGTGGTAAATGACCTACGAAAATTAAAGCCCTATATTCAATTTTTAGGATTGGGGGTTAGGGTTCATAACTCACAGAACTTGGAGAGACCATTATAAAGAAGAGAGAAACCATTCCCAAAAGGCTTAAGGATAATTCTTAAAGTTTGGATGGTATTCTTGCACCCTAAGCACTTGAGGAATGAAGATTTAAAGAGAAAACATATAGATTCATCACCTTCCTCATGACAACAGACTCTACAGTAATCAAGGCAAGTTGTTTATTGAAAATTAAATTGAAGTTATAATACCAATGTGTAGGAATTGATAAATAGTTTGATTGTGAATAAATTCTTGGGAAGAATAATGAATTTAATGCATGTTGGGATAGGATTTCATGTAGGTGAAATTATACATGTAGAGGACTTTGAATTTAGATGATATATCACTTGTTTTCATGGATTTAAATTTGGGTTTGTGGTTTAACCTTTGGGAAGAACATAAAACTAGGGTTTTTAATGAAAAGTTTTTAATTCGTTCTTGACTGAATTATGCAAAGATTTGGTTTGTTAGGAACATTAGAAATCATCCTTATACATGTAGAAATAGTTTTGGGTGATTGGTTATGGTGTGTTAATGGAGGTAGATGCATGAAGGAGACGAATTGGGTCTGTCACTGCTCAATCGATTGATCGACCCATGCATATCGATCGATCTACGGATTGATTAATCAACCAAATCCTCGATTGATCGACCAAAGATGATTTTGGATTCTTTCGCTTGCTTAAATTCTTGTGTTGACCAACAAGGGAGGGGAATCCTAGGAATGATATTATACTTATTTGGGGACTGAATAATGACTAGTAGGTATGTTGTTGAGGTCCATTAAGGCCATTGGGTGTAGGGTTTAGAAAATGGATCGACGAGGATACACCGATGGAGTCATATATCGGGGAAAATTGGGGATTGAATTATTGGAAGATTTAACGCTAATTCAATATGTATACCAACAGGGTACATATAATAACTACTGAAATTATATACAAGGGGTAACTAGGGCCAATTAGAACTATGTGAAGACTTAAATAAAATACGATAGTGAAAGAAATTATAAAATAAAAGGTACGGTGAGTATTAAAGAGAAATATACTTCGTACCAATGTGAATTATTAGGTTGTGTGAATACCTAATATATTAAATACTTAGTCGGTGTGAATGTCTAGAGTATACTGACTATATTGGGGTCGATGGCTATCTGAACCAATATATGTGCATGTAAAATATTTGCATTGGGGTGGATGGCTATCCGGACTAATGTAAACTCATAGGTCGTGGGAATACCTACAATACTAACTACTTGGGCGGTGTGAATGCCTAAGGCATACCAAATATATTGGGGTCGATGGTTGTCTAAACCAATATACACATGCATAACATTTACCTTGGGGTCGAAACATATCCGGACCAATGTAAAAGAAAGGGTGATTGCGGTCGATGATTATCCAGACCAATATCCTTATAATATATATTGTGTGTGAAATATATACTTCATGATATTCTACTTATGTGCAAAAGTAGACTTATAGATGATATATATATAGATATAAATCTAAATGTTAAATTAAGTAGAGAGAAACTTAATTCCAATAATTAGAATAGATTAGGAATATATATAATGAATTAAGTAGTGAAACTTAATTATAGATGTTGAATGGTAACTTTGAAATGATTTATGAATTAAGTAGTAAAACTTAATTATGGGAGTTGAATGGTGATTATAGGTGAAATGCTATATGAATTTAGTAGTGAGACTTGATTATGATGATTAAACATAACATATGTGAAGGTTATATCAAAATTGAATAACAAGCGAGAAATGTTAATAATGAAGTGTGATGTATGGGAAGGACGGGAGAGTAGACTTGATAAGATCAGTTATATACTTTAGTCGAGATAGATTGGGTATGATATCGAGGTGGGCTAAGTATAGAAAATTAGGTGTGCACATTATATGAGAGGTGAGGAAACTCAAAGGAGTGTGTGTGCACCTAACATGTGTAATCAATAACTGATTTTAATTGCGATAAACTGCTTGCTAAATATTTCCAAATGTTTTGAGTACTAAATCTTTCTAGAAAAATATTTTCAAAACCTTTGAGGTGTCCATCCACAAGGATGCCATACTTGATGGCTTCATTCTAGGGACTCGAAGATGTAGAACTGTGGACGCTGATAGGATTTTGAGTAGCTAAGTCTTTCATTAAGATCTAGCATATGATCTCACTCTTGTATATCCTGTTTGGACATGTGGTCCATTGTCAATATTATAGTTTCAGTTTTGTATTAGGTTTACCTTGTAGTTTAGACATAGTTTATTACTAGGTTTTGGTTGTTTTTGTCAATGGTTTATTCCGCATGACTTTGTTTCGTTTACACATCATGATGGTTTGGACTCTAGTATAATGTGAATGTTGTTTTAGTTTTCAAACTATTTATTTATTGCGTTTATTGGAAGATAAAATTTGGCACCGATTTAATTAACTATTAGATGGTTAGTAATTAATTTTGTTTTTCGATAGTGATGCTAAGAATGAACCATATAATAAACCTATTTTAATTTGATAAAGGCCTAATCAACTGATGTTTAATTAGGTGGGGTGTCATAGCCCACCTGCGTTGACGTATGCTACGGTCCCGAACGCGTTTAACCCCAACCGATCATACAGTACAAGAACATAGGTGTCTCCACACAAAATATATATACATATTACCATATGTAAGGGAAATTACACTATAATTACCCCTTAGCAGCTCCGTAAGGATTATCCGTAGCTATCCTTAGTTAATAATTAACCATCACGTAAATTATTAACTTTCTTTTATTTATAAAATATAATTAACCATCTAGTTAATTATTTAAGTGACCTTCATTACCCCACAAATTACCCTCTATTTACTCCTTAAGTATTCCCCTAATCATCCTTGGTTAATGATCTACCATCACGTAAATTACTAAATTCGTTTGTTGACAAAATACAATTAACCATCTAGTTAATTTAATTTTAACAATTATTAGTAACGTCACTAATCCATTTTTAATAAATTCCACGATTTCCCATACACTGCCCCACTAACTCGTATGAACTCCTAAAATTCCCCCTAATACAACAGTGGACCCCACGCTCAGACCTACCAGAGGCAAAACCAGTTCAGATCAGTGGAGAACCGGTTCACCCATGTGCACAACCTACAAACCCAGTAAGTTTCCATGGTCGGGAATTCCATACTTCCATATAAACATAATTCCAATGTCTTAATCTTTAATATAATTTTCAATCCAGGTGTGTGTGAGTTTGTTTACCCTCTTAGGATCATTTATTCTGTGTTTAATGGAAGATTCAAGTTTCAAATCCCAGGATTTCAAGCTATTAGCGGTTTGATACCAAATCATATTTATACCTATAAATTCCCTATCATTCGACCATGATGCAAGGGTTATAATCAACATAAATTCCAGATCTTTAACATAATCACTAATCCTCTACATGTGATCAACCATATCATATGGGCTTTAAAGTATGAATTACAATCATCCAAATAAAAATTAATACCTTCCTAATTTTTTGAATTTCAATCCTATTTTTAGATTCAAATCCTCAACAAAAATGATTTAATTCATCACTATATCACCATAATCCCTACGAAATTTAGAATTCTACATAGCAAATAAATCATAATAAATTAAGAAATATTTTGACAAATAAAGTTAGCAAGAAAATTCTTGCCCGATTTTCTTAAGGATTTCTTAGTGAGTTCTTTATCCTTGTTTCTTTATTTCTCCGTCTCCTTAGCCCTTTGCATCCTCTCTATTCCCAAGTTGTCTACTCGGGTTCTTGGTTAATTATGGGTAGTTTCCCTATTCTCTTAATTCATATATTCTAAGCTCTATTATCGAATTGGGCTTATGGTCCTATATTTAGACCGCCAAATGAGTCCAAACTCATAATCCAAATAGTCGAATAACCTCCCAACTTATATAAATACCCCACGAAGATTTATAAAGTTCTAAAACACCTAAACAAGCTCATAAAACCTCTCGGAAAGCATCCAAGTTATTTTTATTCAATATAGACATTTTTATTATGTCTAGACGACGCGTAAGAAAACATAAATTACTATACGATTTATTTTCTATGAGTGAACCTATCTTATCTAATTAAGTCTAATAATTATAAAATCAAGAATAAGTATTGTTTCTTAATTTAAATTTTACTCATTTAGATTTAAATCCCTCTGATTTAATTTATTTCCAAGTTTAATCCAAAATTACAAAATTAATTTCAATCATAATATTTTATTCTAAAAACATTGTGTATTAGATATTGCCTAAACTTTAATCAATGTTAAAATAAATTAGGAAGATAATTAGGAAATGTGAAAGTAATTATGAGGATGTTTTTATTCAAATATGATAACATTCTTAAGATTTGAAACAATCACATACTTAGATTAGAGATTTGAATTTTCATAAAATTATGGGACGTTTCGCATCCTAAAACTGAACATATGAAATTTTTATTATATTTCGACTCGTATAGTTACGATATTGATGTGTAGGTTATAGAATGGAATTATTATGAGGTAACATTGTGAATACGCGTGTTAATGTGGAATTATGTGTTAATCGGTAAAATATCACTTGTACGCAAATTATGAAATTTGACAACTTGTGTGAGTTTTGGCAGAACTTGTTTAATTATATATTTAAATGGATGTAGTTTGTAAGATATTGTACTCGGATAATTAATTGGAAGAATTGTAGCTATAAACTGAAAATATGCTTTATGTGAATGTCACTTGTGTTAATATTTTGACATCGCGGGGACGTTGGAATTTTTGGGGTAGTTATGCCTTTAACCTTATTTTTTAGGTTACTTGAAAGGTATGAGACTAGTAGGTAGGCCTCGTTGTTGTAAAAAAATTCTAGGTATGGGACTAGTGAGTGTAGGTTTGTACGATTGGGTATTTCCTGGGTGGGGGCTAGTTAGTACGTTGTTCTATTGTTCCGTTAGCCTAGGTGCGAGACTAGGTGGTAATTATTGGTAGGCTTTCCTCCGAAGGGCTAGGCTAGGAAATATTTGTGGTTTTCGTGATCTCTAGGTATGGGACTAGGGATGGTTTTAGGTTGCGTTACTCGAATAAGGCTGTGGCCATCCCCGATCCTCGCGGTGGGCGGATAGAGTGAGGATCCTAGGTCCTCCGCGTCCCTCTCGGGAGCACTTCGGCGGGCATCATTGGTGAGGTGAAAAATGTAGAGAGATGGAGTATCTAGTCTATTTTACTCAAAACAGATAAAAGAAAGGGAGCCATCCTGAAGGACAGCATCCAAAGACCTACTGATGCATACGAAATCAAAATGATTTGAAAAGGGTACGGAGGCTAAGTTACAATATGGGAAGATGTTAGGCACCCATTTCGCCCTTATGGGCTCTCATGGGTTTTTACTATTTTCCTTTATTTTCCCCGTGATATGCGTGCATGTGTATATATAGTGGGGATAGGAATCCTAGACTTGTATCATGGAAGAGATAAAGCGATTCATCCGTAGGAAGGTTCATAAAAATAATATTAGAAAATAGGATTTACGGGATTATCCTTGTATTGATCGTTATAATGGAACAATAACGTATGTGAAATAATACGCCACTAAGAACAAATATATGCATATATGGATATATGTAATCTAAGAGAGTTGAGTTTAGAGAAAATAGAAAATGAGAGAAAAAGTGAGAATAGGAATCGAGTCTCGAGTTTTATCCCGAGATGCCTATGTAGCCTATAGAGGCATCGAAGTCCACGTAGTTCATATGCAAAACGAGGGGGTGGGGTTTCTCCCATAAATCCAACCGGGGACTTATCTTATTTGTGTGTGTGTAAAAAAGGTGTTTTAGCTGTGAGAAAACTGTAAGAAAAGTGTGAGAATGCCCGTTTGGAATTTATGAGCAAATCCTCTTATTCTTATTTTTTGGGTTTTTTATTTGTATGAAAATAAGATATGTGCAATAATACTAGTAAAAAGTATATTAGGATATGTGAGATGAGAGAATACAAGCGCTAAATAATAAAACGAATTAATGCGAATTTATGAGAATTTAAGGAGCGAATTGAGAAAATTGGACCTTTTTGAAGATCTTGAGTGCTGGAGAGTAGCGCTAGCACTTACATGATGATGGAGGGTAATGAATTCACCAAGTTTGATGAAAAAGATGATGAAAAGTGAAGGTGGGAAAGGGATTTGGATGTAGAAATCACGTTAACTTCGAGAGAAGTTTTCTGGATTTATTGAGAGTGATATGTTTCAGATATGCGCTTCCTTGAAATAAGGTCAGGCCCTTCTTTTTATAGGCCCAAGGCATTACCGATCGACATAGCCCTAGTCCTGCCAATCGATAGGTGCATTTAGGCACACTTCCGATAGGCAGGGTCTGGGACCTACCGTTTAGCAGTGTCTTTCAGGCCTTTTTCAAAAATTGATCGTTGAGCGCAAACCGTTGATATGAATCATGCACGGGGCAGCCCGTTGGAAAGATAGTTCAGAGATATTCAAAAGTCCTTTGGACTGATCCCGGGTTTGGGAAATGACTTTGGGTCAAATGTGGCTCGAAAGCGCTCATCGGTCCTTTGGACGGGGAATCGTCGAACGCAAACCGATCGTTCATCTGCATGGTAAGTCCAAATTGTGCACGGGGTGGACCATTGGAAAGGTTAGGAGATTTACTTCAAGATTCCAAAGAGTTTGATCTGGTTTGGGGAGTTTACTTTTGTCAACTGGTCCTTGGAAGCATTTGGTGACATCTCGAAGTAAAATGGATCGTTCGTCCGTACCGTAAGTCAGAATTGCGCACGAGGTGGACCGTTGGAAAGGGGTTTTAGTTCCCTTTAAAGGTTCATTCAGTCTCAGTCAAGCTAAAGAGTTGACTTAGGTCAAATGGAGCCCGTGTGCGTTCGGTGGCCTCTTGATTGAGTTTCGGGGAAAACGGGTCGTTCGTTTGCATGGTAAGTCGGAATTGCGCATGGGACAGACCATTGGAAAGGGGATTCAGTGCCCTTCGAAGATTCATCAGTCTCGGTCAAGCTGAAGAGTTTGACTTTTTGGTCAAATGGAGCCTGGGAGCGCCCAATGGCTTCTAAGTCAGTACTCGGGGTATGACCTGGGTTTGTAGTGATGAAGGGAGGTACTAGGGACCTAGGGAGAGTTTAGGGGGTAATAGAATGGGGTGTCTACGGAGACCCTCGACATGTGAGTTTAGAACAAATGATAGCCGTCGAATAGACAACGTATGATGCCTTGTGAATGAGGATGACCAATTCAGAGGGTCGAGGCCGATTCTGAGGACCTAAGGAACAAGGATGACAGATTCAGAGGGTCGAGGCTGATTCTGAGGACCTAAGGAGAAAGGATGACCAATTCAGAGGGTCGAGGTCGATCCTAAGGACCTGAGGAGCATGCTGGAGATGACCAATTCTACGAGTCGAAGCCAATTCTGCGGGCTTAAAAATGAGGTGACCAATTCTGCGAGTCGAAGCCAATTTTGCGGGCTTAAGTTGAGATGACCAATTCTGCGGGCTTAAGGTGAGATGAAAAATTCTGCGGGTCAAAGAAAATTGTACGAGCTTAAGGTGAGATAACCAATTTTGCGAGTCAAAGCCAATTTTACGGGCTTAAGGTGAGATGACAAATTTTGCGGTTCGAAGCCAAGTTTGCGGGCTTGAGGTGAGATGACCATAACCAAGTCACTACGTATATATATATATCTTGCTTGGATTTTGTTTGACACCGGGTTCTACTCTACCATTTGAAGAGTTATTTGGGTTTACTTTTACATCCCACAAAGAAGAAGTCATGTTTGTTGCTACGGAGTTCCCATTCAGAGAAAGGCTTCGGGTGCGGGTTGTCAGTTGTTCCAAAGGCCTCATTGGTGGATTCCAAAGTTCCGGTGGACTCCGAGATTGTCGACTAGGCAGATGTAATTACAAGAAGACGCGTTAGGGGCTTGGACGAAGTCAAGTCGAGTTGTGTAAGTCATCTGTCTTGTAATCATTAAACCATACTTAGAGGACTTAAGGTAGGGCCGTCCGAGGTTTTTTCCCGTTGTGGGTTTTTCCTCGTACATCGCGGCGTAGTGGTTGTTTACTTATATCAATTTTTGCAATATCACATTAGATGCATGCTTAGGTAAAAAGATAAAATTGGTATATTTATTTTGGTGATAATTTGATTTGGGTAAATATTAATTTAATACAAGTCATTAATTTTATTGGATAAATTTTGGTTTGGCCTAAATTGCCAATTGAATTAATTATTTGTTAGGCAAATTTCTCGGACTTGGATTAAATTGATTTTGGGGCTTAAAGTAAAAATTCACAAATTTGAGTTTTAGTATAATTTTGATTTTGAGAAAATTAAAATCCGGTTTAGTTTAATTTTAATTTGTGAAGACATTTATTCTTAGTTTATGTAGTTGTTAAGTTAAACCATCTTTATTCCGTACGTGTTAGGAAATTCATCATATTTAATTGAAAGAAAAAAAATTGTGAAAAATTTAAAAATTGGGGCTCATCATTCCCAACATAATAAAGGAGTGATCAACCGTGGTTAAAATAAACGGGATGTCATATTGAGTAAGCAAATCATTACAATAAGTAAAGGACATTTGTGTCAATGCACATGTGGCACATATTAATTTTCTTAAGAAGCACCAAATTTGGCTCAAATTAATAGTCATCATCAATAATTAGTATAATTTAATTTTTTTAAAATTTGTTGTTGAGTTGAGTTGAGATGAATAGAAAACACAATATAATCTCAATTAATTTTTGTATTATTTTCACGATATGCATGTTTGAAAATTTATATTAAGTTCTTTATCAAAACATTTAGGGTGTGTTTGATAACACTAATTTTTCATGAAAAATACAATATATGGAGTAATTTTCCATCTTTTGGATGTTTGATAAACAAAATTTTTTATGGAATTGATTTTCCTAAAACAAGTCACGTCACCACTTTTTCCACAAAAATGTGGAATTAAAAAACCTCCTCCCACCTTGTTATTCATTTTCTAGGGAAAAGAATTGTCACACCAAAAAAATTGATAAAAAAATCCAGAAAATGAATAAAAATCCAGAAAGTGAATAAAAACCAAAAAATAATGGAAAAAATATAAAAAGTTATTAAAACCCCAAAAATAATGAAAAAATCCAGAAAATGAATAAAAACCAAAAAATAATGAAAAAAGTACATGAAGGGAATAAAACCCAAAAATAATGAAAAAATCCAAAAAATAAAAATAAAAATCCAAAAATAATGAAAAAAATACAGAAAGTGAATAAAATGAAAAAAAATACATAAACCCCCCAAAAATAAAAAATAAAATCCAGAAAGTGAAGAAAACCTCCAAAATAATGAAAAATATCCTGAAAGTAAATAAAAACCTCCAAAATAAAGAAAACAAATCAAGAAAATGAATAAAAATAATAAAAAACAGAAAGTTAATAAAAATCCAAAAATAATGAAAAAAATACGAAAAGTGAATAAACACATCCTTATATTAGTTTGAAGGTTGAATTTTTAAAAAGAAAATTCATAAATTCATTTAATTTGCGACCACTCAAGTCTACGAACTAATTAATTTGAATTTACTTTGTTAGGTCTCTTATTAATTTAGGGAAGCCACATCGATGTGTCCAAATATAGATTGAGATTGATTTGATTAAGATACGAGACTTGTGGAAAAGAAGAAAGAGAAACCACCTTACTTCTCATTTGAAGGTACAAGATATTAGGCCATGGTCAATGTCGATTTCAAAAGGCTTGTAGCTTTCTCATGTCATATATTTTTAAGTTTATTCAAGTCTTATAATTATCTAAAATCGCATTACGGCTATGCTAAATAATTATCTAATCGTTTCTAACGTTTCATCTTCATTGTCACAAAGAATAATACGCTTTCCATGTTTATTGAAGCAAACCAACAATTAAAAAAATAAATATTTAAGATTAATCATAAGTGTTTTTTTTAAAATATAACTGAATACTTATAAAATAGAGCTATTCCCATTCTTCAAAGATACTTCCACACTCTACTTTTTTTCTCAAATATAAATAAAAGATCAATATAACCTTGTTATCAATTACTCCAACCTTTTCTCTCACTCGTACAAGAGATAATAAGTATTGTCCTTACCCCATAAATAAAAAGTAAAGTTTATTATTAACTTGACACACATAACAAAAAAAGTTCACCATTAACCATTTTTAATATATAGAAACTGTTTTGTGAAAAAAAAAATTACTTTTTATTAAAAACAAAAATAAAAAATGTTTTGTTAAAAAATTTGTTTTAATATTAAAAATTTGGAATAAATTTTGTTTTAAAAAACTGTTAAAATGTATATTTTATTCGAAAATAGTATTGAATTTTCAATAAACATTTTATAAATAAATTTAAAATCTTTACATTTGTATAAATATTTATTTTTAATATAAAAATATTTCGTGTCGTATAGTTCTCCTATTAAAATTATGAGTCATGTTAAAATCATACTCGCGTCGTTTAGTGCTCGTTCTATAATTAAGACTTTGTGTCGTGCAATAGTTGAAACTATGACTCTAGTTGTGTCGTGTTTCTGTTTGTGTTAAAATTATGACTCATGATTTCAACACATTATGTACGACATGCTGACTCTTGTGTTAAAATTCTATTTTCTTATTTTTTAAAAATTGAAACTTTTATTATGCATTTGTTGCTAAATAAAACAAGATGGGTGTTTCAATTTTATTTAGCAACGACTGGATAATAAAGGTTTTAATATTTTTTAAATATTATATTTAACAAATTAGTCATAATTTTAACATATGAGTCAGTGCATCATTCATAATATGTCTTAATCATGAGTTATAATTTTAATACAAATACGACACAAATAGAATTATAATTTTAACTAGTGTGTGACACGACAGGAGTCTTAATTATAGCAAGAGCACGAAATGATGTGAGTCATGAATTTAACACGACTCATAATTTTAATAGGAGAAGTATACGTCACGGAATATATTTTATATTTAAAATAAACATTTATATAAACGTAAAGATTTAAAATGTTTAATGAACGTTTAATAATGCTTTCGAATAAAATACACATTTTAATTGTTTTTCAAAACAATTTTTTAACACCTTTTTTATATATTCAAACAGTTTTTATTTTTATTTTATTTTTTCATAAAATAAACATTTTTTTAAACAAAACTGTTTCTTTTTAAAAAAACAGTTACTAGTAAAAAAAAATATGTGTCTCTCAAGTTAAGAGAAAACTTTATTTTTTATTTATGTTTTTAATTTTGAGGATGTAACATATTTATTATCTTTTATATGAGTGGGAAAGAAGCTAGGAGGGATTGATAGAAATAGTATAGATCTTTCACTTATATTTGGAGTATGACTACACTAATACGGTTTGGTACCCGTTTTTCATACTCGTGAATAAAACAAAGCAACAAAAGATTGTACTTTATGTTTTGATAGGAACTACAATAATAAAATATAAGATTTTAATATAGTAAGTACGAAAAATAAATAAAAAAGTGTATATGTGTAGCTTTATCCTTATATATAAAAAATGAAGTGTGGAATTACATTTTAGGAGTGGAAATAGCCTGTCCATACTTACTCCTTTAATATATTCAATGATTTGGACCGCTGAGTTGATATACATACATAAATACACGAATTAGGCAATAGTGGCCGATTCACATGATATTTTAATGGTAGGGATAAAAACAACGTGATAGGCAAAGAAAGTCTTCTAGCTTTCCTGATCTGTTAATCTTTTTGAATGATTCAACGATTAGGATGTTGGTTGTCACGTTTATAGTGAGCATTTAGAAAACAACTTTCTTTTGGATGGATTGTTCTTTTGACGTGGTGGGCTGTCGTGATTGAAATCTTATCCAATTTGCACTCAAACTCCTCCTCAAACCCTAAGGGTTTTTGATTCACATGGTCTTGTTGTGAGGAGATGGGAAAGCATGATTAGAGTTTTTGATTCGTTTAACTTTTGAACAAGATATCAAACACTAAGGGTCCATATAGCACAAAAATTTCTAAATAAATTCCCAAAAGTAAGAAAATTTTGATATTTTTTAGTTTTTAAGCTCTTTGATAGCGTTAATTTGTTTTGAAATTTATTTTCTATGTACAACACTCCTTAGGCACAATTTGCCACTCTAGGGTGAAATTCAATTCTTTGGGGGCAGGTTTTTGTTTGTGGATGACAAATCACTTAAAACCATTTTTTTTATAACTCTATATATTTCATAAATATATAAATATATATTGTTAATAAATATATAAATATATATATTTTGTATATTTTAATATATATTCGTATATTTTATATATTTTAGCACATATATGTATATTGCATATATTTCGTATATTTATATATATTTCATATATTTCGTACATTTATATAATTTATATAATTCATATATTTTAATATATATTTATATTTCGTAAATTTTGTATATTTCATATATTCCTTATATTTATATATTTCGTACATTTAATATATTCGGTATACTCATATATTACGTATGATTAATATATTTCATATATTTCTTATAGTTTTTTAAAAACAATTCATTTATTTCGTATATATAATATTATATATATATATATACACACACACACACACACACACACACACACACATATATATATATATATATATATACTTAATATATATTATTTACAGAATATATATTTACATATATACAAAATATAATATTTTATATACAAAATATAAGATTTATGTAAAATATACACACACACACACACACACACACACACACACACACACACACACACATATATATATATATATATATATATATATATATATATATATATGTAAAATATATTCTATATATATGTATATATTCTGTAAATAATATATATTTAGTATATTCAGTATATAATATAATATAATATAATATATATTCATATATTCCGTAAATAATATATTATATTTTCATAGATTTTGTACATTTAATAATATAGAGGGTTTTTAGAATGGAGGGATGGGATCCCCAGTCTTGAAGAGAGATTATATTCTTAATGTGCAAGGAATGGTAAAGAATCCTTGATGAATCGTTGCGATCGGTGATTGCTTTAATACCAACTGATTCTGAGGAATAAAGAATATCCATGTAAAATTTTAAAGTTTTGGCAGGATGGTGGGGAGAGAAGTGCCAAGAGGGAGGAAAATAGTTTTTTACTAAATCAATTGGATTTTTAATATGGCTATGATTTGGCTCAATAGAAAATAAATTTGAAAAATTTGGTTTGAGCAAATAATCAGTTTTAGCAGGGTGATTATAAAATTTGGTTTTAGTAATTTGTTGAATGGGTTGTGTAGCAAATGGGTCATTGACTAGGTATTGTCTAGAAGAAGGCCCAAACTCTGCAGGGGTTGCAAGAGTTAAACTGTAACTAAAATTTGGTCTTGGAATGTTTTCAAGGACCTGGTATCTGTTTGTTACTTGGAGAGGGGATGCAATTTTAGTAGAAGGTTGGCTTGTGGGTAGAGCGAGGGCTCTAGTTGTCTTCTGGGGATTTTTCTCCGTCATTGTTATTCTGTAGAAATTCACGTGTGAGAAAATCAGGGATGGAATTCTCACTTCCTTTAATATACTCAATATCAAAAATAAAAAATGCTTAGTATAGAGACGATAGTAATGAACCATTTTGGAAAGAAAAATTTATTAATGGTTTACCAAATTTATTTGCTCATAAAATAAGAGAAGTTCTGAGTAACACAAATGGACACATTGATTATAACAATCTTACATATGGAGACATAATAAGTACAATCCAGAAAGAGGGATTAAAAATGTGTATATATATGAAAATAAGCAACCAGGCTAATAAAGAAAAATTAAAGGCAAAATATGAAATGGAAAATTTTTGTGAACAATATGGTTTAAACCCTGTTGCACCATCAAGAAATAAAAATTACAAGTCATACCCAAAACAATACAAAAGACATAGAAAAACTATTTAAAAAAAAACAAATTTTACAATAAAGAAAATAAGGAATTTTATAAAAAACATAAAAAAACCACAAACTAATCCACAATATAAGAAAAATGACAAAAGTAAAGTAAAATGTTATAAATGTGGAAAAAAAGGTCATTACAAATCGGAATGTAAGGTAAAATCCAAAATTAACCAGTTACAACTATCATCTGAAGTAACACAAGAAATATACAAAATTTTTGAACTAAAAAATTCTTCTAGTGAAGGTGAACTGCTTTAACCTTGGGTAACTGACTTTAACTTCCTTATGAATAGTAACTCATCATTAAATTTTAATCAAATATTATCCTGTAAAAATAAATTTTATTACAGCAGTTCACCCGAAGTTAAAGCAGTTCACCCAAGGTTAAAGCAGTTCACCTTCACTAGAAGAATTTTTTAGTTCAAAAATTTTGTATATTTCTTGTGTTACTGCAGATGATAGTTGTAATTGGTTAATTTTTTATTTTACCTTACATTCCGATTTGTAATGACCTGTTTTTCCACATTTATAACATTTTACTTTACTTTTGTCATTTTTCTTATATTGTGGATTAGTTTGTGGTTTTTTTATGTTTTTTATAAAATTCCTTATTTTCTTTATTGTAAAATTTGTTATTTTTGAAATAGTTTTTTCTATGTCTTTTGTATTGTTTTGGGTATGACTTATAATTTTTATTTCTTGATGGTGCAACAGAGTTTAAACCATATTGTTCACAAAAATTTCCCATTTCATATTTTGCCTTTAATTTTTCTTTATTAGCCTGGTTGCTTATTTTCATATCTATACACATTTTTAATCCCTCTTTCTGGATTGTACTTATTATGTCTCCATATGTAAGATTGTTATAATCAATGTTTCCATTTGTGTTACTCAGAACTTCTCTTATTTTATGAGCAAATAAATTTGGTAAACCATTAATAAATTTTTCTTTCCAAAATGGTTCATTACTATCGTCTCTAAGCATTAATCGTGATGTGAAAACATCTTTGTACCATCTAAAATCGCTTAAAGTTGGGCATCTAAGGTTACTTAGTTGATCATGAATTCTTGAGGTTATATTACTCGGTGTTCCTAAAAAATGTTTTATTATTGTAAAAACTAGAGTGTTAACTCCATCTGGAATTCCCATTCCAATGTTTTCATCAAAAATTGGGAGGCCATTGGCATCTTGTTGGACGACATATTTAATTTGTTCCTTTGATTCTTCGGTAAGATGTTTATCCCACCAAGATTTTAATGTACCGGTGAATCCTGTTGTTAAAAGCTCAACTATTTCTGTTTGGGGAATATTTTGATTGTTTAGGTAATTGTTGGCAACCATAGATATGTGTTGCATTTTATTTAAGATTTCTTGTTCAGATAATCCATCCATGTTCCATTCGTAAAGTCTATCCGATGAAACCGAGAATTGATTATGTATATTTCTTTCTTCATATTGCATGTCTGGGGGTGTTGGTCTTGTATACCAATTTTTTGTTAAGGTGGTTGGAGTTACTCTGAAGTTTTTTATTCTATTTAATTCAACATTAGTAAATTGTTTTTCAATAGTCTGGATATCTTCATCTGTAGTAGATTCTTGGGATGAGTCTGTTTGGTTAATATAGGTATTTTTGTTTATAGTTGTAATAGTCTTTGATGATTCTGCTTTGATATCTTTAAGCATTTTTTCTATTTTATCCAGAGTTTTCTCAGACTTTGTTTGTAAATTTATTCCTTTTCGGACCTGAGGAAGTTGGATTAAAGGTATTTCTCTTTTATATGGTGGGTTTGGTTTGTCTAACTTGTTTTCAATGGATTCTAGTTGTTTTCCTAAAGTATTCAGGTATTGGTTAGTGTAATTATTTTGTTCAATAACTTTTTTGATTTCATCATTAGTAGAAGTGACTTTAAATGGTGTAGCAACTACCTTTGTTCCCATGTGATTTACGAAAAGGATTTCTAGTGGAGGGTGACTAGACGAGACTGTAGTTTTGTCTTGTTTTGTCCATTTTACTTTTGTTAGGACATTTATTTTGTGATAATAGTTATCAAAATAGTCAAAGAACTTTATGTCCATTCTTATTTAATTCATTAAAGTTTTCCACTTTCTTAATATTTTATCCTTTTCTCTTGGGGAGTACTTTTCTCGATATGCTCGTCGTTTAGTACGGTTTTCTTTTGACTCAAAATATTTTCCTAATTTAATCATGTCAATTTTATAGTCTTTATTGATTGTTAATAATTGGTGATTTACTGAACTTGTTTCAAAATCTGTTTGAGTGGGGGAATGTTGATCATCATCATCATTAAAATTTGAGGTCGCTGTATAACAAGGTTTACTTACCTGGGAAGGTGTATCAATTTCTTTTAACTTAAGATTGCGTCTAGGTATTAGATCATCATCTTTTCTTGTTGAATTACTCATTTGGGATTTACTATCATCTATAATATGGAGATTTTTAAATCATACTTTGAACTATCGACGTATGTTAACTTGAATTTATTTTGAAATAATGAACTCGAATGCTCTATTTATGACATAAAAATCTAACTTTTGTTTGGAATAGATTGACTTTCGAGGCTGAAACCACTAAACCATTAATTTTTATTAGTTCAAAAAATAAATTTAAGTGTTTTCAATGTTCATCGATTGTAAGGGAATAGATGAGGACATCATCAATGTAGACAATTGTAAAATGGGATGAAGGGTTAAATATTTCATTCATGATATTCTGGAATTCACTAGGTGCATTTTTTAGGCCAAATGGCATGACACACCATTCGTAGTGACCAAAGGGGGTTGTGAATGCAGTTTTGTATCTATCTTTTTCATGGATTTGTATTTGCCAAAATCCACTCTTCATGTCAAACTTGGAAAAAATAGTTGCTTGATTTAATCGGTTCATGAGGTCACGTTTATTTGGGATTGGATATCTTATCCATTCTAAAACTTTATTAAGTGGTTTGTAATTGATGACTAGCCTTGGTGCTCCGCGTTCTAATTCGGCATTTTTTCTGACATAGAATGCAGGGCATGACCAAGGAGATTTACTTTTTCTTATAATTCCTTTTTGTAATAAACCATTAATTTCATCTTTACATAGTTCCATATCTTCTTGATTCATTTGGATTGGTCTCGCTTTGGTAGGGATGAATTTTTCATTAAAATCTTTGATGTATGGCAAAGTTACTATATGTTTCTTTCTATGTAAAAAGGCATTTGGTAGATGCCCAACTTTAAGCGAATTCCAGAATATCATCAATGAAATATGATATGTTTCTTTCTATGTAAAAAGGAATTCACTAGGTACCATCTAAAATGCAAATCAAATACAAACTACCCAAAGCACATATTTGTCAAAATAATGTATGTTACAAAACTCCTTTTTTTTAGTAAAAAACATGACTGACAAGGTAATTTTAGGAAACCCTTTTCTTTGTCTTCTATATCCGTTCACAACTAGTGATACTGGAATAACCTCCCTAGCCTTAGGCCAAGAAGTAAAATTTGAATTTCTTTCAAAACCAGAAGTCAGAGATTTAAAAACACTCAAAGATTTTTCAATATCAGTAAACCGTCTCCAATACAAGAGAAAACAATTAAATTTTTTAAATGAAGAAGTAAGATACAAAAGGATTGAAGATCAACTTACTAACAAGATTCTCCAAGATAAAATAGAAAATTTCAAATTAAAACTAACAAATTAAATCATATTATTAAATGTACAAAATCTATTAAATGTACAAAATCTATGAAAATATAATATATTATTTACGGAATATATGAATATATATTATATTATTTTTGAAATATATATATTCCGCAAATAATATATTCATATATTAAATATACAAAATATATGAATATATATTATATTATTTGCGGAATATATATATATATTCCGTAAATTATTATATATATTCATATATTTTGTATATTTTTCCAGAAATTATAATATATTCATATTTTTTTTGAAAATTATAATATATTTCGCAAATAATATATATTATATTATTTACGGAATATATATATATATATATATATATATATATATATATATATATATATATATATATATATATATATATATATATTCCGTAAATAAATTTTCTACATTTATATCTATTTTCCAGCTTTTGCGTTCGATAGAAAATGTGGAAAATTGATAATTTTCCAACTTGTATCAAATATACACAAGTTAGAAAATATTCATTTGTCTTGCAATTGTTTGCCCTGAAATTAAATATCCTGAAATCATTTTCATGTTTTGAGTTTTCTATCAAACGGACCCTAAAAGGACTATGGTCTTGTTGGTTAGAGTGGAACACAAATACCAAGAATATCCAAGAGGATTTCCATTCACAAAATAAAACTCTATCTATTTTTAATTAAGAGTTTATTATTTGAATTTAGTTGTCACCAAGCAAAAACTTCATTTTCGTTTTAGTTGAATATGAACATGTGATGTACCCAATATCACAAGACCTACATTTCCACCGTCACAACTTATTATTGTACTCTTAACAAATGGTAAAGTCAAATACACTCTTAAATTGGGGAAACAAGTAGATTTTTGTACGCTTGTATTAAGACATTACCCACTTCTCATGAGGGCGGGGTGGTATCAACATCTAAGGAATGTGCCTAATGGAAAATATTAAAAAGACTAATTTTATTGACATAAATTTTGTTTTTTATATTTTATAGTTGTGTACAAATATTTTTTTACAAAATAAATTTATTTAGGCCTACACAATGAAATTTAGCATGAATTTTTTCTTTTAATAGAGTTCAAATTTTGGTCTTTTATTAAGTTCTACCTTTAGGGATTAAAATAAATAGATATCTAAGAAAAATTTTGCAGTCAAACATCCAAAGTTATAAAAATAAAGATTCTTACATATTTTTAATAACAAATATTGTCAATCAAACACACACTTGGACTTCGTTTAAAACCCCAATTGTGTATTTCAACTTATTTTGTTACCAATTACATATCTATTCCAGAACTATTCTCCTCTATAGAGAATAGAGAATATAAAAACAGACAACATAGATTTTAGGATTGGTTTTCGATCGGTTTGGTCCGTAAATTGAGCATATCAACACCTTACCAATATTGAAATCATCAAACCAAAATTATCAGTATTGTCAGCCGGTACACTAGCTCATAAACCAAAGCCAAACCGTGTTTTACATCGGTAGATCAGTTTTTTTATGTAAAAGCGATTTTTTGAAAAATACGATAGATTTCGATAAATTTCTTTTTACGGTAAATTTGGTACTACTCGGTACATAATGGCAAGTTCTTGTGCCACTTACCTAAACCTTTTTATATGCAAATTTAAAAAAAAACATAAAATAGCCTACATAATTGTGTCCTCTCCATAACTATATGTAAACATTAAACTCCAAAATAAACATCACAAATTGCAATTCAAGTTACCCTATTGTCCAATTAACCGATTGCATAATATTGTGAAATAAATAATAGTGTAGCATAAGTTATTTTTTTCTAATATATCAACATCAAAGAAATTAGATACATGATTCCCCTTTGATAATCTCAGCAACAGACACGAAGGGAATTCTAATTAGCCGATTATATAATATTGTGAGATAAACAATAGTATAATGTCGGAAAAGTGAGTTGATGGAGGGGATGAATCCGGGACGATGAATTGAGAGAGTGAGCCGGGTTAAGGGGTTCTGGAAGGGAGAAGAGGGGAAACAGTGTTATTTTGTGAGATGACAGAGCCATAACACTAGCCCTAGTCTTGTTATAAGTTGTGTTGTGAATGATCCAAGGGTTGTAAAATCTCGTATTAATCCAAGGGTTACTAAAAGGTTGACCACTTATAAAAAGACAAAGAACCTATAAAATAAGTGTGTTCGTGTTTGGCTTTAGCCATTTGGTATTTTTCAATTTGGTAAATTAGATAATATTATTTTGGTATTTTCGGTACATTAATTTGGGTATTTCATTCCGATACGGTACAATCAGTAAATTGGTATTTAAAATGTTAAAATAAAAACCAAGCACAAAAAATTCGACAATTTTGGTGTCGGTAGTTTTGGTTTTGGTATGTAAAAAATGTAAACCATTACTATTAATTTTTAGTACAAAAAGGTACGATACGGGCTTTTACCGTACCGCGAACACCCCTAATAGATTCTAACAGTAATTAATCATAATAAGTAAATATATTATTATTCTAGAATTATAATTTTATTAAATAATACAGATAAAGAACATGGAAATACAATATAAATAAGAAAGAACTTACAGTTCGTGATTATAAAAATCATTTTACTAAATAATAGCAGCAACAACAGCCATCAAGCAAACACCAGGGGCAGGATTTACGGGAGTGGGATAAAGCCAAAAGGTTTAGATATGGGTTTATCGAGTCGATGGAGGTTACAAACAGGACCAATAGTGTCCTTAGTAGTAGTAGGATACTTAGGGCCCCCAAAGCCAAGGGAACAATGGGGGAGGCCAACAAGTCCAACAGTGATGTCAGCACTGCCAGGGCCATCAGGGCCAAAGACAAAGGGATTTTCTAGGCCAGCACTTTATTTGTGATTAGACGGGCCACAAGAGGAGAGATTGTCCACAACAGGGTAGAGTACCGCAGCAGCAGAGTGACCCACAAGAGCAAGAAGCACAGAGGCCACCTGCAGCACCAACCATACTCGCCCCATCGCAATAAGGACAATTACAGTACGATCGAGTTTATAACGTTAGATGCCTTCATATAGTAGGCTCCATTGGCACCACCCGCAGTAGAGGGTACATTTTATATTCATAGTCTTGAGGGTAGGATTCTTTTTTATACTGGGGCATCACATTCTTTTATAGCAACCAAATTTGCACGAGTTGTTGTTCTTTTAGAGACAGTGCATTGTCTCGTTATGTATGTGGAGTTCTTGTTGGGTAGTGGATCACTTATATAATCGATCTGTAGGGATGTGGATATCGATGTGTGTAGATTATGTTTAGGCGTCGACCTTATTGTGTTAGATATGTAGGGATATGATGTTATTTTGGGTATGGATTGGTTTGTTGGATACCGGGCGATGGTGGATTATTTTTGGAGGACTATTGTGTTTCTTAATTTTAGGACATGAGATGTTATTAGTGGCGATGCCTCTTCCTGCGGGAGGGTCGAGCACACACTAGTATTATATTGAGGACGAGACCATACAAGAGGTAGTTGTTTCATTAGAGTCGATTCTAGTGGTGAGGAAGTTTGAGGATGTATTCTAGGAGACACATGGCTGCCGCCTAGCTTGAAAATAGAGTTCGCTATTGATTTGGATCCGGGTATAAGGCATATAGCCCGAGCACCTTATTGCATTGCCCCATCAGAGATGAGGGATTTAATGGAGAAGATTCAGAAGCTCATGGGTTAGGGTTTCATCATATGGAGTACTTCACCGTGGGGTGCGCCAGTGTTGTTCATCAAGAAGAGGAATGGACCGCTTCAGTTGTGTATCGATTATAGAGAGCTGAACAAGGTCACGATCCGAATTAAGTATCCACTACCTCAAATCGATGATCTGTTTGACCAGTTCATGGGAGAAACTTAATTCTCCAAGATAGATCTAAGGTCCGATTATCATGAGTTGCGCATCAGGGAGGAGGATGTTCCTAAGACTGCTTTTCTAAAACAGTCACTATACCAAAATGGCCAAATTGTCATCTTTCAGCCGCCCACCCTTGTCACGGTCATTGACCGTGATAACAAACACGCATTTTGTGTCACAATCATTGACAGTGACAAGACCGTAACAAAGAATTGTCACGGTCAATGATCGTGGCAAGTCCCTGACAAATATATTTGTCACGGACTTGTCACGGTCATTGACCGTGATAATTCTTAAAATAATTGTCACGGTCAAGGACCTTGACACGACCGTGACAATGTCTTCAGTAAAAAAAGCCCTAGGCTTTTTTTCCCACCATTTTTTGGTTTTCCCTCTCTCTCTCTCTCTCTCTCTCTCTCTAAGCGATTTCAGCTATCTCTCTTTCTCTTTCTCTAAGGTATATTTTTTTCCTCTCTTTCTCTTTCATTTCTATATATGTGTGTATGTGTGTATATATGTATGTGTATATGTATATGTATATGTGTGTGTATGTGTGTGTATATATGTGTGTGGTGGGGGGCAGGGGGTGGGGTGTGTGTGTGTGTACGTGTGTGTGTGTGTGTAAGTGTGGTGGGGGTGGGGGGAGGGGGGGAGGGTGTGGAGTGGTGGGGGTCAGGTGGGGTGTGTGTGTGTGTGCAGGTGTGTGCATGTGTGTGAGGCGGGGGGAGGGGGGCAGGGGGTGGGGTGGTGAGGGTGGGGGTGTGGTGGGGGTGTGTGTGTGTGGTGGGGCAATCTTAACAATTGTATAGCTTTAATTAATAAATTGTGTAGCTTTAATTATAATTTTAATTGTAGATTTTTAGATGAAAGTAAATTAATAATTAGTGCCCATTTCATATGAAAGTAGGATTGCCCCTCATTATAAATTAGTAAAATAATACTTGTATACTTTAATTGTTAGTTTAATTGATGAAATGAATTAATTCAGTAGATGAATTAGAAGGAGTACAAGATACACATTTGTTGTTGACATTGCTGTTGGATTATTTTGTTTAGTAAATGTTGGGTTGGTTAGTTTTAAAAGTGGTATGACCACTGGATTATTGTCTATACGGGGGTGGGATTTTTCAACTTTTTTTGAAAATTACTTTCTATATCGAACAATATATATCACTACACCAAAAACAGCATTTTGGCACACCCTGATATTAAAAATCTGGCACAGTTTAAAACTGTGCCAGATTTTGTCACGGTTTTATAGAGATTTGGCACACTTTAAAACAGTGCCAAAATTTGGCACTGTTTTAAAGTGTGCCAAAATTGAGTACACTTACTAAAATATATAATACCCAAAAAAAAAAACATTACACTTCCCTCTTTCTCTTGTTCCCGCTCACGATTCCCGCCTCTCTCTAGCCTATGCGCTCTCCTGCCTCTCCTCTCTCTCTCGCGGCGGTCTCTCTCTCTCTCGCGGCGGTCTATCTCTCTCTCGCGGCGGTCTCTCTCTCTCTCTCGGAGGTCTCTCGGCGGTCTCTCTCTCTCTCGGCGGTCTCTCTCTCTCGGCGGCTGCTGCTCACACTGCCCTAGGTCAGCATCTCTACTGCCGACACTCTCTCTCCCGCCCATTCTCTCTTTCTCTGGTCACTGCCTTGTTCTCTCACTGCACTCATCCCAATCAGGTAATTTCTTTAAAGCATTGTATTTTTTTTTAACCTAAGTTAGATTTCAGATTTGATCCTAGAGTTTATGATATGCTTGATTTGATTCGTATTTGATTTTTAGGGTTTTATATATACATATATACATATTTATTATTTTTTTTAATGCGTGAGTTTTTGGTGCAAATTGAATGTTGATAATGAAAAAAAAATAAATCATGGGTTTTTATGTTCTTACCCCTTTAACAAAAATGTATATTTGATCTGATTTGTAAATGTTACGTAGTTTTAAGAAAATTTAAGTGCTAAATATTCAATAATAATGTAAAAATAACAAATTGAAAAGTAGACACCCCACTAATTAAATGGATAAATGAGATTATGTGTTGAAAATTTAAGAAAAAACAAAAAAAACTATTTAAATAGTAAGTAGACATTAATACTAAACATTCAATAATGATGTTACACATGTAGAAAAACCTTAGACCCGTTCAAGAGGTCTCACTATGACTGTGGTGAGAACTCTTGAATTGTCCCATTTTAGGACAGTTTGGAAATACAAAAGTTTGTATTGTACATAATGATTATGCATGTCCTATTTTGAAAAATTCGGTGGCATCTCTTTATGTTCTTTGGGTGCATACTAGATTGATGTAGTGTTTTGTGTTTTCTTGGTTGAAAAACTTAAGTAACACATGAACACTCCCAATTTAAGTTGTGTACTTGAAGAACTGTAGGGAGATGCTGGCGAAATTTTCTAGATTAGGACATGGCATGAGACATTATGAACAATACAAAATATGCATTTTCGAATGGGATAGGACCCTTACCCTGTAAAGGAGATGGAGGAAATATAGGAGCTCAAATATATACATATTTACACTTGAATAAACTTAAATATATTTACAGTAAGCGTTTATATTATAATGTGTGCTCTTTAAACTTATCAGGATGTCGTCGGGAATCAACTAAGAATGGATAAATGAGAAAAATATCGAGACCGATACATATAGAGATGGGGTGTTACAGTTTCTTCATTATGTGCGTAGTAATAGTTCGAATGTTAAACATTCATGTCCCTGTAGACGTTGTCGAAATGGGAAAGGACATGTTGTTATAGATGACATATTCATTCATTTAATGACATATGGTATGGACATGAACTATACCTTATGGCATTTTCACGGTGAGACATTAGTTGTTGATCAAGTCCAACCACCACCGCAATCTGTGACACCGACAGAACACGCTGATGTGCACAATATTCCAATTTTGAATGATCTTGTGAATGATGCTTGTGAGATGTTTATGGGTGAAGCGGAACCTAGTGAACCTAATTTTGTAGGCAGTGATGAAGCCCCCCCAACTTCTGAGGTTCCCAATGATTCGCACACACATAAATACAAAGGCAAGAAGTATGATCGTTTACATCAACTCGCACAGGAGCCATTGCACCTAGCTACCGGTTCTTCGCGTCATACCACAATGTATGCTCTTATAAAGTTGAATGATTTGAAAACACAATTCAATTTATCGGATGGTGCTACAGGTGGAATTCTTAGATTGTTAAATGAACTACTTCCTGAAGAGAACAACTTGACAACTAGTTATACAGAAATGAAAAACACCGTTAGAGATCTCGGTATGGATTATGTTAAGTATGACGTATGCATTAACAACTGTATAATATTTTGGAAAGAGCATGAAAAATCTACTAGATGTATAAAATGTGGTTCTTTACGCTACAAGTTTACTTCTCTAGACAAGGACGGGGTAGAAATTCAGAATACTAATGAAAAAAAGTACTCTAGGGTTCCTAAGAAGGTAATGCGACATTTCCCTCTAATCCCTAGGCTAAAACGGTTGTATACCATAAAATGGATAACAGAGAAAATGACTTGGCACGCTCGTGCAAGCTCTTGTATGGAATTCTTGCGTCATCCCCGAGATTCAGCAGAATGGGTAAATTCAAACATTATGTGGAGAGATTTTGCAAAAGATCCGCGGAATATTCGACTTGTAATAGCAACTGATGGTTTCAGCCCGAATAACATGTTTGGCCATAAGTATAGTTGTTGGCCAGTGATAATTCAACCTCTCAACCCTCCCCCATCAATGTGTATGAAAAGTGAGTTTTCAATGGTGTCTGTATTGATTCCCGGACCAAAGTCACCATCAAGTAATATTGATGTCTTCCTCCAACCGTTGGTCGATGAGTTAAAGATCTTATGGTCTGGAGTTGAGGCTTGGGATGCGTACAAAAATGAGAAATTTCAGTTAAAAGCCATGTTGATGTGGGGTATACATGATTTTCCAGCTTATGGGATGTTAGCAGGTTGTTTAACTCAAGGTTACAATGGGTGCCCTGTTTGTTCTACAAATACACCTTCTGAATATCTTTATAAGTCAACGAAATGTTGTTACCAACGATCTCGTATGTTCCTTCCTAAAAAGAGGATGCTATGGCTCCAAGAAAGTTAACAAGTGCAGAAGTTGAGCAGATAGTGTCACTTATCGCTCGAGAAGGTGCTCAAAGAGAGGGAGAGGGAGACAAAAAGGGAAAGGGAAAGGGAAAGGGGAAGGGGAAGGGGAAGGAGAAGGAGAAGAAGGGGAAGGGGAAGGGGAAGGGGAAGGGGAAGGAGAAGGAGGATGTCGTAATGGAAGACGATGATTATCCAAGTGAGGGTGACGATGAGAATCTAGCAGGTACCGAGGGTTTTTCAAGGAGGTCAATTTTCTTTGACTTAGAGTATTGGAAGGATCATGATATTAGACATAATTTAGATGTTATGCATGTTGAAAAGAATGTCACAGAGACTCTTTTAGGTACAATACTCTCGGTGAAAGGTTCATCAAATAAAGATACGGTCAAAGCCCGTGAAGACTTGAAAGTTCATTTGAAGCTTAAAAGGAAATTATGGATGAAAGATGTTGAAGGCAGTAAAAAAAGGCTTATGCCAAAGGCACCTTTCGCATTAGGAAAGGAAGAGAAAGAAGCCTTTTTTCGTACACTAAAAACATTAAAGGTACCGATTGGATGATAAGCCTGGATTTACCAATCTCGATCCACCTGGATTTACCAATCTCAAGTCCCACGATTATCACGTCATTATGCAACGGTTGCTTCCTGCATTGCTTATGCATTCATTTCCGGATGATAAGCCTTTGTTTAAAGCTATACAGCGGATCAACATATTCTTTAATGTGTTGTGTGCAAAGTGATATTTAGAGAACATCTTTTGAAGGCTAAAAACGCATTAGTAGAGGCATTTTGTGTCTTTGAAATTTATTTTCCACCTGCCTTTTTTGTGGTGATGATCCACCTCATGCACCATTTAGCCGATGAAGCTTTGACAGCTGGGCCACCAAGATATCGGGCGATGTGGTTATTTGAGAGAGAAATGGAAAGATATAAAAAGTGGTCATGAAACAAGAGGTACATTGAAGGGAGCATTGCTAATGCATATTTGTTACATGAAGCTTCTTTGTATGCCATGGAGTACATATCGAAAAGAGGTGAAGGAACTCATAAGAGGAATCTTGAGGATTTTCTTGATGATGAGTTTGATGACTCGGAATGCCAACGACCATTGGGTAAAAGTAAAGAATTGATCTTAAATAATGTACAATATGAGCAAGTGCGAAGATGGGTTTTATCTCAATGCGACGGTGTTGATGAATGGAGAAGGTACACACTTAGTTCTATGTAATTCATATTAATTGATTGTAATGTGATATTTCTTAATTTTGAAACTAATTTCTTGTAGAAAATTTGTGGTAACTGAGACTCAATCGACGCATAGAATTGATGATTTCATCCCTTGGCTAAGGAACGAGGCAAGTCTTTATTTATACATGTACTTTTTTATCAACCGTAATTATTTTTAATGAAACTTTAAAAATTTATCAATTCCTTACAGGCCTCAAGATTTAATGATACGGGAATTTTGCCATATGCTGATGGTCCTCTCCATAGGGTTACCAGTTATGAGAAATTTCAATGCAATGGGTACACCTTTTGTACTTCTGGACATGAAGAGAATCATAACTTTCAGAGTAGTGGTGTATCCACTAAGGCCTTTAATAAGAAGGGGATTATGGAGTTATTAGACAAATACTCGACCTCAATTACATTGAGTTCGCACATACTGTCTTTTATTGTGATTGGGTGGATGTTGATGATAAGAACGCTTGCAAAGTTGAACCCATCTCAAAATTGGTGATGGTGAATCTTAGTAAGCTCGTGAGTAAAAATACCATTCACGATGATCCGTTCATCCTTGCATCTCAAGCCAGTCAAGTATTTTATTGTCAAGATGTAAAGCTGAATGGGTGGTCAGTTGTTTTACACTCTCCCACGAGACTGACGAAAGAAATAGATGCGATTGATATTGACCGTACGATGTATGACTCCATTCTCGAGGAAAATGATAAATTGCTGGAGCTTTTGGACACAGATTTCTAGTGCAATGATTTAGTTCTGAACTTGTTGTTGAATATGAGATATTCTATTTATTCCATTTGTTGTTGTTGTTGTTGTTGTTGTTGTTGTAAACATTTAATAGTTTATTGCTTTTTGAACATTTAATACATGTATGGTTGTTTGAAATTATAATTCTATTTGAACATGCCATCTTCTTTATATTGCTATTTGAACATGTAATATTCTTGTAAATGTTTATTTTGATTATTTTGGTCTCCAATAGTCACTTTTTTCCAGATAAATGTCTCATATGGGTGATACTTCGCAACCGTCAATAAATGTGGAGACACCTATATCAACCTCCCGTTCTAAGGTTGCTTCGGGTGCTTCAAGAGTAGGTGGTGACTCTTCCACTAAGAAGTTAAAATTTAATGAGCATGGCCTTCCAGTTGGTGAAGACTCATATACACTCTCAACCAGGTTGGGAGACTTAGCAAGGACACATGTTCCCATATCTTATACGAGTTGGAAACAAGTGGATGTGCGATATAAGAACTCAGTTTGGTCATCATTAATGGTATACTATTCCTTTCTATTCCAAAGAATGTAAATTCAATTATGTGATGTTTTAATTTTATTTCTTCATATATTGTAGAAAGAGTTCCCAGACGTGCGCGAAAGTCAGAAGCAAATTTTTATGAAAAAAGCGAACGATGCTTGGAAAAAGTTCAAGTCCAAGCTAAGGGTTAATTTGAAGGATGGTGATATTGTAAAGTGGAAGGAGAAAGTGCCACGAAATGTCAAATCTGAGGACTGGGAGGTGTTTTGCAATAATGAAGTTTTAGAGGTTCAAAGGTCTTTGCGAAGAAAGAACAAAGAGACTAAACTAAATTGTGTGAGAAAGACAACTCATAATACAGGTCGTCATGGTTATGCCCGAGCTTCAGAGAATTGGAGAAAGGAGCATGGGCGTGCACCCACTCATGCTGAATTGTGGTTGTCAACTCATATAATCAAAGGAGGTGGTTATGCCCCTCATGATAAAATATTTGCGGTAATTTAAATTTTTTAATGTTCGTTTTGTTTAAACAAAGTATCGTATCATCAAACCTAATGTTAATATATTTTTATACAGGACCAAATTCAAATGCTTCTGGATGTATACAAAGCGAGTGGTCAGGAGGAGACCTTGGATGCCGGGCCTATTTTTGAGGTTTTCGGAAAAGATACGCGAGGACGTGTACGTTGTGTTGGGTCCACAATTTCGAGAACCGCTATATTAGGGTCAGCATTTGCTATAGAAATGCTTGAGGAGGTGAAAGAGGACACCGAAAATTGGAAGGATCATGTTGATCACCTTAGTAGTGACATAGATGGGATAAAATCCTCACTAGATGAATTCATTACCGACTTCAAAACCGGAAAATTTTCATGTGTTGGACACAACGTTCAAAAGTTACCTACTATAGGCACTGTAACTCCTTCATGTTCTCGTTCCTCCCCTGCATTCGAGGTTCCAAATTTCACCTCGCTAATTGAATGCAAAATACTATCCCACACACGTGAACTTTTTGGTTATGGGAGGAAAACGCAACCAGGAGCCGTCTCGAGCGTTCACTTCCATAAGTTGAGAAAGAATGAAGTGCGAGTTTTACTCGATGACATCAAAGTGCCCGAGTATCCAGTTTGGGGTGGAAAACAAGCTCATTGCGAGAACTTGGAAGATGTTGGTAAAAATGGAATTATGTATTGGCTCGACGACCTTTGTCCTCCCATTGGTGAAACCGACGAATGACTTGCTTCGAAGTACTTCCCTCTAAGGTACAAATCTGCAAAATCTCTACTTATATTCCTAATTCATGCTTCTATAATCCTGCTCCACCATCTACTGAATTGAGTTATGTTGTTTCTATAATCGTTATGCAATCAACTAGGAAAACCAGTTATTTATTTATCATTATTGAGCGGGAAGCACGGGCAAGCTATTATATATAACATGTGTAATCAATCGTTAAAGAGGTAAGGTGTACTAATCAAACATACACATATATGCATATGCTGCATATGCATATATATGCAGTGCATATATATGCATATGCTGCATATATATGCAGTTGCCCTGCCCCGTCCCCCCCCCCCCTTCCCCACTCACACACGCACACACAAACACACACATATATGCATATGCTGCATATGCATATATATGCAGTTGCCCTGGCCCTGCCGCTGCCCCGTCCCCTGCCCCTTCCCCCCCCCCCCCCTTCATCATTAAAGATAAGCTCTTCTCTGGTGGGCAATGCCGATTACATTTATATGGCGCCGTAGATATTTACTGGTATTTGAATCCTGCCACAACACCAAAAGATTGAGGACTTGGTTAGTATAGCAAGTTCCGGGGTGGAGCCTTGGCGCTTGACTTATTTGGGTCTCCCGTAGGTTGGAAATCCAAATTCATTTGATTTTGGTCCACGGCTTGGGATTAAATTAACAAGAGATTGGATGGATGGAGAAAGGATGCTTGGCAAATGGGGGTAGACTCACGTTGATCAATTCAGTTCTCCATCACATTTGGATCTGCTATATATGTCTATATGTAGGCTTGCGGTAAAGTGGCTAAAATAAATGGAAAAAAATTCAGAAGCTTTTTTTGGGAAGGCGCGGAAGGCGGGAAGACTGATCACTTAATTGAATGGAAAGTTGTGAAAAGACCTAAAAACAAGGGTAATGGTAATTTGAGGCCAAAAATATAGCGTTGGTTGCAAAATGGTTGTGGAGATTCTCAAGATAAAAGGAATCACTTAATTTTTTATAATTAGACACAAATATGGGTTGGATCATAGCGGGTGGTACCCCAAAAGGGTAGGGCTGTGAGGTTCTTTTAGCAACCCTTGACAATTCATTTCCCATGATATCGATTTATTCCTTATGGTATTGTCATTGGAAGGAACAGTACTTACATTCGAATGAACAGTACTGACAATTCATTTTAGCAACCCTGGCCCTGCCCCTGCCCCGTCCCCTGGCCCTGGCCCTGCCCCGTCCCCTGGCCCTGCCCCGTCCCCTGGCCCTGCCCCTGGCCCGTCCCCTGGCCCTGCCCCTGCCCCGTCCCCCCCCCCCTCCCCCCCTTCCCCACTCACACACAAACACACACATATATGCATATGCTGCATATGCATATATATGCAGTTTCCCTGCCCCGTCCCCTGCCCCTGCCCCTGCCCCGTCACTGCCCCCCCCCGCTTCCCCACTCACACACGCACACACAAGCACACACATATATGCATATGCTACTGAAATAATTCAGCATTTGTTCTTACACAGTGAAATGTCTCAAACCATTAATGCTCATTTTTCTGCTCAGGTAGAGATTTTTCCTTGCTTAAAGTGTATTCTATCTATGCTTATCTCTTGGAGGTTTTTCAAGTCCAATAAGGACTACATCAAATTTATTTATAAAGTTTTCCTATGGTGATTTTATTGGAGATTTAGAATGCTAGATGTAATAGCTTATTTGAAGGTGTTCCTATGTGTGCTGCTGATATAATAAAAAAAGTGATAGACTTAATTTCATCTAAAGCCAGTTCCACTCTTTTTGTTAATCGAGTAAATCAAAACCATGTGTCCTTAGTTGATACATTTCATCTCAAAGTGAAAGTAAAAAAGCCCAATTTAATTATTACCAGATAATTATGTCCTTCAGGCACTATAAAAATCAATGTTGATGGTCTCCCTCATGTTATTAAAGGGTGAAAACTCAGCACTTAGGGGGCACGAACACCTCAAACATAAAAATCAGCACTTAAACTTAAAAACAAGCCGTTAATGGGAGAAAACCCAAACCACCCCCGAAACGACCCCGTAGGGGGCACGAACACCTCGCACGGGACCAATGTAACTTGTAGGAACTAACCGCGTAGTCCCGGGTCTCCCGGTTTGTGAATATGACGATAATTTGCAAAAATCAACACTTAAATTTAAAAACAAGCCGTTAATGGGTGAAAACCCAAACCACCCCCCAAACGACCCCGTAGGAGGCACGAACACCTCGCACGGGACCAATGTAACTTGTAGGAACTGATCGCGTAGTCCCGGGTCTCCCAGTTTGTGAATATGACGATAATTTGCAAAAATCAGCACTTAAACTTAAAAATAAGCCGTTAAAGGGTGAAAACCCAAACTACCCCCCAAACGACCCCGTAGGGGGCACGAACACCTCGCACGGGACCAATGTAAATTGTAGGAACTGACCGCGTAGTCCCGGGTCTCCCGATTTGTGAATATGAAGATAATTGGCAAAAATCACACTTAGTTAAAAACATGCCGTAAATGGGTGAATACCCAAACCACCCACCAAACGACCCCGTAAGGGGCACGAACACCTCGCACGGGACCAATGTAACTTGTAGGAACTGACCGCGTAGTCCCGGGTCTCCCGATTTGTGAATATGACGATAATTTGCAAAAATCACACTTAGTTAAAAACATGCCGTCAAAGGGTGAATACCCAAACCACCCCGTAGGGGGCACGAACACCTCGCACGGGACCAATGTAACTTGTAGGAACTGATCGCGTAGTCCCGGGTCTCCCGGTTTGTGAATAGGACGATAATTTGCAAAAATCAGCACTTAAACTTAAAAACAAGCCGTTAAACGGTGAAAACCCAAACCACCCCCCAAACGACCCCGTAGGGGGCACGAACACCTCGCACGGGACCAATGTAACTTGTAGGAACTGGCCGCGTAGTCCTGGGTCTCCCGGTTTGTGAATATGACGATAATTTGCAAAAATCACACTTAGTTAAAAACATGCCGTCAATGGGTGAATACCCAAACCACCCCCCAAACGACCCCGTAGGGGGCACGAACACCTCATACGGGACCAATGTAACTTGTAGGAACTGACCGCGTAGTCCCGGGTCTCCCAGTTTGTGAATATGACGATAATTTGCAAAAATCAACACTTAAACTTAAAAACAAGCCGTTAATGGGTGAAAACCAAAACCACCACCCAAACGACCTCGTAGGAGGCACGAACACCTCGCACGGGACCAATGTAACTTGTAGGAACTGACCGCGTAGTCCCGGGTCTCCCGGTTTGTGAATATGATGATAATTTGCAAAAATCAGCACTTAAACTTAAAAACAAGCCGTTAATGGGTGAAAACCCAAACCACCCCCAAACGACCCCGTAGGGGGCACGAACACCTCGTACGGGACCAATGTAACTTGTGGGAACTGACCGCGTAGTCTCGGGTCTCCCGGTTTGTGAATATGACGATAATATGCAAAAATCACACTTAGTTAAAAACATGTCGTCAAAGGGTGAATACCCAAACCACCCCCCAAACGACCCCGTAGGGGGCACGAAAAGCCTCACACGGGAACAATGTAACTTGTAGGAACTGACCGCGTAGTCCCGGGTCTCTCGGTTTGTGAATATGACGATAATTTGCAAAAATCACACTTAGTTAAAAACATGCCGTCAAAGGGTGAATACCCAAACCACCCCCCAAACGACCCCGTAGGGGGCACGAACACCTCGCACGGGACCAATGTAACTTGTAGGAACTGATCGCGTAGTCCCGGGTCTCCCGGTTTGTGAATATGACGATAATTTGCAAAAATCAGCACTTAAACTTAAAAACAAGCCGTTAAAGGGTGAAAACCCAAACCACCACCCAAACGACCCCGTAGGGGGCACGAACACCTCGCACGGGACCAATGTAACTTGTAGGAACTGACCGCGTAGTCCCGGGTCTCCCGGTTTGTGAATATGAAGATAATTGGCAAAAATCACACTTAGTTAAAAACATGCCGTAAATGGGTGAATACCCAAACCACCCACCAAACGACCCCGTAAGGGGCACGAACACCTCGCACGGGACCAATGTAACTTGTAGGAACTGACCGCGTAGTCCCGGGTCTCCCGATTTGTGAATATGACGATAATTTGCAAAAATCACACTTAGTTAAAAACATGCCGTCAAAGGGTGAATACCCAAACCACCCCGTAGGGGGCACGAACACCTCGCACGGGACCAATGTAACTTGTAGGAACTGATCGCGTAGTCCCGGGTCTCCCGGTTTGTGAATAGGACAATAATTTGCAAAAATCAGCACTTAAACTTAAAAACAAGCCGTTAAAGGGTGAAAACCCAAACCACCCCCCAAACGACCCCGTAGGGGGCACGAACACCTCGCACGGGACCAATGTAACTTGTAGGAACTGGCCGCGTAGTCCCGGGTCTCCCGGTTTGTGAATATGACGATAATTTGCAAAAATCACACTTAGTTAAAAACAAGCCGTCAATGGGTGAATACCCAAACCACCCCCCAAACGACCCCGTAGGGGGCACGAACACCTCATACGGGACCAATGTAACTTGTAGGAACTGACCGCGTAGTCCCGGGTCTCCCAGTTTGTGAATATGACGATAATTTGCAAAAATCAACACTTAAACTTAAAAACAAGCCGTTAATGGGTGAAAACCCAAACCACCACCCAAACGACCCCGTAGGAGGCACGAACACCTCGCACGGGACCAATGTAACTTGTAGGAACTGACCGCGTAGTCCCGGGTCTCCCGGTTTGTGAATATGATGATAATTTGCAAAAATCAGCACTTAAACTTAAAAACAAGCCGTTAATGGGTGAAAACCCAAACCACCCCTAAACGACCCCGTAGGGGGCACGAACACCTCGCACGGGACCAATGTAACTTGTGGGAACTGACCGCGTAGTCTCGGGTCTCCCGGTTTGTGAATATGACGATAATATGCAAAAATCACACTTAGTTAAAAACATGTCGTCAAAGGGTGAATACCCAAACCACCCCCCAAACGACCCCATAGGGGGCACGAAAAGCCTCACACGGGAACAATGTAACTTGTAGGAACTGACCGCGTAGTCCCGGGTCTCTCGGTTTGTGAATATGACGATAATTTGCAAAAATCACACTTAGTTAAAAACATGCCGTCAAAGGGTGAATACCCAAACCACCCCCCAAACGACCCCGTAGGGGGCACGAACACCTCGCACGGGACCAATGTAACTTGTAGGAACTGATCGCGTAGTCCCGGGTCTCCCGGTTTGTGAATATGACGATAATTTGCAAAAATCAGCACTTAAACTTAAAAACAAGCCGTTAAAGGGTGAAAACCCAAACCACCACCCAAACGACCCCGTAGGGGGAACGAACACCTCGCACGGGACCAATGTAACTGGTAGAAACTGACCGCGTAGTCCCGGGTCTCCCGGTTTGTGAATATGATGATAATTTGCAAAAATCACACTTAGTTAAAAACATGCCGTCAATGGGTGAATACCCAAACCACCCCCCAAACGACCCCGTAGGGGGCACGAACACCTCGCACAGGACCAATGTAACTTGTAAGAACTGACCGCGTAGTCCCGGGTCTCCCGGTTTGTGAATATGACGATAATTTGCAAAAATCACACTTAGTTAAAAACATGCCGTCAAAGGGTGAATACCCAAACCACCCCCCAAACGACCTCGTAGGGGGCACGAACACCTCGCACGGGACCAATGTAACTTGTAGGAACTGATCGCGTAGTCCCGGGTCTCCCGGTTTGTGAATATGACGATAATTTGCAAAAATCAGCACTTAAATTTAAAAACAAGCCGTTAAAGGGTGAAAACCCAAACCACCCACCAAACGACCCCGTAGGGGGCACGAACACCTCGCACGGGACCAATGTAACTTGTAGGAACTGACCGCGCAGTCCCGGGTCTCCCGGTTTGTAATATGACGATAATTTGCAAAAATCACTCTTAGTTAAAAACATGCCGTCAATGGGTGAATACCCAAACCACCCCCCAAACGACCCCGTAGGGGGCACGAACACCTCGCACGGGACCAATGTAACTTGTAGGAACTGACCGCGTAGTCCCGGATCTCCCAGTTTGTGAATATGACGATAATTTGCAAAAATCAACACTTAAACTTAAAAACAAGCCGTTAATGGGTGAAAACCCAAACTACCGCCCAAACGACCCCGTAGGAGGCACGAACACCTCGCACGGGACCAATGTAACTTGTAGGAACTGACCGCGTAGTTCCGGGTCTCCCGGTTTGTGAATATGACGATAATTTGCAAAAATCACTCTTAGTTAAAAACATGCCGTCAATGGGTGAATACCCAAACCACCCTCCAAACGACCCCGTAGGGGGCACGAACACCTCGCACGGGACCAATGTAACTTGTAGGAACTGACCGCGTAGTCCCGGATCTCCCAGTTTGTGAATATGACGATAATTTGCAAAAATCAACACTTAAACTTAAAAACAAGCCGTTAATGGGTGAAAACCCAAACCACCCCCCAAACGACCCCGTAGGAGGCACGAACACCTCGCACGGGACCAATGTAACTTGTAGGAACTGACCGCGTAGTCCCGGGTCTCCCAGTTTGTGAATATGACGATAATTTGCAAAAATCACACTTAGTTAAAACATGCCGTCAATGGGTGAATACCCAAACCACCCCCCAAACGACTCCGTAGGGGGCACGAACACCTCGCACGGGACCAATGTAACTTGTAGGAACTGACCGCGTAGTCCCGGGTCTCTCGGTTTGTGAATATGATGATAATTTGCAAAAATCACACTTAGTTAAAAACATGCCGTCAAAGGGTGAATACCCAAACCACCCCCCAAACGACCTCGTAGGGGGCACGAACACCTCGCACGGGACCAATGTAACTTGTAGGTACTGATCGCGTAGTCCCGGGTCTCCCGGTTTGTGAATATGACGATAATTTGCAAAAATCGGCACTTAAACTTAAAAATAAGCCGTTAAAGGGTGAAAACCCAAACCACCACCCAAACGACCCCGTAGGGTGCACGAACACCTCGCACGGGACCAATGTAACTGGTAGGAACTGACCGCGTAGTCCCGGGTCTCCCGGTTTGTGAATATGACGATAATTTGCAAAAATCACACTTAGTTAAAAACATGCCGTCAATGGGTGAATACCAAAACCACCCCCCAAACGACCCCGTAGGGGGAACGAACACCTCGCACGGGACCAATATAACTTGTAGGAACTGACCGTGTAGTCCCGGATCTCCCAGTTTGTGAATATGACGATAATTTGCAAAAATCAACACTTAAACTTAAAAACAAGCCGTTAATGGGTGAAAACCCAAACTACCGCCCAAACGACCCCGTAGGAGGCACGAACACCTCGCACGGGACCAATGTAACTTGTAGGAACTGACCGCGTAGTTCCGGGTCTCCCGGTTTGTGAATATGACGATAATTTGCAAAAATCACTCTTAGTTAAAAACATGCCGTCAATGGGTGAATACCCAAACCACCCTCCAAACGACCCCGTAGGGGGCACGAACACCTCGCACGGGACCAATGTAACTTGTAGGAACTGACCGCGTAGTCCCGGATCTCCCAGTTTGTGAATATGACGATAATTTGCAAAAATCACTCTTAGTTAAAAACATGCCGTCAATGGATGAATACCCAAACCACCCCCCAAACCACCCCGTAGGGGGCACGAACACCTCGCACGGGACCAATGTAACTTGTAGGAACTGACCGCGTAGTCCCGGATCTCCCAGTTTGTGAATATGACGATAATTTGCAAAAATCAACACTTAAACTTAAAAACAAGCCGTTAATGGGTGAAAACCCAAACCACCCCCCAAACGACCCCGTAGGAGGCACGAACACCTCGCACGGGACCAATGTAACTTGTAGGAACTGACCGCGTAGTCCCGGGTCTCCCAGTTTGTGAATATGACGATAATTTGAAAAAATCAGCACTTAAACTTAAAAACAAGCCATTAATGGGTGAAAACCCAAACCACCCCACAAACGACCCCGTAGGGGGCACGAACACCTCGCACGTGACCAATGTAACTTGTAGGAACTGACCGCGTAGTCCCGGGTCTCCCGGTTTGTGAATATGACGATAATTTGCAAAAATCACACTTAGTTAAAAACATGCCGTTAAAGGGTGAATACCCAAACCACCCCCCAAACGACCCCGTAGGGGGCACGAACACCTCGCACGGGACCAATGTAACTTGTAGGAACTGATCGCGTAGTCCCGGGTCTCCCGGTTTGTGAATATGACGATAATAAGCAAAAATCAGCACTTAAACTTAAACACAAGCCGTCAAAGGGTGAAAACCCAAACCACCCCCCAAACGACCCCGTAGGGGGCACGAACACCTCGCACGGGTCCAATGTAACTTGTAGGAACTGACCGCGTAGTCCCGGGTCTCCCGATTTGTGAATATGACGATAATTTGCAAAAATCAGCACTTAAACTTAAAAATAAGCCGTTAAAGGGTGAAAACCCAAACTACCCCCCAAACGACCCCGTACGGGGCACGAACACCTCGCACGGGACCAATGTAACTTGTAGGAACTGACCGCGTAGTCCCGGGTCTCCCGGTTTGTGAATATGAAGATAATTTGCAAAAATCACACTTAGTTAAAAACATGCCGTCAATGGGTGAATACCCAAACCACCCACCAAACGACCCCGTAAGGGGCACGAACACCTCGCACGGGACCAATGTAACTTGTAGGAACTGACCGCGTAGTCCCGGGTCTCCCGGTTTGTGAATATGACGATAATTTGCAAAAATCACACTTAGTTAAAAACATGCCGTCAAAGGATGAATACCCAAACCACCCCCCAAACGACCCCGTAGGGGGCACGAACACCTCGCACGGGACCAATGTAACTTGTAGGAACTGATCGCGTAGTCCCGGGTCTCCCGGTTTGTGAATATGACGATAATTTGCAAAAATCAGCACTTAAACTTAAACACAAGCCGTTAAAGGGTGAAAACCCAAACCACCCCCCAAACGACCCCGTAGGGGGCACGAACACCTCGCACGGGACCAATGTAACTTGTAGGAACTGATCGCGTAGTCCCGGGTCTCCCGATTTGTGAATATGACGATAATTTGCAAAAATCACACTTAGTTAAAAACATGCCGTCAATGGGTGAATACCCAAACCACCCCCCAAACGACACCGTAGGGGGCACGAACACCTCATACGGGACCAATGTAACTTGTAGGAACTGACCGCGTAGTCCCGGGTCTCCCAGTTTGTGAATATGACGATAATTTGCAAAAATCAACACTTAAACTTAAAAACAAGCCGTTAATGGGTGAAAACCCAAACCACCACCCAAACGACCCCGTAGGAGGCACGAACACCTCGCACGGGACCAATGTAACTTGTAGGAACTGACCGCGTAGTCCCGGGTCTCCCGGTTTGTGAATATGACGATAATTTGCAAAAATCAGCACTTAAACTTAAAAACAAGCCGTTAATGGGTGAAAACCCAAACCACCCCCCAAACGACCCCGTAGGGGGCACGAACACCTCGCACGGGACCAATGTAACTTGTGGGAACTGACCGCGTAGTCTCGGGTCTCCCGATTTGTGAATATGACGATAATTTGCAAAAATCACACTTAGTTAAAAACATGCCGTCAAAGGGTGAATACCCAAACCACCCCCCAAACGACCCCGTAGGGGGCACGAACACCTCGCACGGGAACAATGTAACTTGTAGGAACTGATCGCGTAGTCCCGGGTCTCCTGGTTTGTGAATATGATGATAATTTGCAAAAATCAACACTTAAACTTAAAAACAAGCCGTTAAAGGGTGAAAACCCAAACCACCCCCAAACGACCCCGTAGGGGGAACGAACACCTCGCATGGGACCAATGTAACTTGTAGGAACTGACCGTGTAGTCCCGGGTCTCCCGGTTTGTGAATATGACGATAATTTGCAAAAATCACACTTAGTTAAAACATGCCGTCAATGGGTGAATACCCAAACCACCACCCAAACGAACCCGTAGGGGGCACGAACACCTCGCACGGGACCAATGTAACTTGTAGGAACTGACCGCGTAGTCCCGGGTCTCCCGGTTTGTGAATATGACGATAATTTGCAAAAATCTGCACTTAAATTTAAAAACAAGCCGTTAATGGGTGAAAACCCAAACCACCCCCCAAACGACCCCGTAGGGGGCACGAACACCTCGCACGGGACCAATGTAACTTGTAGGAACTGACCGCGTAGTCCCGGGTCTCCCGGTTTGTGAATATGACGATAATTTGCAAAAATCACACTTAGTTAAAAACATGCCGTCAAAGGGTGAATACCCAAACCACCCCCCAAACGACCCCGTAGGGGGCACGAACACCTCGCACGGGACCAATGTAACTTGTAGGAGCTGATCGCGTAGTCCCGGGTCTCCCGGTTTCTGAATATGATGATAATTTGCAAAAATCAGCACTTAAACTTAAAAACAAGCCGTTAAAGGGTGAAAACCCAAACCACCCCCCAAACGACCCCGTAGGGGGCACGAACAGCTCGCACGGGACCAATGTAACTTGTATGAACTGACCGCGTAGTCCCGGGTCTCCCGATTTGTGAATATGACGATAATTTGCAAAAATCACACTTAGTTAAAAACATGCCGTCAATGGGTGAATACCCAAACCACCCCCCAAACGACCCCGTAGGGGGCACGAACACCTCATACGGGACCAATGTAACTTGTAGGAACTGACCGCGTTGTCCCGGGTCTCCCGGTTTGTGAATATGATGATAATTTGCAAAAATCAGCACTTAAACTTAAAAATAAGCCGTTAATGGGTGAAAACCCAAACAACCCCCCAAACGACCCCGTAGGGGGCACGAACACCTCGCACGGGACCAATGTAACTTGTGGGAACTGACCGCGTAGTCTCGGGTCTCCCGGTTTGTGAATATGACGATAATTTGCAAAAATCACACTTAGTTAAAAACATGCCGTCAAAGGGTGAATACCCAAACCACCCCCCAAACGACCCCGTAGGGGGCACGAACACCTCGCACGGGAACAATGTAACTTGTAGGAACTGATCGCGTAGTCCCGGGTGTCCCGGTTTGTGAATATGATGAAAATTTGCAAAAATCAGCACTTAAACTTAAAAACAAGCCGTTAAAGGGTGAAAACCCAAACCACCCCCCAAACGACCCCGTAGGGGGAACGAACACCTCGCACGAGACCAATGTAACATGTAGGAACTGACCGTGTAGTCCCGGGTCTCCCGATTTGTGAATATGACGATAATTTGCAAAAATCACACTTAGTTAAAACATGCCGTCAATGGGTGAATACCCAAACCAACCCCGAAACGACCCCGTAGGGGGCACGAACACCTCGCACGGGACCAATGTAACTTGTAGGAACTGACCGCGTAGTCCCGGGTCTCCCGGTTTGTGAATATGACGATAATTTACAAAAATCACACTTGGTTAAAAACATGCCGTCAAAGGGTGAATACCCAAATCACCCCCCAAACGACCCCGTAGGGGGCACGAACACCTCGCACGGGACCAATGTAACTTGTAGGAACTGATCGCGTAGTCTCGGGTCTCCCGGTTTGTGAATATGATGATAATTTTCAAAAATCAGCACTTAAACTTAAAAACAAGCCGTTAAAGGGTGAAAACCCAAACCACCACCCAAACGACCCCGTAGGGGGCACGAACACCTCGCACGGGACCAATGTAACTGGTAGGAACTGACCGCGTAGTCCCGGGTCTCCCGGTATGTGAATATGATGATAATTTGCAAAAATCATTCTTAGTTAAAAACATGCCGTCAATGGGTGAATACCCAAACCACCCCCCAAACGACCCCGTAGGGTGCACGAACACCTCGCACGGGACCAATGTAACTTGTAGGAACTGACCGCGTAGTCCCGGGTCTCCCGGTTTGTGAATATGACGATAATTTGCAAAAATCACACTTAGTTAAAAACATGCCGTCAAAGGGTGAATACCCAAACCAGCCCCCAAACGACCTCGTAGGGGGCACGAACACCTCGCACGGGACCAATGTAACTTGTAGGAACTGATCGCGTAGTCCCGGGTCTCCCGGTTTGTGAATATGACGATAATTTGCAAAAATCAGCACTTAAATTTAAAAACAAGCCGTTAAAGGGTGAAAACCCAAACCACCCACCAAACGACCCCGTAGGGGGCACGAACACCTCGCACGGGACCAATGTAACTTGTAGGAACTGACCGCGTAGTCCCGGGTCTCCCGATTTGTGAATATGACGATAATTTGCAAAAATCACACTTAGTTAAAAACATGCCGTCAATGGGTGAATGCCCAAACCACCCCCCAAACGACCCCGTAGGGGGCACGAACACCTCATACGGGACCAATGTAACTTGTAGGAACTGACCGCGTAGTCCCGGGTCTCCCAGTTTGTGAATATGACGATAATTTGCCAAAATCAACACTTAAACTTAAAAACAAGCCGTTAATGGGTGAAAACCCAAACCACCACGCAAACGACCCCGTCGGAGGCACGAACACCTCGCACGGGACCAATGTAACTTGTAGGAACTGATCGCGTAGTCCCGGGTCTCCCGGTTTGTGAATATGACGATAATTTGCAAAAATCAGCACTTAAATTTAAAAACAAGCCGTTAAAGGGTGAAAACCCAAACCACCCACCAAACGACCCAGTAGGGGGCACGAACACCTCGCACGGGACCAATGTAACTTGTAGGAACTGACCGCGTAGTCCCGGGTCTCCCGGTTTGTGAATATGATGATAATTTGCAAAAATCACACTTAGTTAAAAACATGCCGTCAAAGGGTGAATACCCAAACCACACCCCAAACGACCCCGTAGGGGGCACGAACACCTCGCACGGGACCAATGTAACTTGTAGGAACTGATCGCGTAATCTCGGGTCTCCCGGTTTGTGAATATGACGATAATTTGCAAAAATCAGCACTTAAATTTAAAAACAAGCCGTTAATGGATGAAAACCCAAACCACCCCCCAAACGACCCCGCCGGAGGCACGAAAACCTCGCACGGGACCAATGTAACTTGTAGGAACTGATCGCGTAGTCCCGGGTCTCCCGGTTTGTGAATATGACGATAATTTGCAAAAATCAGCACTTAAACTTAAAAATAAGCCGTTAAAGGGTGAAAACCCAAACTACACCCCAAACGACCCCGTAGGGGCACGAACACCTCGCACGGGACCAATGTAACTTGTAGGAACTGACCACGTAGTCCCGGGTCTCCCGTTTTGTGAATATGAAGATAATTTGCAAAAATCACACTTAGTTAAAAACATGCCGTCAATGGGTGAATACCCAAACCACCCACCAAACGACCCCCTAAGGGGCACGAACACCTCGCACGGGACCAATGTAACTTGTAGGAACTGACCGCGTAGTCCCGGGTCACGCGGTTTGTGAATATGACGATAATTTGCAAAAATCACACTTAGTTAAAAACATGCCGTCAAAGGGTGAATACCCAAACCACCCCCCAAACGACCCCGTAGGGGGCACGAACACCTCGCACGGGACCAATGTAACTTGTAGGAACTGATCGCGTAGTCCCGGGTCTCCCGGTTTGTGAATATGACGATAATTTGCAAAAATCAGCACTTAAACTTAAAAGCAAGCCGTTAAAGGGTGAAAACCCAAACCACCCCCCAAACGACCCCGTAGGGGGCACGAACACCTCGCACGGGACCAATGTAACTTGTAGGAACTGACCGCGTAGTCCCGATTCTCCCGATTTGTGAATATGACGATAATTTGCAAAAATCACACTTAGTTAAAAACATGCCGTCAATGGGTGAATACCCAAACCACCCCCAAACGACCCCGTAGGGGGCACGAACACCTCATACGGGACCAATGTAACTTGTAGGAACTGACCGCGTAGTCCCGGGTCTCCCAGTTTGTGAATATGACGATAATTTGCAAAAATCAACACTTAAACTTAAAAACAAGCCGTTAATGGGTGAAAACCCAAACCACCCACCAAACGACCCCGTAGGGGGCACGAACACCTCGCACGGGACCAATGTAACTTGTAGGAACTGACCGCGTAGTCCCGGGTCTCCCGGTTTGTGAATATGACGATAATTTGCAAAAATCACACTTAGTTAAAAACATGCCGTCAATGGGTGAATACCCAAACCACCCCCCAAACGACCTCGTAGGGGGCACGAACACCTCGCACGGGACCAATGTAACTTGTAGGAACTGATCGCGTAGTCCCGGGTCTCCCGGTTTGTGAATATGACGATAATTTGCAAAAATCAGCACTTAAACTTAAAAATAAGCCGTTAAAGGGTGAAAACCGAAACTACACCCCAAACGACCCCGTAGGGGCACGAACACCTCGCACGGGACCAATGTAACTTGTAGGAACTGACCGTGTAGTCCCGGGTCTCCCGTTTTGTGAATATGAAGATAATTTGCAAAAATCACACTTAGTTAAAAACATGCCGTCAATGGGAGAATACCCAAACCACCCACCAAACGACCCCGTAAGGGGCACGAACACCTCGCACGGGACCAATGTAACTTGTAGGAACTGACCGCGTAGTCCCGGGTCACGCGGTTTGTGAATATGACGATAATTTGCAAAAATCACACTTAGTTAAAAACATGCCGTCAAAGGGTGAATACCCAAACCACCCCCCAAACGACCCCGTAGGGGGCACGAACACCCCGCACGGGACCAATGTAACTTGTAGGAACTGATCGCGTAGTCCCGGGTCTCCCGGTTTGTGAATATGACGATAATTTGCAAAAATCAGCACTTAAACTTAAAAGCAAGCCGTTAAAGGGTGAAAACCCAAACCACCCCCCAAACGACCCCGTAGGGGGCACGAACACCTCGCACGGGACCAATGTAACTTGTAGGAACTGACCGCGTAGTCCCGGTTCTCCCGATTTGTGAATATGACGATAATTTGCAAAAATCACACTTATTTAAAAACATGCCGTCAATGGGTGAATACCCAAACCACCCCCAAACGACCCCGTAGGGGGCACGAACACCTCATACGGGACCAATGTAACTTGTAGGAACTGACCGCGTAGTCCCGGGTCTCCCAGTTTGTGAATATGACGATAATTTGCAAAAATCAACACTTAAACTTAAAAACAAGCCGTTAATGGGTGAAAACCCAAACCACCCACCAAACGACCCCGTAGGGGGCACGAACACCTCGCACGGGACCAATGTAACTTGTAGGAACTGACCGCGTAGTCCCGGGTCTCCCGGTTTGTGAATATGACGATAATTTGCAAAAATCACACTTAGTTAAAAACATGCCGTCAATGGGTGAATACCCAAACCACCCCCCAAACGACCTCGTAGGGGGCACGAACACCTCGCACGGGACCAATGTAACTTGTAGGAACTGATTGCGTAGTCCCGGGTCTCCCGGTTTGTGAATATGATGATAATTTGAAAAAATCAGCACTTAAATTTAAAAACAAGCCGTTAAAGGGTGAAAACCCAAACCACCCATCAAACGACACCGTAGGGGGCACGAACACCTCGCACGGGACCAATGTAACTTCTAGGAACTGACCGCGTAGTCCCGGGTCTCCCGGTTTGTGAATATGACGATAATTTGCAAAAATCACTCTTAGTTAAAAACATGCCGTCAATGGATGAATACCCAAACCACCCCCCAAACCACCCCGTAGGGGGCACGAACACCTCGCACGGGACCAATGTAACTTGTAGGAACTGACCGCGTAGTCCCGGATCTCCCAGTTTGTGAATATGACGATAATTTCCAAAAATCAACACTTAAACTTAAAAACAAGCCGTTAATGGGTGAAAACCCAAACCACCCCCCAAACGACCCCGTAGGAGGCACGAACACCTCGCACGGGACCAATGTAACTTGTAGGAACTGACCGCGTAGTCCCGGGTCTCCCAGTTTGTGAATATGACGATAATTTGAAAAAATCAGCACTTAAACTTAAAAACAAGCCATTAATGGGTGAAAACCCAAACCACCCCACAAACGACCCCGTAGGGGGCACGAACACCTCGCACGTGACCAATGTAACTTGTAGGAACTGACCGCGTAGTCCCGGGTCTCCCGGTTTGTGAATATGACGATAATTTGCAAAAATCACACTTAGTTAAAAACATGCCGTCAAAGGGTGAATACCCAAACCACCCCCCAAACGACCCCGTAGGGGGCACGAACACCTCGCACGGGACCAATGTAACTTGTAGGAACTGATCGCGTAGTCCCGGGTCTCCCGGTTTGTGAATATGACGATAATTTGCAAAAATCAGCACTTAAACTTAAACACAAGCTGTTAAAGGGTGAAATCCCAAACCACCCCCCAAACGACCCCGTAGGGGGCACGAACACCTCGCACGGGACCAATGTAACTTGTAGGAACTGACCGCGTAGTCCCGGGTCTCCCGATTTGTGAATATGACGATAATTTGCAAAAATCAGCACTTAAACTTAAAAATAAGCCGTTAAAGGGTGAAAACCCAAACTACCACCCAAACGACCCCGTAGGGGGCACGAACACCTCGCACGGGACCAATGTAACTTGTAGGAACTGACCGCGTAGTCCCGGGTCTCCCAGTTTGTGAATATGAAGATAATTTGCACAAATCACACTTAGTTAAAAACATGCCGTCAATGGGTGAATACCCAAACCACCCACCAAACGACCCCGTAAGGGGCACGAACACCTCGCACGGGACCAATGTAACTTGTAGGAACTGACCGCGTAGTCCCGGGTCTCCCGGTTTGTGAATATGACGATAATTTGCAAAAATCACACTTAGTTAAAAACATGCCGTCAAAGGATGAATACCCAAACCACCCCCCAAACGACCCCGTAGGGGGCACGAAGACCTCGCACGGGACCAATGTAACTTGTAGGAACAGATCGCGTAGTCCCGGGTCTCCCGGTTTGTGAATATGATGATAATTTGCAAAAATCAGCACTTAAACTTAAACACAAGCCGTTAAAGGGTGAAAACCCAAACCACCCCCCAAACGACCCCGTAGGGGGCACGAACACCTCGCACGGGACCAATGTAACTTGTAGGAACTGATCGCGTAGTCCCGGGTCTCCCGATTTGTGAATATGACGATAATTTGCAAAAATCACACTTAGTTAAAAACATGCCGTCAATGGGTGAATACCCAAACCACCCCCCAAACGACCCCGTAGGGGGCACGAACATCTCATACGGGACCAATGTAACTTGTAGGAACTGACCGCGTAGTCCCGGGTCTCCCAGTTTGTGAATATGACGATAATTTGCAAAAATCAACACTTAAACTTAAAAACAAGCCGTTAATGGGTGAAAACCCAAACCACCACCCAAACGACCCCGTAGGAGGCACGAACACCTCGCACGGGACCAATGTAACTTGTAGGAACTGACCGCGTAGTCCCGGGTCTCCCGGTTTGTGAATATGACGATAATTTGCAAAAATCAGCACTTAAACTTAAAAACAAGCCGTTAATGGGTGAAAACCCAAACCACCCCCCAAACGACCCCGTAGGGGGCACGAACACCTCGCACGGGACCAATGTAACTTGTGGGAACTGACCGCGTAGTCTCGGGTCTCCCGATTTGTGAATATGATGATAATTTGCAAAAATCACACTTAGTTAAAAACATGCCGTCAAAGGGTGAATACCCAAACCACCCCCCAAACGACCCCGTAGGGGGCACGAACACCTCGCACGGGAACAATGTAACTTGTAGGAACTGATCGCGTAGTCCCAGGTCTTCTGGTTTGTGAATATGATGATAATTTGCAAAAATCAGCACTTAAACTTAAAAACAAGCCGTTAAAGGGTGAAAACCCAAACCACCCCCAAACGACCCCGTAGGGGGAACGAACACCTCGCATGGGACCAATGTAACTTGTAGGAACTGACCGTGTAGTCCCGGGTCTCCCGGTTTGTGAATATGACGATAATTTGCAAAAATCACACTTAGTTAAAACATGCCGTCAATGGGTGAATACCCAAACCACCACCCAAACGAACCCGTAGGGGGCACGAACACCTCGCACGGGACCAATGTAACTTGTAGGAACTGACCGCGTAGTCCCGGGTCTCCCGGTTTGTGAATATGACGATAATTTGCAAAAATCACACTTGGTTAAAAACATGCCGTCAAAGGGTGAATACCCAAACCACCCCCCAAACGACCCCGTAAGGGGCACGAACACCTCATACGGGACCAATGTAACTTGTAGGAACTAACCGCGTAGTCCCGGGTCTCCCAGTTTGTGAATATGACGATAATTTGCAAAAATCAACACTTAAACTTAAAAACAAGCCGTTAATGGGTGAAAACCCAAACCACCACCCAAACGACCCCGTAGGAGGCACGAACACCTCGCACGGGACCAATGTAACTTGTAGGAACTGACGGTGTAGTCCCGGGTCTCCCGGTTTGTGAATATGACGATAATTTGCAAAAGTCACACTTAGTTAAAAACATGCCGTCAAAGGGTGAATACCCAAACCACCCTCCAAACGACCCCGTAGGGGGCACGAACACCTCGCACGGGAACAATGTAACTTGTAGGAACTGATCGCGTAGTCCCGGGTCTCCCGGTTTGTGAATATGATGATAATTTGCAAAAATCAGCACTTAAACTTAAAAACACGCCGTTAAAGGGTGAAAACCCAAACCACCTCCCAAATGACCCCGTAGGGGGAACGAACACCTCGCACGGGACCAATGTAACTTGTAGGAACTGACCGTGTAGTCCCGGGTCTCCCGGTTTGTGAATATGACGATAATTTGCAAAAATCACACTTAGTTAAAACATGCCGTCAATGGGTGAATACCCAAACCACCCCCCAAACGACCCCGTAGGGGGCACGAACACCTCGCACGGGACCAATGTAACTTGTAGGAACTGACCGCGTAGTCTCGGGTCTCCCGGTTTGTGAATATGACGATAATTTGCAAAAATCACACTTGGTTAAAAACATGCCGTCAAAGGGTGAATACCCAAACCACCCCCCAAACGACCCCGTAGGGGGCACGAACACCTCGCACGGGACCAATGTAACTTGTAGAAACTGATCGCGTAGTCCCGGGTCTCCCGGTTTGTGAATATGACGATAATTTGCAAAAATCAGCACTTGAACTTAAAAACAAGCCGTTAAAGGGTGAAAACCCAAACTACCACCCAAACGACCCCGTAGGGGGCACGAACACCTCGCACGGGACCAATGTAACTGGTAGGAACTGACCGCGTAGTCCCGGGTCTCCCGGTTTGTGAATATGAAGATAATTTGCAAAAATCACACTTAGTTAAAAACATGCCGTCAATGGGTGAATACCCAAACCACCCACCAAACGACCCCGTAAGGGGCACGAACACCTCGCACGGGACCAATGTAACTTGTAGGAACTGACCGCGTAGTCCCGGGTCTCCCGGTTTGTGAATATGACGATAATTTGCAAAAATCACACTTAGTTAAAAACATGCCGTCAAAGGGTGAATACACAAACCACCCCCCAAACGACCCCGTAGGGGGCACGAACACCTCGCACGGGACCAATGTAACTTGTAGGAACTGATCGCGTAGTCCCGGGTCTCCCGGTTTGTGAATATGATGATAATTTGCAAAAATCAGCACTTAAACTTAAAAACAAGCCGTTAAATTGTGAAAACCCAAACCACCCCCCAAACGACCCCGTAGGGGGCACGAACAGCTCGCACGGGACCAATGTAACTTGTATGAACTGACCGCGTAGTCCCGGGTCTCCCGATTTGTGAATATGACGATAATTTGCAAAAATCACACTTAGTTAAAAACATGCCGTCAATGGGTGAATACCCAAACCACCCCCCAAACGACCCCGTAGGGGGCACGAACACCTCATACGGGACCAATGTAACTTGTAGGAACTGACCGCGTAGTCCCGGGTCTCCCGGTTTGTGAATATGATGATAATTTGCAAAAATCAGCACTTAAACTTAAAAACAAGCCGTTAATGGGTGAAAACCCAAACCACCACCCAAACGACCCCGTAGGGGGCACGAACACCTCGCACGGGACCAATGTAACTTGTGGGAACTGACCCCGTAGTCTCGGGTCTCCCGGTTTGTGAATATGACGATAATTTGCAAAAATCACACTTAGTTAAAAACATGCCGTCAAAGGGTGAATACCCAAACCACCCCCCAAACGACCCCGTAGGGGGCACGAACACCTCGCACGGGAACAATGTAACTTGTAGGAACTGTTCGCGTAGTCCCGGGTCTCCCGGTTTGTGAATATGATGAAAATTTGCAAAAATCAGCACTTAAACTTAAAAACAAGCCGTTAAAGGGTGAAAACCCAAACCACCCCCCAAACGACCCCGTAGGGGGAACGAACACCTCGCACGAGACCAATGTAACTTGTAGGAACTGACCGTGTAGTCCCGGGTCTCCCGATTTGTGAATATGACGATAATTTGCAAAAATCACACTTAGTTAAAACATGCCGTCAATGGGTGAATACCCAAACCAACCCCGAAACGACCCCGTAGGGGGCACGAACACCTCGCACGGGACCAATGTAACTTGTAGGAACTGACCGCGTAGTCCCGGGTCTCCCGGTTTGTGAATATGACGATAATTTACAAAAATCACACTTGGTTAAAAACATGCCGTCAAAGGGTGAATACCCAAATCACCCCCCAAACGACCCCGTAGGGGGCACGAACACCTCGCACGGGACCAATGTAACTTGTAGGAACTGATCGCGTAGTCTCGGGTCTCCCGGTTTGTGAATATGATGATAATTTGCAAAAATCAGCACTTAAACTTAAAAACAAGCCGTTAAAGGGTGAAAACCCAAACCACCACCCAAACGACCCCGTAGGGGGCACGAACACCTCGCACGGGACCAATGTAACTGGTAGGAACTGACCGCGTAGTCCCGGGTCTCCCGGTTTGTGAATATGATGATAATTTGCAAAAATCACTCTTAGTTAAAAACATGCCGTCAATGGGTGAATACCCAAACCACCCCCCAAACGACCCCGTAGGGTGCACGAACACCTCGCACGGGACCAATGTAACTTGTAGGAACTGACCGCGTAGTCCCGGGTCTCCCGGTTTGTGAATATGACGATAATTTGCAAAAATCACACTTAGTTAAAAACATGCCGTCAAAGGGTGAATACCCAAACCAGCCCCCAAACGACCTCGTAGGGGGCACGAACACCTCGCACGGGACCAATGTAACTTGTAGGAACTGATCGCGTAGTCCCGGGTCTCCCGGTTTGTGAATATGACGATAATTTGCAAAAATCAGCACTTAAATTTAAAAACAAGCCGTTAAAGGGTGAAAACCCAAACCACCCACCAAACGACCCCGTAGGGGGCACGAACACCTCGCACGGGACCAATGTAACTTGTAGGAACTGACCGCGTAGTCCCGGGCCTCCCGATTTGTGAATATGACGATAATTTGCAAAAATCACACTTAGTTAAAAACATGCCGTCAATGGGTGAATGCCCAAACCACCCCCCAAACGACCCCGTAGGGGGCACGAACACCTCATACGGGACCAATGTAACTTGTAGGAACTGACCGCGTAGTCCCGGGTCTCCCAGTTTGTGAATATGACGATAATTTGCAAAAATCTACACTTAAACTTAAAAACAAGCCGTTAATGGGTGAAAACCCAAACCACCACGCAAACGACCCCGTAGGAGGCACGAACACCTCGCACGGGACCAATGTAACTTGTAGGAACGGATCGCGTAGTCCCGGGTCTCCCGGTTTGTGAATATGACGATAATTTGCAAAAATCAGCACTTAAATTTAAAAACAAGCCGTTAAAGGGTGAAAACCCAAACCACCCACCAAACGACCCAGTAGGGGGCACGAACACCTCGCACGGGACCAATGTAACTTGTAGGAACTGACCGCGTAGTCCCGGGTCTCCCGGTTTGTGAATATGACGATAATTTGCAAAAATCACACTTAGTTAAAAACATGCCGTCAAAGGGTGAATACCCAAACCACACCCCAAATGACCCAGTAGGGGGCACGAACACCTCGCACGGGACCAATGTAACTTGTAGGAACTGATCGCGTAATCCCGGGTCTCCCGGTTTGTGAATATGACGATAATTTGCAAAAATCAACACTTAAATTTAAAAACAAGCCGTTAATGGATGAAAACCCAAACCACCCCCCAAACGACCCCGCAGGAGGCACGAAAACCTCGCACGGGACCAATGTAACTTGTAGGAACTGATCGCGTAGTCCCGGGTCTCCCGGTTTGTGAATATGACGATAATTTGCAAAAATCAGCACTTAAACTTAAAAATAAGCCGTTAAAGGGTGAAAAGCCAAACTACACCCCAAACGACCCCGTAGGGGGCACGAACACCTCGCACGGGACCAATGTAACTTGTAGGAACTGACCGCGTAGTCCCGGGTCTCCCGTTTTGTGAATATGAAGATAATTTGCAAAAATCACACTTAGTTAAAAACATGCCGTCAATGGGTGAATACCCAAACCACCCACCAAACGACCCCGTAAGGGGCACGAACACCTCGCACGGGACCAATGTAACTTGTAGGAACTGACCGCGTAGTCCCGGGTCACCCGGTTTGTGAATATGACAATAATTTACAAAAATCACACTTAGTTAAAAACATGCCGTCAAAGGGTGAATACCCAAACCACCCCCCAAACGACCCCGTAGGGGGCACGAACACCTCGCACGGGACCAATGTAACTTGTAGGAACTGATCGCGTAGTCCCGGGTCTCCCGGTTTGTGAATATGACGATAATTTGCAAAAATCAGCACTTAAACTTAAAAGCAAGCCGTTAAAGGGTGAAAACCCAAACCACCCCCCAAACGACCCCGTAGGTGGCACGAACACCTCGCACGGGACCAATGTAACTTGTAGGAACTGACCGCGTAGTCCCGGGTCTCCCGATTTGTGAATATGACGATAATTTGCAAAAATCACACTTAGTTAAAAACATGCCGTCAATGGGTGAATACACAAACCACCCCCAAACGACCCCGTAGGGGGCACGAACACCTCATACGGGACCAATGTAACTTGTAGGAACTGACCGCGTAGTCCCGGGTCTCCCAGTTTGTGAATATGACGATAATTTGCAAAAATCAACACTTAAACTTAAAAACAAGCCGTTAATGGGTGAAAACCCAAACCACCACCCAAACGACCCCGTAGGAGGCACGAACACCTCGCACGGGACCAATGTAACTTGTAGGAACTGACCGCGTAGTCCCGGGTCTCCCAGTTTATGAATATGACGATAATTTGCAAAAATCAGCACTTAAACTTAAAAACAAGCCGTTAATGGGTGAAAACCCAAACCACCCCCCAAACGACCCCGTAGGGGGCACGAACACCTCGCACGGGACCAATGTAACTTGTGGGAACTGACCGCGTAGTCTCGGATCTCCCGGTTTGTGAATATGACGATAATTTGCAAAAATCACACGTAGTTAAAAACATGCCGTCAAAGGGTGAATACCCAAACCACCCCCCAAACGACCCCGTAGGGGGCACGAACACCTCGCACGGGAACAATGTAACTTGTAGGAACTGATCGCGTAGTCCCGGGTCTCCCGGTTTGTGAATATGATGATAATTTGCAAAAATCAGCACTTAAACTTAAAAACAAGCCGTTAAAGGGTGAAAACCCAAACCACCCCCCAAACGACCCCGTAGGGGGAACGAACACCTCGCACGGGACCAATGTAACTTGTAGGAACTGACCGTGTAGTCCCGGGTCTCCCGGTTTGTGAATATGACGATAATTTGCAAAAATCACAATTAGTTAAAACATGCCCTCAATGGGTGAATACCCAAACCACCCCCCAAACGACCCCGTAGAGGGCACGAACACCTCGCACGGGACCAATGTAACTTGTAGGAACTGACCGCGTAGTCCAGGGTCTCCCGGTTTGTGAATATGACGATAATTTGCAAAAATCACACTTGGTTAAAAACATGCCGTCAAAGGGTGAATACCCAAACCACCTCCCAAACGACCCCGTAGGGGGCACGAACACCTCGTACGGGACTAATGTAACTTGTAGGAACTGATCGCGTAGTCCCGGGTCTCCCGGTTTGTGAATATGACGATAATTTGCAAAAATCAGCACTTAAACTTAAAAATATGCCGTTAAAGGGTGAAAACCCAAACCACCACCCAAACGACCCCGTAGGGGGCACGAACACCTCGCACGGGACCAATGTAACTGGTAGGAACTGACCGCGTAGTCCCGGGTCTCCCGGTTTGTGAATATGATGATAATTTGCAAAAATCACTCTTAGTTAAAAACATGCCGTCAATGGGTGAATACCCAAACCACCCCCCAAACCACCCCGTAGGGGGCACGAACACCTCGCACGGGACCAATGTAACTTGTAGGAACTGACCGCGTAGTCCCGGGTCTCCCGGTTTGTGAATATGATGATAATTTGCAAAAATCACACTTAGTTAAAAACATGCCGTCAATGGGTGAATACCCAAACCACCCCCCAAACGACCTCGTAGGGGGCACGAACACCTCGCACGGGACCAATGTAACTTGTAGGAACTGATCGCGTAGTCCCGGGTCTCCCGGTTTGTGAATATGATGATAATTTGCAAAAATCAGCACTTAAATTTAAAAACAAGCCGTTAAAGGGTGAAAACCCAAACCACCCACCAAACGACCCCGTAGGGGGCACGAACACCTCGCACGGGACCAATGTAACTTGTAGGAACTGACCGCGTAGTCCCGGGGGTCTCCCGGTTTGTGAATATGACGATAATTTGCAAAAATCACTCTTAGTTAAAAACATGCCGTCAATGGGTGAATACCCAAACCACCTCCCAAACGACCCCGTAGGGGGTACGAACACCTCGCACGGGACAAATATAACTTGTAGGAACTGACCGCGTAGTCCCGGATCTCCCAGTTTGTGAATATGACGATAATTTACAAAAATAAACACTTAAACTTAAAAACAAGCCGTTAATGGGTGAAAACCCAAACCACCCCCCAAACGACCCCGTAGGAGGCACGAACACCTCGCACGGGACCAATGTAACTTGTAGGAACTGACCGCGTAGTCCCGGGTCTCCCAGTTTGTGAATATGATGATAATCTGAAAAAATCAGCACTTAAACTTAAAAACAAGCCATTAATGGGTGAAAAACCAAACCACCTCACAAACGACCCCGTAGGGGGCACGAACATCTCGCACGTGACCAATGTAACTTGCAGGAACTGACCGCGTAGTCCCGGGTCTCCCGGTTTGTGAATATGATGATAATTTGCAAAAATCACACTTAGTTAAAAACATGCCGTCAAAGGGTGAATACCCAAACCACACCCCAAACGACCCCGTAGGGGGCACGAACACCTCGCACGGGACCAATATAACTTGTAGGAACTGACCGCGTAGTCCCGGGTCTCCCGGTTTGTGAATATGACGATAATTTGCAAAAATCACACTTAGTTAAAAACATGCCGTCAATGGGTGAATACCCAAACCACCCCCGAAACGACCCCGTAGGGGGCACGAACACCTCGCACGGGAACAATGTAACTTGTAGGAACTGATCGCGTAGTCCCGGGTCTCCCGGTTTGTGAATATGATGATAATTTGCAAAAATCAGCACTTAAACTTAAAAATAAGCCGTTAAAGGGTGAAAACCCAAACTACCCCCCAAACGACCCCGTAGGGGGCACGAACACCTCGCACGGGACCAATGTAACTTGAACACCTCGCACGGGACCAATGTAACTTGTAGGAACTGACCGCGTAGTCCCGGGTCTCCCGGTTTGTGAATATTAAGATAATTTGCAAAAATCACACTTAGTTAAAAACATGCCGTCAATGGGTGAATACCCAAACCACCCCCAAACGACCCCGTAGGGGGCACGAACACCTCATACGGGACCAATGTAACTTGTAGGAACTGACCGCGTAGTCCCGGGTCTCCCAGTTTGTGAATATGACGATAATTTGCAAAAATCAACACTTAAACTTAAAAACAAGCCGTTAATGGGTGAAAACCCAAACCACCCACCAAACGACCCCGTAGGGGGCACGAACACCTCGCACGGGACCAATGTAACTTGTAGGAACTGACCGCGTAGTCCCGGGTCTCCCGGTTTGTGAATATGACGATAATTTGCAAAAATCACACTTAGTTAAAAACATGCCGTCAAAGGGTGAATACCCAAACCACCCCCCAAACGACCCCGTAGGGGGCACGAACACCTCGCACGGGACCAATGTAACTTGTAGGAACTGATCGCGTAGTCCCGGGTCTCCCGGTTTGTGAATATGACGATAATTTGCAAAAATCAGCACTTAAACTTAAAAACAAGCCGTTAAAGGGTGAAAACCCAAACCACCCCCCAAACGACCCCGTAGGGGGCACGAACACCTCGCACGGGACCAATGTAACTTGTAGGAACTGACCGCGTAGTCCCGGGTCTCCCGGTTTGTGAATATGACTATAATTTGCAAAAATCACACTTAGTTAAAAACATGCCGTCAATGGGTGAATACCCAAACCACCCCCCAAACGACCCCGTAGGGGGCACGAACACCTCATACGGGACCAATGTAACTTGTAGGAACTGACCGCGTAGTCCCGGGTCTCCCAGTTTGTGAATATGACGATAATTTGCAAAAATCGACACTTAAACTTAAAAACAAGCCGTTAATGGGTGAAAACCCAAACCACCACCCAAACGACCCCGTAGGAGGCACGAACACCTCGCACGGGACCAATGTAACTTGTAGGAACTGATCGCGTAGTCCCGGGTCTCCCGGTTTGTGAATATGACGATAATTTGCAAAAATCAGCACTTAAACTTAAAAACAAGCCGTTAATGGGTGAAAACCCAAACCACCCCCCAAACGACCCCGTAGGGGGCACGAACACCTCGCACGGGACCAATGTAACTTGTGGGAACTGATCGCGTAGTCTCGGGTCTCCTGGTTTGTGAATATGACGATAATTTGCAAAAATCACACGTAGTTAAAAACATGCCGTCAAAGGGTGAATACCCAAACCACCCCCCAAACGACCCCGTAGGGGGCACGAACACCTCGCACGGGAACAATGTAACTTGTAGGAACTGATCGCGTAGTCCCGGGTCTCCCGGTTTGTGAATATGATGATAATTTGCAAAAATCAGCACTTAAACTTAAAAACAAGCCGTTAAAGGGTGAAAACCCAAACCACCCCCCAAACGACCCCGTAGGGGGAACGAACACCTCGCACGGGACCAATGTAACTTGTAGGAACTGACCGTGTAGTCCCGGGTCTCCCGGTTTGTGAATATGACGATAATTTGCAAAAATCACACTTAGTTAAAACATGCCGTCAATGGGTGAATACCCAAACCACCACCCAAACGACACCGTAGGGGGCACGAACACCTCGCACGGGACCAATGTAACTTGTAGGAACTGACCGCGTAGTCCCGGGTCTCCCGGTTTGTGAATATGACGATAATTTGCAAAAATCACACTTAGTTAAAAACATGCCGTCAAAGGATGAATACCCAAACCACCCCCCAAACGACCTCGTAGGGGGCACGAACACCTCGCACGGGACCAATGTAACTTCTAGGAACTGATCGCGTAGTCCCGGGTCTCCCGGTTTGTGACTATGACGATAATTTACAAAAATCAGCACTTAAATTTAAAAACAAGCCGTTAAAGGATGAAAACCCAAACCACCCACCAAACGACCCCGTAGGGGGCACGAACACCTCGCACGGGACCAATGTAACTTGTAAGAACTGACCGCGTAGTCCCGGGTCTCCCGGTTTGTGAATATGACGATAATTTGCAAAAATCACTCTTAGTTAAAAACATGCCGTCAATGGGTGAATACCCAAACCACCCCCCAAACGACCCCGTAGGGGGCACGAACACCTCGCACGGGACCAATGTAACTTGTAGGAACTGACCGCGTAGTCCCGGATCTCCCAGTTTGTGAATATGATGATAATTGGCAAAAATCAACACTTAAACTTAAAAACAAGCCGTTAATGGGTGAAAACCCAAACCACCCCCCAAACGACCCCGTAGGAGGCACGAACACCTCGCACGGGACCAATGTAACTTGTAGGAACTGACCGCGTAGTCCCGGGTCTCCCAGTTTGTGAATATGACGATAATTTGAAAAAATCAGCCCTTAAACTTAAAAACAAGCCATTAATGGGTGAAAACCCAAACCACCCCCCAAACGACCCCGTAGGGGGCACGAACACCTCGCACGTGACCAATGTAACTTGTAGGAACTAACCGCGTAGTCCCGAGTCTCCCGGTTTGTGAATATGACGATAATTTGCAAAAATCACACTTATTTAAAAACATGCCGTCAAAGGGTGAATACCCAAACCACACCCCAAACGACCCCGTAGGGGGCACGAACACCTCGCACGGGACCAATGTAACTTGTAGGAACTGATCGCGTAATCCCGGGTCTCCCGGTTTGTGAATATGACGATAATTTGCAAAACTCAGCACTTAAACTTAAAAACAAGCCGTTAAAGGGTGAAAACCCAAACCACCCCCCAAACAACCCCGTAGGGGGCACGAACACCTCGCACGGGACCAATGTAACTTGTAGGAACTGATCGCGTAGTCCTGGGTCTCCCGGTTTGTGAATATGATGATAATTTACCAAAATCACACTTAGTTAAAAACATGCCGTCAATGGGTGAATACCCAAACCACCCCCCAAACGACCCCGTAGGGGGCACGAACACCTCGCACGGGACCAATGTAACTTGTAGGAACTGACCGCGTAGTCTCGGATCTCCCGGTTTGTGAATATGATGATAATTTGCAAAAATCAGCACTTAAACTTAAAAATAAGCCGTTAAAGGGTGAAAACCCAAACTACCCCCCAAACGACCCCGTAGGGGGCACGAACACCTCGCACGGGACCAATGTAACTTGTAGGAACTGACCGCGTAGTCCCGGGTCTCCCGGTTTGTGAATATGAAGATAATTTGCAAAAATCACACTTAGTTAAAAACATGCCGTCAAAGGGTGAATACCCAAACCACACCCCAAACGACCCCGTAGGGGGCACGAACACCTCGCACGGGACCAATGTAACTTGTAGGAACTGATCGCGTAATCCCGGGTCTCCCGGTTTGTGAATATGATGATAATTTGCAAAAATTAGCACTTAAATTTAAAAACAAGCCGTTAATGGGTGAAAACCCAAACCACCCCCCAAACGACCCCGTAGGAGGCACGAACACCTCGCACGGGACCAATGTAATTTGTAGGAACTGATCGCGTAGTCCCGGGTCTCCCGATTTGTGAATATGACGATAATTTGCAAAAATCAGCACTTAAACTTAAAAATAAGCCGTTAAAGGGTGAAAACCCAAACTACCCCACAAACGACCCCGTAGGGGGCACGAACACCTCGCACGGGACCAATGTAACTTGTAGGAACTGACCGCGTAGTCCCGGGTCTCCCGGTTTGTGAATATGAAGATAAATTGCAAAAATCACACTTAGTTAAAAACATGCCGTCAATGGGTGAATACCCAAACCACCCACCAAACGACCCCGTAAGGGGCACGAACACCTCGCACGGTACCAATGTAACTTGTAGGAACTGACCACGTAGTCCCGGGTCTCCCGGTTTGTGAATATGACGATAATTTGCAAAAATCACACTTAGTTAAAAACATGCCGTCAAAGGGTGAATACCCAAACCACCCCCCAAACGACCCCGTAGGGGGCACGAACACCTCGCACGGGACCAATGTAACTTGTAGGAACTGATCGCGTAGTCCCGTGTCTCCCGGCTTGTGAATATGACGATAATTTGCAAAAATCAGCACTTAAACATAAAAACAAGCCGTTAAAGTGTAAAAACCCAAACCACCCCCCAAACGACCCCGTAGGGGGCACGAACACCTCGCACGGGACCAATGTAACTTGTAGGAACTGACCGCGTAGTCCCGGGTCTCCCGATTTGTGAATATGACGATAATTTGCAAAAATCACACTTAGTTAAAAACATGCCGTCAATGGGTGAATACCCAAACCACCCGCCAAACGACCCCGTAGGGGGCACGAACACCTCATACGGGACCAATGTAACTTGTAGGAACTGACCGCGTAGTCCCGGGTCTCCCAGTTTGTGAATATGACGATAATTTGCAAAAATCAACACTTAAACTTAAAAACAAGCCGTGAATGGGTGAAAACCCAAACCACCACCCAAACGACCCCGTAGGAGGCACGAACACCTCGCACGGGACCAATGTAACTTGTAGGAACTCACCGCGTAGTCCCGGGTCTCCCGGTTGTGAATATGACGATAATTTTCAAAAATCAGCACTTAAACTTAAAAACAAGCCGTTAATGGGTGAAAACCCAAACCACCCCCCAAACGACCCCGTAGGGGGCACGAACACCTCGCACGGGACCAACGTAACTTGTGGGAACTGACCGCGTAGTCTCGGGTCTCCCTGTTTGTGAATATGACGATAATTTGCAAAAATCAGCACTTAAACTTAAAAACAAGCCGTTAAAGGGTGAAAACCCAAACCACCCCCCAAACAACCCCGTAGGGGGCACGAACACCTCGCACGGGACCAATGTAACTTGTAGGAACTGACCGCGTAGTCCTGGGTCTCCCGGTTTGTGAATATGATGATAATTTACAAAAATCACACTTAGTTAAAAACATGCCGTCAATGGGTGAATACCCAAACCACCCCCCAAACGACCCCGTAGGGGGCACGAACACCTCGCACGGGACCAATGTAACTTGTAGGAACTGACCGCGTAGTCTCGGATCTCCCGGTTTGTGAATATGATGATAATTTGCAAAAATCAGCACTTAAACTTAAAAATAAGCCGTTAAAGGGTGAAAACCCAAACTACCCCCCAAACGACCCCGTAGGGGGCACGAACACCTCGCACGGGACCAATGTAACTTGTAGGAACTGACCGCGTAGTCCCGGGTCTCCCGGTTTGTGAATATGAAGATAATTTGCAAAAATCACACTTAGTTAAAAACATGCCGTCAAAGGGTGAATACCCAAACCACACCCCAAACGACCCCGTAGGGGGCACGAACACCTCGCACGGGACCAATGTAACTTGTAGGAACTGATCGCGTAATCCCGGGTCTCCCGGTTTGTGAATATGATGATAATTTGCAAAAATCAGCACTTAAATTTAAAAACAAGCCGTTAATGGGTGAAAACCCAAACCACCCCCCAAACGACCCCGTAGGAGGCACGAACACCTCGCACGGGACCAATGTAATTTGTAGGAACTGATCGCGTAGTCCCGGGTCTCCCGATTTGTGAATATGACGATAATTTGCAAAAATCAGCACTTAAACTTAAAAATAAGCCGTTAAAGGGTGAAAACCCAAACTACCCCACAAACGACCCCGTAGGGGGCACGAACACCTCGCACGGGACCAATGTAACTTGTAGGAACTGACCGCGTAGTCCCGGGTCTCCCGGTTTGTGAATATGAAGATAAATTGCAAAAATCACACTTAGTTAAAAACATGCCGTCAATGGGTGAATACCCAAACCACCCACCAAACGACCCCGTAAGGGGCACGAACACCTCGCACGGTACCAATGTAACTTGTAGGAACTGACCGCGTAGTCCCGGGTCTCCCGGTTTGTGAATATGACGATAATTTGCAAAAATCACACTTAGTTAAAAACATGCCGTCAAAGGGTGAATACCCAAACCACCCCCCAAACGACCCCGTAGGGGGCACGAACACCTCGCACGGGACCAATGTAACTTGTAGGAACTGATCGCGTAGTCCCGTGTCTCCCGGTTTGTGAATATGACGATAATTTGCAAAAATCAGCACTTAAACATAAAAACAAGCCGTTAAAGTGTAAAAACCCAAACCACCCCCCAAACGACCCCGTAGGGGGCACGAACACCTCACACGGGACCAATGTAACTTGTAGGAACTGACCGCGTAGTCCCGGGTCTCCCGATTTGTGAATATGACGATAATTTGCAAAAATCACACTTAGTTAAAAACATGCCGTCAATGGGTGAATACCCAAACCACCCGCCAAACGACCCCGTAGGGGGCACGAACACCTCATACGGGACCAATGTAACTTGTAGGAACTGACCGCGTAGTCCCGGGTCTCCCAGTTTGTGAATATGACGATAATTTGCAAAAATCAACACTTAAACTTAAAAACAAGCCGTGAATGGGTGAAAACCCAAACCACCACCCAAACGACCCCGTAGGAGGCACGAACACCTCGCACGGGACCAATGTAACTTGTAGGAACTCACCGCGTAGTCCCGGGTCTCCCGGTTGTGAATATGACGATAATTTGCAAAAATCAACACGTAAACTTAAAAACAAGCCGTTAATGGGTGAAAACCCAAACCACCCCCCAAACGACCCCGTAGGGGGCACGAACACCTCGCACGGGACCAATGTAACTTGTGGGAACTGACCGCGTAGTCTCGGGTCTCCCTGTTTGTGAATATGACGATAATTTGCAAAAATCACACTTAGTTAAAAACATGCCGTCAATGGGTGAATACCCAAACCACCCCCCAAACGACCCCGTAGGGGGCACAGACACCTCGCACGGGACCAATGTAACTTGTAGGAACTGACCGTGTAGTCCCGAGTCTCCCGGTTTGTGAATATGACGATAATTTGCAAAAATCACACTCAGTTAAAACATGCCGTCAATGTGTGAATACCCAAACCACCCCCCAAACGACCCCGTAGGGGGCACGGACACCTCGCACGGGACCAATGTAACTTGTAGGAACTGACCGCGTAGTCCCGGGTCTCCCGGTTTGTGAATATGACGATAATTTGCAAAAATCACACTTGGTTAAAAACATGCCGTCAAAGGGTGAATACCCAAACCACCCCCCAAACGACCCCGTAGGGGGCACGAACACCTCGCACGGGACCAATGTAACTTGTAGGAACTGATCGCGTAGTCCCGGGTCTCCCGGTTTGTGAATATGACGATAATTTGCAAAAATCAGCACTTAAACTAAAAAACAAGCCGTTAAAGGGTGAAAACCCAAACCATCACCCAAACGACACCGTAGGGGGCACGAACACCTCGCACGGGACCAATGTAACTGGTAGGAACTGACCGCGTAGTCCCGGGTCTCCCTGTTTGTGAATATGATGATAATTTGCAAAAATCACACTTAGTTAAAAACATTCCGTCAATGGGTGAATACCCAAACCACCCCCCAAACGACCCCGTAGGGGGCACGAACACCTCGCACGGGACCAATGTAACTTGTAGGAACTGACCGCGTAGTCCCGGGTCTCCCGGTTTGTGAATATGACGATAATTTGCAAAAATCACACTTAGTTAAAAACATGCCGTCAAAGGATGAATACCCAAACCACCCCCCAAACGACCTCGTAGGGGGCACGAACACCTCGCACGGGACCAATGTAACTTGTAGGAACTGATCGCGTAGTCCCGGGTCTCCCGGTTTGTGACTATGACGATAATTTACAAACATCATCACTTAAATTTAAAAACAAGCCGTTAAAGGGTGAAAACCCAAACCACCCACCAAACGACCCCGTAGGGGGCACGAACACCTCGCACGGGACCAATGTAACTTGTAGGAACTGACCGCGTAGTCCCGGGTCTCCCGGTTTGTGAATATGACGATAATTTGCAAAAATCACTCTTAGTTAAAAACATGCCGTCAATGGGTGAATACCCAAACCACCCCCCAAACGACCCCGTAGGGGGCACGAACACCTCGCACGGGACCAATGTAACTTGTAGGAACTGACCGCGTAGTCCCGGATCTCCCAGTTTGTGAATATGACGATAATTTGCAAAAATCAACACTTAAACTTAAAAACAAGCCGTTAATGGGTGAAAACCCAAACCACCCCCCAAACGACCCCGTAGGAGGCACGAACACCTCGCACGGGACCAATGTAACTTGTAGGAACTGACCGCGTAGTCCCGGGTCTCCCAGTTTGTGAATATGACGATAATTTGAAAAAATCAGCACTTAAACTTAAAAACAAGCCATTAATGGGTGAAAACCCAAACCACCCCCCAAACGACCCCGTAGGGGGCACGAACACCTCGCACGTGACCAATGTAACTTGTAGGAACTGACCGCGTAGTCCCGGTTCTCCCGGTTTGTGAATATGACGATAATTTGCAAAAATCACACTTAGTTAAAAACATGCCGTCAAAGGGTGAATACCCAAACCACACCCCAAACGACCCCGTAGGGGGCACGAACACCTCGCACGGGACCAATGTAACTTGTAGGAACTGACCGCGTAGTCCCGGGTCTCCCGGTTTGTGAATATGACGATAATTTCCAAAAATCAACACTTAAACTTAAAAAGAAGCCGTTAATGGGTGAAAACCCAAACCACCCCCCAAACGACCCTGTAGGAGGCACGAACACCTCGCACGGGACCAATGTAACTTGTAGGAACTGACCGCGTAGTCCCGGGTCTCCCGGTTTGTGAATATGATGATAATTTGCAAAAATCAATACTTAAACTTAAAAACAAGTCGTTAATGGGTGAAAACCCAAACTACCCCACAAACGACCCCGTAGGGGGCACGAACACCTCGCACGGGACCAATGTAACCTGTAGGAACTGACCGCGTAGTCCCGGGTCTCCCGGTTTGTGAATATGACGATAATTTGCAAAAATCACACTTAGTTAAAAATATGCCGTCAAAGTGTGAATACCCAAACCACCCCACAAACGACCCCGTAGGGGGCACGAACACCTCGCACGGGACCAATGTAACTTATAGGAACTGACCGCGTAGTCCCGGGTCTCCCGGTTTGTGAATATGACAATAATTTGCAAAAATCAGCACTTAAAACATAAAAACAAGCCGTTAAAGGGTGAAAACCCAAACCACCCCCCAAACGACCCCGTAAGGGGCTTGAACACCTCGTACGGGACCAATGTAACTTGTAGGAACTGACCGTGTAGTCCCGGGTCTCCCGGTTTGTGAATATGACGATAATTTAAAAAAATCACACTTAGTTGAAAACATGCCGTCAATGTGTGAATACCCAAACCACGCCCCAAACGACCCCGTAGGGGGCATGAACACCTCGCACGGGACCAATGTAACTTGTAGGAACTGACCGCGTAGTCCCGGGTCTCCCGGTTTGTGAATATGACGATAATTTGCAAAAATCACACTTAGTTAAAAACATGCCGTCAATGGGTGAATACCCAAACCACCCCCCAAACGACCCCGTAGGGGGCACGGACACCTCATACGGGACCAATGTAACTTGTAGGAACTGACCGCGTAGTCCCGGGTCTCCCAGTTTGTGAATATGACGATAATTTGTAAAAATCAACACTTAAACTTAAAAACAAGTCGTTAATGGGTGAAAACCCAAACCACCCCCCAAACGACCCCGTAGGGGGCACGAACAGCTCGCACGGGACCAATGTAACTTGTAGGAACTGACCGCGTAGTCCCGGGTCTCCCGGTTTGTGAATATGACGATAATTTGCAAAAATCAACACTTAAACTTAAAAACAAGCCGTTAATGGGTGAAAACCGAAACCACCCCCCAAACGACCCCGTAGGAGGCACGAACACCTCGCACGAGACCAATGTAACTTGTAGGAACTGACCGCGTAGTCCCGGGTCTCCCGGTTTGTGAATATGATGATAATTTGCAAAATTCAATACTTAAACTTAAAAACAAGCCGCTAATGGGTGAAAACCCAAACTACCCCCCAAACGACCCCGTAGGGGGCACGAACACCTCGCACGGGACCAATGTAACTTGTAGGAACTTACCGCGTAGTCCCGGGTCTCCCGGTTTGTGAATATGACGATAATTTGCAAAAATCACACTTAGTTAAAAATATGCCGTCAAAGGGTGAATACCCAAACCACCCCCCAAACGACCCCGTAGGGGGCACGAACACCTCATACGGGACCAATGTAACTTGTAGGAACTGACCGCGTAGTCCCGCGTCTCCCAGTTTGTGAATATGACGATAATTTGCAGAAATCAGCACTTAAAACATAAAAACAAGCCGTTAAAGGGTGAAAACCCAAACCACCCCCCAAACGACCCCGTAAGGGGCATGAACACCTCGCACGGGACCAATGTAACTTGTAGGAGCTGACCGCGTAGTCCCGGGTATCCCGGTTTGTGAATATGACGATAATTTAAAAAAATCACACTTAGTTGAAAACATGCCGTCAATGTGTGAATACCCAAACCACCCCCCAAACGACCCCGTAGGGGGCACGAACACCTCGCACGGGACCAATGTAACTTGTAGGAACTGACCGCGTAGTCCCGGGTCTCCCGGTTTGTGAATATGACTATAATTTGCAAAAATCACACTTAGTTAAAAACATGCCGTCAATGGGTGAATACCCAAACCACCCCCCAAACGACCCCGTAGGGGGCACGAACACCTCATACGGGACCAATGTAACTTGTAGGAACTGACCGCGTAGTCCCGCGTCTCCCAGTTTGTGAATATGATGATAATTTGCAAAAATCAACACTTAAACTTAAAAACAAGTCGTTAAGGGGTGAAAACCCAAACCACCCCCCAAACGACCCCGTAGGAGGCACGAACACCTCGCACGGGACCAATGTAACTTGTAGGAACTGACCGCGTAGTCCCGGGTCTCCCGGTTTGTGAATATGACGATAATTTGCAAAAATCAGCACTTAAACTTAAAAACAAGCCGTTAATGGGTGAAAACCCAAACCACCTCCCAAACGACCCCGTAGGGGGCACGAACACCTCGCACGGGACCAATGTAACTTGTAGGAACTGACCGCGTAGTCCCGGGTCTCCCGGTTTGTGAATATGACGATAATTTGCAAAAATCATACTTAGTTAAAAACATGCCGTCAAAGGGTGAATACCCAAACCACCCCCCAAACGACCCCGTAGGGGGCACGAACACCTCATACGGGACCAATGTAACTTGTAGGAACTGACCGCGTAGTCCCGCGTCTCCCAGTTTGTGAATATGACGATAATTTGCAAAAATCAACACTTAAACTTAAACACAAGTCGTTAAGGGGTGAAAACCCAAACCACCCCCCAAACGACCCCGTAGGAGGCACGAACACCTCGCACGGGAACAATGTAACTTGTAGGAACTAATCGCGTAGTCCCGGGTCTCTCGGTTTGTGAATATGACGATAATTTGCAAAAATCAGCACTTAAACTTAAAAACAAGCCGTTAAAGGGTGAAAACCCAAACCACCCCCCAAACGACCCCGTAGGGGGCACGAACAACTCGCACGGGACCAATGTAACTTGTAGGAACTCACCGTGTAGTCCCGGGTCTCCCGGTTTGTGAATATGACGATAATTTGCAAAAATCACACTTAGTTAAAAACATGCCGTCAATGGGTGAATACCCAAACCACCCCCCAAACGACTCCGTAGGGGGCACGAACACCTCGCACGGGACCAATGTAACTTGTAGGAACTGACCGCGTAGTCCCGGGTCTCCCGGTTTGTGAATATGACGATAATTTGCAAAAATCACACTTAGTTAAAAACATGCCGTCAATGGGTGAATACCCAAACCACCCCCCAAACGACCCCGTAGGGGGCACAGACACCTCGCACGGGACCAATGTAACTTGTAGGAACTGACCGCGTAGTCCCGGGTCTCCCGATTTGTGAATACGACGATAATTTGCAAAAATCACACTTAGTTAAAAACATGCCGTGAATGGGTGAATACCCAAACCACCCCCCAAACGACCCCGTAGGGGGCACGAACACCTCGCACGGGACCAATGTAACTTGTAGGAACTGACCGCGTAGTCCCGGGTCTCCCGATTTGTGAATATGACGATAATTTGCAAAAATCACACTTAGTTAAAAACATGCCGTCAATGGGTGAATACCCAAACCACCCCCCAAACGACCCCGTAGGGGGCACGGACACCTCGCACGGGACCAATGTAACTTGTAGGAACTGATCGCGTAGTCCCGGGTCTCCCGATTTGTGAATACGACGATAATTTGCAAAAATCACACTTAGTTAAAAACATGCCGTGAATGGGTGAATACCCAAACCACCCCCCAAACGACCCCGTAGGGGGCACGAACACCTCGCACGGGACCAATGTAACTTGTAGGAACTGACCGCGTAGTCCCGGGTCTCCCGATTTGTGAATATGACGATAATTTGCAAAAATCACACTTAGTTAAAAACATGCCGTCAAAGGGTGAATACCCGAACCACCCCCCAAACGACCTCGTAGGGGGCACGAACACCTCGCACGGGACCAATGTAACTTGTAGGAACTGATCGCGTAGTCCCGGGTCTCCCGGTTTGTGAATATGACGATAATTTGCAAAAATCAGCACTTAAATTTAAAAACAAGCCGTTAAAGGGTGAAAACCCAAACCACCCCCCAAACGACCCCGTAGGGGTCACGAACACCTCGCACGGGACCAATGTAACTTGTAGGAACTGACCGCGTAGTCCCGGGTCTCCCGGTTTGTGAATATGACGATAATTTGCAAAAATCACATTTAGTTAAAAACATGCCGTCAATGGGTGAATACCCAAACCACCCCCCAAACGACCCCGTAAGGGGCACGAACACCTCGCACGGGACCAATGTAACTTTTAGGAACTGACCGCGTAGTCCCGGATCTCCCAGTTTGTGAATATGACGATAATTTGCAAAAATCAACACTTAAACTTAAAAATAAGCCGTTAATGGGTGAAAACCCAAACCACCCCCCAAACGACCCCGTAGGAGTCACGAACACCTCGCACGGGACCAATGTAACTTGTAGGAACTGAGCGCGTAGTCCCGGATCTCCCAGTTTGTGAATATGACGATAATTTGCAAAAATAAACACTTAAACTTAAAAACAAGCCGTTAAAGGGTGAAAACCCAAACCACCCCCCAAACGACCCCGTAGGAGGCACGAACACCTCGCACGGGACCAATGTAACTTGTAGGAACTGACCGCGTAGTCCCGGGTCTCCCAGTTTGTGAATATGACGATAATTTGAAAATATCAGCACTTAAACTTAAAAACAAGCCATTAATGGGTGAAAACCCAAACCACCCCCCAAACGACCCCGTAGGGGGCACGAACACCTCGCACGTGACCAATGTAACTTATAGGAACTGACCGCGTAGTCCCGGGTCTCCCGGTTTGTGAATATGACAATAATTTGCAAAAATCACACTTAGTTAAAAACATGCCGTCAAAGGGTGAATACCCAAACCACACCCCAAACGACCCCGTAGGGGGCACGAACACCTCGCACGGGACCAATGTAACTTGTAGGAACTGATCGCGTAATCCCGGGTCTCCCGGTTTGTGAATATGACGATAATTTGCAAAAATCAGCACTTAAACTTAAAAACAAGCCGTTAAAGGTTGAAAACCCAAACCACCCCCCAAACGACCCCGTAGGGGGCACGAACACTTCGCAGGGGACCAATGTAACTTGTAGGAACTGACCGCGTAGTCCTGGGTCTCCCAGTTTGTGAATATGACGATAATTTGCAAAAATCACACTTAGTTAAAAACATGCCGTCAATGGGTAAATACCCAAACCACCCCCCAAACGACCCCGTAGGGGGCACGAACACCTCGCACGGGACCAATGTAACTTGTAGGAACTGATCGCGTAGTCCCGGGTCTCCCGGTTTGTGAATATGACGATAATTTGCAAAAATCCACACTTAAACTTAAAAACAAGCCGTTAATGGGTGAAAACCCAAACCACCCCCCAAAAGACCCCGTAGGAGGCACGAACACCTCGCACGGGACCAATGTAACTTGTAGGAACTGACCGCGTAGTCCCGGGTCTCTCGGTTTGTGAATATGACGATAATTTGCAAAAATCAGCACTTAAACTTAAAAACAAGCCGTTAATGGGTGAAAACCCAAACCACCCCCCAAACGAGCCCGTAGGGGGCACGAACACCTCGCACGGGACCAATGTAACTTGTAGGAACTGACCGCGTAGTCCCGGGTCTCCCGGTTTGTGAATATGACGATAATTTGCCAAAATCACACTTAGTTAAAAATATGCCGTCAAAGGGTGAATACCCAAACCACCCCCCAAACGACCCCGTAGGGGGCACGAACACCTCGCACGGGACCAATGTAACTTGTAGGAACTGACCGCGTAGTCCCGGGTCTCCCGGTTTGTGAAAATGACGATAATTTGCAAAAATCAGCACTTAAACTTAAAAACAAGCCGTTTATGGGTGAAAACCCAAACCACCCCCCAAACGACCCCGTAGGGGGCACGAACACCTCGCACGGGACCAATGTAACTTGTAGGAACTGACCGCGTAGTCCCGGGTCTCCCGGTTTGTGAATATGACGATAATTTGCAAAAATCACACTTAGTTAAAAACATGCCGTCAAAGGGTGAATACCCAAACCACCCCCCAAACGACCCCGTAGGGGGCACGAACACCTCGCACGGGAACAATGTAACTTGTAGGAACTAATCGCGTAGTCCCGGGTCTCTCGGTTTGTGAATATGACGATAATTTGCAAAAATCAGCACTTAAACTTAAAAACAAGCCGTTAAAGGGTGAAAACCCAAACCACCCCCCAAACGACCCCGTAGGGGGCACGAACAACTCGCACGGGACCAATGTAACTTGTAGGAACTGACCGTGTAGTCCCGGGTCTCCCGGTTTGTGAATATGACGATAATTTGCAAAAATCACACTTAGTTAAAAACATGCCGTCAATGGGTGAATACCCAAACCACCCCCCAAACGACCCCGTAGGGGGCACGAACACCTCGCACGGGACCAATGTAACTTGTAGGAACTGACCGCGTAGTCCCGGGTCTCCCGATTTGTGAATACGATGATAATTTGCAAAAATCACACTTAGTTAAAAACATGCCGTGAATGGGTGAATACCCAAACCACCCCCCAAACGACCCCGTAGGGGGCACGAACACCTCGCACGGGACCAATGTAACTTGTAGGAACTGACCGCGTAGTCCCGGGTCTCCCGATTTGTGAATATGACGATAATTTTCAAAAATCACACTTAGTTTAAAACATGCCGTCAAAGGGTGAATACCCGAACCAGCCCCCAAACGACCTCGTAGGGGGCACGAACACCTCGCACGGGACCAATGTAACTTGTAGGAACTGATCGCGTAGTCCCGGGTCTCCCGGTTTGTGAATATGACGATAATTTGCAAAAATCAGCACTTAAATTTAAAAATAAGCCGTTAAAGGGTGAAAACCCAAACCACCCCCCAAACGACCCCGTAGGGGTCACGAACACCTCGCACGGGACCAATGTAACTTGTAGGAACTGACCGCGTAGTCTCGGGTCTCCCGGTTTGTGAATATGACGATAATTTGCAAAAATCACACTTAGTTAAAAACATGCCGTCAATGGGTGAATACCCAAACCACCCCCCAAACGACCCCGTAGGGGGCACGAACACCTCGCACGGGACCAATGTAACTTGTAGGAACTGACCGCGTAGTCCCGGATCTCCCAGTTTGTGAATATGACGATAATTTGCAAAAATCAACACTTAAACTTAAAAACAAGCCGTTAATGGGTGAAAATCCAAACCACCCCCCAAACGACCCCGTAGGAGGCACGAACACCTCGCACGGGACCAATGTAACTTGTAGGAACTGACCGCGTAGTCCCGGGTCTCCCAGTTTGTGAATATGACGATAATTTGAAAAAATCAGCACTTAAACTTAAAAACAAGCCATTAATGGGTGAAAACCCAAACCACCCCCCAAACGACCCCGTAGGGGGCACGAACACCTCGCACGTGACCAATGTAACTTGTAGGAACTGACCGCGTAGTCCCGGGTCTCCCGGTTTGTGAATATGACGATAATTTGCAAAAATCACACTTAGTTAAAAACATGCCGTCAAAGGGTGAATACCCAAACCACACCCCAAACGACCCCGTAGGGGGCACGAACACCTCGCACGGGACCAATGTAACTTGTAGGAACTGATCGCGTAATCCCGGGTCTCCCGGTTTGTGAATATGACGATAATTTGCAAAAATTAGCACTTAAACTTAAAAACAAGCCGTTAAAGGGTGAAAACCCAAACCACCCCCCAAACGACCCCGTAGGGGGCACGAACACCTCGCAGGGGACCAATGTAACTTGTAGGAACTGACCGCGTAGTCCTGGGTCTCCCGGTTTGTGAATATGACGATAATTTGCAAAAATCACACTTAGTTAAAAACATGCCGTCAATGGGTGAATACCCAAACCACCCCCCAAACGACCCCGTAGGGGGCACGAACACCTCGCACGGGACCGATGTAACTTGTAGGAACTGATCGCGTAGTCCCGGGTCTCCCGGTTTGTGAATATGACGATAATTTTCAAAAATCCACACTTAAACTTAAAAACAAGCCGTTAATGGGTGAAAACCCAAACCACCCCCCAAACGACCCCGTAGGAGGCACGAAGACCTCGCACGGGACCAATGTAACTTGTAGGAACTGACCGCGTAGTCCCGGGTCTCTCGGTTTGTGAATATGATGATAATTTTCAAAAATCAGCGCTTAAACTTAAAAACAAGCCGTTAATGGGTGAAAACCCAAACCACCCCCCAAACGATCCCGTAGGGGGCACGAACACCTCGCACGGGACCAATGTAACTTGTAGGAACTGACCGCGTAGTCCCGGGTCTCCCAGTTTGTGAATATGACGATAATTTGCAAAAATCACACTTAGTTAAAAATATGCCGTCAAAGGGTGAATACCCAAACCACCCCCCAAACGACCCCGTAGGGGGCACGAACACCTCGCACGGGACCAATGTAACTTATAGGAACTGACCGCGTAGTCCCGGGTCTCCCGGTTTATGAATATGACAATAATTTGCAAAAATCAGCACTTAAAACATAAAAACAAGCCGTTAAAGGGTGAAAACCCAAACCACCCCCCAAACGACCCCGTAAGGGGCTTGAACACCTCGCACGGGACCAATGTAACTTGTAGGAACTGACCGCGTAGTCCCGGGTCTCCCGGTTTGTGAATATGACGATAATTTAAAAAAACACACTTAGTTAAAAACATGCCGTCAATGGGTGAATACCCAAACCACGCCCCAAATGACCCCGTAGGGGGCACGAACACCTCGCACGGGACCAATGTAACTTGTTGGAACTGACCGCGTAGTCCCGGGTCTCCCGGTTTGTGAATATGACGATAATTTGCAAAAATCAGCACTTAAACTTACAAACAAGCCGTTAATGGGTGAAAACCCAAACGACCCCGTAGGAGGCACGAACACCTTGCACGGGACCAATGTAACTTGAATGAACTGACCGCGTAGTCCCGGGTCTCCCGGTTTGTGAGTATGACGTTAATTTCCATTCATATATGTAGTTTTTTTGTTTTGAGTATTTTTTTTTATAAATTATTGGGTTACTAATATCCTATCTTTTTTGTATTCTATTTTTTTTTTAGGATAACAGTTTATCGTTGGTTTTTATTCGCGTGGAATACACAAAGAACTCAATGGTTTACAACAAGGGGTTTATTAATGAATCCATTTTTTTGTGTCATGACCGTACGGTCTTTTGTTGTTTTATTATTGACTTTTATGGCCATGAGGGCTTTTCTAAGTTAATTGTTATATTTTGTGGCCGTGCGGGCTTTATGTTAGGCAGGTTTTGTATTAACAGGTTTTGGAATGTCTAGAAAATAGAGGAAACTCTGCCCAATTTTTTTTGGCATGCGAGCAGTTAAAGACTTGTAATATTTTGAAGTTTGTATGTACATTAGTTTATTAATAACGCGCAATATTATTAATTTGTGAATTTTGTGCTTTCAAATATTTTTTTTTTAAATTAAAAAAATTTAGCACAGTTCAAAACCGTGGCAAAAATGTATCATATTTTGGCACGGTTTTAAACTGTGCTAATTTTTTTTAAATTATGCTGAATCTGGCACAGTTAAAAACTGTGCCAAAAGTGTGCCAGAAATATCAAATTCTGGCACGGTTTATAAGTGTGCCAGAAATGTTCTTATTTTGAAGAATCTGGCACAGTTAAAAACTGTGCCAAAAGTGTGCCAGAAATATCAAATTCTGGCACGGTTTAAAAGTGTGCCAGAAGTGTTCCTGTTTGACTGATTCTGGCACACTTTTAAACCGTGCTAGAAAAAAATTCCCATTTTGGAACACCTGATTCTGGCACAGTTCAAAACCGTGCCAGATTTGATCTGGCACGGTTTTGAACTGTGCCAGAATCCTGTTTTTGGTGTAGTGTATATAGTATGATAATTAAATGAAACATACTTGAAATATATAGTGTGACAAAAAAAAGTTGTCTCACCCCGAATTGTCACGGTCATTGAACTTGTCAAGGTCAATGACCGTAACAATTAGGCAGATTTGTTGTAAGATCTTAGGTGCACTAAAGTCATGTTTATATCCATTACATACAGAGTATTATGTAACACCTGAGTATATGAATTATCGACCTCTATCACTTCTTATGTGCGATACTTGGGTGTCCTTCTCGTTCTCAATTTTTAAAAGAATTTTCAAGAACTCACGGAGGGTGTCAGATTTATTTTTCATAAAAGCGACCCAATTAAATTGTGTACAATCATCCACCATTATAAGAATATAACTGTTACCACAGAAGCTAGTTCTATAGGGGGCAGGGATGGGGGATGGGGGGTGGGGTAGGGGTGGGGGGCTGCGTGTGTGTTTATGTGTAGTGTCCCTTGTAAAAGAATTGATTGATTATTGATTTTTTTAGTAAATTAATATATGGTTGCCCCTTATTGTAAATTAGTAAATTAATATATGATTAATTATGAAATTAGGATTGCCCCTCATTGTAAATTAGTAAATTAATAATTGTATACTTTAATTGATGAAAATAATTATTGTGTGTGTGTGTGGGGGGGAGGGGGGGGTAGGGGGTGGTCTGTGTGCTCGTACATGTGCGTGTGTGTGGTGGGGGAAGGGGTGTATGAAAGTAAATTAATAATTAGTGCTCATTTTTATTTGTAGTAATTATACATATTTGCATGTCTTTTTCTAATTTTTTTTTATCTGTACTAATAACATTTTTTTACAGCAAATGTCTCCTTCAGGTATTAAGGCGAGGATGATGATGCTGGTTATGATGATGTCGCCTGGGCTCGGTGGTATCGGAGGCGATGAGGGCTCCTCGGCCCCTAGGTTCCCCAAATATGGCAAATTTGGGATTACCATCGAAAACAAGTCGGATTTATTAGTGAGATACCTCGAGCTGCTAAAGATGTTCATCGGCCCGGGGTTTATGAGTTGGAAGGAGGTGCCATATGAGCTCAAGTTAGCTGTTTGGGAGGCACTACATGTAATATATTTATATTTATATGAATATTTTAATTTCAATTTCGATTTCGATTTCAATTTCATTTTATATTTATATTTATATTTATTCGCAACTAACATTGTATTTGTTAGACATGAACAATTCAACTTGGATCCAAAGCTATGCGATTCCGTCTTGGAGCAGTTGAGGGAGCAACACAAGACATGGAAGAAAAATATGCGAACACGGTACTTTGGGAAAACACGAGAGTCCATTATCCAATGGAGTGAATCCATCCCGCCGAAGGAGCCGATCTCATTCGCATAATGGCAAAAGTTCATTGACAATGAGATCGGGGAGCGACAATTGGCATCTCGCCAAGCAGGGAGGGAAAATTGGGCAAAAAAGACGGACGTGAAGTACATTGTCCGGACATCTTACGCCGAGGTGGAGCATAGGATGAAGGTAAGATTTAATTTTTCTATAACTACAGAAATATATTATTCAGCATTATTTTACTTTGCGGGGCCGGTACTAATTTTACTTTATTTTATTTCAGGGGGTAGGGAGTGGCCCTGGGGGTAAGCCACATAGGCTCGATACTTATGTGGCTCTTCGGACGAAGAAGGGGAAGGACAAGGAGGTGTATCCAAGCGTCGCGGCCATGATTGTAAGTAATCCGACAATTTACTTTTTGTTAATTACGTTATAATTTTTTAGTTTACTTATTTTACTAATCATGTGCTTTTTGTCGTTTCAGGCAAAGCTTAAGGAAGTGCATGAGTCGCAGTCTGATGCCGATAAGGCATCTTTGTCCATATACGCACTCATCCAAGTGCTTGACTCCGATCGCAAGGGGAGGACAAGGGGGTGAGCTCGCGGGTGGACAAATCTAGGATCATCGAATTGGAGATGTGCGACACCTAGTTGGCTTGAACGGTGGATTCACATGACGCGAAGTTGTCCCGTTTGGAGGTGATGGTCCAAGATATGTACTCATTCATGAAGCGTACGTTGGGCGGAGACCGTAAGGGGAAAAGGAAGGAGAATGCGGTGAAGGAGGAGGTGCGGGAGGACAAGGTGCAGGATGACGAGGATGTGGACCTCGTTGCTTCATCACCGATATGTGCGTACTTCGATGATCCACTTCCTATTTGTCTCCCTTCAACAGACCGATCTCGACACTTGGTTGGCCGAGCATGTTCATATTATACATATTTGATGGCCAACGGATAGGGCAGGGGTTGAGGGACCCGAATATCATCCAGAGTGGAATAGTTCATGGACGTGAGCTTCAAGAGATCGAGTCCAAAGTGCTCATCATGCATGTGAAACCCGGGAAGGAGAACTCCCTATTGTGGTTACGCGAACAATGCGGCATGATGTATATTAGTGGGTGTGTTAATTCGTATATCGTGTGGCCTACTCACGTCCTTACATTTACCCCAGACATGTAGTGACATTATTTTTAAGTTGGTACATTTGAATTATATTTGGATTATATCGTCATGTATATTGTTTCTATTTTGAATATATATTTGCATTATCTTTAGTTTATTTGGATATATGATGTTACTATAATAGGTACAAATATACTACTGGGCAGTGGCAGTGGACATACTGCCCAATAGATTTTTTTTAAATTCTGCCCAGAATTGTCACGGTTATTGACCGTGACAAGTACATGACAAAAGTTATCACGGACTTGTCACGGACAATGACCATGACATTTTTTTTAAAAAGGGTCAAGGCTTTGTCACGATTATTAACCGTGACTAAACTTGTCACGGTCAATGACCGTGACACGTCCATGACAAAAAAAGTTTTCTCTTCCTGAATTGTCACGGTCATTGACCTTGACAAGTTGAACTTGTTAAGCTCAATGACCGTGACAATTAGGCAGATTTGGTGTAGTGAGTATGGGTCGTACATGTTTAGGGTGATACCATTCGGGCTCACCAATGCAATGGCAGGATTCATAGATTTCATGAACTAGGTCTTTAGGGAGTTCCTTAACTAATTTGTGATTGTGCTCAGTGACGATATTCTAGCTTACTCTCGCTCTGAGGATGAGCATGTCGAGCATTTGTGGATAGTTTTACATACAGTACATGATCACTAATTATATGCTAAATTTGAGAAGTGTAGTTTTTGGCTTCGGGAGGTGCAATTTCTGGGCCACATTGTGTCCGATAGGGGTATAACAGTTAATCTGAGTAAGGTATCGGCGATAACGAAGTGGGGACATCTCACGAAACCGACTAAGGTTCGATGATTCATTTGGGGTTTCGGACGACCATTGTCAGTTAGCCTTTGATGAGCTAAAGGATAAATTGACCTCTACACCTATACTCGCAAAACTTAGGGGAGGAGTGGAGTACCGTATCTACACTGATGCATCATTGCAGGGACTTAGGGGTATATTACAATAGGAGGAGAGGGCATACCTTATGCATCTCGCAAGCTTGAGCCCCAAAAGAGTAATTACACTAGTCACGATTTGAAGTTAGCTGCAATTGTATTTGCTTTGAGGATTTGGAGGCACTATCTGTTAGGGATAAGTTTACCCTATTCATAGACCATTAATATCTTCAATATCTTTTTATGCAGAATGATCTGAATATAAGGCAGATGAGGTGGTTGGTGTTCGTGAAGGATTATCAATTTGATATTCAGTATCATCCTTGGAAGAAAAATGTGGTGGCAGACACATTGAGCCGGTGGTCCTCAGATAAGATAGCGAAGGTTTGGAAGGCGAAGTGGAGAGAGATTTGATATGATGATGATATTGCCAAATCATGTATGTTCGTACTAGCTTACACGCCCGAGATTGTTATAAGGGTGGTGACAGCACAGGTAGGGGATCCATATTGCTAGGAAAGGGTTAGTTAGTTGTTAGATGATGGGGAAAAGTCGCACGCGATCAGTTATAAGGGTCATTTGTGTTTTAATGGGAGACTTATGGTTCTAGAGGATGAGGATTTGAGACATGCAGTGATGTCAGATTCTCACGGGTCCATATTTACGATACATCATGGTGGGGATAAGATGTACCAGGATATATGCAAGAAGTTTTAATGGTCAGGGATAAAGTGGGACATAGGGGAGTTTATCTCAAAGTGTGCTACCTTCTGGATAGTGAATGTAGACCTCCAAAGACCGACAGGGATGTTGCAGCCACTCAAGATTCCCATATGGAAGTGGGAGAGTATTTCCATGGATTTTATTATCAAATTGTCATTATCGTAGTGATGTCACGACTCCATATGAATGATAGTGGATTGGTTGACTAAGGTGACCCATTTTCTTCTCGTTCACACTAACTTCGAGATGAGGCAATATGCATAGTTGTTTATCTTAGAGACAGTATGATTACACGAGGTTTCGATTAATATTATGCCCAATCAGGACAAGATCTTTATTTCCCATTTCTAGCAGAGCTTTCAGGAGGCGATGTGCACGAATTTACGATTGAGTACATCGTATCACCTATAGACAAATGGGAAAATAGAGAGAGTTAATCATATGATTTAGGATATGTTGTGGACGTGCATACTTGACTTTGGGGGATAATGGGAGTAGTATCTTCCTTTGGTGGAGTTTTCGTATAACAACTCCTACCCGTTCACCCTCAGCATGCAGCATTTAAGGCACTGTATAATCGACCTTGTCATTCACCTTCTTATTGGTTACAAGTCGAGGATAATTAGTTATTGATTCAAGAAATGATTGAGGACACCAGTGACAAGATTAAGCCAATTCGAGGGCGCATCCGTATAGTTCAAGACAAGTAGAAGAGTTACGCCAATACAGACAGGATGCACATTGATCTTGAGGTTGGTGACTAGGTGTTGGTGTGGGTGTCTCCTATGAAGGGGGTGATGAGGTTTGGTAATAAAGGGAAGCTAGCGCTGAGGTATGTGGGACCGTTCCCAACTATCGGGAAGGTGGGACCAGTGACGTATAGGTTGGGACTACTGGAGTATCTACAAAGGATCCATGATGTGTTTCATGTGTCACCATTGAACAAGTACCATAGGAGTGATACAAAATTCTAGCATGTTCCATTAGAGGAGATCGACTTACATCTAGACATCTTGGGTAAAAAGGAACCGGTGGCGATACTTGATCATAGTGAGTGTAAGCTGGGGTCTAAGATAATAGACTTGGTAAGATTTCAATAGGATCACCACAATGTTGATGAGTTGACGTGGAAGCGAGAGGATGAAATGTGAAATCGGTATCCAGACTTATTTACCGCAAGTACGTCCCAATTTCGAGGCCTAAATTCCTTTGTAAAGAGGGAAGTATGTAACACCCTGTATTTTTTAGTATTCAAAATTTAATTAATTAGGTTAATTAAAATTAAATGTGTGATGTAATTTAATGAAATAAAATATTATATGGTGATTAAATTATTAATCAAAGAGATAATGATTAATATTATTGAATATAATTACTAATTTAATAATAATTAATTATTTTTACATCATAGTGAGCGACAGTGACGTAACAGTGGTACATATCAACCTGGGGTCGTGTGTAGATTAAATGAGGTGAAGATAGGAAATTATTTTAGAGTGACTCGATCATGGTTAGTTCTAAAAGGATCAAAATAGTCGCAACAACGTACCTGGGGATAGTATTTGGGTCTCGAGACGATTTTAGACCAAACCGGCACAACGAGAGGTCGTTTTGGTCATTTGGGTGTTTGTGAAAAAGAGAACTCCGAAAATTACAAGATTATATAGGCCCATGGAGTGTAGGTCTAGGGTTATATAAATCATGAGCGAAAGGATGCCACAAAGGAGGAAGAGAAGGTAGTTCTTGCAGGTGAAATACCTTTTTCTTTCCACCAAAGCTTTCAGAATCATGATCAGGAGAAAGGGAAGACATCCTCAACAAACTCAAAAGAAAATTTGACCTGATACTTATAAGGAAGTGTTTATCTTGCTTGTTTTAATGACTTATAATGCCCTTGTAGTGTAAGGATCTTGATCCGATGATAATTGATGATATTTTTGTGATTTAATGAATAAAACTTATGATTTGGGGTGAGATTGCATATGGAATGAATCCACATATGTTAAGAACACGATATCAGAAGATATGTGATAATTATTGTAGGAAAAATGTGGGTAAACAATTGATTATGAATGAAGAACACCATAACTAGGGTATGTGTAGAAAATCTTGATGAAATCTTGAGATTTGTGGATTTGATGATGTTTTAACCTAAGAGATTCATAAGAAATGTTATGCACACGCTTATATGATGTTAGGATAAAATATATTGGAGTTTGGGTGTGTTACATGAGGATTTGTGTGTTAAAAATGGTGAAAAACGTAACTGCAACATAAAGAAGATGACCTGTAGCATTTCAAATTGATTCGGCTCAGAGAGGGAATTTATTAAGTGAACAAATCGATTCGGCCTCTTCATCGAATCGATTCACCTGCCTAGATTTGCATAGTTTTTCTTTATCTATGTCCCAAATTGCGAATAATCAATCAAGGATAGGTTATTCTTCAACTATAAAGAGGGATATAGTGAATATCAGTAGGCTTATGATGGAATTAAGGTTTACCCAAATTAAGGAGAATAAAGGCTAGGGATTATCGGGCCTACTTTCATAGTTAATGAATTTGTGAGCATATTAGTAATCACAGAGAGAAAAGTGAACCCATAGTTTAGAACAATAGTGTATGAGGTTAGTGGCTACTGATATTTATTAAGGGGTAACTTGGACCCTTCGGGTAGTGAGTGATACTCATAAATATATAACAAGAGGTTATGATTTTAATGAATTGTACGTTGAGTATGTGAGAGATTGATTCATCATGAATATTGTATTTTTCACCCCTTATACTTATGCATTTTAGCCCCCTCGGGTACCTGAATTCCTATATTTATGATCGTTAACCAGACAACCACTGTTTTATATGGTAACATGCTATATGAGGTATAATTGAGCTTTTGTAAGTATTTCGGTACTTAGTGTGAAGTTTGATCGCTTTTCGAAAAAGTTCCTTGAATATTGCATCTTCGGGGGGCATTTTAATAATTTTATCATTCTGATTTTAATCCTGACCTCTTCACATAAGTTTAATCCTTTTGATTTCTCTTCACATGGCCACCGACGGTGTATGATTCCTTTGTATAATGAAGAAGTTATGGAATTTTAGCATGGTTTTGTCTTTAAAATCACACTTAAGGTCACATTCAAGGGCATTTTAGTCATTTCATTATTTGATTTTTCGCCCAATGTCTTCTTGGCACCAGAACCTACTTTTTATTTCCCCTATTTTTGAATCGATTTGGTTCCGACCGAATCGATTTGGTCCCCTATTTTTAGATTTCTTATTTACAAGTTTGCCACCTAGGGTTCATGTATAAATATAGTTTCCTATCATTTTGAGAGATATAATTTATTTTTAGATAGATTAGATTATGGTTTTGGGGGTTTTGAGAGCTCATCTTCAACTCTCTTTGGGTCTTACCCATTTTGGTGTTGTAAGTTATACTATTCATTATCTCTGCCATTAATATAGTTTTCCCCCTTCATTTCTTGATTTGTAGTTTATTTAAATTACTTATTTTAGTTAATTAATTTCTTGCTTGTTTAGGTAATTAGTGTTTAAATTAGTTTAGTTCATGTGTAGTCCGTAGTTTACCAGGTTGGGGTTACGTTTTCGCCATTCATGGGTATTGAGCTCCGAAAGTTGAGTTTTGTGTAATATTGAGTTTAATTGAAACCTCGCATATTAAAGTCTGATTGTTATGCGTTTAAATTTCTTTGTTTGTTAAATGTTTAATCTCGTAACTTTGGATTGGATTCCTTATTGTGTGATGTTTATGCTTAATTAATTATGTTGGTTAAATATCTTATGATCCGAAATTCTAACTATGCGTTGTTTAAACCACGAAGGGAATGCGATCCTGACTCTCATTTTAATTAGTTGAAATTTAATGTTAACTTCTTATTTTATCTTTTTACCATTTCCAACTCATCACCTTTTACATTTTTATTTTAGAAGTAATACATGGATTAAAATCTATATTGACATTCCTTGTGGATTCTCGATGTAGGAACTTACTGTTATATTTATAAAACAAGTGTAGTTAGAGTTTAGGTTTTCTCATTGAGGCAGCGAGCCGAAAATAATGACAGTGCCCTTACACGAGAATACAATTTGCGCTCAATCAAAACGGTGCCATTGCTGGGGAATATTTTATAGATAGTAGTTGCTTTCTTATTTCATAATATTTCTTTTCTTCATATTTGTATTCTTTATTTTCCCCTTTTTTTTACTTGCGCTAGATTGTTTAGAGAAATTAAAATTTTGGTGCTTGACACTTAATTGAATTGCCAATTGTGAAATGTCTCGCTATTACGCTTTAGATAACCTTAATTTTTATGAGAATTGTTTTCTAAGTTCTACTCCCTAGACAATGAGAGAATGCCTACAAATTCTTGAAGATGAGCCCATTGATCATGAAATTCACGAGTATGTAAGTAATCCCTTAACGCCTTATGATGATAATTTGGGAAGCGTGGAATCTATTAGCTATGAGCAACTAGCACAAGAAGATGAAATGTCTTCTTGTTGGTTTAACCATGAGTTAATGATTAAGGAGATTAATGACCGACCAAAGAGTTATAGGGCTTTGTTTTTAGAAAATAATAACATGCTCGATGAAATCATTTCTCTACAAAATTGGGTTAAGGTTGAAACTTGTGTTTCACCTACACCCCTTTTTGAGGAGAAATGATTGTGAGTGATCCAATCACTTTCTAATTTCAACCTCTTATTAATTCTTTCGATTATATTGAGGTTGACGATTATGCCTTTCCTTTTTTCCCTCCTATTCTCGAACCGTTAAATTTATCACAAAAATCGTTTGAAAGTTTTGAGGACTTTGACCCGATTCTTGAACGAGAATTTTATTTTAAGATGCTTCATCTCATGGGCTATTAACTTTCACTAGCCCCACTCCCACCCCCATTCCAATTGAAAAACCTTGGGGAAGTGATTTTATTTTTCCTGAGATCAATGTGGTCTTGTCCCCCGTATTATCCAAATCCCCCATCGTCCATCCAAAATTTATAATTGGTGATGGTTCACTTTTTCACCACCCACATGCCTTCTGTTTTTCAAATGGAATTCAAATCTTTCGGGCGACATGTTTTCTTTGGAGGGTACACCGTTGATCTTTCAAATTCACATCCCATTTTGGGTGGATACTCAATTATTTAGACTTCTAGTGTATAGTTAGTGTGAAGTCTAAATAGTAGGTTGTAAATAGTTAGCTTTTTATTCTATTTTTTTTTAGTTTTTCTTTCCTTTTAGTTTAGTCTAGAGTAATTAGTTAAACTTTTTGTTATTATTTTTATTATGCTTGGTACTAACTTATTTTGCAGTTTTAATGGACTCGTACTTATCCGGGGATCGCTCCAATTTTGGGTAATATCATTGTTTTTCTTATCTTTGGGTTGTGTTGTTAATGTGCATTGAGGACAATGCAACATTTAAGTTAGGGGGTGTGGGATATTATATCTATTTCTTTGTTTTGTCCATTGATTTGATCACATGTTGTTACAAAGCATGCTTGTTGTTAAAGATTTTAAAAAAATATTTTATTTATTTTTTCTCTTTAGTTGGGAATTTTGCCTTTGTTTTTTATGACAAATTTTAATGAATGCCCGATCCAATAGACAACTCAATGATGCATGTTCTCGACTTTAGAAGTTATTAGACTTAAGTCCTCAAATCATTGATATCTTGTATAACTTCATGAATTAAACTTTATACGATGACCACATGCGCTTTTCTAGTCTTATTGAGTTTGTTCAAGATTTTTATAACTCGGTAATCTTTGGTTGCATTATATATACTTACACTAAGTGAGGTTTTGTCTTTTCTTCGCTTGTGATTGTTATCGCTTCTCTTTCCTCCTTGAAAACGTTGAATTCGTCGGTAATCTCACCATTCTTTTATTTGATCGTTTATTAATTCGGTTAATTTATGAAATGTGTTACTTGATCATGATTTCAAAATTGTTTTGACTCGAGAATTGCCTAAACTTTAGGAAATGATCATAAATCATCTTTGTTATATCAACCATATTGTCCTTGACCTCGCCTTATCTTTCCCTACTCATCCCCTTTGAGCCTAAATAATAGCCTTTCATTTCATAACACCAATATCCCGTAACCAACTCCTCATTGGAGTATAAACCATACATATTACCTTCCTTACCTTTGTTTGGAATGATACTTGGAATTGAATAATGTTATTGTTTTGTGGTTATAATTAAGCATGTGAGAGTGAGAAAAGTAAAAAAAAAAAAAGAAAGAAGTTGAAAAGAAAAGAAAAAGTGAAAAAAGGAAAATAAAAACATGAGAAAAAGAAGAAAAGAAAAGAAAAGAAAAGCGAAAGTGGTTGTACACGGTGTTCAATAATCCTTGTCGCTCCCAAATTTCATATTTAACGCTTGTTATGGAAATTATTTTCCCATTTTGAAAATTCTCGCAAGTTTCCATTATCCCAAGTTTTTCATCCTCGAAAACTTTGAATCCGTACATATTTCCTTCATTTCATAACGCGAGCCTAACCTACATTACAACCCTATAAAGTAATATGTGATCCTAGGGTGAGTTTAATTTAAAAGTTTAAATAGTTTTGATAATCTGCGAAAATACATTTCGCCTCCTTTAATGAGAGGTATCTTTTATTGAGATTGCGTGTTTTTAATTCTAGTTATAGTGTTTTTCATTAGTGACATGTTCGCGGCCTAGTTTCCATTTATATTTACTCTTTATGCCCGCATGTCTCGTGTATTACCTCCCCTTTCATAGTGATTTCATTTGTTGAGTGTAATGCCCTGTGAGGATTGATATATTCATGCTTTTATATTTATCTAGTTTATATAAGTTTTTGCCAAATCATATTTTTCATGTGCTCGCTCCCCTCCCACTTTTAAGGTTTCAATTCGACAAAGTTCGTTCTATAATGTTAATAACTATGGAATTTTATGTGAACTCATTCACAATGCTAATAACATGTTGAAATATTGTTCCTCATTATTGAGCATTTCTGTTTTGTTGGTTTGGGAATATTTTGGAGGAAAATTTGATGTTTGTGGGTTTCATACCTGAAAACCCTCACGAGACGATACTCATCCACTAGGGTAACCTAGGGATTTAACGACTTAATGCATATGCTAAATGCAATTGTTTACCGTAAAAATGTCTCTTATCTTTTTGTATATATCTCCTGTTTTGTGGTTTACTTGTAGTTCTTCTTGCTTTGTACTTCAATGCTAGGGACTAGCAATGTGTAAGTTAGGGGGTGTGATTCTGTACGAATATTGTATTTTTCACCCCTTATACTTATGCATTTTAGACCCCTCAGGTACCTTAATTCCTATATTTATGCTCGTTAACCAGAAAACCTCCGTTGTATACGTTAACATGCTATATGAGGTATAATTGAGCTTTTGTAGGTATTTCGGTGCTAAGTGTGAAGTTTGGTCGCTTTCCGAAAAAGTTCTCTTGAATATTGCAACTTCAGAGGCATTGTAGTAATTTCAGCATTTGGATTTTTATCCTAACCTTTCACAGAAGTTGAATCCCTTTGATTTATCTTCGCGTGGCCACCAACGGTGCATGATTCTGATATATAATGAAGAAGTTATGGCATTTTTAGGATAGTTCTGTCTTAAAATCACACTTAAGGGCACATTCAAGGGCATATTAGTCATTTCATTATTTATTTTTTTGGCCCAATGTCTTCTTGTAAGTTGTATCCCTCTGATTATCTTCACGTAAACTGTGACGGTGCCTAATTTCGAGTTATAACGAAGAAGTTACGACGTTTTTCGTAAAGTTGGAAAAAGCTAAAAATTGCAGACTATTAGGTGCGAATCGATTCGATTAGCCACCAGAACCTACTTTTTTATTTCCCCAATTTTCGAATCGATTCGTTTCCTTCCGAATCGATTCAGTCCCTTATTTTCTGCTTTCTTATTTACAAGTTTTCCACCTAGGGTTTATGTATAAATACATTTTTCTCTCACTTTGAGAGATATAATTCATTTTTAGCTTTTATTAGATTAGGGTTTTGGGGGTTTTGAGAGATCATCTTCCTCTCTCTTCGGATCTTGCCCATTTTGGTGTTGTAATTTGTACTATCCATTATCCCTACCATTAACATAGTTGTTTTTCCTTAATTTCTTGCTTTGTAGTTTTTTTGCATGCCTAGATAGCTTGTTTCAGTTAATTAATTTATTATTTGTTTAGTTAATTAGTCTTTAAATTTGTTCAATTCATGTGTAGTTCGTAGTTTATTGGGTTGGGATTGCGTTTTCGCCATTAATCGATATTGAGCTTCGAAAGTTGGGTTTTGTGTAAAATTTTATTTAATTGAAACCTCGCGTATTAAAGTCTGATTGTTATGCGTTTAAATTTATATGTCATGCAACGCTAGTGTTTATAGAGATAATCCGAATTTAATCCGCGTCTGATCATTTTCTGTTAAATGTTTAATCTTGCAACTTGGGATTGGATTCCTTATTATGTGATGTTTATGCTTAATTGATTATATCAATTAAATAGCTTTCGATACAAAATTCTAACTATGCGTTGTTTAGCCAACGACGGGAATGATATCTCGACTCTCATTTTAATTAGTTGTAATATAGTGTTAACTTATTAGTTTTGATTTTTACCATTTCCATCCCTTCACCTTTTACACTTTTATTTTAGAAATAATAAATCGATTAAAATCTATACGATATTCCCTGTGGATTCTCGATACCCGAGATTACCTCTATACTTATAAAACAATTTTAGTTAGAGATTAGGTTTTTTGTATTGAGGTGGAGAGCCGAAAACAATAACAATGCCCTTACACTAGCACACGGTTCACGCTTGATCAGAGATATATACTACGTATAGGAGATATAGTTATAGGTTGTGTGTATACCTATGATGTGTGTGTATATATATATAGTCATGCTCTTGTGCAGACTAATCCTCATTTTAATAATGCGGACCAGACATGTGTCACCTAGCGGTGAGCCTAGAAAAGGGAGAGAGTGTGCCTATAATTTAGGCAATAATTTCTAGGTGTACCGTTATGTGACATATGTTCGGTCCGTATTCTTAAAATGTGGACTAGTCCACACAAGAGCATTATTATTTACATATATATGGACAAATTTTCCAGATTGTTCTATGAGCAACTAGCACAAGAAGATGAAATGTCTTCTTGTTGGTTTAACCATGAGTTAATCATTAAGGAGATTAATGACCGACCAGAGAGTTATAGGGCTTTGTTTTTAGAAAATAATGACATGCTCGATGAAATCATTTGTCAACAAAATCGGGTTAAGGTTGAAACTTGTGTTTCACCTGTACCCCTTTTTGAGGAGAAATGATTGTCAGTGATCCAATCACTTTCTAATTTCAACCTCTTATTAATTCTTTCAATTATATTGAGGTTGACGGTCATGCCTTTCCTTTTTTCCCTACTATTCTCGAACCATAAAATTTATCACAAAAATCGTTTGAAAGTTTTGAGGACTTTGACCCGATTCTTGAATGAGAATTTTATTTTAAGATGCTTCATCTCATGGGCTATTCACTTTCACTAGCCCCACTCCCAGCCCCATTCCAATTGAAAAACCTTGGGGAGGTGATTTTATTTTTCCTGAGATCAATGTGGTCTTATCCCCCGTATTATCCAAATCCCCCATCGTCCATCGAAAATTTATAATTGGTGATGGTTCACTTTTTCACCACCCACATGCCTTATGTTGTTCAAACGGAATTCAAATCTTTCGGGCGACATGTTTTCTTTGGAGGGTACACCGTTGATCTTTCAAATTCACATCCCATTTTGGGTGGATACTCAATTATTTAGACTTCTAGTGTATAGTTAGTGTGAAGTCTAAATAGTAGGTTGTAAATAATTAGCTTTTTATTCTATCTTTCTTTAGTTTTTCTTTCCTTTTAGTTTAGTCTAGAGTAATTAGTTTAACTTTTTGTTATTATTTTTATTATGCTTGGTACTAACTTATTTTGCAGTTTTAATGGACTTGTACTTATCCGGGGATCGCTCCAATTTTGGGTAATATCATTGTTTTTCTTATCTTTGGGTTGTGTTGTTAATGTGCATTGAGGACAATGCAACATTTAAGTTAGGGGGTGTGGGATATTATATCTATTTCTTTGTTTTGTCCATTGATTTGATCACATGTTGTTACAAAGCATGCTTGTTGTTAAAGATTTTTAAAAAATATTTTATTTATTTTTTCTCTTTAGTTGGGCATTTTGCCTTTGTTTTTTATGACAAATTTTAATAAATGTCTGATCCAATAGACAACTCAATGATGCATGTTCTCGATTTTAGAATTTATTAGACTTAAGTCCTCAAATCATTGATATCTTGTATAACTTCATGAATTAAACTTTATACGATGACCACATGCGCTTTTCTAGTCTTATTGATTTTGTTCAAGATTTTTATAACTCGGTAATCTTTGGTTGAATTGTATGTACTTACACTGAGTGAGCTTTTGGGTTTTATTCGTTTGTGAGTGTTATACACTTCTCTTTCCTCCTTGAAAACGTTGAATTCGTCGGTAATCTCACTATTCTTTTATTTGATCGTTTATTAATTGGGTTCATTTATGAAATGTATTACTTGATCATGATTACAAAATTGTTTTGACTCGAGAATTGCCTAAACTTTAGGAAATGATCATAAAACATCTTTGTTATATCAACCATATTGTCCTTGACCTCGCCTTATCTTTCCCTACTCATCCCCTTTGAGCCTAAATAATAGCCTTTCATTTCATAACACCAATATCCCGTAACCAACTCCTCATTGGAGTATAAACCATACATATTACCTTCCTTACCTTTGTTTGGAATGATACTTGGAATTGAATAATGTTATTGTTTTGTGGTTATAATTAAGCATGTTGTAACAACCCGCGTAATTTTGGGCTATTTTAGTTAATTTCTGGAAAATGGAGGAAAATAAAGTTTTTGATAAAATTATTTTTACTGCTCAAATATGTTGGTTATTATTTTCAAAGGCGAGAATTTCAAACGGTTTCGAAACGGAGTTAAAACGGATTTTAAAATAATTTTTAAATGTTTTTAACTCTTGGAATTCTAAGTCGGCGAACATTAAGTAATTTTCAAGAGTCATTTTGACTTCCAACTCTTCATTTCTTTGCCTTATTTAAAGGAGTCTTTTGGATTCCAACTCCGCGTAATTTTGGGCTATTTTAGTTAATTTCTAGAAAATGGAGGAAAATAAAGTTTTTGATAAAATTATTTTTAATTCTCAAATATGTTGGTTATTATTTTTAAAGGCGATAATTTCAAACGGTTTCGAAAACGGAGTTAAAACGGATTTTAAAATGATTTTTAAATGTTTTTAACTCTTGTAATTCTAAGTCGGCGAACATTAAGTAATTTTCAAGAGTCATTTTGACTTCCAACTCTTCATTTATTTGCCTTATTTAAAGGAGTCTTTTGGATTCCAACTCTTCATTTCTTTTCATTATAAAAGGGAGTCATGGGAAACCCTTTTAACATACGTTTGTCACAAATTTTGGCTGCAAATATATTTTATATTCCTCTTCTTTTTATATACACATTGGCCCTTGAGATTTGTGAGTTCTAACCTTAGATTAGAGGTGTTTCTGGAGTTATTTTGTTGGAGGTTCTTGGAGGAGATTTTGTAGATCTTTTGTGTTGATATTGAGGATTTGATCGTTGGTTTCTCATCATGGTTTGAGGTATGAGGTGTTACACAATATGCTCCTTAAATCTCGCGAGTGTCATTCTCTTTGAATTCTTGTTTAATTGAACTCATATTTGAATTGATAAATTCATTGAAATCTTGAAAATAATTGTTGAAATTATTTTGATTCATGTGGTATCATTATATTTTTGATGAGCACGTTGTCATGAGATTTTAATATGGCACGGATGTTGGGCACCCGCCAAAATTCCTGTTTCCCGGGCTATGGCTTAATAAAGCATATACGGATGTGGTGAGGCCTGGTGACCCGGTTAAAGTGTTGTTGAGAAATTATATTGATAAATCCTTAAAGATTTGCATTTTGATTTGAATATTCGTACTCGTGTTGTTACATTTTATTCGTTGTTAATCCGTATTTATTGAGCATAATTCTTGTCGTATTGTGTACTTCCCCATATTTTGTTTTAGTGGCAGGTTAGCTTGGATTTGGGCGCTATGGATTATTGGAGATTGATTTTATCTTAGATATTTTGGGAAGAATTTTTAATACATTTGAGAAGATTTGTATTATTTTGATGTATAGAGAATTGGGATTTATTTTATTTCAAGTTAGATGTTGTATTTAATTCGGGAGATGTTGTTGTATTTAATTTGAAGAATTGAGATTAGTGGGTTTATATGATTGTGGGTTTATTTTGATGCTCTATACTTTGTCACTTATGGATTTGGATTTATTTTATCGCATTAGCGCTCCGTTCACTCTCCCCGGGCGGGCGGGGTGTTACAAATGGTATCAGAGCTTAGGTATACGAAAACCCTCGGGGCTTGAGTTTTGGGTTCATTGCGTGGTTAGCAATTTTTGGAGATAGAAAATTTTAGGTGATATTCATGTTAAGTTTCGAGATTAGAGGTGAGGAATTTATTTTTGGAGTTAGTATAGTGGCCTGATTTTGAGAGTTAGGCATTTGGCGAATTTCGAGGGCGAAATTCCATTGTTAGTGGGGAAGTGTAACAACCCGCGTAATTTTGGGCTATTTTAGTTAATTTCTGGAAAATGGAGGAAAATAAAGTTTTTGATAAAAAATTTTTTATTGCTCAAATATGTTGGTTATTATTTTTAAAGGCGAGAATTTCAAACGGTTTCAAAAACGGAGTTAAATACGGATTTTAAAATGATTTTAAAATGTTTTTAAGTCTTGGAATTCTAAGTCGGTGAACATTAAGTAATTTTCAAGAGTCATTTTGACTTCCAACTCTTCATTTATTTGCCTTATTTAAAGGAGTCTTTTGGATTCCAACTCTTCATTTCTTTTCATTGTAAAAGGGAGTCGTGGGAAACCCTTTTAACATACTTTTGGCACAAATTTTGGCTGCAAATATATTTTATATTCCTCTTCTTTTTATATACACATTGGCCCTTGAGATTTGTGAGTTCTAACCTTAGATTAGAGGTGTTCCTGGGGCTATTTTGTTGGAGGTTCTTGGAGGAGATTTTATAGATCTTTTGTGTTGATATTGAGGATTTGATCGTTGGTTTCTCATCATGGTTTGAGGTATGAGGTGTTACACAATATGCTCCTTAAATCTCGCGAGTGTCATTCTCTTTGAATTCTTGTTTAATTGAACTCATATTTGAATTGATAAATTCATTGAAATCTGGAAAATAAATGTTGAAATTATTTTGATTCATGTGGTATCATTATATTTTTGATGAGCACGTTGTCATGAGATTTTAATATGGCACGGATGTTGGGCACCCGCCAAAATTCCTGTTTTCCGGGCTATGGCTTAATAAAGCATATACGGATGTGGTGAGGCCTGGTGACCCGGTTAAAGTGTTGTTGAGAAATTATATTGATAAATCCTTTGAGATTTGCATTTTGATTTGAATATTCGTACTCGTGTTGTTACGTTTTATTCGTTGTTAATCCGTATTTGTTGAGCATAATTCTTGTCGTATTGTGTACTTCCCCATATTTTCTTTTAGTGGCAGGTTAGCGTGGATTTGGACGCTATGGATTATTGGAGATTGATTTTATCTTAGATATTTTGGGAAGAATTTTTAATACATTTGAGAAGATTTGTATTATTTTGATGTATAGAGCATTGGGATTTATTTTATTTCAAGTTAGATGTTGTATTTAATTCAGGAGATGTTGTTGTATTTAATTTGAAGAATTGAGATTAGTGGGTTTATATGATTGTGGGTTTATTTAGATGCTCTATACCTTGTCACTTGTGGATTTGGATTTATTTTATCGCATTAGCGCTCCGTTCGCTCTCCCCGGGCGGCCGGGGTGTTACACATGTGAGAGTGAGAAAAGTAAAAAAAAAAAAAGAAAGAAGTGAAAAAGAAAAGAAAAAGTGAAAAAAGGAAAATAAAAACATGAGAAAAAGAAGAAAAGAAAAGAAAAGAAAAGCGAAAGTTGTTGTACACGGTGTTCAATAATCCTTGTCGCTCCCAAATTTCATATTTAATGCTTGTTATGGAAATTATTTTCCCATTTTGAAAATTCTCGCAAGTTTCCATTATCCTAAGTTTTTCATCCTCAAAAAATTTGAATCCGTACATATTTCCTTCATTTCATAACCCGAGCCTAACCTACATTACAACCCTATAAAGTTTTATGTGATCCTAGGATGAGTTTAATTTAAAAGTTTAAATAGTTTTGATAATCTGCGAAAATACATTTCGCCTCCTTTAATGAGAGGTATCTTTTATTGAGATTGCGTGTTTTTCATTCTAGTTATAGTGTTTTTCATTAGTGACATGTTCGCGGCCTAGCTTCCATTTATATTTACTTTTTATGCCCGCATGTCTTGTGTATTACCTCCCCTTTCATAGTGATTTCATTTGTTGAGTGTAATGCCCGGTGAGGATTGATATATTCATGATTTTTATATTTATCCCGTTTATATAAGTTTTTGCCAAATCATATTTTGCATGTGCTCGCTCCCCTCCCACTTTTAAGGTTTCAATTCCACAAAGTTCGTTCTATAATGTTAATAACTATGGACTTTTATGTGAACTCATTCACAATGCTAATAACATGTTGAAATCTTGTTCGTTATTATTGAGCATATCTGTTTTGTTGATTTGGGAATATTTTGGAGGAAAATTTGATGTTTGTGGGTTTCATCCCTGAAAACCCTCACGAGACGATACACGTCCACTAGGGTAACCTAGGGATTTAACGGCTTAATGCATATGCTAAATGCAATCGTTTACCATAAAAATGTCTCTTATCTTTTTGTATATATCTCCTGTTTTGTGGTTTACTTGTAGTTCTTCTTGCTTTGTACTTCAATGCTAGGGACTAGCAATGTGTAAGTTAGGGGGTGTGATTCTGTACGAATATTGTATTTTTCACCCCTTATACTTATGCATTTTAGACCCCTCAGGTACCTTAATTCCTATATTTATGCTCGTAAACCAGAAAACCTCCGGTGTATACGTTAACATGCTATATGAGGTATAATTGAGCTTTTGTAGGTATTTCGGTGCTAAGTGTGAAGTTTGGTCGCTTTCCGAAAAAGTTCTCTTGAATATTGCAACTTCAGAATATTGCAACTTCAGAATATTGCAACTTCAGGGCATTGTAGTAATTTCAGCATTTGGATTTTTATCCCGACCTTTCACATAAGTTGAATCCCTTTGATTTATCTTCGCGTGGCCACCAACGATGCATGATTCTGATATATAATGAAGAAGTTATGGCATTTTTAGGATAGTTCTGTCTTAAAATCACACTTAAGGGCACATTCAAGGGCATATTAGTCATTTCATTATTTATTTTTTTGGCCCAATGTCTTCTTGTAAGTTGTATCCCTCTGATTATCTTCACGTAAACTGTGACCGTGCCTAATTTCGAGTTATAACGAAGATGTTACGACATTTTCCGTAAAGTTGGAAAAAGCTAAAAATTGCAGACTATTAGGTGAGAATCGATTCGATTAGCCACCAGAACCTACATTTTTATTTCCCCTATTTTCTAATCGATTCGGTTCCTTCTGAATCGATTCAGTCCCTTGTTTTCATCTTTCTTATTTACAAGTTTTCCACCTAGGGTTTATGTATAAATACATTTTCCTCTCACTTTGAGAGATATAATTCATTTTTAGCTTTGATTAGATTAGGGTTTTGGGGGTTTTGAGAGATCATCTTCATGTCTCTTCGGATCTTGCCCATTTTGGTGTTGTAATTTGTACTATCCACTATCCCTACGATTAACATAGTTGTTTTTCCTTCATTTCTTTCTTTGTAGTTTTTTTACATGCCTAGATAGCTTGTTTCACTTAATTAATTTATTGTTTGTTTAGTTAATTAGTCTTTAAATTCGTTCAATTCATGTTTAGTCCGTAGTTTATTGGGTTTGGGTTGCATTTTCGCCATTAATCGATATTGAGCTTCGAAAGTTGGGTTTTGTGTAAAATTGTATTTAATTGAAACCTCGCGTATTAAAGTCTGATTGTTATGCGTTTAAATTTATATGTCATGCAAGGTTAGTGTTTATAGAGATAATCCGAATTTAATCCGCGTCTGATCATTTTCTGTTAAATGTTTAATCTTGCAACTTTGGATTGGATTCCTTATTATGTGATGTTTATGCTTAATTGATTATATCAGTTAAATAGCTTTCGTTACAAAATTCTAACTATGCGTTGTTTAGCCAACGATGGGAATGAGATCTCGACTCTCGTTTTAATTAGTTGTAATATAGTGTTAACTTATTAGTTTTCATTTTTACCATTTCCATCCCTTCACCTTTTACACTTTTATTTTAGAAATAATAAATCGATTAAAATCTATACGATATTCCCTGTGGATTCTCGATACCCGAGCTTACCACTATACTTATAAAACAAGTTTAGTTAGAGATTAGGTTTTTTGCATTGAGGTGGCGAGCCGAAAACAATAGCACTGCCCTTACACTAGCACACGGTTCACGCTCGATCAGAGATATATACTACGTATAGGAGATATAGTTATAGGTTGTGTGTATACCTATGATGTGTGTATATATATATATATATATATAGTCATGCTCTTGTGCAGACCTATCCGCATTTTAAGAATGCGAACCAGACATATGTCACCTAGCGGTGAGCCTAGAAAAGGGAGAGAGTGTGCCTATAATTTAGGCGATAATTTCTAGGTGCACTGTTATGTGACACATGTCTAGTCCGCATTCTTAAAATGCGGACTAGTCCGCACAAGAGCATTATTATTTACACACACACACACACACACACACACACACATATATATATATATATATGTTGTGTGAATACCTATGATGTGATTTGATTATGTGTGTGAACAAACCTACACTACCTACTATTTCTATCCTGAGGTTTCCACACAAAGGGCAATCCAACCTTGACGTTTCTAGTGAGGTCTGGATGTGTTCCTAGTTAAGCAATAATTCTTCCAAAATTACTTCCTAATTTAGTATCTTTTAGCATTCTGAATAATGCAAATTCTCTTGAATTATCTTGTTTCCATGCTATTGACCCTTCTACATAGTATTGCGAGTTTTGTGCCTTTTCCAGGTCAATTACATATATATTGTGCTAAGGAAAGAAATAAGAACGCCAAAGCAAAAGAATAAGTCAAAGAAGAAAAGTCAGAAGGGCAAAAGCATAATTTCCATCCAAAATCCGGTAAAAGACCCAACATGAAAGTTGAAGATCTCAATTCAACGAGTGCATAGGAGGAATAAACATCCAATTTCGAGTTCCAGGGAAGAAGTTACGGGGTTCTAAAGATGAAAGATATTGAAGAGAATTTAAAGACAAAATGCGGATCGATCCGTGTTCCAAAATAATGGGATCAATCTGGACCCTCAAAACCTACTGGAAAAAATAGCATAGCAGGCCGATCCTATTTCTAGAAAAAATGGACCGGTCCGGATCCTCAACACTGACTGGAAACTTTGACAAGGTGGACCGATCCTATTTCCCAGAAAAAAGGATCGATTCGGATTTGAATGAGGACCGATTTGCCTTTCAAGGCACGGACCGGTCCACCGAGGATAAACTTAATTTTCTTGTTCCAATTGAGGTTGATTCAGCTACAACTCTGGATTTTTCGTGATGTATTTAACCTCTAGTTATTGTTAGACAAAGGAGTTCAATTTTTAGGTTAGCTAAGTAGGAGTAGAGAGTTTTTGTAGTAAAAAACCCTCGTTTTCCATAAGAAGATTTTGTTGTAAGGATTTGAGTTTAATTTTTGTAATTCAAGTAGCACCTTTCCTTTAATATTTGATTGCTCATTAGTTTTAATTGTTGGTTTTGATTCTGAAATTCTCTTTTCAATTGGTATCTTTAGAGTTAATGTTTTATTTCTTAAAAACCCTATCTTTCTCTAATTTAATTATGTCTAGCTAATTTCCTAAGGGTTGGGGTGCATGAAATCTACCCGATGTAATTCACGATAATGGAAATAGACTTTTGAATTAAAATATTAGATGAATCGTGTTTCATAACTGGTGAAACCGTCGTAAGACTTTTGATCTCGTTTGCCCTAGGTAACCGAGAGGCGTAAGAATGTGACGCACGTATTAGTTAATGCGACGCCGCTTTACTCGTCCTTTGATTACATACTGTGCGGGCTACGACCCCTCATATATGTAATGCTTCGGGGTACTAAATATCGGGTTCGTATAAAATTCTAATTCCGAATCTAGTATCCTACTAAGTGCATTGCTAGGGTGTGGGGGATTGTAACCTAACCTATTTGTCTCATCTCATAGTTAAAATTTTAGTCCAATTGTCATCAGCTTTTTTTAATTAGTGTAGATGAATTTTGTTAATTCATAGTTACTTTAGTTAATCATTCTCAAAATTTCATATAGTTTTAGTTGTTTTGTTTCCCAAATCACCTTTTCGTTCTTTTTAGAGTCAAAGCTAGGTTTCCCTTATCTTTCTGATGTCGTCACGACTCCGTTCATCCCTTTTCCATGAGAACCGATACCCGACTTATCGGATTATTACTTGAGCAACAAGCTTTCACTTGAGCCTAGATAACATGCACACTAGGCACATTTATGGCCACGTCAAGTTTTTGGTGCCGTTGTAGGGGAATTAGGAGGACTTAGGTTAGATCGAGTCAATCTAAAACTTTGACAAAAAAATATTTAAAAAAAATTAAAAAAAATCATCATCTCTCAAAAGCCTTTAAAGAAAAATCCTGAACATACTCAGACTCCTCACAATACTCCAACTAGAATCCATGAAAATTCAATTGTTGAGTATAACTCTGAAAGCCCGCACACACCTCGCGTTCCACAATTTTGGGTTCCACTTACTACTCCTAAGCACTCTATTGGTAATTACTCCCTGAGTCAATCTTCGATTCATACATCTAGGACACTGAGTGAGTATTCCGATTCATTTGAAGAGAGCGCGAGCGCGATGTCTGACGCAGTGAGTTTCGGGACTTGAGAGGGAAATCTACCCTATCATCCCATGAAAGATTTACTCTTTCCTGAGCGCACTATCACCCCTGGTTGTATTTTACTTTCTATAATGTCGGTCAGTTCCACTTTCGCAATGGGATGATCCAATTCTCCCTACATTTCATGGCATGGATTCGGAGAAACCATATCTGCATATCCGCGAGTTCTAAGAGGCGCGTGACACATTCAGTGACAAAGCTTGCTCGCAGGATGTCATTCGCCTAAAGCTTTTTCCTTTTTCTTTAAAGGATAAAGCCAAGACTTGGCTATGGTCTCTACCCCTGAACTCCATAACTTCCTAGATAGATATGCAATCTAAGTTTATCTTAAAATTCTATCCACAACACAAGACAAACTCTGCCAAAAATCAAATACAAGGTTTCCGATAGCACGATAATGAGCTTTTTGACAGGTGTTGGGAATGTTTCCAAGTGTTCGTAAGTGCATGCCCCCATCATGGTTTTGAGAAAAACCTTGTGATCTCTTTATTACATAATGGGTTGATAGTGGCCTCCAAAAAACTTGTGCAAACAATGTGCGAAAGACCTTTTTGGGATTTGAACTCCAGCGATGTCGAGGCCCATCTTAAGTATGTCACAGAGACTACTCAAGCATGCGACACATCTGATCCTAATACCCAAGCCAGGCCTAGAGAAGCATATATCTATCTGACTACATCTCATTTATACCATTTGGATAGTAATACCTTAATAGACCGTCGATTCGATCAGTTTTAGAGAGACATTAAAGATTGGTTCGATGGACGATTGAGAGATATCTTCGGATCCATCCATGTTTCGAAAGAAAATGTGTGTTATATCCGTGAGGTGGGACATTCCACAAAGTCATGCCCGATGATTTCTACCTAAAATCCATGCACACCGAGTAGGTGGATGCTATAGGAGTATTCAAGGGAAATTTTAACGCCTCGAATGGGAACTCGTACAACCCTTCGTGGAGAAACCATCCTGGTTTTAACTATGGACAACCACAAGACGCGATGAACCCACACTCATAGGTTGTCCCGCCTCCACCACCTCCTTAATACCAACAAGAACCACCACCTCCAGCTCCATATGTAACTCCATCGCGGAGGAACCTCGAGGATACAATAAACCAGTTCATAAATTCTCAAAGTGCAACCAATGCTAGAAATGAACTCATGTTCGCCGACATGAATGCACACATTGAGTATGCAAGAGAAGGGAGAATTTCCTGCTCAGGGCCAAAGACCTCCCCAAAGTCAACCTAGTGTTAGCTCCAACTCTATAGAAAAATAGGAGCATTGACAAGATGTAACCCCTCTTCGTAGTGGGAGAGTTGTTGATATATCACCTCCCCCATTTGACACTTCGAAAGTCAAGGAGAATTCACCCGGCACGAAAGAGGCCGAAGATATCCCCTTGGATGAGAGTGAAAAGGAAAGCCCGAGGTAGTTGTAAAGACACCCTATGCTGCACCATTTCCTTAAAGATTGTTTCCTTACCACAAAGGTACCATAAGTGATGAAGTGATAGAGGTGCTTAAAACCGTGAGATTGAACTTACCTTTCCTCGATGTAATAAGGAAAATTACAGCTTATACAAAAGTCATTAAAGATTTATTTACTGTCAAGAGGAGGATGAAGGTAAAGAAAAATGTGTTTCTACCCAGAACGTGAGCTTCATTCTTCTTAATGATCTCCCACCTAAATATAAAGATCCCAATGCACCCACCATTTCCTGCACCATTGGAGATAATAAAATTGAGAGAGCCTTACTCGACTTGGGGGAGAGTGTTAATATCCTCCCCTATTCAATTTATAGGCAACTTGATCTGGGTGATCTTAAGCCCATAAGGATCACTCTCCAATTAGCGAATTAAACTGTCAAGATACCTAGGGGTATAGTTGAGGACATGATAGTCCAAGTGGATACTTTCTACTTCTCGGTAGATTTTGTCATTTGGGACACGAAGCCCTCTTTCTCCTCGAAAAATCATGTTCCCATCATTCTTGGGCGCCCATTATTAGATACGGCTAACACACTAATAAATACTCGAAATGGGCAGATGCAACTCACTTTTGGGAATATGACTTTAAAAACAAACATCTTCAACATACCCCAACAAGCGGGGGAAGAAGATGATCTTCACGCGGTGAGCTTAATTGACGAGATTATAGAAGAGAACATTGAGAAAAATTACTGTGGAGACGCTTTAGAAGATTTCCTAGTGTCTAGTCATGAGAGAGAGGTCACTTACACCGAGTTCGAGCGAGATATTGAGGATTTGAGAGGCTTACTCGATGAGAGAGCGTCGGACGACGATGTGAGAGATGTTAGCTGGGTTTATCGATTCGAGGAGTTACCGCCAAGGGAGGAATACATGGTGGCCTCTAGAGATTCATTCCTGAGTCTCGAGTTGAAGAAACTACCTTCCAACGTTAAATATGCTTTCCTAGGTGAAAGTGAGACATTTCTTGTTATTGTCTCCTCTAGCTTAGATGAAGAGCAGGAGGGTAAGCTATTAAAAATTTTGAGGAAGCACCAAAGTTCTTTTGGTTGGTGTATAGCTGATCTAAAGGGGATAAGCCCACTTATTTTCACCCATATGATTCACCTCGAGGAGGATGTTAAGCCCTAGAGAGAAATGCAAAGAAGGCTAAACCCATAATGAAAGATGTGGTGAGGACCGAAATCATTAAGTTGTTGGATGCCAGAATTATCTACCCAATCTCGGATAGGAAGTGGGTGATCCCTATTCAAGTCGTCTAGAAGAATTCGGGCATGACTATGATAAAAAATGCCAAGGGAGAGCTAGTTCCTCAGCGTACCACCACTAGGTGGTGAGTTTGCATCGATTATCAGAAACTCAATGCGGGAACTAGGAAAGATCATTTACCCTTGGCATTTATCGATCAAATGCTTGAAAGAGTAGTGGGCCACCCTTACTATTGCTTCGTTGATGGTTATTTTGGATATAACCAGATTTGAGGTGGATGTACTTGATTAAGAGAAGACGACCTTCACTTGCCCCTTTGGAACGTTTGCCTATGTCATTCGGCTTATATAATGCACCAACGACCTTTCAAAGGTGCATGTTGAGCTTATTCAGTGACATAATTGAGAGAGGGCTAGAGGTGTTTATGGACGACTTTAGTGTTTTTGGCACCTCTTTTGATCTATGTATAGCCAATCCAAAAAAAGTACTAGCCCGATGTGTGGAAAAGAACTTAGTTATGAATTGGGAGAAATGGCATTTCATGGTAACTCAGGGTATAGTTCTTGGCCACATCGTGTCATCCAAAGGGATAGAACTTGATCGAGAAAAAATTGATGTCATAGATGACCTACCCCCACCAAAATCGCTTAAGAACGTGCGTTCTTTCTTGGGCCACACGGGGTTTAATAGAAGGTTCATTAAGGACTTTAGCGCCATCGCTAGACCCTTAAGCAACCTTCTTATGGACACCCCATTCGAGTGGACTGAAGCATGTCAAAGTGCTTTTGAAAAATTAAAAAACCTGCTTGTTTTCGCTCCCATCATGCAAGCCCGGGATTGGGACTTACCATTCGAGCTCATGTGTAATGCTATCGATTATGCGATAGGGGCTGTTTTGGGCCAAAGGAAAGATAAAAATGCTCATGTCATCTACCATGCTAGATGGACCACAACTCAACTACTCCACCATGGAGAGTGAATTTCTAGTTGTAGTCTTCGCTCTTGATAAGTTTCGGTCCTATCTTATTGGTTCCCCCATAACTTGTTTCACCGACCACACGACTTTAAAATATCTCCTTACAAAGAAAGACGCAAAGTCGTGCCTCATAAGGTGGATCCTACTCCTACAAGAGTTTAGTCTCTCCATAAAAGAAAAAAAAGGAGTAGAAAAGGTCGTTGCTGATGATTTATCATGTCATTCGTCCGACGTACCTAGTGATCCTACACCCGTAGATGAGTACTTCTCGGATGAGAATCTTTTTTCCACCTCTTCTTTGCCCTCGTTTGCAGATATAGTGAACTACCTTGTCACGGGGGACATCCCTCCCGAGTGGACACCACAAGATAAGAATAGATTCATCACTTGGTCGCGCATGTTTTTCTATGACAATCCATTCCTTTTTAAATATTGCGCCGACCAAATCATCCAACGATGCGTATCGGATGACGAAATTCCTAAAGTCATCCAATTCTGTCATTAAGAAGCACGTGGAGGCCACTTTTTCATGAAAAAGACAGCCTCTAAAATTCTCCAAAGAGGTTTGTAATAGCCCATAATGTTTCGGGATGTAAATAATTGTTGAAAATCTTGCGACAGGTGTCAAGGGATGGGGGCGATTACCCAATGAGACATGATGCCATTAACCCCGATTCTCATCATTTAGGTTTTCTATTGCTGGGGTATTGACTTCATGGGCCCATTTCCCCTGTCCTTTGGATACCTATACATCGTAGTCGCGGTAGACTATGTTTCTAAATGGGTGGAAGATATAACTACCAAGACTAATGGCAATAAAGTGGTGATAATGTTCCTGCAGGAACACATACTTTCTCTTTTCGATGCACCTAAATCGATAATTAGTGATAACGGCACGCATTTTTGTAACAAGCCGTTTGAGAAGATTATGAGAAAGTATGGTATCGTTCATAAGGTTGGAACGACCTATCACCCACAAACGAATGGGCAGGCTGAGTTGGCAAATCGTGAAATAAAAAAATATACTAGAAAAGATCGTCAATCCTGAACGGAAAGATTGGTTCCTTCGATTGACCGATTCGCTATGGGATTATCGTACTGCATACAAAAACCCACTCGGAATTTCCCCGTTCCTCTTTGTGTATGGCAAATCGTGCCATCTTCCTGTTGAGTTAGAGCAAAAAGCATAATGGGACATCAAGAGGTTAAATTACGATATGGATAAAGCCGGTGAAGCTCGCAAGCTTCAACTGAATGAGTTGGAGGAGATACGCAATGATGCGTATGAGAATGACAAAATTTCAAAAGAAAGGATGAAACTCGTGCATGATAAGATTATTCGACGGAAAGAGTTTCAACCTGGATAAAAGGTACTCCTCTATAACTCTCGACTTCATCTATTTCTGGGTAAATTACGGTCTCGTAGGACTGGCCCATTCGTTATTAAGACTGCGTTTCCCCACGGAGCTGTGGAGTTGGATAATCCAAAAGGGGGAATATGTTCAAAGTTAATGGAAAATTCCTAAAGCCATATGTATAGACGTGCGTAGAAGAGATCGACACCATTTGGTTGTCGGACCCCATTTACGGGGTATAATGAGCTGAATTTGAGAGGTCATCGCACCCCCGACATGTATGGGTTTAAATATTATGTATCATAGATGTGATTAAGTTAGGGTCATTAGAGTCTTAGTTTTGTGTTTTGAGAAGTTAAGGGTAAGCACTAAGCACCAATTTCGAAGAGCATTCCTGAAGTTGGAGGATTCTGTAAAAAAAGGGAACACGAACTTATCCGCCCCTGGACATGCGGATTGGTCCATATAGGAGTAACAAAAAATAAAAAAATAGGACATGGACCGATCCTCCCCTGGGCTTGTGGATCGGTCTGATTCCTGCAACTTTACAACTCCTTAGATTCATCTCCCTCCATTTCATCTCTTCTCTCTTCCCAACCCGATTTCCCTCCCAAACCATTCCCTCGAAAAGCCTAACCCTTTCCATTTCCCCACCTATAAATACAACCCTCTCCCACCCTATTTCACCACACCTTTCACTTACCCAAACTCTCTCCCTCTATATTTCACCATTTATTTCCACCACACTCACCTTTCATGGCCAACCAACGACCCCTAGAAAAATACAACTCCATGGTCATTGTTGTAAACCGGCCTCTCTTGTTTCGTTCATACAAGGAGCAACATTGGTGTTGCCACTTCTTCAGTCACTCCCGCAAGCTGCACATTGATGTAACAACCCGTGACATTGGAGACTGAGAAATTAAATTTTTGGGAAAATAAAATTTAATTGAATTGGAGAATTTTAAAATTTGGGAATTGAGGTTAAAAAATAGAGAACATTTAGAAGTATTCCAGATGATGATTTTGAGTGTACCATCGATCTCGGAAGGGTCGAGATAGTCAAAATGACTGTCATTGAGTTTTATTTCGGTTCCAGATTATTTTTAAGTCAGTTTGACTCAAATTGGAGTAAACGAGTCATTTAAAGTCTGTATTAACAATTAAAATTGGGACTTATGTTTTAAAGCTTATGAGGCTTACGGGTCAAGCCATTCTCATTGTGAGAAATAGAGAAAGAGAAAGGAAAAGAGAAAGAAGAAGAAAGGAAGAGATAAGGAATAAAACTTAGAGATTTTCGTCCCAAACGCGACATCGAGGACGATCCAACCTCTACAAAATCAAGGCAAGTGTTTAATCTTGCTAAATAAGTCATTTTCATATTTGATTTCATAATTTGTGGGTAAAAGAATTGGATTTTGGGTTAAATGTTAAAACCTAATTTTTGTGTAAACAAATCTTGTATTTGAGGTTATAGAAATTGTTGGGTAGATATATCATGATTTTGAGGCAGAAATATGTTAGGTATGAAGATTTATGGATGGGTAATAATATTTGGGAGTTTTAAAAATCATGGGTATAGAGAAAATTTTCACCATTTCATGGCTTGCTTCACAAGCCGAATCGATTCGCCCCCAACGAATTGATTCGCTATGTTGCAGAAGCCTCAGGTCATTAGGGACGAATAGATTCTCCCCTAGCGAATCGATTCGGTATGTAGCAGACTTACAGGTCTGGTTGGGATGAATCGATTCAGATGGTCCGAATCGATTCACAATTAGGACCGAATTGATTTGGAGGGGCCGAATCGATTCGAAAACAGGGAAATTTTGGCCAATTTTTCCTAGGGAGATTTTTACTTCTATTCTCTTGGGTTTATTGACTTGGAACATTATAAATTGATAAAAGGGTTATGATTTGAAGATTTCTAAGGAGCTTCTTATATGTTTTTATGGTGGGGAACCATCAAACCATTTGGGAGACGAATATATGTGCATATTGGAGATTGTTATATTAGAGTCGTGGTGAATCTCATTGATAACGGGAGTTTTATTTCAGGGTCACAAATGAGACTAGTTATGATGTAAGGTTAAGGTCCCTTTGGGAGAGTTGTGAGGGTACGACATGTAATAGTAGGACGATAATCGTGTCGAATCCTCATAATGTGAGGATTCTACTTAAAATGGATTGGGGACCGACGAGAGAGAGTGGTCGCGTATTCTTAATAATGTTTAGCTTAAGGAATAGTTTGCAAGCGCAATACGATTTAGGGGTTCATAGGAGTAATTGAACCGTAGTCGGGATTGTGATTATATATCAGTGTGGTAATTCCCTAAGTGATGGGATCATGGGATAAAATTTAGATTAAGCTTGAGGTTTATAGACTATTAGTTAAGTGTATACTAATGGTCGAATTAGTACTAGAAATATTGATGTACTTTCGGATATAGATGAGATGTTTAGTGATTATTTCCTACCCTAAACTTTGGATGATGACCTTAATGTTGGTGATATATTTATGTTGGAAGATTTTTTTTATATCATAGGAGATATGGATGAATATACTTCAAGTGAGGATCATATTCAAATATCGAGGTAAGTTAATGAGTTTGGGATGGCGGCTAGTATATTGAGGATATATATATATATATACTAGGGTATGCCCGTGCCTGAAGGCACGCTGATAATTTTGAAAAGTATAAAAGCATGCCTAATGTAAATAATATGTGATTTATATATTAGAAGTGTAAATTTTTGAAGTATAGAATCGTGTAAATTTAAATCATACAATTTTTTTCCAACACAAATGTCTAAAAAATTTAGAAAATTCGGGCAAAATTCCCTTTGTTTATTAGAGTATCCACCCAGCTTAATCGATTCATCAATAAATAAATAAAACAATAATCACTTTAATCAATTCATGAAGAAAACACAAATACATCGATAAATAATATTAGCCTATAACGCGCAAACTCAATTTTGTAGATTAGTTGTATCTCAAATAAGCTCACCATCTAATTGCAAATACAAACCTTGGTCATCTTACATAAGAGTAAAAAATAAAGATAAGATAACAATTCTTTATCTTCATAAAAAGAAATACTTTCCTTTTCTTATATAACAGGATATCTTGGGACAGTTATAGGGAAAAACATTTGTCTAACTCCTTCAGACTTTATAATAGGGAAAATGATTCCGGACGCACCCTACAATGGACAAAATAGCATACGTGTCAATGATTTCGAAATAGCATAGGGAAAATGATTTCGAAAGTATATGTCGTTAATAGGACCATACATCATGGGGTCTATGATATAACAAATGGTATTTAATAGTGGTAAAAATATATATTTTTTTAAATAATTAATATTTAGCCTGTATGAGTTGAACACACTTTCCACTTATTTGAATTTATTTTTTATGCATAAAAAATCCAATGATTTTTTAAACAATTTTTTTGTGAACTGAATAATTGTTGTTAAAATCTTTTCAGGGCCTTACTTTTAGCAAGAAAAAATTTGCTTGTAAAAATATGTTTGACTTGCACCTGTTTAAAATAGGTATGTATTTTAGTTTTGTAATTTGATATGCTTTGAGATCTTTGCTTCGGTAATGTTTGTTGGACATGAGTGATATCATCACTTTCTAGATAGGATAAATCTTTCCCTGTCATGTCCAACTGAAGAGAATCTCTTTAGGGGAACAAAAGCAGTTGTAACCTAAGGAAAACACATCCTTTTTGTTATAGATATACCACATAACTCTAAATTGAATGATGAACCAAATTTTATACTCTTAGAAAATTTAAACATTAAAGAAATTCAGGGATATAACAAATATTGTAAGATAAAATATTTTTTGAGTTTAGTTCAACTTATTTTATAACATATCCCTCACTTTTTTTACAATATTTTTTGTTATAAAAGGTTTTAGTTTAAATCAAATTTACATTACTTTGAACGTTACATTTATCAAAATACTTTGCAGAAAAATACATCAAGCCAAGTGTTATTGAATCGGAGCAGTCCTTCGACTATAGTACCTTGTAGCTTTTGGCCTTAGAAAGATTTTGTAAGATATATAGGATAGCTGATATAGAATAGCTGTTAAAAAGATTTTGTTGTCCAATATTTTATATTTGTTCTGATTTGACCTTTAAGAAAGCCATTAAGCTTTTTCACTTGGACTTCATAATTGCACCCATGTGTGAATCTCTCTCCACCAGAAATAGATTCAAATTTTGAGTCTTCAATTATTTCGTTGTAGAAAAAAGATAAAACACCTTTTGTTAAAATACAATATAAAATAATAAATTATTTTATTTTCCTCACAAACACATGTTATTAAAAGAAAAATTGCATTACGGAAGGGGATTTAGGAACTTTGACAAAGTAAGGCTTTGGGAACTTTGCTGAAATTTCAAGAAGACAACGTTTTTTAAAATAAACAAAATGATTTTTTTTTTATTAATGTTCATTTTAAAAAAAATCATAATTTCTTTATTAATAAAATAACGTTTTTTTATATTTTTTTCCATAATATTTGCACATTTTAATTAGCAACACAGACAACATGAAAAACACAAATTTGTGTCGTGTCATGATGTTTTTTATTCAGACCGTGCTCGTATCAACTAAAAACACGAATAGAAAGAGAGAAGATAAAAATAGAAAGAGAAAAACACAATAAACATTTTAAAATATCCAACATAAGAAACCCAAACCACGTAATTCAGTTTATGTCAAGGTCTCTATTTTTTAAGGAAAGAATATTTTGAAACTTCTCCTTCTTATTACATATAGATACAAAAAAATCGACATATACAGAAGATGGATTTGGAAACAACTAATAGGAATAAAAAGCCTGAGACAAAACCAACAAACTAATCAAGCAAACTCGTGGACTATCATTTTGAACCTTGATGCTTTAACACCATATTTGGAATGATTTCAGGATACCACGATTTTCTCTCAACTTTGTCACTCTCTCTCCACCAAAGCTTGGAAATAAACCTACAAAACCATAAATGAAAAACCACAAAGTCTAAATTAAATAACAAAAGAGAGATAAAAGGATGCCATCGACACCTTGCTTCGGCAATGGAGGTGATGAGGGCAGTGAAAAGATGTGAAAGAATTTACAAATTTCAGAAAGTAATGAGTTGGCTCCTAATCTAAGATATTTGGGATGGAGCATATAATGGGAAACATAGATTCGCTAGCACTAACAGTTGGGAATTAAAGTAAAACATTGTTAGATAACTGAAAAATAAGGTACAACATTTTTTCATCCAAAATAAACCGATGAAACCTCCGAACTTAAACAAAAGCGTCACTCAAAAGACTGTGGATAGGTAATTTCGAATTAAAAGCCAAAACCAAAACCAAAACCAATCTCCAAAATAGGGGGTAAACCTTAAATAACACAAACCAAACTTAAAAAGAGGGTTTCACAAACCCTTACTTGAACCTTGATGTTGAGAGTGGGACCCGAGAGTTCTCCTAAGTATGAACATTCATTTTTTTACCTGCAAAATAGTAGAGAAAAAAACTTATGCAGAGATTTATCTCCAAAACGAACCAAAAATAAAACAAAAATACGAAAATTCATAATAAAATAGCTCCAACAGACCGTCTCTTTGAAGCGATGTGTGTGTTTGAAAGCAAAACCCCAACAACTTTATCAAAACCACTACCAACAAATCAAATACCTGTTTTCAATACCCAAAAATCGTTTCAAACGTTACCACCAAAATTGTTAATAAATATTGAAGAGAAAAAATCAAAAGGTCGCTCTTCAACCTTCTCAAATTGTAAATGCAAAACTGCTTGTAATGAAAAAAAATACCATTAGACTTTTAGATCCATCATATTTCAAGCCATAGGAGCCCAGCAAGAGTGAGAAATCTGCATCAAACAACAAAAGATACTTATTAGATCTCAGATCAGCTATATGTGTGGATGAAATCAATGGTTAACTCTCATAGATATGGAAATCAAACAATATCAACCATGCTTGTACAAATCGTGTTTAGGAAAGAAAAAAAATGAAAAAAAATGCAAATACTAACCTGGGTATCTCGGATTTGAGAAAGAGAGAGAGATAGCCATGTCCGATGTTAGAGAGAGAGAGAGGAGGAGCGGTCATTTTGGGGGTAGAGGTACAAATCGTGTTTAAGAAAGAAAAATAATGAACAAAAAATACAAATACTCACATGGGTAGCCCAGATTTGAGGTAGAGAGAGGGTCGTGTCCGATGTTAGAGAGAGAGATAGAGAGAGAGAGAGGAGGAGGAGGAGGAGGAGCTGTCATTTTGGGCGTAGTAGGGAAGTAGACATGGACAGAGCCAGACATAAAATATGGGTTTACACAGAATCGTCAATTTTTTTCTCGAGCCTTACGCTCAACTTTTGAGGTATGCGTACTATTCTCTCTCGTGTTAAAATCAGCTTGGTTGAGATGAGTTTACAAATTCAACCTCAATTTTGAATTTTAACGTAGAGGTGAAAAGAGGGGGGAATCAAAAAAATTTAAGGGCAAAAAAGGTAGTGCATAAAAACCTCATATAGATGACATCATCTACAAAACTTATGACATACATAAGTTTTGTAACTTATTATATATATATATATATATATATATATATATATAATTATGGCCGTGATTATAAATCTTATACATATAAACGAGAGATAGTTTGCATATATATATATATATATATATGCAAACTATCTCTCGTTTGGCCATAATTTTATATATATATATATGAATAGAGTGGATATACATGATATGAATATCAAAACCGCAAGTGATGGTTTAATTATATGATGGGATCATATGGATGTATATATATTGTGCATGTGAATGATATATATACTTATGTGGTTAAGCATACCCCGCGCATGCTATCATTGAGAAGTTTCCGCACAAAGGGTGAGCATCCTGGCTCGAGGAGTAGGGTGTGGATATTCCCCAGGTCATAGTCGTCCATTGTGTTATTATGTGATTTACATTTTTGGGGTGAGACGTGGTGGGTATGTCTCGTCTCATTGACCGATTAGGAGCTATGACCGCTTCGGGGAATGTCATGTGTGTGTGTTGGCCCCGATGTCAGTGATATTGAGTCCGACCATGGTCCCTAGGATGGTATATGAGTAATGCCCTAGAAGATGATAGCATGGTGCAGTTTATCGGCGATATATATAGCCGGGTATATTATGTGCATGGCCATTGTACATCATATGTAGTATGTATACTTGGCTATATATATGGTTAGAATAAATACATATATATATATATATATATATATATATATATATATATATATATATATTTATTTATTTATATATCCTATAGGTGAAAGGATATAGAATTTCTATGGAGTACATCTTTGATGATTATGGTGTACCAGATTATTGGGGGTTGATGTATCGCAATTAAGGAATATTTTGGTAATATCAACCTAAGGATATTTGTTGGAGATTTGGAGATTTCTCTTAGTTGGTAATCCATACAGCAGTAGTAGAATTTTGTGTATGACATAACCGATCTCTATGATCGACATTATCAAGGAGCAGTGTCATGGGGGGGTTCCTTGTTTGGATTTCGCTTTGCGAGACGCCCCACGCACAAAACGCAGTGCAATGTTGAGAGTACAGAGAAGTTTTATCCTTATTTATTGGTGCATGATATTTAGAAAATAAATTCTCAATATGAAGTAAAATGTTAATATGTAAAGTAATAAGATGGTTCATTGTTTCAGTTATAAAATTTGAAATCAATTAAGCCTAGTAGAACATTAATGTGTGTATGTAATTAAGTGTGATTAGATAGGGTTGGATTCTTGGGTAATGATAGGAGGGCAGGTCTTGTGGGTATAGGCTATGCATATGGTAAGTTAGGTTGTCCTTATGGGTGGGTAACTTAGTTAAGATTTCAGGACGCGAATAGGTGCGCGCCGTTAGATGAGAGGTGAGTTGGGGTTTCACGAGAGTGCGATTCCACTTTAATTATGAAATAAGTGCATTTATATTTATTATGCACAGTTAACACACTTGCTAAATATTTTCACAACTCGGGCTCTGACCAGTTTGTATTTCTCTTTTGATATATATGTATGCATATATTACTACAGGTATCCTACCGCATGGATGCCGGATGCCCTTCTATCCAGAGTCTTGGGAGCCGTAATAGGTGTGGACTATTGCAGGATTTAGATTGTAGTCGCTTCTTATTTCTTTCTAAACCTAGATAGTATTCATCGTTGTATATCGGGTTTATACCCAAGGGATATTTATAGATGTTTGTATTTATTTCATTTCTGTTATTGTACTGTCTGTGACCCGACAACGTATTCGGGTATATTCATTTGTAGTTACTCATTTCATATTATTATCGCACTTCATTTATCATAGTTCTTGTGTGCACAATTTTTCTTTCCTTTGTTAGTAGTTCTATAGTGTTGGTTTCTTATCTGTTGCATATTTTATCTAATTTGGCATCTCGCTTATAAGATTTTGGGTAGTTAGTCTTATATTATTTATTATAGTTGGTTGATGTTGAGAATGAGCCATCTGAGATTTCCTGATTTATTATAGTATAGGGCTGGCCACCCGTTTTTATTTTAAGCGGGGTGTCACAATTGAGAGACAGGTTCCGTGGGAGGAGTTACGTGCCAATGTCACTACTCTCTTTATCGCAAAGGGGTGGTGTCGTTTCCTCAATGAGCCGTTCGGTACCATCTGGGCCAATGAGGTGCATTACTTCTATGGTTCCCTCGTATGCAGCAACAATTTTCAAGTCGAGGCGTATGTTGACCAACCACCGATCCCGTTCTCACTCGACATACTCACTCGCAAGCTGACGGAGAAGGATGTCCCTCACCCATCTCCATTCCAATACCCCAACAACAGTTCCCCCTAGAAAAGGATGTATGCATTGCTCATATCATCCATGGCAATCAGTGGCTCCGAGGCCCTTTTCCCGTCGGCCAACTAGATGACAAAGCGCGCATCACCTTCGAAATCATTTACTCTAACATTTTACAAATTTCAAACGATTCCATCATACGCCTTCCTCAAGCCACACTTCTCTACCACCTCTATGACCCAAACTCCACTATCCACTTGGACCTCATAATTTATCGAGACATTTTTCATTCCGCCACGGATGAAAAAGGCGATGCCCCTCTCCTTTATGCTCGGCTCATCTCATCTCTTCTCATCGACGCTGGCATGCAACCTCCCATCGGATTTCTGCGTCTGCCAAATCCTTTTGGACAGCTTATCCACACCAAAAGCATATCGCAAAGGTCCATTCACCAAGTTAAACAGGCTATCGCTGCTAGTGACGATAGCGATGATGAGGAGTTCACTGACAAGTCCTCAGACGATGAGGTGGCAACAGATGACGTGAGCATGGCCAAGGGAGAGGAGCCCGAATACGTGGAAGAGGAGGATCCTGACTATGAGCTTCCAGGAAGCCATATTGATGCGCGCATTTCTACGCTTGAAACACAACTTTCGGGGTTTATAGTGCTCTACGATGCTAATAGGGAGGAGGGGCAACGCGCTTATAGGCGTGACACGAGCATGATGCATAGGATTCAAGCTTAAATGTTTGAAATGTCCTTCAATGCCCCTCCCCCATTCTACTTTTATGACCCTTATGACCCTAACGCGCCCGATAGATCTAACCCTCCACCCCAGTGATAGGTTTGATTGGTGATTGTGTCGGTGTAGTTTTGTTGGTTTGCTTCTATGCTTGTATGCTTTTTCCCTTTTGATGTACCACAGTCATTATAAATAAAAATTTTCATTTTCTTCATTTGTTGTTTTATTTTTCGCACTCTTATTTTGCTTTATTTAGATTTTAGTTCTTTTGATTAGGGACAATGAAAAAGTCTAAGTTAGGAGGGGTGACGAGTGCGTATTTATAAAACTTCACAAATTTTCAAAATGCCAAAAAAAAATAGAAAACTTTAAAATTTCCAAAAAAATTGAAAAACTGAGAAAAACCAAAATTATTTTTCTTCAAAATAAATAAAAATTGGAATTTAATTTTTTCAAAAATATCATTAAAAATCTTTTTAAAGTCTCAAATTGTAAAAGCATAGTACACAAAGTCGAAATTGACCAAAGATGAAAATTGAGCGATCATAGATGACTTAACAAATAAATGTGGAGATTAACCAACCAAGTGAGATTCGAGCCTACCCTTTTTGTGAGTTTATAAATTAATCCGAGTTAATGGTTAACTCAAAGTTCTAACTCATCATCGAAAAAGTCGTCGCGACCTTAATACCTTCATTTTGATCGGTTAAGGGAATAGTGTGTAATGCTGCCTCGAAAAATGCACTGAGATGTCTTTAAACTTAAAACAATATCGAAATGCATAGGGTAACGCAACTCGCATTTAGACAATGAAGTAGGCCCTCGTTTGTTACCCAAAAATATTATCCAGAGAAAGGTGTGAAATTGTTTTTTTCCCTTTGCTAACCAATTTGAGCCAACTAAATTTTTCCTTTTCTTTTGGCTACCTGAAAAACCTAAATGGCCCGAAATTGGAAAAAGTGAAACCCTCGAATTTTAGTCCAATTAGTGCAAATAAAAAAGGGCAAAAGAGTAAAAATGCTCAACAAAAATAGCAAGAAAAGAAAAGCGTGAAAAAGAAAAAAAAATAGAGAAAAAAATGAGCAAAATCTCAAAAAACACTAATGGACATCTTAAGAATAGGTTCTAATTCCAAATTTCCCAAACCCATTTCCTTGTACCCATTACACCTTAAAGCCCGAAAAAATCCTAATCGAGTCCAAATTTAGAAATTGGTTATCGCGTGGAAAGAGAAAACATAAAAAGATAATAAAAAAGACTAAAGGTGTGAATTAGCAGCGATGTTCCCGTTCCCCTATAACCGTAATCCAATGATGAGATCCATTTACCATAGAATTTCTTCTTTCTATTTGTGTGCGTGAACTTGGTTCTAATGCATTTACTCTTTGTATCACACACACCAAGAGAAATAGTCACACTTCCGAGAGATTCATTTAATAGAGAACTCCATGAGAATTTTAATCAAAACGAATTTTTGAATAAGTAACGTAAAAGTCAATTGGGGGCAATTCGAAGTTAAATTCCTGAATTCGCACACGCGCACTATGAATTGAGATTCTTGAACATGAATTGATGATGACTATTTTCTGGAAAAGTTTGAATTATACATTTTTTGATTATTTTGAGTTTTATTTGAGTCGAATTTTGTGGGTATATTGACTGCAAACCCTCACGAGACACAACTCGTCCTACTAGGGTAACCTAGGGGCTAAAAGGCTTGTTGCATACGCTAAATGCAATTGTTTGCCCACGAAAATGGTATTATATCCTAATAATTTGTTAATCATGAGTTGAGTTGTAGGTTAATCCTTTTACCTTGCTCGGAATGCGTAAAGTGCTAAGTTAGGGGGGTTTGATTCAGCAATAATTCTTCCAAAATTACTTCCTAATTTAGTATCTTTTAGCATCCCGAATAATGCAAATGCTCTTGAATTATCTCATTTCCATGCTACCGACCCTTCTACATAGTATTGCGAGTTTTGTGTTTTTTTTCACATCATTTACATGTATTTATTAATAAGGAAAGAAATGAGAAAGTCAAAGCAAAACAATAAGTCAAAGAAGAAAATTTAGAAGGGTAAAAGCGTAATTTCCATCTGAAATCCGGAAGAAGACCCAACTTGAAAGTTGAAGATCTCAATTTAACGAGTGCATAAGAAGAAACGATGTCCAATTCCAAGTTCTAGGGAAGAAGTTATGGGGTTCTAAAGATGCAAGATATTAAAAAGAAATTGAAGAGAATTTAAAGACAAAATGCTGACAAATCCGTGTTCCAAAATAATGGGACCGATCCGGACCCTCAAAACCTACTGGCATAAATCACATAGAGAATCGATCCTATTTCTATAAAAAAGGACCGGTATGGATCCTCATCATTCGCTGGAAAATTTGACAAGGTGGATCGATCCTATTTCCCAAAAAAAGTATCGATCCAGATTTGAATGAGGACCGGTCCGCTACTGAAGGCACGAACCGGTCCGCCGAGGATAAACATTATTTTCTTGTTCTAATTTTAGAGTATGATTAAGCTACAACTCTGGATTTTTCGTGATGTATTTAACCTCTAGTTATTGTTAGACAAAGGAATTCAATTTTTAGGTTAGCTAAGTAGGAGTAGAGGGTTTTGGTAGTAAAAAGCCCTAGTTTTACATAAGAAGATTTCGCTGTAAGGATTTGAGTTTAATTTCTACACTTCAAGTAACACCTTTGCTTTAATTTTCGATTTGACATTAGTTTTAATTGATGGTTTTGATTCTGAAATTCTGTTTTCAATTGGTTTTTTTAGAGTTAATGTTTTATTTCTTAAAAACCCTATCTTTCTCTAAGTTAATTATGTGTAGCTAATTTTTAAGGGTTGGGGTGCATGAACTCCACCCGAGGTAATTCATGATAATGGAAATAGACTTTTGAATTAAAACCTTAGATGAATTCTGTTGCATAACTGGTGCAACCGTCGTAGGACTTTTGATATCATTTTCCCGTGGTAATCGGGATGCTTAAGAATGCGACGCGCGTATTAGTTAATGAGTCACCGCTTTACTCATACGTTGATTATATACTGTGCGGGCTACGATCCCTCATATATGTAATGCTAGAGAGTATTAAATATCGGGTTAATATAAAATTCTAATTTCAAATCTAGTATCCTACTAAGTGCATTGCTAGGGTGTGGAAGATTGTAACCCGACCTATTTCTCTCATCTCATAGTTAAATTTTTAGTTCAATTACCATCAGCTTTTCGTTTAATTAGTGTAGTTGCATTTGTTAATTTGTATTTACTTTAGTTAATCATTCTCAAAATTGCATCTATATGTAGTTCTTTCATCTCCCAAATCACATTTTCGTTCTTTTTAGAGTCAAAGCTAGGTTAACTCATCTTTGTGACGTCGTCACGACTCCATTCATCCATTTTCCCTGAGGATCGATACCCGACTTATCGGATTATTACTTGAGCGATAGGCTTGCACTTGATCCTAGATAGAACGAACACTATACACATTTGTGGTCGCGTTAGTTCCCCAAAAGATGTAACTTAGGGTGGCTTATTACGTGTGTGTATTAGTGGGACCGTCGTGTCATTTGGGTAAGTTAGGTATTTGTGTATCCTAAAGTCTTAGAACCATGTTCGACTCCATTGTGTGTTGATTGATTTTGGATTCGAGGAGACATGCAGTCATTGATTTGTTATGAGAGGTACAAGGACTTGATAGCAGATTATGCCAGCATCACGGGGGGGCCATTCCGAGGATGGTATATTTGTATATATTATATGTGTGATGAATATATACAAGTGTAATATATCTACCTATGTGTGATAATAGCACTGATAGATTGTGTACATATAAAAGTAATGAATTAGAGAAAATCAATTGATTGAATCAATAATAATACATGGGAAATATTACTATTTATATTATAGTAGCATGTCATATGGGTATTATGAGAGAGCTAGCATCCTTAAGGTTATTTAAATACGTTATCTAGTTGGGATGGGTGGCGTAGCTAGGCGTGCACATTAGTTAAGAGGTGATTATCTCGAAAGAGTGTACGTGTAACTAACATGTTTTTTTAATAATTAATTTAAACTGTGATTTAAACACTTGAAAAGTATTTCTAGAGTGTTTTATTGGGCTCTGACCTTTGTTAAAAGATTTTCAAAACCTTTTAAGTGTCCAGCCACAGGGACGCCAAGATTGACGGTTCTATCCAGGCATGTGTAGCTCTTGCAATTGTGGAAGCTTGCAGGAGTTAATATCGATGCTTCATCTAATTACTTTCTTGATAGGAGATTCTTAAGTATTTTCATTTGGGTGTGTTTCACCTTCAGACTATTTAGTTCTTCAGCTTATTTATCAGCTGTATTCAGATTTAATTTTATTATGTCAAACTTGTATTTAGATTTGATTTGGGAACCGATGGTTTATTCAACTTTATTTATTTATTTATATATATGTCATGTGATTGTTCAGATTATTCATGTGTGGATGGTTCTGTTACTTTCATATAATCATTTATTTATGCTTGATGTTGTAATAATGAAAGATAAAATTGGCACCATATTAATTTAACATAGATAGTTAGTAAATTAAAATGTTGTTTACACTAACGCTAAGAATTAACCAGACGAGATTACTGTTTGTTTTAATGAAGGACTGATCAACCCTAGTTAAGATAGACAGGGTGTCACAAGTAGATTAGTCCAAAGTTGAAGAGTTAAGAAAACCTCAAATATGCACTAAGTCTTGGATGCCTTTGGGGTATCCCAACTCTTTGAAGGGGAGATGGAATATACTATGTAAGTGTTGTGCTTGGGCCAAAATACCACACGTGCGCGTCGTTCATCTTCTCAGCCCATCTCATCTCATCTCGATTCAGGCTTGGCATCTCCTCCCGAATTGGGCCAAAAAGTCTGTAGATTTTTGGGTCGAATTTAATTAACATTTTGAACCAAAATTAATTAATTAAATATTAAACTATAATTAACTATTTGGTGATTGAAAAAAATAGTTTTTCCCAATAGTCACTTTTATTTATTATAAATACCTCTTCTCCCTCCGAAAATAAAACACTTTTTCCATAATAATGCAACAACATTTTCAGAAGCAAATTTCCTCCATTAATGCATACATTTTATCCACATTATTTATGTTGTTTGGTAGAGTAGAAAATACATAATTGTGTTTGCTAGGATTAATCATTATTATGCTCCTTGATTAATTTGAAAATCCATTCTATCTTGGGAAGCAATTATTCATTAACCTTGAAGCACATTGGAGGGAACTAATTTCCTTAAGGAAACTATAATAAACATGTCTCGAATTTATTTTCTGTCTAATATCATTCTTGCATTCTGCAAATTCATTCTACAACAAGTGACAAGTAAGTTTTCGAATTTTATTTATTTATGCAGTTTCTGTAATTACTGAATTTAATAGATCTATTCGTTATTTAAAAATTATAAAATATGTATATGTAATAATATTAAGGAAAATTTACAGTTTTACTATTTTATAAATTTTTACACAAATATTATTTTACTGCTACATAAATTTATTTTCCTATGCTATTTATAGTCTGCATACTCTTTCGAAAAATAAAATATCAATTCTAATTTTTTTAGTAAATCTATTTTGTATATATTTTTGTAAACTCTTCTAATTTTTTTTCTCTCAAATCTATTTTGTACATATTTTTTTAAAATTCTTTAACAACTGTTTCACACAGAGTTTTTACTTTTTAGACTAGTAAAAAAATGTTTGCTGTTTTTAGTTTGATTATGTATTATATAATTCATAATATTGTTTAAAATTCTTGTATGAATTCATTTAGCGCTAATTAGAATTTAAGAAATTGGTGTACATAATTTTTGTATTATGTTTTGATTAATTCATTACAAATGAATACTATCATTGATAAAAGTTATGTTTTTGTGATATAAATGGAATCACAATGTATGAACACAGTCCCACCTACTGTGAATGTGACACATATGACTAGTGTTGCTCCCGTGAACATGCCACATGGGGAGAAACTAGAAAAATTTATCGGGGACAATTTTAAATGCTGGTAAGGACAAATGTACTTCTATTTCACAACCTTTCAATTGGAAAGGTTTGTTTATGAGTATTGTCACCCCTTTGCAAAAGGGGGATGGAACTGAGAAATTTATGGCCGTTGAAGAATGGAAACATTCTGACTTTCTGTGCAAAAACTACATCCTGACATACTTGGACAAGACGATGTACCATGTGTACAATACCATGAAAACCGCTAAGGAATTGTGGAACTTTTTGGAGAAGATATACAAAATAGAAGATGCATGTATAAAGAAATTCATAGTGGGACATTTTCTAGACTTCAAAATGGTTGACCCCAAGACGATAATTGCACAAGTTTAGGAACTTCATGTTATTATTCATGTCATTTATGCTGAGGAAGTGTCAGTCAGTGATACTTTTCGAGTGACGACGATAATTGAAAAGTTGCCTCCATCTTGGAATCTGTTAAACAATTATCTCAAGCATAAATGCAACCACATGAACACTGAAGAATTAGTAGTGTGACTGTAAATTGAAGAAGACAAACGTGAATCTCAAAATGAGAGTGGAAATAATATCATGAAGTCCAAGGTTAATATGGTAGTAGGACCAAAGGACAAAAGGAAGAGTGACGACGAAGGCACATCAAAACTGAGGAAAAAGTTCAAGGACAAATGATACAATTGCGGCAAGCCAAGGCATCACTCAAGCGAATGTCATAAACCAAAGAACCCCGAGAAGCGTAATACACAAGCTAATGTGATGGAGGGTGATGAAATTTTTGATGATATCACAAACATAAATCATTTTAATGTTGTCTCTGAATGCAATCTAGTAGGAAATACCCAGGAATGGTGGGTGGACACTGAAGTACCCTATATCTTTGACTCACTTGAGTCTATATTAAATAGGTGCTCATCTAGTTTGGAAATTATGATAAAATTTGAGTCCAACCCTTGTTTTCCAAAGAACCTTAGACTCTACATTTGATTCTTCTACAAGTTCCTAAAGGTAGTATACCAACACCACACCATAGGACCTCATACATACATTACCTCATGTTATATTTTGTTGTGTGTGATTTAAATCCCTTAAAATTAATTTTCTACTATTTTTGGGATGTGTTAAATAATTTCCAGGATTTTTAAATGATTTTTAGAAATTAATTTTGGTTATATATAAACCTTAGGGATTGTTATGCAATTTATGTTTATGGCTTAAAAGTTGACTTTGGTAGAAACCGAAAGCGCTAGAGACTTCAGGGTGTAAAATTTAATTATTTTGATACGCGTTTTATAACATGTATTTGGTCTACACCTACTGCTATTTCATTAGCTGATTTTGTGTTTCTTTACTCTCACAGACTTTTGTTTCTTTGAGAACCCTTGGATCAATGTAATCAACGATCTACATGTGTTTAGAATTAATCCAAGTGAATCCTTTTTGTCCAATCAACGTTGACTGTGTGCACCACTTTATTTTAATCATTAGATTAGAAGTCAAACGGTCAAATCTAATCTCACCCATTGATTTCCACTGAGATTCTCGATCCTTCCTCACGCACTATATAAACGACCTAAGGCTTAGCCATTTTAGACTTTTGCCTTAGTCCAAACCAGGGAGAACATAAGAGTTAGAGAGAGAGAGAAGTCATTAGAGAGAAAGAATAAGAGTTAGAGAGAGAAGTAAAACCCTAAACCTAACTCTGTCCAAATCTCACCAGAAAACCCTTTTCTGAGAGTAAATAGTTTGAGATTTGAGAAGTTTATCCTCTATAGTTTTATATCTTTTTCCCAGCTTAATCACGTTGGTTAAATCTCAATTTATTTTCATAGAATAGTGAGATTAAGCCGTTGTGATACAGATCCACTTAGATAGATCTTTATATCAATTTCTTATTTCGAGAAATCTTATTTTTCATCGTTGTTTTCAAACCTTTATGTTGATTTCAAACCCTAAACCAACAGAATCTTTTCTAAATTCAATTTACTCAAATATTCAGACTTAGATATAGTTGAGATCTTGATTGGGGATTTCACTTTCAAATATTTCACGTTTTTTGAAATAACTACATATTTTCAAATAAAGAAATTGCATAGGATCTTGGCTAGTTTTTATATCAAGATTCCCTCTTAATCTGCGGATATTTCAAAGATCCAAAGCCTGATTTGTTTGACTAGATTGATTTTGGAAATCATGCATGTTTAGTGATCAGTTTGTAATTTGTTACTCATTATGTCTGTACTTAAGTGTGTGAATTGCATGCATGTGATTTATACCACATCACCACATACACCTTCACCCTACTACATTGAAAAATGTTGGTATTCAGATATTTCATTTTAGAGTCGATGTAAAGCTAAAAGGAGTAAAGTTACGAAGCTGGGAGAACATTAGCAACATCAGAACCTTGGGAGAAGTCAGAAAATGCCAGAGGAGTTGGTATAATTTCTGAACTTATTTTAGGTTTGATTATGTGTCTTGATTGTTATATAGATTGTAATTTGTTACTAGTTTTTAGTGGACTTTTTACTTTTGTGGCATAGAGGTCACCGTGGATGTTTACCCAATTGGGTGGGGTTTTATCACGTTAAAATTTCTTGTGTACACTTCCTCTTCCTCTCATCCATTTCTTGAGGTTGTGTTGGTTTATTTTTCTTAAGTTTTGTTTTTTAAAACTCGCAAACCTATAACTGAAATTACTCGTTCATACTATTTTACACATATTGTGTTTAAAATTTATTTTAAGAAAAGAGTTTCTTCAACAAACTGTTCAGAACCATTTGGATAGTTTAATCTTAAATTAAACTACTTAAGTGGTACTTTTTCAATTGGTATCAGAGCTTTGGTTTTTCAAAAATTCTTTAGATCTTGAGTTTTTGAAATTTTTTTCTCAAAACAAATTATGGATGAGAAATTTGAGAGACTAGGTAACCCGTCCAGGCCCCCTCTTTTTGATCGAACCATCTTTCCTAACTGGAAGGTAAGGATGGTTGAATTCATCTAAGGGACTTTGGGAGATGATGTCTGGGAAGTTATTAAAAATGGTTACAATTTTTCTACTAAACCAGCCGTTGAAGGAAGTACTGCGAGGATTAGAAAGTTACTAAGTGAATTCACTAAAGAAGAGAAACATGTTTCACTTGATAACAATAAAGGAAAAATTTCCATATTCATGTCTATTAATGAACACGAATTTAAGAGCATATCATTATGTTCTACCTCCAAAGAAGCATGGGACACCCTAGTGACTGGACATGAGGGTGATACCAAAGTTAAAGATGCTAAAATTCAAATGTTAATCCAGTAGTATAACACCTTGATCATGACTGAGATTGAGTCATTTTATGACTTCTATATTAGACTTCCAGACATTGTGACCAAATTGCATGCCAATGGGATTGTTTATGATATAAAGAAAATTGTCTCTAAAATACAAAGATCACTTCCACAAAAATTTGATAATAAGAGATATGCAATTTAGGAGATGGATGATCAACATCTTACACCTGAACTCCTCAATAGAAAATTGAGAACAGTGGCAATGCAATTAGAATTTAAGAAATAATTAATTGAGTCCCAAAAGAGACAGTGTACCTCCAATCTTGTTTTTTCATCTAAGATGACCAGACCTGAATTTAGCATACCTAACATTGACTTAGACTCTGATGAGGACCGTAATTTAGATACTTTAGATAGTCAGATTGCCTTAATGTCTAAACAGTTTAAGAAAATTATGAACTTTCGAAATAAAATATAAAAAAGACAAGGCGAACTTACTTATCCAAATCTATCTAATAACCTGCCTCATGAGAGAAGGCAAGACAAATACCAGTCGAATAATCACAAGAGACATGAGAAAGACCTTAAAAGTGTTGAATGCTATATATGTGGAAAGTTAGGAAATATGGCTAGTGACCGTAGAGTTAACTTAGAAAAAATTTACAAACATAATATGGATCATTTAAGCAAGACTTGGGTTAACTTAAGTGACTCTAAAAATGATAAACCTGAGTCATCTAACACTTTTGACCCTTATGTGTCATTCTTTGCTAAGATAATCTACAATGATGAGGAGGAATCTGATCATACTATGACTGATATTGTGCCTACTGGTTTATCTTCCTTATTACTTGAGAATATAGATAATGCTTCAAATGCCATGTCTGTGAGTCAAAGTGAACACTCTATTGTTGATGTCAATGTGTGTGTGAGTCCTAAAAATGAACCGCTAGGGGACACTTCACACTTAGCGAATCCAGAAATGATGACCTTCGTGACATTAACACAATGTACACAAAAACTCTCAAGAAAATCACTAGGCTTGAAAATGTAGTCAAGGATCTTACCCAGAAGATAGAAACCTTAAGTCTGATGATCAAACAAAAATGCTGAAGAGTATACTACTCAATGTCTAACTCATGATAATGAAACCAAAAAATTTGAACGAAATTGAAAGAGTTGTCTAACTCTAATGAAATTCTGGGAAAGAAATACAAAGGAACGTTGTTAGAATTGGAACAAACAAAATAAAAGACATCCACAATCTTCAAAAAATCGCAAAATTTGAAAATAATTCTAATTGTTTTGAAGATTGTGTAGCTGAAAGAAAAACCAATTCTGATGATAGAATTGGAATAGGATTTTATCCCAAGTCTAAGACACAAACTAAAAACTTTGAAACCATAACGTTTGTGTCTGGTGACAAAAGACCCATTCAAACTTGTCCACATTTCTAAGGTTTAAAAAAAGAGTTTGATAAAAAACCAACTAAATTTAGACATTGGTGAATGTTGCAACTCTAAGCTTAATGTTGAACAAAATACTAAATACGTCTGCCCCCTATTCCATAAGAAGATTCGACGTTTCATCCTGTGCCCCCTAGGAACAAGACTAGAGCTCAAAACGTAGACAAACCTTTGAATAATACATTTCTTAAGGTTATGAGTTCAACATGCCATCTTTACTTCTCCTATTTTGATGTCTATGGACATTCCCTTAATGGTTCCTATTCCAAACGTCTATATAATCTAGTCTATACTTCTCCCGTTTACCATAACTTCAACTATTCTAGGAGAAGCCAAACTATGTCCATCCTAGACATGCAGACAAGAAATCTAACTATCGTAATAGAAGGAAAATGACTAATACTAAAAGAGAATCTACAAGAAGGAATCCTAGATTCCATTCTAAACCAATTGCTCCAACTGTTTATAACAACAATAAAATTGCAGAAAAATCTTTTAAAGAAAAGACAGAAGCTCTCAAGTTTTATCAAGTACGAGCTAATAAGCGCACATTTAAAACTAGAGCAATTTGGGTAAGAAAAGATGATATATTACCCCAGTTAAAATTTAACATAGTGATCAGTGATTTTAGAGTTGAACATACTACAACTGGATGGCATAGACTCAGTATGTTCCAAACATATGACCTGGGATGATTCCAAACTCTCAAACAAAACTAACTTCTCCGGAGGAAAAGTGTTTTTTGGATATGGTGTATAATCCCATATCATTGGTAAAGGAATACTCCATGAAGTGGTATTACCCATTATTGAGAATGTTCTCTTGGTAAAAGGACTTAAAGCCAATTTACTAATTATATCACAGTTTTGTGATTCTAACCATACTTTCACTTTTTCAAAGAATAATTGCAAAAATTTTAAATGAAAAAGATGACAGCATTATTACAGGACTCCGTACTCAAGATAATTATTACATAGTCAATCCAACTACATAGGTTTGTAGCATTTCTAGAATAGATGATAATGAGTTATGGCATAATAGGTTGGGGCACATTAACTATGATAATCTTGGCAAATTATGCTCCCAAGAGATAGTTAGAAGTCTTCCCAAGATCAAACCAATTTCAAACATTATTTGTGGTCCATGTTAAGAAGGGAAAATTGTCAAGGATCCCCATAAGAAAGTTAAAGAAGTTCTATCCTCTAAACCTGTAGAATTCATCCATATGGACCTAATGGGTCCTTCTCGTACTATTAGTCTTTGTGGAAACATTTACATTCTTGTTATGGTTGATTATTTCACTCCATTTACCTGGGTTGCCTTCTTAAAACATAAATCAAAAACCTTTTAAAAGTTTTTGAAAATCTTAGTTCATATAGAAAATAAAAAATACACCCAAGTAGATAGAATTCATTGTGATAGAGGAGGAGAATTCGTAGATTCAGGCATCAAATATTGTGACTATAATGGTTATAAACATGAATTTAGTGCTCCTAAGATACCTTAACAAAATGGGATTGCTGAGCGTAAAAATTACACTCTTCAAGAAATGGCCCGTGTGATGATTTATGCAAAAAACTTACAAAATATGTTTGGGTAGAATCCATTCATATTGCCTATCATATAATGAATATATTCTACTGAAGGAATAATACCAAGAAAACATCCTATGAGCTTTGGTATGGAAAGAAACTTTTCTTAAAGTACTTTAGAACCTTTAGTAGTACCTATTATATCTGTAAGGACAGAGATAATCTGTCTAAATTCGAAACTAGAGGAGATAAGACCATCTTTTTAGGATGTTCTGCAAACATTAGAGCCTATCGTGTCTACAATCTTCGTACCAAAACCATGATGGAATCAATTAATGTCGTTGTAAGTGACACTAATGTAGAAAGTTAGACCAAAGAATAAATTATTGTGGATAAGTCCGAAAACCTTTCAAATTATGACTCTACAGAAATAGTTAATTCTTTACCAACTAAGACCCCTGATGTACTTAACTGGGTTTCTAAAGATCATCCTTTAGATATTGTAGTTGGTAATCCTACTGAGCCTGTTCGCACAAGATCTCAACTTCATAACATTGCTCATTTGGCACGTTTTGTGTCTCTTATTGATCCCAACACTGTAAATGAAGCCTTGAATGACACTTTGCGGATAAGTGCTATGCTGGAGGAACTTCTTCAATTTTTCATTCATGATGTTTGGTATCTTGTACCCAGGCCTGAGAATAAAAGGGTTATCGGCACAAGTTTGATTTTTAAAAATAAGACTGATGAATCTTGGATGAATATCCGAAATAAAGCTAGGTTAGTTGCCCGAGGCTACTCTCAGATTGAAGGAATAGACTTCGAGGAAACTTTTACTCTTGTCACTCGATTCAAATCCATTCGCTTTCATTTTTCCATAGCTTGTCATTTGCATTTCACTCTATATCAAATGGATGTTAAGTCTGCCTTCCATAACGGAACTGAGGAGATGTATGTAGAACAACCCAAAGGGTTTATTTACCCTCATCACCCAAATTATGTTTATCGTCTTAAAAAATCTCTTTATGGGCTAAAACAAGATCCTAGGTCTTGGTATGAGCATCGATCCACATTTATTTTAGATAATGGGTTTAGGAGGGGAGGGAATGACCAAACCTTGTTTGTTAAACAGTTTGACAACGACATTACTATTGCTCAAGTTTATATTGACGATATCATTTTTGGCTCCACCTGCCCTTTAGAAGTTAAGACCTTCTTTGACATTATGCACAAAGAACTTCAAATGTCACTTATGGGGGAGTTACAATTCTTCTTCGGACTCCAACTTATACCAAATTCAGAATGATTATTTCTATCGCTGATAAGCACCCAAAATTGTACATTTTATACCCCGAATAGACGCACTTTTGTTGCTAATTCTCGACAATATGGGTCTTATGCGCTTAAATGTTTATTTTGTAGGTCAAATTGTGCATTGCAGAGTTCAAACGATTAAATCCAGACAATTGTGCAAAAATGGAGCTAAAATACAAATCCTATACCCTAACCTACCCTAAACCTAGCCTAAACCTACCCCGAAGCCCGTGTGTGTTTTGTTTGTGTCATTTTTATATATTTTTTAGATTTTTAGTTTGAGTCATTTTTTATTTTTTAGGATTTATTTTAGATTTATTTACTATTTTCTAGGTTTTATTTTCTATTTTTCTATTTCTTTTTATTTAGTATAATTTTATTTTGAGTTTTAGTTTATTATATTGAGTTTTATTTTTTATTCTATTTTATCTTATTTTATTAGGATTAGATTTTTTAGGATTTATTTATTTTTAGTTTATTTTGATTTAACATTTTCTTTTTAGGATCTTAGTTTTAGTTTAATAGATTTCTATTTTTCATTTTCATTTCTTTTTAGTTTCAATTTTATTTGAGTCTTTATTTTATTTTAGAATTAGATTTTTTAGATTTTTATTTTATTTTATTAATTTTATTTTATTAGTGTTATTTTTTAGGTGTCCTAATTAAACACACACACAACCCCCTTATCCTACACTCCCATACACCCTCACCCTCACCCACACTAACACCCCACTTCATCTTTATCTCCAACTCACCCCTTTCTCTATCCTCTCACAAAAAACCTCCATTAAACTAAACCCCTCTCTCTCCTCCATAACTCTAACAACCGCCAAACAACCACTATAACTCTCTCTCTCTCTCATCTTCCAACAACCAACCCGCGAGCCTCCCACAGGCGACCCTCTCCGCTACTTCCGGCCAGCCCAACTCACGACGATCCTTACCTCCGTCCGACAGCTAACCTCGACCCTACATCCTACCCGATTGCGACCGCACCTCAGCTCCATTTCGGCTAGTGCCGGCACTGTACTGAGCCTCAAATCGGCGACTCATCACCAACCCTTACCCACTTCCAGTCGGCGACCCTCTTCCGATCCCCTCTCTCTATCTCCTCAACCCATTTCCAACCGCAAAAAAACCTAATTCAAAAACCCAAGACCCATGCCCATTTTAACCAAAGCTAGCCTCATCCCTTCTTTAAACCCAAACCCATTTTCCACAAAACCAAAATCATTTTTTTATCCACCTGCATAAATTCCAAACCAAGTCAAAACCAAATAACCCACATGTCACTTATCCCTTCTAAACCAATATAAACCCCTTTTCCCAATATACCCTTAAACACCCCATACTAACTCTTCTACCCCAACTTCCCAAAAATTCCCCCAAACCTCACATTCCCAAATCAGATTTTATTCCTCACCTCACTTCCCACATGACCTCACACACTCCCATGCACATGTGCTCTCACCTCTCCCACATGTTCACCATAGCCAATTCCCATTTTTACCGCTTGCTCCATGCCTTATATAAAAAGAAGATGAAGACCCCATTTTAAAGAGAGATTTTTAGAGAGGAAAATTCTAGAGAGAGAATTGTAGAGAGATAAACACCATTTTGTAAATAGTTTTTCCTTTTATTTTTTTAGATATTTGTTGGGAATTAATTGTGAGTAATTGAATTGAATGGAAGATGATAGAGTTCAAATTGCCAAATTCAAGGAGACTTGTTGAAGATTTGTTCTCTTTCTCTACTCTTTTATTATATATGCCTTTGATTATTAATTTGTCGTATTTCATATCATGTTAGGCTAAACCTCTTTCAAGGGGTGGGGCAAAACCCTTAGTTGATGTTATTTTATTTTAATTAGTTTAATTACTTGAAAAGTACCTTTGAATGTTAATTTTGATCCCTCACCCTTAGATTTACGCCTCGAGAGAGGGTAAGTAATTTTCGATAGAAAATCAAAATTATAATTATAATTATAATACCCATTTTAGATTCTAACTAGAGATAGGGGTTTCCTAAGTGGGGTATTATAACATGAATTTCAACTATAAATCTATTTTCTAAGATTTACATAAATTTTAATGGATCGATCCTAGCAGGTGATTAATTAAAAGGAGTGTAGATCTATTTTTCTAGTGTTGTGGGGTGTTAAACTTAATATTCTAAAATGTTATTATTAAAATTACATTTGCAACGAGAGTTGATTTGTAGTTTTGATATTAATTTGGGAGAATTCAATTAATTAAATTAATTAATTAGAATAACTAAAATTTGTGGTGTAATCCCACTCCTTGATTGTTCTCATAATTATTTACCTCACTTTATCTCTTATTTTTAGTTTAGACTTTATTTTTCATTTTAATAACTTTCTAGTTAGTTGTTATCATATCACATTTAGTTTAGTTTAGTTTAAATCATCACCTCACCTTATTGTTTTAATATTGAAAAAGCTAAAAAAATTAGAAAAAGTGAAAAATCACAAAAAGAAAGTAAAAAGTGAATTACAATTGAATTTGTCTCTAGCTTACTCCCTAGGAAGTGGATTGATACCCTTACTTACCTCTACACTTGAGTTTATTATATTTTGTAAGTATTTGAGGTTTTGACTAACTTGGTTTTCAACAACGACACATACGCAAAAGTCAAGTTATCAAATGGCGCCGTTGCCGGGGATGTAAAAAAAGTCTTTTTTATCAAATGGCGCCATTGCCATTCTTGGGATTGTGAAGCTCGGAGCGGATTCAATTTTGTAGTTCATTTATTTCCTATATTTTGTTGCATTTTAGTGCCATTTTTTTTTGAAAGCTTGTAATTAGGATTATTCTATTCTTGACTTGTATTGTGGTGCATAGGACACCATTTATTTTTCATTTAAATTTGTAATAATTGAAGACAAGCGTGATAGGGAAACCGGATAAGGTAGAGAGAGGGCATCCAAAGGTGAGGATTTAGAAGCCTCTCTATCTTGGGTCGGTAGGACTCCCAGGGACGACTGAGATAGGCGTGATCTCCCCCCGGTCGACTCAAATTTTTCGGCAACCCACGACCTAAAAATCGTGGGAGGTACATTTCTAAACACTGCACCTCTCCTTTTAGCGAGTCAATTATTGTGTGTGCTCTTGTGTGATTTTATTCTCGCATTTATTTTTTTGAATGGTGTGATGAATTAAATTTCTAAGACCTACACCCGGTCACTAATGAGAAGGGATTTCATCACCTGACTCACTCTCTTACCATTGTGTGCTATCCTAGCCATCATTAAATTTAAAATCAATCAACTAGGTAGCCCACTAGGAGAATATTTTTGCGAAGGCGATCACTCAGATTATTTAGTGATTTTTTATCGCCTGCGGACTTATTTAAAATTTGACTACCCTTTTATTAAATTTAAAGATAAAAATTGGCTATGTGCTAGTTATGAATTCTTCTTGACTTGTGTATGTGTCCAATTCATTTTTCGGTAGTCGGGTTTTAATGTGTTCGTTCATAATTTAAGAGTCCATATCTTTCCCCACCTTTTCTTCCCCCCCCCCAAAAAAAAAAAATCCAAAAATATTTTCTATTATTTTTCTACAAAAATCCAAAAATATTTTCTATTATTTTTATAAAAAAAGCCAAAAATATTTTATTCCATTATTTTTAGAAAAATACAAAAATATTTTATTTTCTTTTGAAAAAGTTTAAAAAACCAAAAAAAAAATTTCTCTCCACATGGCCGAAGAACATCCTTTACGGGACTACTTTGGTCATTTTCCATTGACACGTGACACGTGTGAGAGTGATCCCGAGCCGTCTCTTTATAATATTCTTAGTCGTTTCCCCTCTCTCACGAGTACCGTTGGTACTCTTGATCCATCTACGCACGCACCTCCTATTCCATCACCCTCGGTGTCAAGTGTCATCGTGTCTCATCCTTTGTTGTGCACCCATTGTTATTATGCCGATCACATGTCCCATGAGTGTCCATACTTGTCATATCCATCCGAATCCACCATGGAACATGTGTATCCATATGCCATTGTTCCGAAACCCACCTCGGCCTATTATCCTGATATACCTAATCCCGAGTTATGTGAGTACCCTAGTTCTTCGTGGAGGCCTGATCACCCTTCCACGCAATACGAATCCCAACTCGATGTTATGGATCCTCACACGTTCCCACAGTCGTCATGGCAACCTTGTGCACCTGTTCACGATCAGTTCCCTCATTACGCACCCCATGAGTATCAACCATTTGTCCATCACGAAAGCGATCCTTTCGTGTATGATGCACTTTGCCCCACCCCACACACTTCATATGAGTATTCTCCACACACTCACGATTATAGCGAGTTTTGTCCACCTCAACCACCACCACCACCCATCATTCCACCAACACCTTCATCCACATCCACTCTCGAAACCCTCTTGCAAAAGTTCATACTTGAGCAAGAGCAAGACATTCAAACTCAAGCTCTCCAGAGTCTTGAAAAATATTTAAATGAATTGGAGTGTGAGCGAGAGTCGGATATTCCCATGGCCCCACTCATCATTGCCACCGAGTGTGATGATGATGTGTCCTCTCGTGACACGGATTTCGGGTGTGACCAATCCTATCCTCCTGAGAATCTTGAAGTCGAGACCATTCCATGGTCCGGGTCCCAAGTCGATAATTGTGTTGACTTACCTTTCGATAGTGAGCCTGGTCCAACCCCACCATGTCATCCTGAACCCCACTTTGAGGTTTCCATTCACCTTCCCACTTCCGTAATATCCAAAACAATGCCCGAGTCTATACCCATTGAGCCCATTGTGTGTGTTCCCGAGGAACCACTTCATCTTAGGTTAGCTCTGTCTATGAGTGCTCACCATTTTCCCGAGATAGAATCCGTGATAGTGTCTACCTATCCGGATATGGATGATGTTATACGATGCATGGCTCCCGTTGAGCTTGATATTTCTAGTGATTCCTCTATCTCAGATCTTGGTGCCTCGTCTTACCCATCCATCACAATCACCAATGATACCTTTTTGGAGAAGTTGACAACTCCATCTTTAGATACCACACTCTCTTGTGAGTGTTCCTTTACTCCTCCCAATGAGTGTGTGTCCCCACTCTTGAGTTAGATCATCTTCCTCCACCGTTTATTCCACTCGATACACCATTTATCCCACCCGACCCACTCATTATATATTCTACCCCATCACCTGGTTTGGATCTTGATTTTACACATTTCCAGTTCCCATCTACATTTTTAGATCCTCACCTGAAATCATCCTCCACCATCTATGAGAGTCTTTTTAGTGCTACTCTCCACTTTCGTGATACCGAGCTTGTTCTTCCATGCACACCACTATCTTGGGGTGTTGATTTTTCTTCTCGACAGCTCCTTGGTGTGTCACGGCGCGACCAATACCATTGCCCATTCATATAACGGTCGGGTGATTTATATGATCCCCACCCCATCACTATTGCCAAACCCTTTCGCCTCCCTCACCAACTAGAGCACCATGTTTACAAGGCCCTAGTTTCCCTCACCTTTCGGCTAAATAAGGCCCGTGATCGATGCCTATTCACCCTTACCTTTACCCTAATCCCCACCCACCCATGGTCCACCGATGCTTTGCATCGTGTGATGCACTTTGCCATACAGGTGAATTGACCACTTTAGCCTCTATCCAACAAGACTGACACTTCAGTCTTATTTGGGGGTGATTCTCATCACCCTAATTTTTCTGCCACCCCGCGCCATCATAGATCTTATCCTTAGGGTGAGATTCCATCGGTTTGGATGAAGACATTAAACTTAGCGCTACCGGGAGGCAGCCCACGTTTCTTGTACTAGTCTTATCCTGTTTGGGGGTGATGTTTCACATCACCCAACGCTTAACATGCTTATAGACTTGTACAAATTTTGTTATCTTATCTCTTCTCATTCAGGTTTATTTTTGGCTTCATCTGTCCACTTCATTAGCGGTTCATTCTGGTAATCTCTTTCCACCTTATGCTCTCAATTTTAAAAATCATTTTACTTAACAGCGAGGACGATGTTCCTTTTTATTTGGAGGTGGGGAATTTTATCAAAATCGTGCCTCTTTTGAAAAAACTTGATTTTTGAACCTGATTATTAAAAATTTCGTGCAGTTTCTTTCATCTCAATCATTGATGTGAATTTTCTATCATCCATCCTTTTAAAGTCTAGGAATCAATCCAGAGGATTTATATTTTTCTAAATAGCTTATGTAATACATTACAAGGCATTTTGCACCATGAATTTCTAGACTCAATAAAATTTGTGCACTTATCACGTCATTACGTTTAGAGTTGAGGAGTACTACAATTCTAAACAGAACCTTAAGGATCACTAATAGAGACTTTAACTTGTGAGATTTGTGCCTTTCACCCTTTTTGAGTGTTTTACGCAATCTCCGAGTCACAAGTTGATTCAACTTCTTTTGGGTCCGCACTTTAATTATCGTATGATCTCATTATTCTTCACTAAATGTTTGGCTTGATCACTGATAATGACATCTTTTTCGAATTGTAAGAAACACGTATCTTGAAATTTGTCCCGATCACAAGATTCATCCATACACCTACCACTTTTCCCCATATCATATTTCCACTACATTCCCATGCTTTTTCGTATTCCCCACATCATATATTCCCCACACCATCACCTATCACCTCCATTCATATGTCAGCCATCATCATTTTCAAATAAAGGAGTGTTATTCCAAATGTTAAATGACTTCATTGTTGGTTTGAAAAGTGGAAAAAAAAAAGAAAAAAAAAAGAGAAAAACATAAAAATAGCAAAAATAGAAAAAAAAATAGAGAAAAAGAAAAGAAAAATCGAAAAAAAGAGAAGAAAAGAAAAGAGAGAAAAGAAAAGAAATAGAGTTTGTAGTTAGTTTTTAAATAGAGACATTTGTGCCTATAGTGTATACACTCTTCTTTCGCATCCATATCGCATCCATCCTTTATCCATTAAACATCCATCACTCATCCATTATCAATCATATCACTATCCTACTTACCTCATCCCATCCTATCATACCTCATACCATCTTTCTCATTTCATTTCCCCTCACCAATAATCATCCATATATTCCCCTAGGTGTTCGGGCAAATGAAAGTCGACATTGTGAATAACTCGACGTTCTCACTATAGTGATTAGCATTACTTTCATGAGATCAATTTTCTTTCTAATTGTTCGTTCTTTCTTATGTGTGTGTGAGATGTTTGAACTTGTTTACATTTACTCACCTCCTCACACATAAGAGCGATACACTTACCCTAATCTCGAGAGTTTGTTTGAGAGAGATATATCCGTGAGATTTGAAGTTGAAGCGTTGATTCCGAAGAGGCAATCTAGGAATTACTCTTGTGATACTCGACCCGTTTTAACTGATTCACACTACACACGTTGAGTTCTAGGAAGGATGTGCCTTGAATATTTACTTAGCTAAAATTTTTATGCATTCTAGCTTTTATTTCTCAAATCATTTATTTCATGATGGATTGTGCGACTATTCTATGTCTAATAAGAGATTGATTGCACTTCAATAAATCTTTGCAAATAAGAATTTTGTGGGTATATTCCCTGCAAACCCTCATGAGACACAACCCATTCTGTAGGGAAACCTATAGGTTTAAAGGCTTATTGCAGATGCTAAGTGCAATTGCAAGTGCCCGCGAAAGTGGTACACTTTTGGTTACTTATCTTTCTCTTTCTCTTTATCTTATTGCTCAAGGACTAGCAACGCTCTGTTTGGGGGTGGTGTGATAAGCACCAAAAACTGTACATTTTATACCCCGAATAGACGCACTTATGTTTCTAATTCTCGACAATATGGGTCTTATGCGCTTAAATATTTATTTTATAGGTCAAATTGTGCATTGCAGAGTTCAAATGATTAAATCCAGGAAATTGTGCAAAAATGGAGCTAAAATACAAATCCTATACCCTAACCTACCCTAAACCTAGCCTAAACCTACCCCGAAGCCCGTGTGTGTTTTGTTTGTGTCATTTTTATATTTTTTTTAGATTTTTAGTTTGAGTCATTTTTTATTTTTTAGGATTTATTTTAGATTTATTTAGTATTTTCTAGGTTTTATTTTCTATTTTTCTATTTCTTTTTATTTAGTATAATTTTATTTTGAGTTTTAGTTTACTAGATTTAGTTTTAGTTTTTATTCTATTTTATCTTATTTTATTAGGATTAGATTTTTTAGGATTTATTTATTTTTAGTTTATTTTGATTTTACATTTTCTTTTTAGGATCTTAGTTTTAGTTTAATAGATTTCTATTTTTTATTTTCATTTCTTTTTAGTTTCAATTTTATTTGAGTCTTTATTTTATTTTATTTTAGAATTAGATTTTATTAGATTTTTATTTTATTTTATTAATTTTATTTTATTAATGTTATTTTTTAGGTTTCCTAATTAAACACACACAACCCCCTTATCCTACACTCCCATACACCCTCACCCTCACCCACACTAACACCCCACTTAATCTTCAACCTCCAACTCACCCCTTTCTCTCTCCTCTCACCAAAAATCTCCATTAAACTAAACCCCTCTCTCTCCTCCATAACTCTCACTACCACCAAACCACCACCATCACTCTCTCTCTCTCATCTTCCAATAACCAACCCACGAGCCTCTCGCAGGCGACCCCCTTCCCTACTGCCGGCCAGCCCAACCCGCGACGATCCTACCCTCCGTTCGAAAGCCAACCTCGACCCTACATCCTACCCGATTGCGACCGCACCACAGCTCCATTCCGGCTAGTGCCGGCACCGTACTAAGCCTCAAACCGGCGACTGATCCCCAACCCTTACCCCCCTTCCAGCCGACGACCCTCTTCCAATCCCCTCTCTCTATCTCCTCAACCCATTTCCAACAGCAAAACAAACCCAATTCAAAAACCCAAGACGCATGCCCATTTCAACCAAAGCTAGCCTCATCCCTTCTTTAAACCCAAACCCATTTTCCGCAAAACCAAAATCTTTTTTTTATCCACCTGCATAAATTCCAAACCAAGTCAAAACCAAATAACCCACATGTCACTTATCCCTTCTAAACCAATATAAACCCCTTTTCCCAATATACCCTTAAATACCCCCAACTAACTCTTCTACCCCAACATCCCAAAAATTCCCCCAAGCCTCACATTCCCAAATCAGATTTTATTCCTCACCTCACTTCCCACATGACCTCACACACCCCCATTCACATGTGCTCTCACCTCTCCCCCATGTTCACCATAGCCAATTCCCATTTTTACCCCTTGCTCCATGCCTTGTGTAAAAAGAAGATGAAGACCCCATTTTAAAGAGAGCTTTTAAGAGAGGAAAATTCTAGAGAGAGAATTGTAGACAGATAAACACCATTTTGTAAATAGTTTTTCCTTTTATTTTTTTAGATATTTGTTGAGAATTAATTGTGAGTAATTGAATTGAATGGAAGATGATAGAGTTCAAATTGCCAAATTCAAGGAGACTTGTTGAAGATTTGTTCTCTTTCTCTACTCTTTTATTATATATGCCTTTGATTATTAATTTGTCATATTTCATATCATGTTAGGCTAAACCTCTTTCAAGGGGTGGGGTAAAACCCTTAATTGATGTTATTTTATTTTAATTAGTTTAATTACTTGAAAAGTACCTTTGAATGTTAATTTTGATCCCTCACCCTTAGATTTACGCCTCGAGAGAGGGTAAGTGATTTTCGAGAGAAAATCAAAATTATAATTATAATACCCATTTTAGATTCGAACTAGAGATAGGGGTTTCCTAAGTGGGGTATTATAACTTGAATTTCAACTCTAAATCTATTTTCTAAGATTTACATAAATTTAAATGGATCGATCCTAGTGGGTGATTAATTAAAAGGAGTGTAGATCTGTTTTTCTAGTGATGTGGGGTGTTAAACTTACATTCTAAAATATTATTATTAAAATTACATTTGCAACGAGAGTTGATTTGTAGTTTTGATATTAATATGGGAGAATTCAATTAATTAAATTAATTAATTAGAATAACTAAAATTTTTGGTGTAATCCCACTCCTTGATTGTTCTCATAATTATTTACCTCACTTTATCTCTTATTTTTAGTTTAGACTTTATTTTTCATTTTAATAACTTTCTAGTTAGTTGTTATCATATCACATTTAGTTTAGTTTAGTTTAAATCATCACCTCACCTTATTGTTTTAATATTGAAAAAGCTAAAAAAATTAGAAAAAGGGAAAAAGAACAAAAAGAAAATAAAAAGTGAATTACAATTGAATTTGTCTCTAGCTTACTCCCTAGGAAGTGGATTGATACCCTTACTTACCTCTACACTTGAGTTTATTATATTTTGTAGGTATTTGAGGTTTTGACTAACTTGGCTTTCAACAACGACACATACGCAAAAGTCAAGTTATCAATCCCAATCTAAATACACTTCATAGATTGTTAAAAAGTTTGGCCTAGAAACCGCTAAAGAAGATAGGACTCTTATGAGTACCACTGTCAAACTTTCTAAATATAATCATGGGAAATCTATTGATACCACCTTTTACTGTAGTCTAATAGGAAGCTTACTGTAAGGACACAAATTTCCAATTGAGTCCTTTGTTTTTTTGGCTCTATTCCGGACAAAAATGTTTGGGTCATAGGATAGAGTTTTTGATCATCCTTCAAGCCTATGGAATTCTAAAGTTGAAGACGTAGCGGCCAATATATCAAATGCCGTGTCTATTGTGCCCCGTTTCTGCATCATCAACATGGTTCCATTGCTCCTAAGGTATGGATGCATTTTATTTTATATATATGCTTGGAATAATAATTAATTGGGTGTAATTTATAAACTTTTTATAAATTGTTGTATCGACTTTTTTTTACTCAGAAAATATTTACTAGAGCTTGTCATAAATAGTTTTTAACCTATAATGATTTTTTTATTATTTTCTGATTTTCTGGAACGTCTTTGAAATGCCCTGGTATCTCGTTCGAACTAGATTACCATGTCGTTCGAACGAATTGGCATCTCATTCGAACGAGATTGCCAGGTCATTTGAACGAGACTTCTAATGAGTTTTCATTTTTTTCGCTCTGGAAACTCATTAGTAAAATCGTTCCAACAAAAAGTCGTTCGAAAGAAAAAGTCGTTCGAACGAGTTTTGGCGAGAATTTTTTTTGGTCAGTTTTTGACGGTTTTCCCTCTTTTCCCCACTATCTTTTGCCAGATTTGATAAGGTGCGGGAACCAACTTTTAGAACCAACTTTTTCACTATCTTCCATCTCTTAGAGAGAGTTTTAGAGAGCTTCAACTTCAAAAGGTAAAAGTTCATGTTTTAAGTATTTTTGTTTTCAAGAAAAAATCCCTGAACACTTGTATTACACCTAATTGTTGTTTTAATCCAAGTTCCAATATATATATATATATATACTTTTCTTGGAGTTTTGGCATTGGTTTTTACTCTACCATTTGAAGAGTTTGTTTGGGTTTCCTTCTACATCCCTCAAAGAAGAAGAAGTTTGTTTTGGTTGCGGCATTCTCATATGGTGAGAGGCACCATATGTGCACTACACCAAAAAGGATAAATTGGTACCCTTTAGTCGGCCAACAAAAATACGCATTTTTTGTCATGATCATTGGCCGTGACAAGGCCATGGAAAAGTCTTATCACGGTCATTGACCATGATAAATACTTAAAATATTATCACGGTCAAGGACCGTGACACATCCGTGACAATTTGTTCAGTAAAAAAAACCCTACGCTTTCTTTTTTTCCAACCGTTTTTGGTTTTCCATCTCTTTCTCTCTCTAAGAGATTTCGATCTCTCTCTCTATAAGGTATGCTTTTTTCCTATCTTTCTCTTTCATTTCTATATGTGTGTGGCGGGGGTGGGGTGGGGTGGGGTGGACGTGTGTGTGTGTGTGTACGTGTGCATGTGTGGTCGGGGGAGGGGTAGGGACAGGGGGCTAGGGGGGAGGGACAGGGGATGGGTGGGGGACAGGGGGTGGTGGTGGTGGTGTGTGTGTGTGCAGGTGTGTGAATGTGTGTGTGGTGGGGTGACGGGGGAAGGGGGGTGGCGTGTATGTATGTGTGTGTGTGTGTGTGTGTGTGCAGGTGTGTGCGTGTGTGTGTGGTGGGGGGAGGGGGCAGAGGGTGGTGTGGTGTGTGTGCATGTATGTGTGCGTGGGTGTGGTGGGGGAAGGGGTGTGGTGTGGTGTGTGTGGTGGTGGTGGTGTGTGTGTGGTGGGGCAATCTCAACAATTGAAATGGACAAATTGATTAATAAAATATGTATTGCCCCTTTCATATGCAAGTAGGATTGCCCCTCATTAACAGATAATGGTTGAGATTCGAAATAACTTTAATTGTATAGTTTTAATAAAATAAGTTGTATATCTTTAATTGTAACTTTAATTATATAGTTTTATATGAAAGTAAATTAATAATTAGTGTCAATTTCATATGAAAGTAGGATTGCTCCTCTTTGTAAATTAGTAAATTAATAATTGTATACTTTAATTGTTAGTTTAATTGATGAAATGAATTAATTGAGTAGATGAATTAGAAGGAGTACGGGATACACATTTGTTGTTGCGGTTGGATTATAGTGGATCGATGTTGGGTTGGTTAATTTTAGAAGTGGTATGACCACTGGATTAATGTCCATATGGGGGTGGGATTTTTCAACTTTTTTTTTTAAAATTACTTTGTATCATGAACAATATATATATATATATATATATATATATATATATATATATATATATATATATATATATATATATCAACAACGAGCCGTGGTCAATTGCCCAACACACGCCAAAGCGTCTAAATAGTAGTGTGGATGAGTTGGCTGCTCCTACCGAATATCAATCCATTTTTTATTATAACTCGAATTTTAAATAATTTTTCAATTTTTAATAAATATTCCAGTTTGTACCGAAACATCCATTTTTAATGGTTTTAATTTATTTGCACTTTATCATTTTCACTCTTGTGTAGTGTGCGTGTGTGTGGGCAGTAGGGGTGGGGGTGTGGATGTTTCACTCTTGTACATATTATGAGTTAGATGCTGTTGTTTTGGAATTAAAAATTGAGGTGTTTAACAGTAACAATTCATTTTTATTTGTAGTAATTGTACATAATTATACACAGTTGTCACGGACTTGTCACGGTCATTGACCCTCATTGTAAATTAGTGTGTGTGTGTGTGTGCAGGTGTGTGTGGGTGGGTGGGTGGTGGTGGTGGTGGTGCGGTGTGTGTGTGTGTGTGTGTCGTGGGGTGAGAGGGCAGGGGGTGGTGGGGTGTATGTGCGTGTGTGTGTGCAGGTGTGTGCGTGTGTGTGTGGTGGATTATAGTGGATCGATGGTGGATTATAGAAGGAGTACGAGATACACATTTGTTATTGGATTATAGTGGATCGATCTTGGGTTGGTTAGTTTTAAAAGGGGCATGACCACTGGATTATTGTCCATATGGGGGTGGGATGTTTCAACTTTTTTTGAAAATTACTTTGTATAGGGAACAATATATATATAGTATAATAATTAATAATTGCAACATACTTGAAATTAAATGAAGCATAATTGAACTCACCCTTTAGAGGAGATGGAGGAGATGTGGGGGGTGGGGGGTAGGGGGTAGGGATGGGTGGGTAGGGATGGGGGCTGCTCGTGTGTGTGTGAATGTACGCGGGTGTGTGTGTGTGTATGTGCGCGGGTGTGTATATGTGTGTGTAGTGTGCGTGTATGTGCGTGTTTGTGCCTAATGTCCCTTATAAACGAATTGATTGGTTATTAATTTTTTTAGTAAATTAATATATGATTGCCCCTCATTGTAAATTAGTAAATTAATATATGATTAATTATGAAAGTAGGATTGCCCCTCATTGTAAATTAGAAAATTAATAGTTGTATACTTTAATTATTAGTTTTTTTGCATGTCTTCTTTTAATTCATTTTGATATGTACTAATAACATTTTTTTACAGCAAATGTCTCCTTCAGGTATTAAGGCGAGGATGATGATGCTTGTTATGATGATATCGTCTGGGCTCGGTGGTAGCGGAGGCGACGAGGGCTCCTCGGCCCCTTGGCTCCCCCAATATGGCAAATTGGGGATGGACATCGAGAACAAGTCGGGGCTATTAGCGAGATCCCTCGAGCTGGTAAAGACGATCATCGTCCTGGGGTACATTAGTTGGAAGGAGGTGCCATATGAGCTCAAGTTACCTGTTTGGGTGGCACTACATGTAATGTATTTATATTTATATTTATATTTATATTTATATTCATATGAATATTTCAATTTCATTATATATTTATATTTATATTTATATTTATATTTATATTTATATTTATTTGCAACTAAAATTGTATTTGTTGGGCAGGAACAAGTCAACCTGGATTCAAAGCTATGCGATTCTGTCTTGGAGTAGTTGAGGGAGTAACACAAGACGAGGAAGAAAAATATGCGGACCCGGTACTTTGGGAAGACACGAGAGTCCATTATCCGAAGGCGTGAATTCGTCCCGCCGAAGGAGCCGGTCTCATTGGCACAATGGCAAAAGTTCGATGACAATGAGATCGGGGAGCAACGATTGGCATCTCTCCAATCAGGGAGGGAAAACCGAGAAAAAAATACAGACTTGCACTACTCCGGCCGGACGTCTGATGCCGAGGTGGAGCATAGGATGATGGAAAGATTTAATTTTTCTATAACTACAGAAATAAATTATTCTGCATTATTTTACTTTGCGGAGACGATACTAATTTTACTTTATTTTATTTTAGGGGGTAGGGAGTGGCCCTGGGGGTAGGCCACATAGGCTCGATACTTATGTGGGTCTTCGGATGAAGAAGGGGAAGGACAATGAGGTGTTTCCGAGCGTCAGGGCCATGATTGTAAGTAATTCGACGTTTACTTTTTGTTAATTACATTATTATTTTTTAATTTACTTATTTTACTAATCATGTGCTTTTTATCGTTTTAGGAAAAGCTTAAAGAAGTGCATGAGTCAGAGTGTGATGCCGACAAGTCATCTTTGTCCACACACGCACTCAGCCAAGTGCTTGGCTCTGATCGCAATGGGAGGATAAGGGGGGTGAGCTCGCAAGTGGAAAAATCTAGGATCATTGGATTAGAGACAAGGGACACCGGGTTGGCTCGAAAGGTGGACTCGCATGACGCGAAGCTGTCCCATTTGGAGGCGACGGTCCAAAATATGTTCTCATTCATGAAGTGTTCATTGGGCGGCGGAAAAAGAAAGGGGAAAGGGAAGGAGAAGGTGGTGGGGGAGGGGGAGCGGGAGGACGAGGTGTGGGAGGACTAGGTGTAGGATGACAAGGATGTGGACCTCGCTGCTTCATCGTCGACACATGCGGACTTTGATGATCCACTTCCCGATTTGGCTCGTTTCGACCGACCGATGTCGACGATTGGTTGGCCGAGCTTGTTTATACTGGACATATTTGATGGCCAACAGATAGGTCAGAGGTTGAGGGAACTAAATATTGTCCAGGGTTGACTAGTTCATGGACATGAGCTTCAAGACATTGATTCCAAGTTGCTCGTCACGCATGTGATACCCGGGAGGGAGAACTCCCCGTTGTAGTTGCACGAACAATGCGTCATGATGTATATTAGTGGGTGTGTCAATTTGTATATCGTGTGGCCTACTCACATCCTCGGATTTAACCTTACCCAAGACATGTAGTGACATTATTTGAATTGAATTGTATTATTTTTTAGTTGGTACATGATATGCCCCAAGTGTAACCTCGGCCTAGAGACACAAACCTTGGCCGATATTATGTCCGACGTTAGGAATGACTTGGACACGCGATATCACCCCTCGGCTATATCAAGGTCGGCCCAGGCCGAAACTTCCATGAGCCTCTCTAAGGGACATCACAAGGATCGGCAGCATTCTCTTATATCTTGGAGTAGCAACCTCGGCCAGATGTAGGCCGAGCTCGTAGGAAGTCACCAGCAACCTCATCAAGTCACAAGTTCAACCTCGTATCAGGCTGACGTTGTCAATTGTGTCGGCTAGGATTAGGCTGAGACCTCCATTGAATACTCGGACTGAACAGGTATCAAGACTCACCAACCTCGACCTCACCAAGGCCGAGGTCATACACCAGACGCGATAGCCGATCACCTGTTAAAATTTAGATAAGGACACATGGACACAAACCAGTTATAACAAGATTATTCCCCACACGTGGGGAGAGTATTTTCATCATCATTCTCTACATGTGACAATGACAGATGGCACTCCCATATTAGTGAGGTAACCACACATATGCTCATTGAATGCATGGAGGGTACATTACACCCCCTAGGTACTATATATAGAGGTCATCCTATACCTTGCAAAGGGATCCCCCCAAATATTCAACCCTACCTAAAACTCTGTCTAGATACACAGTAGAGAGAGAAAGCTTGAGAGATTGTATCCATGGCCATTAGTGCCTTATTGCAGTAAGGTTATTCACACATACAGTGGACGTAGGCCAATTTAGGCTGAACCACTTATATCCAGGTGCTCTCTCCTCTCCTCTTCATCTCATTCTCTTACCTTTACATAACTATGCTTCCATTTTTGTTCTTAGTTTGAGCTTGAAAACACCTTATCTGATGGTGTTAATTCCAGCATCATCATTTTGGCGCCGTCTGTGGGAACGAGAAGCTATCTCTTCCTCTTTTTCTGGTTAACCTCACCGGAGACTCTGGTGGTGAACCAGGCCTCCCCCTAGCGCGGAGCTGTTTCACCATTGAAAGAGGTCATGTGAAGTACTAAGCTCATCTGCTACTCAAGCTCTATAGTGTTAACATATGGCACCAGACTTACCACCGCCTATTCCGCCACCCGGGGGTGGAGGGCCTAGTTCTAGTTAGGCGCCCTCGCTGTCCGAAATGGCGGAGGTAGCTGCAGCCTTGAGCTCTTTAGCTGCAATACAAGTAGCCATGCAGGAGCAATTTGTACAGCTCAGCCAAACTATGATGAGGCTACCTGGAGTCTCACCGGACATGATCACTCCGGTGGAAATTCAGTCTCATCCTGATGCCAGGGGACCACCCCAGGCACCAATGAAGGACCAGCCTGCACCCCCGCGGAGAAGGGACGTTGCTGACCCTTGGCGCTTGCGCCTGGGAAGGCAGGGAAACCCTTACCCAGAGGACAGGTATGATGACCTAGAGGCAAAAGAATCACCGAAAGACTGCTGGGAGCCCTATGAGGTGTCAAATAACACTGTACGACCTCTTAGGAAAAGTCAAGGTTGTGTCGGCCGAAGAGGTGAAGAGGCCCAACAAAGAGGGTCAGGCTTTGATAGGTTGAGTAGAGGGTCAGCCTTCGAGAGACTGGGCCCAATAAATGACCTAAGACAGAGACTGTCGAGATCAAGGAGTGCAGCAGTCTCTCAGAGAGGGAACAGGCAGGGTCGGCCAGACCAAGGTCGACACGGTGAAAGAAGAGGTAAGGAACTGGAAGAGGTCAACAGCCAACGTGTCTTGGCAGGGGAACCCTCGATCCATCCCAGGGAGATGGCAGGGGATAACCTCGGCCAAGTCGATGGTCGAAGACCATGGAATGATTTTATCCAACGCCTTGAGGAGAAGATAGGAGACCTCATTAAAAGCAGGGACCCATTACAAAGATTTCCTCAGAGGGATCCCCATTTATGGCTAGGATAGTGGGGTTCCCAACCCCAACTAAGTTCAAGCCTCCTACGGTGTCTCCCAAGTATGATGGCAGCACTAACCCTGTGCATCATATCGAGATGTATCAACCGGAAGCAAACATCTACTCGATACCCAATGAGATGAAGTGTAGAGCCTTCTCTGGGACCTTAACAGGGGCTGCACATAGTTGGTTTACCTCCCTTCCGAAGAACTCAATTGAGAACTTCAAAGGCCTGGCTTAGTGGTTCATCCATAACTTCTGCTTTGGGGTGAGGCCTCAAAAGAAGACTACCCACCTGCTGTATGTCAAGCAGGCCAAGGGGGAGAGCCTAAGAGACTACATAGTAAGATTCAACAAAGAAAAGCTGGAGGTCGAAGATTATGAAGAGAACATAGTCATTACCGCCCTTATAGGAGGACTCCAGAAGGGGAAGCTATTGTGGAAACTGGCAGAAGAGCCCCCTAGGTCTATGGCGGAGCTGCTGGTAACCGCAGGGAAAGTAATGAATGCGGAAGAGGCAATGGCCGCCAAGTATGAGGATGAGAACCGCGGTGGCATTGGAAAGTCCCAAAGCAATAAAGATGGGAAGAAGAGATTGGGTGATGACAAGTTCGTTCACTATACTACTCTGACTGTGAGATGTGAGCACATCCTCAATGAGATTAAGAATGACAGGGCTTTGAGATGGCCAGATAAGATAAAAGCCCCACCACATAAGAGGAACAAAAACCTATGGTGTGAGTTCCACCAAGATCATGGTCACGTCACAGATAGATGCTTCGCTTTGAAGGATGAGATTGAGAAGATGTTAAAATCTGGGAAATTGAGAAAATATGTAGACGATAAGGCTCCTAAGAGTGGAAGAGATGACCATAAGAAAAGGAGGAATGACAGATGCCGTGATAATGTCCCGATTCGAAGAGACGATGACTCAGAAGGTGATGATGAAGATGATCTGAATCTCCCACCAAAGGATGATAACACCCCGGTGAAGAGGGTTGGTATGATCTCTTTCGGTGTTGGCACAATATGCAGAGGATTTGCAGGTGGTGGATCTAAAGTAGCTGATAGGAAGGCTCATGTTGCTAAGGCCAAATCAGTGGACAAGCTTGAAGCTGTGAATCTAACGTCTTCCGATACAGTACAGAAGAGGAAGAAAGTAGACATGAACACCCTCGCAATTGGGTTCTCCAGACTCGACTTCAGAGGTATCTTAGCCCCCCATGATGACCCTTTGGTCATAACGATAAGGGTGCATGGATATGAGGTGCAGAGGATCCTCGTGGATGGGGGGAGCCCGGCAGATGTGATTTTTTGGCCTTGCTTCAAGAGCTTAGGCCTTAGTAGAGCAAGACTGGTCCCCTATCACCACCCCCTGATAGGCTTCAGTGGTGAAGAGGTTCACCCCTTGGGCATGTATGAGATGGACGTACAGATGGGTGACTAATTGCCTAAGAGGTTGACCAGGAGGATTAATTTCTTCGTGATGGACGAGAGTGTCTTCTCGGCCTATAACCTCATCATAGGAAGGGTGGCCCTTAAGGGGTTCGAGGTTGTGCCATCAACGGTCCATCATATGCTAAAATTACTGACTCCTTATGGAGTAGGGGAAATGCAAGGTGACCAGACCACAGCGCGAGAATGTTAATTCAACTCAGCCGAAGAAAGAGAAGCCCATAAGAGGGCCACCACCACTTATAGCATTGATACTATTGATCCAAGAGATGAAACAAAATTGAAAAAGGGAGAGGCCGCGGAAGAGGTAGAATCCATCGTCCTCAATGAGGACGAGCCAGAAAAAACCATCAAGGTCGGCAAAGCCCTTAATCCGAAAATCAAGGAAGAGCTGATAAACTTCGTCAGGAAGAGGCAGAGTGTCTTCGCATGGAGTCACGTAGATATGCCTGGCATCAATCCTGAAGTGATGAGTCACAAGCTCAACGTAGCCAAAGATTCCAGGCCTATCAAGCAGAGATGAAGAGTCTACTCCAGGGAAAAATACAACGTCATCCGTGAAGAGGTGAAAAAGTTAGAAGAGGCTGAGTTTATAAGAGAAGTTACCTATTCGGAGTGGCTATCGAATGCGGTCATCGTGCCCAAGGCCAATGGGAAGTGGAGAATGTGTGTCGATTTCACTGACCTAAATAGATCTTGCCCAAAAGACAGCTACCCCTTACCTCGGATAGATCAGATGGTGGATGCTACAGCAGGACATGAGCTCATGAGCTTCATAGATGCGTATTTAGGATATAACCAAATCTTCATGGATGCCGAAGACTCAGAGAAGACATCTTTCATTACCGACAAAGGAACGTACTACTACAAAGTGATGCCCTTCGGTCTGAAAAATGGAGGTGTAACATACCAACGTCTTGTCAATAAGATGTTCGAAGAGCAAATAGGGAAGACCATGGAAGTGTATGTAGATGATATGCTGACAAAAAGCTTGAAAGCTTGCACTCATGTATCAGACCTTGAGAAGACCTTCGATGTGATGGACTCATACAAGATGAAACTCAACCCAGCGAAATGTGTCTTCGGAGTAGGAGCCAGGAAGTTCCTGGGATTCATCGTCAACCAGAGAGGGATTGAAGCGAACCCTAAAAATATTAAGGCGTTGCTTGACATGAAGACTCCTAGGAGTGTCAAGGATGTCCAAAGACTCACGGGGAGAGTGGCTGCGCTTAACAGATTCGTCTCTAGGGTGACGGACAAGTGTCTCCCATTCTTTAAAGTTTTAAGAAAGGCCTTCCAATGGGGCGAAGAGTGTGAAAAATCCTTCTACCAACTCAAGTCCTACTTAGGGTCTCCTTTATTGCTGTCTCGACCCATCACAGGAGAAAGGTTATTTGTGTATCTGGCAGTCTCTGAATCAGCCATCAGTGCGGCCATCATACGGGAAGAGGATGGGATCCAAAGGCCTGTATACTTCAACAGTAAGGCCCTTCAAGGGTCTGAGCAAAATTATCCCCGTATGGAAAAGTTGGCTTATGCCCTGATACATGCCTCAAGAAAAATGAAGCCTTACTTCCAAGCTCACTCCATGGTAGTCCTCACTGACTCCCCACTAAGGCAGGTTCTGCATAAACCTGAGAAGTCCTGGAGATTGATGACCTGGGCCATCGAATTAGGAGAATATGATCTTACCTACCAGCCTAGGACAACCATCAAAGGGCAGGCCCTCGCGGACTTTGTTGTAGAATTCACCTGGGAAGAGGCCGAGGCAGAGAAAGGCCTAGAGGACGCCGAAGAGACAAACCATAGTGTCTTTCAAAATTCAGAAGAGACGGCACCAAACGTCTTCCGAGATCGAGAAGAGGTCATCTCAGGAAAAACCCGGGGAAGAATAGAAGAGAACGAAGAGGATCGATACCTCTTCAAGTAAGGAGTTATGACAGAAGGGGTATTCTCATCAAATACAGACGTTTGGAGCCTCTTCGTTGATGGCTCTTCCTGTGATAGTGGAAGCGGTGCGGGGCTACTACTCTCGGCTCCAGATGGCGCCAACATTGAATACACCTTGAGATTTAACTTCCAGGCCTCAAACAATGAATCCGAATATGAGGCCATGATAGCTGGCCTCTTATTGGCAAAGACTCTTCGCGTAAGACGTCTCCTGCTCCATAGCGACTCAAGGTTAGTTGTCAATTAAGTGCTGGGAGTCTATGAGGCCAAAAATGAAAGAATGGCGAAGTACCTGGAGAGAGTGAGAAAGATGCTGGAATATTTTGAAGAGGTAAAACTAAAGAGAGTGCCTCGACAAAGAAACAGCGACGCTGAAGCATGGGTAAGGTTGGCTTCGGCAACGAAGATAGAGGATGGAAGGACCGTTTCGATCGAGGTCTTAGGAAAGGAAACCATTGAGGAAGAAGAGGTATGTAACCCTTGTCACAATTTGAACCTAGGAGACTCATGGATCGACCCGCTCGTCAGATACATAGGAGATGGAGAGCTTCCTGAGTCCAAAGTAGAAAGGAGAATATTGAGATATAGAGCTGCCAAGTTCTCGATGATAAGAGATGTCTTGTACAAAAAAGTATTTCTATTGCCTCTCCTTAGGTGCGTGCATCCCACGGAAGTCTCCAGGGTCTTACAGGAAGTCCATGAGGGTTCTTGCTCTGGCCACATAGGGGGAAGGCCCTTGGCCTAGAGGATTATCACTCAGGGATACTGGTGGCCTACCTTATCCAAGGACGCTACAGACTACGTAAAGAGGTGCGACAAATGTCAAAGGTTCGCCACTATCCCTCATCAACCCCATCAGCCTATGACGCCAATCTCTTCTCCATGGCCATTTGCGGTATGGGGAATTGACTTAGTAGGACCCTTGCTAAGAGCTGTCAATAGCTGTAGATTCTTGATAGTTGCCATTGCCTACTTCTCAAAGTGGGTGGAGGTTGAGCCGATGATAACAATCACAGAGCAGAAGACTTTCCAGTTCATTTGGAGGAATATTATATGCATATACGGCCTCCCAAACACTCTCATCTCGAATAATGGGACCCAGTTCAAGAACTCCTCTTTAGAAAAATATTGCCTAAAAGTAGGAATAAAGCAATTCTTCTCATCTCCTGGCCGACCTCAGGCAAATGGCCAGACTGAGGTCACAAACAGAACTATCTTGGATGGGATCAAGAAGAGGTTAGATGATGCGAAGGGAAGATGGGCTGAAGAGGTCTATGCTATGTATGGGCCTACAGAACCACGATAAGGACACCAACAGGAGAAACCCCGTTCATGCTCGCATATGGCTCAGAGGCCGTCATACCAACGGAGGTAGGGCTCCCAACTCATAGGATTCAGACTTATGACCCTGACAATAATGGGGAAGAGCGGAGGCTAGACCTAGATCTTATCGAAGAAAGAAGAGAAGATGCAGAAGTCAGACAAGCATCCTACCAACAGAGGGCGACAAAATTATACAACCAGAGGGTGAAGTTAAGACCCATTGCAGTGGGAGACCTAGTGCTAAAGAAGACCCTAAAGAAAGCAAATAAGCTTCACCCAAACTCGCATGGCCCCTACAAAGTGACAGAAGAGGTTGTGCCTGGCACTTACATGCTAGAAAACCTAAAAGGAGAACCTTTCACTAACCCATGGAATGCTGATCACCTAAAGAGATATTACATATGATGTTGCATAGAGTTTTATGTAAATGTACCATCTTATTATGAAGAGGTTATTAATAAAGATCAGTTCCCATGACAGTTCTTGCTACATTCTTAGATTAGAGACTAATTATGGGGGTAACATCTTAGGTGACGACCTCAGACCCTCATAACACCATTCAGTGGTGACGAGGTCTGAGGTCAGACACCATAATGAGATAACCTCAGACCCTCATAACACCATCCAGTGGTGATGAGGTCTGAGGTCAGACACTATAAATTAGATGACCTCAGACACATAACATCATTAATTTGGTGAAGAATTATTATGAGGATAACATCTTAGGTGATGACCTCAGACCCTCATAACACCATTCAGCGGTGAAGAGGTCTGATGTCAGACACCATAATGAGATGACCTTAGACCCTTAACATCATTAATTTGGTGAATACTTATTATGAGGATAACATCTTAGGTGATGACCTCAGACCCTCATAACACCATTCAGTGGTGACGAGGTTTGAGCTCAGACACCATAATGAGACGACCTCAGACCCTTAACATCATTAATTTGGTGAAGATTTATTATGAGGATAACATCTTAGGTGATGACCTCAGACCCTCATGATATACCCAAGTATGACCTCGGCCGAGATGAAAGCCGAGATGATAGCCAACCCACCAGTGCATCGGGGCCCACGATATCATCCCTCGGCCAAGTCTACCTCGTCCCAGGCCGACACTACCACATACAGGCCCCCGAGGACCCTTCTCATATCACAGATGTCAACATCAACCCCAGGTACCAAGGAATAGTAACCACGGTCAACAGAAGGCTAAGACGACAAGAAGCTCTACATTCACCTTCAACATGAACCTTACCTCGGAGGAGGCCGAGGTTACCAGAGGCATCGCTTACCATCAGCACGCCAATGACTCGGCTAAGGCCGACACGGGTATACACCTCGACTGACATAAAGCCGAGACAGCCCATGACACCTCACGGATTGAGCGGACGACCAACCCTTATAGCTCGGCCTCTCCTAGGCCGAGGCCATTCACCAACATGACTACCAAGCATCTGTTGACGTTTGGATAAGGACACCTGGGTATAAATCAGTTATAACAAGATTATTCCCCACACGTGGGGGAATATTTCATCATCATTATCTACATGTGGCCATGACAGGTGGCACTTCCCCATTGGTGAGGAAACTACACACATGCACATTGCATGCATAGGGGGTACATTACACCCCCTAGGCACTGTATAAAGGGATCACCCCCTACCTTGCAAGGGGGGCCAGATATAAAAACCCTAGCTAAAACTCTGTTTAAATATACACAGTAGAGAGAGAGAGAGAGCTTGAGAGGTTGTAACCATGGCCATTAGTTCCTTCTTTCAGTGATATTACTCTCACACACTCACCGTGGACGTAGGCCACATTGGCTGAACCACTCATATTCGGGTGTTGTCCCTCTTATCCTCACCTCATTCTTACCTTATTCGTATAGCGGTGTTGCCATTGTTACACATGTATTGAGCTTGCAAACACCTCACCTGGTGGTGCTGATTTTCAGCATCATCATTTTGGCGCCGTCTGTGGGAACGAGAAGATATCTCTTCCTCTTTTCCTGCTTAGCCTGACCGGAGATTCTGGTGGTGAACCAGAAACCACCCCTTGTGTGGAGATGTTTCACCATTGAAAGAGATCCTTTAAGGAATTAAGCTCACCTGCTACTCAAAGTTCTATAGTAGTAACACATGGCACCAGACTTGCCGCCGCCTCTTCCGCCGCCCGGAGGTGGAGGAGCTAGCTCCAGTCAGGTTCCTCCCCAGTCCGAAATGGCGGAGGTGGCAGCTTCCTTGAAATCTTTGGCTGCAAGACAATAAGCGATGAAGGAGCAATTTGCACAGCTCAGCCAAACCATGATGATGAGACCACCCGGAGTCTCGCCGGACATGATCACCCCGGCGGCAGTTCAACCCCAACCGGATGCCAGGGGACCACCCCAGTCACCGATGAAGGACCAACCTGCACTCCCGCGGAGAAGGGATGTTGCTGACCCTAGGCGCTTGCGCCTGGGGAGGCAAGAAAACCCATGCCCGGAGGACAGGTATGATGACATAGGAGCAGAAGAGGCCCTAGAGGACTGCTGGGAGCCATATGAGGTGTCCGATAACACCGTACGACCTCTTCGGCAAAGCCAAGGATGTGTCGGCCAAAGAAGAGATGAGGCACGGCAGAGGGGGTCGGCCTTCAACAGGTTGAGCAGAGGCTCAGCCTTCGAGAGGCTAGGACCAGTTAATGACCTAAGACATAGGCTATCAAGGTCAAGGAGTGCCGCAGGCTCCCAAAGAGGGGATAGGCAGGCTCAGCAAGATCAAGGCCGACCCATGGAGAGAAGAGCAAGGGAGCAGGATGAGGTCAACAGTCAGCGGGTCGCGGCTGGGGAACTCTCTGTCCACCGAAGAGAGGTGGCAGGGGATAACCTCGGCCAAGTTGATGAGAGAAGACCATGGAATGACTCGATCCAACGTCTCGAGGAGAAGATATGGGATCTCATAAAGAGCAGGGACCCTTTACAGAGGGGCTACACGGAGGGCTCACCGTTTGTGGCCAGGATAGTGGGGTTCCCAACCCCAGCTAAATTCAAACCTCCTGTGGTGACTCCAAAGTATGATGGCAGCACTAACCCAGTGCACCACATCCAGATGTACCAGTCAGCCGCAGATATTTACTCGATACCTGATGAGATGAAGTGCAGGGCCTTCTCGGGCACCTTGACAGGGGCAGCGCATAGCTGGTTCACCTCTCTTCCAAAGAACTCGATCGAAAACTTCAAAGGCTTGGCCGAGCAGTTCATCCACAACTTCTTCTTTTGGGTAAGGCCCCAAAAGAAGACCACCCACCTCCTATACGTCAAACAGGCTAAGGGTGAAAGCCTAAGAGACTATATAGCAAGATTCAACAAGGAGAAGTTGGAGGTGGAGGATTACGAGGAGAGCATAGCCATGACCGCCCTTATAGGGGGCCTCCAGAAGGGAAAACTACTATGGAAGCTAGCGGAAGATCCCCCCAAGTCTATGGCAGAGCTGTTATCCACTGCAGGAAAAGTGATGAATGCGGAAGAGGCGATGGCCGCCAAATACGAGGAGGAGAACCGTGGTAGCGCTGGGAGGTCCCAGGGCAAGAAAGAAGTGAAGAAACGGTCATCAGAGGACAAGTTCTCTCATTACACTCCTCTGACTGTGAGCTGTGAGCACATCCTTAATGAGATTAAGACTGACAGGGCTCTGCGGTGGCCAGAGAAGCTGAAGGCCCCACCGCATAAGAGGAATAAAAACCTCTGGTGTGAGTTCCATCAGGATCACGGCCATGTCACAGACAAATGCTTCGCCTTAAAGGATGAGATTGAGAAAATGCTGAAGTCTGGGAAGCTGAGAAAGTATGTGGATGGCAAAGCCCCGAAAGCTGGAAGAGAAGACCCCAGGAAGAGGAGAGATGACAGGTGTCGCGGCGATGCCCCAGTCAGAGGGCATGATGATTCAGAGGGTGATGATGGAGATGACCCAGATCTCCCACCGAGGGATGACAATACCCCAGTAAAGAGGGTAGGAATGATCTCCTTTGGTGTTGGCACCATATGTGGGGGATTCGCAGGAGGCGGCTCTGAGGTAGCGGATAGAAAGGCCCATGTAGCTGAGGCCACGTCGGTAGCCAGGCCAGAGGTTGTGAACCTGACGTCTTCTGACGCGGTGCAGAAGAGAACGAAGGTGGACATGGACACCCTAGTGGTAGGTTTCTCCCGGCTCGACTTCAAGGGCATCTTAGCCCCCCATGATGACCCCTTGGTCATAACGACAAGGGTGCATGGGTGCGACGTAGGGAGAATCCTCATAGATGGGGGAAGCTCAGCAGATGTAATGTTCTGGCCTTGTTTCAAGGGCTTGGGTCTTAGCAGATCAAGGCTAGTACCATACCATCACCCCTTGATAGGCTTCAGTGGTGAGAAAGTGCACCCATTAGGCATGTATGAGATGGATGTGCGTATGGGGGATGAGTGGCCCAAGAGGCTGACTAAGAAGATAAACTTTTTTATAATGGACGAGAATGTCTACTCGGCCTACAACCTCATCATCGGAAGAATGGCCTTCAAGGAGTTTGAAGCCGTGCCGTTAACGGTCCATCAAATGCTAAAATTCCCGACCCCGTATGGGATAGGGGAAGTGCAAGGGGATCAGACCATGGCACGAGAGTGTTATTTCAACTCAGCGGAAGAGAGGGAGGCTCATAAGAGAGCAACCGCCACATACAGCATAGACACTCTTGACCCGAGAGATGAAACAAAGCTAAAGAAGGGCGAGGCCGCCGAAGAGGTAGAATCCATCGTCCTCAACGAGGACGAGCCGGAAAAAATCGTCCAGGTCGGCAAGGCCCTAGAACCAAAGATTAAGGAAGAGTTGGTAAGCCTTCTCAGGAAGAGGCAGAGTGTCTTCGCCTGGAGCCACACCGACATGCCTGGTATAGACCCTGGGGTCATGACCCACAAACTCAACGTGGATAGGGACGCCAGGCCAATCAAGCAGAGGAGAAGAATTTACTCCAGAGAGAAATATGAGGTCATTCGGGAAGAAGTGAAAAAGTTGGAAGAGGCCGAGTTCATACGAGAGGTCACCTATCCAGAGTGGCTCTCAAATGCAGTGATCGTGCCTAAGGCCAACAGAAAGTGGCGGATGTGTGTAGATTTCACAGACCTGAATAGGTCTTGCCCGAAGGACAGCTACCCCCTGCCTATGATAGACCAGATGGTGGACGCAACGGCAGGGCACGAGCTCATGAGCTTCATGGATTCTTATTCAGGTTATAACCAAATCTTCATGGACACTGAAGACTCTGAGAAGACAGCCTTCATCACTGACAAGGGGACGTATTGTTATAAAGTGCTGCCCTTTGGTCTGAAAAATGCAGGGGCAACATATCAGCGTCTCGTCAATAGGATGATCGAAGAACAGATAGGTAAGACCATGGAGGTATACGTGGATGATATGCTACCGAAGAGCCTGAAGGCATGTACTCACGTGTCAGACCTTGAGAAGACCTTTGATGTCATGGATTCATACAGAATGAAGCTCAACCCGGCGAAGTGTGTCTTCGGTGTAGGAGCTGGGAAGTTCTTGGGGTTCATCGTTAACCAAAGGGGGATTGAGGTAAACCCTGAGAAGATCAAAGCGTTGCTCGATATGAAGACTCCTAGGAGTATCAAGGATGTCCAAAGACTCACTGGAAGAGTAGCTGCCCTGAACAGGTTTGTTTCCAGGGCAACGGATAAGTGTCTTCCATTCTTCAAGATTCTAAGGAAGGCCTTCCAGTGGGACGAAGAGTGTGAAAAAGCCTTTGATCAACTCAAGTCCTACTTAGGATCTCCCTTGCTGCTGTCCCGGCCCATTGCAGGAGAGAGGTTGTTTGTGTACCTGGCAGTCTCTGAGTCGGCTATTAGCGCGGCCATCATACGAGAAGAAGATGGAGTTCAGAGGCCTGTATACTTCAACAGTAAGGCCCTACAAGGGTCTGAGCAGAACTACCCCAGAATGGAGAAATTGGCTTATGCTCTTATCCATGCCTCAAGGAAAATGAAACCCTACTTTCAAGCTCACTCTATGATAGTCCTTACAGACTCCCCACTAAGACAGGTTCTGCACAAGCCTGAGAAGTCCGGGAGATTGATGACCTGGGCCATTGAACTAGGGGAGTATGATCTTACTTACCAGCCCAGGACAGCCATTAAGGGGCAGGCCCTTGCAGATTTTGTCGCGGAATTCACTTGGGAAGAGGCTGAGTCAGAGAAGAGCCGAGTTGTCTCCCGAGATTCGGAAGAGACAGACCTTTACATCTTCCAAGGCCGAGAAGAGGTAGTCCCAGTCAAGGCTCGGAGGAGGGTAGAAGAGAACGAAGAGGATCGATACCTCTTCAAAAAAGGAGTGATGAGAGAAGGGTTCTTCTCTTCAGATGAAGACGTGTGGAGCCTCTTCGTGGATGGATCCTCCTGTGATGGTGGAAGCGGCGCGGGGCTAGTACTCTCAGATCCAGATGGCGCCAACATTGAGTATGCCTTAAGATTCAACTTCCAGGCTTCAAACAACGAGTCTGAGTATGAGGCCATGATAGCGGGCCTCCTATTGGCAACGACTCTGCGGGTAAAGCGGCTTCTACTTCATAGTGATTCAAGGTTGGTTGTTAACCAAGTGCTGGGGGCGTACGAGGCCAAGGATGAAAGGATGGCCAGGTACTTAAAAAAGGTAAGAGGGTTGCTATAGTTTTTTGAAGAGGCCAAGCTGAAGAGAGTGCCTAGACTGAGCAATAACCATGCTGACGCATTGGCAAGACTGGCCTCGGCAATGAAGACAGATTTGGGAAGAACCATCCCAATTGAAGTTATAGGAAAAGCAAGCATCGAGGAGGATGAGGTATGTAACCCTTATCACAATATAAACCCGGGAGACTCGTGGATCGACCCGATTGTCAGATACCTGAGGGAGGGGGAGCTGCCTGAGTCCAAACTGGAAAAGAAAAAGCTGAGATACAGGGCTGCCAAGTTCTCATTGGTAGGAGACGTCTTATACAAAAAAGGTTTCCTCTTGCCCCTCCTCAGATGTGTTCACCCCTTGGAAGTACCTCGGATCTTGCAGGAGGTTCATGAAGGCTCTTGCTCTAGCCATATAGGAGGAAGACCCTTAGCCAAGATAATCATCACTCAGGGATACTGGTGGCCAACCTTATCTAGGGACTCTGCTGATTATGTGAAGAGGTGCGACAAATGTCAGAGGTTCGCCACTATCCCTCATCAACCACATCAGCCCATGATATCGATCTCTTCTCCATCGCCGTTCGCGGTATGGGGAATTGACTTGGTAGGACCCTTGCCAAGAGCAGTCAACAACTATAAATTCTTGATAGTTGCCATTGACTACTTTTCAAAATGGGTAGAAGTCGAACCCATGATAACAATTACAGAACAGAAGACCTTTCAGTTCATCTGGAAGAACATCATATGTAGATATGGTCTCCCAAACACGCTCATCTCAGATAATGGGACCCAGTTCAAGAAAGCCTCCTTGGAGAAGTATTGCCAAAGTGTGGGGATTAAACAGTTCTTCTCATCCCCTGGTCGACCCCAGGCTAATGGCCAGACTGAAGTCACAAATAGGACAATCTTGGATGGAATCAAGAAGAAGTTAGAAGACGCGAAGGGGAGATGGATAGAGGAGGTTTACGTTGTGCTATGGGCTTACAAGACCACAGCAAGGACACCCACGGGAGAAACCCCATTCATGCTGGCACACGGTTCAGAAGCTGTCATACCAACGGAGATAGGCCTACCAACTCATCGGATTCAGACCTATGATCAGGACAACAATGGGGAAAGGAGGAGGTTAGACTTGGACCTTATTGAAGAAAGAAGGGAAGACGCAGAGGTCAGGAAAGCAGCCTACCAGCAGAGGGAAGAAAAATTCTACAATCAAAGGGTAAAAGCAAGACCCATTGCGGTAGGAGATCTAGTCCTCAAAAAGACCCTACAAAAAGCAAACAAGCTTCACCCGAACTGGCATGGCCCCTACAAAGTAACGGAAGAGGTTGTGCCTGGCACGTATAGGTTAGAGAACCTAGAGGGAGAACCCTTTGCCAACCCGTGGAATGCCGACCACCTAAGGAGATATTTCATATAATGTTGCATCTATTTTGTCAATTATAAATGTACCATCTTATTGAGAAGAGTTTGTGAATAAAGATCAGGTTCCATGGCAAATTCTTGTTTCATCTTAACATCATTCATTTGGTGAAATTATGAGGCTTACCTCGTCCTAGGTGATGACCTCAGACTCTCATAACATCACTCGGTGGTGACAAGGTCTGAGCTCGAACACCTCGGCTGGAAGACCTCAGACCCTTAACATCATTCATTTGATGAAATTTAATATGGGGATAACCTCTTAGGTGAGGACCTCAGACCCTTACATCATTCATTTGATGAAATTTATTATGGGGATAACCTCTTAGGTGAGGACCTCAGACTCTTAACATCATTCATTTGGTGAAATTATGAGGCTTACCTCGGCCTAGGTGATGACCTCAGACTCTCATAACATCACTCAGTGGTGATAAGGTCTGAGCTCGAACACCTCGGCTGGAAGACCTCAGACCCTTAACATCATTCATTTGATGAAATTTATTATGGGGATAACCTCTTAGGTGAGGACCTCAGACTCTTAACATCATTCATTTGATGAAATTTATTATGGGGATAACCTCTTAGGTGAGGACCTCAGACCCTTAACATCATTCATTTGATGAAATTTATTATGGGGATAACCTCTTAGGTGAGGACCTCAGACTCTTAACATCATTCATTTGGTGAAATTATGAGGCTTACCTCGGCCTAGGTGATGACCTCAGACTCTCATAACATCACTCGGTGGTGACAAGGTCTGAGCTCGAACACCTCGTCTGGAAGACCTCAGACCCTTAACATCATTCATTTGATGAAATTTATTATGGGGATAACCTCTTAGGTGAGGACCTCAGACTCTTAACATAATTCATTTGATGAAATTTATTATGGGGATAACCTCTTAGGTGAGGACCTCAGACTCTTAACATCATTCATTTGGTGAAATTATGAGGCTTACCTCGGCCTAGGTGATGACCTCAGACCCTTGCAAACCACTTGGTGGTTACGAGGTCTGAGCTCGGACAACTCGGCTGGAGGACCTCAGACCCTTAAGTAACAGTTATGGCACCACGTTCAGTAATGGCTTCAGAGAGTGCATAGCATCCATGTACATTCACAAATAAAGATGAAGAGAGACATTTGCATTCAACAAAAGCTTGAAATTGCATAATATTTAAGTGTGAGAAATTACATGCAAGATTACAAGTCAAAACAAAAAATGGAAAATACAAGTTAAACATCTGAATGAGGAACGTCTGATGTCTCTTCAGGGTTGGCCTACTCGGTATTGGTAACTTCGGCCACTTCGTCTGCAGGGTCAGTTTCTCCAAGGTCAGCCCCTTCCAGAGTAACAGTTTGACCAGGGGCAGCAGCTTCATCCTCTATCTCCTGCAAGGCCTGGCCCACAAAATCTGAGGCCTTAATGGTGCCAACCTCGGCCTCCCTTACCTCGGCCCACTTGGAGGTGGCCTTGATACCCCTTTCAAGGTACTCCAGGCGAAAACCTACAAACTCCTCGGAGACCTTATAGTCAGCAATTATTGTCTCCGAGGCGTCTGCAAGAGAAGCCTTCACCGCAGCGTCAACTTTCCTCTGCAAAGCATCGTCCTTGTCCTTCAGGGCCTTGGTATGACTCTGAACAAGTGCAGAGATGTCCTTCTCTAGGGATTGGGACTTATTTTTAGAGGTCTGAGCCTTGGTCTCAGCCTCCTGTAACTCGGTCCTCAGACGAGCAACCTCGGCCTTCAGGGTACCCTCAACTTTTTCAGCCTCCTGCCCCTTCTGGATGAGAGGCAATTTCCTCAAGGCCCAGTTGGATAGTTGATACATGGCAGCCGCACCCTGCACAGTAAATGAAGAAGTCAGATGAGAAGCATAATCATATGTTGCACTTTGGACAAGAACAAGTTATACCTGGACTACTCGGTGAAGACCAAATTCAACCATCAGGGGAGTGTCCATAGCCCTGAAGAAATGCTTGTCGGCCTCGGTCATCATATTGTTCAGAGCGTCCATGGCCTGTCGACTGTGGCCGACCACGCTATCAGACAGTTTCAACTGGTCCAAACGTGCTGATAACGTGTCGGCTGTGAGGGGGATCGCAGTATCTGAGGCCCTCTTGGTTCTGGAGCTCGGCCTCTGATCCTCAGGAGGATGGACCTCAGGTGCCCTCTTCTTAGACTTGGATGTTGAGGGAGCAGGTGGAGGAGCGTTCATGCCAGTCTTCTTGACAAGTCTAGACAAGCTTGGAGTTGCCATCTCCCACAACTCGTCTGAAACGTTTGGTGGTTTCTCTGCAAAAGTAAAGAGATATGAGTCAGAAATAAAGTACGTATGATAAGAGGCTACACTTGGTCAAAATGAAAATCCTTACCAAAGTCAGCTAAGGGACTTCCGTCCAGGCTCGTCCCCGAGAGATACTGGGGGGTCAGCAGATGCTCAAACTTGACAAACATCCCATGGGCCCCTTGGTCCTGCAGGGCCTTCACCCTTTTGCCATGTTGCACACTTAGTCCAGGGTCGGCCCTGGCAGCCATGGTAACTTTTCCCCATTTCCGGGGTATTCTCGGCTCGAAGATGGAAGAGGGAATGGAAAAACCAAATTCCCACGGCCCTGAGACAAAAAAGTACCTGGGTTTCCAATTATGGTTGGAGGTCTGAGTGACCAGGAGCATATTTTTCTCAGGACTCCGAGCCACAAAGTGATAGTAGCTCGGATGATTTATGGACGAGGTAGGGACGTAACAACCAGCAAAGACCTGCACTGGGAGGTCAGAGTGGTGAACCTCCCTCCACAAGATGATTGCCCCTATAATAACCCTCCAGGCATTGGGAGAGAGCTGTAAGGGGGCCAAGTTAATGAATGATAGAATGGTCCTAATGACGGGGTGGAAGGGAAGACGAAAACCTAACCTGAACATCTGCTCGTACAGGCAGATTTCTCCATCCCTACCGTGATAGGCCCTCTCATCCCTCAGAGGTCTCCTTAAGTGGATAGAGGGGATGATGGAGTATAAGTACCTGAAGTGCAGTAGATCCACCTCAGTAATTGTGCTCTCATACTCGTCCGCCTCAGATGTGTCTACATCACTTTCGGCATCCTCATCATCGTCAGACTCAACGTCGGTTGGAGCAGACGTGGACGGGTTACCAGGGAACCTCTGAGAAAACTCGGCCTCGGTGACGACCGACAATGGAATAGCATTTAGAATGGGAGGCACAGCCACGCTTGGCTCTACAAGTTCAACCTCTGAAGAAGAACTAGAGGTACTTGTGCCATTTTGAGACGAGGCACGACTGGAGACCTCGGCATGGTCAGGGTTCTGATCAGCCTGAGTAGTGAAGTCCATGGCCTCTTGGAAAGAGTCCACTGACATTGGATCAGAGGTGGAAGATTCAGACTCGGACATTGGCAAATTGTTGGCAGAGACGTCTGTCTGGTAAAAATTTTCAGGAGGACGAGGGTATACCACCTTGAGAGGTGGAGGAAAGAGGGGTCTGATGGGGGACTCTTGTGACCTACGAGCTTCTTCCTGAGCTCTCTGTATTTGTCTAATTTTATCTAAGGTCTTTTCTTTTAGAGATGGGAAGTCTTCAAGAAGTTGGTACAAGGGTCTGAGCATCTGGGGACGATCCAAGGCTTTGGCAGACCCTAAACTTGAGGGAATATCCTAAAAACAACAAACAAATATGGCTTGAAAAGTTAAGGGAATTAGAGATCAAACCAAAGAACTTATACAGGAAGCCTGGCTCACCGGAAAACTCAAGATCTTACCGGAAAACTCAAGATCTCACCGAAAAACTCAAGATCTTACCGAAAAACTCAAGAACTAGCCGGAAAACTCAAGATAAAAAATATCAAAAACGAAGGAAATGGAGAGGGAGGATACCTGAAGGTGAGATTGGTGAATAAGGTGGAGAGTATTGCGCAGGAAGTGAGGTGTCCCTCGGCGGAACAATCGCTGGAGCAGAGGCCAACTTCGGAGAATTTTTTTGCAGAAAACAGGGGAGCAATCGCTTGAACAGGAGAGAAATGAGGAAGAAGAAGAAAAAGAAAGGTTTTAACCTTTAAATACTTGGGCACGATTCCCAAGGCTCATCATTGCCTTGGGAAGCACAAGGGACAACTGACAACATGTGCCAACCAAGTGGGCACGCCTTGGCAACGGACAAGTGTCATGCAGGTATTGACTTTGGGGTGAATAGACCTCGGGGGAAAGAACCCCCTAGTCACCCACTCTCGCAAATGACTAAGGGCTGGGGGGTGATTGATATACCCAAGTATGACCTCGGCCTGGAGGTGCCTACCTCGGTCGAGATGAAAGCCGAGATGATGGCCAACCCACTAGTGCATCGAGGCCCACGATATCATCCCTCGGCCAAGTCTACCTCGGCCCAGGCCGACACTACCACATACAGGCCCCCGGGGACCCTTCTCATATCACAGATGTCAACATCAACCCTAGGTACCAAGGAATAGTAACCCCGGTCAACAGAAGGCCAAGATGACAAGAAGCTCTACATTCACTTTCAACATGAACCTTACCTCGGAGGAGGCCGAGGTTACCAGAGGCATCGCTTACCATCAGCACGCCAATGACTCGGCTAAGGCCAACACGGGCATACACCTCGGCTGACATAAAGCCGAGATAGCCCATGACACCTCACGAATTGAGCGGACGACCAACCCTTATAGCTCGGCCTCTCCTAGGCCGAGGCCATTCACCAACATGACTACCAAGCATCTGTTGACGTTTGGATAAGGACACCTGGGTATAAATCAGTTATAACAAGATTATTCCCCACACGTGGGGGAATATTTCATCATCATTATCTACATGTGGCCATGACAGGTGGCACTTCCCCATTGGTGAGGAAACTACACACATGCACATTGCATGCATAGGGGGTACATTACACCCCCTAGGCACTGTATAAAGGGATCACCCCTACCTTACAAGGGGGGCCAGATATAAACACCCTAGCTAAAACTCTGTCTAAATATACACAGTAGAGAGAGAGAGAGAGAGCTTGAGAGGTTGTAACCATGGCCATTAGTGCCTTCTTTTAGTGATATTACTCTCACACACTCACCGTGGACGTAGGCCACATTGGCTGAACCACTCATATTCGGGTGTTGTCCCTCTTATCCTCACCTCATTCTTACCTTATTCATATAGCTGTGTTGCCATTGTTACACCTGTATTGAGCTTGCAAACACCTCACCTGGTGGTGCTAATTTTCAGCATCATCACCTCATAACACCATTCAGTGGTGAAGAGGTCTGAGGTCAGACACTATAAATTAGATGACCTCAGACATATAACATCATTAATTTGGTGAAGATTTATTATGAGGATAACATCTTAGATGATAACCTCAGACCTTGACAACACTATTCAGCGGTGAAGAGGTCTGAGGTCAGACACCATAATGATATAACCTCAGACCCTTAACACCATTAATTTGGTGAGATTTATTATGAGGATAACATCTTAGGAGATAACCTCAGACCCTCATAACACCATCCAGTGGTGATGAGGTCTGAGGTCAGACACTATAATTAGATGACCTCAGACACATAACATCATTAACTTGGTGAAGATTTATTATGAGGATAACATCTTAGGTGATGACCTCAGACCCTCATAACACCATTCAGCGGTGAAGAGGTCTGAGGTCAGACACCATAATGAGATGACCTCAGACCCTTAACATCATTAATTTGGTGAAGACTTATTATGGGGATAACATCTTAGGTGATGACCTCAGACCCTCATAACACCATCCAGTGGTGACGAGGTCTGAGCTCAAGACCATTGGTTGAGTTTAAGCAAGACCATTGCAAAAAGACAAGCTTAGAAAGAGGGCTTCAAAGGTTAAAGCTCATTACAATTTGTTTTTAACAGATGCCATTGCAAGGAAACTAAGAATGAAAAGCATCACATGACATTCAATGAAAAGAAAGTGAAGATGGACCTCATCAGAGGTTCATATATATTCAGAAATAATATGTTCAACGATTACAGAAACTCCATAATACAAAGAGCTACAAACAATGATTAAAAAATCCTAAGAGTTTGAAAGGGGAGTGTTGACATCCTTGGCTTGATTAGTCACCTCGGCCGCATCATCACGATGGTCTGCCCCTCTAACCTCGGTGGCCTCCAATTTAGCAGTCTCGGCAGGAGCGAAAGTCTCTTCCTCAACCTCCTGAAGAGCCTGGGCGAATTGAGGATCAGCAAAGCCGAGACCAACAAAATCAGAGGCCTTCAAAGTGTCGGCCTCTCTCTCCCTGACGTCAGCCCATTTAATAGTGGCTTTGATACCACTTTCAAGGTATTCAAAGCCGAAGCCCATGAACTCATCTGAGGCCTTGTAGTTAGCAATTATCTTCTCAGAGGCGTCATCAAGGGCGGCCCTGACACATGAGTTGACTTTCTGCTGCAGAATGTCATCCTTAGCCTTCAATGCAGCAACACGATCCTTACCGAGCTGGGAGATGTCCTTCTCCAACCCCTTCACCCTCTGCTCAGAGTCATTCAGCTCAGACTTGAGGTGCTCGATCTCTGTGTTCAGATTACTCTGGACTTTCTCGGCCTCTTGCCCCTTTTGGATGAGGGGCAACTTCCTCAGGGTCCAGTTGGACAAATGGTGCATGGCTGTCAAGCCCTACACATTTAGTGATCATAAATAAGCTAAAGAAAATCATATGTTACACTTAGAAGAATTTCTAAAGAAGGATCAAATCATACCTGAACGGGTCTGTGAAGGCCAAACTCAACCAGCAATGGGGTGTCTAGGGACCTGAAGAAGCGTTTGTCAGCCTCGGTCATTACAGAGCTGACGACATCTAGGGCCTTAAGGTTGTGGCCGACTACACTGTCGATTAACTTTAACTGATCCAGACGACCCGACAGGGCGTCAGCTGAAGAGATGGGGATGGCAGAGTCAGCAACCTTCTTCTTCGGCCTCTGATCCTCAGGGGCATGACCTTCGGGAGCCCTCTTCTTTTTGGCTGGGGGATTAGAGGCAGAGGGAGCTGGGGGAGGAGCTTTAAGACCTGCTTTTTTGGCAAGTCTTGTCAAGCTTGGTGCAGCCATCTCCCAAAGCTCGTTCGAAATATCCTTTGGTCGCTCTGTAAAAATTAGTAGACCTGAGTTAGATAATCAGATATGAATAAACTCAGAGGTTAAAGTTCAGAAACAAAAATGCTTACCAAGCTCAGCAAGGGGACTTCCACCCAGACCTGTCCTAGAGAGGAAGTGGGGAGTCATCAAGTGTTCGAACCTGACAAATAGCCCATGTACCCCCTGATCTTGAAGGGCTTTCACCTTCTGGAGGTTTTGTAGACTTAGTCCAGGATCGGCCCTGGAATACATGGTGACCTTACCCCACCTCAGGGGCATCCTCTGCTCCAGATTGGACGAGGGAACACTTGGGCCAAACTCCCATGGCCCTGAAGCAAAGAAGTACCGAGGCTTCTAATTATGGTTGGAAGTCTGAGTCACCTGAAGCAATTTCTTCTCAGGCCATCGAGCTACAAAATGGTAGTAGCTCGGATGAGTTTTGGCCGAGGAAGGGACATAGCAACCTATGAAGACCTGAACTGGAAGGTCTGAGTGGTGGACAGCCTTCCATAACACTATGGCCCCTATTAGGACTCTCCAAGCATTAGGAGAGAGTTGAGAGGGGGTAAAATTAATATAAGAAAGGATGGACTTGATAATGGGGTGAATGGGAAGACGGAACCCCAACTTGAACATCTACTCGTACAAGCAGATTTCACCATCTCGGCCATGATAAGCCCTCTCTTCCCTCAGAGGTCTCCTAAGTTTTATTGAGGGGCTGATAGAATACAGATATCTGAAGAAGATAAGGTCTACCTCAATAATTGTACTCTCGTGCTCGACCGCGTTAGAGACATCGACATCTCTCTCAACCTCATCATCATCCAACTCAACGTCGGCCGGAGAAGATGTTGATGGGTTACTCGGAAACCTCTAAGTGAACTCTGCCTCGGTGATAGCCGACAGAGGGATGGCATTAAGTGGTGGTGGAATGGCCACATTCGGCTCAAGAATCTCAGCCTCTGAGGAAGACTCTGAGGTGCTTGAGTGATTATGGGACAAGGCTCGGCTGGAGATCTCGGCCCGATCAGGGGCCTGATCAGGCCTAGGTGTGAAGTCCATGGCCTCCTGAAAGGAATCCACAGACATGGGGTCTGAGGTAGAAGATTCAGACTCAGACATCGGTATGGGATCAGTAGGAACCTCTGTCTGATAGAAGTTCTCCGGGGGGTCAGGATATATCACCTTCAGAGGTGGTGGAAATATGGGTCTAATAGGAAACTCTTGTGATCTACGAGCCTCCTCCTGTGCTCTTTCTATTTGCCTAATCTTTTCTAAAGTCTTCTCTCTAAGAGAGGGGAACTCCTCAAGAAGCTGATATAAGGGTCTGAGCATCAGAGGACAACACTACACTTAGGGATTTTCCTAAACTCCAAAAATTACAAACAAGACTGGCTGATAAAGCAAAGGAATCTAAAGATCAAACTACTTAAATTTGGCAAGAATAGCTCGCCTGAAATTATGGTGGTCTCGCCGAAAAAATAAGAAACCCACCAAAAAATACGAAAATAAGGGTGCTTGCAGGAAAAATGAAGGAAAAAGTATGGTAGACCTTACCTGAGGATGAAATGGTAAGGAAGAGAGGAGAAGACGCGAGAAATCACCACCCAAAAGCCTTGAACCAAGATCTTTCTAGAAAGAGAAAGCTGCAGAAACGAGAGTGGCTGAAATGGGAGAAATGAAGAAGAAAGAAGGAAAGAAGGGTTCAAAACTCTTAAATACTCAGGCACAACTCCCAAGGCCCATTATTGCCTTGGGAACCCCAAAGGGTGGCTAACAGCACACGTCATCCAAGTAAGCATGTTCCAGCATTGGACAAGTGTCAAGCAAGTATTGGCTTGTAATAGACAGGCCTCGGAGGTGTGGTAATCCCCTAGTCGCTTGCTCTCACATATGACTAAGGGATGGGGGGTGATTGATATGCCCCAAGTGTAACCTCGGCCTAGAGACACCAATCTTGGCCGATATTATGGCCGACGTTAGGCATGACTTGGACACGCGATATCACCCCTCGGCCATATGAAGGTCGGCCCAGGGCGACACTTCCATGAGCCTCTCTAAGGGACGTCACAAGGATCAGAAATATTCTCGTATATCTTGGAGTAGAAACCTCGGCCAGATGTAGGCCGAGCTCGCAGGAAGTCACCAGCAACCTCATCAAGTCACCAATTCAACCTCGTCTCAGGCCGACGTTGTCCATTGTCTCGGCTAGAATTAGGTCGAGACCTCCATGGAATACTCGAACTGAACAGGTATCAAGACTCACCAACCTCGGCCTCACCAAGGCCGAGGTCATACACCAGACGTGATAGCCGAGCACCTGCTAACATTTAGATAAGGACACATGGACACAAATAAGTTATAACAAGATTATTCCCCACACGTGGGGAGAGTACTTGCATCATCATTCTCTACATGTGACAGTGACAGATGGCACTCCCATATTGGTGAGGTAACCACACACATGCTCATTGCATGCATGGATGGTACATTACACCCCCTAGGAACTATATATAGAGGTCATCCTATACCTTGCAAAGGGATCCCCCCAGATATTCAACCCTAGCTAAAACTCTGTCTAGATACACAGTAGAGAGAGAAAGCTTGAGAGATTGTATCCATGGCCATTAGTGCCTTATTGCAGTAAGGTTATTCACACACACAGTGGACGTAGGCCAATTTTGGCTGAACCACTTATATTTAGGTGCTCTCTCCTCTTCTCCTCATCCTATTCTCTTACCTTTACATAACTATGCTGCCATTGTTGTTCTTAGATTGAGCTTGAAAACACCTTATCTGGTGGTGCTAATTCCAGCATCATCAATACATTTGAATTGTTTTTAAGTTGGTAAATTTGAATTATATTTGGATTATATCGTGTTGCATATTGTTTTTATTTTGAATGTATATTTGCATCATCTCTAGTTTATTTGGATATATGATTTTGAATAGGTACAACGTTGCTCTAACAGGTACAAATATACTACTGGGCAGTGGCAATGGCCATACTGCCCAACAGATTTTTTTCAATTCTTCCCAGAATTATCACGGTTATTGACCGTGACAATTTTTTATTAACTGTCACGGGTTTTTCACGGTCCTTAACCGTGACAAAGATTGTCACGGTCAAGGACCGTGACATGACCGTGACAAATTTAATGAACTCGTCACGGTCAATGACCATGACAAAAAAAGTTGTCTCGCCCTGAAGTGTCACGGTCGTTGACCTTGACAAGTTGAATTCGTCAAGGTCAATGACCGTGATAATTCGGCAGATTTGGTGTAGTGATGGTTGACGATTTTTTCCTAGAGCCTCACTGGTGGAGTCCAAGGTTTCGGTGGAGTCTGGGATTGTCAACTAAGCGGAGGTCGGTACAAAAAGAAGCATCGGGGCTTGAAGGGAGTCGAGTCGTGTGTTGTAAGTCTTTTTTCTTGTACTTGTAAAATACCATACTTAGTGGACTTATGGCTAGGGCCGTCCGAGGTTATTTCCCGTTTGTGGGGTTTTCCTCGAATATCGCGGTGTAGTGATTTCTTTGTTTATTTTATCTTTTACAAAATTCACCTAGAACGCATGCTTCGGTAAAAAGATAAATTTTGGTTTAAATCACTACTTATTTAATTTGGTGCTAAATTAATTTGGGTAAATGTTCATGTTAATTTAATTCAAGTCATCACTTAATTTGATAAAATTGGTTCGGCCCAATTTGGGAATATTGAAAATATGACTTAGGAAAATTTCTAGGACTTGAGTTAAATTGGTTTAAGTGAAAAATGTATATTCGTTTAATCTAATTAATTTAATTTCACTTTGAACTTTGTTTAATTTTAATTTATAAAAGAAATTAAAATTTGTAATTGTTTATTTGAACCATCTCCGCTTCCGCATAATTAAAAGGAAATTGAAAATTACTTTTTGATTATAAGATCTAAAAATTAGGCGCCTCGTGTTCCAACAAGTGGTATCAGAGTGGGATCGCTAAGTTATTGAGTTTAAGATCCTTTAAATATTTTTGCTAAAAATGGAATTTTCCCCATTTTTAAAATTTCCTATTTTCGATGGTTCTAATTACGCGTATTGGAAAGCGCGCATGAAATTGACACTAAAATCTATCGACGAGAGAGTTTGGTTGTCTGTTGTTAACGGGAGGTCTCCACCTACTCGTTTAGTAGATAATGCACGTGTTCCCAAACCCGTCGATAGATGGAGTGAGAACTAATTTAAACTTGCTAACTTTAATTCCCAAGGTTTAAATGCCTTGTTTAGCGCTATCACAATGGATGGATTTCGACGCATTATGATGTGTGAAACCGCTAAATAATCTTGGGATATTTTACAACTCACTCATGAAGGTACTAGTGTCGTTAAAGCTTAGAAACTCCAAAACCTCACCACTCAATTTGAAACCATCAAAATCAACGAAAAAAAAACTTGTGATGAATTTTATGTTAGACTCTCTGATATAGTTAATTCATCTTTTAATTTGGGAGAGAAAATACCCAACAATGGAGTAGTAATTTTTTTTAAGGTCCCTACCGGATAGATTTATTCCAAAAGTGACCGTGTTAAATTCTTTACCCACTTTAGCCTCTACGAAATTAGAAGAGCTTGCAGGTGATTTACAAACCTATGAACTAGACGTGTTTCCCTCTAAAACTGAAAAGAAAATAGATAAGGGCATTGCTTTGAAAGCCCGAAAAGAGGAAAAACAAGTAGTAGAGAGTGAAAGTGATAGTGACTCAAAAAATATGGCTACGTTTGATAGGAAATTTCTTAAATTTCTTAAATTTAACAAAGATAAATTAAAAAATGATTTTAAGAAATTTGAAAAATCTAAGCATGACAAAGCCAAGAAGATTCCTAAAATTATTAATGAAAATTTAAATAGGGATGAGTCAAATAGGTGTTTTGGTTGTGAAGGGTATGGCCATAGGGAAAAAGAGTTACCCACTAAACTAAGGAGAGAGGGTAAGCAACCAATTTATTTTAATGCAACCATTGGTGACAATGACAATGAAAAAGGACCCGATTCCTCCTCCAAGCCCAACATTGTGGATTTTATGGCTAGTCATGTGAGTGATAGTGAGCATTCTTCTATTGATGAAATTTTAATGTATGACACTTCCAAGGTCAAAGTTTATGATTCCCTTGTTTTTTATGGTAGTGAAAGTGGAGAAGAAAGAGAGAGAGTGAAAGTGAAAATGAGGTTGATCCGAGTGAACTTCAAAATTCTTTTCAAGAACTTCATGAAGAGTCTATTAAATAAAAAGATCAAATTTGAAGTTAGAAGCGAGTTTAAAAGAGCATGTCAAGGTTGTTGATGATAGTGTGTTGGTTGAAGACCTTAGGACACGTGAGAGATCTCTTCGTGTGAAGATTCAATATTTAGAAGGCGAGAGAGATAACCTTAAAGGCTTAATGGAATCCTTGGAAAAGGAGCTTATTGCATTTGAAGAGCGCAATGTTTTATTAAATTCTAACATTTTAGAATTAGAAAATAAATTAAAAGACTCTAGTAAAGTCAAATTTGATTTGGAGTGTCGTTCACAGAAATTAGATAAAATGTTAGAAACATTCCAAATTAAAAATGACACTTGTTTTTTAGGCTTCGATATTTGTATTAAATCTACTCATAAAGAAAAAACCCATGTTTTAGGATAATCACCTAGGAAAGACTTAAGAGATTAATCCTTAGGTACCAATTTTCGACGTGTTTTTACTTGTACACATTGTGGTCGAAAAGGTCATCTTAGAAAATTTTGTTTTGATCTTAAACGAGGTCCTAGAAAATCCCAACGTAAGGCAACCAAGGTAGCCAAGATTCCTACATCCCGAGTGTGACACCCCGCGTAATTAAATACCGGGCGATCACTCCTTTATTAAATTAAAATCAAGGTGAACAGTTGGTTCAATCTTAGCATCACTGTCGTAAAAATAACTTTCCCAATTTAAACACCCTAAGTAATTAAGCTAAGTTTCAAAACCATTTTAAACATTACTTTCCAAATTTTATAATGAAAACAAAGATTTAATTATTTACAACCATTCAAAATTAAGGAATCACACAACAATAATCCTTGAACATATAATCCAAATAATTTAAACATTCAACAACTAAATCTCAACATTAAAACTTAAAGTAAAACATCCAGACAGTAATAAATCCCAAAGTGACAATACTATAAATAACTGAATCACAATGTCCAAATAAACAACTGAATAATGGAAAGGGTGACACATGCCCCACTAAATGAATGTGCTAGAAGTGGAGTCAAATAAATGAAGTCGTCTAAGAAAGAGGCCTGCAACTCCCACCTAAGCTTCAACACGTTCCTTCCAAAGGATCCTATGCAAGACGCCCCTGTGACTGGGCACCTGTAATATATACATATATATACAAGAGAGAGAGAAATAGAAACGGGTCAGAGCCCGATAGTGTAGATGATTTAAAATTCGTTTAGCAAGTATTTAAAATATTTACAGGCCAATGCAACAACATATTAGTGCGGAACTCTCTTGAGAATTTCTCACCTCTCTTCTAATGTGCACGCTTATCGCACTAACCTTCCCAATGGTTTAACTTATCTTAGGTTGCTCGTAAGATTCAAAACCGAAGAATATAATTGTTTAAGAAAATAACTTCATTTAATCACAAAGTTCTCATTTAAACCTTATTTACTAATAAAGTTTCCCAGTGTTCCATTATACTTTTTCAAAACAAGTATTTCCAATTTGAGTCATTATACATATCTTACTTACCATAACACAGTAGGCAGTTTCCCAAATTTCAGAATTTCATATATATATTAAATACTCATATAATATATATATTCTAACAACACCCCACATAAAAATTATGGTGCGTGCATACTCTGCTATCCAATCCCTGTATCTCTCATACTAAGGGAAATACAAGTTCGAAATCACTCACGAACTGTATTAACACATACACAACAATATTAAGGCGAAGCATAGTTTCCAAGTCCAAGAGGTCAGTACATACCCTCACGTCTCTTAGGACCGTCCGACTAACGATCTGATAGCCCATACCTAGGATTCCTATCTTCTAGGGTACGAGTCAATGTCCCCCATGAAGGCCATTCGAGATAAGACTGTCCCAGCGCGGTAACCTCAGGGATAGCAAGTAGCGCGGTCATGATTTTCACATGTATATAATATATGCATACACACAGTCATATAAATATACTACTTTTATCATATTAATTTAGGTTCATCTCATTACCCATAATCACAACATTTATCCTGATTTTCCCATTATTAGTTATCACGTATAACGGTTCTTTTCTAACTTTAATTCGAGTGATTTTTCCAACTTACTACGTGATACTCATGGACTTTATCCTCTCAAGTGTAAAATTTAGTAGGTTTTCATTTATGTTCCATCGTAACTATCTTACGCGTCTCTCCCTTCAATACCTAGTTTCATCATCCCTTATCTGTAAGTATTCTAAATTACAACTCTCATCTTACATTAAGGTCCCAAAATCATTCATATGTCCTACTAGTCTTCTTTATCTCCCAAAACATTTTATTAAGGATGTCCAAGAATTATTTCTCATTAAATTGAATTCAACTAATTTAAAAAGGGGAAATATGAGTCTTCCAGAAGGGTTCGATCGATCGAGGCCTGGGGATCGCTCGATCGAACCTTTCGATCGATCGAAGCTCTTGGCTCGATCATTCGATCAAGGAGGTATGGCGAATTCTGCAGTTACCAGTTACGGGTTTTCTTACATAACTCCATCCAAATCCAAACTTTCCATTCCCAAACGTCCATAAATTTATACTACAAATGATATAAATCCATTATATACATCTTTTACGTAAAGCATGCAAATTTCCATTAATAATCATGGATTAACAGGCCAAAATTCATGTAAATATCAAGAACCATAGAAATCTCTTTAACATGGTTCTAATCAATCTTTTCCAGAATTTTCTTCTTCTAAAACATCAAAATTCGTGGTTTAATCCTCTACATGTGAAGGGGTTTCCAGAATAACATTTAAACTATTACTACATGCAATTTCTTATCTCAAATTCGGGTTTTCTTCCATAAAACTCATCCTAATCATCCCTAGACTAACATGAGTATTGCACTAACGAAATAAGCAAGATAAACACTTGCCTGGGATTTTCGACATTCTGGTTTGATGATGAATTTGGTGTGGTTGCGTTCCCCGTCGCGCGATCTACGTGTTGGTGGTGGTGGCGGTGCAACCGGGTGAATCGTTGGCCTTGGATTGCTTGGAAAAGCCTCTCCTTCCCTCTCCTATGGCCGTCACTTGTCTTTGGTTGTTTTAACCCTAGAAGACAACCTTAGACATCTGATATATCCCTAGAATTTTCGTGGATTTAATTACCCAAAAATGTAAAATGTCCAAAATGCCCTCCCGGGGTACTAATTAAGCCTAAAAACTCCCCGAGACCCAAACTAAACCCCCGGGTACACTTTTCTGACTATCTCGACCCTTCTAGACACATTGGCACACTCAAAATGACCATACGAGAGACTTATAATATATTCACTTTTATTCATCAATATTTAGTCCCGACGCGACACGGGCGCGTCCCGACTCAAATTTCTAAAATTATCATTTTATTCACTCGTGACAATTATATAACCAATATTATATATTACTTTTCTCATTAGTAATATTCAACAAATTTTCCATAATTACTAACTCTCATCACGTTAATAATTATAACATAATTAATTTCTCGATTTATATTAAATAATTAATTCACATTAAATTTAAGAAATCCCCAAATTAATTATAGCATAAAAATACGGGGTATTACACCGAGATAGTCACTCATCATTATTTTGGGTTAAGAGATCCGACTTGGTAGCTTTACAAGATAGGGTATTTGATTCTCATTTACTTTCACATGCTTCCTACCTAGAAAAATCTAAAGGTTGAATGTGTTAGTTTTATTTGCATACTTTATCTTTTGTACTACATGCTATATTATCATGCTAAATGTATGCTCGTTTTAATCATTTTCTAGTCTATGCTCCATGCTTATTCCCATGCTAGAATTATGATTTTTATTTATCTTTTGTATTATACTTCTTACATTCTAGTTTGCATTAAATGAAAAAAATACAAAAAGATTTTTGTTTATCCTTTTTGTTTTACCTTGTTAGTAATTTAGTCTTTATGAAAAATACAAATGATTTTTTGTGTGTCTTTTGAGTAAATATTTTTGTTGTTTGGTTTAAAAAAAATATTCAAAAACCCAGAAAGATTTTTTTGTGTGTTTATTTTAGTTTGACACACTTTATGTGGCATATACTTGTGTTAGAATCCCTTCTTTTATGCTTCCACGTGGCTAGAACTTTGGGTTTAGATTGTCAATCCTTATTATGTTCTTTACCATGCTTACATGAAGTAGTTGGATTTTGTGTTTATATAATGGATTCTATTTTTATATGCCTCAATTCACACATGCACGAGCTCACTTGAAATTTTAACTTCATATGTATATTTGAGCTTTGTGAGGTGTTCTCCTACCAATCATGTCATCTATATAATTATGATATAGGAGGACTAGTGCGTGTCAAAATTTGTTGCACATGAGATTTGTGAGAAATAGAAATGATATGAATAAATGTGCACGGGGAAGGGATCCTAAAGGAAAATTATTATCCTTTGAGAATAATAAGCCACCGTTTGTTTGGACCTAAAAGAAATGCATGGTCCAAAGGCCTAAAAATAGAATTATGGCATTAAAAGGAAAAATAATTACCAAGGCCTATTTTTTTTTATATATTCGTTCAAATATATACGCTTATTGAGGGAGATTCAATGGTATATCAAAGGTTTGCACAATGTCCATTTATCCAAGTTGTACTTTCAATGTCATGACTCTATTGGTTTGTAGAATCATCAAAAGTCTAGGATTATAGGCATTGTGTATGTTTGTTCATTAAGTTCAATCTATATTGTCACATGAGGTTATATCCAAATGTGATGAAGTTTGCAATCAATTGATAACTCCTTGAACATGTTTTAAGTGATTGGGTTTAAATTTGATTGTTGTTAGTTCACACCCCAACACTTTCGTTTCCATATGACACATTTTTTCCATACGAGTGTGAACAGCTTATTTTATTTTGTGTCATGTGTGGTGTTTATACCTAGTATATGTGTGTGTGCGTTAATGATATTTATTATGCACTCATATACGAGGTATTATATTTGTCTTTGCCTTTCTTTCTAGTCCATCTATGCATCTACTTCATGATTGGTATCCATCTTATTGCATTCCTTGTTGATATCACATGCTTAATACTTTATGTATCATATTGGTATCATTTTCTTACATCTTAGTTGGTATCAGTTATTATTTATTGGATTAGTTATGATTTTGTTGCCCATAAGCTTTCATGTTCTTATCACCTTATGAATCGTGTTTAGATAAGTTTTATCCTTTGTCTATTCCTGAACAAAATGATAGGGAGAGAAATGGTATATAATCCTATTGTAATCGTATCATAGTTTAGGAGATTTAACTTAGGGGGAGTCACTATCTTCTTAGGTTGATCATAGTTGATAAAGGGGAGAATTAATTCAGGGGGAGTATTTAATTTATATGCATTTAATATTCTTGATATTCCCTATGCGTTTGATAGTTTTCTTAATTGTGCAGGCATTCTTCTAAATGGAAACTTTCATCGTCGGCAAAGATATTGATCCTTGGGTTGCTTGAGTCAAGCTTTGTATTTTGTATTTTGGGTGGGATATTTTTTAGTTTAGTAGAGCTAGATGGACCTTTAGGATTTTTGTTTGTTTTTGTCCCGGAATAGACAAAGGGGGAGATTTGTAAGGACACAAATTTTCAATTGAGTCCTTTGTTGTTTTGACTCAATTCTGGACAAAAACGTTTGTGTCATACGATAGAGTTTTTGATCATCCTTTAAGCCTATGACATTCTAAAGTTGAAGACGTAGCGGCCAAGATATTAAACCTTCATCAAATGTCGTGTTTATTGTGCCTCGTTTCTACATCATCAACATGGTTCCATTGCTCCTAAGGTATGAATGCATTTTAATATATATAGGAGTTTGGAACAATAACTAATTGGTTGTAATTTATAATTTTTTTATAAATTGTTGTATCGACTTTGTTTTACTCAGAAAATATTTATTAGAGCTTGTCATAAATAGTTTTTAACTTAAAATGAATTTTTATTATTTTCTGATTATCTGGAATGTCATTCGAAACGCACTAGTATCTCGTTCGAACAAGATTATCATATCGTTTCAACGAACTGGCATCTTGTTCGACTGAGATTTTCATGTCGTTCGAACTAGACTTCTAATGAGATTTCATTTTTTGCTCTGGAAACTCATTAGTAAAGTCGTTCGAACAAAAATTCGTTCGAACGAAATAGTCTCTCGAACGAGGTTTGGCGGGAAATTGTTTTGGGCAATTTTTAACGATTTTTCAACTACTTTTCCCCACTATCTTTTGCCAGATTTGATAAGGTGTGGGAACCAAATTTTTCACTATCTTCCATCTCCTAGAGAGAGTTTTAAAGAGATTCAACTTCAAAAGAAAAAGGTCATGTTTTAAGTGTTTTTGTTTTCAAGAAAAAATCTTTAAACACTTGTGTCACACTTAATTGCTGTTTTAATCCAAGTTTCAATATATATATACTTGGCTTGGAGTTCTGGCACCGGTTTTTACTCTACCATTTGAAGAGTTTGTTTGGATTTCCTTCTACATCCTTCAAAGAAGAAGAAGTTTGTTTTGGCCGCGGCATTCTCACATGGTGAAAGGCACCATATGTGGTTGACGGTTTTTTCCTAGAGCCTCATTGGCAGATTCCAAGGTTCCGGTGGAGTACGGGATTGTCAACTAAGCGGAGGTCGGTACAAGAAGAAGCATCGGGGCTTGAAGGGAGTCAATTCGTGTGTTGTAAGTCTTTTTTCTTTTACTTTTAAAATACCATACTTAATGGACTTATGGTTAGGTCCGTCTGAGGTTGTTTCCCGTTTGTGAGTTTTTCCTCGTACATCGCGGCGTAGTGATTTCTTTGTTTATTTTATCTTTTGCAAAATTCATCTAGAACCCATGCTTAGGTAAAAAGATAAAATTTGGTTTAAATCACTACTTCTTTAATTTGGTGATAAATTAATTTGGGTAAATGTTCATGTTAATTTAATTCAAGTCATCACTTAATTTGATAAAATTGGTTTGGCCTAATTTGGGAATATTGAATATATGAATTAGGCAAATTCCTAGGACTTGAGTTAAATTGGTTTAAGTGAAAAATGTATGTTCATTTAATCTAATTAATTTAATTTCACTTTGAGCTTTGCTTAATTTTAATTTATAAAATAAATTAAAATTTGTAATTGTTTATTTGAACCATCTCTGCTTCCGCATAATTAAAAGGAAATTGTAAATTACTTTTTTATTATAAGATCTAAAATTAGGGGCCTCATGTTCCAACACTTAATTTATCTTACTTCCTCACATCCTGACATCATGTACTATGTCTGCGTGTGTGCCCGATATCAAAATAATCCTAAAGAGAGTCATATTTTGTGCGTTAAATGAATTATCAAATACATCAAAGGCACTTTAAATTTGGGACTTTGGTACATTAAAGACACTTCTTGTACTATAGTAGGTTACACCGATGCTGATTGGGTCGGTTGTATCGATGATAGTAAGAGTACTTTAAGAGCGTGTTACTACATTGGTAACAACTTGGTAGGATGGAGTAGTAAGAAACAAAACTGCACTTCCTTGTCTACTGCCGAATTCGAATATATTGCTCTCAAGCTGTTGCTCTCAATTACTTTGGCTGAAACAAATGATAAATGATTATGGTGTAACTAAAGATAAGTTACATCTATATTATGACAATCAAAGTGCGATTAATATTTTTTTAAATCATGTTCATCACTCTCGTACTAAACATATTAAAATCAAATATCATTTCATATGCGAGTTAGTTGAATCTAAGGAGTTAGAAATAAATTACCTTCCTACTGAATTGCAATTAGTTGATTTATTTACTAAGCCTTTAGACTTTCTTCGATTTGAATCTTCACGCTATTCTATTGATATGGTCATGGCAGAACATTGAATTATTATCTTTCCTAGTTTTCTTTTCCTTTTGTCCATTTGAGACCAAATGGGGAGAAATTTCAGTCCTCTTGGGAATTTTTGGTATATTCTCAACTAAAAATCTTGATCTTATTTATCTTATTCTCAGGAATTAGTACCTTCAGTTGCAACAAAATTTTGTTAGGGTATTGGTTTGTATCTAGTTGAGTTATGTAATTTTATCTTTCTAGGATATTGGGTAAATAGAATTTTTTATAGGAATATGATTTTCTTATTTCTTTTGTATCGCTACGAGTCGTCGTTGACTCAAATGATATTTTGTCTCATATTTCCAAAGGGGGAGATTGAAGCACCTTATATCTTTGACTCACTTGAGTCTATATTATATAGGTGCTCATCTAGTTTGGTGTAACAACCCTCAATTTTGGAGACTGAGAAATTAAATTTTTGGGAAAATAAGAATTCAATTAAATTGGAGAATTTTAAAATTTGAGAATTGAGGTCCAAAAATAGAGTACATTTCAAAGTATTCCGGATGATGTTTTTGAGGGTACCATTGATCCCGGAAGGGTCGATATAGTCAAAATGACTGTCATTGGGTTTTATTTTGGCTCCGGAATGTTTTTAAGTCAGTTTTTTAAAGAAAGAGAGAAAGAGAAAGAAAAGAGAGAGGAAGAAGGAAAGAAGAAGAAAGGAAGAGATAGAGGAAGAAAAGCTTGGAGATTCTAGACCAAACACGACATCGAGGATGATCCAACCTCTACAAATCTGAGGCAAGTGTTTAATCTTGATAAATAAGACATTTGTGTATTTCATTTCATAATTTGTGGGTTAAAGAAATGGATTTTGGGTATTAAGATCAAAACCTAGATTTTGGGTACTAAAATAAAAATTTGATGTATATATATGGGTTAATAATATATAAATTGTTGGGATGAAATGTAGGATGAGTTTACATGTTAATAATGTTATTGCGTGGAAAATTTGGGAGTTTAGTGATGATATTTGGGTGTTTGACGATTTAGGGTTTGCTGAAAATAGGAAAATCGGCCAAGATAACTGGTATGGCCGGTCGACCGCACCCAAGGGACCGGTCGACCGCTCCTTAAGGGAAAAGCCTACTGCATTTCTTCGTAGGCAAAATTTGGATCCGCGGTCGATCGGGGGTCTTGGACCGGTCGACCGTTCCCCTGTTTTTAGCCCAAGATGTGGATTTCTTTCTTTCCCTTTTCTTTTGGAGTTTCATTCCTAGGGGCTTTCTTAATGGGTTTATTATAGAGGGTTATGATATTAGATTAAGGGAATAGGGCCCTAGGTCGAATAGGGAGCTTGGGGGCCTATGTTAAATTGATCTAGGAGGATGGGGTGCCTCTTTTAGCAATGAAAGAAATATGGGACTAAATTGATTGGTGGATTACCCTACTATGATGGAGGTGGGAAATCATGGATTGGTTGTAAATGGTGGGGATAGTCCCCTTTTGCTTAAGTAGGTATGAAATATGAATATTCCGAGGCATAGTGGGGGATCTCAGTGAGGACAGGAGTTCTAGCTTGAGGGAATAAGTAAGAATAGATATGCTGGGAGATTAAGAACTCTTAGAGAGAGTTGTGTGGGCATGGCTCGAAATTGTAGGCCGAGGGTAGTGCCAAATTCTTATGGTAAATAGGTCTCCATTGAAATTAAGGTTTGGGGACCGAAGAGCGATAGGGGTCATGCATCTTTAGAAATATTTAAATGAAGGAGCAATAGGTAACACATTAGGAGTAAGGGATCATAATATCAATCGAACCATAGGTGAAATTAGGATGGATTTGGATCGTACTATCGACTAGAATAAGCGGTGGCATAAATTCTATTCAGGATAGTTATATATAATTATGTGGAATTAACCCCTGGAATTCAAACAATTGAAGTGAAGTTGGGATAAGTCGACGTTTATAGACTATTAGTCATGTATAGGCCAATGGTCAAATAGTACTAAAGATAATAATGTACTTTCGAATATAGATGCAATGTGTATCAATGGTTTCCTACACTAAACTTTGGGGGTGATAATCCTAACGTTGGAGATATACATGTATGTTTGGAAGACTATTCATCATAGGAAAATGGATGAATATGCTTCAAGTGAGGGATTGTATTCACATAGCGAGGTAAATTAAATGAGTTTGTGGTGACGACTTGTATATTGAGGATTATGTATACTTATAGCCTAGTTTAGATATCGTATACATATGAACGAGAAATAGTTTGTGTATATGTATATATATGGATATATTTATGTTGTGAATATTTAAACCTTATGTGATGGTTTAATATTGGATCATATGATGGAATCATATGGATGTGTATATATTGTGCATGTGAATGATATATATACTTATTTGGTTAAGCATACCCCGCTCATGCTATCATTGGTAAGTTTCCGCGGAGAGGGTGAGCATCCTGGCTTAAGGAGAAGGGTGTGGATATTCCCCAGGTCATAGTCGTCCCGTGTGTTATTATGTGATTTATATTTTTGGGATGAGACGTGGTGGGTATGTTTCATCTCATTGCCGGTTTGGACATAGGACCGCTTCCCGGGACGTCGTGTGTGTGAGTTTATCACGAGGTGGGTGTCGTTGATCCCCACTAGGTGGTTCCCAGTATTTCTACATGAGCCGTGCACTAGGAAGATGATAGCATGGTGCAGTTTATCGGTGCTATATATAGCCGGGTACATTATTGTGCATGGCCATTATACATCAGATATGATATGTACACTTGGTCATGGGTATAGATGATGGTATATATATATATATATATATATATATATATAGTGAGAATAAAATGCCTATATGTATATTTATATATCCTATAGATAAAAGGATATGGAAATCTTCGTGGAGTACATCTTGGATGATTATGGTGTACTAGATTGATGGGGGTTGATTTATCGCATTTAAGGAATTTTTCAGTTACATCATCCCAAGGATATTATTGGAGATTTTTAGTTATTATCATATTGTAGTATAAAATTTAGTAGTAGTAGGAGTACAATATGTTAGGTATGGCATTATGGATCTCTAGGATCAACATTGTCAAGGAGTAGTGTAACGGGGTGGTTCCTTGTTTGGATTTCACTTTGCGAGACACCCCACACACGAAACGTAGTGCATTGTTGAGATTGGAGAGAATTTTTGTCAATAATAAATTGTATGCCCGTTATTTATTAATTAAGTTACATGATTAAACACAAATATAAATGGGTAACGTATTAAGAATTATAATTAATTAAATTATAAACCGGAATCCAGTAAGCCTAATAAGGCATATATGTTTATAAAAATACTTAAGTGTGTTTAGAAGGAGTGAATTCTTCGTTTATGATAGGAAGGTAGATCTCGTGGGTATAGGCTAGGCCTATGACAAGTTAGGTTGTCCTTATAAATGTGGGTAATTTAACTAAAATCTCAGGACGCGAATAGGTGAGCGCCGTTAGATGAGAGGTGAGCTGGGATTTCACGAGAGTGCGAATCCACTTTTAATTATGAAATTAGTGCACCGATATTTATTATGCACGGTTAGCACACTTGCTAAATATTTTTCACACTCAGGCTCTGACCCGTTTACTTTTCTCTCTTGTCTGTATATATATATATATATATTATTACAGGTGCTCCACCGTATGGATGCCGGATGGCCTTCTATCTAGAGTCTTGGGAGCCCTTGACAGATGCGGACTGTTGCGGGTCATCGATGTAGTCTCTTCCTACTTCTTTAAGAAAATCTAGGTAGGATTCATGTTGTATATCAGGTTTATACCCAAGGGATATTTATAGATGTGTATATTTATTTCATTTCAGTTATTGTATTGGCTGTGACCCGACAGCTTATTGGGGTTTACTTCCTTGTGGTATATTCATTTGTAGTTACTTATTTCATATTATTCTAGCATTTCATTTCTCATAGTTCTTTCATGCATCTTTCTTTCCTTTATTAGCAGTGTTTTAGCGTTGGTTTGTGGGATGTTGCATATTTTATTTAAATTTTAACATCTCGCTTATATGGTATCGGGTATTTAGTCCTATATTATATAGTACCGACAGTTGATGTTGAGACTGGACCATCTAAAACTCCTGATTTAATATTGTATAGGGATGGCCCCCCGTTATTATTTTGGACGGTTGTTACAGATGGTATCAGAGCATCTGGTTCTAGAGTCATTAGGATCTCTGTGGGCTTTCTGCGTTCTTCCGTTAGCCTTCTTGATATAAAGCCCTACTATTAGGACTGTTGTGTTCATTGTGTTGTTTTCTTCTGTGAAGTGTACTCACTTGATTGACGTCCTGATAACAATTGCTCTCGTTTCAGACGTCACATAGATTATGTAGTCTAGGATAGGACCAGATTAGATAACTCTAGCAGTGGTTCAGGGTAACCTATAGGTGGTTGAGTAAGAAAGGAAATTTCTTAAATGGCGAGTCTTGTACTTAATAAGGTAAGTCTGAGGAGAGAGGTATAGTGTAGTCCTTGGGAGGTTTAGATTGAGAAACTCGTCAGCCTTCGTTAGGAAACCTGGTATTGGTGACCCTTACCGATTTGGGGCAGGTGGAGTTGTTCCAATGTCAAGATTATCGCCTTCTTGGAAGAGGGAGAAAGAATTCGGAGACTCCTTTCGTTGTGTAGGACTGAGGGAGTTTTCGATAGTTGCAATCACGCTTTGTCCTTTAATAGGGTTAGGAAGTATCTTGAGGAAGATATTTCTCTTGTGGAGAAGTAGGCTTAGGAATAATGATTGTTTTGGAAAAAGTAGAGGACTTCAAATAAAGGACCAAGGATGAAGTAAAGCAATTGGATTATGGAAGTATAAGGTAGAATACCTTTCTTTGGGTTTAAGTCACGCTTGGCGCGATTTGGGGAACGTCGCGCGTTAGGTATATTGAGAGGTTAGCCGCTACACCGTTAGGGTGTATAGAATTTCCTTGGAAGAAGGAGTGAGCAAGTACAGCCTTTGTATGGCATCTTCTGAGAAAATAAATCATACCGTGAGGAGCTAGTCGAGGGTTAAAATATTTAATTCCGGAGGGGCGGAGTGCCGAAGTTTGTTGAATAGTGGTTATAAGGTTATTTTTCTTATGGATAGGGTAGGGCATGAAATGGTAGTCCTCCGTTGAGGAAAGAACTGAATTTATGGACAGGTGTTGATGTAAGGTAGAGAAATTCTTATACTTGAGAGGTTCAAGTTGGTAGATTTTTGTTGAGCGGATAATATAGCTCATAGTTATGCTAATTTGAGAACTAGGTAGTGGTTAGGAGTGTTGTATTTATTGAGGCCTTGTGTTCTAAACATAAGGTATGCGTTTGGCGTGTCGAAAGACGCGAGATTTATTTATATTATATTATTGTATAGGCCTTCAGGTAATATCTAATATATGAAAATCTTTTAATAAAACTCTTAATCCTGGTTCAGCTAATCTCAATCCCCGACCTAACTACACAGTAGTGTATTAGGAGGGTTCCTTGTTTGGATTTTTCTTGCGAGACCTCCCCCGCACGAAAGTGGCTAGTGTCAGGAATTGAGGAGAGTTCAACCACAGGAAATTTCAAACTTTCATATAATTAATATGTTATTATAGATTATATTGGTGATAGTTATGTTACAATTTGAGGCTAATGGAGCCTGATTATAATTCTACGAGTGAAACTCGGGTACAGGGTGTATGGGCGCCCTAGGTAGTTAGTTGATTTTAAAATTTATATGGTTCAACATGAGAACCAGGAAGGATCGGTATAGTGATCCTAAGGTTTGATGTATGTAATAGATGAGATTGAGGTCCTAGGCCTATCTTAAATTTCACGGGAGAAATTTTTGTAAGGGGGGAAGTATGTAACAACCCTCGATTTTGGAATCTGAGAAATTAAATTTTTGGGAAAATAAAAATTCAATTAAATTGGAGAATTTTAAAATTTGAGAATTGAGGTCCAAAAATAGAGAACATTTCAAAGTATTCCGGATGATGTTTTTGAGGGTACCATCGATCCCGAAAGGGTCGAGATAGTCAAAATGACTGTCATTGGGTTTTATTTTGGCTCCGGATTGTTTTTAAGTCATTTTGACTCGAATTGGAGTAAACGAGTCATTTAATGTGTGTATTAACATTTAAAATTGGGTTTATTGTTTTAAAGGATTTAAGAGGCTTATGGATCAAGCCATCTCATTTAGAGAAAGAGAGGAAGAAAAGTTTGGAGATTCCGGTCCAAACGCAACATCGAGGACGATCCAACCTCTACAAATCTGAGGCAAGTGTTTAATCTTGATAAATAAGTCATTTGTGTATTTTATTTCATAATTTGTGCATGTTTATCAGACCTATCAGGAGGAGAGTTCAGCACACGGGCATAGTAAAGACGCTTGATTTACCTCGGCAAAGTCTAAGATAGAGGAACATTCTTGGAAGGGAACCATGCAAAGGTTGGAAGATCAGCTATGAGAAATGGGTAAGACAAAGAATCCATTGCAAAGGATTTTCGTCAAAGGATCACCTTTTGTCCAAGCAATTGTGGACTACCCCACACTCTCCATGTTTAAGCCGTCAGTTATTACTCCTAAGTATAATGAAAATATTGATCTCATCTTGCATATATAGGAATATCAGGTTGTTGTTGACATCAGTGCCTAACGAGATGAGATATAGAGCTTTCTCCAGTTCTATCACAGGGACAACCCAAATTCAGTATAATAATCTCCCAAGAGGTAAACTATCTATTTTCCATCAGTTAACTAAATTGTTCATTTATAACTTTTATTTTGGGGCTAAGTCGATTAAGAGTATCACTCATTTCTTTATCCTGCGACAAAAGCCAGGAGAAAGCACTAGAGAATGTATTACTCTCTTTAGTAGTGAAAAACTAGAGGTGGTGTACTATGAGGAGAAAGCAACCCTTACAGTACTTATAAGTGGGTTTCTTCTTAAAGATCTTTACTACGCTTTAGCAAAGAATCCACCCAAAACCATGACAAAATTAATGGCTAAACATACAAAAATAATGAACGTCGAAGAAGCTATGGCAGCCAAGGAAGCTCTGGAGACCAAAGGTGAGGGTCCGAAAAATAATTCTAATTCGTTCAAAAAGGATAAAAAAGACAAAAAGATGGATCGGATCAAGAAGTATGATGAATATACCCCACTCAATAAGGGTGTTCACCATATCCCAAAGTAGATAAAAGGAAATAGAGAGATGAATTGGCCTGGAAAGTTAAATACACCCCCCCAATAAGAAGGATAAGTCCAATTACATTAATTTCCATAGGGATCATGGGAACAATACCAACAACTGCATTGGGTTAAAGAATGAGATTGAAAATCTTATTCGACGGGGAAAATTGAGCAAGTTTGTTATTCGATATGGTAATCAAAATGATCAAAAGAGATCTGAATCTCCATTCTGAGAAAGAGATGACAACAAAAGAGTAAGAAATGATGATTTTAAATAAGATCCAGACTTGCCAAAAAAGGCTAATGAGCCAGAGGTGAAAGTCAACATGATATCTTTTGGGTGTTATTTCATTGTAAGTGGTGATGCTGGAGGAGGAGATAACATAGCAAAAAAGCAAAAATTTATTTAAGTAAAGTCAAAGTCTGCTCAACTATCAAATTGATTGATATGGATGAATCCAATGATAGTTGACCGTAAAAAGTCAACAAAGATAGGGTAGTGATTGAATTCTCCAAAAATTATATGAGTAGGGTTCTTTATACTCATAACGATCCGTTAACTATCACATGCAGAGTTCATCATGGAAGAGTCATAAGGATCTTGGTCGATAGCTTAGGGCTGAAGATCAACAAGGTAGAAAGGTATCATAGAACTCTCATTAGATTTTTAGGAGAGAAATTATATCCATTAGGAACCATCAAGCTAGAAGTCTTGGTCGGCGCCTAGACGACGAGCATGAGATAAAGAATTTGCTTATTTGTGCTAGATAAAAATGTCCCATCACCTTACATATCATCATAAGAATAATGGGAATCAAGTAATTAGAGGCTATTACATCTACAGTTCACCTATGCATAAAAGTTCCAACAAATTATGTAGTCGATATAGTAAATGGTAGTCAAAAGATGTCAGGGAATATTATTACACATCGACCGACTAGAAAGATATGCAACTGAAGAGTACAACCACTTTACACATTGACACTCTGGATCCTTGAGAAGAGGAAAATATAGTAAAGGGGTAGGTTACAAAAGAAATTGAAGTTGTTGTGCTGGATGACGAGAAACCAGAAAGAAACACCCAGATCAATTCCAGGTTATCTGATTCTCTCAAATAGGAATTAATTATGTTCCTTAGAGAAAGAAAAAATATTTTCTCTTGGAGCCATAAAGATATGCCTACAATTTATTCGAACTTCATATTCCACGAGCTTAATATTTTTCCAGGATCTAAGACGATAAAGTAAAGGTGAAGATTCTTTAGTCCCCAAAATAATATAATAATCTAGGAGGAGGTAGAGAAACTATAATGAGAACAATTCATTGAAGATGTTAAGTACCATAGTTAGTTGGATAATGTGATGATGGTCAAGAAGAAAAATAATAAATGGCATATGAGTATAGATTTTACAGATCTCGACAAGGCATGTCCAAAGGATCATTTCCCTTTACCAAGGATTGGCCAACTGGTCGATGTTATAACATGCCATGAATTACTCAATTTTATGGATGCTTATTTTGGTTATAACTACATTAAGATAAAACCACATGACACAAAAAGTACTTCCTTCATTACCAACCGAGGAACTTATTGTTATAATATCATGCCATTTCGGTTAAAGAATGTTGAAGTCACTAATTAGAGATTAATGGACAACATTTTTGAAGATCATATCGATAAATACATAAAGGTCTATGTAGATGACATGCTCACCAAGAACAAACATGTTGTCGACCACATTATGAACTTGTCATAAACATTGGATCAATTGGAAAAGCACCAAATGCATGCTTGGAGTACATGAAGGGATGTTACTATGGTAAATTATCAATTAGAGGGAAATATAATCAAAACCAGACAAGATTAAAGGTTTACTGGAAATGCAGTCACTGACCCATAAGAAAGAGGTTTAAAAGTTAACAGGAAGAGTAGCTGCATTGAATCATTTTATTTACGGAGTAATTGATAAGTGTCTTCCATTCTTCAAGGTGATTAGAAATACCTTTGAGTGGAATGATGAATGTGATAATGCCTTCATGGAGTTGAAGAAATACTTGGGTTCTCCCTCACTCCTTTCCCGACTCTATCTATGCTTGGCTATTTCAAAGTCAGTTGTAAATTTAACTTTGGTTAGACAGGATGGTGAAGTTCAAAGGCCAGTGTATTATACTAATAAGGCATTCGAGGAGTGAAAATTAGGTATCCATTCTTGGAAAAATTATCCCTAGCTCTTATTGAAGCCTCTAAGAGAATGAAGCCATACTTTCAAGCCCATACCATTATTGTTTATACAAATTTTCCTTTGTGTCAAGCACTACATAAACTAGAAAATTCTAGAAGGTTAATGTCTTGGGCAGTTGATTTGGGGGAGTATGAAATTGTTTATGAATCCAGACTTTATTGCTAAATTCACATATTCATAAGAGCAACATAATCCATGTTTGCCTATCGAGCAGGCTTCTACGAAAGAGAGCTTGGATGAAAAGAAAAATAGCGATTATGGTCGATCAACTTGATATCTCGATTTCTCAAGAGTGATGGAAACAAAGAAACATGGCGTTCAAGCATGGAATACTGGTAGAAGAAGAATTCTCTGATGACATTTTAATTTGGAAATTATTCGTAGATGGATCCGCATGTGCTACTGGAAGTGGAGAAGGTCTCATCATCAACACTTAGGATAACTTGGATGTGGAATATGCTATGAGATTTAAATTTAAGGCTTCTAATAATGAGGCTGAATATGAAGATTTGATCACTGGAATGGAATTGACTTTATCACTGGGCACTGAACAAGTATTGGTATATAGTGATTCTCAACTAATTGCTAATCAAATGTAGCAAATTTATGATGTGAAAGGGAAAATTATACTGAGATATTATAAAAAAATTCATGGAAGTCATTTCATTGATCAATTCATTCAAAATAGTGAGGACTCCCATACTTGAGAATGCCCGAGCAAATGCTCTTGCTCAACTTGCTTCAACAACACTAACAGAACGTAGAAGAACAATCTCAGTGGATATTCTTGCCCACAGAAGCGTTGATGATATGGAAATCATCATAATATCTCTGGAGTTAGGTCCCTCGTGGATGGATCCAATTATAGAATACATCAAAAGAGGAACACTATGATCTGACTAAAAGGATGCCAGGAAGATGAGGTACAAAGAAACCAATTATGTGTTAGAAAAATGTGTCTTGTACAGGCAAGGATACATTACTTCTCTATTTCATTATTTTTATCCAAATAAAGTTAATGATTTGATCGCATGAATGCTCATGTCGGGGACACACCGCTGGGAGGTCTCTAAGACAAAAGATAGAAATGTAGGGTTATTACTAGCCGACAATGAAAGCAGATTGTGTAGCTTTCACCAGAAAGTGTGATAAATGCCATAATTTTTCTATCATTCACAAAAGACTAATAGAAAACCTAACACCCATCACTTCACCATGACCTTTCACTATATAGGGAATTAACCTATTTGGACCATAGTCGACCACTAAAGGAAGATTCAAGTACCTGGTTGTAGTTATTGATTATTTTACCAAATGGGTGGAGCTTGGGCCCCTAGTTGATATGACCTATCAAAAAGTGTTCCAGTTCACATGGAAGCAGATCATTTGCAGATATGGCATGCCCTATGATTTCATTACCAACTATGGAATTGAGTTTGATAATGAAGAATTTGAAGATTATTGTGTTCGGTCAGGCATCCGAAAACTTCATTCACCACCTGGGCATCCACAATGCAATGTCCAGATAGAAAAAACCAACAAAAACTTACTAGACGTGTTAAAGAAAAGATTGGATGAGGCTAAAGGAAACTAGATTAATTAACTCCATAGTTTCCTTTAGGCATACAAAACTACTCCTAGAACAACAACATGAGAAACTCTATACATGCTAGATTTTGAAGCAGTAGTACTAGTGATAATAGGTCTGACGACTCGTAGGGTATTGAACTTTGATTCACCTAAGAGTGACCTCACAAGGTGACTAAATCCGGGTATGATAGAAGAAGTTTGAGAAGATTCTTCTATTCGGATGGCTTCCTATCAACAAAGGACAATAAGATTTTATAGTCTAAAGGTCACGCCAACTAACTGAACCAAGGAGATATGTTACTTAAGAAAGTTATCCAGAAGAACAACAAGTTAGAGCCTAACTAGCATATTTCATACTGTATCTCGGTGGTTATCTAACAAGGAACTTATCGTTTGGAGACTTTGTAAGCGGAAGAACTCAAGAATCCCTAGAATGCAGACCATCTACGCATGTATTATTAGTAATTCAGTTTTGAAAATTTTATCCGTAATGTAATTGCTTATTCAAGTTAATGAAATTTCAAAAAAGTTATGAAAAATTTCAAGCTTTTCACACTTCAAATAAAATTTCAAAAAGTTACTCATCGCGAAGGGTATGGTTCAAATTTTTTCAAGGTTTGCAACTTTAGAAAAGTTTTCAAAACGTTCCTCGTCGAGATGTTATTGGTTCAAACTTTCTCAAGCTTTTCCAACTTAATTTTTTTTTTCAAAAAGTTCCTCTCCGACTAAGAACGGTTAAAACTTTTGCAATTTTAGAAAAATAAACTTCATGTATGATTTCTCTTCGGTAAGTCACGAATAAGAAGACAGTAAAAATTCTTAACTAGAGGTTTTACCTGACCAGGTTAAAATAATAGAGTAATTATACATTCCTAATACACTTGGTCACCACTGATAACTAATGCTACAACTTAGTACAATAAAGATATTTCCAATTTTATCTAAGTGCATTAGTCGAATCTGAGGCCATATACATGATTTAAACCTGAATCATGTATTAAATATTCGAGGAGATTATTTAGTCTACAAGCCAATTAACCAATCTTTATAAAGTTTACCTAATCGACAAAAAAGATTAAGAACAACCACAAGCTTGAATAAATAAAAATTTAATCCAAAAATAGCTCAATTCCATTAATGAAAATGTATTACAAATCAATAAGTTAGCAAAATACAATACAAGAAATATAAATTTATTATGCTGGATGCTTTCCTTGTTCCTTGTCCATCCCAGTAGGACGGACATCAAGAATATATCGATAGTTAATTGTGTTGAAATTCATTAACATCTGCCTATTACTACTGCTCGACCTAGTAAGCAAATGAGGAGGACCATAATACCCTCAATACTTAGATATTAGGCATTGGGTAATGGCATTGGGAGGAATCCATATTGTGTCCAATTTGAATGGAGGCTTGTCATAATCCAAGAGACCTGGGTCATTCCAATGCCATAAGTTACTATTTTGATCATACTTCAGTAAAGTTAGCAAATTAGTCCACACCCACTTATAGCCCTCACGGTTACTCTGAGAAAGTTGATCATCCATGTGGGTTAAGGCTCATTGTAACCCTCCATACAAAATTCCTTGGGTTGTTAGTGTAATTGGATGATCAACCTCTCCACCTGATTTTAAAGTTTCTTAAGAACCCCGTCTTTTGCTCTTAGCTGCGCAGCTTGGTCAGCAATGGCATTATCTTTGGATTTGAACTAGGCAACTTAGTCGGCATGAGTTTTCTTAGTTATTTCTTCCTCAATAGTTGGTCGAACAACCATCCTCTACCTAGAAGTTTGCCCAGGTTTAGTATTTTTCTGCTACAATGCTTCCAGTTCTTCTAACAGTCTTGCATTTTCATTATTTAAAAAGGAAGCACCTTCATCAGGCCCAATGGTAGATGATCTCTTCAAGCTGTTAAGTCATCCCTCAAGGCATTTTGTTCTTTGTTTAGCATTACGTCAATAGCTTTGGAACTTTCTAAATACCGTTTTAAAGATAGTTCTCTCTTATTTAAGACAAAAGTGATGTCCTTTTAATTTTTGATAAAAACCAAATCCTTCACTTAATGAATTGTAATAGGCTTCATAATCATCATGTTGTAATTATTTTGACCATTTTTGATCATTTTATAGTTGCTCAATCATTTCATATTATGCAGCAATATTAGAAACAACCCTATCCAACAAGAAATGAAGAAGGATGTATGACTCAATAACTTGATTCGATATATCTAGTCTGAGCAACCTAGTTAAGTCTTATTTAGACATAGGAACATGACCAACTTCTAGAATGTTTCTACTTCGTCTGAGCAGATCAAATTCAGTAGAAATTATGGCTCTCTTCCTAGCATGAAAGTACAAAATCACAAATATATGAGTTTGTAGGACAAATCTAGAAGATCAGACAACACAAGAAATAAACAACGTAGTTTAGCAAGAAATCAAAGACATTCTAAGGTATGAACAACAATTAAAGAAAAAGTTTATTATTTCATTAATTAATAGTTAAAGTACAAAAGTTGTTACATCATCAAGAAAGTAAAGACAAAGAAAAATAAAAAATAAAGTAAACTTGTTAGACTTTCTCCTTGTCCTTGGCCTAGTCTTGGCCAGCACCTGGTAGGTCGGTACTTGTATTGGGCACCATGGAAGGTTCAAGAGACACCACTGAAGATTCTTCTAACTCCTACACTTTATCAAACTCCTCATCCAAGTTATAAAGAGTACCAGGGTCATGCCTTGTCAATATCTCAGAATTTTCTTTATTATCTAACACCTTATAAGTCTCAGTCCAACATTCCTCGAAGGACCATTTATTAACATACTCAACCAGAGAAAAGGCAATAAAGATTGACTTCTCCCATCCCTTATAAATGGTATCTTTTCCTTTGGCCTCCAGAGAATTCATTTTTCCCTCAGTAGCTTGTCCCTAGTTGTGGCATCTGAAAGTTTATCCTCAATAGCCTTAGACCTGCCTTCAACATCATTCAATTTTTTTTCGATAGCTTCAACTCGTTCCTCGACTGCCTTTATTTTGCCCTAGCTATATCATCCCTATCACTGGCCTTCTTCATATCCTCTTCCTATGATTTTTGTTTTTCCTCATAAGCTTATCGGGACTCCGTCAAATACTTATTTAGACCTTCAAAAGCCCCTTCAAATTCTCTTAGAGAAGAACGCAGTTGATCATCCTTCTCCATAATATTTTCAAAGTCAACCAGGAATCGTAAGGAAGACAAAAGACAAGATATCAGAAAGAGTTTATCATCATAACAAAAATTGTAGAAAATTTAGAAAAGTTACCACTGCCAAGTTATGTCAATCACTTTCATTCAGCCTAGACCTGGGCATGGGGGGTGACGTCTGCAAGAAGCGCTCCGGACTTAATTGACCCCCTATATAGTCCAGGTTTAATAGCTATAGAGGCTGACCCAATGTTAAGGTCTTTTTAAATTTTTCTCACGAACTCATGTTGGTCGATAGTTTTCTTTGTAGCTAATTCTTATTGCTCGACTGACGTCTTTTGGACCTATTTTGAAGGATCGAGCAAACCTTTATTTAACCTATTTAATTGGTGCTTCTCATCTTGAGTCTTCTTAGCCCCAATAGGCCTCTTCGTACTAGCATAAACATATTTTGGGGTAGAAGATAGGGGATCACCCATCAAGTTGGGAATCTTCCTTTTAGTCATACCTATAAAAGGAGAAAAAGGAATCTCAAAAACTTCTAAGGACTCAAATGAAGAAGTTGATCATGGAATTAATTTAGCCCAAGTTGACTCAGTAGATGAGGAACTTAGCCCAAGATCCTCATCAATATTGACAACAATATGGGGCAGAGCAAGTGTAAGCCGGGAAACAAAAGAAGTGATGGAACTCTTATATTCCAATAATAATGATGAAGCCTTGGAATTTTCTTCTCCAATCTTCTGGTTCAATCCCCACAAGAACTTGAGATTGCTGATATTAATTCCCCCTTCCTTGGGGCACCTTTTCTTACAATCCTTTGCATCCAAAAAAGAAACAGTAAAGTTAGTCGGCAATCATAAAAAATATATAACAAAAGATGGAAAAATGATCAAAATAAAGTTACAACCTCTGCCACGTCCTGATTGAGGGCAGCTGGGGCCAGTATAAGCCACTCTAGTAGGGAGGGGTGTATTTTTAGTTCCTAATAATAACACCGTAATCCCAATAATCCTTATTATATTCTGGTATATTTATTACTAAAGCCCTATTAGGATTCTTAGTCTTCAGGTAGTAGGTACTCTCTTAAATAGTGACCCACTTTTAATAAACATCAACTCCTTAAACCCAATATGGGTACCATAAAGTTTGTTTAGCTTATGTACCCGATTCACAACTCTACAAGTATTGAGTGCTATTCTAGCAATGACTCCATCAAAATATTTGCAAAATTAGAGAAAAGGGGGGTTTGGTGGAAAGGTTATGACACATTCACTTATAAACAACGTGGGGATCCAATGACTCTTAGGGAGGGAATAAATATCTATAGGACACCTGGGTATCTCTAAATCTACCCAACCCATAATCTTCCGCTTTTCTCTAAACTCATATAACGAGTTATCATTTAGGGAAAAGAAGGCTTATAGGGAATGAAAGACGACGACAAAAACTAAAGAAGAAAATGGCAGCAAACGATCGTAAAGAAAAATCTTGAAGGCAAAGAGAGTGATAAAGTTTAAAAGGTTTGAGGTTGAAAAAAATGAGGGAAACTTCGTATCTATTTATAGGTCGCCTCGATAAATGGAAATAAAATCATTAACTGAATGTACTGTATAACTACCACCGGTTTCATGCTTCCCGAAGCATTAAAAGACGATTGTGTCCTTTGGCAGTTAAAAAATGCCATCATCAAATAGTTCCAATAGAAAGTTTTACAAGTATGGGAGGTCGGCTACTTACCAAACACCCAAACAGTTTGCCAAACAACCTTTTGGGCTAAATACTCCATACTTTCACTCAAGCATCAAGCAGGGAGCATTGGGGGGGGGGGGGGGGGGGGGGGTTGTTTCACATAAAAATTACACTCCCACGTGTACCAATGATGAATGTACACCTCTCCTCTCTAATATGGCCAACCAGCCACCTTGATCGGCTTCAGTAACACTTAGTCGGCCCAAATGATGACTAACTCCAAAAGGTCAACCAACCAGGTATACCAATAGTTACTCGGATGGGATGCCAACCAACACTAAATTTCAAGAGTTTCCTTTATTGTACACCAATGTAAAGGCCTGGAAATATAAAGGCACTCCATGTCTAGGTTTTGTAACCACTATAAATACAAACTACTCCCTCAGCTCAAGGAACAACTCGAATCATTCATATGTTCACCATCTTGAGCTATTGTAAACTTTACTGAATAAAAGCAACAGTGGACGTAAGCTATTTTACAGCTGAACCACTCTAAAACCTTGTATCTTGTGTGCGGTTTGAGTTACTTATCTTATTTTTATCGTTGATTATAAATTTGGAGTTAGTCCATTTTTAGACATCAACAATAATTTTTTTTGTTTAAACATGTTTTTTAATATAAAAACTGTTTTTATGAGATATTGTTCTTGAAAATTGTTATCCTTTATTTTGAATTGTTTTAAGAAATAGAAAAGCTCTTTTAAATTAAAAAAATAGTTCTACTATTTTTTTAAAAAAGCTTTCATTTAAAACTGGTTTATAATAAGTAATTTTTTTTATAAAAATAAATTATTTTAAATACTAAAAAACCTTTTTATCTTTTAAAAACTAATTGTTGTAAGAAATTATTTTTGAAAAAAAAATGTTTTTCTTAAAAAGTTTTGAACGGGTTTTAAAATTTTGAAATAAAAATTAAAACATTTGAACTCTTTCTCACAAATTTTCTTTATAGAAAAGAGCAAAACAATTTATTTTTTCCATATGTAAAATACAGTCTACTTAAAAAATGAAAAAGTTAAAAATTCATACAGTTATTTCTAAAATCAAAGAAAGTTTTTATTTATAAAATGCTATTATTTATTTTCAAATAGCTTATCATTAAAAACACAAATTATATAAAAAAAGTTAAATAGTGTACAAATTTTTTCGATTAAATAGTATACTTTGAGAAGGGATTTAACCAAAAAACACCATCCTTTCCTTTAGCCCATCTCAAAGTATGCTGGTTAACCGGAAACAAAAAATACACTGCTTAACTATTTTTTATAATGTATGGTATTAACTATACCATATTTAAAAATAAATAATAGCATTTTTTATAAATAAAAACATTCTTTATTTTTAACTTCTTTTGACTTTATTAAGTTCTACCTTTATGGTTGAAAATAAATAGACGTCAAAGAATTTTTTTACAATTGAACACCTAGAGTTATAAAAATAAAGATTCTTTCATATTTTTGATAACATATATTCTCGAACAAATACACACCTGGACTTTGTTTAAAACCCCAATTGTGTTTTTCATATTCGTTTGTTAACAATTACATATCTATTCTAGAAGTATTCTCCTCTATAGAGAATATAAAAACACACAACATAGATTCTGACACTAATTAATCATTACAAATAAATATATTGCTATTCTAGAATTATAATTTTACTAAATAATATGGATAAAGAACGAAAACAATATAAATAAGAAATAACTTATAGTTTGTGATTATAAAAATCATTGGCGGCGTTTAGTGAGGAGAATGACCGAATCGAGTGTGGTACACTAATTTCTTAAAACATAATTTTCCCTCGCTGTCGCACATATGGTCATGAAAAATGGGCGTCTGTATCCAAGGATGAAACGATTTCGGCAAGCGCAAGAACTACTACAATTTGTTTGCCCCATTCACCAAAAATAGCCATACTCTCTCTGACTCGAAAGAAAAAGAAGAACTTTTTAGAACAGCCCCTTCATGCCAACTAGTTGGTATATATGAATTACACCCATTTTTTGTATTTTTCAATGTGGGACACAAGTTATGCACCAACTTCATACCAAGTGAAAGAGAACACGCAAATAGCTTGACCCGAAATGTTCATGACCTAAGTCTCATATTAATTACGATTCAATTTGCCAAAATATGATTTGATCAAAATTTAAAATGGGTTAAAACACCATTTCATCCAACATGCATTGCCAATTGTAAAGTAGAGACAATTATTGGACGACCCCATGTAAATATTTGTAATTGAATGAAATAAACTCTATCTTTTAGTTCTACCGAAAGTCCCCATATGTTTTCATGTAATGTTAATTTCAATGTATTTGGCAATGGCATATGCCATTACTGGCTAATGGTACCTTGTAAAGTGGTGAACTAATACTTCCTATGTCCCAAATTAATAGTTCACTATTTTTGGGGGGTTATCCACTTTTCTTTTTTGGACACAATGAATGAACCAATTTTCACCACGGTGTAGTAGAGTTAATCTTGATCTTTGATTGAGTGTATCCTTAATCTATATAAAGTAAAGACTTGGACTCTTAATTTGGGATGGAGAGATTAGTGGATACTTATCCTCATAATAATGAAAAAATGAACATAAATTAATTTTTATTTTTTTTACAAAAAATATTTTCCAATATATATTAAAATTAGGGAAAATGGTAAATTTCATTATTGGCTACAAAGATGAATTTTGTTGAAAATTCATGTGGTGGTATGGTTAGACCTAACAATGGGTCGTTTCAAGTTATGTTCTTGTTCTTTTTATTCATATTTAGGTCTTATCGGGACTATGTATAAACTGATGAGTTTTTTATTGTCTGAAAAATCATATCCAACCCTAGTCCATTAACTCAACGTATTATGTCGCGTTCAATTGATATTATACATTAAAATAAGGAATAACACTAAGTCATATACAGATTGACATATTAACTCAATATTAAACACAAGTAGACACATTATTTCATTAACATTACTTAAACCCTCCTTTAGTAAAATTCGTTATCAATAACATTATGCTACATAAACTACATAAAGAAGCTAACAATTATTTTTTATTTGTTTCAATTAATAGATCTTACTAGTATTTTCGGGAGAATGAAGTCAACAAAAGACTCGACATGTTAAATATCATGTGTTATCAAGTTAACACTGATATAACACGAAATCTTTGAAGATTTAATCATTAATCAATAATTTTGTATCATGTTATTGTATTGTATCTCATTTTACCTGTTCTAGGTATCGTGAAGAGTTTGATTCATCCCACCATGTAACATACCGTAAATTTAAGGACCTTTAATTAAATAAAATATTAGGAGAAAAAGAATTTATTTTATCTGGAGGAATTAAATTCATTATCTGAGAATTTTAAAATTTGAGGAATTTGTTGATTTGGTGAATTGAGGGTTAATTATTTTGGACTATTTTATGTCGCCTTTTGAGGCCTTAAATTTGGAAGATGTTATAAATTAATTTGGATGCCGATTTTGAGCACACGGGTGAGTCCAGTAGGGTCAAAATAGTCCAAAGTGAGTGGCCATATGTATATATTGGGTTTCGGGACTTAATTAGACATAATTGAGCTCCAAATCAAGAGTTTGGTCCCTTTTTAGGAGGCCCATAGGCCCAAAAATGGGATAAAAGTTTTTAACCCTAATTGTGTAAGGGTAAGGGAACTTAAAGTCATTTTAAAAGACTAAAATTGTGGAGAGCTTAAGAGCAGATCCCTTAGAACAAAATTTGGGGATTTTGGGAGATTTCTTCAAGAACAAGAGGAGATCCTTGAATTCAGTCCAACATCTTATTCCAAAGGCTTTGATCTAAAAATTAAGGCCGGTGGCTTAACTTGCAATTGTTAATTTGTATTTACCTATTCATATTAAATGAGGTGAGAATTAATTAATATGTTAGGGGTTGTGATCATGAGAAATTGGGGATTTATTTAATTGGGAATTATAAATCTGTAGAGGTGTTAAGATTTGACTAAATTACTTCCCTAAGTGATGTAAATGTTGGGGCTAGATTGAATATGATAAGAGGATGGAATTAGGATAAATCTTGGGAAGTTTTGATGACAAAACCTGTATAGAATGGAGGTTTGAATATTTCAATGGTGGACTGGGTTTTCTTGGAAGAATATGATATGAGGGTCGTTCGAACGACCTCGTATCTCGTTCAAACGAGAGTCATTATCATTCGAACAACATGGATGGTCATTTGAACGGTCTGTTAAGTGTGTCATATTTTTTTCTTCCCCTGATTCAGACATGTTGTATGTTTAAGATACACCATTTTTGCATTAGTTGATTTTGCAATTTTGGTCATGATCTAGGGTTTTAATTTGTGAATGTTGACATTAATCAGAGGATTAATTAATTGAAGAATTAAGGTTCATGATTGTGCGATTTGAAACCTTGCTAATTAAATGTCTAGGCTTAATTGAATGAAATTGAACGATGAATGAGAAATATTGAATTTTGGGCTGAGAGAGAGAGTCGGGGTATAATTAGGAGGGTGACACCAAGGTAATGAAATTTTATTAGCGTATAATTAATTGAAATGAAGTCGGACCATAGACTTGCATGTTTTAGGCTTGTGTATTGGCATATATATATATATATATATATATATATATGGAAAATATAGCACCCTTCCGCAGACATTACTTAGGTATTCACAGAAGCTTATAGGCCGCGACCCTACTCAACACAGGGTTCGGCCCTACTCAGTACAGGGTGCGGCACATACCACTTGGCCTTACATACAGGCCGCGGCCTTATACTACGGGGTGTGTCACCCACAACTTTAGCCTGATGCAGGATGTAGCCTTCTGCTATGCGGGATGCAACCTTATACTACGCAGGATGCGACATTAAATATGCCTGCCTTACATGTCGCATCCCCCTCATTCGCAACTGCTCTATACTTGATACTCACATACCTCCTATAAATAAAGGTCCACACCTCGAGACAGGGGGTATTGGGCAATACCTGGCGAAGCCTTGTCAAACTCTCTGTACACAACCTGAATATCCAGCTTGGGGGCTACTCACCTCCATCGTAGTCACACCTCCTGCACTCCCGGAACAGCTATGACCATGTACTCTCCTTTATTCTCATACTTTTTTGCCTCTTTAGGCTTGATTATATTTTATAATGCAACGTATATAATGGGAATGGAGAAATATAGTGGACGTAGGCCTATTTTTTATGCTGAACCACTTTATATCTTGTCTTTTCTCTCTTTTTACTAATTCTATCTGTTTATTATAATTTACACTTGATTTTTCGGTACGAGAACGACTAGTGGATGATTTATCGTATCATTATTTTGCAGATTTCTATGGGAAACGAGCTATTTCAATCCTATTTCTCTATGTTTTGGGTTCTTAAATACCTTATTTTATTCATAGGGATCCTTTGGATCATCATCTCATGAGTAAATTTTTGGTTATTGAGCTCTATTTTAGATTTACACCAATAATTGGGTATTTTATATATTCAGATATACTCTTGGGTCTTCATTTTATGACTTTAGATCTATTTCTCATACCCTTTTGATAACATTCCATGTACATGCTGAAAAGCATGATGGGCTTTAGCCCTGAAAAGATGAATGATTAGGGAAAGACTGTATTTACTCCATTTTTGCTATTCTTGAACTATGACCTAGGGTTTATCATTGAAATTGTTCCATTTTGTGCACCGTGAGGGTGTTTTCTCATATATAGACTCTAGTAGGTATGCTCTTCACGTTTTGGGAGAGAAAAACTCAGCTTCTGGTTTCTATTTTGGGATCACTCCCTTCACTGCCTTGGCGGGGATGTGGCCTGGCAGTTCAACTGCCTCTCTTGTTGCGACCTCTACTAGTACAGTTGTATTGCAAAAGCTTCAAAACATTAAGGAACGGACTCAGGTGGTCTCCAACTCAACCTTAGTGAATATCATACAAAGGCCACAATAGTACACCTATGTGCCTTACTGGCTGCGGCCTCAACAGAATATCATGCATCAGTTCAAATGCTGTATCCAAATATTTATGAGATTACTCACTTCTGCTAGTTTTATCTCGAATTATGTATTTTGTAAAGACTAACAAAAGAAGAAAATGGAAGGAGAATCCAACTAGAGCACAGAAGTCAAAGATGAGATTGTGCAGCTGTACAATCACCTCAACCATCTCTACGACAGACATGCCTGACTCCAAACCCAGGTCAACTATTTAAATCAGAGGGTCCTCATGCTAGAGGCTGCAGCCTCACCCAATGTGGGTGAGTCACCCAGGTTCATTGCCTCAATGGACATTTCTACCGCGGTGGTGCCAGAAGTTCCATTCGCAAAAACGGTCCGCAGGAGCCAGAAAAGGAACGCAGAGAAGGTAGAATAGAGAAAGAGCTCTAGGGCTGACACTCTATTGGCCTTAACAATTGAAGACATCTTTGAGTCCATAAAGAGGACAAGCTGCTGAAGTGGACAGAGAAGCTTAAAGCTCCACCCCACAAGAGGAACAAAGCCAAGTGGTGTAAATTCCATCTGGACCACAACCATGCACTGAGCAATGCTATGCACTGAAGGATGAAATTGAAAGGCTGATTGGGCAAGGGATGCTGCAGAGATTCCTCAGAGATATTTAGGAGATGCACCCTAGTCTTTAAGGCTACATGCCTATTTCTCATGCTTATGTTTAATATTGCATCTATTTCTATTTCACAGTGAAACCCTTCTTACGCGGTTTTAAATTAAACTTTGTATTGTCCTTACAAAGCCATATATATATATATATATATATATATATATATGAATAGATATATGAAATCAAGTTCACTCTTATAGTGCCATGCTTTGATTCTCATTTCCATGAAATGTTATCTTATAAGATACCATTTTGTCTTAAATAGATCTCGATTTGAGACAATATGTTATATCGAGAATGATAATATCTAAATGGGCCCATAACACCCGTCAAGATGCCTGATTGTTCAAAAGCAAGTGACAATTGAAAATGTCAAAAGAAACTATCGAGATTAGCTATTTATATTGGTCCGCAACATCACTCACAAGGGTTTATAATGCCCATTCTTAGCTTTCGGGACACGTTATAAGAACCTGGGGCTTACAATGCTTGCTCTTAGCTTTCGGGATGTATCATTAGTTCTGGGAGGATACTCCCTCAGTAAACATCATTAACTTGGTGGATAGAGATGAAACATCATTGACTTTGTGATCTCATATTAGCTTGGGGAAGCTTCATAATATCTACCCCGGGAGGGCCTGAAACTAACCCACAGGGGTTGGAGACTTAATTATCTACGGATATCCCTATATTTGAAGGTATTAAAGACTTAATTTTCTGCGGATAATCCTATTATAGCCTGGTAAGGCTTTATATATATCCACATTAGCTTGGGGAACCTTTATAATACCTAGCTCCCCGGAGGGGTGATAATAACCCAATCAAAGTGACTAAAGGAAAGCCATGAAAGGCAATCAAAGCGACTAAAGGAAAGCCATGAAAGGCAATCAAAATGACTAAAGGAGGCTGTGTGTTGTGATCACGAAGCAAACCAAAGCTATAAAAGGATGGTCTTAATTTCCTAAAAGGCTAAAAAGGTGCCACAAACTTGTCATTATGGTTGCAGCCATTAAGTGAATTCACTCAGAAGACACGGCAGACAAGGGCAGGCAATGTTATTAACCTATCGCAACCCTGTTCAAGAAAAGCGACATTTGGATTAGGATCTAGTTATAAAGTTACAGTCAAGGCCATGGACAGAAAAGGCATTCAAACATTCAAAGGTGTCACTATCCTGTTCAAGAAGTACCCTGTATCCATTCCGGATAAATTTGATTAAAAAAAAAGACTGCAGCCACCATCAAACATGCACGATTGCAATAATGTACAAGAATACAAGTGTAAAGTTCAAGGTGAAGAAATATGGCTGCAAACTATGTGAAAAAATCATTTATATTATGATTTCGGGGCCTTAATCTATTAGTCCTACAAGTTTATTCAACCAAGTAAACAAGAATTTAAGTTTTGGAGCATTGGAAGTATAAAGCATGCAGATGCTATAAAAAAACCATTGATTCCTAAAGGGAGACGCATCCTTGATTATAAAGTTAAAAGCCAAAAATGTTGGCAAATGCCAGTATTAAGATTACAGATAAAAGGCCGCAACCATTCAAACAGGCAATAAAAAGACAAAGAGGGACACAACCCTAATATTCAACATCATCTACTTCATCTCCTTCTTTTCCCTTCGCAACTGTCATGGTCTCTTCGTCAGCTGCCCCTGCCTCAGCCTCTGTCATCAACCTTGCTATTTCCTCTGTCGCAACCTTGATCTCAGCCATGTACTGCTGATGCTCAGCATCACCAAGACCCTAGATAAGAATTATCTCTTTAGAGTTTGAGAAGTTTTTTATAACTCTATGCCTGAGATCTTGGTAGTCGTGGAGGTAGGATCTATTATTGATGAGGTAGAAGTCCTTGAAGCCCCTGAATGACTCCACAATGTTGTCAATGGCCAACTGAAGGGCTGTAGTAGGGTCTCCCTCCATTTTCTTAATTTCCACGGCATTGGCTTCGGCATCGTTGGCATCCTTGGTATTTAACTCCTCATACTTCTTTTGAAGAAGTCCAAGCTTTCTATTGTAAAATTCCGCAGCTTGTGAAACTTTCGCAGTCTGAGATTGAGAGACCTTAAGGGATTCCACAGCTTGCTTAAAATTTTCATCAGCTTCATCATTGGCTTTGACGATAGATTCAAGGTTCATCTGAGCTGCCAGAAGAGCTGCGGCATCAGACTTCTTCCCAACTTCAAATGAAGAATTCCTTACACTTTCCAAGTCAGCGGCATATACCCTCTCCGCAGCCTCTTTCAGCTTGTACAAGGCATTATACTTCCTCTTATGAGAAATCATGACGTCCACGGCCTATAAAAAAAGAAGTTAGGAGCAAGATACGAAATGTAAAAACATAGCTAAGAAGGTACTTGCACTTACCCTCAAAACACTATGGATACCATAATCCTCCAAGTCATCGCGATCTTCATCCCCAAGTCTATCAAGGTCTGCGGCATCTGGGACCTTCTTCATCCAATGGGCAGCCCTCGCGGTCGTGTCCCAAGAGGATTCGAGGTTGTCCTGCCTAACCTGTGGCCGCGGAAGACCATCAAAACCAACATTGGTGCGACATTAAGGAGGCGCCAGGTTGGCATTTATTATGACAATCGGTGGTGGTGGGGGAGAATTTGAATGGATAGGGGCATCAGACATTGACATCAAACCTACCACAGCTAGATTGGCCCCAATGTTGTCATCAAAAGTACCCTCAGGCCTTTCGTGAGGACCCTCCTCAACTTGTAGTTGGGGCGTGGTAGGGATCGTTTGTTCCACAACCTAATTTTGGTCATTTGAAGGGATCGCGTGAGGGACCTTAGTCTTAGACCTCGTCCTTTTCCTCTGCCTAACAGTGTTGTTGAGGATAGTTGCATCCTCATCCATCTCTATTAGTTGAGCAGCCAAGAGCTCCCTATCAACTTCCTCACATGAAAGAATAAATATAACAGTAAAAATCTGGTTTAAAAATAATTACCATGGAACAAATTATTGATAGAGTTACTACCTTCTCCGGCCATCTCTCTCAGAATATATTTGTTGGGGAAATAACCTGCTTCAAATATAGAGGAAGAAGTTACAAATATGTTGATCTTATTCTCCTTAGTAAGAACTGTCGCGACCTTGGCAACCCTTTTTCCTTGCCACTTGCTCAAAGGTGGAGAATAATATGCAACTATAAAGAGGAGGCGCGACTATAATTGGAAAAGTACCTAGTTTGGAAGGACACACCCATTATCGCGACATCCTAAATGATCTCTCCCTCTCACTCTCTTCAGGGTGGATCTCCCACCCCTCTTCAAAAATGTACAAGTATTTTCCCTTCCAGTTCCTTACACTGGTAGGCCTTCTGAAGTAAAGGGTCTCATCCCTATCGCATACTGAGAAGTAGTAATACCCCGTAAACTTTACGAAATTTTCCTTAGGGCGGTAGAAGTAGAAAAACTCTACGAGAGTTATATCTCTCTTGAATTTATTTTCCCATAATACGATAGCTACGAGAATGGACCTCCAGCCATTGGGATCTAATTGGGTTGGGGTTAACCTCATTGTCTGGAAAATTATCCTAATGGGAACATGGATAAGTAACCGCAGCCCATAAATGATGGCGTGCAAGGGGAAGCAAACCCCATCGTCAACAAGCATCATTCATGGTCTTTGTTCCGCGACAGGTGCTGAGCATATCAAGTTCTCTGGAAATTCAAAGTCCTCAACTACCTGATCAACCCATTCTTAGGTTATCGTGCTGCGGATGCTAAGTGCAGCAAGAGGTCTCTCAGCCCTCCCATATGTGCCATCAGGTTCGTCCCTAACGTTAAATGTACCCCCTACCATGGAATTATTGTCTACGTCCATTGGTTGGTTACTAGAATTGGCCTCTTACTCCATAACCGAAGAATCTGAATCTGAGTCTAGTACCATGGTGTTGGGGCAATCCTTTAGCTGGCAGGTCCCTACTGACTTCAAAGGAGGCACTGAAGGAAGTTCAGTTGGAGAGGCTTCAAAATGTTTTTCCCAAAAGCCTCTCAAAATTCGTCTAGGGCAAAGTTCAAATAGCTACAGTAGTACCTAAAAGGCAGAGAGTTCGCAGTTAGGTGCAGCAGCTAGTATGGTGTAAAGGCCTCTTAGAGGCCGAGACAGGAGAATAAGAGCTATATAGAAATGATAACAGTATTGGATAAGTACAAGAGTTGTGTTCTAAAATCCCTAGAAGTTAATTGTCATCGCGATATGTTTTTTTCGGGGAAGGTGTTATTTTCTTACATGCCATAGTCACTAAACTATGGGCTAAACTTCCGCGAACTCTAATATGAGAACCAATAGTTTCTACAGGCCGCAACCTTTATTTAATACTAGAAGTAACCCTTATTAACTACATGCCGCAAATGTTTATTAAACTATATATAGGTTATATTCACTCAGAGCAGCCCTAATTTACTAAAGGGATTATGTCACTCCGCGGCTACGCACTCAAGCAGGTTAGTATTTAGTCTGGGAAAGTTTAAAGATAAAAAACCCTAGAATATGAAGAGACCCTCTCAAGAACGTCAAGAATAAGATCGATTACCAAGTTCAAATTTAAACAACTATGTATTATCATATGGGTTCAATTAGTGGGGAAGTCGGTAGAAACAAACACGATTTTAAACCTATTTCTATCATGTGAAGATTGAATTCAAGGTTCAAGAGCAATTATATTCATATAAACAGATGAGAATTCAGTTTAGAACAAATATACGAGTCTAATTCTCAAAACAATCCTAGTTATCATGATTTTCAACATGAAGTTCCTATCGATTAGATGGACTTTTGGAATGAAAATCGAAGCAGATACTTAAAGTGAGTGGAAAATGGTTAGGAAATTACCTGAAAATGAAGAAACCGACGGTGCTCAGCCTTAGAACCACCACACGCAGCTGTCAAAATTCATCAAAAAAAGCAAGAGCACAAACGAACAGAGTTTGGATATCGATGTGCTCTCAAAGATTTGGATAATGTAATTAAGTCCAAGGCTAGAAAAAATATATAAGAGGGCGCGGGAAGACGAAGCATCTCCTTGGAGGTACCGCGACACCTTGAGAGGACTGGACTACTCCGCTGCAGCCCCAATCGCAACCTCTTGGCACTACCACTTACGAGTTTATTAATATGCCATGGATGTTACTCAGGCCTTCACAGAAGCTTATAGGACGCGACCCTATTCAACACAGGCTGCGACCCTACTTAGCACAGGGTACAAGCCTACTCAACTCCAGTACAGGGTGCATCACATACCACTTGGCCTTACATATATGTCGTAGACTTATACTATAGGGTGATGCACTCATAACTTTAGCCTCATGTGGGATGTAGCCTTCTGCTACGTTAGATACAACCTTATACTATGAAGGATGCGGCACTCTATGTGCCTACCTTATAGGTCGCATCCCCCTCATTCACAACTTCTCCAGACTTGATATATGTCACGTGCTTAGGGAAAGTGACACAACTCACATACCTCCTATAAATAAAGGTCAACACCTCAACATAGGGGGGGATTGGGCAATACCTGGAAAAGCCTTATCAAACTCTATCTACACAACCTCAACATACAGCTTGGGGGCTACTCACCTCCATCGTAGTCACACCTTCGGCACTCCGGGAACTGCTACAGCCATGTAATCCTTTTTATTTTCATACTTTTACGCCTCTTTAGTCTTGATTATATTATACAATGCAACGCATATCATGAGAATGGAGCAACACAGTGGACGTAGGCCTATTTTTGAGGCTGAACCACTCTATATCTTGTTTTCTCTCTCTTTTTACTAATTCTATCTGTTTATTATAATTTACACTTGAGTTGCTAGTACAAGAACAACTAGTGGATGATTTCTCGTATCATCAATATATATATATATATATATATATATATACAGTGATGTGTCGTATATATGTATGATTTATAAATATTTGTGTGAATAATATTCATAGTAAAGCATACATATTCTCGTGCTATCAGGGGAGGTTGCGTAATGTGAGTGAATCCTTTGGCTAGTGAATGCAGGTTGAGTATAGTCCCCAGGTCATAGTGTTTGGTTCAGGAGTGCGATGAATGGTGTCTGATTCGATCTCACTACCACGAAAACTATGGCTACCTCCACAATGTTTTTTTCTAAAATGGGGAGGTAACCATATCAGGGTTTCAAGTGGATGAGAATACCCGATTATTATAGCATCAAGAGAACATCCGGTGAGTGCCTACCCGGGGGATAGTATATATCTACGACTTATATGTGTGAATGTTGTAGGATGAGTACGTATATATGGTATAATTATGTACATGATAATATAGGATGAGAATTGTATTAATTATATAACTTGTGCAACAATTACATGGTATCAAATGAGAATTGAATTAAATAAGTTAGTGTGATTAATAAATTATAAAATGTATACTAAACTCACTTAGGATAGAGTAGTGGGGTAAGTAGGGGAATATAAGTGACAAGACTAGTTACGGGGTGGTTATCTAGGTGAGTCATGTATATAACGTTAAGCGTGCGGGTTAATGGAGGGGTGAGGTGTCCACAAGAGAGTGTACGATACTAATTTATATATGAAGAGCATTTCCATTTTAATTTTCTGCATTTAAATTCACTTTCTAAATATTTTCAAATGTTTTGGGTTCTAACCCTTGCTCTAAAACCTTTTAGGTTTCCTCCCAAAGGGGAGATAGGCCTAATTTTTTTAGAGGGTGCGTAGCTATAGTATATGTGGATACTGTGTAATATTTTCTTAGATGCCTATCTCATTTTCTCCAGATAGGGACATTTCCGTTATCGCTTTGGACTTGTACTCTTATATTCAGTTTGGCATGTATCAGTACTCTCTTTTATACTTTGCACTTTGTGGATTGCTTATATAGTTGATGTTATTCGGCTAATGTGTTTATCTGTTGTGTGACATGTTTATATTTCCTCTTGTGTTAGTTATATTGGATTTTTATTATATTGGTTGTTTTTGATTTAATTCAGAAGATAAAATTTGGCACTAGATTAATTCAAGACTAGATGGTTAGTAATTATTAATTTTTTGATAGTGATGCTAAAAATGAACCATATGAGGTTACTATTTATTTTGATATAGGATTGATAACCCGGTATTTTATTATTCGGGGAGTCACAGATGCTATCAGAGCATCAGGTTCTAGTATCCTTAGGATCTGTAAGGCTTGATTTCGTTTCCACGTTGCATCCTTTGGCATAGATCCCTATTGTTAGGACTGTTGACTCATCTTTATGTTTCTTAGCTATCGCTCTTCTACTATTTTTAGAATTTAATAAATGATTAAATAATACAACTCATTCTATGTTTCAGTTGCCGCCCAGGAAAGTGAAAGGTAGACCCGCGCGGGCAGCTGCCCGAGGAGAAGAGGGTGAGGCTCCTCAGGAGCCTGATGTGCCGCAACCCCATCTGCTACGAGGGTTCATTTCTACTGAGAAGGTAGCGGGTATAGTGGCATAGGTGATTAGTTCCTCCTTGATAGAAATCTCATCCCACTTTCCTCAGCATCAGCCACTACAACACTTGGCTCCAATAGGCCAGGCCCACCCACGGCCGACAGCGTGGCTTCGAGTTTTGGAGGCATTCCAGAAGGGCCCTCCCCCAGAGTTCCAGGGTAGTGAGGATGTGATTGCAGCTTACTAGTGGAGGCATGATATGCAGAGGCACCTACGGATGGTAGAGTGTAGCGAGGTGTAGAGACAGATGCTTGCGACATTTAGGCTGATGGGATCCACCTTTGCAGTGGTGGGAGTCCACTACCACAATTGCAAAGAAGGATTGCATGACAGTTATAGAGTTTTGGGTGCGGTTTAATCGTAAGTATTTTCCTTCGACCATCGAGACTGAGATGAGGAGGAGGCTAAGGGAGGTGACTCAGGGATACCGGTATATTGCCGAGTATGAGGAGGGGTTCAATCCTTTGGCCACCTTTGTACCAGATGAGGTGAGCAATGAAGAAAGGGAGAAAGCTATGTTTATTGATGGCTTGGTGACTAAGCATAAATTCTTCTGAATTTATTCTCTTAATTTAGTAGTTTTTAGCACCTCAAATAACATTATTGACTTGTTTTATCCCATATCATTACCATTGACTTCTTCTAACAAGTACCCCAAGTTTCGTGTATTTCTCATTATTTTTACAGGGGTTTAGTGCAATAAAATAGAGAAATAAACCGGAAGAAATGAAGAAAATTAAAGAAGAAAAGTCAAAGGGCAAAAGCGTAACTTTACACCCGGAGTTTAGATTTGAAGCCTAAATGAAATTCAAAGGCAATCCAACTACAAGAGTGTAGGAAGAAATGGAAGTCAAAGTGGATCTTTGGATCAAAAGATATGTTAAGTCAAAGTTAAGAAACAAACATCAAAATTGAAGAATATCAAACCGATCCGATTGAGGACGAGCTGATTCGAAAGTACACATTCCATTAGACTCCAGATTGATACATAACCGATGAAAAAATAACCGGTCCAGCACTAGACTGATTCGTCCAATGAAAAAAAGAACCGATTCGAATTTGGAATTGAACCAATTCGATGATATTCGGACCGGTCTGCCTACTGAAATTCTAGAATTTATTTATGGAACTAAAGAGTCATCCAGAGGCATAATGGGAGTCATGTTTTGGGTATATAGAGAAGCTAAGACTTAAAAGAAGGTGAACGTTTTAGTCATAAGTCTATTCACTAAGAATTGTTGGCTAGAAACTGTAGTTTGTAATTTTGGCAAAGAATTATTCAAGATTCAAAGTTCCAATCAAGATTCAAGTGTCAATTTCAGATTTGCTGATTCATTACAAGTATCATTTCATTTTCTCTTCTTGATTGCTTAATTTCTTTTCATTAGATCTTCAATTGTTCTATAATTCTTCATTATTAAACAAATAGTTCGTATATTAATGATTTCATACATAGTTAGAATGGTGTTTTCATCTCATAAAATCATGTATGGCTAAGTTTTTAAGAGTTAGGATGCATGAACACATCCCGATGTAAATTACCCATGTAGAAAATAGAATTAAAATTAAAAATTTGAAAGAGTCGTGTGGAATAATTTCACAACCATCGTAGATCTTTTAATATCTCTTGCCCTAGGTATTTGGGATGTTTAACAATACTATGTGCGTATAATCATTTAGCACCGCTTTATATTTACCTTTGATTTCATATGATGCGGGCTAGTATCCTGATATATGTAATGCTTAGGATCTATAAAGACTGGATTCATTCAAACTTTTATTTTACAATTTTAGTATTCTATTAGGGATTGGGGGATTGTATCCTGACTTAGTTTCTCTTATATTCATAACCCTACTCTTTCTATTTCTTTAGTTCTTCTGTCAGCGTAGTTCGTTCCAAAATTCAATTTCATTGAAATTTAGTCATAAGGAATTCAAAAATCATCAACCATCATCTTTTCTTTTCTTTGTAAGAATCAATTGAGGGTTTAAATTAACTATTTCTACATCGTTAAGAACTGTCAGCCTTGCTCCATGTGGATACGATCCCGACTTACCGGGTTATTACTAATACGACAGGCTTGCACTTAAGCTTATAAAGCACGCACTTTAGACACATTTGTGGCCGCGTCAAGTTTTTGGCGCCGTTGTCGGGGATGCTTAGGTTACATTTAGGAGAGTGAAATTGAACCCAATTTGATTCATTCATAAAAAAAAGAGTTGTACATGCAAACTCCTCCGTCGTCTCCAACCCAAGTTCATGAAAATACCATTACTAAAGTCAACACTGATACATCCCAAGCCCCTAACGTTCCACATTTTTCGGGTTTACCTTCTTCATCTCATAATCTACACACAACTCACACTTTGATTCAAACACTGAGTGGGGGTTTATAATCATTTGAGAGCAACATGTATGTGCAAGGTAGTACTAGCACTGGGGAGGGAGAATTTATTTATATTCCCATGAAAGTTCTCTTACTTCCTGAACGAACTGTCACTCCTAGATGCATTCTACTTCTGTACACTGCAGGAAAGTTCCACTTTTATAATGGGATGACCCAAAATCCTCTTGCATTCCATGGAATGGATTCTAAAAAGACATATCTCCATCTTAGAGAATTCAAAGAAGTGTGTGAAATATTTGGTGATCAAGCCTCTCTACAAGATGTTATCCGATTGAATCTTTTCTCTTTTTCCTTAAAGGATAAAGCTAAGACCTGGATATGGTCTTTACTAGTGGACAGACTGGAGAGATATGCAGACTAAGTTTCTCTCCAAGTTCTTTCCACAACACAAAACCAACTCTGTCAAGGCTCAAATTGAATCTTTTCGCCAAAATGAGAATGAAGCCTTTGATAAATTTTGGGAACGTTTTCAGGAGTTAGTTAGCGCTTTCCCGCACCATGGGTTTGAAAAACATCATCTCATTTCATTTTTCCATCAAGGGCTTACTACGGCATCTAAACAAGTCATGCAGACAATGTGTGAAAGACCATTTTGGGAGCTATACTCGAGCGATGATGAGGACCATTTGAAATATTTAGCCGGGACTACTCAAGCATGGGATGTTTCTGACCCCAATAGACAAAACAGACATCGACAAGTTTCCAACACGCCTATTGTGTCCGGTATTTATCAACTAGACAAGGACACTTTGTTAAACCTTCAACTTGATCAGTTGGAAAAGAATTTAAGAGACCTACTCGAGGTTCGATTGAGAGAAGCTACTGGACCTATTCAAGATGAAAAAGAGAAGGTGTATGCCATTTGTGCTGCGAGTTATTCCACAAAAGGATGTCCTACAATACCCGCCTATAAGATAATGTACACGGATCAAGTGGAATCTATAGGAGGGTTTAGAGTAAATTTTAATACGCCTCAAGGGAACGCGTACAATCCATCTTGGAGGAATCATCCTGGTTTAAACTTTGGGCAACAACAACGTGTGATAAATCCTACTTCACATGTTGATTTACCTACATCCCTCTGTAATTTCAGCAAGTGCAACATATGCATCCCCACATGCAAGCATCATCTCCTAGTCCATATGTTACCACACCTAAGCGATCTCGTGAAGATAACTTGAATCAACTCATCCAATCTCTAAAGGAGAACAGTGTTAAGTATGATCGAATGTTCACTGAAATTCATACTAACATCTCTAGGTTACATGGTGCATTGAATATCCAAGAGAAGGGTAAATTTTTGGCTCAAGGTCAAAGACCTCCCTAAGGTAAGACTACTATTAGCTCTATAACATCGAAATCGCAAGAGCAATGCCAAGTTGTCACCACTCTGCAAAGTGGTCGGGTAGTTGATCTATCCCTTTCCCCACATAAAGAACCAAAGGATAAAGAGGTTTCGATCGATAAGAAAGAGTCTGATGAGACCCCATTATATGTGGACGAAAAGGATGAAAATGGGGAGCCCAAAGTTGAAGTAAAACCGCCCATTGATGCTCCATTCCCTCAACGTTTGTCACCATCCCTAAAGGGAGCCTCCCGTACTGAAGTGCTAGATGTTCTTAAGCAAGTGAAGCTGAACTTGCCATTCCTGGATGCCATCCAGCAAATTACTACCTATCCCAAAGTCATCAAATATATTTTAACTATCAAACAAAGGCTTAAGGTGAAGAATAATGTCCTTTTATCACAAAATGTGAGTTTCGTCCTTCTTAATGATCTTCCATCCAATTTTAAAGATCCTAGTGCACCCATAATCTCGTGTGTAATTGGAGAGCGTAGAGTTGAACAAGCTTTACTAAATTTAGGTGCGAGTGTGAATATACTTCCATACTCAATTTATAAGAAGCCTGATTTAGGTGATCTTAAGCCTACACGAATCACTCTACAGTTAGTAGATCGCAGAGTGAAGATACATCGAGGTATTGTGGAGGACGTGATAGTCCAAGCAGACACATTATATTTCCCTGTAGATTTTATGGTTTGGGACAAGAATCCCTCCCTTCATTCTATCAATCATGTTCCCATAATTTTAGATCGCACATTTTTAGCTACAGCTAATGCTTTGATTAACAAACGGAATGGGCAAATGCAACTCACTTTTGGGAATATGACCCTCGAGACCAATATCTTTTTATATTGCTAATCAAATGGGTGATGAGGATGAAATTCACATGGTTGACCTTATTGATGAGGTTGTGGATGAGTACATTGAGAAATTCATAGGTGGGGATGTGCTAGAAGTTTGTTTAGTACAAAGTGTTGAGAGCAAGAATTCCTATATTGAGTTTGAGCGTGAAGTGGAGGAGTTGAGAGTATTGTTACAAAAAGAGGTGAAGATTAAAGAGTTGAGAGATGTTGACTAGGTTTTTAGATTTGAGGAGTTACCTCCACAGTTTTCACATATGATTCCCTCTCAGGAGACATTTCCTAGTCTCGAGTTAAAGAAACTACACTCTAATGTTAAATATGCTTTTGTAGGAGAGGACAAGACATTTCCTGTTGTTGTCTCTTCTAGACTAGAAAAAGAGCAAGCGGGTAAGTTTTTGAAGGTTTTGAGGAAGCACAGAGGTACTTTTGGTTGGTCTATAGAAGATTTGAAAGGTATAAGTCCCTTGATTTGTACCCATAAAATCCACCTCGAGGAGGATGTGAAGCCCTCGAGAGAAATTCAAAGGCGATTAAATCCAACCATGAAAGAAGTGGTTATAGCATAGATCATCAAGTTGTTAGATGCTGGGATTATCTATCCCATCTCGGATAGCAAATGGGTGAGACCAATTCATGTCGTCCCAAAGGAGTCGGGAATGACAGTAGTCGAGAATGTTAAGAAAAACTTAATACCTCAATGCACCACCATCGGGTGGCGTGTTTGCATTGATTTTCGAAAACTCAATGCCAGAAGAAGAAAGGAACCTTTTACCTTGCCTTTTATCGACCAAGTGGTTGAAGGAGTAGCAATCCATCCTTACTATTATTTTTTGGATGGATATTCTAGATATAATCAAATTGAAGTGGATATTCTTGATCAAGAAAATACGACTTTTACCTTTCCCTTTGGCATGATTGACTACAAATGTATGTCATTTATACTATGTAAGGCACCTGTGATTTTTCAATGGTGTATGTTAAGTCTATTTAGCAACATGGTAGAGAGAGGACTTGAGGTGTTTATGGAGGATTTAAGCATTTTTGGTCCCTCTTTCGACCAATGTTTAGCTACTCTTGAAAAAGTTTTATTCCAGTGTGTGGAAAAAAACTTAGTCCTCAATTGGGAAAAATGCCACTTTATGGTCACTGAGGGTGTAGTTATGGGCCACGTATTCTCATCCAAGGGTATAGAGGTTGATCGAGAAAAAATAGAAGTGATAGCTCAGCTACCCCCACCAAAATCACTAAAAGATGTGAGATCCTTTTTTGCGCATGTTGGATTCTATAGACAGTTTATCTAGGAATTTAGCGTGATATCTAGACCCTTTAGTAATATTCTTATAAAGGATACTCCTTTTGAGTGGAATGACACTTGTCAAAAGGTTTTTGATAAATTAAAAAGCATGTTGATTTCCGCTCCTATCATGCAAGCTCCGGATTGGTCTCTCCCATTCGAGCTTATGTGTAATGCAAGTGATTATGCGATTGGGGCTATTTTGGGATAGAGGGAAGATCATAAAGCTCATGTTATTTACTATGCTAGTAGGACCTTGTCTGGGCCACAATTTAACTACTTCATTAAAGAGAAAGAGTTACTAGCAGTCATTTTTGCCGTAGATAAATTCCGCTCATACATCGTTGGGTCACCCATCATTTTCTTTACAGATCATGCGGCAAACAAGTATCTTTTAACTAAGAAAGAAGCAAACACCCGCCTCATCAGGTGGATCCTACTCCTATAAGAGTTTAATCTCTCAATACAAGATAATAAAGTAGTAAAAAATGTTGTTGCCAACCATTTGTCACGGCTCTCGTCCGACATACCTAATGATTCAATACCCATAGACGAGTATTTTTCAGATGAGCAACTATTTTCCACTTCTTCTCTTCCCTGGTTTGCGGATATAGTGAATTACCTTCTCACGAGGGCCATTCCCTCCGAGTGGACACCACAAGAGAGAAATAAATTCATTATTTGGTCGCGTATGTTCTTCTACGATGATCCATATCTATTTAAATATTGCACTGATCAAATCATTCGAAAGTGTGTACCTGATGAAGAAATTCAAGGGGTAATCCAATTTTGTCATACGGAGCTTGTGGAGGTCATTTTTCTACAAATAAGGTGGCTGCTAAAATCCTGCAAAGCAGTCTCTATTGGCCCATAATTTTTCGAGATGTGAATACTTATTGAAAATCTTGTGATAGATGTCAAAGGATGGGAGCTATTACTCATCGTGAAATGATTCCATTAACCCCCATACAAGTCATCGAGTTATTTAATTGCTGGGGTATTGACTTCATGGGACCGTTTCCTCCATCCTTTGGATATTTATACATCCTCATTGGAGTAGACTGCATCTCAAAATGGGTAGAGGCAATAGACACAAGGACGAATTACAATAAATTTATGATAAGGTTCATATAAGAACACATACTTTCTCGCTTTGGTGTTCCAAAGGCGATCATAAGTGATAACGACACTTATTTCTGTAATAGCCCATTTGTAAAGTTAATGAGAAAGTATGGGGTTGTCCATAAGGTTAGGATGAGCTATCACCCTCAATCGAGTTGCCAAGACGAGCTAGCGAATTAGGAAATTAAGAATATATTGGAAAAGATGGTCGAACCTAACTGTAATGATTGATCACTCCGATTGAATGATGCACTATGGACATATAGAACCGTATTCAAGAATCCCCTTAGGATGTCCCCATTTCTCTTTGTGTATGGAAAACCTTGCCATCTTCCTATCGAAATTGAACACAAGGCATATTGGGCCATTAAGAGGGTGAACTTTAACATGGACAAGGTAGGTGAAGCACGCAAGCTTCGATTGAATGAGTTGGAAGAAATACGCAATGATGTGTATGAAAGTGCTAAAATTTCGAAGGAACAAATAAAACTATCCCATGACAAAATAATCCAATGTAAAGAGTTTCATTCGAGACATAAAGTGCTTCTTTACAACTCAAGGTTACACTTGTTTATCGAAAAATTGCGATCAAGATGGACTGGTCCATTCATTGTAAAGGAGGTATTCCCCCATGGAGATATCAAATTGGAGGATCAAAAAGGGGTAAACACCTTCAAGGTTAACGTAAAATGTCTCAAGCCTTATCTAGAGGCGTATGTTGCGGAAGCTAACATGATCTGGTTGTCGGACCCCATTTATGGGGATTGAATGGGATAATTTGGAAAGGTCGTCGCACCCCCAACATGTATGGGGTGAGTTATTGTATATAGTAGGGGTAGGACCTTAGGATAATTAGTAATTCATAGTAGTGCATCACAAGCAGAGAGGAGAGTCACGCACACATCACGTAAGTATTCCAGGTTTGGCTGGAAGTATTAGTAATTTGGAAGTCTGTTTGCATAGGAAGGCATGTTGGGAAACTCACACTTTATAGGAGTGTGACCCATATTCAGATCGGCGAAACAAAATTTTTCTTTTTATACCGGATCGGTCCAGTTATTAAAAAATGAACCAGTCCGGGCCTTTCAAATTGCAACAAATTTGAGGACCAAATCGATCCGGTACTTGGACCCGGACCGGTCCAGTGTCTATAGAAACTTTCCCCTTCCCGAGTTTAAGCCCCCCTTATGTCACAAATCACTTCCTTTCCCCCAAAATTCGTCCACTCTATTTCCCATACATTTTCCGTCCCACAATCCATCTCCACTTTCCCTCCAATTCCTTTCCCCCTTTTTCCTAATCACACCTATAAATCCAAACCCTTTATCCCCATTTTCCTTCACATCATCCCATCTATTTCTCTCTCACTCTTATCCATCACCCTATCCATCACTCCACGTGGCTCTTCCCCAAAAATACAGTTCTATTGACGTGCTACCCAATGGCAATGGCGAGTACCACTCACGCAAAGGACGATAATGTTGTAAACGCTTTTTCGGTCCCACCTGTAAGATTCACATCGAACAGAAAGTGTTATAGAATAAACTCCCCAATTTTGTGACAGGTATTTTCTTGCCACGAGGATGGTGTCTATTCTTCAACGAGACACATGGCTAAGTATGGAAAGCTGAGGCACGATCTTTCTATGGCTCTCTCGTCTGCACCGACGCGTTTGATTCCCAAGCATTTGTCGACGCCACACCTATCCCTTTCTCCTTATCCCTTCTGGCCCAAAAATTAGAATCCAAGGGCATAACTATCCCGGATGTCTTCACCTATCCCACTGACATCCCACCTATCTATAAAGCTACTTGAATGTCTCGTCTCGCCCTCGGTACCAATCGGGACACTGAGACTTTTCCAGTTGGTTATCTCACTGACAAAGCCCGCATCACTTTCCAGATTGTGTGTGCCAATATTTTGCAAACACCCAATGATTCCGCCATGCGTCCGTGCCAATCCACTTTGGTGTTTCACATGTTTGCCTCTGACACCCCTATACATTTGGCCGGTATTCTGTACGCCAATATTATTTTTGTGGCCTTCGATAAGAAAGGCAAGATGCCGCTCCCTTATGGTCGTCTCATTACATCCTTCCTTGCTGGTGCCGGTATTATAGATTCGCATGATAAACCTCGTCTTCCTAAACTCATAGGGAAAGAATCCCGCACTAGAAGTGTCAAACAATTGAAGGTGGTACAAGCACGGAGGGGTGATAGTGATGTATCAGAGGGTGATTCCGACGATAACGAGGAGAAAGATGTTGCGACGGATGTTGCGATGGGGGACGGGGACGAGGCTGAGTATGATGTGGATGCCGATCCAAATTATGTTCTAGTGGGTGAGGGGCTCACCGATCTCATGGTAGCTCTTGAGGCGCATTTTGACGGTGTTATGACTTCTTACCATGCCTACCAACGCGCTTACCGTCGTGATATGAGTATGTTGTTGCGACTTCAGGCTGATATTTATCGCCTTCAGTTGGGTCCCAATGAGCATTTTCCTACTTTTTTATGATCCTTCTGACCCAAGTGCGCCCGGTAGCTCGTACCCCCCTCCCGCACCATAGGCCACCATGTTTTGGTCATTTGACAGTCCACATCTGGTTTTGCTATATGTTAATCCATTAATGTTTTTCTCTATTGTGTATCACAACTATGTAGTAGTGAAAATTCTATGTTTTAGTTATTTTCTTGTTTTATCTCTTGCACTCATTATTTTGTCTTATTTAACTTTTCGTCCTTTTGATTGTGGACAATGCAAAAGTCTACGTTAAGGGGATGCTGATAAGTGCATATTTATAAAACTTCGTAAATTTTAATAAAAAACTTTGGAACTTTAGAAAAAGTCAAAAAAAAATTTGTTCAAAATAAAAAAATGGGATTTAAATTTTTCAAAAATGTCACCTTTATTCTATTTAAAGTCTCAAATTGTTAACAATCATAATGAACTAAGCCAAAATTTATCGAAGATGGAAACTAAAAGAAAATTTATGACTTAACGAATAAGTGTGGAGATTAGTCAAATCAGGTGAGATTTCGAGCCTTTCAATTTTTTTTGAGTTTTTAAATCAATCTGAGTTTATGATTAACTCAAAGTTCTTTTCAGCATTTTAATAAGTTGTTGATGATCTCAATTCTTTGTTTTGATCGATTACGAGAAATGTGTGAAATATTGTCTCGAAATGTGCGCTAAATATATCTCTAAAATAAATTCATCTCGAGATGCATATGATAACCTGATTGGCAATTTACACAATGATGTAGGCCCTCGTTTGTTTAACCCAAAAATATTAGCCATGGAAAACATTGTGAAAAATTATCCCTTTGCATCCCAATTTGAGCCTAATAAAATATTTTTCTTTTTATTTGATAACTCGAAAAACTCAAATAGCCCGGAATTGTGAAAAATTGAATATTCATCAAGTAAGTCCAAATTGTGCATAAAAAAAGTGTAAAAAAAAGAGAAAAAAAATTAGCAAATGTCCGAAAAAAGCACTAAGGGACATCATAAGGACATTTTCGAATTCCGAATATTCCGGCCATTCCCATATTACCCAATACCCCTTATAACCCGATAAAGTCGTAACCAAGTCCGAATAGCAAAATTAATTACGGCGTGGAGAGCTAAGACACTAAAAGATAATAAAAGAGATTAGAATGGTGTGACTAAGAGATGATGTTTCCCATTTCACAATAACTGTATTCCGATGATGAGATATTTTCACCATATATTCCCTTCTTTTCAATTTTGTATGCGTGAATTTGTGTCCATTATATTTACTCTGTATATTACGCATACCGAGAGAAAATAGCCACAATCGGAGTGATTAGTTTTTTAGTGCATCCGTAAGAATTTGAATCAAAACGAATTTTCAGAAAGTAATGTAATGCTCAATCGGTGGAAATTTGAGGTTTAATTTCTGGCTTTGCACACACACACACACACACTATGATTTGGGACATTTGAATATGAATTTATGATGATTATTTTTTTTTTGAAAAGTTTAAATTGTACAATTTTTAAGTATTTAGATATTTATTTAAATCACTAAAGAATTTTGTGGGTATATTCACTGCAAACCCCCACGAGACAAAACTGGTCCTACTAGGGTAACTTAAGGGTTTAAAGGCTTGTTGCATATGCTCAATGCAATCGCTTGCCTGCGAAAGCGGAATTGTTTTAATAAAGGAATTTCAAAAGTTAACTAGTTTCTTTTACATTGCTCGGGACGCACAAAGATCTAAGTTAGGTGGAATTGACTAAGCATAAATTCTTCTGAATTTATCCTCTTAATTTAGTAGTTTTTAGCACCTCGAATAACTTAATTGACTTGTTTTATCCCATATCATTTCCATTGAATTCTTCTAACAAGTACCCCGAGTTTCGTGTACTTTTTTTTTAATTATTTTTACATGTGTTTAGTGCAAGAAAAGAGAGAAAGAAACCGAAATAAAGGAATAAAATAAAAGAAGAAAAGTCAAAGCGCGAAAGCGTAACTTTACACCCGGAGTTCAAATTTGAAGCCTAATGAAAGTTGAGGATAATTCAACTACAAGAGTGTAGGAAGAAACGACAGTCAAAATGGGGCTTTGGATAAAAACGTATGGCAAGTCAAAGTTTAGAAACAAAAGTCAAAATTGAAGAATATTGAACCGATCCGATTGAGGACGGACCGATCCGATTGAGGACGGACCGATCCGAAAGTGCACATTCCATTAGACTCCATATTGATATAGAACCGATGAAAAAAGAACCGGTCCGTTACCAAACCAATCCGTCCGATGAAGAAAGAACCGATCCGATGATATCCGGACTGGTCCGCCTGCTGAAATTCTGAAATTTATTTGTGGAACTGAAGAGTCCTCCAGAGGAATAAGGGGAGTCATGTTTCGTGTATATAGAGAGGGTAAGCCTTAAAATAAGGAGAGATTTTTAGTCATAAGTCTATTCACTAAGAATTGTTGGCTAGTAACTATAGTTTGTAATTTTGGCAAAGAATCATTCAAGATTCAAATTTCCAGTCAAGATTCAAGTGTCAATTTCAAATTTGCTGATCCATTACAAGTATCATTTCAATTTCTCTTCTTGATTGTTTAATTTTTTTTCATTAGATCTTAAATTGTTCTAAAATTCTGCATTATTAAACAAATAGTTTGTAGATTAATGATTTCATATAAAGTTAGAATGATTTCATCTAACAAAATCATGTCTGGCTAAGTTTTTAAGAGTTGGGATGCATGAACCCATCCTCATGTAAATTACTCATTTAGAAAATTGAATTTAAATTAAAAATTTGAAAGAGTAGTGTGGAATAATTTCACAACCATCGTAGATCTTTTAATATCTTTTACCCTAGGTACTTGGGATGTTTTAGAATACGATGCACGTATAATCATTTAGCATCGCTTTATATTTACCTTTGATTCCATAAGAAGCGGGCTAGTATCTTCATATATGTAATGCTTAGGATCTATAAAGACTAGATTCATTTAAACTTTTAATCTACAATTCTAGTATTCTATTAGGTAAATTACTTTGGATTGGGGGATTGTATCCTTACTTAACTTCTCTTATATACATAACCATACTCTTGCTATTTCTTTAGTTCTTCTGTCAGCGTAGTTCATTCTAAAATTCAATTTCCTTCCAATTTAGTCATAAGGAATTCAAAAATCACCAACCATCATCTTTTCTTTTCTTTTCTTTTTAATAATCAATTGAGGGTTTAAATTAACTATTTCTACATCGTTAAGAACTAACAACCTTGCTCCCTGTGGAGACGATCCCGACTTACTGGGTTATTACTAATGTGACAGGCTTGTACTTGAACTTATAAAGCATGAACTTTAGACACATATGTGGTCGCGTCACTTATCCTGGAGGATCAGGCAACATCTGATTGGGAATTAGGCTTTAGTGATGTACACTAACGTGGTTAATGCAGCCTTACTCCATTTCCAGGATCATCACTTCCATCTTAAGTGAAGCAAAAAGGTTAGTGAGCGGAGCCAGTAGGGAAAAGCCAATGGAGGTTCTTCTAGTGGTGCACAACAGGGGCATGATACCCACCAGGGGAATCCTACTAAGCAATTTCATTTTGGAGGAGAGGGCCAACAGGGACCAAACTAGCATAAGGTTCCTCATGGCTTCCAAGGACAGAGGAACAATGGGGGTGTCCATCAGGGCCAACCTCAGGGACCACAATGTCAGGGTCAGTAGGGCTAGTTTCAGAGAGATGGGCTAAGGTGCTATTACATTTGTGTCCAGCCAAACCACGTAAAGAGTGATTGCCCACAAAGAGGTAGGGGCCAGCAGTAGGAATTTTTGAAAGGGCATCACGTACAGGGACCCCCAGTCGCACCAACTCCCTAGGTTCCACAGCAGCTGAGATATTTGCAGTACAGACGTGTGTCCAACATCCGAGATGTTTCGATTCCCCAGCATCGCCAACGCCATCGGCAGTAGAGGGTACACTTCCTATCTATGAACATGATGGTATTATTCTTTTATTACTGGTACATGGAATTCATTATTAGGACACGTTTTTCTAGATTTTTTGGGTTATTTAAAATTACTATTAGTCCACTCATGTGTGTGGAGTTACCAATAGCTGGTGGATCGCTCTTTTACCTAATTTGTATGGGGTATATATCGTGATTGGAGAAGTGACGTTACGGCATACCTCTTTGTATTAAATTTGGAGGTCTAAGATGTTATATTAGGCAAGTATTGGGTATCCAGTTATAGGGTGATGGTGAAAGGTTAAAACCTCAAGTGTAGATAATAAGGAGTCGGGGTCGAAGAAGACTTTGTTTCAAAAGAAAGATCCGTTAAAATTCGATGGAGGTGCGAAAGGGTAAATTACCAATGGATGGAGAACATCCAAATGGGATCACATGGGGTGAGACAGTTGACAATAGACCCATGGGTAGATAATACAGACGCGGATATGAAATCCTACCATAATATATTTGTACTAGACCCTGGTGAGTAACAGGTTTAGTAGAGGTATCGTTAATAGTGTGTATTTTTACCACGGAGTAGCAGGGTACTCTTCGGTTCCACCTGAAAGGAATGTGTGGGAACATTATGAAGATATATTTTCTGAGGATTAGCACGCTTAAGAGGTGATATTCGACGCATAGTTTCATCATGGGGACGAACGGGCTCGCAATGGTGGGTGTTTGTGGTAAGGACTCTTACTGATTTGATAGAGAATATGTTAGGTGGCCATGAAGTAGCAAGCTTTAGCTTGTTATTGATATTTAGCGCAAATGACTTAGTGATAGTGAGAGCACGATGGTATACGACTCTAGAGAGGAAGGAATCCATAATTTTTCATACGAGTATAGGGATAGATCTTGAGTGTCCTGGTTGTATAAGTAGGTAATGTTGTAAAGGAAGCATTGTGAGGATTTGCAGCTTGAGTTGATAATTGGGGCAATAGAGGGATGAATTATATAGTAATTAGGAAAGGTCATAAAAAATATTTGGAGGTTATATACATGATGAAACGCGAGATCAGAATTTGAGATAAATATGGTTAAATATGTGATGATTTGATATTTGTGCAGATATGCACAAGATCTGGGTTGTATGGACACCCTGGGAAGAGTCAGAGTCTCCACTGTGTAGATACTTAGCAGATTCGATGAGAAGACCCAATGGCGTTAATTTTTGATACATTTCGAAGACATAGGAATAAGATGTGCCTCGGGTTACGAGACATTGAAGTGTGGGGATATTTTGAAGTGACATTGAGTATGTCACAACCTATACTTTTTTACCACTAGGATTTGCAAGTGAGGCGGATATTAGTGGGAGTGTTGGACAAGGTAGCTATAGTGTATATATATTTAAGCACCGTCATATGGCGGGATTTTTTGGTATTAACCACTAGAGAGTATAATGTACACTAAGAGGAAGGTTACATTGTACAAGAGATTTATACTTTCAAGCATTATGGGATTGGCGTGAATGTTTTTCAAGTTTCAACTGATTAACATTAATTTGGGACTATAGTGGATTGCTATAGTAAGACTGGGAATTCGCGGTACGAGGGTATGAATTGTCTTTGCTAGGTTTCACCCGAGATAAGGGATAGCGTAGATATACGGATATGTATGTATAATGTGTTTCATATTAATGTATTAATATTGTTAATTGAAATCCCGAGGAGTAGGGGCATTACTGATGTGATTCAGGGTGGTTGGACTTATTGTCGAGTGGGGTGATATATCTCGGGATTTATTTTCGTGCAAGGAAACTAGTGATAGTAAGGGAGCGATAGAGTATGTTGTTATTTGGAGCATAAGAGTGAATATGAATACTGTTATGCCACAAAAGGGTAATTGTGATGTTATGACTGTGAGATTAAAGTTATATTACGGTTTAAAGGATAGTAAAAGTCGGGTTATTATTTCATGCGGATAAGTATGGGTGCTCTGGTTAAGTACAATCATTTAAGGATTATGTAGCACGACTAAAAGTAGAGGATTATAGAACTAATTAATACTGGGAGTACTAGGCTTATCCGAATTTCGAGGACGAAATTCCGTAGTAAGGGGGCAGTATGTAACACCCCATAAATTCAAGGACCTTTAATTAAATAAAATATTAGGATAAAAAGAATTTATTTTATTTGGAGGATTAAATTCATGATTTGAGAATTTTTAAATTTGACAAATTTATTAATTTGGTGAATTGAGGATTAATTATTTTGGACTATTTTATGTCGCCTTTTGAGGTCTTAAATTTGGAAGATGTTATAAATTAATTCGGATGTCGATTTTGAGCACGCGAGTGAGTCCGGTAGGATATAAATAGTCTAAAATGAGTGGCCTTATGTATATATTGAGTTTCATGACTTAATTAGACATAATTGAGCTCCAAATAAAGAGTTTGGGCCCTTTTTAGGGAGTCCATTGGCCCAAAAACGGGATTAAAGTTTTTAACCCTAACTGTGTTAGGGTAAGGCAACTCAAAGTCATTTTAGAAGACTAAAATTGTTGAGAGCTTAAGAGGAAAGCCATTAGAAGAGAATTTGGGAATTTTGGGAGATTTCTTTGAGAACAAAAGGAGATCCTTGAATTCAATCCAACATTGTCATCCAAAGGTTTTGATCTACAAATTAAGGCAAGTGGTTTAATTTGCAATTGTTAATTTTCATTTACCTATTCATATTGAAGACGGTGGGAATCAATTAATATGGTAGGGTTTGTGTTCATGAGAAATTGGGTATTTCTTTAATTGGGAATTATAAATTTATAGAGGTGTTAAGATTTTATTAAATTGATGCCCTAAGTGATGTCATTATTGGGGTTAGATTGAATATGATAAGAGGATGGAATTAGGATGAATCTTGGGAAGTTTTGATGATGAAATCCGTACAGAATGGAGATTTTAAGCATTTCATTGGCGGGTTGGGTTTTCTAGGAAGAATATAGAAGAAGATGATACTAGAGTCGTTCGAACAAACTGGTATCTCATTCAAACAAGAGATTTGTCATTCAAACGACATGGATGGTTGATTGAACGACATGTTAAGACTATCATATTTTCCCCCTCCCCTGATTCAGACCCGTTATGTATTTGAGATACACAATTTCTGCATTAGTTGATTCTGCAATCTTGGTTATGAACTAGGGTTTTAATTTGTGAATGATTACCTTTGAATTAATCAGAGGATTGATTAATTGAAGAATTAAGTTTCATGATTGGGAGATTTGAAACCAAACTAATTAAGTGGGTAGGATTAATTGAATGAAATTGGACGATGAATTAGAAATATTAAATTTCGGGCCTAGAGAGAGAGTTCAGGTATAATTGATAGTGTGACACCAAGGTAATGAAAATTTGTTCGCTCATAATTAATTGGAATGAAGTCGGACCATACACTTGCTTGTTTTAGGCTTGTGTATGGTAATAGTACACTGGTAGTCTGGATTTATCTCTCTATATATATACAGTGATGTATAGTGTGTATATATATATGATTTATAAATATTTATGTGAATAATATTTATAGTAAAGCATATCTATTCTAGTGCTATTAGGGGAGGTTACGCAATGTGGGTGAATCCCCTGGCTAGTGAATGTAGGATGAGTATAGTCCCCAAGTCATAGTGTTCAATTCAAGAGTGCGAAGAATGGTGTCTTATTCGATCTCACTACCGTTAGAAACTATGTCCACCTCCATAGCATTTGTTTATTTTTCTAAAATGGGAGTTAATCTTATCAAGGTTTTGGGTGGATGAGAATACTCGATTATGGTAGCATACAGAGAACACCCAATAAGAGCTTACTCCGGGGATAGTATATATCTACGACTTGTATGTGTGAATGTTGTAGGATGAGTACGTATATATGGTATAATTATATACAAGATAATATAGGATGAGAATTGTATTAATTATATAACTTGTGAAACAGTTATATGATTTCCAATGCGAATTGAATTAAATAAGTTAGTGTGATTAATAAGTTATAAAATGTATACTAAACTCATTCGAGATAGAGTAGTGGGGGAAGTAGTGGAATATATGTGACAAGGCTAGTTACGGGGTGGTTACCTAGGTGAGTCATGTATACAGTTGTATGGCATGTTTAGATTTCCTCTTGTGTTAGTTATCTTGGATTTCTATTATATTGGTTTGTTTCGATATAATTCATAAGATAAAATTTTGCCATCAGCTTAATTAAAGACTAGGTGGTTAGTAATTATTAATTATTCGACAATGATGCTAGAAATGAACCAGATGAGATTCCTGTTTTATTTGATATATGAATGATCATTCGGTATTTTATTAGGAGGGGTGTCACACACCAATCGGCTTGAAAGAAGATTTACATTGCTTAATTCCATGGCTTATACATCAATCCAAATTCTCACGTTGGTTGACTAAAAAAGAATGATTCTAGGGAGATCCTCAAATTGTACACAAAATAAACAATCGGTGATGTGTCAAACATGTATTGGTTAATGTCGCTGGCGCGGAACCACAAACACAAAAAACCAACCAATACTCGTGTGACACATCTTCGGGTTTGAGTTTTGTGTACAATTTCGAGGGTCTCCCTATAATTATTCGACTGAATAATCAGTAAACTAAGCTTCTATTAGTGAATTATTTTTTCAATCCGAATGTTAGGTGAAAAGGGAGTCCTAATTATCTCATTTCTTAAAACTTTTCATTTTATTAATATTAGTGTGATGGATTATTGCAACATTTGGAATGTATTCTCTACTTATAAATTATAGTATATAACTAAAGTTCACAGTGGAACCAGGTGTCGACATTTTTCGCATCCACAAGAAGACACATATACAATTTTAATGACTAAAATTAAGTTAATTCCTTAAATCTTTTTGTAACCCACATAATTACAAATTTAGAATACTTTAATTCAAAACTTTTCATATTATAATACACCTCTACGAATTCATGACTCTTCAAATGACCCATCCGTCTCATCTTTCTTTTCAATAAAACCCTTTTCCCAAGCCGACATATCATACAAAGAAAAAATCAATCCCATGAAAAATCACCAATATATGAGCTCTTCGAGTGGCACCTCTCCAAGGTACTATCTTTATGCTCTATTGTAGATTTCAATTCCTTTTCATATAATTTGTCAACTTATACTTTCATTAATAATTGTAGGACTTTCTTTGCTAATTGAAATTGTTCTAATTCCTTTAGGACAGATATAATTTTATGCCACTTTCTAATAATTCTTTTCAACTTATTCAATTTTGATATTCAACCATCAATCCCACTTAATTTAGGCATGAGTACTTTTTATTTATCTTAAAAATATATGAGGTTCATCACATGTAATTCACAATTCACCCGAAAATATCATTTATTGTTAGAGCATCTTGATGGTATGTTCAAAGTGTATAAAAAACTCATAGGTTATGTTATATTTGGAGACTGCTATGGCAGTTAAAACTCAAATTTGCACTACCATACCCTATTACTCTGATACATCTTGTACCATGTGACTTTATTTTTCTAATTGTTCGAGATGTTGGTTGTCAAACCTATAGAAATGGTTAATTTATCTATTTAGCTTTTATTTTGCTCTAATTACTGATTTTATGTTTCTATTTATTGTAAATTTATTTTTTACACATCGGTGGGTAAGAAAAATGTTTCAGGGAAATCATTGTATTTGAAGAAAACCATAACATAATTGTTTTTAATTAGTTTTTTGGATTTGAAGCAAATTACAATTTTTATTTTATCATTTAGGGTTATGTTTAACAAATTTCTACATGTCATAATTTGTTTTATGATTTCGAAAACACTATTTGGTATTTTAGTGTATACTTTAACAATTTCGTTAAAAACAACCGTACATCGCGGGGTTTTCATGCTAGTATTGAAGGGAAATGGAAGGATATATTCTAAAAATCATTTTCACCACACCCAGTATTATGGAAAAAATACTAATACTCCACCAATAAATGAGGTGTGTTTAAAAAAATAAAAATATAGGAAAACAAAGGCCTTATCAACTTATTAATTATCAGTGAATTATACATAAGTATGTTAAGAGCAAAAGAGACGGGAAACCAAAAAATATCTTTTGATGAGTATTTTAATTTTTGAAAATAAATATTTTGTTTTGAAATAAAAATTTAAATATGACCCAATATTTAATAGGATTGGGGGGTGTATCCAAAGCTTCTCATATATTTTAATAGGAAGCAAAAAATTATGCAATATAAAATTGAAGTAATAAAAGTTTGTCTATTCTAGAGATGAAAAGAAAAGAGAAAATAAAGGAAAAAGAAAAAAGTTTGAGATCCACATAAACCAAAATTATAATTTAGGCCACCCTTCAACCGTCAGTAAGGATTTGTTCATGATTTTGTTTTTTTAATAGAAAGCTTTCATCAACAACCATTAGTCTTCCAAGGCCCTGGATCTTTTGGAATCGTATGAAGAGTAGATGTTTGGTATAGTTGATTCGCTAGGAACTTGAAAGAGACATGAAATCGTGATATTTAAATTAAGATAAAATCAATTATCAAAGAGTGTTTAAATAATTTTTTAATATATATTTAATTTAAGTTATTTTATTTGTTCCAAAAATTCCCGCAAACACCCATTTAATTAATATTATCTTATTTTTAAAAGTTCGCGCTAGCGGCATTCTCCCCCCACCTTCCCCCACCCCCAATCCAAATTGTAGGAGCTTCGGCAACACTCACCAGAAATCTTTTTTGTGTGTGTTTTTATGTGCTGGGGGACTTTTTGTAACAAAATAAAAAAGTTTGAACTAAATATGTTTTAAAAAATAAATCGAGGGGGTATTTTGTATATGCCTCCTTAAAAAATTATAGTTTAAACATGTATTCATAGAATACACTAGTCAAAATTATATTTATAAAAGTAACATTTTTTGAATTGTCACATAAGAGTAACGAATTCAAGAATGAATTTGAATTTGAAAATTATGAAATTATTTAGTATTAATTAGGACTTGTTTTCAATTGTTTTGGTCCGTAAATATAACATACTAATATCAAATCAATTTTTATTTGATCAAATCAATTTTTATTTGATCAAATCAAAATTCGCAGTTTGACCGGCGAGCACAACAATCCATAAACCAAAATCGAACCGCGCAGTACATCAATAAAATCTTTTCTTTTTGTAAAATCATTTTTGGGATAAATATGGTGAATATTGATAAATTCATGTTTATGGTATATTTGATATTGATCTGTATATAATGATAATTTTTTGTGTCAAATCATACTCAAACCTGTTTATATGCATATTTAAGAAAAAAAGTAAAGAACTACAATGGTCTTTTACCTTTTCTTGTATCTCAATTTTGTTCCTCATCTTTCTATTTGGTTCAATTCCATTCCTCATCTTTCTATATCTTTCTATTTGGTTTAATCTCAGCCTTCACTTAAACTGCATCCATTCAAACTAAGAGAATATTGCGTTTTGTCTCGTAATATTTATTATACCCTCCAATCTACTACCCGAAATTAAAAATGCAAAAGGGAGAAGTATTCTCACACACTTATTATCCTCCCTCACTCCATGTTTTGTTTTAATATATGAAATGACAATTTCACCCTTCATTTTTCTCTCAACCCTTTGAGTGTAATGTAGATGTAAAATAAATTTAAAAACATTTAGAAAAATATTTTTTTTGCTTAAACATGTATTTTAATATAAAAGTGTTTTTTATGAGAAACCATTCTTGAAAAATGTTTTCCTTTAGTCTAAGCTATTTTAAGAAATAAAAAACCTTTTTTAAATTAAAAAAATAGTTTACTTTTTAATAAAAGAAGATTTCATTTAAAACTGGATTATAATAATTAAAATTTGTTTTTCATGAAAATTAATTATTCTAAATATTAAAAAAAATCGTCTTTTAAAAATTAATTGTTATAAGAAACTCTTTTTGACAAAAAATGTTTTTTTATTTAAAAAAAAGTTTTTAATGGGTTTTAAATTTTTAAATAAAACAAAAACATTAGAACTCCTTCTCTTATAGAAAAAAATAAAATAGTTTATTTTTTCTATAAGTAAAATATCGTTTATTTAAAAACTAAAAATAGTGAAAAATTCGTATAGTCATTTCTAAGATAAAAAAAAAAGTTAAAATTAAAAGAAAGTTTTTATTTATAAAAAGTTATTAATTATTTTCAAATTGCTTATTGTTAAAAACATAAATTATAAAAAAAAAAGTTAAATAGTGTATAATTTTTTCCTATTAAATAGTATACTTTGAGATGGGCTTTAACCGAAGAACACCATCCTTTCCTTTAGCCCATCTCAAAGTATACTAGTTAACCGAAAACAAATATACGCTTCTTAACTATTTTTTTATAATGTTTGTTATTCACTATGCCATATTAAAAAATAATCAATAGCATTTTTAATAGATAAAAACATTCTTTATTTTTAACTTCTTTTTACTTTATAAATAACTATATGAATTTTTAACTATTTTATTTTTTGAAATAAATTGTATAATAATTATGGGAAAAAATAATTTTTTTAACTCTTTTCTATAAAGAAAAATTGGGGGAAAGCGTTAAAAGACTTTTATTTTAATTTTAAATGTTTAAAACCCGTTAAAAACCTTTTTTTATAATAAAACCCATTTTTTTTCAAAATTCATTTCTTATAACAAATAGTTTTTCACAAATCAAACAATTTTTTAACTTTAAAATTATTTTTTTGTAAAATAATTTTTTACTTTTTATATACTAGTTGTAAAAGAAATCTTTTTTTTTTTAATTTTATAAAACAGTAAAATGATTTTTTTTTATTTAAAAGTGTTTTTGCATTTCTTAAAACATTTTAGAAAAAGGAACGCATTTTCAAAAATAATTTCTCATAAAACAACTTTTTTCTATTAAAAAACAAGTTTACAAATAAAAACTATTTTAAATGATTTTTAAATTTATTATACATGTAAATTACACTCAAAGGGTTGAGAGAAAAATGAGTGGTGAAATAAGCATTTCAAATATTAAAATGAAATATCGACTGAGGGAGGATAATAAGGGTGTGGGAGTAGTTTATTCCTTTTGAATTTTTTGGTTTTGGGTGGTGATTGGGAGGGTATAATAGGCATTGTGAGGGAAAATGCTATATTCCTTTAGTTTAAATTGATGGAGTTTGTGTGGCACCCCACGGAATCTCACAAGCAAGGTGGTCAGTCGCCGTTGCCATAATACGCCTGGCGTCACTAAATAAATAATCATTATTATCATGTGAGAGATATGAGACATATAAAAATTCATTCCGCAAGATAATAATGAAATTCATTCAAAATAATTAACCATTCATGCAATAATAAAATCCATCATCATGCTAATCTTTAAATTAATCAAACTTCAACTCAATATAAACTCTAATAAAATGGTCCAATTGTAAATATCTGAATAAAAATCGTAAACAACTGTGGAACCGATTGGCCCACAAAATCCAAAATAAGAGTCTCATAGTAAATGTGACGGAATAGAAAAATAAATCATAAACTAGTCAAGCATCTAAACTAAATAAGTCTCCAGCTGCACCACCAAAATATCTCTAATCACTCCTATGCAGCTACTCCAGTGCTATACTTGACATATTAGTCAACGCAATGGGTCAAATCCCACCACATGAATACAAGCTACTCTCCCCAATTAAGGTCTGTGAGCCCAGACAGTTGCATTATACATAATAAACACCACAATAGAGTATTTTAAAATTAAACAAGATAATTATTAACGTGTAAATAAAATAAACTATTATCGTCTAATCACGTAATTAAGACACCCCAAAAGTTTAAGTTTAACTTATGTTTGTAATAACCCGCACTTTTATGGAAAATTAAATTTAATAATTAAGTGCAAATTACGAATTTAAGAAATTATTGTGAATAGTAATTTTTGAGGTTTTCAAGGATTTTTTTATTTTCGATGGGTGTAATAATTACTTTTGCGATTAAGTAAGTAAGTCGGAGTATTTCAATAATATGTCCCAACTGGGTATAGCGACAGAGGATAATATTTTAATGGGAAAACCCGTATTGAGATGTAGTGGGTTAAATTAGTGAATTACGATCAAGTGCCTCGGATGGAGTTTTCGAGTGCGCGATGAGTCTCGGAATGGCCGAGATAGTCAGCATTGAGTATTCGGCTGTCGAAATTGGGTTTCGGGAGTTTTTGAATTAATAGGGACTCGCAATTGAGTAAACGAGTCATTTTTGGGTTTAAAGGGGATAAACCCTTATTTCTCCCTATAAGAGGCAAGGGAGAGTGGGAGAAAGAAAGAAAAGAGAGAAAGGAAGAAAGGAAGAAAGGAGAAGGGAGAAAGAGGAAAAAAAAAGGGATTTCTGGACCAAACTCCGTTGGATTTGACTCGGGGTCGTCGTATTTCATCCTCCAGGCAAGTGTGTACTTGCTTTATTTCATTTTGTGCATTTATTTCATATTATAGTTGGTAAACTATATGATTTTGGTTTAGAAACTTTGAAATAAATTTGGTAAAATTTGAATATGAGTTCACATATTGATGTAATGTAAACTCTTAATGACTTCTAGTGTTAAATCCATGTAAATGGAGTGAAGAAATGGATTGAAATGTGTTAAAATGATAAGTTGGGGTTTTTATAGTTTTAGGGTTTAAATCTTGAAGAAATGGTTTAATACCCCGAATTAATTGATGTGTTAGTTGTAAAACATATATTAGATGTTTATTGAGTTGTTGGATGAGTTTAGAGACAACAAAAATGGAGACTAATGGAGGTTTGGATTTTTGGAGAAGAAGGTGAATAGTGACCTACGTCTTATCTGAATCAATTCGGCCAGGACGAATCGATTCGGCTCTTGGTCAAAAATTGAAATTTGTAGATCTTTTCGATACGGTCGCGTGGGCGCCGACCGCGTATTTTTCTGATTTTGTTTGGATTTATAGTGGTTTTTCTACAAAACGCTGTTCCAGATTGAAATCGTTAGTCAAAAATTAAGGTTAGAATTAATTTGAGATAAATATTAGGGTTGTGACAACCCGCCTACTAAAATAATAGGTGGCTATCCCAATACTCTAATAATCACAGGAATCATAGATGGTCCGTTCTCAGCATCACTGTCGATTAAAATAATAGTACGAGATAACCACCAATTATTTTAGAAAACGGACCGTCAAATTAAAATTTTATAAGAAAAGAAAAACACTAGACAATCCAACTTACAAAAACGGTGGATACCAAAAATCAACAAGTAATAGAATACAATATACATAAATCAATAACCGAATAAGTTGTCGGTTAATAGACTAATACAAACAGGTTACACCGAGTATTACAATTTAAATATCATAGTAATATAAATGATTACAATGCATGGGCAACACGCCCGAATAAGTAAACTGTACATAACTAGAGTACAATGGGAAGAAGCGTCTATAATAAATATCCTACAATATCCGCAATATGCTATAGCTCCCTGACAACTGAAATGGAGAGGTCAATATGGGTGTTCTTGCGGTACAGCACCTGAACGGACAAAGACTTGCATGCAAAATAAAGAAATATAAACGGGTCAGGGCCCGGTTTGATATGGTTAACATGTGACTAAAATGCATGACAGTTAAGTGCGTAATCCTCTCTCAATTAACATAATACTTCTTGATGATGCTAAGATTTAGCACCACCAGATAAGTGTTAGTGAGCTCAAACAGTAGCAGCCATGGCAGCCATAGAGGTGTATGAGTGTATAAGTATGTAAGTGTATAGAAGGGGATGAGTATAAGAGGGAATAAGACAATGATGTATAGTGGTTCAGCCAATTTGGCCTACATCCACTGTGAGTGTGTGATCCACTAAGTATGGGCACTAATGGCCTTGGATACAATGCACATAACCCTCTCACCCTCTCTCTATTGTGTGTGTACAAGCAGAGTTTTAGCTAGGGCTACTGTTCGTGGATCGATCCCTGTAGGGTTGTGGGTGACAAGTATATATAGGTCTTGGGGGGTGTAGTGTACCCCCCCGGTAAGCATGGTGCATGTGAATAATGATCTAGCCAATCCCCTATTGACACCTGTAGATGCCAAATGATGACATAATATTCCCTCACGTGAGGGGGTGATTCGGTTGTAACGGTCTTCCACGTGTCATATGAGCCTCACGCGCACTGTTCCACGCGTCTCCCAAACCACGCGCTGTCATGATGTCACCCTCGGCCTATGAGCCGAGGCCGAGGGAAAAGTTTCTTCCGGCAGTGAGTCTGGCTTGATTATGTCCTCGTACTGTCGTACCCTCGTAGGGTCGGCCGGAGCCTGGTGAGGGGTCGGCCCCTCGTAGGGTCGTCTGGAGCCTGGTGAAGGGTCGGCTCCTCGTAGGGTCGTCTGGGCCTGGTGAAGGCCAGTTGGGGCCTGGTGGGGGGTCGGCCCCTCTTAGGGTCGTCCATTGTGGAGGCGACCCTCCTAGAATATAAACGGGTATATCAATCACCCCCCAGCCCTTAGCCATAGATGCTGTTGAGATGGCTGAGGGATAGTGTTTTAAATGAGATGCAGGTATGATCAGTTAGGTGAGTGACACCTGGTTAGGTACTCATTGTTGTTCCAGTTTCCAAGGCATGACGGCTGCACACTGCGCTTGGGTCCTTGCACCCTAATGATGCCTTCCTCGTGGGCTGTGTCCTGCCTTGGTCAATGGGCCCACTCATTGCTAAGGTATTTAAGGTATTTTCAAACCCTTTCTCTTCCTTCTTCTTCTTCGCGCCTAAGCATTCTCTCTCTCTAGAATTTTCAGCCTACATCGCCACTTGCAGCCTTCGATTCTTCCAGGCCTAGCAGCGTTCTTATTCTCTCCTCATCAGGTAACCTCTTTCATCCAGTGCTCTCTTTTTCTTTCATTTTCGTTCGTTTTTTAGGCTCGTAGGCAGCCATTTTCCTTAAGTTGTGCCATAACCTTTTCCGGTGTATTTTCCGGTGTCTTTTCCGGTAACTGGCTCTTGGATGTTCTTGAGTGTTCTTGAGTGAAAACCTTTTGAGTTCTTTGTTTAATCCAAAAGTCAAATCTGGTCCACTCCCCACTTGTTTGTAGTTAAATTACCCAAGTCTAGTATAATTTCTTTAAGTGTTGGGTCTTCCCCTTAATGCTTAGGAGGCTTTACAACCTGGTGTCTGAATTCCCGTCTCTGAGAGAGAAACTATTTACCGAGATCAGACGAATAGAGGAAGAGTAAGAGAGGAGACGAGGGGCCGACCCTAATTGGGTACGACCCATTTTTCCCATTCCTCTTGCCACCATTAGACCATCTGAACCCTCTGAGTCTTGTGGGTCGTCGTCTCGTCCGGCCGAGACACCCAACCTAAGTGAGATGGACGAGAGAACCTCCTCTCCAACTGGTGCTGGAACTTCTGGTAGAAGGGACTCTCCTGACCTTAGCCCTCCCCGAGAGGCCGAGGGTACGATCCCCTCTGAGGCTGTCCCTGTGACAACCCTATCCCCCAACGCCTTCCAAGTAGCATTTCCTCAGGGTCCTCCTGCAGGTGATGAGGGGGATGAGGACGATGATACAGATGATGAGGTTGATACCTCCCATGCCTCGTCTTTTATCTCCTCTGTCAGGGATAGGGATCTTCTGATATGGAGGCATATTTACGGAGTGCCACCTGGGGTGACTATGAGGGTTCCCTCCGAGGACGAGAGGGTCTTTGAGGGTGAAGAGGGAGAAGTTGCAGTCTACGAGCAAATGTTCAAAGTAGGTGTCAGACTTCCCTTTCACCCTGCCATTATAGATATTCTGTCGGCTCTGGGCGTCTCCCCCTCGCAACTTCCACCCAATTCTTGGAGGACGATTCTGGGGTACATCTCTCTGTGGAAAAACGCTTTCACTGACGAGCCCTCGTCCGACGTGTTCTTGGCCTGCTACAATATCACCTCTTCATCTAAACAGCCCGGATACTATCATCTGGGAGCGAGAAGGTCTGAGAAGAAGCTGCTCCACGTGGCTCAAACTTCCAATCATGATTGGAAAAAAAGGTTCTTCTTCATATCTGGGGCATGGGAGAGCTCCACCGAGGCGTCCCCTTCTGCCGATGCTCCGAGGGTTCCTAACAGATGGTCTAACCCTTCCATGAAAGCTAGGTCAGACCCCGGACTTAGCTTGGAGGAGAGGGATATTGTTGAGTATCTGAGGGGACGAGGGAGAGAGGGTGAGATCCCAAAGTTCGAAGATTTGATGACCCCTCGCTTCCTTAAAGAATCTGGTCTGAGGGTCGGCCCTCTGACAGAACTATGTGAGTTATACTGAACATTTTCCCATCTTTACTTATTTTTGAAGTGTTCTCTCTTTATCTCTGAACTTTTCTGATTCATCGTATCCTTTTCAGGTCGTCCTGCAGGCGTGTCAGATTATCTCTGGGATATGACTGCTCCAAGCCTTCTTGCTGGTCTGTCAAAGAAGAAGGGGAAGGAGCCTCAGCAAGCTCCTAAGAAGACAAGGGCCTCAGGGCCGACAGTTGTTGAGCCGACATCTGTTAGTCACAAAAGGAAGGAGCCTGAGGCTCCTGTCGAGCCTCGTCCTGACCCTAAGACGAGGGCCAGGGCCGAGGCCTCTGAAGGAGCAACCTCTTCACCAAGCATGGGGGCCTTCTGGTCTCAAAATCTGTCCCATCTGAGGGCCGACCCCTCATCTCTTATCGCCAACCTGAGGGCAGCAAAGGCCTCTATGTTCTCTGCACCGTCGGCCTCCGACTTCGAGTTCTTGGCGCAGATGCCTCCAGCCAAAGTGTATGACTACGGTCTGCACTCCCTTGCTCAGGTATTGGCCCTGACCTTTAATTTCATTCTTTCACAAAGTGTTTCCTCGGCTCCCCTTGACGCATCTTCATTTTTCTTGCAGTCTGTTTGTGCCTTCACCTCTGCCACCAAATGGATGGCCGAGAATCAACAGAAATTCCATGAAGCTGAGAGGGCCATCCAACAAGAGGCTGACCTACGGACAGAGCTGGGCACTGCGAGGGCCGAGCTGGAGAGCACAAGGGCTGAGCATGCTAGAGTCCTTGATGAGCTGACGAGGCAGCATGATGCCGATATGCAGGCCAAGGACTTGTTGATCAAGGACAAGGACTTGTTGATCAAGGACAAGGATGAGGCTCTGATCAACCTGGAGGCCCGTCATAAGACTGATCTGGAGGCAGCCATCAAGAAAGCTGAGGCTGACGCTGTGGAGGCATACAAGATTTCAGACGAATTTCAGGGCTTCGGCCTTGAATATCTTGAAAGGGGGATTAGGACGGCCTGTCGGTGGGTAGTCCTCAGATTTGGCGATGTCGTCTCCTCTGTTCGCCCATCATTGGAGGGTGTTCAACTGGACGACCCCCTAATTGCCGAGGCCCTCAATCAGGTGGAGGCCCAAGCCCAGATCGAGGGGGTTGGCACATCTGAAGATGATCCGGCGCTGGTAACTGAGGGGACCATTCCCATTGATGTTGAGGCCCTGCCCTCTGATGTCGTCCCCTAGGGTGGCTGCCTGTAGCCCATACCCTTGTTTTTGTATTTTTGTTCTGTATATTGTAAAACACTTGATGCTTTATATTAATACCATCGTCTCTTCCTTTCACAACTGTCTCCCATATTTAATTCTGTTATGGTTTGTTCCTTGCAAATTTGCTTCTTCGTTGATGATGATGATACTAACCCTTCCCTCGTCTTTTTGAGGACCAATGTGGGGTCGTCCCCTCATCAGGCCTCATTATAGCCGAGGATTCAAATGATCAAATTAATGATTTTTAAATAAAGTCTACCCTCATCTTTCTTGAGAACAGTGGTGGGGTCGTCCCCTCCACTGGTCCTCATTATAGCCGAGGGTTCAATGAACCAAATTAATGATTTTTATGTAGTCTACCCTCGTCTTTCTTGAGAACAGTGGTGGGGTCGTCCCCTCCACTGGTCCTCATTATAGCCGAGGGTTCTGATAACCAATTTAATGGTTTTTAAAGTCTTCCCTCGTCTTTCTTGAGGACAGTGGTGGGGTCGTCCCCTCCACTGGTTCCCATTATAGCCGAGGGATCAACTTTCCAATTTAATTGTTTTTAAAGTCTTCCCTCGTCTTTCTTGAGGACAGTGGTGGGGTCGTCCCCTCCACTGGTCCCCATTATAGCCGAGGGATCAACTTTCCAATTTAATGGATTTTAAAGTCTTCCCTCGTCTTCTTGAGGACAGTGGTGGGGTCGTCCCCTCCACTGGTCCCCATTATAGCCGAGGGATCAACTTTCCAATTTAATGGATTTTAAAGTCTTCCCTCGTCTTTCTTGAGGACTGTGGTGGGGTCGTCCCCTCCACTGGTCCCCATTATAGCCGAGGGATCAACTTTCCAATTTAATGGTTTTTAAAGTCTTCCCTCGTCTTTCTTGAGGACAGTGGTGGGGTCGTCCCCTCCACTGGTCCCCATTATAGCCGAGGGATCAACTTTCCAATTTAATGGATTTTAAAGTCTTCCCTCGTCTTCTTGAGGACAGTGGTGGGGTCGTCCCCTCCACTGGTCCCCATTATAGCCGAGGGATCAACTTTCCAATTTAATGGATTTTAATTTAGTCTTCCCTCGTCTTTTTTGAGGAGAGTGGAGGGGTCGTCCCCTCCACTGGTCCCCATTATAGCCGAGGGATCAACTTTCCAATTTAATGGATTTTAAAGTCTTCCCTCGTCTTTCTTGAGGAGAGTGGAGGGGTCGTCCCCTCCACTGGTCCCCATTATAGCCGAGGGTTCAACTTCTTTGCATGTATACTAGAACTGATAACCACTGGATGAGGGAAACACTGATACTTCTCATTAATCTTCAATGTGTTCTGTCGAAACAATGCTTATTACAACTATGGCTTATCAAGACCTTGCAACACTACTGGTAGTATTTTTTCAAATGATCTGCATTCCAGGGGTTTGAGAAAGGTTCCCCCTCCAGGTTTTCTAGCCTGTAGGTCCCAGGGATGACTTCATCGATGACCCTATATGGGCCATGCCAATTAGGGTGAAGCTTGTTGGGCTTTTGCCAAGTCTTCTTGAGGACCAAGTCCCCCACTGCGATGGGCCTATGTTTCACCCTCTGATTGTAGAACCTTGCAGTCCTCTGTTGGTAGGAAGCCTGCCTTATCTCAGCATCCTCCCTTCTTTCCTCAATCAGGTCTAGGTCAAGTCTTCTCTCTTCCATATTCCCCTGGGGATCATACATTTGGACCCTATGAGTAGGAAACTCCACTTCGGTGGGGATGACTGCTTCTGATCCATAAGCTAACATGAATGGGGTCTCCCCGGTAGGGGTCCTTACTGTCGTCCTGTATGCCCACAATACTGCATATAACTCCTCGACCCATCTTTCTTTTGCCTCCTCAAGCCTCTTCTTAATCCCATCTAGGATTGTCCTGTTCGTAACTTCGGTTTGCCCATTGGCCTGAGGTCGGCCTGGGGTGGAGAAAAATTGTTTGATACTTACCCTCTCACAGTACTTCTGTAAAGAGGCATTCTTGAACTGGGTCCCGTTATCCGAGATGAGGGTGTTGGGTAGACCATATCTGCATATCACATTCTTCCAGATGAACTGGAAGGTCTTCTGCTCCGTGATCGTGACCATCGGCTCGGCCTCTACCCATTTTGAAAAGTAGTCAATTGCTACGATGAGGAACCGATAGTTATTGACTGCTCTCGGTAAGGGTCCTATCAGATCAATCCCCCATATTGCGAACGGCCATGGGGATGCAATGGAGGTGAGAGGCTGGTGAGGTTGATGAGGGATAGTAGCAAATCTTTGGCATTTATCACACTTTTTAACATATGCGGCAGCATCTTTCCCCAAGGTCGGCCACCAGTAGCCTTGGGTGATCACCCTCTTTGCCAAGGATCTACCCCCAATATGGCTTGAGCACGACCCTTCATGCACGTCTTGCAAAATGGAAGGGACCTCTGAGGGATGCACACACCTAAGTAAGGGGAGCAGAAACCCCTTTTTGTACAGCGTGTCTCCGATGACAGCGAACTTTGCAGCCCTGTATCTCAGCTTCTTCCTCTCTTGGCTTGCTTCTGGCATCTCTCCCCCTCTAATGTATCTGATCAGGGGGTCCATCCATGAAGGTTCTTGAGAAACATTCATGCAAATGCCAAGTGTTCCCTCGTTGTCTTCGATAGTTGGTTGAAGCAAAATTTCTACCGGGACTGTCCTCCTTATGTCTGTCCTAGTAGCTGAGGCCAACCTTGCAAGGGCGTCAGCACGGCCATTGTCGAGCCTAGGTATCCTCTTGAATTTCACTTCTTTGAAGTTTTTCAGCAATGACCTCACCTTATCAAGATACCTAGCCATCCTCTCGTCTTTGGCCTCATAGGCTCCTAGTATCTGATTCACCACCAGCCTTGAATCACTGTGAACCAAAATTTGGCTGACACTAAGGGATTTGGCTAAGGAGAGGCCAGCTATCAAGGCCTCATACTCAGCCTCATTGTTGGAGGCTTTGAAATTGAACCTCAGGGCGTACTCGACGTCTGTGCCATCGGGTGCTGAGAGTATCAGTCCAGCACCACTTCCGCTATCACAGGAGGACCCGTCAACGAAGAGGCTCCACGGAGTCTTTCCTTCAGAAAAATTTCCCTCAGAGAGGGACCCCTGTCTAAAGATGTATCTTCCCTCTTCGTTTTCAGTCACTTTCCTTCTAGCGGTGCTCGTCTCAGCCATTTCTGCAGGTGTGTCTGCGGGTCTGTCTTCTGTATCTGCCTTCCCGAGGGTCTCACCCTCGGCCTCATCTTCTTCCCATGTGAACTCAGCCACGAAGTCTGCCAAGGCTTGCCCCTTAATGGCTGTCTTAGGCTGATACACAATGTCAAACTCCCCCAGCTCTATAGCCCAGGTCATTAGCCTTCCTGATTTTTCAGGCTTGTGTAGGACCTGCCTAAGAGGAGAGTCAGTAAGGATGACCATAGTATGGGACTGGAAGTACGGTTTCATCTTCCTTGAGGCATGAATCAAGGCATAGGCCAACTTCTCCATCCTCGGGTATCTCTGCTCTGCCCCCTGGAGTGCCTTGCTGTTGAAATATACGGGCTTCTGTATCCCATCTTCGTCTCTTACGATTGCTGCACTGATAGCGGATTCTGAGACAGCAAGGTACACGTACAGTCGTTCACCCTGCACGGGTCGTGACAGCAACAAGGGAGACCCTAAGTATGATTTCAGCTGCTTGAAAGCCTCATCACACTCTTCGCTCCATTCAAAAGCTTTCCTGAGTATCTTGAAGAATGGTAGACACCTGTCTGTAGCCCTTGACACAAATCTGTTCAAGGCAGCCACTCTCCCTGTGAGCCTCTGAACGTCTTTAATGGACTTGGGGGTCTTCATCTCAATAAGGGCCTTTATCTTTTCAGGATTGGCCTCGATGCCTCTTTGATTGACAATGAACCCCAAGAACTTCCCCGCTCCGACCCCGAAGACACACTTGGCCGGATTGAGCTTCATTTTGTATTTGTCCATTGTATTAAAGGTCCTTTCCAGGTCTGCTACATGATCCTCTGCCTTCAGACTCTTAGTCAGCATGTCATCTACGTAAACCTCCATAGACTTACCAATTTGGTCTTCAAACATTTTGTTCACGAGGCGCTGGTACGTTGCCCCCGCATTTTTTAGGCCAAAGGGCATGACCCTGTAACAGTATGTCCCCTTGTCAGTGATGAAGGCGGTCCTCTCCGAGTCCTCAGGGTTCATGAAAATCTGGTTATACCCTGAGTAGGCATCCATGAAACTCATGAGCTCATGGCCTGCGGTAGCGTCTACCATCTGGTCGATGCGGGGGAGAGGGAAGCTGTCTTTGGGACAATGCTTGTTGAGGTCTGTGAAGTCCACGCACATTCTCCACTTGCCGTTGGCCTTTGGGATGATGACTGCATTGGACAGCCACTCAGGGTAGATGACCTCTCTGATAAATTCAGCGTCTTCTAATTTTTTAACCTCATCCCTGATGACCTCATACTTTTCTCTAGAGTAAATCCTCCTCTTCTGCTTTACCGGCTTCACTCCCTCTACCACATTGAGTTTGTGGCACATGATTTCAGGGTCGATCCCTGGCATATCTACATGGCTCCACGCGAAGACGCTTCGCCTTCTCCTCAACAGTTTGATGAGGTCTTCCTTGATACTGGGCTTCAGAGATTTGCCAACTTGGACGGTTTTTCCCGGGTCATCCTCATCGAGGGTGATGGGTTCTACCTCCTCAGCGGCCTCTCCTTTTTTGAGCTTCGTCTCGTCCCTGGGGTCTAGGGTATCAATGTTGTAAGTGGCTGTAGCCCTCTTGTGTGCCTCCCTTTCTTCAGCGGAGTTGTAGTAGCACTCTCTCGCTGTCGTCTGGTCTCCCTGAACTTCCCCCACCCCATAAGGGGCAGGGAACTTAACCATCTGGTGGACCGTGGACGGCACAGCTTCAAACCCCTTGAGGGCCACACGTCCCAGTATGATGTTGTATGCCGAAAACACATGCTCATCCAGCACAAAGAAACTGACCCTCTTAGTGAGCCATCTCGGCCACTCGTCCCCCATCCTGACATCAGCCTCATATATTCCTAGGGGGTGAACCTTCTCCCCACTGAACCCAATCAATGGATGATGGTAGGGGACAAGTCTGGCACGACTGAGGCCCAAGGCCTTGAAGCATGGCCAGAACATCACATCTGCGGATGAGCCCCCATCCACCAGGATCCTCGGCACTTCGCACCCGTGCACCCTGGTGGTGATGACGAGAGGGTCATCATGCGGGGCCAATAGGCCCTTGAAGTCCATTCTTGAAAATCCCACAACCAAAGTGTCCATATCAACCTTCTTCCTTTTTTCTAACTTGACCTCTAGGGAGGTCGAGTGCACCGTCTTCGTCACTGCCTTAGCCTCAGCGACATGGGCCTTCCTGTCGGCGACCTCAGACCCTCCTCCTGCAAGTCCCCCGGAGATCATTCCCACCCCGAGCGAGATCATATTGAGCCTCTTGACAGGGCCTTGGTCGTCTCTCGGCGGGAGGTCAGGGTCGTCCTCATCATCAGAGGGGTCGTCCCCTCTTTTTTGAGGACCTTCTCTGCAGGCATCGACTCGCTTCTTTCTGGGGTCGTCCCCTCGGCCCCTCTTGAAGTCGGCTTTGTCGACGTACTTTCTGAGCTTCCCTTCCTTCAGCATCTTCTCAATCTCATCTTTCAGAGCAAAGCATTTGTCTGTTACGTGGCCGTGGTCTTGGTGAAATTCACACCACGGGTTCCTATTTCTCTTGCCGGGGGCTGCCCTCAGCTTCTCAGGCCACTTCAGTGTCCGGTCACTCTTTATCTCATTGAGGATCTGTTCACAGCTGACCGTCAGAGGGGTGTACCCCGCGAACTTATCATCCATGGTCCTCTTCTTCCCCTCTTTGTTCTTCTTGGGGTATTTATTCCCACTTGCACCTCCTTTTTCGTCTTCATGTTTTGCGGCCATCGCCTCTTCGGCGTTCATCACCTTCCCTGCTGTTGACAACAGCTCAGCCATCGTCCTCGGAGGGTCTTCGGCAAGCTTCCATAATAGCTTCCCCTTCTGGAGCCCTCCAATCAGGGCTGTCATAGCTATGCTCTCCTCATAGTCTTCCACCTCCAGCTTCTCTTTATTGAATCTGGCTATGTAGTCTCTCAGAGTCTCGTTCTTTCCCTGCTTAACATAGAGCAGGTGTGTGGTCTTCTTCTGTGGCCTCACCCCAAAGCAGAAATTATGGATGAACAAGTCTGCCAACTGCTTAAAGTTTCCAATAGAATTTTTTGGAAGAGACGTGTACCACACATGCGCAGCCCCTGTCAAGGTACCAGAGAAGGCACGACACCTCATCTCATCTGAGATAGAGTATATGTCTGCCGCCGACTGATACATTTCCACGTGGTGGACAGGGTTGGTGCTCCCATCGTATCTTGGGGTGACCACGGGAGGCTTGAACTTCGATGGCGTGGGGAAGTTGACTATCTTTGCCACAAAGGGTGAGCCAATGGTGTATCCCCTCTGAAGAGGGTCTCGGCTCTTCAGTATGTCGCCAATCTTATCCTCTAACCTCTGGATTGAGTCATTCCAGGGCCTCACAGGGTCGGCCTGGCCGATGTTATCCCCTGCTGCCTCTCGGAGGTGGATGGAGGGCTCCGCTACGGCAGGCCTGTGTCGGCTATTTACTTCCCTTTGGCCGTCATCCCGTCTTTGGGGTCGGCCTTCTGCTTCTTTCCTAGATCTCGCTGCGCTTCTTGACTTGGACAACTTGTCTCGCAGGTCATTCACTGGGCCCAGCCTCTCGAAGGCCGACCCCCTGCTCAGGCGGTCAAAAGCAGAGCCTCTTGGGCGATCATCAGGGTTTGGTCTCCCGCACTTTCCTCTACTGTCCTGGAGGGGTCGTACTGTATTGTTGGAGACCTCATATGGCTCCCAGCATTCTACTGGAGCCTCTTCTTCCTCCAGATCATCATACCTGTCCTCGGGGCAAGGGTTTCCTTGCCTCCCCAGGCGTAAACGCCGGGGGTCAGCAACATCCCTACGCCGCTGAGGGGGTGGCAGGTCTTTATGTGGTGCCTGGGGTGGTCCCCTGGCCTCATGATGTCCTGGAGCTGCTGCCGGAGTAATCATCTCAGGTGAGACCCCTGGTGGTCTCAGTATATTCTGACTTAGAGCTGTAAACTGCTCCTGCATCATCCGCTGGCTGGCTGCCAGAGACTTTAGGGCTGCTGCCACATCAGCCATCTCAGACTGAGGTGGTGGCTGACTGGAACTGGGTCTTCCCCCATCATCCGGCGGGGGAAGTGGTGGCGGTGGCATCTCAGGTGCCATGTGCTTGAGCTATGAAGAGCTGAACTGAAGAAAATACTGGTTAGCTTGGGAACCTTAGTAGGTCTCTTTCAATGGTGAAACACCTCCTCTCAGGGGGAGTGTTGGTTCACCACCAGAGTGCCCAGTGAGGTCAAGCTGTACAAAGGAAGAGATGTCTTCTCGTTCCCACAGACGGCGCCAAACTGATGATGCTAAGATTTAGCACCACCAGATAAGTGTTAGTGAGCTCAAACAGTAGCAGCCATGGCAGCCATAGAGGTGTATGAGTGTATAAGTATGTAAGTGTATAGAAGGGGATGAGTATAAGAGGGAATAAGACAATGATGTATAGTGGTTCAGCCAATTTGGCCTACATCCACTGTGAGTGTGTGATCCACTAAGTATGGGCACTAATGGCCTTGGATACAATGCACATAACCCTCTCACCCTCTCTCTATTGTGTGTGTACAAGCAGAGTTTTAGCTAGGGCTACTGTTCGTGGATCGATCCCTGTAGGGTTGTGGGTGACAAGTATATATAGGTCTTGGGGGGTGTAGTGTACCCCCCCGGTAAGCATGGTGCATGTGAATAATGATCTAGCCAATCCCCTATTGACACCTGTAGATGCCAAATGATGACATAATATTCCCTCACGTGAGGGGGTGATTCGGTTGTAACGGTCTTCCACGTGTCATATGAGCCTCACGCGCACTGTTCCACGCGTCTCCCAAACCACGCGCTGTCATGATGTCACCCTCGGCCTATGAGCCGAGGCCGAGGGAAAAGTTTCTTCCGGCAGTGAGTCTGGCTTGATTATGTCCTCGTACTGTCGTACCCTCGTAGGGTCGGCCGGAGCCTGGTGAGGGGTCGGCCCCTCGTAGGGTCGTCTGGAGCCTGGTGAAGGGTCGGCTCCTCGTAGGGTCGTCTGGGCCTGGTGAAGGCCAGTTGGGGCCTGGTGGGGGGTCGGCCCCTCTTAGGGTCGTCCATTGTGGAGGCGACCCTCCTAGAATATAAACGGGTATATCACTTCTCACCTCTCATTCTAAAAGCACAACCTAGCGCAATATCAACGATGATGCTCAATAATCATATAAGTATGGGGGAACTCATCTACAAATACTCAAGGAGACATAAATAAATCAATTCACAATCTAAAGTCACAGTTCCTATTCTCATTAGGAAAACATATATGGCAATTCATTTTATCAAATGTTTACCAATACAATTTTGTTTCAAAACCTTCTTTACTAATTTTATTTCCTTTCTTACATCCAGGAAAAATATATATTTAAAGAAAGTTTTATTATCATAGAAAAAGGCTTTTCCGTTTCATAATATCCCATTTCCCTTCTTCCATCCAGGAAATGTATTTAACTTCCCATTTCCCTTCTTCCATCCAGGAAATGTATTTAAATCCATTTTATTATCATAAAATGCTTTAACATCAATAATGTCCCACATTATTAAAATAGATATATATCATATCATATAACGTTTTCTAAGACCGCCCGTCCGGGTTTCCCAACTATGCGCGCCCCCAAATGGCTATCATCTTTTAGGGCCTATCACCAAGACAACCTGGGATCCTAACGAAACATCGGGAAGCGGCCATATGCCTGCGGGAGAGTCATAACCACACCCAGAATTACCTCACCATCGCATAAAAACATACAATAAACGCTCATATGACCTAGGGATATATACACCCTGCATTTTTTAGCCAGGGGGCTTCACCTCACGCGCAGACTTCCCTTAAGATAGCGATTTAGAGAGGTGTGTAAACATAAATTAACATTTATGAAAATCATTTTTCCATTTTAAAATCATTCACTTTTACATTCTCAAAATCCTTTTATTTCAATGACGAAATATCAATTTTAGAAGGTGCAATTCTTATTCTTTAAGTCATATTTTATGAATGACGTATGACCCGAAGTGCCATTATCCTCAAACTAGTCTCCAAGAGTTCAACACAATATCCTAAGTCATCAAAGTGAGTCTCCCTCAATAATTGTCTTGCAAAAGTCCCAACATTAACATTTTATCTCCTATAAATTTTTCGGTTAATTGCCCATATCATTCGAACATTAACCTACATAAACTAGCCCTCGGGGTAAGCCTAGTTATCCCCATTTTATCCTAGGACATTTGTCTACCCAAAACAACCATATAGGACTCCCCATAACTTCCCAAAGAAAAGTTCATAAACCTCGAAACTAAAAGAAAAGGGTTAAAACAAAACTAAAAAAAAATCTCATAAAAACTGGTCATCCTAATCGATTCTCCCTAGGTCCGAATCGATTCACCCCTGGTTGAGAATCGGTTCGTCCAAAAGTGAATCGATTCGGTGAGTTAGACCAACATTGTGCACCTAACCGAATTGATTCGGCCTTATCCCGAATCGATTCGGTCTCCCAGACTTGTATCATACCCCCTAACCGAATCGATTCGCCTGGGAGCCGAATCAATTCGTCCCTGCAAATTCGCCCAACTTTCAAAAGGGGTCGATCGATTGACCCTTAGCCATCGATCTATCGATGGTTCGATCGATCGATCCCCCATGCTCGATCGATCGATCATGGCGGGTAGATTCTTCTCCGAGAAGCTAATTCGGCCATTAACGAATCTCCAAGATTTTTATTCGTTATTCCACACACATACAACAACAATAATTGTTACCAAATCATTTCTACACAATTACTAACTAATGTTTTCTCCTTAAATCAAATTAAAACAAATCTTTAAGGGTTATACACAAAAAACACCCAAAACCCATAAATGGTTTAAATCTCCAAAAACCTAACAATACATGCAACTTATCACATTAAATCAATATCTAGCAAGTAAGAAACTTGACTCGAGGTTGTAGTCTTGGATTGTCTTCTGGAGGCAACGGATTCCAACTCTCTTCTCTCTATCTCTCTCTTGGCTTATAAAACAAGAATGGGAAAATAAAAGGGTTTGAGAGACTTATACGAGTTCTAACATAAATTCCCCCTTTTTAAGGGTTAATACACCATTAAAATGACTCGTAACCACATAATTGAGTCATAACTCGTCAAAAATGCCCCGAAACTAAAAAATACAAGGCACATATTTTGACTATCTCGACTATTCTAAAAACAACCGCACCCCCTATTTTGGCATTCGGAATAACGTGAACTATTTTATGTTCCAAATTCATTTTAATTTATTAATTATACTACAACTTACATATGAATCATAACTGTCACTTAACATACAACAACGCGATAAAAAAAATATAGTGCTATTTACCTTCTCATAACGGTAAATAGCCAAAACATAGTAAATATTATCCCTTAATATCACGGGAAATAATATTTACTCCAACTTCCTCTATTTGATATAATTGGCCCATCGGGAAAAATAATATAAAATAGTCGCTCAAAAGTCTGGGTTGTTACATACTCCCCCCCTTAGAAGGGAATTTTACCCTCAAAATTCAAGCGTACCCAATAAGCATATAAAGGGTGTACTATTTTAAACTATCGTTCTTTCATCCCTAGAAAACTTCCCGGTAATGAGGCGTCCCCATTGGACTCGGATTAAGGTCGTCACTATTCGATCTTAGTCTACCTTTTTCGTGCTCTAACATATTACCAAAGCGTTCCTCATGAACTATCGATCCTGCCTTTTTACGACGGAAAGAAAATGCCTACATAACTCGGCACAAGTTACCTTTCTTCTTGAATCACGTTATACCCTTCCTCGGGGATAACTACACTAACACTAAATCGTTTAACTCCAAAAATACTTAACTTCTATTTGTATTGGCGTAGCCCTTTGAAAATATGCGGCTCAAAGAGCCCAATCCTTAAAGAAATATTCCTGGACCACTCTAAGTCCAAGGAACATATTGTCCGCTGGTTCCATCCAATGAGTAGGCAAATTACTTTGCTAGCTACACCGGGCTACCTACGGTGCCATACCTTATAGAGACACGATTTCGAATTATTGCACGAAAATTTTGATCTATAGAAGCTACTGCTCCCATTCTTCCCCTTTCGGCATTTGGTTGACTCTCTCCATTAATTCATCGACTTTGAGGTGGTAGGATATACCTCATTTCCATACGGTTCCCATTTCTTTCTGAAAACTTTATAAAACTTCGACACGAAAATCTAGTCTCGATCCATCACTATTTTGATGGGCACCTCCTACAGTTCCATAACTTCACCATAAAGAGCAGGGCATACTCCTCCATAATTAGTCCGCCCATATTGGCCGGAAAAGCAATGATTTGGTCAAACGATCCACACTTACTCAAGTAGGATCATGACCATTATGGTGCCGACATTTAATAAAAATGTCCATGATCACCCTTCCTCGTTCCACACTACTCTCTTCATACTAGTAGGTGAAATGGTCAATCACGGATATGAATACTCTTGCTATAGCGTCCTCTCGGTTAAGCTCGTTCCACTTAGCTTTCTATACCTTCACTAATCTCTCCGAAGGGTTTTCTACTTGGCGCCTCAGCTACCCCATTCGCACTTACTTAGTGAAAGGGACTATCCAATTGGTAGTCCTTTACGAACTTTAAACATCAACTCTTCCGTCCCAACATGTATTGCAACAACTTGTTATTCATAAAAAGGCCAAATTTCCTATCCAGGAAGTAGTGCCTTTATTCCTTTAAGGGGAGCACTACCGCTGTGAACTCTACATCAAGCGTGGGATAATACTTCTCACGAAGTTTAAGCCTGTGAGACGCATAAATAATGGGTCCATGCTCCAGTATTAATACATCCCATTCCTGGCAGAGACTCGTTCATTAAATCCGCTCCCGATCTTAACAACACGAGTATAGGAGTAAAAGTTGGCTCATCCTTTTGACTCCCCTAAAGCTTGGTTAATGACGAAACGTTCTATCTAAGAGAGGCCCCACCTCCTTTGGCCTAACAATCCAAATCACTCGAGATCCTATACATTTTGTTTCTGGGGACCTAATCCTACTTAGAGTTAACCCACAAACCTATTGTGGTCAACTCCCTACCGCCCTCCTAAAACAATGTCACCATCCCTAAGAGCTTTACATCCTAATAATCCTAAAGTCGATATATATCCTAATCAATTCGTATAAGTATTATACTAATTATATCCCTAGTGTCCAAGACCTTTCTCGACTCCCGACATTTTCTCGGTTTCATGCGTGGGACATCTCGCAAAAGCGAAATCCAAACAAGGAACCTTCCCCTTACACTACTACCTCGCATCGTTGGTCATTAAGATATAACGGTCGAAGACACATGATCGGGACCGCTAAATTTCTTACTCGTAACCTTAATAATAAGCATCTACTTATATGTCTTACCATATCGATTAACTAAAAATTTAACTAATCGGGAATTTACTTTCTATAAGATGCCATAAATTCTTTATCCCAATATATACACATATCTTTTTAAATGTCTTTCTCATCAAGGCCCAACCATAAGTCTCTATCCGACTTTCATATCTAGGTCTCCCTCACATCGATCAAATGAGAGAACTATTCACAGTGCTTCTATTTCACACTTTAATAGCCCTTTAATCACTCAATCATGTGATTCTCGGCTAAACCTTCTAACCCAGCACGTAGCCAACAGAAAGAAAGAAAAGAGCAAAAGAAAGAAAATATAGCATCTCTCCACTTCCAACGTCGTTAAGGTTCACACGTGGAGCGTCTCGCAAAAGCGAAATCCAAAGAAGGAACCCATCCTATGCATTATTACTTAACTTTGTTGGTCGTGGAGATAAGGAAACAATCAAACACAAACAAAGCAAACAATCAATCAAACCAGACAAACAAAACAAATAATGAAAACTTCCTACATACCTTAAACCACCTTCCTCTTTGAAACTAGACATAAGATAGCCTCGCGATTTATTCGCTTGCTATCGCTCCAACCAAACCAAGAATATTCCCACTCGTATAACACATATAATACGAGTAGCACATACCACACATATACTTTTAAAATATCATCACTCGCCTTATAACGATCAAAGGAAAAATATATAACCTCCCTCCCACGGAAGTCATATAGATACATTCAGTATAATAATATTGATACTACCACAAGCCCGATTTACACACCCAAATCTAGGGTTAATACAATACTACTCCATCTCTAGCTACCCTGGCGATTACTCGCTTAGTTCCCTTAACTTCTTCAATAAAAGAGAACATGCTACCGTCCTCCCTTACCTTATTTCAATAAATCCTCCCCGGGTGGATGTCCACAATGGGGTCTTATGAACACTACTTCTTGAAGGGTTAGCAACACTTACTCGTGAGCCTATCATTTCCACTGACGGGCTCTCTCTTCCTTGTACCAACCTACTTCCATGAAAGGTTTTTCTTAACCCCTTAGCTCTTTATCCACGGTCGGCCTCTGACCGAACCTCAAGCGAATATTTGAGAATCTACTTTCTCATCATTCCTGATATTCCAGAGAAACTCACTGTTGAAAATATCTACCGGGTTTCTCTATGGGCAAAACTTCCTACACCATCAAAATATGGTGACTCCCATTTCCGCCACTTCAACTTTACTCCTATGGGCGAAATATTTTCCTCCAATCTTTTGCACATGGGAACTTCTATACCCCTCTATAGACCAAAGCTCTAGGGCCTTATATTCTCACCAAATGAGGTAACACTTCCTCCATCGGACCGAACTTCAACATGTGGTCCTCGTCAAGGACCCCTCAACCTCAAATTGACGTCGCTCGGAATCCCAAGCTTAGTACCACTCTTTTCTTGCAGTGGTACTTGGAAAACCATATCTACTGTACTTAGTAGTCGTGGTAGCAATATAAGATAATGCTATGAAGGGAGAGACCTCCAAAACAACCCTTATCCCCGACTACAACTTACAGTTCTTAGTAATCCCGCCTCGTGACGACTCCATAATGACCTTTCCTGATGCCCTTCATCAGTCGACCTATGAACCTCACACGAATGCGCAAAAGATTTTCGGGGTTCTCATATCATAGCAGGATAACGAAATCTCACAAGAGAAACCAACGATCTTAATATTAAGGATCTCTATTAAATCAAAAGAAACACAGAAGGCGTAGTACGTATACACAGATTCCTAAGGACACTAGAACCTGATGCTCTGATACCGTCTGTGATAACCCGCCTATTAAAATAATAGGTGGCTAGCCCAATACTCTAATAATCATAGGAATCATAGATGGTCCGTTTTCAGCATCACTGTCGATTAAAATAATAGTACGAGATAACCACCAATTATTTTAGAAAATGGATTGTAAAATTAAAATTTTATAAGAAAAGAAAAACACTAGACAATCCATCTTGCAAAAACGGTGGATACCAAAAATCAACGAGTAATAGAATATAATATACATAAATCAATAACCGAATAAGCTGCCGGTTAACAGACTAATACAAACAGGTTACACCGAGTATTACAATTTAAATATCAAAGTAATATAAATGATTACAATGCATGGGCAACACACCCGAATAAGTAAACTGTACATAACTAGAGTACAATGGGAAGAAGCGTCTATATTAAATATCCTAAAATATCCGCAATATGACATAGCTCCCTGACAACTGAAATAGAGAGGTCAATATGGGTGTTCTTGCGGTAGAGCACCTGAACGGACAAAGACTTGCATGCAAAATAAAGAAATATAGACGGGTCAGGTCCCGGTTTGATATGGTTAACATGTGACTAAAATGCATGACAGTTAAGTGCGTAATCCTCTCTCAATTAACATAATACTTCTCACCTCTCATTCTAAAAGCACAACCTAGCGCAATGTCAATGATGATGCTCAATAATCATATAAGTATGGGGGAACTCATCTACAAATACTCAAGGAGACATAAATAAATCAATTCACAATCTAAAGGAACAGTTCCTATTCTTATTAGGAAAACATATATGACAATTCATTTTATCAAATGTTTACCAATACAATTTCATTTCAAAACCTTCTTTACTAATTTTATTTTCTTTCTTCCATCTAGGAAAAATATATATTTAAAGAAAGTTTTATTATCATAAAAAAATGCATTTCCGTTTCATAACATCCCATTTCCCTTCTTCCATCCAAGAAATGTATTTAACTTACCATTTCCCTTCTTCCATCCAGGAAATGTATTTAAAGCCATTTTATTATCATAAAATTCTTTAACATCAATAATGTCCCACATTATTAAAATAGATATATATCATATCATATAACATTTTCTAAGACCGCCCGTCCGGGTTTCCCCACTATGCGCGCCCTAAATGACTATCATCTTCCAGGGCCTATAACAAAGACAACCTGGGATCTTAACAAAACGTTGGGAAGCGACCATATGCCTACAGGAGAGTTATAACCACACCCAGAATTACCTCACCATCGCAGAAAAATATACAATAAACGCTCATATAGCCAAGGGGATATATCCACCCTGGATTTATTAGCCAGGGGGCTTCACCTCACGCACGGACTTCCCTTAAGATAGCGATTTAGAGAGGTGTATAAACATAAATTAAAATTTATGAAAATCATTTTTCCATTTTAAAATCATTCACTTTTACATTCTCAAAATCCTTTTATTTCAATGACGAAATATCAATTTTAGAAGGTGCAATTTTTATTCTTTAAGTCATATTTTATGAATGACCTATGATCCGAAGTGCCATTATCCTCAAACTAGTCTCCAAGAGTTCAAAAAAATATCCTAAGTCATCAAAGTGAGTCTCCCTCAATAATTGTCTCCCAAAAGTACCAACATTAACATTTTATCTCCTATAATTTTTTAGGTTAATTTCCTCTATCATTCAAACATTAACCTACATAAACTAGCCCTCGGGGTAAGCCCTATTATCCCCATTTTAGCCTAGGACATTTGTCTACCCAAAACAACCATCTAGGTCTCCCCATTACTTCCCAAAGGAAGGTTTCTAAACCTCGAACCTAACAGAAAAGGGCTAAAACAAAACTAAAAAAAAATCTCAAAAAAATAGGGCATCCGAATCGATTTGCCCCTGGTTGCGAATCAGTTCTCCCAAAAGAGAATCGATTCGATGAGCATGACCAACATTCTGCACCTAACCAAATCAGTTCGGCCTTAGCCCGAATCGATTCGGTCTCCCAGACCTGTATCCTACCCCCTAACCGAATCGATTGGCCTGGGAGCCGAATCGATTTGTCTCGCTGAATTAACCCAACTTTTATTAGGGGTCAATTGATCAACCTTTGGCTGTCGATCGATCGATGGTTCGATCGATCGATCCCCCATGCTCGATCGATCGATCGATCATGGCAGGCAGCTTCTTCTTCGAGAAGCTGCTTCGGCCATTAACGAATCTCCAAGCTTTTTATTCGTTATTCCACCCACATACAACAACAATAATTGTTACCAAATCATTTCTACACAATTACTAAATAATGTTTTCTTCTCAAATCAAATTAAAACAAAGATTTAAGGGTTATACACCAAAAACACCCAAAACCCATAAATGGTTTAAATCTCCAAAAACCTAACGATACATGCAACGTATCACATTAAATCAATATCTAGCAAGTAAGAAACTTGCCTCGAGGTTTTAGTCTCGGATTCTCTTCTGGTAGCAACGAATTCCAGCTCAAATCTTCCATTTCTCTCTCTTTCTCTCCATTTTCTCCCAACTCTCTCTCTTCTCTCTCTCTCTCTCTCTCTCTCTCTCTCTCTCTCTCTCTCTCTCTCTTGGCTTATAACACAAGAATGGGAAAATAAAAGGGTTTGGGAGACTTATACGGGTTTTAACATAAATTCCCCTCTTTTAAGTGTTAATACACCATTAAAATGACTCGTAACCACATAATTGAGTCATAACCCATCAACAATGCTCGATACTCAAAAATATAACTTGGCACATATTTTGACTATCCCGACTATTATAAAAACAACCGCACCCCCTATTTTAGCATTCGGATTAACGTGAACTATTTTATGTTCCAAATTCATTTTAATTTATTAATTATACTATGACTTACATACGAATCATAACCGTCACTTAACATACAACGACACGATAAAACACAATATAGTGTTATTTACCTTCTCATAACGGTAAATAGGCAAAACATAGTAAATATTATCCCTTAATATCACGGGAAATAATATTTACTCCAACTTCCTCTATTTTATATAATTGGCCCATCGGGAAAAATAATATAAAATAGTCGCTCAAAAATTTGGGTTGTTACAAGGGGTTCTGGAATAAAGTGTTAGGACCTCTAAAGGACTTGAGGAGATATGGAAACTTTGGGTTTATAGGAATAAATCCGAGTTACAATTTAAATGGAGATGGGATTGAATTTTGGGTTATTGGGTTATATTTAAACCTAAGAAGATTTGAGGCTTTCGGACCAGCCGAATCGATTCGTCATGAGACAGTAAGAAAGTAGAACCATTTTGAATCGATTTGGACAGGCTGAATCGATTCGGTGGCCAGCGAATCGATTCGGACAGGACGAATCGATTCGGTTCTGGGATGTTTTTGAGGTTTTCTCCTTTATGTTTAGGGAGATTTAAACTATGGTTTTTTGAGATTATTATCAAGGATTCTACATATGATATTAGGACTCCTAGATAATGGTATTGAGGGTGATTAAACCCCGAGATGAAAGAAGGAACCTCGGATTAATTTGATGTACAATCTCGGGTATGGATTTAGTGAATGTTTGGGAATACTTTTGTGTTTAGTATCGTGAGAGTGCGAATACTCGAATATTATTAATTATGAGAATCTTTGGGATTATTGGTCATCACTATGTGTGATTGGAAATTATGGCCATTTATATTTGTTTAAGGAACTATGTGGATTATATATATAACGTGTGAGTAAAGTATATATATATATATATATATATATATTATATGGTACAAATATGTATATATATCTATGTGTGGATGGTATATATATATATATATATATATGTGAAGCATACCCCTCTAATGCTGTCATTGGGAAGTTGCGCGATGAGGGTGAGCACCCTGGCTCGAGGAGTAGGGTGTGGATATTCCCCAGGTCATAGCATCCATTGTTATATTATGTGAGTTTTATTAGGGGTGAGACGTGGTGGGTATGTTTCATCTCATTTTTTAGGAGGAACTATGACTGCTTCCCAGACGTTGTGATTTGGTTTTGATCACGAAGTAGGTGACATTTAGTCCTACCAGTGGTCCCCATGATGTTATATGAGTGATGCCCTGGAAAATGATTGCATTAAGAGACCGTATCCTCGAGTTATAGCTCGTTGGGATGGTTATTGTACTTGTGTGATAGTACATTACTGTGTATGAGAACAAGATATAATATCTCTATGAGAATAATGAGATAAAATGAATATGAAATGTAAAGTAATGATTCTCATTCCGGGAGATTATATCCGGAAGTGTAATATGATATGTATATTAAATTGAGTATGAAAAATAAAAGATGAGCGTGAAAATGGATATAATTATATGAGTATATATGTATAAATTGAGTACTGAGGGTCTAATGGATCTCGACGATCGACCTTTCCAAGTAGTTGTGTATCGGGGGAGTTCCTTGTTTGGATTTTGCTTCGCAAGACGTCCCACGCATGAAACCGAGCAAATGTCAGGAGATGAGAAAGGTCTTGGGAACCAGGGACACAATTTAGGATAGTACTATTTCACGTAGTTCATAACGCTTCGATCTTAGAATTTTTGGGGAGTGAAGCCAGTGGAGTTAGTGGCGCCGATATAGAAAGATGGGTTGGTTAATCTCGAGAAGAATTGAATTTTGCGGGATGGGAAGACCCATGTACGAGTATTACACCAAGGAAATATGGTCCAATGTTTAGAAAGTGTGTATGTGTCGGACATTTGTATTTGCTATGCAGAGAGGGTGTATGGGCACCTTAGTAAGTTAGTTTTATATACCGCCTGAGATGCAAGGAATGTAGTATATAGAGTTGAAGAGTATGCCGAGATGGTAGTACAGTATAGTATAAACCTTGTTAGAGGTGAGTGCTTATTGATCACGGTTAAGAGTTATTGGGTAGTACCATTCCACTTTGAGGTATTAGGATGTGGAGTGATTCACGATCATAGGTTAGTGTTGGTAGTATTGGTTATATCTAAATTTTGAGGACAAAATTCCTTTATAAGGGGGGAGTATGTAATAACCCGCACTTTTATCACAAATTAAATTTAATAATTAAGTGCAAATTACGAATTTAAGAAATTATTATGAATAGTAATTTTTGAGGTTTTCAAGGATTTTTTTATTTTCGATGGGTGTAATATTTACTTTTGCGATTAAGTAAGTAAGTCAGAGTATTTTAATAATATGTCGCCACTGGGTAAAGAGATAGAGGATAATGTGTTAATGGGAAAACCCGCATTGAGATGTAGTGGGTTAAATTAGTGAGTTGCGACCAAGTGTCTCGGATGGAGATTTCAAGTGCGCGATGAGTCTCAAAATGGTCGAGATAGTCATAATTGAGTATCCAGGTGTCGAAATTGGGTTTTCAGGAATTTTTGGATTAATAGGGACTCGCAATTGAGTAAACGAGTCGTTTTTGGGTTTAAAGGGGATAAACCCTTATTTCTCCCTATAAGAGGCACGGGAGAGTGGGAGAAAGAAAGAAAAGAGAGAAAAGAAGAAAGGAAGAAAGAAGAAGGGAGATAGAGGAGAGAAAATGGATTTCCGGGCCAAACTCCGCCGGATTCGACTCGGGGTCGTCAGATTTCATCCTCCATGCAAGTGTGTACTTAATTTATATTATTTTGTGCATTTATTTCATGTTATAGTTGGTAAACTATATGATTTTGGTTTAGAACCTTTAAAATAAATTTGGTAAAATTTGAATATGAGTTTACATATTGATGTAATGTAAACTCTTAATGATTTCTAGTGTTAAATCCATGTAAATGGAGTTAAGAAATGGATTGAAATGGGTTAAAATGATCAGTTGGAGTTTTTATGATTTTAGGGTTTAAATCTAATATAAATGATTTAATACACCAAATTAATTGATGTGTCAGTTGTAAAACATAGATTAGATATTTATTGAGTTGTTGGACGAGTTTAGAGACAACAAAAATGGAGAATAATGGAGGTTTGGATTTTGGGAGAAGAAGGTGAATAGTGACCTGCGTCTTATCCAAATCGATTCGGCCAAGGCAAATCGATTCGGATCTTGGTAAAAAAATGAAATTTGTATATCTTTTCGATACGGTCGCGTGGGCGCCGACCCTGTATTTTTCTGATTTGTTTTGGATTTATAGTGATTTTTATATGAAAAGATGTCCGAGATTGAAATCGTTAGTCAGAAATTAAGGTTAGAATTAATTGGAGATAAATATTAGGGGTTCTCGAATAGAGTGTTAGGAACTCTAATGGACTTGAGGAGATATGAAAACTTTGTGTTTGTAGGAATAAATACGTGTTATAATTTAAATGGAGTTTGGATTGAATTTTGGGTTAATGGGTTATATATAAAACCGAAGCGGATTTAGGGATTTTGGATCAGCCGATTCGATTCGGACAAGCCGAATCGATTCGGTATGAGACATTAAGAAAGTAGAACCATTTCGAATCGATTCAGATAGGACAGATCGATTCGGTGGCCAGCGAATCGATTCGGACAGGCCGAATCGATTCGGTTCTAGGAGATTTTTGAGGTTTTCTCCTTTAAGTTTAGGGAGATTTAAACTATCGTTTTGGGAGATTATTATCGGGGATTCTAGATATGATATTAGGACTCCTAGATAATGGTATTGAGGGTGAGTAAACCCCAGGATGAAAGAAACAACCTCCAATTAATTTAGTGTACAATATGGGGTATGGATTTAATGAATGTTTCGGAATACTTTTGGGTTTAGTATCGTGAGAGTGGGAATACTCGAATATTATTAATTATGAGAATCTTTGGGATTATTGGTCATCGCTATGTGTGATTGTCAATTATGGCTTATATTTGTTTAAGGAACTATGTGGATTATATATATATACTGGGTGAGTAAAGTATATATATTATACGGTACGTATATGTATATATATCTATGTGTGGATGGTATATATATATGTGAAGCATACCACCTCTAATGCTATCATTGGGAAGTTGCGCGATGAGGGTGAGAACCTTGGCTCGAGGAGGAGGGTGTGGATATTCCCCAGGTCATAACGTTCATTGTTATATTATGTGATTTTTATTATGGGTGAGACGTGTTAGGTATGTTTCGTCTCATTTTCGGGGAGGAACTATGACCGCTTCCCAGACGTTGTGATTTGGTTTTGACCACGAAGTAGGTGACATTTAGTCCTATCGGTGGTCCCCAGGATGATATATGAGTGATGCCCTGGAAGATGATAGCATTGAGAGATCGCATCCTCGAGTTATAGCTCGTTGGGATGATTATTGTACTTGTGTGATAGTACATTACTGTGTATGAGAACAAGATATAATATCTCTATAAGAACAAGGAGATAAAATGAATATGAAATGTAAAGAAATGAATTCTCATTCCGGGAGATTATATCCGGAAGTGTAATATGATATGTATATAAAATTGAGTATGAAAAATAAAAGACGAGTATGAAAACGGATATAATTTTATTAGTATATATGTATAAATTGAGTACTGAGGGTCTAATGGATTTTGACGATCGACCTTGCCAAGTAGTAGTGTATCGGGAGGGGGGGGGGGGTGTTCCTTGTTTGGATTTCGCTTTGTGAGACAGCCCACGCACGAACATGGCTTAGTGTTGAGACTGGGGAGAAGTTTAACCCTTAGTGCTGTAATATTGGGATTTCTTATATGTTGTATATATATATATATATATATATATATATATATATATATATATATATATATATATATATATATATATATATATATATCTTTCGTCTACTGAGGGTCTAATGCATCTCAGCGATCGACCTTGCCAAGTATTAGTGTATCGGGGGGGGGGGGTTCCTTGTTTTGATTTTGCTTTAAGAGATACCTCATGCACGAATGTGGCATAGCGTTGAGATTAGAGAGAAGTTGATCCCTTAGTACTTGGGTTGTTTAGGATTTCCATAGCTCGGGGGTGATGGATTAGTTAGTTAGTGTGGTTTGACTAGGATGTTTAGAGGGATGCGCTAGGTGTGCACTATTAGAAGAAATGTGAGGGGTATCTCATGGGAGTGCGATACTAATTTAAATATGAGATAAAACATATTTTTAAAAATAAAGCATTTATGCAATTGCTAAATATTTTCACAACTCAGGCTCTGACCCGTTTCCATATTTTTCCTCTCTTGCTATATATTGCATATATATAGGTGTCCAGACACAGGGATGCCTAGATGATGATCCTTTCGAGTCAGACGTCTGCTGCAGCAGCTGTGGATGCATGCAGGTTTGATTTAGACACTTCTATTCTTGCAATCTAGATAGGAAGCATTATAGTTACTCTCGAGCTGAAAGCCCAATTGTATTTATTTATTCTTTTACTCCTTTTTAGTGCGTCATTCAATTTGGTTGTATAATATTTGAACCGAGTGTTCGGTTATTTTACCTCTTTCCAGTTTTATTAATATGAACTGTGTGAATGTTTATATTGTATAGTTGTTGAAAAATATTAGTTAAGTAAAATTTTGACGCCAGCCTAATAGGTTATTAGTAATTAAATTGATTTTCGACAGTGATGCTAAGAATGATCCATATGCGGCTCCAGTTTTAATTTGGTATAAGAGTGATCACCCGGTATTTTATTAGGCGGGTTATCACAATGTTATCCCAATTCGACAATTACGCTAAAGTCACCATCTTTATATAAATTGATTTATCGCATTATTATTATAATAATAGAAGTGTCGTCATAGACAAATGATCCTTCCATATGTCCTACACTTATTCGAACCCATCTCAAGTTTTACGCTGCACACATTCCCCTCGCTATAGCCATCCGACCCGTATTATGTAAGCCTAGTAATTATTGATGAGGTTCCATGCACGACATGTCATAATAGTCAGCCAACCCGTATTCTATCAGCCCTGCACTTATTACGCCGCCACATACTCATACGTCGCAATATCCAGCCAACTCGTATTTTGTCAATTTTGCATTTATTAATGACGCTAATTTATTATCTCGGGCATTAATTCTCAATTTCTGAAGTTCTCATGACTTTAAATTATCCCCACCCGATTTTAGAGAAAAATACCTCAAGTCTACCCCTAGTCCCATACCTAGAGGTCTCCAAAACACAAACACGTCCTACCTCATGTTGTAGGATGAATTTCTATCATTTATCTCTTCCTAGTCTCATGCATAGGCTATCCAAATGAACGTAACGACACCAAAATCATCCACCCCCTAAAATATCATGTCCATAAAAATCTACACTAACTACTCCCCACACCTAGAAAGTGTTAACCACAACTAAGACATACACACTAGTCTCATACCTAAAAAGTATTCCTAAAACTAAGGAGAGAGCATACTATCTGAAATCCCGTCGTCCCCGCGGTTATGAATATAACTAACAGAATTAGTCAAACAATCCAATTTATCAATAAATAAACAATTTCTCATATATTCATAATTAAACTCAATTTAATTCGTTCAATCCATCGTCATAATTAACATAATTTATTTTATCCAACAATTATAGTTTAAGGACCACACAATAGTAATTCACTGTGATTATATCGACATAATTTCATATGATTTCCCAAGTTACCTTTTCATTTAAATAAAATTACTATGGTTTCTACGTGAAAATATACACCCATATTAACCAAAAATCCAATCTCTATCCTAGGCACACAAGGGTTACAAGTCTTAATTCAGATTAAGATTTTTTTTACAAAAACAGTCCCAAATTATATTTCACTTTCCCTAATTAAGGTTGCTAATTTATTTTTAAGGAAAATATGTAAACTAATGTTTATGTGAAATTTAATACGCATAATACTAAAGAGAGAGAATAGAAGCATGCCTGCTGAAAAGTCGATTGAAAATTCTAATTGGATGGTTGCATTCCTCTTGAAAAATAAGAAATATTCATTCTTGAACAATTTTGAGAAAACACTAATTAAGCCTTCAAAACATGAGTTAAATCTTGATTAAATTTGAGGCTAGGGTTTGTAGATGAAAGGTGATAAACATGTAGGAGTCTTCTGTTTGAAAAGTTTGTAGAAAAGTGTTTAGAAAAGTATAACCCCAAGTTATTTTAATATGGGAAAAAGATCAGAGTTTAAGTGAGATTAGAACTCTAAGAAAAATAAAACAACGCCAGATATGATCCATTCTGAATCGATTCTCCCTCCAGGCCGAATCGATTCGGTCTGGCTCCGGTTGGCAGTGCACCCATTGTTTTTTTATATATGCTAATTAAAACCCCAAATTCTCCCCCGATTTCAATTCCTATTAAAATCCCACTTTCCGTAAATGAAAACCAACAAATTAAATTGCTAAAAATAATTAACTCTAAAAATAATATTTTTTCTAATTCCGAATAAATTTAAATTAATATTTGTTCAATAATATAAGGGGTGCTACATTTTGAGTGATGGATGAAATTAAACCAAATAGAAACGTGAGGGATGAAATTGAGATAATAAAAAGTCAAGGGGTGAAATTTAAACTCAAACAAAGGTAAGGAATTATTATAGTACTTTAGTTTTTAAAAAATTGATAAGAAAATTACCTACATATTAGCCATTCTAATAGAATACAAAACATTATTTTAGGTAAACCTCAACAAAGATCTTTAACAAATAAAAAATAATTAAATTCATTTTACTCATTCTGGGGCTAAGCCAGGATGGAACTAACAGGTTTTATGGTAGTAGACTAATAACGGATTCGATATTTGCCTATTTATGTTTCGCCACAAAATAGGATAAAAATAAGGATCAATTATCAAAAAATTTCTCAAATATTTTTTAATGTACTTGTAGTCCAAGACTTTTTTATTTTGTTCCAAAAAGTCCCTCAAACACCCATTTAACTAGTATTTTTTATTTTTAAAGGTCCACGCTAGCTGTACCCTCGCCCACCTACCCACGCTCCACTACCAGAGCTCCGACGACCCTCACCGGCGCTCCTTATTTTGAGTGTTCTTATGAGGCGAAGGACTTTTTGGAACAAAATAAAAATACTTGAACTAAACATGGATTAGAAAATGTTTGAGAGACTATTTGGTATAAGCCCATAAAAGTAAATACACAAAAAAATTTGTTCAAAAGAATACAGCAAAAAATTTATAAAAATATATAAATAACATTTATATTTCTTGCAGAAAAAATTCACATGAAATTATATATAATCACACAAAAATTTACAATTATAAAAACAAAAAAATATCATAAAGAATAAGTAGGTAGCAAATTGGGTATTGGCCATCTAGAGAACCGGTATGCGACAAGCAGATACACTTAGCCATTTAACATATCACCTAATTCTCAACAAAAGTTGGCAAGAAAGTAAAATCATTAAACATTACATCAATAAAAAAGGGTGAGAGAGTGAAATTGAGATATTACTAGAAGAGAGAGAACAATAAAGATGAATTAGTTCGCAATTTAGGGTTTGGGCTTTTTGGAGGTATGTTTATATTTATTTTTATTTTGACAACTTAACATTAGAGATGCTTATATATCTACGAATTGAAGGATGATATCATTTTTATTGATTCAAAGAACCTTTATAGGTTTGTTAAATTACTTCATCTAGGCCGCCTCCAAGCCATGTATATTGTGCTCAAACTATCCTTTTTTTAGAAAACAATCCTTTTGGTTTATTTGTTAAAATTGATTTTCTTTTGTTTTAACATTAATAATTTTGTTAACAAATTGGTATTTTCGATATGGTAAATCGATATACTTCGCTATTTTCGATCTGGTCATTTCGGTATCTATGTTTAGGTAATTTTTTTCATTCTATTTTGAAAATGTATGAATCAAAACTAACCATAAAATAGTTGATAATTTCAATTTCGATACTCTTAGTTCTCGGTTACTAAATATACTAAACCAATTAACATTTTTTCAAATCAAAACAGTACGGTACGGCACGTCACGATAAAAAATATATAGTAATTACCCCTAGAATTAACTCCACCAATTAAATTAACAAATTTATTGATTAAAGTGAATTTGCATCACTCAGATACAAATTGACTTTTAAAAAATGATTGAATACGCATTTATCATATGTAAATTCAATTTAACTACTGAATTGGCTTCTCTCACGCCCGTATTCAATAAATAAATCAAATTGAATACTCATCCTAAAAAGTGTGTGTTCAAGAGATATAAATTATATCATTCCTTATTTTATTTTACTTTAGCCATTTATAAAAAAAGACACCTCAATTAGATCTAGCGATTTAATTTAATCCGACATTCCTCATCTTCATATTTATCTACCTTGCTCTCCAACTCTTCTCCTCCCCGTTCTCAAATTTACCATATCTTCTAATTTACCTTTTCTTTCCCCCTCCATCTTTAGTACTTTTTGATATCTAATATATATATTTAAAAATGGTGTCTCCGCTCTTAAATTTCTCACGTGCATTCAATATTGATTTGCACTTATTGATCTGCCTCCCTTATTGCTCTCAATTGTCAACTCCAAATGCAGCTTTAATAGGTACCCAACTGGCCATTTTCCTCTACCCGTCCCTCCACTCCCTGGTGGGTTTATCCTCTTTACCGTCTAATCCTCTCCCTCTCTCAATTCAACCACTTCTATTTCTTCATAAGTCTTCCATGATCCCTCTCACTTCCTCAGCCCATATAAATTGACAGATGACCACACAAATATTAAATTTACTTGAACTACAACTCGATATTTTTGTTTCTGTTTAGATTTATAGTCTCGGATCCAAGAGGGTTCTCCCTGCACTCGAGATGGAAATCTCAACCTAGTACGATGCTATGTTTGGGATGTTCGAAATTACCGAATTCAAATAGCGATATCAAATAAAATTTGTGTTTGACCTTCCTGAACGCATTGATTTGTTCACTTGAAGTTTATTATGTTTTTCGTCAGGCCATCTTACCTTTTCTGCTTTTGATAACTAGGAATTTTTTTTGTGTTAGACATGGGAAACATTATGTTTGGATTATAGTTATGCGAGGAAACATTTATGTTGAATTTTTTAAATCTTTTGAGTTTATGTTTCTTTTAGTCAAAATAATATGACAATGAGTGTTTCCTAATGAATGCCTATTAAGTGTTTGACAAAAGACTTTTAGCACGTTTAGTTAGTTCTTACCTTTTTTTATTGACATTCTTTGTCATTATTAGATAAAGTGATTTCTTCTTGAAGCGACACAAATGAAAAATATTTTGATTCGTTTGTAATTTAATATTTTGTGATCTAGACTTGGAATTCAGAAATGGATTCATTAGAAACATAACTATTATTTTGATTGGTTTGTAATTTAATATTTAATGATTTAGACTAGAATTTAGGATTGGTATCAATAAAGAGAGAATCGTTTATATGGACACCTGAGGTTATGTTTTGGTTAGTATTGGCGGAGAAGTTATTTCGAGGTCACACAAATTATTTGATAAAATCTTTAACTCTTTTACTCGGGTGAAGTTGAATTTATTTAGCCTTAATTAAAAAATGTATGACTAGTTTATAAATCTCATTTTACAGTGTTGCTAAATGTTCATAACTGATTCAGGTTTCCATATAGGATATCCTCCCTAAAGCCAATCTTTAATTCGCTCATTAGATAATTTAGAATCATTGTGTGCCCTTCCCATCTACTACTCTCCTCCATTCATTTTCTAGTTAATTTTACAGTTCGTTTAAAGATGATATATTGATGTTATATGCTATTTTATATGCACAAGTTGTGGTTCCCATTTCCTTCTTTTGGATTATGTCTTTTGTTATTTTTGGTGCTATGTTTTATTGACTTTTCAGCTCTAAGAACCTTTGGATTATAGGATAATACATTTGGATACAACAAATTAGGAGATTTGGTAATGATATTTGATTTGGACAACAATGAAGACATGATATTGCCTCTAGAAGTGTGGGTTATATGTGAAAAAAATATATTGATAGTGGAATAGAGGGTCACATAAGCTCGAAGATATAATTTTTCATTAGTAATACACTTATTATAACTGTATAACCATGTGACTTTCTATAGCCATCGTTTGTGCCTTAAAATATTACCTAAGTGTTCAATTTTATAGTTTCTTCTTAATTTAACTAAATATATGTTACGCAAAAATTAAAGTTAGTTGCGTATTTTATCTTCTACACATTGGCGTGATTTTTATGTATGTTAACTATGGAGTTACATTAGATTATCACTGTTAGGGATAAAATCGTTGCACAAATTAGCTACAAAAATAGTAATGAAAGGTAAAAATATAGTTCATAACTAAGAAACTTTGAGATATCTACCTTTATTTATGTGGGGTATCAAATATTGGATTTGATCATCTTAGTATTTTTGATTAATTGGATGGCATATATGGAAAATAAATGTAAGAATAATGTAGCATATATAGCCGATAAGATACGCTCCTAAAAAAGAAGAAATTTTTAGCATTGTTTTTTCTTCTTGAATTTGAATAATGTACATTATTCAACTTTTATTCAATTAACAAGATGAATCTAAGGACCATTTTGTTTGCATTTTTTATTATCGTTTTTGTATGGTAATAAGCCCATATTACATAGACATCATTAATTCCATATAAATACTACTAGGTTTGTAATTTCTAGAGTCTTTAATAATTCACCTTATTATCTTTGTATTCTGTTTTGTTTTTATGACATGTTGTTGATAAAATAGGAACACGAGGTGAGGCAGCAAGGATCCTAAACAATGAAATAATTTTTTTTATTGTTCTTTGGACAATAACAAAATTGGTGGAATTTTAGATTTTCCTTATACCAATCCATTTGGGCGATTTTAGGCATTTTTCATGTTATAACTATTATGAAAGTACATTCTTGGCATTCCTTTTCAAATGCTTTTAGGTGAGACTGATTATGATTTATGTAATGCATGCATTTGTGATATTTCACTTATAATTTCTTTTTGGCAATGAATATAAGTTATCTATGTCATTATGGTTTGATATCTTGTAAAAGAACAAGGTCAAATTAATTTTATTCTTATTATCAGTTGAAAATTATGTATAAGTGTACAACATTTTTCATTTTTGTAACTGGTATTATGTCACATATGTATACAACTTCCCTCGCATCGTGCGGGGCTAAAAACTAGTTTTTACAAATTTTTAGGCATGGATTGAAGTAAAGTTGTGAGAAAGACCGGAACACGTGATTATAGTTTTCAATTTTTTCTACTTTTACAGAAAATTCCAAAGAAAAAATGAGCGTGGCCCTATTTATTCTAAGGCAACACAAAATTATAAGAATATGTCAAAAAATTATTTTCATTCATAATAGAATAAAACTGATTGCGATTTTATGCTTATGTTAAAATACTACCCACTTCCATTAAGGGTGGGCAAATGTCATTAGGGGATGTATGCTAAAAAGATGGGAATGACAAATTTTAATAAGTTTAATTCTTGAGTTATGTGATTGTTTATTCTGATTGCGTAAAATGATGGAATATAATGAATTTATTTAGGTGTCAATAATGTGAATTTCCCTTGAAATGTTTTATTCTTTGGGTAGAGTATTAAAAAATAAAAGTTAAAAAATGCAATTTATCATGCATTATGAAGTATGAACTTCTTTATGAGTGAAAAAATCAAAGAAATTTTGTGTAATCAATTATAAATATAATTAAAAGAATACGTAATTAACATTTTTATATAGATCTATATATCTAACATATGAATATCCAATTGTACACGTTATTTGTTCTTTGATAATACAAAACGTTACGTATTATACATTTAATGTTAGGGTCTTAAATCAATATGATTTTCACATATAATCATTATGTAGAACATAAAACGATATTACATACACGTACCTCCATCATGTCACAACTAGAAAGATTAACAGAGCCGTCGACCTTAATCATTTGTGATTGGCCTGATCTTTGGACTACGATTTCATATTTTCTTTTGCAAAATAGTGTTGTACTTTCTGCCCATTCCAACGGTTAGATTTTCCTCTATGGTCAAAACATTATTTCAAAATTAACTCTCATTGAGAATTTAGATTTCTCTCCCTTATCCTATAATTTTATTACGCTGTCTTTTAGTGGGTATGAATTAAGAAAAATCAATCACCTATTTATAGGCAGGGACATGACTCAAATCTCCAACAATCACTTAAACTGAACTGTCAATCAAGGTTGACACCAAAGATTTCTTTTGACTCTTGGTATTTGGAGTACAATTTCATTAACCGAAGTAACTATTAGCATCAATATAATTATGGAGAAAATTATTTAAAATATTTCAAACATTTTCTCACTTGGTCAATAATTATCATAAGGCACACAAAAATATTTAAGTCATCTTAAATCGTTTTCATAAAATTTTTAATTAAACAAACTATTAATGCGAGTCAAGGCCCACACATACAAATTCAAGAGCATGATCGCTTATCGGTCTTATGCCCATACAATATCTGAAATAATAAAACAACTGGAATTGAGAGTAGCAACCTATGATATAATCAAATGAACTGAACCCACTATTGGTAAAGTGCAATGCCAAGTCTGATCCCTGTCAGCCCTGCTCTCCCTGTATAGAAAAACTTGGGGGAAAAAAACATTTCATAATTTGGGTCAATGCCCTAAAGTTACTAGAATTAACATACAAAATAAATAAATAATCATGCAGTCAATTCATATTACACACCGCCCATCCTCACTCATATGCAGTAAGTATCTCACCCCTCATCTAAGTGTAATATTATACACATTCCATCCTAAATACAAATGTGAAGTTAAGTATTCACACTAACGTGATAATATCAAAGGCATCTAGCACATATATTAAATGGTAGCGAAACATGTACACATATTATTTAAGTTCCAAGAGTAATCCCCCGCAATACTACCCACGAGAAATAGCATTTAATCACATTATGTAATTTATGTAGATTTGTGTTCATTAACAATTGTCTACATCATTAGACTACATGTATTTGTTCTTAATTAATTTATATAAATATATATGCCCTTACATATATTTGACAAACAAAGGCATCGACCTTTGAATTCCAGTTCGTGCTCTATCAGTAAGCTCAGAGGAGTCCTTCACCAAACGGACGTAAAAAAACACACATAACTGGGGTGGTCCCTATGTAGTAGACTATTTCAAGGTCCATACCCTTGATGATGACACTGGATCCGACTATCCCACTTACGTCATTGCAAGCGGTGCCACTGATGTAGGAGTTAAAATAATGACCTACACAATGCTGAAGATGTACACAACCCCAACCGATAGGCCATCAAGGAACATGGTTATATTCACACTATTAATAAATAGATATATGTAGCACACAATATGTACAGGTAATTATACCCATAATCACTCCAACTAGGTTTCATCATTTACAAATAACACCCTTATCTTAAGAATTAACACCCTAGTTAATTATCAAATTTCCCATATAATGAATAGAGACACAGCACTATTTTTATTTAAATATCCTCTCACTTGGATAACCTCCTACATAATCGCAAGAGTTCATAACGATCCCCTGAATGTTTCCACGAACCAACCTTGACCCAGTCCAGGAACCGAATTAATTTGCCTTTAAGAGTCGAATCGATTCACCAAGATGAATCGATTTGCCCATGAAGGCCCAATCTCTTCAAAATATGGCAGAAGCCCATATCTGCTTGTTTTCTCTACACGCGTTTCATTCTCAAAAATTCAATTTCATTTATAAGGTTCGTCATACTTAAATTCGAAGAAATAACCCTATTATAGTCAAGAAAATTCGATTACGTCACTGTATACTCAATCCGCAACCCCTTATAAAATTGAAGAAATCAGATCTAAACATTACAGGTCATCTAGCCCAATTCAAGATAATAATTTTTATCTAAAAATTTCTTGAATAAATAAATCATTACCTGATTTGAAATCATCTAAAAAAATTTCTATCACATGGATTCTAATAATAAAATTCCAATAAAACAAAATCAATTCGGGGTTTGTCACCAAAGTGTTTAATTTTCAAAACACACTTAATTTCAGATTAGTTCTAAACAGTCCTAGATTCCACTCCATTCATTTTCAATCATTAAATCAACTTTTAATAAGAAAAACTATGCACATGAAATAAGAAATAAATTATAATTAGTTTAGAAAGAAAACTCTTGCCTTAAACCGATAATGTGAGCCTTGTGTCTTGAATCTTGCTCTTCCCTTTTCTCTAACCTTTATAACTTCTTCCAAACGGTTTAGGGCTGCAAGGGCAACTCTAATGTTTATGAGATGTGTGTTTCTATGAGAGAGTTTTATAATTATTCAACGTATTGTTATTTGGCTTATCCCATTACACATACATTGTACCATCATGATTGATTCTACGTATTCGAAGACAAAGTTTGAAGACTTTTGGAGGACTCAAGAATCATTTGTCTCAACAACGTTCAGAAGAGTTATACTAATTTAATACATACCTTTTATTTTCCAGGGGTTTACATCCTTTTAAGAGTTTGCATTTCAAAATGTTTTTAAAATATTTTTTAAGAAAATTTCGATGGCGCGTTAGAACAAGTTTTGCGTGTCATTCAAACGATTTACATTATATCGTTAGAATGCGATTTCAAACATTCGAATGAAATCCGGGATGACCCATTTTTTTCAAGTCTTGAATGTCATTCAAAGACTTGTTAGAAGTCGTTCAAATGAGGAAGGGTATCTGGTTAGAATGGGGGTTCCCATGATCGAACAAGATGATTTTTGGTCAAGCACTGGAATGTCGGCCGAACGATCATTGGAAGCCTGATCGAACGAAAAAGAGTAAGTCGTTAGAATGAGGAACCTGGCCATTCAAACGAGTGCGCAAGATATTTGTTTAATTAAATCTGATCCAAATCTATAATATTTATCCTTTTGCAATCAAATTCCTTATAAACAAAGATTCGAGATTGTAGTCTAAACGAACTCTTTTTTAACACTTTTCCAAGATCTTTCAAAGTTCCTTTTATGATCAAACTCTAACAATATTCATCCAAACTCCTTGACAATTTAGAGATCATTCTATAATATCAAGTAAAACAATTTCATGTTCAAGAACCCTTGTAAAGTTCATCTCTACTACAGATTTGTGGAACAGAGGCTCTATTGTTGAAGAAGAAGGCTGATTAGTGGATACCGAGGGAAGACTACTTCACGTGGGCGGTCCTGGACTGTGTCATTATTATAGAAGATGTAAAAAATTGTGAGTTTTTCTTAGAGAGATAAGTAGTCTGTGAGTCGTATTGTGTTTGTCAAATCTTACACAGTGCTGAAGTAGAGGTTTTGCTCGAAAGGAATTTTTCCTAATTTTTTGTATTTGCCTGCTTGTTTTGATATATTTAATATGGAATACATCACTGTATGCACACAATACCAATTGAAGACAAAAGCTACTAAAATTTGAATTGTTATGTTTGGCCTGAAATATAAATCTATCAATAGAATCCTCACATTCTTCGTGTTTAGGTTGGGTTATTAACCTAATTTAAGCCTTAATCCCATATTCCCCTTAAATCCCCAATTTGAGCCTCCAAACAAATTTGAAATACTACTCAGATTGGTTCAAAATCTCCCCTAAGGGTGTACCTATGCTTCGTACCCAACTTAAGATGTTTAAAATACCTAAACGAGTTCCTAATTCACTATGAAATGCGCCCAACCAATGTCTACAACATTTACACATTTTATTATGTTTAATCATGACATAAAGTTAATTTAAGTAACATGCAATTTAATTATCTATAAATATACATATTTGGCATAAATTAATCACATAATCATGCATATCACAATCAAGCAATTTATTTATTTAAAATTTTACCAATTTAATTATTATAAAAAACATGGGGTGTTATATTCTCCTCACCTAATAATGGAATTCTATCCTCTGAATTCAAAATGTACTTCGCTCAAAGAGTTATGGATACACCTCTTGCATGTCATCCTCTCCTTTACGTTGACTCATCCTTGTTGTGGTGTCCTCACCACATGCTAACTAGAGGAACAACCCTGGAGTGAAATTTAATCTCCCTACTGTCCAGAATATTTATAGGTCTCTCCTCACAACTTGTGTCGGGATGAAGTTATATCTCATCAAAAAGTATGTACTGGTAATCTACCTCATCTCTAAGAAATCTCTGTAATGCCGAAATATGGAAAACGTCATGGATCCTTTGCAAATGATCTGGTAAAGCTAATCGATGCGCCACTTGTCCAATCTTCTCAATAATAAGGAATGGTCTCATATACCGGGGAGCTAACTTCCCTTTCTTTCTGAATCCCATCACTCTCATCATGGGAGATACATTGAGTAGCACCTGGTTACCAACCTCAAAACCCAAGTACCTCCTATCTGCATCAACATTTCTTTTCTGTCTATCTTAGGCAATCAAAATCCTAGCCCGAATTATCTCCATATTATCCGAAGTATCCTGGATGAAATCCATTCTAAGAAGCTTATTCTTCCCCACTTCTAAACAATAAGAGGGTAAATGAAAAGGCCTCCCATACAATGCCTCGAAAGGTCCCATCCCGATAGTAAACTGGTAACTATTAGTGTAAGAAAACTCCATCAATGGTAAGTACTTCTCCCAACTAACTTTAGAGTACACAATACACATCCACAACATGTCCTCCAACATCAAATTTACCCTCTCTATCTAGCCATCCATTTGTGGGTGATATGATGTACTTAACCTAAATTTTGCCCGAAATGCCTATTGAAAACTCCTCCAAAAATGGGACATGGACAACTCGTCCCTATCCGACAGAATATTGAGTTGTACACTATATAACTTAATAATATCTATAAGAGAAAGCTTGGTGTACTGCTTTAAAGTATAGTCTATCTGAACTGGCAAAAGTGAGTCACCTTTGTCAAACAGTCAATGATTAACTAGATAGAATTGTGTGCCCACTGTGACGTGTAACAACCCAGACATTTGAGCGACTATTTTATATTACTTTGCCTGATGGGCTAATTTTATATAATAGAGAGAGTTGGAGTAAATATTATTTTCCATTATATTAAGGAATAATATTTACCATGTTTTGCCTATTTACCCTTAAGAGAAGGTAAATAACATTATATTGTGTTTTATTGCGTCGGTATGCTTTAAACGATGGTTATGACCTATATTTAAATTTGGGCATAATTAATGAAATAAAATGAAATTGGAACACAAAAATATTATACATTACTCCGAATGCCAAAATAGGGGGTGCGGTTAGTTTTAGAATAGTCGAGATAGTCAAAATAAGTGCCAAGTTGTATTTTTGAGTTTCGGGCACTTTTGACCGGTCATGACTCAATTAAGTAGTTACGAGTCATTTTAATGGTGTATCAACATTTAAATGAGGGAAATTTATGTTTAAGACCCGTTTAAGTCTCCTAACCCTTTTTATTTTCCCATTCTTATGTTAGAAGCCAAGAGAGAGAGAGAGAGAGAAGAGAGAGCTTGGGAGAAATGGAGAAAAGAGAGAGAAATGGAAGATCGGAGCGGGAAATCGTTGCTATCGGAAGAGAATCCAAGACTACAAACTTGAGGCAAGTTTCTTACTTGCTAGATATTGATTTAGTGTGATAAATTGCATGCATGGTTATATTTTAGAGATTTAAACCATTTTTGGGATTTGTAGGTTTTTAGTGATTAAACCCTTAATCTTGTAGTTTAAATTGATTTGAGTTGGGAAAATTAGTTAGTAGTAGTGTAGGGATGATTGGGTTGAATTAGTTGTTAATGACGTTGAAAATATTGAAAGATTTGGGATTTGGGAAATTTAGGGTCCTTAAACCCGTAGCCCAAATTGGGCATTTTTGCCAGGCCGAATTGATTCAGCTTCCTAGCGAATCGATTCGGTTATGGGTAAGGGTACAGGTTTGGGAAATTGAATCGATTCGGGTTGGGTCGGAATCGATTCGGTTGAGACAAAATGTTGGTTTTACTCACCGAATCGATTCGCTTTTGGGCGAATCGATTCACAACCAGGGGCGAATCGATTCGGATGCCCTGTTTTTGTGAGATTTTTCTAGTTTTGTTTTAGCACTTTCTTTTAGGTTCGAGGTTTAGGAACCTTCCTTTGGGAAGTAATAAAGGGTATTATAGGTTTATGTTAGGAAGTTAAATATCCTAGACTAGCTTGGGGTTGTTTGGGCTTATCCTAAGGTTAGTTTTGAGAGGTTAAGGTTCCGTATGATATAGGAAGTTAACCTAAAATTAATAAAAGGTAAAAGTGATAATTTTGGGACTTTTGGGAGACTATTATTGAGGGAGACTCACCTTGATGATTTAGGATATTGTGTTGGACTCTTGGAGACTAGTTTGAGGATAATGGCACTTCGGGTCTTAGGTCATTAATAAAATATGACTTTAACAATAAGAATTGCATATTCTAAAATCCGGTACTTAAAGAATAAGTATAAATGGTTTTAATAATGAAAAAATGAATGTTTTCAATATGGAAAAACAAATGATTTTCGTAAATAATAATTTATGTAAACACACCTCTCTAAATCGCTATTATAAGGGAAGTTGCGCGCGTGAGGTGAAGTCCCCTGGCTAATCAATGTAGGGTGAATATAGTCCTCGTCCATATGACCGGTTATATTATGTATTCTGCACTAGTGAGGTAATTCCGAGTGTGGTTATGACTCACTCGCAGGGGTATGGCCACTTCCCGACGTTGCGTTAGGATCCCAAGTTATCTTGTTTGATAGGTCCTGGAAGATGATAGCCATTTAGGGGCGCACACAGTGGGGAAACCCAGACGGCCGGTCTTAGAAACGTTATATGATATGAACTATAACTATATTTTTAATAATGTGGGAGATTATTGATATTAAAGCATTTTATGATAGTAAAATGGATTTAATTACATTTCCTGGATGGAAGAAGGGAAATTGAGAAGTTATGATATGTAAAAGCATTTTTATGATAACAAAAGTTGCTTTAAATATATACATTTCCTGGATGGAAGAAAGGAAATAGAATTGGTAAAGAAAGTTTTGAAATGAAATTGAAATGGTAAACCTTTTGTAAAATGAATTGCCATATATGTATTTCCTAAAGAGAAAAGGAATTGTGTATTTGGATTGTGGATATTTGAAATGATGTCCCCTTGAGTAGATGTAGTTGAGTTCTCCCATACTTATATGGTCATTGAGCATCATCATTTATATTGCGCTAGGTTGTGCTTTTAGAAAGAGAGGTGAGAACCTTTATGTTATATTGCGAGAGATAATTACGCACTTAATTGTCATGCATTTTAGTCACATGGTAATCATATCAAACTGGGACCTGACCAGTCTATATTTCTTTATTTTGCATGAACTCCTTGTCCTTTCAGGTGCTCTACCGCAAGTACACACGTATTGAGCTTTCCGGTCCAGTTGTCCTGGAGCTATAGCATTTTGCGAATGTTGTAGGATATTTGTTATAGACGCTTCTTCCCATTGTACTCTAGTTATGTTTAGTTAACTTATTTGGGCGTGTTGCCCATGCATTGTACTCCTTTATTATAATGTGATATGTAAATTGTAATACTCGGTGTAACCTATTTGTATTAGTTTGTTAACCGACATCTTATTCGGTTATTATTTATATATTATTGTCATATCTTTATCCGTTGATTTTTGGTATCCACCTTCTTTGTAAATTTAATTATCTAAGTCTTTTTCTTTTACTTAAATTTTTTTAAATTTGACAGTCTGTTTTCTAAAATAATTGGTGGTTATCTCGTACTATTATTTTGACGACAATGATGCTGAGAATGGACCATCTATGATTCCTGTGATTATTAGAGTATCGGGCGGGCCACTTCTTATTTTAGTAGGCGGTTTGTCACAGATGGTATCAGAGCATTAGGTTCTAGAGTCCTTAGGAATCTGTGCAGACGTATTACGCTTTCAACATTACTTTTGATTTGATATTGATCCTTAGGACTAAGGTCATTGATTTCTTTTGTGAGATTTCGTTCTATTGCCTTGGTGTAAGAACCCCGAAAATCTTTTGCGCATTCGTGTGAGATTCGTAGGTCGACTGAAGAATGGCGTCAGGGAAGGCCGCTGTGAAGGCGTCATGAGAAGGTATTACTAAGAACTGTAAGCTGTGGTCGGAGATGAGGGCCACTTTGGAGGTCGCTCCCTTTGTAGCATTTTCTTATATTTCCACCGCGACTACTATGTACAGTAGATATAGTTTTCCAAGTACCGCTACAAATAGAGAGTGGTACTAAGATTGGGATTCCATGCAACGCTATAATTGAGGTTGAAAAAGTCCTTCCTAACGACCACATATTGAAGTTAAGTCAGATGGAGGAAGTGTATTCGGTGGAAATGTAAGGCCCGAGAGCTTTGACCTAGAGAGGGGTATAGAAGTGCCCAGGTCCGAAGAATGAAGGAAAATCTTTCACCCGTAGGAGTAATGTTGAAATGGCGAAAAAGGTAGTCACCATATTTTGGTGGAACAAGAGGTTTTGTCCATAGAGAAACCCGTTAGATATTTTCAACGACGAGTTTCTCTGGGAAATTAGGAATGATGAGAAAGTAGATTCTCAAGTATTCATATGAGGTTCGGTCAGAGGTCGATCGTGAATAAAGAGTGATACGATTAAGGAAACCGTGCACCGAAATAAGGTTGGTACAAGGGAGAAAGAGCCCTTCAGTGGAATGATAGGCTCACGAATAAGTGTTGTTAACACTTCTGGAGAAGTAGTGTTCATGAAACCCCATTGGTGGACATCCATCCGGGGAAAAGTCTTTGAACTAAGGCCGGGGAGGCCAGTAGCATGTTCTCTTTTATTGAGGAAGTTAAGGGAACTACGCGGGTAATCATCAGGGTGGCTAGAGATGGAACAACGGTTATGACGTGGAATGTAGAACCACGCATTTTGATCTTGTGGATGGGAGAACAAGGGTAATAATAGGATTCCTAGTCGGGGCATAAATGGAAGTAGTTTGGTTCAGATAAGTCTAGAATATTGTGTTTGGGAACCATTAGTAGTGGCCAGGGTGATTGACAAGATCGTTTGCGGGATTTCCACCTTAGTACAGGGTGGTGAATTTTGTATGATAAGATGGAGTAGTATTGTATTAACCCTAGATTCGGGTGTGTAGATTGAGTTTGTGGTACTATCGACGTTATTATAGAAAGTGTATCTATATGACTTCCATGGTAGGGAAGTTCTATATTTTTCCTTCACCCGTTATAAGGTGAGTGATGATATTTTAAATGTATATGTGTGGTATGTGCTACTCGTATTATATGTATTATACGAGTGAAATGTTCTTGGTTTGGTTGGAGTGATATCAAGAAGGGAAATTGCGAGGCTACCTTACTTCTAGTTTCAGAGCGGAACTAGTTATTCTATGATATCTCAACTGGATACAGGATTGAAACTTTATAGAGGTAGTTTTAAGTATGCGAGAAGTTTCCATTATTTTCCTTTGTTTTGTTTTGTTTGTTGTCTATTTTCCTTGCTTGTATGATGTTACCTTATCTCCACGACCAAAAAAGTTAAGTAGTAATGCATAGGAGGGGTTCCTTGTTTGGATTTTTCTTTGCGAGACGCTCCACGCATGAACCTTAATGACATTAGGAGTGGAGAGATGCTATACTTTCTTCTTTTATTTTATTTTATTTTGTTATAAGATGCTGGGTTGGAAGGTTTAGCCGAGAATCACGCGATTGAGTAATTAAAGGGAAATTAAAGTGCGGGATATAAGCATTGTGAATAGTTCTCTCCTCTGATCGATGCGAGGGAGACTTAGATAAGAAAGTCGGATTGAGACTTATGGTTATGACTTGATGAGAAGGCCATTTAAGAAGATGTATGTATGTAAATTGGGATAAAGCATTTGTGGCATCTTACAGTAAGTAAATGCCCTATTAGTTAAATTTTCAATTATTTGGTATGGTCGGACATAGAAGTATAAGTTCATTAGTAGAGTTACGAGTTAGAATTTTAGTGGTCCCGGTCATGTGTCTTAGACCGTTATATCTTGATGACTGAAGATGCGAGGTAGTAGTGTAACGAAAGGGTTCCTTGTTTGGATTTCACTTTTGCGAGACGTCCCACGCATGAAATTGAGCGAATGTCAGAAATTGGGAAAGGTCTTGGGCACTAGGGATATACTTAGTATAATACGCATAGGACTTAAAAAAGATATATATATATCAACCTTAGGATTATTAGGACGTAAGGACCTTAGGGAATGTGATGCTGTTTTAGGAGGATGGTAGGGAGTTGACCACGAGTACGTTGTGGGTTAACTCTAAGTAGGATTAGGTCCCCAGAGGTAGAAGTATGGGATCTCGAGCGATTTGGGTTACTAGGCCATAGAAGATGAGGCCCCTCTTCGAAAGAGCGTTATGTCGGTAACCTAGTTTTCGAGGAGTTAAATGATGAGCCTACTTTTACTCCTGCACTCGTGTTATTAAGATCGAGAGTGGATTTAACGAATGAGTCTCTGCCAGGAATGGGAAGTATTAATACTGGAGCATGGACCCATTATTTATGCATCTCAAAAACTTAAACTCGGTGAGAACTATTATCCCACGCCTGATTTAAAGTTCGTAGCGGTAGTATTCACCTTAAAGATAGAGGCACTACTTCCTGGGTAGGAAATTTGGTTTTTTCACTAGCAACAAGTTGTTGCAATATGTTGTTAGAGGAACAGAGTTGGTGTTTGGAGTTCGTAAAGGACTATCAATTGGATATTCCCTTTCGCTAAGGAAATAAGAATGGGGTAGCTAATGCGCCATGAAGAAAACCCGTCGGAGAGATTAGTTAAGGCATGGAAAGCTTAGTAGAATGAGACTAACTAGGAGGACTTTGCAGCAAGAGCATTCATGTCCGTGATTTACCAATTCACCTACTAGTGTGAAGAGAGTAGTGTGGAGCGAGAACGGTATATCCATGGACATTTTTATCGAATTGCCTGCACCACAATGGTCATGATTCTAGTTGAGAAAACTGTTGATCATTTGACCAATCGCTACTTATCAAACTGATATGGGCGGACTATTTATGGAGGAGTATGCCCCGCTCTTTATGGCGAAGTTATGCAACTGTATGAGGTGCCTATCAAATTAGTTATCGATCGCCACTAGACTTTCGTGTCAAAGTATTGGTAACGTTTCCAGGAAGTCATGGGAACCAAATTGATGTTGAGTACAACCTACCACCCGTAAGTGGACGAATGAACGGAGAAAGTTAACCTAATGCCGAAAGGCATACCTCGAATGCGCACCTTAGGCTTAATAGAAGGATGGGAGAAATATCTTTTATGGATCGAAATTTCGTACAATAATTCAGATCGTTTTCTAAGGATGGCACCGTCGATGGCCTTGTGTAGTCGGCTGAGTAATTTGCATACTCGTTGGATGGAACCAACGGACAATAAGTTCCTTGGACTTGGAGTGGTCCGAGAACATTTCTTAAATGATTGTGCTCTTTGAGCCGCATACTTTTAAGGGCCACGCAAATGCGAATAGAAGTTAAGTAGTGTTGGGGTTAAGCGATTAAGTGTTAGTGTAAATATCCCTGAGGAAGGGTATAACGTGATTCAGGAGGAAAGGAAACTTGTGCCGAGATATGTAGGTATCTTCTTCCTTCATAGAAAGGTAGGATCAATAGTTCATGAGGAACGATTTGGTGCTATATTAGAGCACGCAGAGTGTAGACTGAGATCGAAAATGACGACCTTAGTCCAAGTCCAATGGGGACGCCACAATAATGAGGAGTTTGCTAAGGACATTAGAACGACAGTTTATAATATTATACCCTTTATATGATTATAGGGTACGCCTGAATTTTGAGGGCAAAATTCCCTTCTTAGGGGGGGGAGTATGTAACAACCCAGACTTTTGAGTGATTATTTTACATTACTTTGCCTGATGGTCTAATTTTATAAAATAGAGAGAGTTGGAGTAAATATTATTTCCCGTGATATTAAGGGATAATATTTACCATGTTTTGCCTATTTACCCTTATGAGAAGGTAAATAACATTATATTGTATTTTATTGCATTGTTATGCTTTAAACGATGGTTATGACCTATATTTAAATTTGGGAATAATTAATGAAGTAAAATGAAGTTGGAACACAAAAATATTATACGTTACTCCGAATGCAAAAATAGGGGGTTCAGTTAGTTTTAGAATAGTCGAGATAGTCAAAATAAGTGCTAAGTTGTGTTTTTAAGTTTCGGGTACTTTTGACCGGTCATGACTCAAGTAAGTAGTTACGAGTCATTTTAATGGTGTATCAACATTTAAATGATGGGAATTTATGTTTAAGACCCGTTTAAGTCTCCCAACACCTTTTATTTTCCCATTCTTATATTAGAAGCCAAGAGAGAGACAGAGAAGCGAGAGCTTGGGAGAAATGGAGAAAAGAGAGAGAAATGGAAGATTGAAGATAGAAATCATTGCTACCGAAAGAGAATCCGAGACTACAAACTTGAGGCAAGTTTCTTACTTGCTAGGTATTGATTTAATGTGATAAATTGCATGTATGGTTATATTTTGGAGATTTAAACCATTTTTGGGATTTGTAGGTTTTTAGTGATTAAACCCTTAATCTTGTAGTTTAAATTGATTTGAGTTGGGAAAATTATTTAGTAGTAGTGTAGGGATGATTAGGTAGAATTAGTTGTTAATGATGTTGAAAGAAATTGAAAGATTTGGGAAATTTAGGGTCCTTAAACCCGTAGCCCAAATGGGCATTTTTGCCAGGCCGAATCGATTCGGCTTCCCAGCGAATCGATTCGGATATGGGGAAGGATACTGGTCTGGGAATCCGAATTAATTGGGGATAGGTCCGAATCAATTCAACTGAGACAAAATGTTGGTTTTACTCACCGAATCGATTCGGTTTTGGGCGAATCGATTCACAACCAGGGGCGAATCGATTCGGCCCTAGGTGAATCGATTCAGATGCCCTATTTTTGTGAGATTTTTCTTGTTTTGTTTTAGCTCTTTCTTTTAGGTTAGAGGTTTAAGAGCCTTCCTTTGGGAAGTAATAAAGGGTATTATAGGTTTATGTTAGGAAGTCAAATATCCTAGACTAGCTTGGGGTTATTTGGGCTTATCCTAAGGTTAGTTTTGAGAGGTTAAGGTTCCGTATGATATAAGAAGTTAACCTAAAATTAATAGAAGGCAAAAATGATAATGTTGGGACTTTTGGGAGACTATTATTGAGGGATAATCACCTTGATGATTTAGGATATTGTGTTGGACTCTTGGAGACTACTTTGAGGATAATGGCACTTCGGGTCTTAGGTCATTAATAAAATATGACTTTAAGAATAAGAATTGCATATACTAAACTTTGGTACTTAATGAATAAGTGTAAATGGTTTTATGAATGTAAAAATGAATGTTTTCAATATGGAAAAAGAAATGATTTTCGTAAATAATAATTTACGTAAACACACCGCTCTAAATCACTATCATAAGGGAAGTTGCGCACGTGAGGTGAAGTCCCCTGGCTAATGAATGTAGGGTGAATATAGTCCTTGGCCATATGACTGGTTATATTATGTATTCTGCGCTAGTGAGGTAATTCTGGGTGTGGTTATGACTCACTCGCAGGGGTATGGCCACTTTCCGACGTTGCGTTAGGATCCCAGGTTGTCTTGTTTGATAGGCCCTAGAAGATTATAACCATTTAGGGGCGCGCACAGTGGGGAAACCCGGACGGGCGGTCTTAAAAACGTTATATGATATGAACTATAACTATATTTTTAATAATGTGGGACATTATTGATGTTAAAACATTTTATGATAATAAAATGGCTTTAAATACATTTCCTGGATGGAAGGGTGGAAATTGAGAAGTTATGATATGTAAAAGCATTTTTATGATAATAAAAGTTTCTTTAAATATATACATTTCCTGGATGGAAGAAAAGAAATAGAATTGGTAAAGAAAGTTTTGAAATGAAATTGAATTGGTAAACATTTTGTAAAATGAATTGCCATATATGTATTTCCTAAAGAGAAAAGGAATTGTGTATTTAGATTGTGGATATTTGAAATGATGTCTCCTTGAGTAGATGTAGTTGAGTTCTACCATACTTATATGATCATTGAGCATCATCATTTATATTGCGCTAGGTTGTGCTTTTAGAAAGAGAGGTGAGAACCTTTATGTTATATTGCGAGAGATAATTACGCACTTAACTGTCATGAATTTTAGTCACATGGTAATCATATCAAACTGGGCCCTGACCCGTATATATTTCTTTGTTTTGCATGAACTCCTTGTCCGTTCAGGTGCTCTACCACAAGGACACCCGTATTGACCTTTCCAGTCCAGTTGTCCTGGAGCTATAGCATTTTGCGGATGTTGTAGGATATTTGTTATAGACGCTTCTTCCCATTGTACTCTAGTTATGTTTAGTTTAATTATTCGGGCGTGTTGCCCATGCATTGTACTCCTTATTATAACGTGATATGTAAATTGTAATACTCGGGGTAACCTGTTTGTATTAGTTTGTTAACCGACCACTTATTCGGTTATTATTTATATATTATTGTCATATCTTTATCCGTTGATTTTTTGTATCCACCTTCTTTGTAAATTGGATTGTCTAAGTGTTTTTCTTTTACTTACACAATTTTAAATTTGACAGTCCATTTTCTACAATATTTGGTGGTTATCTCGTACTATTATTTTGACGATGGTGATGCTGAGAATGGACCATCTATGATTCTTGTGATTATTAAAGTATCAGGCTAGCCACCTCTTATCTTAGTAGGCGGGTTGTCACATGAGGTAGGTAACCTTGAGATAAAGTCTACGGAAATACTCTCTCAGTTTCACATCATAATCTTTAGAGGATATAGAATTCCTGATGGTCGCTGATGGTTCACCTTCACCAATTGGCATGTGGCACACTTGGACACAAAAATGGCTTTGTCCTTCTTTATGCATGCCCACATATAATGCGCCTTATGTACAGGTGCATTTGATCCCCACTGAAATGTATCAAAAAATGTGACCCATATGCCTCTATCATAACTACTCGTCATAAATCCTCATTTTCTGGGACTGCCAACTTGCCATTGAATCTCAATTCCCCGTACGAAATAATCGAATAGTTCTCTTCCCCCTCTGCTAATAACTATCTGACCTTCTCCTGGAAAAGATAATATCCTTTTTGTGCCTTTATGAACCGAATGATGATACTAGGTGTGATAGTAAAAACTACCATAAAATCACGTGATAACTCATCGTTAGTATGAAGAAAACTCCACTTCCCCTTCAACAATGCTGTTAACTTAACTGTCGGCTTATGGCTTAAGGCATTTGCCACTACATTTTCCTTTCCTAGATGATATTGAATATCAAGCTAGTAGTGTTTCACAAACTCAAGCCATCATCGTTGCCTCATGTTCAACTCCCTTTGTGTGAACAAATACTATAAGCTTTTATGGTCTGTGAATAATTGAAATTTCTCCCTTAAGAGATAATGACTCCAAATATGTAATTCAAACAATATGATTGCTAACTCCAAATCATTGGTGGGCTGATTCCCTTGATAATGCTTAAGCTTTTGAGAAGCATAATCTATTGGCCTTTCCTCCTACATAAATAACTCTCTAAATCCCGATAAGGACACAATAATAAAGACCTTACAAGCAATCCCTCGACAAGGCAAAGCAAGTATCGAAACCGAAGTCAACCTAACCTTCATCTTGTCAAAATCTTACTGACATGTATAATCCCAAATAAATGGTATATCCTTCCATGTCAAATTAATTAGAGGTCCAAATATCTTTGAAAACCCTTTAATGAATCAATGGTAGTACCCTGCCAAACCTAAAAAATTGTGTACCTCTGTAGGTTTAGTAGGATATCCCCACTCCATCACTCCTATTCATCAGGTCCATAAATAATACCGGTGCATTTGTGAGGTCCAAAGGCATAACTAAGAACTTAGATAATCCATATCTAATAAAAAATGTTATCTTCGGAACATCATGTTCCCGAATCCTCAACTAATTCTACCCTGACCTCAAATCGATCTTAGAAAAATATGATGCACCCCTCAATCAGTCGAATAGATCATCGGTACGGGGTAACGAATACTTGTTTCGTACAGTGACCTTGTTCATCTCCCTGTAATCAATTCAAAGTCTCAATGATTCATCTTTCTTCTTTACGAACAGAACGGGGGCAAACCAAGATGAAGTATTCCTCTGAAAAAATCCTTGACCCTGTAATTGTTGAATTTGATTCCTAAGCTCTTTAATCTCTAAAGGATCCATGAGCTGTGGTGCACATACGATGGGTCTCATACTCTGAATCAAGACAATCACAAACTTGATCTCCCTACTCAGTGATAACCCTGAAATCTCTCTAAACACATTTACAAACTAAATAACAATCGAGATGCAGTCTAACCAAACAATGACCTCTTCAGAAGGATCCTCATCAATGTAATACAAATTCATGATCGACCCTCTGTCCGGGTGAGGCATCAAAACCAAGTACATCTCTTATCCCGAAATGACAAAGAAGATGAAACTCCCATAATTATTGACACAATACCTGTAAGTATCTAGCCAATCCATCCCTTGGATAATGTGATACTTGGACATATTTAACACATGTAGGTCTACCAAAAACTAAGTCTCCCAATGTCAATCCCTATACCTCTTCACGTAAAATGTATAGGTGCCCCTCTACTCGTAGGTGAATTAATGTAAAGAACTATGTTAAATGCGAAGTATATCATCCCCAATGCATGGGGAAAACTAGTATTAACACCAATATCAAATAAAATGCGCCTTACATGCCAAAAAATAGGTAACATACACTCCACTTCATGTGTTTGCACTTATTTCTCTCTAGGTACAACATGGTACACACGCCCATACTATAACTGCAACTGCTACCTCTGAGGTGGGGCGGGTGGAGATGGTAGTTCTAGCTCTGCAATCCTTGGTGGGGATGGTAACTACTATGTCGCCCCTGTGGTGCTTGATTCCCACGCTGTCCTCCAAGATCCTATGTACTCCGATTTCCTTGGGGTAACCTCTTCTAAGAGGTGTCCCTTATCCCTACAAACATAGGAATTTCTCTAAAATTGATGCCTATCTTGTTATTGTCCCTGCTGGCCTTGGCCCTATTGTCGCTAGCCCTGATTGCCTCTCTACTACTGGCCCTATTTATTCCGATAATCAAAACCCTTGTGCCACTTATACTTATCTCTTGCCTAAACCCTTTAAACTATTGGGCCCCATTATTACCATTCTCACTCATCTTTACCTACTAGCTCGATGTCTCGAACTGGATCTCTTGTCCCTCTTACTTTTTTATAACGATCTCTGATCCTCACAATGCGGAAAAATGACATTTACCATCTGAATGTAGGTAGTAAAAGACGGATTCCCTAATAAAGATTTCTTGATGTGCCAAAATATCCCTGACAAACTTCTCCATTCTCTATTCTTTATTGTTTACCTCATCTTGAGAAAATAAGGAAAATGTAGTAAATTCCTCCTCATACTCTACTAGCATACGAATGGCATGCCTAAGGTTCATAAAATTCCTCCTCGTTTATGATTTCATGATGGGTGGGAAATACATTCCCTCAAATTTTACCCAAAACTCATCAATAGTCAAATGATCTCGCTCTTCCAGTGTAGTGACAGACTCCCACCCCTGTAGGCCTGATCTTAGTAGTTAAAATAAGGCTAACATTTTTTGCACTGTCGTGAACTCAATCATCCACAAATTAATCTAAATGTCCTTCTTCCATTGACTGGACAATAAGATATTTGGACTCCCAGCTAGCTCTGGTGGGTATTTTAGTAAAGGCCTCCTTGGCTCTCTCCGAGATCGAGTTTTGTGCCTAGACGGATACACCACTTACTGCAGTGGTGGTGGTGGAGGCTGCTGCTATGGATAAAAGTGCCCTAGCATGGACTCCATCTTCCTAAAAATTGTCCGCATCACTATCAAAGTAATGTCTAGTGGTGGTCGTAGGTGTGGTTGCAGATCCTACTGAGCCCTATCCTTTGCAGCCTCACTGGTAATAGATTGTGGTCTACTACGCCTACCATTTGCCATCTGAAAGAAAATAAGGATGCGTATGAGTAACAGATCATAAAGAGTGCAACGATTCCTAATCATAGGTCTCTACAGAATAATGAAATGCAACGGAAAACATACTGAGTGAAACACAGATCCTAAGGACGCTAGAACCCGAATACTTCAATATAAACCCCTTAAATTGCTGGTCCCCCTGATTACCATTCCCACTCGTCTCTCCCTATCGGCTCGATGTCTCTAAACTAGATATATTCTTCCCATACTTTTCTAAAATGATCCGTGATCCTAACAATGAAGCAAAGAAATATTCACTATCTGAGTGTAGGTGGTAAAGTCAGATTCCCTAATAAATATTTTCTGATGTGCCAAGTTGTCCCTAGCACAAACTTCTCCATTGTCTTTTCTTCAGTGTTTAACTCATCTTCTGCAAATAAGGACAATGCGGTAAGCTCCTCATTATATTCTGCTATAGTATGAGGCTCCTTATTAAGGTCCATAAACTTCCTCCTCATTTTTGATTTCATGGTGGGTGAGAAATACTTCCCTTCAAACATTACCCAGAAGTCATCAATAATCAATCGGTCCCCCTCCTCCATCATGGTTACAGATTCCTACCACCGTAGGGCTCTTCCAGATAGTCAACATAAAGCCAACATCTATTTTTTTATTTCCGTGCACTCAATCATCATCAAATGTATTTGAATGTATTTCTTCCACTAATTGGCAACCAAGATATCTTAACTCCCTAAAAACTCTAGCAGATGCCCTTTAGTGAAGGCCCCCTTGGCTGTCTCCTGAACTGTGCCTTATGCCTAAACGGGTATCACTAACTGATGTGGGGGTGATGGTGGTGGATATTCTTGTATCTAAAAGGGTTATATCATGTAATCCATCTCTTTAAAAATTGCTTACATCACTATCGTGCCAATCTCTCTTGGAGTTACCACATATGGGTCTTGTGGGGGCTGTGGGTGGTGAGCCTTATTTTCTATAGCCTCGGTGGTAACACATCGTGGTCTACATCATCTACCGTTTGCATATGAAAGAAAATAAGATTCGTATTAGTAATAGATTATAAAGAGTAAAATGATTCCTAATCATAGGGATCTACATAACAAAGAAATGCAGCTCATAATGAAATGAGAGCCACACATCTCCTGAGGACACTCAAACCTAGATGCTCTGATAGCAACTGTAACAACCCCCAATTTTCACGTAAAGGTTGGCCAGGCATAATATGCCGAGGATGGGTCCTACCTAATAATTTATACCATTCTCAACACAATAAAATGGCATGTTAATTTAAAACATACAAGCACAATAAAACCATATGAAGTAATAATTGTCAATGAATAAGTAGAAACTCTCACAAGTCATAAAACATCCATCTCAAATGTAAATGGAAAATAAATGTTTAAAATAATAAATCTTGGGCTTTTGCCCATACAATCTCTACAATAATAAAACGATTGGAACATAGAATAACAACATATGCTAGAATCAAATAAATTGAATCCACTAATGATCGAGTGCAAGTCAAGTTTGATCCTTTGTCAGCCCTGTTGTCCCTATCTAGGATAACCCCGAGGGGAAAATATTTTGTAATTTGGGTCAGTTCCCTAACGTTTCAATAATTAACTTATAAAACCAATATGTAATTATTTCATCAATTCACATTACACACCGCCCATCTCCACTCACATGCAGTAAGTATCTCACCCCTCATCTATGTGTAATAATATACACATTCTAACCCCAAGTACAAATGTGAAGTCCGGTATCTACACTAACATGATAATATCAAAGGCATCTAAAACATATATTAAAAGGGAGATAAACATCTACACATATGATTTCAGTTCTAAGAGTAATCCCCCACAATATTACCCACACGAAATGGCATTTCATCACATTATGTATTTTATGTAGCATTGTGTTCATTGACAATTATCTACATCATTAGACTACATGGATTTGTCATATATATATATATATATATATATATATATGTCCATGCATATATATGACACATGAAAGCATCTACGTTCGGTGTCCAATTCGTGCTCTATTAGTGAGTCCAGAGGAGTCCCTCACCAAACGGACGTAAATAAAATACACATAAGCAGGGCGAACCATATGCAGTACACAGTTTCAATTTCCATACCTTCGAAAATATCAATAGACATGGCTATTCCACTTTCCTCATCACAAGTAGTGCTGCTGAACTAATACCTAAAATAACGACCTACACAATGCCTAGCCCACCTGTGCCGACGCGTGCTATAGTCCGAGGATGTACGCAACCCCAACCAATAGGCCATCCATGAATATGGCTATGTACACACAATTGATAAACATATAAGTGTAGCACACGATATGTACAAGTAATTATCCCCATAATCACCCCAACTATGTTTCATCATTTCCGGATAACACCCTTGTCTTAAGAATTAAAACCCTAGTTAATTATTAAATTTTTTATATAATGAATAGCGACACAACACTATTTTTAATTAAATATTCACTTACTTGGATAACCTCCTACGTAATGGCTTGAGTTCATAAAAATCCCCTCAATGTTTCCACAAACCAATCTTGACCCAGAGTATGTGCCAAATCGATTCACCTCGACGGTTGAATCGATTAGAAATACATTAGAAGCCTAGATCTTGTATACATAATGGCTTGGAAGGACATGTTTTAAAAATTTCCGGGTTAGTATCTAGGTATTTGAGTTTTATCCTAGATCTCAACATATATGTTGTATACCGCTACAATCAGCTCGTCTCAGCATGATCATATCTTGACGGCCTCAATCCAAATTATGTGCTTCTCGTGCACATCATCATCAATATCATTCATCGTAATCATTGCCTACATCGTGGTTTCATGGTATTGATTTTTCGAATTCACAAGTCCTCTCATACAGGAACATAAAGGAAGGAAAATCTGGATCGATCCGGATCAGGAGATAATCGAACCGATTCGGGTGGGATTTTTATGTAAAAAATGTCTTCTAACCGAACTGTTCTGGAGCTGAAGAAAAACAAACCGACCCGATTGGTAATTTTATATACAGGAAAGTCATCTGTTTGGATCGATCTGGATGACCGACCATATTCGATGATCTTTTCAGACCGGTCCGACTGGCTCAGAAAAATTCGGGGCATTAGAGTTTGTTCGCTTCTATAAATTCCAACTTCGGAGTTTTTTTTGTTTAAGACTTTGAGGGAACACTTTATTGACCTAATACGTCATGTCTTCATATGTTTCAAACATAAAAAGTTTGAGATTCACAAACACTCTAAATCATACGTGTGAATCGTTCTAAACCTAGTCATACCCATTCGTGGAGCATCTTGTGTTGAGAAAAGGTTTCTATACACTGCTGAACTTGGATCCTCTGAAGGGAGCTCTTAATTATGACAACGAACCGATGCTGTAGGGTCTTCTCTTGTCAAGCTGTATTTCTTTATGTATGTAAGTGTTTACAAATCATATTGAAATAAAAAGGTTTTTCCCATTTGGGGGATTTTTCCTAATTTATTGTGTGTGATTGATCCTTGCTTGATGTGAATATGTTTAATGTTTATTCAATAACTTTTAGACGCATGACTTTGATGCGTGTTTAATTCTGGATATTTAAAAATTGGATTTAATTAAATTTTTTTCTCCGGTTGAACAAAAAGTGCACTCTGAAATTAGTATCCGAGCCAATTACATAATTTCACCGTGTAATTTTCCACAAAGTTTTTTTTCCTGAATATCAATTCTCTAAGAATTGACTTCTTGGAAAGGCGTTTGTTCAAATGGAAAAATCATTTAATAAAATTCCAATTTTTGATGGGTCTAACTATGAATACTCGAAAGCTCGTATGAAATCCGCTCTTAAATCCATTGATGAACGTGTGTGGATTCTTGTTGAAAATGGGTGGACAACTCCCATTGTGACTGTTGGTAAGGTGACAAGTTTAAAATCTTTGGTTCAAAGGACCAAGGATGAATTTAAATGGTCCACGTATAATTCTAACAAACTTATTACCATTTCTGGATCCGTTACTCCTGACGAGTTTCGACGCATAATGATGTGTACCACGTCTAAAGAAGCATGGGATGTTCTTCAACTTACCCATGAAGGCATGAACATTGTTACAGAATCAAAACTGCAAAGCCTAATTACACATCTTGAGACTATAATTATGCTTGAGACTGAATGTTTTAATGAATTCTATGCACAATTGTTTAATATCGTTAACAGTAGTTTCAACCTTGGTGAGAACATTCCTAATGCACATGTAGTTAAGAAAATCATGCGTTCTTTACCTAAGCGGCTTATCCCCAAAGTCACTGTGTTAAATTCTTTAGGAAATTTGAATACTCTTAAATTAGAAGAATTAGTAGGTGATCTTCAAACATATGAAATAGATATGTTTCCTAAAGCTATTAAGGCAAAAGATAAAGGGATATCTCTTAAAGCTCAAGCCAAAAAGAATTTTGAGTCAACTAGAAGGAGGATAGAATTGTCTAAACGTTGTGAAGAAAATACGTCTAATTCTGATTTCAACTTCGATTTAGATGATTTGACTTTGTTTGCAAATAATTTAAAGAAATTTCTCGAGTTAAAAAATAGTGGCCAAGTTAATGATAAGAACAAATTTTAGAAAGATAAAAATGTCAAGAAATTTGAAAAAGAAAAGAAAGAAACACCCAAGAGAAACGATGAGAGATGCTATAAGTGTGATGGTAAGGGTCATAAAGCTTTTGAGTGTGCTACTAGGATGAGTAGACTAGCCAAAGAAAAAGGCAAAGTTGTTCTTAATGCTACCCTGAGTGAAGAGAGCGAGGTTGAGTCGATGGATTCAGGAGAAAAATCATCGAATGAGTGCAACTTCACTCATTCATGGCTAGCCACATGGGATATTCTGATCCACCTCACGACGATGAGGATGCCTCATCACATGTAGACCTCGACACTGAGAGTGAGAGAGAGGATGCAAATAGTGAGAGTGAGAGTGACCTTCGTAGCGCTTATGCTGATTTATATGATGATTCTTTTAAAACCAAAAAGTGTAATAAAGGATTAGTTCTTAGGATTTCATCATTAGAGAAAGAGTTAAGAGAGATGATAGAGAGTGAGTCCTCCTTGTGCACCACTTTGAGAGAGAGATAGTATGTTTATGGAGAGAGAGAGATTGTGTTTAGGGAGAGGAGTTTGTTTCGAGAGAAAGATAAGTGTTTTGAGAAAGTCAAAGGGGACTTGACTAAGCAAGTTGATAATCTGATGAGAGACCTCTGTGCATCCGAAGAGTCTCATACCATTCCAGAAGCCCTTATTTCCCATCTCACTCATGATCTTGAGAGAGAACGATAAATCCAGGTTCAAATCGAGGATAGATCTGGAAAGATGGTCCTCGCCCCTACATTAGGATTTGGTGAGAGGACTAGAATTGGTTTTGATGGTGCATCCACTTAAAAAATTGCACATGGACCAGTCCCCAAGTTTACGACAAATCTTTATGGTCATCCACCAAAACCGAGAAAGTTATTCGACCAAGAAAAAAAATCAAGGTAGGCCTCAGACTGTGTACTTTTGTACTTATTGTAAGAGGAAAGTACACCTAAGAGAGTTTTGCTATATTTTTGGTCGGACTGGATGTACTTATGCTCCATCACACCCCACTAGTAATCTCACGAGACTAAAAGAGTAAGTTTAGTTTTTAGTCACGACTTCTCAGACTTTAATGGGAGAATTCCAACAATTATTTGGACCGTGTATGGATACTACCAACCTTGCGACTAGAACCACCACCAACAAGGGTAAACAAAAGGTTTACTCCACTTGGGTACATAATAATGAAAACAAATCTCTTATTCCTTATGTGTCTCTAAAAGTTCAGAATACGTCACAATGGTATTTTGACAGTGGGTGTCCTAGACACATGACTACTGACGTCTCATTTTTTACCACCTTAATGGATCATGAGGAAAGTAAAGTCACTTTTGGTGATGGATTTAGGTCTAAAATTTTAGGATGAGGTAATATAGATATACTTGGGTTTCCTAAGATAGAGAATTTATTGTACGTTAATGGTTTGAAAGCAAACCTTCTCAGCATCAGCCAACTGTGTGACGCTGACTTTGCAGTTAAGTTTGACCGAGATGCCTGTAATGTTTATGATCAAGATGATATAATTGTATTGCAAGGGGTGAGGGAAGATAATAATTGCTATGGGATAAAGCCCAAGTCCTCATTTGTCTGCAATAGCACCACGATCACTCCCATGGATCTGTGGCATTAACGTCTAAGTCATTTGAACTTTAGAGATTTACATCGATTAGTAAAAAAGGAACTAGTACGTAGCTTACCATCTCTTGGAACACCAACTTCCACAATTTGTGGACCCTATCAGTTGGGAAAGAAAATTCGTATATGGTACTTGAGTTAATTCATATGGATCTTATGGGTCCTACTCGTACAAAAAGTCTATGCGGTAAGAGGTATATCCTCGTAATGGTGGACAATTTCTCCAGATATTCCGTCGTAGATTTTTTGAGGGAGAAATAAGATGCTGTGGAGTTCCTAACGACCAAGTGTCATGTCCTGTAAAACCAACACGGTGTCACTATCAATAGAATGCGTAGTGACAATGACACTGAATTTATAGAGCTTAAAGTAGATCTTTACTCTAATAGCCTTGGCATCAAACATGAGTTTTCGACCGTAAAGACCTATCATCAAAATGGGATCATTAAGAGGAAGAATCAGACGATTTAGGATATGGTTAGATCTATGCTTCTTGGTTGTAAAGTTTTGAGAAAAATTTTTCGCCGAGGCGGTGTTTATCGCATGCCATACGGTGAATAGGTTTTACTTGCATCCACACACACTTCAGACGCCTTATGAATTGTGGACTGGAGAGAAGCCCAACCTCACATATTGTTGTGTTTTGGGGAGTAAATGCTACATCATATGGGATAGAGATCAATTAGGAAAGTTTGACTCTCGGAGCGACGAGGGAATACAATTAGGATATTCATCGAATAGTTAACCTAAGTAGCTCTAAAGTTATGGAGTCAATTAACATCACCGTTAAAGATCATGAACCTCCGGCATTAGTTGACCCCAACCATTTTTTTGAGGATTAAGACCTTTCTGGTAATGATCCCCTTGTCCCTCACACACCCATGGTGGACCCTACTCCTATCTTAGGGAACACACCTGCTTGGGTTTGCAAGAGTCATGATCCTACTGCAATTTTAGGAGATCCCACCCTTGGGGTTCAGACTTTTGCCCAACTTAAGAACATTGTTACCCATGTATACTACACCTCCAAAGTCGAGCCCAAAATCTATAAAGAAGCACTCAAGGATAAAAACTAGATATCTGCTATGCAAGATGAGTTGCTTCAATTTAGGAAGAACGATGTCTGGGAACTTGTGCCCCAACCTAGTGAGACTAACGAGATTGGTACCAAGTGGATTTTCAAGAATGAAATGGATGAAAATGGTCCGATTATCTGTAATAAGGCTAGGTTAGTCACTTAGGGCTACACATATAATGAGAGTGTAGACTCTAAGGAGACATTTTCTCCAGTTGTGAGGCTTGAGTCGATCCTCTTATTACTCGCCATCGCATGTCATTTGAGCTTCAAGTTATATCACATGGATATCAAGAGTGCCTTGATGAATGGCATTTTACAGGAGGAAGTATACATAGAATAACCAAAAGGGTTTGAAGACCCTAAGCATCCAGGACACGTCTATTGTTTGAGAAAAGCCCTGTATGATTTGAAGCAAGCATCTAGTGCTTAGTACAAGAGGCTTACTTCCTATCTCTTAGCCCGTGGCTTCAAGAAAGGGGGAGTTGATCAGACACTATTTAGTAGGAGAGATAACGATGCAAATTTTTTTGCCCAAGTCTATATGGACGATGTAGTCTTTAGATCCACGTGCTCTAAGCATTCTCACAGCTTCAAGGAGGAGATGGAGAGAGAGTTTGAGAGGAGCATGGTTGGTGAGCTTACATTCTTCCTTGGTCTTCGGGTTCATCAGCTAGAGGATAGGATGTTCATCTCCCAATCCAAGTATGCTAGAGACCTCATGAAGAAATTAGGTTTTGACTCCAGTAAGCATTCACGTAAACCTATGAGTACATCTACAAAGCTTAGTACGGACACTTGAGGAAAGGACATAGAGAAAACCTTGTATCGGAGTATGATATGTAGTCTTCTCTATATGACATCGCCTTTAGTGTTGGAGTCTGTGTGTAATATCAGTCAACCCCCAAAGCTTCACACTTACTCTCTCTAAAAATGTACAATCAAATATGTTAGTGGGACTCTTTCCTACGGCATTTTGTATTCCTTTGATACCAATGATCGATTGTCTGCCTATTCAGATGCTGATTGGGCCAGTGATGCAGATAGATGTAGAAGCACTTTTGGTGGATGATTCTTCTTTGGTTCTGCCATTGTCTCTTGATTGAGAAAGAAGCAAAACTCCACCTCTTTATCCACTACGGAGGCTGAGTACATAGCCTCCGGGAGTTGTTGGACATAACTTCTGTGCAAGAAACATATGTTGGAGGACTATGGTGTAACAACCTGCCCTTTAGGAGACCATTAAATTCCATAATTGGATATAAATTAGAATTTGGGGAATTTCCCTAAATAGTGATTTTGGGGATTCTCGAGGATTTAATGGTTTTCGATGGAAGTTGCAATTATTTTTGGGACATTATAGGTCGAAATATTTTAATTATATGTCGCCGTTGAGTAAAGCGACACGAGGTAAGATTTTTAATTGGAAAACCCGCATTTATTTATTTTGGGTTGGAATAGTGATTTGAGGTCAAGTACCTCGGATGGAAATTTCGACTGCACCGTGAGTCTCAGAATGCCCGAGATAGTCGGAAAAGAGTGTCCGATTTTCAAAAATGAGTTTCGGCTAATTTTAGAGGTAAAAGTAACTCTCAATTGGGTAAATGAGTCGTTTTTGTGTTTTAAGGGTTAAAACCCTTTTCTTCCTATATAAAGAGGGAGAGAGGGAAAGAAAAGAGAAAGAAAGAAAGAAAAGAGAGAGAAGAGAGAGAGGAAGGAGAAGGAGGAGGAGAAATGGAGATTCGGGCCAAATTCTGCCGGATTCAACTCGAGGACGTCGGATTATATCCACGAGGCAAGTGTTTACTTGCTTTATTTATCTTTTTGCATAAATATCTCATACCGTAGTTTGGTATAAACAAACCCTAAAGGTTTTGGGGTGGATTATCGTGGATAAAACGGGTTTTTGGAAGTTAAAACAATTAAACCCCAATAATATCTCAATTTGTGGAACTTAGGTTTTAACCTAAATTAATTGGTGGTTTTGAGTTCTAAGATGTTTAGAACCCTTAATATATGTGTATTTGTAGTTGGTTGAGGTTGTAGGACGTTGGGTGAGGCGACAAAAGCTTGGGAGAAGCTTTAATGGCCGAAATCGTCTCGGAGAAGATAATGAATAGTAACCCATCACTTTATGGGGCCTTTTTTGCCAGGAAAAGATTGATTTAGCTTCGGACAAAACACTAAAGTTGCAGATATTTTCGAGACGGTCGCGTGGACGCTGACCGCGTATTTTTATGATTTTTCTGCGATTTGATATGATTTTTACAAGATGGCAGCTCTGGGTTGAAATCATCAACTCGGAAATCAAATTGGGAATTGGAAAAATTACGGCTAGGATTAATTGTGTAGATGTTTGGGATAATTTTTGGGGTAGTTTAGAAACCCCGAAAATGAATTTGGGTTGTTGGATAAAAGGATTTGAGGAAAAATAATTTGGGAGACCTGGTGTGACCGGTCGACCGCGCCCCTAAGGCCGGTCGATCGCGTCAAGGAGGAAGGGTCTACTACTTTGTTTCGTAGGCTTATTTACAACCCGCGGTCGACCGGGGGTCTAGGACCGGTCGACTGATGCCCTGTTTTCAGCCCAAGATTTTGGAGATTAGGATTATTTCTCCTTTTTGAGTTTAATGTTAAAGGGCCTTCCAAATTAGAGATTATGGAGGGTTATGTCATAAAGGACTTGAGGAATTGGGAGTATATATATGTGTATATTCACTTACAGTGAATTAGCATAATTGGAGATATCCAAATGAATCCATGGATGGGATTTTGGTATATATTACTTGTTAAAGTAAGAAAATATTTTGGGTTTAGTATCATGCACATATGATTGCATGATTATGATTCTTTGAGAGAATCTTTGGGATTATTGGTCATCGATAGATGGTTTGGCAAATATAGCCATTTTTATATTTTCAGGTAGGAATATATGGTATATATATATATATATATATATATATATATATATATATATATATATATATATATATATATATACACTATATGATTATGTATATATATGATATGATCTAAATGATTTTGAAAATATATAGATGAATATTTTCAAAATGGGAAAGAGGTAAATGATTTTCATAATTGATAAATTATGGTTACACACCTCCCTAAATCGCTATCATAAGGGAAGTTGCGCGCGTTGTGGTGAAGCCTTACTGGCTATTGAGCAGGTTGGATATAGTCCCTAGGCCATATGGGCGGTTATTTGTTTTTCTGTGCTGGTTAGGGGATTCTGGGTGTGGTCCTGACTTTCCCGCAGGCAATATGGACGCTTCCTGTTGTTGGTAGGTTCCCAGGTTGTCTTGTATAGATAGGCCCTGGAAGATGATAGCCATTTAGGGGCGCGTCCAGTGGGGAAACTCGGAGGGGCGGTCTTAGATTTATTAAAGCAATTCATGATAATGGATTGGCTTTAATTTACATTTCCTCAGTATAAAAATGGAAATGCGATAAAGGTTTGGCTTCGGTAACACTCCCGGATGGAAGAAGGGATGTGGAAGCATGATTTGATCAAAGCATTTTCATGATAATGGAAATGGCTTTGGATACATTTCCTGAGTATAAAAAGGGAAATGGGATGACATATAAAGGAAAAGCATTTTTGTGATAATAAAACTGGCTTTTAAAAAAGTATATGATTTGGTAAAGCAATTCATGATAATGAATTGGCTTTTATATTTACATTTCCTGAGTATAAAAAGGGAAATGGGATGTTTTGAGAAAATGAAAAGTATTGATAAATACTTGATATATGAACTCTCAGTTCGGGAGATAGATCCGAATGGTTATGGTAAAATATGATTATATATATATGGATGAATCGAGTACCGAGGGTCTAATGGATCTAGATAATCGACCTTGCCGCATAGTACTGTATCGGTGGGGTTCCTTGTTTGGATTTCGCTATGCGAGACACCCCACGCACGAATATGGCAATGTGTTGAGACTAGGGAGAAGTTTTATCCTTAGTGCTCTTATATTGATATTTATTATATGATGTATATATATATATATATATATATATATATATATATTCTGTACTGAGGGACTTGCGGATCTCGACGATCGACCGTGCCGTGTAATAGTGTATCGGGGGGTTCCTTGTTTGGATTTCACTTTGCGAGACACCCCACGCACGAACATTGCATAGCGTTGAGACTGGAGTGAAGTTTAGCCCTTAGTACATTGCTTGGACTATCTAGGGTTGATAGTGGGTTAGGTGATAGACTAGTTTAGCATGATAGATTGACTAGGATGTTTAGAGGGATGCGCTAGGAGTGAACTATTAGTGAAGAGGTGAGGGGTATCTCATGGGAGTGCGATACAAAAATTAAATATGAGATAAAACCTTTTTCAAAATAATAAGGCATTTATGCACTTGCTAAATATTTTCAAAACTCGGGCTCTGACCCGTTTATCTACTTTTCCTTTCTTGCTATATTATATATATATATATATATATATATATAGGTGTCCAGACACAGGGACGCCTGCATGACACTTCTTTCGAGTCAGACTTCAGCTGCAGCAGCTGTGGATGCGTGCAGGTTTTTGATAGCCGCTTCCATCGTTGTACTCTAGATAGGAGGTACTGTATAAACATTCGAGCCAATGGCTCAATTGCATTTATTTATTCTTTCAGTACAGCATTCGATATGGTTGTATAATTTGAACCGAGTGTTCGGTTATTTTAATTTATTTCAGTTTCATTTACGCATAAACTGTGTGGATGTTTTATTTATTGTTGTTAAAAAGAGTAGTAAAGTTAAAATTTTGACACCGGCCTAATAGGTTATTAGTAATTGAATGGATTTTCGACAGTGATGCTAAGAATGATCCATATGAGACTCCTGTTTTAATTTAATATTGGAGTGATCGCCCGCTATCTTATTAGGCGGGGTGTTACAGATGGTATCAGAGCATCAGGTTCTAGTGTCCTTAGATATCTGTGCGGACGTACTACGCTTTCAGCATTGCTCTCATTTATTATAGAGCCTCAGGACTAGGATTGTTGATTTCTATTGTGAGATTTCGTTCTCCTGCCATATTATGAGATTATAGAAATCTTTTGCGCGCTCGTTTGAGAATCGTGTGAGGAGCTTAAATGGTAGAAGGAGGTGAGGCTTAGCTGGAGCAGCTGGTAGAAGGTTGGGATGAGGACCTTAGTAGAGGTCACTCTCCTTATGGTAATTTTTAAGGATTTTGGCGGCGACTACTAAATAATGGTAGTTAGGATTACTACAATACCACTGAAGTAGACAGTGGTACTAAAGTCGAATTCCTCATTGAAATTGAGAATTCGAAAGTGATCTTACGGATAGTTTTAACCGTGAGTCCCCATGATTCAGCATGAATGAGAAGAATGCTGTTTTGGATTATTCACATAAGGGTCGGCTAGAGGCCGACAGTTGATAAAGGCGAAGATGTTGTTATGAGTTTTACCTCAATCGAGGAGGTATATTTGGTATGATTAGATAAAATCACGATATTAGTTAGCCCTAGAATCGTGTGGGTAATTTGAGTTATGGCGGTATCGATAACATTATTATATGTATGCCTATGTGTTGTCCGCAGTAGCGAAGTTTTATTTTTCTTCAATCGCCATAGAGGCGGGTGCTGATATATGGTATATATATACATATCTGGTTAGTGATGGTCGTTTTATATGTCTATACGAGCATGGTGGTATGATGAATATAATACATTATTGTGTATTTTCGGAGCGATAGCAGGCTAAGAATGGCAAGTCTATCGTGTCCATGGTTCCTCGAGGGAACAGGTTATTGTTGCGGTGTCTCACCTAGATATAGGTTGAGTTCACCTTATTTGTTATGGGTTAATGGAACTTCGATGATAAGAGGTTTCCTTATCGTGATCTGGATATATGGCGACCTTATATATATGATTTAAGGCCGCAGGATTTGTGTTGAGCTGTAAGATAAAGCTCATTATTGTTTGCGCAAGGACTTAAAATATAGTGTGAGCGCGGGGTGGTGTGACTCTTAGTTAGAGATAAGAGTTCATACCACCTTTTTATTGAATTAGGCGATAGGGATATCCCGATTGCATGTTGAAATAACGAAACTCCATAACCAACGAAGTCAAGGGTTAATATGTGGAGGGGTTCCTTGTTTGGATTTCGCTTTGCGAGACACTCCACACATGACTCTTAACGGCGTCGGGCGTGGAGAGCTGTTATAGGATGCAAAGATTTGGGTTAGTCTTATAGTGTGGATGAACCACTATAGACTATGAGCCACATGATGTTGATATAATTATGGAAATATTGTGCTATGGAAAAGCACTAAAGTGGTCCCCTCGCCACAAGTGGGTGGTTGAGGTTGGCTTAGAGAAATTGGTTTGAGGATAATAACCAGCCTTAATGAAAAGTCAGATTTTGAGAAGATAAATTTTGGGTATTATGTTCGTGACACTTTCTACAGAAAGTGGGCACTTCGATTGATTAGGTTTCCTTCTGTATGGGCGGAAGGATAAGATAGTAGGATTGCGTTCATAGGCTAGCCTAGTAGGATTTAGGACGTCCCGCTTGTGTGCCTTGGGTCGTTATATCTCGATGACCTACAATGCAAGGGAGTAGTGTAATGGGAGGGTTCCTTGTTTGGATTTTGCCTTGGCGAGACGTCCCACGCACGAAATCGAGCAAATGTTGGAAGTTGAGAGAGGCCTTGGGCACTAGGGACATATTTAGGATACTCGTTTCGCTTAAGTAGGGTAACGCTTAGACCGTAGCATTAGTAGGATGTAGGTTCGCTAGAGTTAATGGCGCCGAGGTTAGGAGGATTGAATTTTCGAGGGTCGGGAGGACCCATAGATGAGTATTATACCGAGGAAAGGAGATTCTTATTGGGAGAGAGTGTTACGTGTCAGACGTTCACTACGGATGTGCAGATATGCACAAGTTAGAAAGGTGTATTGGCACTTTGGTAAGTTGGTTTATATACCGCCTGAAATAGAATGGGCGTAGTATATAAGGTTGAAATTCATGCCGATAGGCATTATAGATGATGGGTATTATGTGACGTATAAGAGTCACTTTGCAATCGTGATAGTCGTGTAGCATATGGTTGGGAACCGTTGGGTTAGTATCGCTTCCCTTGAGGTATTAGGATTTGGAGTGATCCTAAGATTGGTGGTGTAGGTCGTATCTAAATTTCGAGGATGAAATTCCATTGTAAGGGGGGGAGTATGTAACAACCCGCCCTTTTGGAGACCATTAAATTCCATAATTGGATATAAATTGGAATTTGGGGAATTTCCTTAAATAGTGATTTTGGGGATTCTCGAGGATTTAATGGTTTTCGATGGAAGTTGCAATTATTTTTGGGACATTATAGGTCGAAATATTTTAATTATATGTCACCGTTGAGTAAAGCGACACGATGTAAGATTTTTAATTGGAAAACCCGCATTTATTTATTTTGGGTTGGAATAGTGATTTGCGGTCAAGTACCTCGGATGGAAATTTCGACTGCGCCGTGAGTCTCGAAATGTCCGAGATAGTCGGAAAAGAGTGTCCGATTTTCAAAAATGAGTTTCGGCTAATATTAGAGGTAAATGTAAGTCGTAATTGGGTAAACGAGTCGTTTTTGGGTTTTAAGGGTTAAAACCCTTTTCTTCCTATATAAAGAGGGAGAGAGGGAAAGAAAAGAGAAAGAAAGAGAGAGAAGAGAGAGAGGAAGGAGAAGGAGGAGGAGAAATGGAGATTCGGGCCAAACTCCGCCGGATTCAACTCGAGGTCGTCGGATTATATCCACGAGGCAAGTGTTTACTTGCTTTATTTATCTTTTTACATAAATATCTCATACCGTAGTTTGGTATAAACAAACCCTAAAGGTTTTGGGGTGGATTATTGTGGATAAAACGAGTTTTTGGAAGTTAAAACAATTAAACCCCAATAATATCTCAATTTGTGGAACTTAGGTTTTAACCTAAATTAATTGGTGGTTTTGGGTTCTAGGATGTTTAGAACCCTTAATATATGTGTATTTGTAGTTGGTTGAGGTTGTAGGACGTTGGGTGAGGCGAAAAAAGCTTGGGAGAAGCTTTAATGGCCGAAATCGTCTCGGAGAAGACGGTGAATAGTAACCCATCACTTTATGGGGACTTTTTCCAGGAAAAGAATTGATTTAGCTTTCGGACAAAATACGAAAGTTGTAGATCTTTTCGATATGGTCGCTTGGGTGCCAACCGAGTATTTTTCTGATTTTTCTACGATTTGATATTATTTTTACAAGATGGCAGCTCTGGGTTGAAATCATCAACTCGGAAATCAAATCGGGAATGGGAAAAATTACGGCTAGGATTAATTGCGTAGATGTTTGGGATAATTTTTGGGATAGTTTAGAAACCCTGAAAATGAATTTGGGTTGTTGGATAAAAGGATTTGAGGAAAAATAATTTGGGAGACCTGGTGTGACCGGTCGACCGCGTCAAGGAGGAAGGGCCTACTGCTTTATTTTGTAGGCTTATTTACAACCCGCGGTTGATTGGGGGTCTAGGACCGGTCGACCGGTGCCCTGTTTTCAGCCCAAGATTTTGGAGATTAGGATTATTTCTCCTTTTTGAGTTTAATGTTTAAGGGCCTTCCAAATTAGAGATTATGGAGGGTTATGTCATAAAGGACTTGAGGAATTAGGAGTATATATATGTGTATATTCACTTAGAGTGAATTAGCATAATTGGAGACAACCAAATGAATCCATAGATGGGATATTGGTATATATTACTTGTTAAAGTAAGAAAATATTTTGGGTTTAGTATCATGCACATATGATTGCATGATTATGATTCTTTGAGAGAATCTTTGGGATTATTGGTCATCGATAGATGGTTTGGCAAATATAGCCATTTTTATATTTTCAGGTAGGAATATATGGTATATATATATATACTATGTGATTATGTATATATATGATATGATCTAAATGATTTTGAAAATATATAGATGAATATTTTCAAAATGGGAAAGAGGTAAATGATTTTCATAATTGATAAATTATGGTTACACACCTCCCTAAATCGCTATCATAAGGGAAGTTGTGCGCGTTGTGGTGAAGCCTTCCTGGCTATTGAGCAGGTTGATATAGTCCCTAGGCCATATGGGCGGTTATTTGTTTTTCTGCGCTGGTTAGGGGATTCTGGGTGTGATCCTGACTTTCCCGCAGGCAATGCTTCCCGTCATTGGTAGGTTCCCAGGTTGTCTTGTATAGATAGGCCCTGGAAGATGATAGCCATTTAGGGGCACGTCCAGTGGGGAAACCCGGAGGGGCGGTCTTAGATTTATTAAAGCAATTCATGATAATGGATTGGCTTTAGTTTACATTTCCTGAGTATAAAAAGGGAAATGGGATAAAGGTTTGGCTTCGGTAACACTCCCAGATGGAAAAAGGGATGTGGAAGCATGATTTGATCAAAGCATTTTCATGATAATGGAAATGGCTTTGGGTACATTTCCTGAGTATAAAAAGGGAAATGGGATGACATATAAAGGAAAAGCATTTTTATGATAATAAAACTGTCTTTTAAAAAAGTATATGATTTGGTAAAGCAATTCATGATAATGAATTGGCTTTTATATTTACATTTCCTGAGTATAAAAAGGGAAATGGGAAGTTTTGAGAAAATGAAAAGTATTGATAAATACTTGATATATGAACTCTCAGTCCGGGAGATAGATCCGGATGGTTATGGTAAAATATGATTATATACATATGGATGAATCGAGTACCGAGGGTCTAATGGATCCCGATAATCGACCTTGCCGCATCGTAGTGTATCGGGGGGGTTCCTTGTTTGGATTTTTCTTTGCGAGACACCCCACGCACGAATATGGAAATGTGTTGAGACTAGGGAGAAGTTTCATCCTTAGTGCTCTTATATTGATATTTATTATATGATGTATATATATATATATATTTTCATCTATATCTTAAAATGTGAAACTCTTAATAAAAAGGACTTACTGAAGCCATAAGAATTTCACATTTTAAGATATAGATGAAAATATTAATTTACACCCCTTTCTCTATTCATGGTGAAAATTTTAACCAGAAGTCTAGCTTTATATCGTTGATTATCACCAGAGTCATGTTTTAGTCTTACAGTCGACTCTAGCATGTCAATTATGTACTTCAATGCAATCATAAACTTCATTTTGTCAATTATGGCACTATAATTTTAAAACTTACTACTAAAATTATGATATTTTCCTACTCTTCTAACAAATTCATATTCTTGTGATAAATCTCGTAATCATTAAGAATAGTAAACTCATTTAAAAGCTACTTAGAACTATTCATATCCACTAAACAAAATAATAATTAATTTGTATGTTAAGGTAATGACACGAGTATCTTAACTTATTTTATAACCACATTATGTGATTTGATACTCCCACTAATTTCACCATTCTTTAAAGAATTTGACATTCGACATTTTCAATTTCAATAGTAATTAGTGTACCGTCTTGAAAGTGTACATATAAATATAAATTCTAATTCTTTTATTGGATTCTGAATCCATTCATGTACTAGACATTACCAATCACGCGGGCATGTCAAATTCGATAAGTAAAGTGTAATTTATACAATACACTTCTAACCATAAATGTTCATTTTTGTGTGAATAACTCTTGTGGCAATATCAACATCGTTTCATTTGACTTGTTATTTATAATGACATGATATATGTAGGTCCACTATCAAAGGACTATAATCTCCCACTTGTTCCATATACATCGTTTATAAATTGTAAAATCTTAAGAGCTCAATTGTAAGTGTCAAGATTCATAAGTGGCAACCTAAAGATAATCTAGACTATTAAATCATCAAAGTAGGTCTACATTTAAAAGAGTCTAATATTCAATTATGCCACAAGATTGAAGAGTTGTAATAAATCTAATTTTAAGTTCAACAATATAATATAGGATCAGAATCATTTTCCTTGTAAAATTTTATGAAAAATATAATTGTACAAAACACCATTGAGAATATCATAATTAAGAAAATATATTCTCTAATGATCTTTTTTATACTCGAGAATAATATCTCCCGATAAAGCTGAGAAAAACAATTTTGAAAGGTCACCGATGGATTTTTGAAATGATTCCAAAATAGCAAAAGAAAAGGAATAAAAGAACTTATGGTTTATTCTAGGGTTTGTTTTGTAAGTTTCCACATATCAAATTAGAGCTATTTTTTGTAGCACTATAGTTTTGATAAATAAAATAAATTATTGTCATTCCTATCGAACGATAGATTATGATTCACACAATATAGCATAAAATATGTATCTTACATAATGGGTAATCATATTTTAATCTCTAACATTATGAGATTTTGCATAAACTTTTTGCTAAATCTGTTTAATAATTCTTTCAATTTTTTAAGTGAGTGTCACACACTAATTCATTATTAGTGGATTCCTCAAGTAAAATAGAATTATAATGATTTAGCATTTTTAAGTGAAACTTAGCCTCTTCATTTCATTATAAAAAGTAAGATAAAATATGAAATTTTAGAGAAATAAAATAATATACAATTAACGAGATAAATAGCTCATTACAGTAAGGCTATGCGATGACAAAAGGTATATTAATAACATTTTGTAAATGTGGGCTTTTTTCATAATAACTTTGAATATTTATATATGACTTTATTGGACAATATGTTATGTAATTTATATGTACATGTCATTTAGGATAACCTTTGACCACCCAATTGCATAATTCCTTAATATTTATTTTAGTTAATCAAAATCAATTTTCTTTAGAAAATTATCTTTCTTGACGAAATAAACCAGATATACCCCATTAACGTCTTACCTACATACGTTTGATGAGTAATTGCTACCACTTTTATCCTTAAATTTAGTATTCATAAGCATTCTAGTTGGGTAACTTTGGTGACTACTAAACTGTCCATGATATGAATATTGTATTATTTTAGGGATTGTATAATAATTTCAAAGAGCATTAGTATTTTCAAAAGGCATAAAGGGACAGTGTGCTTATAAATTAAGGAAGGTTAAGAAATATTTGGAGCAACTGATACCAACCTTAATAAACTAGCATATTTCTCCATAATATTAACTTCACCATTCCAACCGGACTCTTTGGAGGAACCAAGTCATAACGGCTTATATATAATGAAATTATTAATAATCTGAGTACTCAAAGCTATATCTAGACTCTTTAGAGCAACCAAAACATAGTATTTGAATGTTGCCACAAAATTCAACATTTACAGTTCATTAGATTAGACCACTTTGGTAGAATCGTAGCCTAATCGTTACATAAATATCGAGATAAAAACCTTAAGGCAAGCCAAAACACAGTATTTGAATGCTATAACAAAATTCAACATTTATAGTTGAAAGACTAGAGCACTTTAGTGGAATCGTAATCTAAACGTGATGTAACTACTGAGAAGAAATCTTTAAAGCACGCTTTTAATAATTCATTACTCATATTGGACATAATAAGTATATACACATTAATCTAGTATTTACGATTTTGGTCAAAAAATTAAACTTCACGTTAATATTAGTTTCAAGAAAAAATTTAAATCCTTCGAGGTCAAATTGATGCAAAAAAAAATATTACCCATTAATGTTCATTTAATAATTGTAATTGTCCCTTTTGGCAATTTTACACCGAACAAGACATATAATCAATGCATCAACAATCTAGCATTCATAATTATATTTTGACCGATGGACTATCACACCCCGGTGCATTCTAGCGAGAGAGGTGGTCAGCCTTCGTTGCTAACCTACGTCGGGCATCACCATTAAAATACCAATCTCAACATGTGACAGATATATGAGACAACAAAAATATTATTTTTACAAGATACAATCCAATTTCATCCAACGAATATAATTATCCATTCAATAATATCCATCACCATGCTAACTATAAAAGAAAAATCCAATTGCAAATGGTAGATTATAACTCAAGATATACAATCCAACTAAAATATCTTTCTAGAAACCATAAAAAAACTACGGAACCGGATGGACCACCAAAATCCATAAAAAACTGTCTAATGAATAAATGACAAAATGAAGTAAATCTATACTAATAAAGAAATAACGATAAATCTCCAGTTGCACCCCACAAATCTCCAATATATCATGTGTAGCTATCCACAAACTATACCTAAAGTGTTAGTCAACGTAATGGGTCAAAGCCCATTGCATGAATACTAGCTATTCCTCCCAATAACGGCCTGTAAACCTAGACATAATAATTATGCATGATAAATATCATAATAGAATCTTTAAGTTTACGCGATATAAGGCATGTAAATAAAGTAACATAACAGTAACTACCTACATAACTAAGCCACCTTACTATCCAAGTCCCATTATGTTATTACAACATTTCAATATCAACTCACAATTATTAATTGAATTATTGTAACCAATTTTATTAAAGAGACACCAGTATAGCACACCCACAATTTTACACCATACACATTCCCCTCACTATAGCCCGTATGCCCAATTTCGTTAGCACTGCACATACTGTGAGGTTCCACACACGACATGTCACTCTAGTTAGTTTTCCTAATAATTTATCCCTACACATACTCATGATACTAGCACACACCCACATATCTAGTTTTCCCAGATTGTTAGCCCTGTTCACTCTAATACCCGGTCTTTACCTTGGGCATTCATTATCAATTTAATATCACGTTTTAATAGTTATCTATTAATCCCATAATTATTCAAGTAACCCATCCTTAAACCATACCTAATCCCATAATTAGAGATAAAAAAAACCACAAGTATTTCCTTGAGTATCCCTTGGAAGGAAAGCCTATCGATAATTACCATATAGTCTCACACCTAGGCTAACGGAATAACATAATGACATACTACCTTGCCCCAACCCAGGAAATACCAAATCGTACGAACCTACACTCACTAGTCCCATACGCAGAAAGTGTTGACAACAATAAGACCTACCTATTAGTCCCATACCTAGCAAACAACCTAAAAAATAAGGGTAAAAGCATAATTACCCCCAAAATCCCAACATTCCCACGGTGTCGAAATATCAACACAAGATTCATGCACATAAATCATATTTTTAATTTATAGCTATAATTATTCGAATTAATTATCCGATTACAATATCATACAAATTACATCCATTTGATTATATAACTAAACAAGTTCTTCCAAAAGTCCCACAAGTTGTCAAATTTCATAATTTCTATAAAATTGACATTTTATCGGTTAACGCATAATTCAATATTAAAATTCGTATTCATAATATTACATCCTAATAATTCCATTATATAACCTGCAAATCAATATAATAATTATACGAGTCGAAACATAATAAAAATTTCATATTTTTTGTTTTAATATGTAAAATGTCCCACAATTCTATCGAAATCCAAATATCTAATCTAAGCATGCGATTGTTTCAAGTCTTAATTATATTTTTAGATTTCAATAAAAATAGCCTTATAATTGATTTCACTTTCCCTAATTAGACTCCCTAATTGATTTTAAGAAAAATACAATTTATTACAGTTTATGCAATATCTAAAATGCATAACACTTAAAGGGAAGAATATAAATATTCAAGCCTGTATAGAAGTCGCCTTGAAAATATGATTACACGATTGCGTTCCTCTCAGAAAAATAGCAAAGATACAATTTTGGTTCTTCTTGAGAAAACTTTAATTAGATCTTCAAAACTTTTGGTTGAAACTTGGGTTTAATGGGGTTTAGGTTTTGTAGATTAGAGGAGATAATATTTTGGGAGACTACTGCTTTTTAAGAAGGGATAAAGTGTTTTAAAAAGCCTAAAACCGTGCTTTTTATTGTAATAAAATAGAAGTGGTTGATTCCTATTCAAATTCTAAAATAAAAGAATCCCTCTCCCGCACACTTTCGGTGCCAATCGGTTCGCCCCAAGGTCCGAACCGATTTGGTCGGCCTGCCAAATCGAGATCCCCCAAGGTTATATATTTATAAAACTAGAAATTCCAAATTTCAATTGGGATCTAAATTCCACTTAAAGAATTATTTTAAATATATAATAACAAACATTTTTACATACCAAAAATAAAAAAAATTCAAAAAATTATTTTCCCGAAATTTTAAATTAACAAAGATTTTTTAAGACTAAAAATCACGGGGTGTTACATACTCCCCCACTAATACAGGATTTTCGTCCTCAAAATTTGACGAAGCGTAAATGTCAAATGTAAAATCACGTAAATAAAATAAGGGTTATATAGGCCCACCCGTAGAATCCTACGATTTGGTGCATATACACCCAATCCTACACGCACCTACCCCACGAACAAAAATATAATATATATATATATATATATATATATATATATATATATATATATATATATATATATATATATATATATATATGAAAATAACATGTACCATACTATCCCACTAGCCATGCTTTGGCTCGTGCTGAGCCTGCCCTGCCTGAGGTTCCCGAGTTGGAAGTAAATAACACCTTAGCGTAATCCATTCCTACATACCCGTTGCCGGTGTTGGTAGCTCTCCTTGTGCACCTGGTGCTCCTCGTCTTGGATGTCCTTGGCCCTTCTAGACATGTTCTTTAGACACATAGCAGTTCGATGTCCTATCTCCCCATAATTCTAACACGCGCCTCTAAAAGGTCTCAACTGCCTATCTAGTGCTCGGTCCCCCCGTAGTCCTTCCACCTCCCCATGGGTGCCTTGTGGGACTCCATTGCCTTGCTGGTCCTGCACCCACTCGCTGCTTCTTCCACTATTGGTCATAACTACCCGTGTTCTACCCACTTTTCTGACTCCCATCTTGACCACTCGACTCCTACATCTTACCAAAATTCTTTTGATGATTCTCCTTCTCTTACCATTACAATAATGTGATGCCCACTTCTTGAATGTAAGTACTGTACACCGAATTCCCGAAAACCCTTTTTTTAATCGACCATGTCATATCCTCTATGAAACACTCCGTCTTCTTTTCCTCGACATTCACCTCCCCCCGTACAAATATAGACAAATTTGTGAACTCTTTTTCATACTCAACAAGTGACCTAGAACCCTATTTGTAATCTAGAAACTTTTTCTTCTTTGCACACCTAATCGAATAAGGATAATATTTTTCATTAAATTTCACCAAAAAGTCTGCATTTTCCAGACGCTCTCTATCGCCAAATATGGTGAAACTCTCCCACCACTGCAATTCATCCCTAAACAACTTAAAAGTAGACAACATATGATTCTTCACATCCATGCAATCTACCATCCTTAAATGCCTCTCCATATCACGCCTTCATTGGTGAGAAGCTGTTGGGTCATATTCCCCTACAAAAGTGGGAGGATTGCCCTTGCAGAAATTGTCCCTCACATTGTCCCAAACTAAAGCGGGTATGCCTTATTGGTGTGCCTCTTGGTCTCCACATCAATCTCCTTATCTTAATATCAGTCGTTGTGTCCTTACAAATGATAGCCACTAACTTCTCATCACCTAAAATAAGCTGACCCTACCTCCCCTGAGCTGTAGAACAAAGAATCAAACCTTCTTTACTATCTTCAGATCTCCTAGTCTTCGCTATCTAAAAGGATAGAAATAACAACATCAGATAAGGAACGATAAAGACTATAAATCATCAAAAGAAATCAAACATTGGTAATCTACAAGCTAAATTGGATCACAACAAGTGAGACCCAAGACCATGCTCTGATACCATCTGTCACACCCCAGTGCATTCTAGAGAGCAAGGCGGCCAACCATCGCTATCAACCTACGCCGAGTGTTACCCAAAAAATATCGTTCCCAATACGTTAGAGAAATATGAGACGATAAAAACAATGTTTCCTTAAGATATAATCCAATTTATTCCAAGGAATATACTTATCCAAACCATAATATCTATCAACATGATAACTCCAAAAATAAAATCCAATTCTAAAAGATAGATTAAAACTCAAGATATATAATCCAACTAAAATCTCCAACTGAAAACCATAAATAACTGTGGAACCGGATGCCCCACAAAAATCCATAAATAACTCTCTGATGAATAAACAACGAAATGAAATAAATCTAAACTAATAGAGCAATAAAGATAAACCTCCACATGCACTCAACAAATCTCTAATCCATCCAGTGCAGGTACTCTAGAAACTATACATAAAATGTTGGTCAATGCAATGGGTTAGAGCGCACCGCATGAACACTAGCTACTCCTCCCAATTAAGATTTGCAAACCTAAACATAAGCATTATACGAGATGAATATCACAATAGAGTCTTTTAAATTATGCGATATAAGATATGCGAGTAAAGTAACACAAACCTGACTACCCACACAACTATGCCGCACACTATCAAGGTCCAGTTATGTTATTACAACATTTGATTATAAACTCAAATTAATAATTGAATTAATGTAACCAATTTTCTTAATGAGACACCTGTGTAGACAATTCACCCTATTAAGAGTCCTGCACATACTCCTACCGCACCCATAATTTTACCTCACACACATTCCCCTCATTATATCCAGTTCCCCCAATTTTGTTAGCACTGCACAGAGTGTGAGGTTCCATGCGTGACATGTCACTATTGTTAGTTTGCCCAGTTTCGTTAACCCAGCACATACTCATGATACCAAAATACACCCACACCGCTCTAGTCAGTTTGGCCAAATTGTTAGCCTTGCACATAGTCGTGACACAAATTAATTTTAATACCCATTCTGTATCTTAGTCAGTAATTATCAATTTAATATTAATTTCCCATAGTTATTTATTAGCACCACCCATTGTGACAACCTTCCTATTTTAATCACGGTTGATCAGTCCTTTATCAAAATAACCCGGAATCTCATATGGTGCATTCTTAGCATCACTGTTGATTTTTTTTATTTATAAGGACAAAATTTCCAATTGAGTGCGTTGAATGTTTATTTGACTTATTCTCGGAACAAAATACGTTTGAGTCATGTGTAGTATTTTTATTATCACGATCCCACATAGACTATGACTTATTGAAGTTTATTGAAGATGTTGCGACATAGATTTAAGGAATTAATCATGCTATTTTTTTTCCATTTGTGGTTTCCTCGTATATCTGACACTGTGAGTATTCTTTTCCTTACTTTACTTGCTTTAATAACTAGATGAATGTTTAGGATTAACCAGATAAAATTTGGTTAAGTTAAAAATGGTTCATAACTTGGTGCTGTTTAAAAATTGGAAAAAAGTTTTCGTAAAAAGATTGTTTTTTTTTTCATCCTTAAAACACATTTGAAAGAAAACGGGGCCTATAAATTGGTATCAAATATAGAAACATATTTTTATAGTGTTGATCCCTTGTGTTTTTCTATATGAATTTAAGAGGTTTTGAAATTTTTCATTCTTCTATTTTGTTACGGCACGAATTATGCTAATTGGAAAATGTGAATATAAAGTGTTTTGAAATCAATTGATGAGCATGTGTGGTTAGCGGTAGAAAAGGGTTGGACTCCACCGGCTACATGAGAGGGAGAGGCCACTACACCAAAACCTGCTGATTCATGGACCAAAGCCAAACATAGACTTTCACTTTACAACTTTAAGGGTTTGGATGTTATTTCCTCACATTCACACCGGAAGAGTATAATAGAACCATGACTTGTGAAACTTCAAAAGAGGCTTGGTATACACTTGAACTTACTCACGAGGGCACTAGCATGGTTAGGCTGTCTAAATTTCAAAACCTCACTACATATTTTGAGACCAATAAGATGATACAAAGTGAGTCATTTGATGAATTTTATGCTAGGTTTTCCAACATTGTCAACTCGTCATTTAACTTAGGAGAGAAGATACCCGACAACCGCATGATAAAGAAAATTTTGAGATTTCTACCGAGTAGGTTTGATGCTATAGTGACCATTTTGGACTCCTTAGATATGGTTGAATCGATGAAACTGAAAGAGATTGTAGGTGACCTAAAAACTTATGAACTCGATATGTTTACCTCCATGTAAGTGCCAAAAAAAGAAAAGTGCATTGCTTTGAAAGCCCAGAAGGAGCAGACTCAAGTTTTGAATGACTATTCCTATTCCGATTTTGAGTATGTCACCTTATTGACAAAAAAGTTCAAAAACTTTCTTAAGTTTCAAAAGTAATCGAAAGATGCCAAAAAGTTTGAGAAATTCAAGAACAACAAGGTAGATTCCACCCCTAAGGGTAAGAGTGAGAAATTTGATAGGTTTGAGTTGGATAGGTGTTTTGCGTGTGAGAGGTATGGTCATAAAGTTATTGAGTGTCCCACTAGACCAGTGAAAGAGGGCAAGAAACCAATAGATTATAGTGCCTCCTTAAGTGATAGTAATTTGGAAGAGGGAGAGAGTTCCCATAATGAGAGTAAATTTATTTTTTTCTTGGAATGTCATGTGATCAATGACGATAAATATTCTCATGAAAATTCTCATGTGAATGACACTTCCGATGCCGTTGAATCCCAAGTGAGTGAGGGTGAATCGAGTGAGTAAGAGGAGATTGATGTGAAAGAGTTGCAAGTTGACTTTAATGAGTTGTATGCCAAAGTTGTGAAGGTGAAAAAGGCAAATTCTAAATTGCATTCTAGGTTGAATGAGCGTGCCGTAGAAAATAAAAATGTTTTAATGGAGGATCATAGGGAATGGGAAAATATGCTTAGGGAGAAGCTATGGTACATTGAAAAGGAGAGAGATAGCCTTAGTGGTTTGATGGAGGCATCGAAAAGGTGGTGTTAGAGTTTAAGGAATCTAAGCATGTGCTTGAGTCAAGGATTTGTGAGTTAGAGGAGAAGTTGAAAGACTTGAGTAAGGTTAAGTTTGACTTGGAAGCTACGTTAGAAGAGTTGAATAGGATATTAGGCGCAATCCAAGTCAAAGATGATAGGTTTCTTATAGTTTATGCTGATAGAGTTGTTCTCATTTCCAAAGCCAATAGCTACGTGAGGAGAGGTCGACATTTTGGTAATCATTCCCGCCATCTTTACACTCGCACACATTGTGGTAGGAAAGGTCACCTTAGACATTTTTTCTATGACCTTAGTAATACTCCAAGGAAGTGAAGGAACAAAGTCGTTTCGGTTTCCAAAACCCCCATGCATAATTTAACAACTACTTCGGTTAGGAAATCTAACTTGCAGACTATATGACTGAAACTTCATGGTTCTCATTTGGTTGCACTTGATTCTTCCCATTCTAGATATAAAAGATAATTGTGTTGCCATGTTTGTCATACGCTAGTCTTTCCATCATCATTTATATCTTGCTAGTGTTATGACATGTGTATCTTTTGTATCATATTTTTTTTCATTTATTTGAGTCTTCTTTGAAAAAATACAAACAAATTTTGTTTTTAAGAAATTTTTTAAGAAAATAGAAAAGGATTTTGCTGTTATTTGAGTAAAAATATGTTGAAAAATCAAAAAGATTTTTGGTTAATTTTTATTTTTGAGTTTACATGTATGATGTGGAATATTGGTATGCTTGGACCCCCATCCTTTCATTATCCATGTGGCTTGGACATTTGATCATAATTATTGATGCTTTGAATGATCTTAACTATTGTATTATGTGGTTAGTTTTTGAAGTTGATATGCGTTTTGATTCGACTTTGAATATATTCCATCTTTGCATACATGCACGAGTTTATATGAATGTCTGAGATCTCTTGCATATTTGTGTTTTGTGAGACGTTCTTATCTCAATTTTTTTATCTATGCGTAAGTAGACTTAAGGAGGGGATGTTCATGTAAGAACATTTTACTGTGATGATTGAATATTAGAAAAATTAATGAGTGTTCACGGGAAAGGGCTGCGAGAGTGCAAAATTGACTCTTCATCAAAGCCACCATTTAAAAGAGCCCAAAAGAAAATCAAGGCAATAAAAAGAAACAAGTGCCGAAAATAGGTCCAATACGATTTTCTCTAAGTTGAGAATGATAGAAACTTCAAAAGAGCTTGAAAATATATATATATATATATATATATATATATATATATATATATATATATATATATATATATAATAAGGAGTATAATTTTTTCACGCTTCCATAAGTTGATAAGCTAATTAGAGATTTGGATTGATTCATAAAAAGTGGGATCAAATGGTTGAGATAAAAATAATCCTCATTTCCTTTTCTGTCCCTTTGTTATTTGATTCCCCCCCCCCCCTTTTTCACTTATTTTCATTTCCCATCCTTGCCCAAAATTTAAACACAGGGATAAAATAGTAACATACCATTAACAATCTCACTACCTTTTCTATCTACCAAACCCCACCCATTGTCCTCCCTTATTCGTCTACTTCCCCGCCCTGCTCCAACATTGCTGCCCTCTCATTCCCTCATCCGTCCCAAAGCCTCCCACGCCATTCCACGCCCTAATCCAACATTGTATGATGACGGGAGACCTATACTTGCTGGATTCCATGTTAATAGCAGTTTTTTACAAATGATAATCTCTCTCTCTCCCCCCACCCCCCTCTCTCTCTCTTACACACACACTCACCCCCCGATCTACAAATTTTTTTTGTTCTATATCTTTGAATTAGTTTTAAGATCAACATTTCTTTTATTTGATTTTCGAGATTTGACCATGGATTCATACATATTGAACCAAGATCTTCAACTCTCTAACCAATGCTAGCAACCAAAAGGTATTTTTTCATATCTTGAATTTTTTAGAGTTGTTTGGTTGGTTTGTGATATATATATGTATACGTCCAATATTTTTTTTTTGGCAATGACACTTTTGTGTGGGTAGGAGAAAATGGCCTACTGAGTGTTTGTCTAAATGATCTAATGACAATCTATTTGTTACTTTATCGTTTGTTTAAAGTATTTTCTTGATAGTAACTGTCATAAAGGAATTTTATTTTTGGATTTCTTATTGCCTATATTATTTCAATAAATCTAGGTCGACTTAGAAATGTCTCACCAGGACACAAGCGATTACGGGTGCAAAATGTATTAGTGTGTTGCAACAAATGTGAAATGGTTTCGTTCTTGGAGTTTGGTTTTGGAAAATTGAATTAAGTTGAATGATTCGTGTTGAAGGATCTCTGTTTTAATTCATTTAAACTCGTGTATATGCTTGATTTTTTTTATTACTGAATAGGTTTCCATATCATGAAATAATTATTGGATGTCTAAATTATTTTGGATTTGTTTCACCTATTTAGATTTTGATACCAATACATTTTGTTGACTTTAATTTTTTGGAGTTCCACTAAAAGTAGACTTTTAAGCATGTCAATTTCAGTTTTGATGGTCCTTTATATGTTACTACGACATTATGTATAGTATATGTTAGTAATAATTTAGGATTAGATTTTATTGAAATGTGATTTATTTTGATTTATATAGGTTCTAACAAGTGGTTTTGTCTTTTGTATTAGGGTAATGTGTATCTAAAGTCTATTAAACTTATGGTTGTATTTGGATCGTAATTGTTTTTTTATACATAATCAAATTCAAAAGATCTCTTAACATTCATTTTGTTTGATTTTCTTATATTAAACATCTGACTTCATCCTGGAATTTTGTTTATATTTTGGAAATGTAGGTCTTTGATACCTATAAACAGTGGAAGTTGTGAAGAATTGTAAGTTATTAACATTTTTTTCCATATTTTCACATTACCTTGGATCCAAATATCTAAAACTCTAAACTATTTGCATCTATAGTTTAATATTTTCATTATAACACCCCGTAATTTTGAGGATTTAATATTTAATTATTTTTTGGAGTTATGAAAATATTTAAATTGGAGAAACTTAAATTCATGACTTGGAGAATTTATTTGAGTGAGCCGAATTATTTATAATTGGCAACTTTTAAGTTTAATGGTTAAAAATCTCGTGTGTCACATTTTGAGGTCAAAATTTGGAAAGGTCAAAAAGTATTTCGGATGGAAATTCCGAATGCGCGGTTGCATCCGGCTGGGTCGAGATAGTCAAAAAAGAGTACCCGGGGGTAATAATTGGGTCTCGGGGTATTTTTGGGCATAGCCGGGCCCACACAGGGCGAGTTAGGCCTTTTTAATTAGATCCACATGGCCAAAAACGGGATTGGATGTTTTTAACCTAATTGATAGATTAGGGAACGACACTCAACTCAACTCTAAGACTAGGGATTGAGAGGGAAATTGGGGGAAAGAAAATCAAGAGCCAATTTGGGGATGTTGGAGCCAACTTAAGGGACTACACCAATGCATCAGACACTACGAACAATTCCAGGCAAGTGGTTAACTATTGTGATATCTAAATTGATGATAATCAATTCATATAATAGTGATGTGTAAACCAAAATTCTATTTGGGGATAAATGGGTACAAAAATGGGAACTATCGAATGAAATTCGAAATAAAAATTGGTTATGTTGTATATTTCTAAGTAGGATTACCTGATTTGAATGAGGAAACCCGGGACAGGAAACAGTGGAATTTGAATCTGAAACTGGGATTTTACCATAAGGGTTTGTGTTCTTTTCTTGGTACAGATTCGTAGTGTTAACGATGTAAAAAGGGTTGGATGATGTTTATAGTTCATGAGAAATATAATAAGATGATTAAAAGACTAGGTTGAGGTTGGAAATTGGAGAAAAGAACCTTACTTTTTCGTCAATGGTCCAACAGGGGCTGGAGAAGATGAGGTCTGGATCGATCGATCGATCGACCCAGGGGGTTCGATTGATCGAGGGTACAAGAATCTTGGCAGTTCGGTCAATTTTGATTACAAAGAAATAATTATTTAAGATTAAATTCCACACTTTTATTTTGTGATAAATTCATATGTGGCATATATTTTCCTTAACAATTATAGGGTCTTATAATTTGGATTAGGAGGGTGTGAATGGTATGTCATGAGATGGACAAATTTGGGGAAATAATTCGTAAAGATTTGTGTTAATATCGGACCGAGGATTAATATTCGGGTATTGTAGTTGGGTGACGCTACATTATTAAAGGAATTGAAGTGGAATACTTAATTATGGACCAAGTGGGCGAGTCCGGGTATGTTGGTAATTATAGGTAAATATAATTGGGGAATTTATGGAAATAAATGTGTGACACATTGTAGGCAAATATATGGGTATGAAATTATGAGATGTAAGATGGACCAAGTGAGTGAGTCCGGGTATATTGGTTAAATGGCGCCAAAGTATTAAATTAATTATTGAGAGAAAGAAATTGATTTAGAGTCGGAACATAGACTCGGGAAATATTAAGTTACGAGCCAAGTAAGTGAGTCCGGGGATAATGGTTGAGTGACACCAAGTCATTAAATTAATGGATGTGATAATTAATGAAGGTAGAGTCGGAGGGTAGACTCGGAAAAGTATTAAATTATTTGACGTTGTAATTAATTAGTTTAGGGTCGGGTTGTAGACTCGGAATTTGGTATAAATTAATTAATGTGTAAATTAATTAATTGGGAGTCGAACCACATACTCGGATTTGTGTTGACTAATTAATTTGTAATTTAATTATATTAGAGTCGGACCATAGACTCGAATTTCTGTTGATTAATTAATGTGTAAACTAATTTAATAAGAGTCGGATTGTAGACTCGGGTAGGTATTAAATTAATGGGTGCGTTAATTAATTTAATAAGAGCCGGATTATAGACTCGGGTAGGTATTAAATTAATGGGTGTGTTAATTAATTTAATTAGAGTCGGATTGTAGACTCGGGGAGGTATTAAATTAATGGGTGTGTTAATTAATTTAATTAGAGTCGGACCATAGACTCGGGGAATGTATTATAGTAATTGAGGCGTGAATTAATGATATTAGAGTCGGACCATAGACTCGAGAAAGATGATAAGTTATTAAGTGAGAAAATTAATTACGATGAGTCGGGCCACAGACTCAGGAAATTACAGGCAGTGTATGGGATTTTGAGTACACGGTAAAGTCGGGGTTTATATTATATATGTATACGAGGTAGTGATAGTATATATATGTGTGTGATATTAAATATTAGTGACTAAACATTTATTCCATTTATATACTCTAATGCTATCAAAGGAGGTTGCGCAATGTGGGCGAATCCCCTATCTTGAGGAGTAGGGTGAGTATATCCCCAGGTCATAGCGTCCGGTATAGATGGGTGAAGGATTTATCTCACTTTTAGGGAAGTAATATGACCACCTCCGCTACGTTTATATTTTGGGCCAAGTTGGTGAGCGATTCCAACTTGGGGAACTAGGTTTTGTGAGCACACGTAGTGAGATAACATTTTAGAGGGAATCATCCGGCGAGGGTATACTCGAAGGGATGGATATACGTACATTATATGTATGAATGTTGTGGTAAAGGTACGTATATAATGGTAGAAAATATTATATACGGGTAATAATACAGTGTGTGATGTATTTACTTTATATAACTTGTGACACAGTTATATGCTACTATTTAAGAGGAATGAATTAAGTTAATTTTGATATAACTTATAATTCAAGAATCATTATACTCGGGTTGGAGTAGTATGGTAAGGGAAGGTTATACCAGGACTAGTTGGACGGGGTAGTACAACTAGGTGGGGTTAAGGTAACCGTTAGGTGTGCACAATAGTGGAGGGGTGAGAATGTCCACAAGGGAGTGCGACACTAACTTAAATATTAAGCGCATTCATGCATTTTAAATTATTGCAGTTAATTCACTTGCTAAATATTTTCAAAATGTTTTGGGTTCTAACCCTTGCTATAAAACTATTTTCAAAACCTTTTAGGTGTCTAGCCACATGGACGCCAGGATTGATATTCTATTCCAGGGACACGGAGCTGCGGCATATGTGGATGCTAGCAGGAGTTTGGATTAGACGCATCATTCATTCATTCCTAGAGTAGGAATATTGTATCAGTTTCAATTTTATTTAGGGCTTGTCGCCCAGACTTCTCGGTACAGTTTTTCAGGTGTAATTTATTCAGGTGTTGAATATTTGTATTGGATTATTTCTTTGGTGGTCGGTGATTTAGTCAGCAAATTGTTTAATTAATGTTTCAGTTTATTTTCATTCAGTTGTGCGAATGGTTTACATTTAATTCCGCATGTAGTGTTTTGTTTAATCAAAAAGTTAAAATTGGCACCAGCTTTTGGAATACTAGGTGGTTAGTAAGTTTTAAAAAGTTTTCGACAGTGATGCTAAGGATTATCTAACTGGGATTCCTATTTTAATTTGGTAAAGGACTGATCACCCGGTATTTTATTAGGCGGGGTGTCACATTCATATACTAAACATATATGATTTCTTTATTATTTTCAAGTAGAGGGTTGTAATTCATGGTTTTTCGATCATACTGTACACACATGGTAACATATATCAATTAAAGTGTTAAATATCTCTTAGAATATGGGCATAGGTTTTAGTTCCATCTTCATTTTTTGGGGTTGTGATATTGTATAAAATGGTATTTAATCTTTTTTCTTCTTGACCCAATTTTACTATCAATCTGATATATACATAATATTTTTATATAGTGTTGACATTTGTATTGAAATTTGTCTCATTCTCATTCTAAAGATGAGCATGTACTTGAAATTCATTTTGGTGGTTGTCATGAACCAATGCATACCATTATAATGGGTTTGAATGGTTGTGTGATATTTTTGTACTTTTAATTTGGGATCCCACCCATTAAACATCATGAATATTTAGAAGATTACTTTTGTCTTTGATTATGTTTCCTATTATTTGCCACATTGTCTGAAATATTGTAAGAAAGGTAAAATTTATAGTGTTTGAGGTCATTAAAGTATCGAGGAAGATTACTTTTTAGGATTTTTTGGAAACCCAAATTTCAAATATGAGTGTGTATTGGTTTCTGAATATGTTTGTTGATTTCTTTAGGGGTTTATTATCACTCTTTATTTGTTTCTTTTTTCCCTTTTAAATGGGTAGATTAATTATCTTTGAAGATGAATTCAATGGAATATGTGCTCTGTGAAAATAATGTCTGGAGATTAATGTAGTGGATTCGTGATGAGAAATTAGTGTTCATATTCATTTTTATAAGATTTTTTAGGAAAGAATTTGATTTTTTATCTAAAGGAGCTATATTTGTATTGTTGTTTTAAATAATTTAATTATTTGACATTCTCTGCAAGATTTTGTGCAAGATTGTGACTTTCACATATTCTGCATTTTTATTACTGAGGTTGGAGGTTGGATTTTTATTGGTGTTCTACATGTGCTAATGTTGCGATGGAAAACGTGATTAAAGGAATGGTTATGATGCAACTTCATATGCTAATGTTATTGAAAGATATGAAGTTAGGGATGAAGCTAGAAAGAAATACTTGAAGGAACAACAACTGAAAAAATTGGAGGAGAAAAATGGTTATAACGTATATTATGTTTTTGGTGTTAGGTTTAGATCCTTTCGTATCTAACAAGAATATTGTACATTCGAGTTCAATGTTTTCATGAAATATTTCTTAATAGATTTGTACATTCAACTTCAATTCTAGTATAAAATTGATGATGTTTTCTTCCTAATGCCATGTTTTCCAACAAACAGGTCCTAAGGTTCAGTAGACACTGCAATGCCATTGGGGATGCTTTGGAGCCATATATGAGCAGGGATACACTAGAGTACCATTGGGGAAAACAACAAAGGTTATGAGGAGAGCTTAAAAAATTGAATAGTGGGGACCGAACTAGATGGAATGACATTGAAAGATATAATAAGTGTATCCTACAACAGAGGCAATACCCCGCCACCCTTGAATAGTGCGGCACAGGTATATGCATTTCATTATTACTCAATGTGCTTTAGATTGAAACTGACTTTTATCTCCCAAAGTTCATGACTTCTTCTATCGTTGCATTAATCTAGAGACAACTGCCAAGCCTTCACCGACCGCCGACCCATCACAAAGTCCCAACAGTACACCCTTCCGTGATCTGTACGGACAATCGAATTATTAAGGGAGACCAAAATACTAAGGACTTATGCTCCTTCGTGTGATTACTTCACTTTGTTGAAGTTTAAACAAAGAACTTAGATAGTTAAGGGATAACTCATCCATAGTAGTATCATCCGTTTTCAGATCAGAAAATGCGTTTTTAGAAAATCTATTTTCATATTGGTATGCATTTTCAGATCATGAAATCCCCAGGTGTTTTTTTATTTGGCAAATTATTTTATATTAGATATTTGGTATACATTTTTTAGGATTTACAAATCGTTTCTCAAGCATCTAAAAAGAACACAAACTTTCTTCACCACATTGTAGAACATGTAACTATGAAGTTTTCACAATGAATGACCATATACATTGCATTTTGTTGCAAATGCGCCCTTATGGGAAGTCTATAGAGACATCACACTGATGTGATGTATTGGATGATGCCAATATTTTGTCTAGGGATTCTACAAAAACTTCCTCACATAGTTCTTGATTCGTTTTCCTTTATTAACTACATGATATCGTCTATTTTATTCCATTTAATTAAGTCAATTCCCCAGTTTAAGGTATGGAAATGAAAGTTTTGATACACTTAAATGCTATTCCGTTTTTTCCTCAAAAATATATATATAGCTAGCTAACAATATAGCATGTCATCTGATTTACTTGATCTTCCAAACACTACTCTATATTTACCAAATAGTATACTTCCATTTATGGCTCTGATAATCTCAACAATCACATCTAACACATGGAACATGAAAAAGTTTATAGTAACGAAAGTTGTGGAGTAAGGGGTCTATCAGGTACGAGTGGTGTTCTATTTAGAATGAGCTTTACTCCTGAAGCTAAGAAAGCTTTGGAGTGGAAATACTATCTCAGTCTCTTTTACATTTCGAATGATGAAGTTGCTGCATTCTGGAAACCAAGTACTTGATCATAGAAAGTTTATAGTAACCAAGGGCTTGGCCATAGAAACTAATTTTCTAAATATTCAACTGATTAATCTGCAATATCACCCCATGGAGTGGAACAGTGGGAAGTTACCTGTGTTCATTTACCCCAACTTACAACCTTTAGCATGTAAGTGGAAAATTCTTTGGCATTCTTGCAAGTTTAATTTGGTAAATTTACATACAACATATCATCATTTATATTAAGATACAACATATCAGGTACACCATGTGTTCCGTCTCAAACTCTCTGGTTCTTTTTTTCAATTTGAGTTTTGGGTGTCTATATCTTTTGTTCGTTTCTGATATCCCCTCTTATTTTTTGCCTTTACTATGAGAATATTAGAGATGTTTTTTCGAGTATTGGTGCTAAAATTACTTTTTTAGATATTAGGCTTTACTTGAAATAAGATGGATATTGGACTGTTGGAGATAACTCGAATTAATCCACAATCTGAGTTTGGATATTTCTTGATGTCCATACTAATAACATCAACTTAATATGAGTATAACTTCTAAATCCTATCAACCTCAACCATGGTAAGCTTAAATCTATGTTTGTATGTAATTGGTTATTGAGGTTAATAGCGAGAATTCAATATGAAATCTATGTTTGCATGTAGCGAGAATTCAAAATGAAATTTTCGTATATTAATTGATAATTCATAATATGTTCTTTCTATATATTATTTATTCACACACTCGAGGTCTATTATGAACAGTAGAGGTGTTCAAATTTTTTACTTTTTTGTGATGATGTGCATTTTTTTAATCATTGATGGATAAACTGCGAATTGATATTATTGACTTGCAAAATTGGAATTCATGTACCATTGTACTTTATTCAAGTTTAGTTTATAGAATGTCTATTTTCCCTGTTTACTTAATATAATTTTATGGTTTATTCACTGCAGTTCTACATGGTCTGATCCCAAATATTTAGTTAAGTTCTTTTTATAAATTTATATTGACAATTAAATGTTCATTGCGCTATTAACGAATGAATTAAAACAAAACTCAAATTTATTATGTTTGTAGGTTTTATATTTGATGGTCTTGAAGAGCAGATCATACGGTTGATATTTGAAGAAGTGGAAGCTTTGTAAATACCTTAAAAGAAGGGGGATATATATATTGTTTAGGGGCATAAACTATCTACTATCCACTGTTATTTAGGGGCACTTTTATGGTTATCACTCCCAACTGAAGTAGTCCTGTTTGAACATATTTTTATGTACTTTCATACTAAATATGAATGTCATAAGATTTTTACTCGCCCAATTTTTTGCACCCGTTCTCCTTGAATTCAAAATATGTTATGTTTTACCATACTTTTGTTTTAGCTATGTGTTAGTTTGTTCTTTTATTTATGTTTGAATTAATATTTTTTATTCATTTTGGCAAGGAATTCAACCCTAGAAGACAAGTGTATACCTAGGTGTTTTAGTTTCAATTCGGTTTTGAATTCAAATTTTTAATCACGGGAGCAATTTAAGTTGTGGTTTGGGTGAATATTTAGGTATGTCATGTGTGGGGATGTCGTATTGATAATAGGATTTTTATTTCTCATTCATATCTTAATTATTATATAAAATTTTATTGAATGGAAAAATTGATTAATTTTGAGAACTTGGTTTGCTTTTGTTCCAGTAAACATGTTAACTATTATGGTTCTGATTAAAAATGCTTAATTTCTTAGTGCAATTAGCTATTTTCTAATTCTATTAAATTATTTTGGTAATTTATGTAACCTTCTATACAGAAAAATAAATGTACTAAATATGTATTTTTTTAAGCATGTAACTCACTTTGTACTATGTTAGCATGTAACTCACTTTGTTTTATTTGTTTGTTTTCTATTTTACTACAGTTTTGTAGTTTTTGCTCTTTCGAGTTAATTTTTTTATGAATTTTTTTCACTGGATGAAACTTCATGATATTTAGAACTGAAACTATTTTTTTTGTTTTTCTCGTTCAAACGAGATATCGATATCGCACGAAGCCTTCAAGAGACAAGCCTATGTTGTTTAAAAGACAAGGCTATGTCGTTCGAGCGAGAGTCTGTTTTTTTTTCCTCTCTAGTTTCCGCTGTTTAAGTACCATGGATCATATGGTTATTTTGTTTAGTAATGTTGCTTATTTTTGGTCAGTATGCAGTTCACACTGATTATGTTATTATGCTACGTTGTGATGGTTTAATCACATCATTTCTGATTGAGTTGATTTCTCACATGTGTATTCTTTTCTAGCTAAGAATTTGATAATTTTTTTATCATTATTAGATAGTTGTTTCTTTTTTATCTAGATACATGTCATTGATTATCTCATGATAGATATGTTTATCTTTTCATCGGGTTGTCTATTCGAGACAAAAAGTGGGAGAGATGTATGTAATGTAGGGGATATTTGTTGAGCACATAGATTTTATGTCATTACAAATTGATATCATATGTTTTCATGCTTATATGTTGGTATTAATTGATTTACACAAATTGGTATCATGATTTAGATGTTATTTTTCCAAATTGGTATCAATATTTTTGCTCGCATATTTTATATCATTTGTTTACACATACTTCACTGGGTATTTGTCAGTTTCATGTGAGTTAGTGTTCTTAAAAGATTCGAGATTTCAAGACTACATCACATTCAGGCATTTCATGCTTTATGGGACCATCATTTACTAGTCATGTCCTGTATTTTTGATTTTGGGTTCATGGGATGGGATTTAGGCGTCATACGGCTTGACAGCCCAACTTAGGCATTTCACTGCTAGTTTTGTCCTGAAATACTCAAAGGGGGAGATTTGTAAGGAAACAATTTACAATTGATTCCATTGTATATTTATATGACTTATTCCCGGAACAAATCACATTTCAGTCATAGGTAGTATTTTTATTGTCCGATCCCACACAGATGATGACGTATTGAAGTTTATTGAAGATGTTGTGATAAAGCTTCAAGGAATTAATCATACCGATTTTATGGTGCATATTTCTTCTGCAATCAAATTGCATTCCGATATCACTTGGGCATGAATGCGTAATTCTAATGAGACTTGGAATTTATATTAAAAATGTTTAAGGATGTTATTTATTAAAGATTTTTTTTTAAAAGTTTTAAAACGATTACACTTTGTTTTATTTTGAGATAAGGATGGACCAGAGTTGTATAAAACGCAAACTCTACTGTTTTTGGTTCAACCGATATGAAATATTGTTCAAGCGAGATATTCATGCCATTCGAAAGACATGTCAATATCGTTTGAGAGACTAGCTATCTCGTTCGAACGATGCACCATCTAAAGAGAATTATTCAAGGCGCATTTTCCTCAGAATTTCGTAAGTGTGCAATCTGGAAAAATAGTATACGACCAATACGTATTCTGCACATGTTTTCTAAGGTTTTCTAAGTCTAAACGATCCTTAGATTTTCAAAGATCAGAGATTTCATTATCATATGAAATAGTGATCTTTGTTTGCACCTTATTGGTGTTTGTTCTACACTTTGAAGAACATCGTTGGGTTTTGCAAAAAAGAAGAGAAGGAGTTCCTGTTCTGATTTCGTAGACTTTCCAAGATACATCGGTGGACACCCTGGCATTCATGGAGGCGGATACTGTGGACAGGTATCGCGGAAGGATTCACGTGAGCATTATGGAGTAGTGGTTTAAGACCAAAAAAGCGTCAAGTCTCATGGGTATCAAGTCGTTGAGTAAGACTTGTGTATGTTCCTTATAATTCCACATCATAGTGATTGTTTGGCCTGGGCCATTCGAGGATTTTTTCCCTTTATGGTTTCCTCGTACATTTGAAATTGTGAGTATTCTTTTCCTTACTTTACTTTCTTTAATCACTAGATGAATGTTTAGGATTAATCAAGATAAAATTTGGTTAAGTTAGAATTGGTTCAGAACTTGGTGGGGTCAAAAAATTGGAAAAAGGTTTATATAAAAAGAAAGTTTTTTTTGTCATCTTTAAAACACATTCGAAAGAAAAAAGGCACCTACATTAATTACTAACCACCTATGTTAAAATAAGTCGATACCAAATTTTATCTTTCATTATTATAAAAACATGCAGAAATGAATTTATTTACCAAACCATCAGCACAATAATAATCTAAACAATCACACGACAGATATATAAATAAATAAGACCGAATCGGTTGTGAAAAGAAATAATCCAACTATAGTATAAATTAAATAACTGAATCTGAATATAGTCTTATAAATAAAATAAAAGAACTAAATAGTCTAAGGGGAAACACTCCCAAATGAAATACTGAGATAAATCCCGTCTAGAATGAATAAGATAATGCATTTAAAGAAACTCCTGGAAGCCTCCACAGGTGCTGCAGATATGCATCCCTGGATTGATTCACAAAGGTTGGCGTCCATATGGATGAACACCTAAGAGGATTTGAAAACATTTTGACACGGGTCAGATCCCAAGAAAAAAGTTTAAAAATATTTTGAAAGTGTTTAAATCACAAGTTAAATTAGTTATTGGATACACATGTAAGTTACATGTACACTCCCTTGAGATCCTCACCTCTCAACTAATGTGCACGCGTAACTTACCCTATATACCTATGCTACCCATCTACCCTAGATAAGGTATCTTAATAACCTCAATAAGTCTATCTCTTTCGTAATACCCATTTGACACGCTACCACAATATTAATATGTAATATATACTATGTATTATTATTGATTAAATCAATTTAGGTTGTCTAATTAATTACTTTTAGATGTATACAATCCATCAGTTACACTATCACAAATAAGTATATATATAATCCTTGCATGTATTCATCTGACATACAATATATACAACTATAGCATCCCCGAAATGTATGCTCGTGATGTCGGCAAGTCAAAGTACCTCTCGTACCAAATTAAGGACTAATGGTTCGGCATGTCTCCTCGAACCCAAAATAAATCAACACACAATGGAGGCTAACATGGTTCTAAGAATTTTGGATACGCACATACATAATTTACCCAAATGACACGTCGTTCCTACTAATACACACACATAATGAGTCGCCCTAAGTTTCATGTTCTGGGGCACACATCTAGACCTCACTGGAATTGTCAAGGTGGGATTGCCCTTTCCGCAAAAACCTCCAGATAGTAGGCAGTGTTGGTATGTTCACACACATAATCAAATCAGATCAAAGGTATTCACACAACCTATATATATATATATATATGTGTGTGTGTGTGTGTGTGTGTGTGTGTGTGTGTGTGTATTCAACATTGGTACACACAGAACCTAAAAGTATAAATCCTGGACGTAGTATGTATCTCTCGCATAGTCAGCGTACAATTCATTAGAATTATAACCTCTTATTGTATACTGACGAGTATCGCTCACTACCCGAAGGGCCCTAGTTACCTCGGACTAGATATAAGTAGCAAATTCACTCATACACTATCGATCTAAATCATAGGTTCACTTATCTCATCGTTATCCATCCAATTATCATAATTTATAAGTTTTGCATATTATGCCCGGTAGTTTCTAGCCTTAATTATCCCTCATTGGTAAGCCTAAATTATCTCATAGGCCTACTAAAATTCATTATGTCCCCCTCGATAATCTAAGAGTACCCTGAAAGTCCCCCCATAAATTATTCACAAATTTAGGGCTAAAAAGTAAATAGTTCGCAATTATAGCAAATCGAATCAATTCTCCCAAGGGGTCAAACCGATTCGCCTACCGAATTGATTCACCCTTAGGCCGAATCGATTCGAAAAGTTGCAGGTCTCTTGTTCTTTTACGCAGTTGCGTTTTTCACCATTATCGTATTCTCAAATCTTCATGAAAGGTTCCAAAACTCCCAACTAACATTACTACTCATCATTCATATGTATTAGGATCATTTTTGTCATTATTAACACAATATATTCTCCATAAATCAGCCCAAGAACATATCAAAACTCAATATATATAAAAACCCTAGCTTTTTTATGTTCTCCCTTCCAACTCAACCATTTATTCATATTTCTCCCATAATTATTGTCACATATAAACTGATTTCTTATCCTCTACATACGTGGATTCATTCTACATGCAATCCTATTACAAATCATGAATTTTACTCATCAATTCTCAAGAAACTCATTAGATATTATAAAATTAAGAACCCTAAAGTACATGGGTATTATAACTCATTAAGGACATGCAAGTTAAGAAATTTCCTTGTAAGTAGGAGGTCTAATTTTATTTTGGATGTGATGAGGATGTCTTCCCTTCCTTCCGATCATGATTTCGATAACTTTGGCAGAGAGAAAAGAGGTTGCACCTCTAATAATTCTCTTCTCGTCCTCCTTTGTGGCCTCCTCTCTCTTAAGATTGATATAACCCTAGCCCTACACTCCTATGGGATGTTATACTATTTTAATTTTCGGATTACTCTTTACCACCAACTCCCAAATGATCGAAACGCTCTCTTGGGGTGCCGGTTTGGTCAAAAATTGCCCCGAGAGCCAAATATTACCCCAGATACACTATTCCAACTATTTTGACCCTTTCATAATCAACCGTGACCTCAAAATCACCATCAAAGTCACTCTAAAATAATTTTCTATCTCAACCTCATATATTTTACGCATGACGCCCGATTGAGATGTACCACTATCACGTCACTACCACTCACTATGACGAAAAATAATTAATTACTATTCACTAAGTAATTATATTCAATAAGCATTAATCATTCTCTTTTACACTAATATTTTAATCAACACATAATATTTAATTTCATTAAATTGCGCTAGGCGTGTAATTTTAGAATTTACCATATTAACTCAATTTTAAATTCTAAAAAATATGGGGTGTTACATCCTTTGTAGACACCCCATTCTATTACCCCCTAAACTCTCCCTAGGTCCCTAGAAACTCCGTTCATCCCATTTCCAATGGTCTGTCCCGTGCGTAATTCCGACTTACCATGGGGACGAACAACCCGTTTTCCCCGAAACTCGATCAAGAGGCCACCGAATGCTCACGATCTCTGTTCGACCTATGGTCAGCTATTCATATCAACTGAGAGTTAATTAATATTCAAAGGGCACTGAAACGCCTTTCCAAGGGTCCACCCCGTGTGCGATTCTGACTTACGGTACGGATGAACGATCCATTTTACTCCGAGAGGTCACCAAATGCTTCTAAGGACAGGTTGACCAAAGTCAATTCCCAAACCGAATCAAACTCTTTGGAATGTTGAAGTACTTTTGGTAATCTTTCCAATGGTCCTACCTGTGCGCAATTTGGACTTACCATGCGGACGAATGATCCGTTTGCGTCCGATGATTCCCCATCCAAAGGACCGGCGGGCGCTTCCGATCCATATTTGACCCAAAGTCAACTCCCAAACCTAGGAGCAGTCTAAGGACTTTCGAAGGTATCTGAACTACCTTTCCAACGGTCCACCCTGTGCACGATTCGGATCAACGGTTTGCGCTCAACGATCGACTTTCCAAAAAGTCCTGAAAGACACTGCCAAACGGGAGGTCCCAGACCCTGCCTATCGATAGTGTTCCTAAATGCACCTGCCGATTGGTAGGATGAGGGCTATGTCGATCGGTAATTCCCCAGGAATATAAAAAGGTGGGCCTAACCTCATTGCAAGGAAGCCCAGATCTGAAACATATCACTCTCAGCAAATCTAGAAAACCTCTCTTGAAGTCAGCGTGATTTCTACATCCAAATCCCTTTCCCACCTTAACTTTTCATCATCCTTTTCATCAAACTTGTTGAATTCATTACCTTCCATCATCATCCAAGTGCAAGGGCTGCTCTCCAATGCTCAAGATCAAGCTCAAGATCTTTAAAAAGGTCCAATTTTCTCAATTCTCTCCTTAAATTCTCATAAATTCGCGTTAATTTGTTTTATTATTTAGCGCTTTTATTCTCTCATCTCACATATCCTAATATAATTTTTACTAGTATTATTTCACATCTCTTATTTTCATACAAATAAAAAACCCAAAAAATAAGAAAAAGAGGGTTTGCTCATAAATTCCAAATGGAAATTCTCACACTTTTCTTACACTTTTCTCACAACTAAAACATATTTTTTACACACACACACAAATAAGATAAGTCTCTGGTTGGATTTATGGGATAAAACCCACCCCCTCGTTTTGAATAGGAACTACGTGGACGTTGATGCCTCTCTAGGCTACGTAGGCGTCTCGGGTTAAGACCCGAGACTCGAGTCCTATTCTCACTTTTTCTCTCATTTTCGGTTTTCTCTAAACTAAATTCTCTTAGATTACATATATCCATATATGCATATATTTGTTCATCGTGGCGTATTATTCCACATACGTTATAGTTCCATTATAACGATCAACGTAAGGATAATCGCATAAATCTTATTTTCTAATATTATTTTTATGAACCTTCCTACGGATGAATCGCTTTATCTCTTCCATGATACAAGTCAAGGATTCCTATCCCCACTATATATAAACATGGACGCATATAATGGGGAAATAAAGAAAAATAGCAAAAACCCATGAGAAACCATAAGGGTGGAATGGGTACCTAACACCTTCCTATTTTTTAACTTAGCCTCCGGACCCTATTCGAATCATTTTGGTTTCGTATGCATCAGTATGCCTTTGGATGTTGTCCTTCGGGATGGATCCCTTTTTTGTGTCTGTTTTGAGTAAAATAGACTGGAGACTCCATCTCTCTACATTTTTCACCTCACCAATGACGCCGGACGAAGCGCTCCCGAAAGGGACACGCGAGACCTAGGATCCTCACTTTACCCGCCCACCTCGAGGATCGCGGATGGCCACAGTGGCGACTCTGCTGGGGATTATATGATTATTTTGATGGCTAAACTCTATTTACATGGGTGTTTTATCTTCTTAAATATTCCCCTATCTGCATGTCCCCCTTTACTACTCATGTGTACCTCCTGCTTATGCTTCTAATCAAGCACTTGTAGAAAAGTCTCCATGTACACTTTGCACCACGTGTACCTAGGATCACATATATCCACATGCTGTACAGATCACCCATCCATACTTGGTATACCATTGGTACGGATACTTTGCTCCCCATTGGGCATGATTAAAAGACACTCTCATCATAAGATACTAATAAGAGGATCATGTATGATTCACACGACATCACCAAAGAGCATTGTGATTGACCAAATTTTGTCCAGTAATTGGAGGGTCACTTCATGATCGGCGCTGGACCGGTAGGGCACAGTTAGCCTAAGCGATATGACTCTCACCTCCCATTGCCCAAGTACCTTTGACGTATATCGAACGGTTCGCTTGCATCGTACCGCTTGACCGAAGTCATGACGGGAGGTATATCGCAAGGAATTCATTCACGTATGTCGAGTATATCAAATTCTCTCTCACATGTACCGTCCCCACGAGGTATATGGTGAGGTAATTCAGGTACACTTAGGTATATCAAATGGCTTGTCCACACGTATCGATTGCCTGCAAGAGCAAGATGTATATCATGGAAGTCACGCCAAAGGGGTAACCCTTTCCGAGTCACCCAACAAACTGCATACCAGCATATAGGTGTCAAGCCTAGGATACACATATTAGATTGTTGGTTTCAACCCGAAACTCTATCGAAATTCCGGATCGGCCTGCAGCCCGAATTTTTGCGCATTTTTAAAATGGGACCTTTCCTATGAGCTTGGTTACAAGTCCAACCACAACTTTGAATATGTTACAAACCTAACTTTTCTAGGCTCGGGTCCTGCCCAACATTTCACTTCGTATTTAGGATAATTTAATAAAAGTGAGAACATAATAATCATAAAAATCATGCTTAGACCGTCTCCCCCCCCAAAAAAATCCAAAATCATTTCTCCTCTCTTTATCAAAAAGCCAAAAATATTTTGTCTTTCAATCTCTAAAAAAAAATTGTCAAAAATATTTTCATCCCTTTTTCTCTCAAAATAAATCCCATTTTACGCCTACTCAGGTCGACCGCACGCCCTTGTCCTGTCTCCTTATTGGCTTCGGTCTTCAGTCAAGTCACACCGGAGTTCTATTCATTCCCCTACTACTTCTTTCGAATCCGGAATCTATCCACCTTCCATGGAGAACATATATCAAGTACCAGTTGTGCAGCCGGATCTGACGAGAATTTTGGCTCAGCTCGTGTCCAAGATTGAAACCTCCAAACTGAGGTCCGAGAGATGCAACAAAACCAGGTTCCCCTTACTTAAGAGCCCGAGGCCCTATTTTCGCGAACTATGGTTCCACCCGAGACTATTTGGGTTCTCGAAGAATATCATCACGCTCCATGTGACCATCCTGCTAATGGACCGCCGCCTGCCCAGCTTCATATGCCGAACCTTGCCCAGCATGGGACCAACTTTCCTATGATCATTGATTCGAAGGAGGAGGAGGAGTTGAACAAGGTCAAATAAGACCTTAAGATGCTCACTAAGAAGTTTGACCAAGTAGGAATCTCTGGGAATTACATGGACTACACACACATGTCTCCTTATCCTAGAGCAAGGTTACCCGAGAAGTTCAAGATGCCAAATATTAAGAAATTCGAAGGAAGTGGACCACCGATTGTTCATCTCCGTAGCTATCACCGTTCTATGACTCTACTAGGGGTTTCTGAAGAAGTGATGGCCCAATTGTTTCAGCAAACTTTGAAGGATAGCGCCCTCAGATGGCTTTTGTCTCTCAAAGAGTCTAGAATCCGTAGCTGGAAGGATGTGGCTCGAGAATTCATGTCGCAGTAAAAATACAACAAAGTGCTTGAGGTCATCCACCGTGATTTAGAGTTGCACAAACATAACTCTGGGGAATCATTCAGTAACTTCATAGCCCGGGGAGGGAAAAAGCAGCTAACATGACCAATCGGCCTTCCGAGGAAGAACAAGTCAGTATAATGAAGAAGAATTTCTTGCCCCATGTCCGAGCAACCATGGGAGGAAAATACTATCCCCAATCCCGAGCTCTCAGAGAAGCAGGAGTAGAAATTGAAGAGAGTATGGATAAAACTGATGTTGAATCGAAGATGGTGTCCGGACAGTTCACCACAAAAAAATATGATAAACCTGCCGGTGGCGCAATCTCAACCATCAATAACATCTCTCAACCAACCATTTTATGGGCACTAGAAAGTCGCCATGTCCCGTCTGAAAAGAATACAATGAGATCCATGCTCCCCTCTCCAAAGTTTATCAAGCCTTGTTGAGCTGAAACCTTATCATACCCTTGGATCCCCGTCCTTGGATCCCCGTCCTTTGACAAATCCTCTCCCAAGAAACTTCAAGGCAAATGCCCATTGTGCCTTTCACCAAACAATTGGCCATACCACTGACCAATGCTTCCACTTCTGAAATGTAATCCAAGGTCTAATCGACTGGGGTACCATTTCCCCACCAGCTAATCCTAAGCCAAACACTACTCACAACCCACTCCCAAATCATGCCAATGCCATCTACCTAGAAGAGAACCCACAATTTGATCCTTAAACTCAAATCACACCCATACGCTCTCCCAAACCTCTCCAAACCTTCCGACATTTCCTTCTACACCCTACTAGCCTCGCTGATGAGGCACTATCACTCCTTACCAAAGCATGCATTATTGTCTGTACTCGTTTTGAAAATGGAAGTATGGACTTACTAGAAGTCTTAAACCAACTCCTAGAGTTCAAGATAAAATTTCTCTCACGAATGGTCATTGATTGCCAGAGATTCAGTACGTTATTCTTGGATGCACAAAAATGGGCTCGAGAGTCAGACAGTTGGGTAGTACCGACCGATGAAGTCAACTTAGATGATGTTGTCTAGGTTATAGCAGAGATATTCAGGCAAACCAATGATATTTGCAGTATGACTGAGTTACTTGATATTCTGAAGGTACAAGGGGGCTTGGTCCCTTCACCCTTACATATCCCCACAGAATGGGAAGACGTGAATGAAGAAGCCGTCGAAGTTGTGGAATGCATTGAATTTACATGGAAAGACATAATTCCACCGGATGGGGGGATGAATTCGGAGATTTGAATGAAGAACAAGCTTTCGAGAAAACTGGCTCGGAAGCTGACATGTGTTGGATGATATCATTTGAACAACTTCTCGGAGAAATAAACAAGGTGGCAAAACAACCTGAGGCTGACGAGGAAACGGAATTCATGTTCTTCACTTCTTCAGTAAATCACATGACCAGACCAGGGAGGCATTATCAGATTCCAATCTCACTACCAACCAATGACAAGGGGGAGGGTGCTGAAGACCTTCCTATGCCAGATATGACCCTCGAGGAGAGCAAGATCCTAATCAACTAAAGATAACTCAAGCTAACATCCCCCTATGGGTACTTTTCATGTCTTCTCAACTGCACAAAAATTCTCTAATAAAGTTGCTCATTGGACCCACAGTTCCTCCCTCTACCACACCAGAAGAAGCGATAAATTTGGTCGGATCCTTGACCTCTCCCCGGATGCTATCCTTTTCCGAAGAAGAAATCCCCAAGATTGGGCCAAATTACAATCATGCACTCAACATCTCCATCAAAGTTATGGGGAACGTCGTACCACTCTCTCTTATCGAAAATGGATCCGTCTTAAATGTATACCCACTAAGAACCTTCAATTGTTTAGGCCTGAAAGAAAGTGACCTCGCTCCAACCTCCACAAGTTTATGTGCCTACGATAATACCCATCGGGAGGTGATGGGATCCATAAATCTTGTAATAGGGTTCTGGCCCTATAAACCTTCTCGTCGAATTCCAAGTTATTGATATCCTAGATTGTTTTAATATGTTGCTAGGATTACCTTGGCTCCACAGTATCAAGGGTGTGTCTTCCTCACTCCATCAGAAATTGAAGTTCTTCGCTAACGGATGGGTCATCACCATTTTGGGCAACAACGACAATCCAGAGGGTTCAAGTAACAGGATTCCAATTCTTGAGATACATCACGGGTCAAATGATATACTCCTATCAGGATTCCAAGTTGAACTACCTCTACTCCCAGCAGGGGACGACTTGAAAGAAAGGGTTTGTCCATAATACGACCCTCATGGCAACATCAATGTGATTCAGATGCTCAGAAACATGCACTTTATTCCCGGACTGGGGCTAGGACAAATAGAACAAGGTATACTTGAGCCAATTGAACTAAATAAAGATTTCCCTCCTTGTGGTTTGGGGTATCAACCAAAGAACAGGAGCTCAGAATGACCCGCCAGTCTCGACCAAAGAGAGGACTAGATTACATCCAGACTATACCAGGTGACCCCTTGAATGGACGATTAATCAAAGAGGACAAAGACTTCCCCTTTTACGGCTTTCCTGAACCATGGTATGACCATAAAGATAAGAAGATGGAGCCTAGAATGGAGATCTTTTTCCAAGACGGCTACCCATGTGACGAGAGTTCCCAACACCATGTACAACCGCTCATCAAAGATATCGAAAAGATTGAGGAAAGTGACTCCGAAGATTTCTTCAACTTACAGACACTCTGCATGGTTCACTCAGGAACTACATCACTGGATCCATCCCAACTGATTAAAGCTGCTGATACACCTCTCCTCAAGTGGCATTCTGCGCCAGTTCTACCTGTTAAAATCCCACCTAATCCTAATGTTAACCCCATTTCTTCTTCTATTGTCTATCCTTGCTCAAATTTAATCGAGACCTCCTTTGATGAGGTTCTCAATGTTATTTTTCCTATCAATGAAATAAATGAACATTTTGAGTATCTTGTTGTGCCTTACTTTAATTGTCTAGATTCTAATCAAACTTTTGATGATGATGATTTTTCAAATGAACAATTCTTAATTGATCTAAATAAGGTTAATAAAAAACAACATAACCGCATTTAATTTAATGAAGAAGAGACTGTTGTTATTAACCTCGGTTCTAGTATCCAACTGCGCGAGTTTAGGATAGGGGCTACCTTTGAGAAGCATGAGCATGCACAACTTGAATAATTGCTAAAAGAATTCGTGGATGTCTTCGCATGTTCCTAAGATGATATGCCCGACATTGATACTAAAATAGCTCAGCATGAGATTCCCACTCTCCCAGATTACAAGCCAGTTAAACAAAAGTTGAGAAAGCTCCGCACCGAATGGTCGCTCAAGGTAAAAAAAGAGGTGGTCAAACAATTAAATGTGAGCTTCATTCGTGTGATCTAATATCCCACATGGCTAGCCAACATAGTGCCTGTATCGAAATCAGGAAGGAAGGTTCGGATGTGCGTAGACTATCGGGACTTGAAAAAAGACTCTCCAAAGGATGATTATCCGTTACCCAATCTCGACATAATTGTGGACAACACAGCCAGTCATGCTCTCAAGAATTTGTCGACGGGTTTGCCGGATACAACCAAATCAAAATGCACCTAGACCACTAAGAAAAGACCGCATTCATCACCCCATGGGGAACCTTTTATTATACTGTTATGCCTTTTGGTATCCAGAACGCTGGGGCTACCTACCAGAGGGCTGCTACAACCATCCTGCATGATCTGATTCATAAAGAAGTTGAGGTCTATGTGGATTATATGATTATTAAATCCAATAGTAGATAAGGTCATGTTCCCGTAATTTGGAAGTTATTTGAACTACTGCGACAGTATCATATGGGACTCAATCAGCAAAAATGTGTCTTCGGCGTTACAAGGGGGAAACTCTTGGGATTCTTGGTCAGTGATAAGGGGATAAAAGAAAATCCTGCCAAGCTGAAAGCCATACTTGAGATGCCACCCCCCGAACAGAGAAGGAGGTTCGAGGTTTCCTTAAGAAATTGCAATACATCAGCCGATTCATCAACCAGCTAACCTGCATCTGCGAACCCAATTTCAAACTAATCCGAAAGGATTCAAAAAAGGTTTAGAATGAGTCCTTCCAATAAGCTTTTGACCGAATTAAACAATATTTGACCCAACCCCCAGTACTCTTGCCACCACAACCTGGTCTCCCTTTGCTCCTATACCTAACCATAACTGACATTGCAGCTGCGGCTTTGTTAGCCCAATACCTTGAAGATTCTCGTAAAGAAAGAGCCATCTATTATGCCAGTCACAAATTGGCCGAGTACGAAGTCAACTACACAGCTTTGGAAAAGGTATGAATCACGCTTGTTTGGGTCACCCAAAAGTTGCGACACTACATGATCGCCTTCCCGATCAACCTTGTATCCCGAATGGACCCCATCAAATATATTCTTAAGAAACCCGCCTTGTCCAGCTGAATGTCCCAATGGTTAATGCTCTTAGTCAAGTTTGATATCATGTACGTCACGCAGAAAGCCATGAAAGGAATATCCATCTCTCACTACCTCACTGATTACACCATTGATGAAGCTGATATCTGGATCTCTGAATTTCCAGATGAAAACATCCTCTCCACTAACCAGGATAATCTTCGATGGTAAATGTTCTTTGACGGCGCCACCAACAAAAAGGGATATAGCATTAGGATACTTCTGATCGCCCCAGATGACTTCCACACTCCCATCGCCATCAAGTTAGATTTCCCTTGTATCGACAACATGACTGAATACGTGACATTCATGGATGGCCTTAAGATTGCTCTTAAGAAAGGTATTCAATGCTAAGATTCCTCCCTCAATATTTGTTAAGTTCTCACAAAGTAGAGAGTCGAGGACAAGAAGCTCCAACCCTTCCATGCCCACTTAGAAGAGCTAGCCTCCCAATTCCAAGACATGACCTTCCATTACCTACCTAAAGCAAAAAAAATAACCTAGCCGACGCCCTGGCTACCTTGGCCTCTGTGGTTGACGTGACAAAAGGAGTAAGAATGACACCTTTCCAGATTCAAAAATAAGACAAACCAACCCATTGCTACTACATTGAGCTCGTTACCATAGAAGATCCCGAGTTAGCCAATTACTGGTACTATGATATCTGGCGCCTACTCAAGCATGATAGGTATCCCGAGGGTTCCAATAAGAAAGATCAAGCAACCCTTCGAAGACTGGCTTCCCAGTACATCATTTGTCATAAAGCACTGCTCAAAAGTAACTTCGATGGAACTCATCTGCACTCTATCGCAGGGGCTGAAATTGAAAAGATAATGCAGAAGATCAATAGTGGTGAATGCGGACCCCACATGAACGGTCACATGCTTGCGAAGAAGATGATTCGACAAGGTTACTACTTGACTACTATGACCCAGGATTGCACCGCCTATGTCCGGAGATGCCTTAAATGCCAACAGTTCTCCAACCTTCATCATCCGCCTCCACGTGAATTATACAACATGACTTCTCCCTAGCCTTTCTCCACCTAGGGTATCGACATTATAGGGAAAGTTACACCAAAGGCTTACAACGGGCATGAGTTCATCCTAGTTTCCATTTATTACTTCACCGAATGGGTCGAAGCTAAGTCATACACAGTACTGAACGCCAAAAAAGTGCCAAAATTCATTAAGAAAAACATCATTTACTAATATAGGTTCCTGTACGAGTTAGTGTCAGATAACGATTCGCATTTCGAGGAAGAAGTTACAGAAGTGGTCAATGAGTATAGGATTTAGAGACACAAATCTTCACCCTACTGACCTCAAACCATCGGTGCAGTTGAAGCCACGAATAAGAATCTCAAATCCATCATTAGTAAGATGACCAAAAGCTGTCGAGATTGGGCTGACCGGATCCCGTATGCCCTCTGGGGTACTGAGCCTCAATTCGAACCTCTACTGAGGCTACCCCTTACTCTCTAGTCTACGGCATGGAAGCAGTCCTACCCATGGAGCTATAAATACCCTCGCTGCACATCATGCTTAAAAGCAAAATCAGCGAAGAAGACTGGTGGCAGAGCCATCTTGATGAGCTGACCCTCCTAAATAAAAAGAGATGGAAAGCTTTATACCACATATAAGGTTTCCATCACTAAATAGAACGTTCATTCAATAAGAGAGTCAAGGATTGTGGTGTCCAAGAGGGGGATCTATCCCTCAAAGAAATAGTAGAGCCCATCTGGGACCCTAGAGGGAAATTCAAGCCCAATTAGAGTGGCCCATACATTATCAAGAAGATCTTGTCTGGCGGTGCCTCCATGCACACCGACTTAGATGGGGAGGATATGGATCACCCAGTTAACCTGGATCGTCTCAAGAAATTTTACCCCTAGTCTAAAATCTCAGTGCGCTACGACATTTCCCATCTCCCTTCTATTCTAAAAAAAAATCTCTTCATTTCCTTCTACCTAGAACTACGTGGGCCTGATCCTCTGCAAAACCATTTTTCAAACAATTTAAAAATCTTCAAAACCCCCATAGGTACGTAGGCAGCTCATTCACCTTACATGAGCATGGCCCTTTTTTTTCATAAAATACTATTCTTTTCTTATCTCCAAGAACAACAGTCCATTCTAACATATACTTGAACAAAAAGGATTTTGTATGCCCTAGCGATCGATATAGATAATTTAAAAACACAAAACTCATCAAAAGGCACAACTGGATGATCAAAACCTTGTTTATTTCACTAATAAGAAATTTTGGTACAGATTACATGAGAAAAGTAACGGATAACTCCCTTCCCCTACCTTACTAAAAAAGCCAAAATAAAATCCCCACATTTATTCTCAATCACAAAATAAACTCTCCAGGAGTCCTATCCACAGCTACCAGAGGAGCCGCTCCGTCATCATCATCTGCATCCTGGGGTCCCCAAGTTTCCCTTGCCTGAACAGAGTGCTGCAGGCGCTCCATGGACCGATAATCCCGAACCATCTGCAAAAACCCACAACACCTCCCTCCATGGTATTAAATAAGACAAGCCACCTTTGTCTAGTATCCACTTCCAACATCTTATTGACCACTCTCCTCCACAACCACTTCATATAATCCCTAGGGATATGCCAAACTCTCCCAACAGACTGAGAAGGACGGGTCGATGGATGTCGATTCTCCCATATAAAGCCAATATGCTTGCGCAGACGCTCAGTCAAATCTTATACTGGAATGAAGTCTAGTGTCCGAGGTGGCATGACCTGTTCCCAGCCAAATTGACGCAGAAGCTTCCAATGGAAATGGAAAGAGGTATATCTGAGACCAACTGGCCAAACATACGGTTATTCTCCCATCTCCAGAATAGGCAGCAACTGTCCCCACCAAGGCACTAACACAGATTTAGATCCCCATGCTCCACAAACCAGTTCTCCCAACTCTCGATGTCCAAGCCAACGCTGATGAAATAGCACGAAAAGAAGTTGGGTACAACCGACAAAGGGTATTCCGTAGGAGTCACCAGTCGGAGTCTCTCAGACAATCACATGAACAACATCACGGGGCTACCCCTCAAGAAGTCAGAATGATCTTCTCTCTAGGCATCCAGGCCATTCTCCGCCAGTATCATCACCGTAGGATTACGACGGTATGACATCCAGGAAATAATAGCTACAAGTTATGGGTCCACCAGCAGTTCCCCAGTCACCAACAACAATTTTGATACTAAGCCTAGAAAAAATTCTCTGATATATCCAGTATCTCCATCCTCCTACAAATTCACGGACTGTAACACCGCCTAAAGGGAGATCATTCCCCAAGCAACCAGTGGTCTATACACCGAAGGCAAAATACGAAGAATCCTGGCCAACAAATCCTTGGGAGAACGGGAAAACTCAGAAAGAGCTGAAGTAACACTGGGATTTGTCCCCAGCATGGCAAAAAATTCCTCGTAGGTAGGACAGACTTCATCCAACCCAAAGAAGAATACATGGTCTTCGAGGTACCAAAATTGCACCACCGCCATCAACACGTTCCACTCAATGGGTCGATTGCGCCACTAAGAAACTCGACGCATATTGAAAGCATCATAGTCGACATTATAAGAGCACATTGCTTCCAAGGCTTTGAGGTAGTTAGCAAACTCAATGCTACCAGGGAGAGCCATCTTGTAAGACTAAGAAATAGTAGTCAAGTAAGAATGTGAAGGTATGATGAAAACACTCACCCTTACCCCTGTTTATACTTGATAACCCTCACAAAAAAACATGACCCCTGCAGAAGTCGGAGGAAATCCTACCCTACAAAGTACAAGAGGTTAAAGGGGGAACAAATCAAAGCTTTGAATTGATGGGACTAGAATTAACTGCTGATAGGCAGGACAAGGGTCTTTCCGATCGGCAACCCCCAATTTTTGTAAATTTTCCTTTTTATTGTCAAAATCCGAAGCTCAATAAAAAATAAATTGATATTCTCAACAGAATTTCAAAAATCCTCTTGCACCCCTATATAATTTCTCATTTTTTAAACATTCCACCAAAATCCCAAAAATATCTCTTTACGGTCTCAGCAGCAAAGTAAAAGCGCATGTGTAGGCATTCACCATTAACAAAAGATAATAAAAAAAACCTATTGCATTGTATATATATATATTCTTCTGTGTGACATTAAATTTTGCAGGAAATAAAATAAAAGAAAAAAATAATAAGACTCAGCCCGAATCCACTTTCTCTCTCTCTCCCTCTCTCTAAGATCTTCCACGCCTGCGACGTGCTCTCTTTCCCCTACGGAGAGATGACGCACCATCGCTACCCAAGCTAGAGTCCTCCCCGGATGAAGCAGACGACACAAAGGAAGAAGGAACCGGGATCGCATCCCGAATATGGGTAGTGGCCGAAGATATCCAGTCACTAATATCCCTCATCCAAGTGGTTGACACCCAGACTTATTGTAAGTAAAAGGCAAAATCGATATCAAAGAGAAAAGGAAAAAAAAAGAAACCAAAAAGGAGAAAATAATGAAAAGGTATACCGCATGATAAAGAACCTCCTCTGTCAAACCCAGCTCCTCCGGATCCATCGCATGAGGGGGACCATCCCTCCATCAGCTCGTCGAATGTTGTATAAAGGCGTATGCAATTGAACGAAGGGAACCTCTAAAGTCATCGCCGCCGCAGACAACGACGGACCACCACTGCTGTGGGAAGACCCTACCGCCCGACTTGAACCCACAGAAGGGAAATGCAGGGCATCATATATACTGGGCGCCATCAACCAGCTCGTCACAAAGTCCATATAGTGATACAACGTAGCCATATCAGTGTACAACAGGTAGAACTCGCCGATCATCGCCGTGATGCTCACATCCTCTAACAACATCCATTTTCACCTCATGGACATAGGAGGTTGCGCAGGTGGCACCATCAGCTATTCCTCAGCAATCTGCCGAACCACCCTCTCCCCAAGATACCAAGAATGGCCAAACTCATGCGCCAACAAATGCCTCATCTGTGCATTCACCTCAGTCACCCCCGTATCCTGAATAGCTGTCCCCCAAGGGTAAAAAGTCACCTAAAAATCCCAGCAAGCATAAGTCAATACAAAATCAGAACATGCAAAAACCAAGACTAAAGAGGAAAGAGTCTCACCCTACCACTGGTCAGGCCATTCAAGACCTGACGCACCGCCTCCAGAGAAAGAGATCCCTAAGACTGACGATTGGCCTTCTGCCATCGATACGATCAACAGAAGTCCCAAATAGTCTCGTTCTCCAGGGTAATCAACTGGGTATTGCACCCAATCACATCATAGAACCACGCCTTCCAAGGACAAAAATTCACAATAAAAAATAAATGCATACCGAAAATGTGAATGCATGAAAATAGAATGCACAAACTGAAGAATATCTCAAGAAGATACATGGCTCCATTAAAAGTTTGTCGACAGCACCAGCTGAATGAATCCAAAGAAAAATAGAGGGTCGCAAAAGTTAGGCTCCCCCAATCATAGAGAGGGATGTTCGAAAACATACTTAAGTACGGCAAGAACAACAAATGGACGACGTCGCCGCTCCATGCCACCATGAAACCTACCAGAACCAACAATATGAACAACTGGGCCATCTGCCTCACCTGCTACCCATCCTCCACATCAACCACCCTACTCAGTAAAATATCCTTCAGCAGGGACAATCGAATGGAATCCCCAGACACTATCCTCCCTACATCGTCGAGCACCGTCCGCACCGCCTCCGACCTCACCCATAGAGAGTGATCCACCTCTATCTTCTCTTCGTCACAATCCATCCCCAATAGCTGCTGCACATCTATGGGAGTCACGGTCATCTCCCCTAAGACGAAATGGAAAGTATGGGTAGAGTCCCACCATATCTCCCCCAGAGCGCATAAGACCGTTGTCAAATGAGGCGTCTCATCCAGGGCAGATGCCAACCTCCCAAAACTCACTGATGATACCACCCAATGCACCACAGGTGAAAGATGCTCCCAAACATCCTTAATCGACATCGTCCCACGGGCAAGCATGTTCTTCAAAGAGATATCAGACTGTCAAAAGAAAAAACCTTGTCAAAAATTCAAGAAGGATAACCAAGAAAAAAGAAAAGAATGCCAAAATTCAGGTTACTTACATAACCGCCGAGGCTCACCACCCTCGAAGAGCGCTGACGCGACGATTCCCGTAGCAAGGTTCGCTCATCCACAACTGGCTCGAATGTGTCAAAGTAATTATTTCTCCCCAAAGCAAGAGGCGCCCTAGCTCTCCACTCCACTTTCTCTTGATCATCAACAGTCAACTATTCCCTATGCATTGCAGTGCTCACAAAGGCGTCCATTTCTTAGAGATCGGAATGCTATAACAATTTGCTGAGGAAAATCTCAGAAAGAGAGAAAGAAAGAAGCTGTGAAAAATGAAAGGAATTCGCCCCCTTTATATAGGATGCCGAGGGTCATGCCGATCGGCATTGACCCCCCAACAACCAATCGGCACTGCCTATTTACCTTCCTGAGGAAATCCAAAAGTCCATTTCACTGCCGAAGGGCACCCTCTGTATCATGCCGACCAGCACCCCCTTAATTTCGTACAAAAATTCCTAGAAAATACCAGAAAATTTGGAAAAATCTCCAGAAAATTCCTAAAAATCTTCGAAAAGATTTAGAATATTTTCGCCAAGAAAATGTCGCATTCCCTCAAGCGGAACCCTTATTTACCCAGCGTAACTCTCAAAGGACAAGTGAATCTTCTCCCAACAACGTCCCTGGAGAATCTCTAAGAATCACCCCCTATACCCCAAAAGGTCTCAAACCTCCCTGAGCAATACGTCCAATACCTGAACCACCTAATCACTTCCCTAGTGGAGTTTTACAGCATCAAAATGGCATATCCTATGCAAAGTTTCCAAAAGACACAAGGATTTCCCCAACCATCGGCTCCCCAGCTCAAAACAACATCGCAAGGTAATTTTCCCCAACGGAATTCCAAAGAATCATTGTACCCACGCAATATCTCCAAAGGGCGCTCTAAATTTTCCCCAGCTCATTCACTATCCCCAATGGAACCCAAAATCCAATCTTTATCCCCAACAAAATCCTTGATTTTCCTGAAGGAAATGTAAACCTCTATTAGGTCAGAATTGACCTCAATCTTGGATCGTCACCTTAGTTAGGTCAAAATTGACCTCGGTCCTTGATCGTCACCTTTCTTAGGTCATAATTGACCTTGGTCTTGGATCGTCACCTTAGTTAGGTCAGAATTGACCTCGGTCATCACCTCTTAGGTCAGAATTGACCTCGATCTTGGATCGTCACCTTAGTTAGGTCAGAATTGACCTCGGTCCTCGATTGTCACCCCTCTTAGTTCATAATTTACCTCGGTCTTGGATCGTCACTTCAATCCCGCAGAATTGGCTTCGACCCACATAATTGGTCATCTCACCTTAAGCCCGCAGAATTGGCTTCGACCCGCATAATTGGTCATCTAACCTTAAGCCCGCAAAATTGGCTTCGACCCGAAGAATTGGTCATCTCACCTTAAGCCAGAAAAATTGGCTTCGATCCGGTCATCTCACCTTAAGACCGCGGAATTGGTCATCTCACCTCAAGCCCGCAGAGTTGGCTTTGACCCGCAGAATTGGCTTTAACCCCCAGAATTGGTCATCTCACCTGAAGTCCGTTGAATTGGCTTTGACCTACAGAATTGTTCATCTCACCTTAAGCCCGTAGAATTGGCTTCGACTCACAGAATTAACTAAAATGGGTGTAAACAAAAGTGTTTAAGATTTTTTTTGAAAAAACAAACACTCAAAACTTGAACCTTTTCAAGGAGGAATTAAACTCTCAAAAAACTCTCTCTTAGAGATTGTAGAATATGAAAAAGTTAGTTTGATAAGATTGGTTTCCGTACTTAGTAATTCTGTCAAAAAGTAGTGGGGAAAAAGTAGTGGGAACATGGAGAAAACTCCCAAAAACAGCCAAAAAATTGTTCCTGCCAAAGTCGTTCGAACGACATTTTTGTTCGAATGACATTCTCGCTCGAAAGACTTAACTAACGATGTTCCAGTGTGAAAAAGAAAATCTCATCAGAAGTCTCATTCGAACGACCTGGGAATCTCGTTCAAACGAGATTCCAGTTCGTTCGAGCGACATGTCTTTAAAATGTAAAATTATTTGTACGCCCAAAATTTTTTATGAAAAATTCTAAAAAAATATTTTCTGAGTAAAACAAATTCGTTAAAATTATTAATAAAAAATTTATAAAATACACCCAATAAATTTCCAAGCTCCTATATATATATATAAAATGCATTCATACCTTAGTATCATTGAAATTAATGTTGTTCTCGTAGAAACGAGGCACAATAAACCCGACATGTGATGAAGCTTTATAATCTTGGCCGCTACACCTTCAACTAACACGTCATAGGTTTGAATGGATACACTTTCACACTATCCTATGACTCAAATGTTTTTGTCCGAAATTGAGCCAACACTACATTAAGACTCAATCGGAGACTTGTGTCCTTACAAATCTCACCCTTTCGCTATTCCGGGACAAAAACATAATAAAATCCTAAAGGGTCGTCAAGCTCTACTACACTTAAAAAATATCCCTCCCAAAATAAAAATTACATAGCTTAACTCAAAACCCAAAGGTCAATATCCTTGCCGATGAAAGTTGTCATTTAGAAGAATTCTTGCAAACTTAAACAAACTGTCAAACGTCTCTCCCTAAGATAAATCTTCCAACTAAGATACGCTTACAATAGGATTAGATACCATTTCTCCCCTTATCATTCTCCACCTTTTTGTTCTGGAATAGACAAAGGATAAAAACTAATTTAGATACGATGAAGCTTAGAGTGATAAGAGCATGATAGCGTATGGGAAATGTAAGGAAATAAATTTCCAATTGAGTCCCTGTAGTGTTTTGACTTAATTCCGTGAACAAAACTGTGTTTGTAATATGTCATAGGGAGATTTTTATTTTTTTCACGATCCCACTTGGTCTATGATGCATTGAAGAAAATTGAAGACATTGCGGAAAAGCTTTAAAGAATTAATCATGCCGAAGTTTAATTGGTGCAAGTTTACTCGTCTTCAACATTAATTGCATTCCGTGATCACTCAGGTATGAATGCGTATAATTAATGGTGCTTGGAATTATTTTTATAAAATATTAGGCTATATTTTTATAAAGAAAAAAGTTTTAAAATGTTTTTAAAAGTGTTTTAAAGGTTACACTACGTTTTATTCTGATATACTCGAAATAGAGTTCGACTATTTTGGGTATCTTTTAAAAGAGATGTTTTGAACTAAAAGTCAAAAAATCAAACTGCCACGTCAGCTAGTTCAAACGACATAAGGATCTCGTTCGAACGAGATGCCTATGTCGCGCGAATGATGTGGCATTGTCGTTCAAGTGACACATTTTTCGAGGCGGCAATTAATTATTATTTAAAGCGTGTTTCTATTAGAATTTCGTAAGTGTGCATTCTGGAAAAATAGTATACCATCCAGTACGAATTTAGCACATGTTTTCTAAGGTTTAAACAGATTAAACACAGCCTTAGAGTTTGCAAAGGTCCGATTTATGATTCTTATATATCTACGTGATCTTGCTGCACCAAGTTTGTTTGTTCTACCATTGAACATCAGGGTTTTGTGGTGAAGAAAAGAGAAGGACTTCTTGCTCGACATCGTAGACGAATCAAAGCCAATCGGTGGACACCGAGACATTCGTGGAGACGAGTGTTGTGGACATGTATCATGGAAGACGGAATTTCGGTGTGGGCACTATTGGAGAACGGTAGAAGATCAAAAGGAGCATCAAGACTCGTGGGGATCGAATCATTGAGTAAGGCTAATTTGTATTTGTAAAACCAATGTTCATAGTGATTGTCTGGCTTGGGCCGTCCGAGGTTGTTTTCCTTTTTTGGGTTTTTTTCCTCGTACATCCGGTGTTGTGAGTATTCTGCACTTTATTTTACTTACTTTAATCACTAGATGCATGTTTAGGATTAATCAAGATAAAATTGGTTAAAAGTAAGAATTGGGTTTTCACAACTTGGTTTGGTGCATAATTAAAAGTTGGATAATTTTCGGAGAAAATTGGTTTTGTTTAAAAACACACATATTGGGTACTTTTCAAATTGGTATCAGAGCTAGAAAACATATTTTATTTGTTTTGTGATCCTGTGTGTTTTCAAATATGAATTTTGGATTTAACTAACTTTCTCGAACTCCTATTTTTGATGGCACTAATTATAGTTATTGGAAGATGGGAATGAAAAGTGTATTAAAATCAATTGTTGAGAGTGTCTGGCTAGTAGTTGAGAAAGGATGGACACCCCCTGTCACTATTGTTGCTGAGGTCAATAGTTTAAAGCCGGTCAAGTCATGGACTGAAACTGAACATAGACTTTCACAATATAATTCTAAGGGTCTGCATGTTATTTCTTCACATGTCACACCAGAAGAATATAATAGAATTATGACTTGTGAAACATCAAAAGAGGCTTGGGATATTTTGGCACTCACTCACGCGGGCACTAACAGGGTTAGGGCGTAAAAACTTCAAAGTCTCACTACACAGTTTGAGACCATTAGGATGTTAGAGAGTGAGACTTTTGATGAGTTTTATGCTAGGTTGTCCAATATTATCAACTCGTCATTTAACGTAGGTGAGAAAATTCCTAACAACCGCGTCATTAAGAAAATCCTTAGGTCTTTGCCTAGTATGTTTGATGCAAAAGTGACCATTTTAAACTCCTTGGGTAAGTTAGAGTTGACGAAACTAGAAGAGATTGTAGGTGACTTACAAACCTAAGAAATCGACATGATTACCTCCAAGCAAGTGCCTATGAAAGAAAAGGGTATTGCTTTGAAAACCCGGAAGGAGGAAATTAAAGTTTCGAATTGCGACTCTGATTCCGATTTTGAGGATGTTGTTTTGTTGGCAAAGAAATTTAAAAATTTTATTAAGTTTGAAAAGCAATCGAAATATGCCAAGAAATTTGAAAAATTCAAGAACAACAAAGTAGATCCCACCTCTAAGGATAAGTTTGAGAAGCCTAATAGATATGAGTCGGATAAGTGTTTTGGGTGTGAGGGGTATGGTCACAAAGTTAAGGAGTGTCCCACTAGACTTAAGAAAGAGGGAAAGCAACCCATTATCTATAATGCCACCGTAAGTGATAGTGAACTGGAAGAGGGAGAGAGTTCCCCCATTGATCGTAACTTTGTTGCGTTTATGGCATGTCATGTGAGCGAAGATGATTCTCATGTTTTTTTAAGAGGGACTGAACCCCCTAGATATTATTAAATTGAGGAGAAAAAGCCTCCCCCAGGTGGCAACTAAGCAAGCTTAGATACAAGAGAGATACTGGAAACTTAAAAAAAAATATGGGGCTTTATAGAAGTCCCATTACAAGAGAAAATAGAGATCATTTGAAAGAAGATCTAATGTAGCAACATCCCATCTTATCCATCTTGTAAGCTCCTCGAGTTATCTTTGGAAGGTTCGAGAAATTATTGAAGATTGAAGATGAATGAATATTAACCCCATAATTTGCAAGGCTATCTAGAACCATAATTGATTCCCTGAAGCAGTGAACTAATGAAATTTTGGTATTGATGTGATTCTCTTTGATTTATTCCACACATTTAATAAGATTCCAAGGCGGTTTCCAATTTCTATTTATCATATTCACCACATAAGAAGAATCTGATTCAATCACCACTTCCTTAAAGTTGTATTCCAAGCAAAGATTTGACCCCATTCAGAGACTTTTGATTTCCAAAAATGAATTAAAAGCATATCCCTCAGGCTGAGAATAGGCAAATATGATGTCTCCTTGTGATTTCTTAAAATGCCACCAATTCCCCCTTCTTCTAGGATTACATTTAGAGGCCCCATCAATGTTTAATTTGAATTTATGTGGGTAGGTGGAGATCCATTTGATAGGGATAGATAATTTAATATATTGTTTGATGTTGAGATAGAAAGTAGATTTAATCTCAATATCAAAGCAAGATATACTATGTCTAAATTGAATTCCTTTGAAAATACTAGAAATCAAATTAATGGACTGAGAAATAAGATATTTTTCATCAAATTAGGAATTATAAAAAAAAAACTTTATTTCTGCATTTCCATATCTCCCAACACACAATAGTGGAGATGCATTTACCAAGAAATTTGGAATAATCCTTTGGGCCACTTTTGATCAACAACTTAAGAGCATAGAGGGAATACTGATTGAGCTCATATCAATTCCCATCAGATTAGAGAAAAACTTCAAAACTGGAGTTATACTTGGGCATTGAAGGAAGAAATGGTCAACTGTCTCAACATCTTTCTTACAAAGGCAACATCTGGGGCATAATTTAATACCAATGCCTTGAATGATATCATCTAAAGGAATGCTTTTGTTGATAATTTTTGACATATTAATAGAGCATTTTTTAGGAATATTACCATCCCAAATAATGCTATAAATAGTGGAAGAAGGATGATTATCAAGGCAAGAGGAATAGGCAGAAGAGAATGATAATTCACCTGAAGTTTCAGAAGTCTAGAGCCATTTCCCATCAATACATTCCATTTGAAGAAGACAAATTTCTTTCACCCTCATTAAGCTTTTCCAGGTATGAGAACCATTAGAAAAACAGACATCGTGTCTCATATATTTATTAGACATGTACATGGTCCAGAGAGACTTTTCAGTGTTCAACTTCCAAAACAATTTCATGAAAGAATCTTTAGATATACAATTTAAATTGGGAAGATGAAAGCCTCCTGCAGTATTGCTTTTGCAAAGAGCCTCCCAATTCTTCCATTGGTGTTTCCAACCAAGATCTGTAGAACCTCCCCACAAGAATTTATTGAGAATAGCATGAACTTTAAGAATAATAGCTTTAAGGGGAGATAATGAAGACAAAAGATAAGAGGGGATAGAAGACAGAACACGCTTGAGAAGAACAAGTCTTCCACCACTAGAAAGAAATTTAGATTTCCATCCAGCTATTTTCGACCTCAATGAAAAAGGAAGGTTGTCATAAAATTTGATTTTATTTCTACCTTTAAATAAAGGACACCCCAAGTGCTTAAGGGGAAGCTCCTTGTGGTTAAGGATAGAAATAGAAGCAATTTTTTATTTCAAATGAGGTTTACTTTTAGAATCCACACTAAAGGAACTTTTGGAAGTATTCACTTTCTGACCAGATAAATTGCAATACTGTTGGTTGCAGTCACCTATTTTCTTGAGAAATCTCTTATCACCTCTATAAAAAATAATAAGATCATCTGCAAAAGCAAGATGAGATATCAATGAACTGCCACTAGGTAGATAATAAGGATTGGCTGCTCCAGATGACATTAATCTGTTCAAACCTCTACTCAGGTACTCAGTTGCTATAATGAATAGACTTGGGGACAATGGATCCCCTTGTCTAAGGCCTATAGAATATTTAAAGTATCCACATTGACCACCATTGATGACTAAAGAAAACCAGTTGTTGGAAATGTTCCTCCATATATAATCAATCCATCTTTCACCGAAACAAAACCACAAAGAACTTGTGTTTAAAAACCCCAGTGGATCCTGTCATAAGCCTTCTTCATGTCCAGCTTAAAGATGACATTTCCATCATGTATTTTTTCCCCAAGATTATGCACCATCTCTTTGGCAAGAAGCACATTGTCTTGAATAGACCTTCCCTTAAGGAATCCACTCTGATTCTGAGATATAAGCATTGGAAGAACTTTAGTCAGCCTTGTGGATACAATTTTTGTAATGATTTTGAATGAGAAGTTACAAAGACTAATGAGCCTTAGATCACCACAAGTTTTGGGGGATTTGACCTTGGGAATGAGCACCACAGATGTGCTATTCCAACTACGAGGAGGAACATTACCTACAAAAAAGGAGTTAATAGCAAGGACTAAGTCATTTTTAATTATATTCCAGCAGACCTTGTAGAAGTAGCCCCCAAATCAATCACGACCAGGAGTAGAGTCTTCATTAAGGACATTGATAGCAGCAAAAATCTCCTCTTCATTGGTGTAATCTCCCAAATTATCATTTAATTCAGAAGTAATGATGGAAGGAATGGTATCACCGACATCAGAAATAGGAATGAAAATGTCTGCCTTGAGATAGTTTTCATAGAATTAGAAAATGTGAGCCTTAATTTCTTCGAAGTCTACTAAGATATTACCCTCTTCATCATTGATAGATTGAATCAAGAGTTTATGAGTTTTGACCCTGACACTATTATGAAAGAACTTTGTATTAGAATCACCAGCTTTAAGCCATTTAGCAGAAGATTTCTATCTCTAATAGAGCTCTTCATTTTCACAAGCTTGCATTAACTTTGCTCTACATTTGTTCAGGGCTTCTCTATTAGAATCATTACAGTCTAGTTCGAATTTAAGCTCAAACTGGAGTGTTTCATCTTCTAAATCTTTGATTGTTTGAAAAACATCCTTGAAGATAACCTTGTTCTATGTTTTGAGAACCTCTTTAAGTCTTCTGAGCTTCAAGACAAAACGATTCATTCCCATAGCGTCAATGTTATCATTCCAAGAATTTTTAACTAACTCTTAGAATTGGTGATGTTTACACCACATGTGTTGAAATTTAAATGGCTTAGGCAGGATGGAAGATTGAGATAGAACATTAAGGAGAAGAGGAGCATGATCTGAAGTGGATATGTTCAGATGTTGTACTTTAGTCATGTGAAATAAATTAATGAAATTCTGGTTAGCAAGACATCTGTCTAGTCTGGCCATGATGATATCCTCCTCTTTTATATTGTTACACCATGTAAATCTAGTACCGTTATAACCCAAGTCAGTCAGGACATAGTCATATATAGCTTGGATAAATCTTTCAACAGCTACCTGATCAATATCATTTCCCCCAAGTTTTTCATGCTGAGTTGCAATAACATTGTAATCTCCAATAACCAATTGAGGGAAGTTTTGGAAATTACAAGCAATGTGTGATAATTGATCCCATAACTCCAATCTTTCATCTCTAGAGCATTTAGCATACACAATAGTAATCACTATGCTATGCTACTCTTGAGGGTGGCTTATTTTAACTATTAGATGTTGAGGATTGTCTATCAAGCACTAAACACTAACATTAAATCTCCAGAACAACCAAATCTTGCTATTGACATTATAACAGAAACCTTCAAACCCCATTTCATCATATAACTGTTGATTTTTGATTGATCGAGCTTTGGTTCAAGAAGAGCAATAAATGGCATTTTATGAATCTTACATAATAATTTCAGTCTTCGATTTGATGATTTTTTTGCAGCCCCTCTAACATTCCAAACCATAAATTGATCATTGAGATTTAGAAGATGAAGAGTGGTTGTTACCTTTGTATGAGGACAAGGTGATTCTTCAACCTTTGTATGAGGACAAGGTGATTCTTCTGAACAGAGGATCATGATTCCTTCCTTGTACCTGTTTACTAGAAGCTTGACCTGCTACATCCATAAGCTTTTTGTCAGCATTCTGTAACACTGAAATTCTTAACTTACCATCAAATTTCTTAGAGGACATTTGGAGATCCTCCAAGAATGGAGTATGATAGGTTTCATCATCATCATTATCTGTAGCATATAAGGATTTAGAGACTGAGTTCTTATCAACTTAAGGGATATCAGTACTTCTAGGAGATAAAGAGATATTTTCCACAGCTAGAGCTTCTTCATCATCCTTACCTTGAATTTGGATCATATTTGAATTATCTCCAGGTAGGGAGATATTTTCCACTGCTACAGCTTTTCCATTAACCTTATCTTGGATTAGAGTCATGTTTGTATTGTCCCCAGGCTGGGATATGACAATATCAGTTCCTTCAGCTTTTTTCTTGTCTTTGATTACGTCTGATTGGATATAAATCTTGTTATTTTTGATAATCCATTCCTTCTTTTCCTTAACAACTGTCTTGGATGATATCTCTACCCGAGATTCCATAATTTGGCCATCTTCCTTGTCTGACTCTGTGTTAAAAACTTCATTAGCATCTTTATCTATCTGATTAAGTGGATCAAAAACCTTGACTACAGGTTGATAAGTAGGGTCAACCTTTTCTTGCCTTGTCAAGAGTTTCTTTGGAACCATATCAGGTTTCTGCATAGTTCTTTCCTCATGTTTTGACAGAAGGAATATATAGGTATCCTCCTCATGTCCCTTCTTGTAGCAATGATTACAATATTTGGGTTTATTTTTTGATTGCACCTCTTGCCAGAAGCCAGAATCTCCACATCCTATCCATACTCTCTTGGGTAATGTTTTTAAGAGATCCACTCCAACACAAACGCGAGACACACTAGGCCTATTAATATCTAGAGTTGATGAACTAAAAGTGAGAGGTTTACGTATTAATTGGGCAATAGAAAAAAGAGATGATTTAGAGAATAAATGGATTGGGAGGTGAGGGAACGAAATCCAAATTGGAGCGATGCTATTTTCAATATATGCACGAAAATCAGTTGTTCATTTGAAGATTCTCATAGGAAATCTCCCTACATACCAAGTATCTCGTAACCACATTTTTGAATAGTCTTCATCTGAGTTCAATCTGATCAGGACATGCTTATTATCAAGAAGTCCAACATTGAATGCAGTTTTGAGAGAGAAAGTTTGGAATATTTGCCTTATAGTTTCCATTGAGGGGCGGCCATTAGAAAATTTTCCTACTAGAGCATGAGTAAAAGGTTTGGAAAGGGTAATGATATCTTCATTAGAGAATAACACAGTAGGTTCACCTTTGAAAGTTGAGGGAGGTTTGAGATCAAGATCATCTGAGGAGGATGAAGAATTAGCAACCACAGATGCAAAGGAACGACTCCAAACATTTTTAATGTTAGGAGGTTTAGGATCAACATTGGGAGTGGAATGAAGGGTTGCCATGCAAACCCTAATGCTAATCTGTAAGTCTCTTATCGCCGGAGGTGATTCTCATGTGCATGACACTTTCGAGGAGGTTTTGAGTGCATCCCATGTTAGTGAGGGTGAAGAGAGTGACGAGGAGGAGATAGACGTGAAATAGTTGCAATTTTCATTTAATGAGTTGTTCGCCGAAACGGTGAAGGTGAAAAAGGCTAACTTAAAATTTCAAGCAAAATCGAATGAGCGTGTCATAGAAAATAATGATAGTTTGATTGAGGATCTTAGGGCAAGAGAGAAGAAGTTTAGGGAGAAACTAGAGTTTGTGGAGAAAGAGAGAGATAATCTCTGTGGTTTGATGGAGTCCTTGAAAAAGGAGATTTTATAGTTTGAGGAGTCTAGGCATTTTCTCGAGTATAGGATTCACGAGTTGGAAGAGAGATCGAGAGACTCATCTAGAGTCAAGTTTGATTTGGAGGTTAGGTCGGATAAGTTAGATAAGATCCTAGGCACCATCCAAATTAAGAAAGATTGGGGAGGTATAGGTTTTAGTGAGAGAGTTGTTCCCATTCCCCCCGAACGTATGAGAAACACTAGGAAGGTTAGAAAAGGTCCACATATAGGCAACCATTGCTACACTTGCTCGTTTTGTGGTAGGAAAGGTCACCTTAGGCGTTATTGTTACGACCTTAGACAAGATCCTAGGAAGTTTAGTAATAAAGTTGTCCCGGTTCCTAAAACCTCCATGCGTCGTTTTACACCTACTTGGGTTAAGAAATAAGATTTAGTTGCTTTAGGAATTAAACTTCAAGATTTTCGTTTAGGTGCACTTGAGTCTTCCCATGCTAAATCTAAAGGATGATAGTGTTGCTATGTTTTGTCATATGCTAGTTTGATTCATGATTTATTCATTTCTAGTATAATGACATGTGTATCATTTTGTATTATAGTTTTCATTTGTTTGAGTCCTATTAAAAAAAATACAAAAAGATTTTGTTTTTTAAAACTTTTGAAAAATCCAAAAAGATTTTGTTTTTGAGAAAACTTTTGAAAACCCAAAAAGATTTTGCTTTTATTTGAGTCAAAATATGAAAAGCCAAAAAGATTTTCGGTTTTTTGTTTTTGAGTTTACATGTTTGATGTGGCATATTGGTGTGCTTGGACCCCCCCATCGTTTCATTATCCATGTGGCTAGAACATTTTATCATTATTATCGATGCTTAGAATGATCTTAACCATTGTTTGTATGGGGTTGTTTCGAAGTTGATATGCATTTTGATTCGACTTTGTATACATGCCAACATTTCACACATGCACGAGTTTAGATGGATATTTGACTTCTCTTGCATATTTGAATTTGGTGAGGCGTTCTTATCTCAATCTTGTCATATATGTGTAAGTAGACTTAAGGAGAAGTGTGCATGTAAGAACCGTTTACCGTGAGGATTTGAATTGAAAAATGATGAGTGATTCACGGTAAAGGGCTACGAGAGTTCAAAATTATCTCGTCGTGAAAGTCACCGTTTAAAAGAGCCCAAAAAGAAAATGCAATATGCTTAAAAAAAGGGCCAAATTTGTTTAGCTCATTCCAAAGAAAATATCATTTTTTGAGGGAGTTTGGATGGATTAAATATTTAAACGGGGTTGCACAACTAATCCTAATGTTGAAACATTGCAATTTGACGCTATTATTTGTAGAATCGTCAAGATTCTGGATTTGTGTGCATGTAGTATGTTTAGTTCATTAAGCTCACACTTTAAATGTTATATGGCTATGATAAAGTTTGATGATTTATCGCTATCAATTAGATCTTCTTGATCGTTTCGATGTGTTGGAAATGTGACTCATTTGTTGTAGTTTCACGCCCATTCATTCCATGTCCATGTTTGAGCACATCGGTACTATGTTTGCATGTAATTCACATTTTTCGTTTTTATGAGTTTTTACGTTTTGTGTTAAAAGCCTACTATTTTAACACTTTTTTTCTTCTGTCAGGCCCTTCCTGGATTTTTTTTTTTTGGAAATTTTTTCACTGGTAATATTATATAATATTTCTGGGAATCTGGGAAATTTTGGCAGGTCGTGAGGAGTCGTTCAAACGACATATCCATCTCACGCGAACGACAGTTGTACTTCGTTCGAGCGACGTCCTCAATTCGTTTGAGCGACGAACCTGGCTCGTTCGAACGACAGGATGAATTATGGCTTATGATTCGTTTGCAGTCCACTGGTTTAAATGGGTATATTTTTTGTACTGTTGGAAGTATTTCTGGACTGACTGATTCATATGCAGGATTTATTGGTTCAAAATTCATATTTTTGCAAATAGTCCGTTTATTACACCTGATTAGATTGCTATATTCTTTGTGTGATTCATTGGTTTACTAGCTACTAATTTTTCATTTCTTGATCATATTTAGCTGGTTGTTTCATGATTATCTAGCGATTTCACATTGATTCACATTGGTATATTCTCATGCTAGATATTTTGATTGATTTATCTTTTCACCGGATTGTCTATTCGAGACAAAAAGGGGGAGAGATGTATGTGATGTAGGGGGGAGATTTGAGCATGTTTTGGTTTACATATGTTTACAAATTGGTATCTCACATTGGTATTACACATTGGTATTATTTTGCTGCTCAAATTATTTAACAAATGACTTTTTCAGAGATTATTCATATTGGTATCTATTATTGTTTGGTATCATTTGGATATATATATTGGTTTCATTTGTTCCTCTATACTTCACTGGGTATTTGTTTGTCAGTTTCATGTGTGTAGGTATGCTTCAGTGATTCAAGATTTCAAGTCTACATCACATCCAGACAGTTCATGCTTCCCGGTGCAACATATACTAGTCCGTGTCCTGTAATTTAAGATTTTGGGTTTATGGGATGGGATTTAGGCGTCATATGGCTTCATGGCCCGACTTTGGCATTTCTATGGTTTAGTTTTTTCCCAGAATAATCAAAGGGGGAGATTTGTAAGGACATAAATTTCTAATTGAGTCCCTGTATTGTTTTGACTTTATTCCTTGAAAAAAACTGTGTTTGTAATATGTCATAGGGAGATTTTTATTTTGTCACGATACCACTTGGTCTACGACGTATTGAAGAAAATTAAAGACGTTCCGGCAAAGCTTTGAATAATTAATCATGCCGAAGTTTAATTGGTGCAAGTTTACTCGTCTTCGAAGTTAATTGCATTTCGAGATCACTCAGGTTTGAATGCATATAATTAATGGTGCTCGGAATTATTTTTATAAAAGATAAGGATGTATTTTTATAACGAAAAATGTTTTAAAATGTTTTTAAAAGTGTTTTAAAGGTTTACACTACATTTTATTCTGATATACTTGAAATAGAGTTTGACTATTTGGATCTCTTTTAAAAGAGACGTTTTGAACTAAAAGTCAAAAAGTCAAACTTCCACTTCAACTCGTTCAAACGACATAAGGATCTCGTTGGGCCGTCCGACGTTGTTGTTCCATTTTGGGTTTTTTTCCTCGTACATCCGGAGTTGTGAGTATTCTTTACTTTATTTTACTTGATTTAATCACTAGATGTATGTTTAGGATTAATCAAGATAAAATTGGTTTAAAGTAAGAATTGGGTTTTCACAACTTGGTTTGGTGCATAATTAAAAGTTGGATAATTTTTGGAGAAAACTGGTTTTGTTTAAAAACACACATATTGGGCACTTTGAGGAAACAAAATAATAAATAATCCATATAAATAATAACGGATACAAAAAAAAATGATTCCAATGCGATACATAAGATACTGAGCATCTGATATCAACAACAATATGCAACACGGTAGATACCCATTATTAATTAGAAGCATAGATGAACTAGAAAGCGAGGCAAAGAAAAAATACCATATATATGTAGACATAATGAATATCACTAACGCACACGCACATATATATAGGTATAGTCATTACACATGACACAAAATACAATAAGATTTTCACACTCATATGGCAAAAATGTGTTATATGGAAACGGAAGTGTAGGGGCGTGAACTAGAACAATTAAATTTAGACCCAATCACTTAAAACATGTTCATGGAGTTCTCAATTGATTGCAAACTTCATCACATTTAAATATAACCTCATGTGACAATATAAATTGACTCAATGAACAAATATACACAATGCATACAAGCCTAGAATTTCGATGATTCCACAAACCAATAGAGTCATGTTAGTGAAAGTACAACTAGGATAAGAGGACATTGTGCAAACCGTTGATATACCATCCAAACTCCCTCAAAATAAGCATATATATTTTAATCTTTTGAATGAATAAATCAACGACACAAAATAGGCCTTGAAAAATATTTTCTGTTAATGCCATTATTCTTTTAGGCCTTTGGACCACGTATTTCTTTTAGATCCAAGCAAACAGTGGCTTACTCGCAAAGGATGATATTTCCTTTCGGAGCCCTTTCCTATGCACATTTATATATAACATTTTTATGTCTCACACAAATCTCACAGGAAATGGATTTTAACATGCACTAGTCCTCCTAGATTATATAACATGTAGATGACGAGATTGGAAGGAGAACACCTCACAAAGCTCAAAGATACATGTGACGTTATAATTTCAAGTGAGCTCGTGCATGTGTGAATTGAGGCATGTAAAAATAGAATCCATTAAAGCAACACAAAATCCAACTACTCCATGTAAGCATGGTAAATAAAATTTTAAGGATTGACAATATTAACCAAAAGTTCTAGCCACATGGAAGCGAAAAAAGAAGTAATTCAAACACAAGAATATGCCACATAGAGTGTGTCAAACTAAAATACACACAAAACAAAAATCTTTTTGAGTTTTTGAAATTTTTGACCAAACAAACAAAAATATTTACTCAAAAGACAAACAAAAATCATTTATTTTTCATTAGGCCTAAATTACTAAAAGGTAAAACACAAATGATAAACAAAAATCTTTTTGTATTTTTTTAATGCAAACTAAAATGAAAGAACTATAATACAAAAGATAAACCACAATCATAATTCTAGCATGTGATAAAGCATAAAGTATATACTAGATCAATGATACAGAAGCATACAATTAGCATGAAGTACAAAAAGCTAGAGTACGCAAACAACTAACACATTCAACCTTTAGATTTAGTAAGGGAGTAAGCATGTGAAAGTAAATGAGAATAAACAAATCTAATATCTAGTACATCTAAAAATGATTTTCTAACCCATATAGATGTATATTTTAAATGATGGGATTTGAAAACTGATGAAATTCTATACATAGACTTCCTAGAACTTCTTTTAAAATCAAAACAAAATGACCTAAGGTGACCTTTTCTAAAGTCCTTGTATAATGTTGACCCTTTAAAACAAACAATGGTCTTAGCTTTAGCAACAGAAATATTTGAACAATATGAGCTAGAACCATTGCAACTACTACTCGAGTCTTGTAAATCATTTTTTATTTTTAAAATTTTGAACTCAAGTAATATATTAGACTCCTCAATTTTACGGGACTCCTTCTTTAAATTTTCTATAACTCCTAGAAGGTATCACGCTCCCCCTCAATGTGACCAAACTTGTCCCTAAGAGTCTTTTCGTGACTATCACTCTCTTTCTTGGATATATTTAAAATATAAAAATTGTAACTTATGTCCATGAGTTTTTTCACGAAAAATATCTTTTTTAGATAGTGAGGTTTGTAAAAGTTTAATACTAGATTTAAAACATAAATTTTCATTTTCAAGAAACTTAATTCTTTTTGCAAATCTCACATTTAATTCTCTTAAATTTTCATTACACTTATTAAGCCCATTGAATTCCTCTCGAATATCAAAAACTTCATTATCATTAGAAGTGGACAAATTATCATTAAGACGTCCCATCGAGAGATAAAAAACAAAAATGAGAGTGACCCAAAAATGAACCACCTAAAAATACAAGGAGCACAAAAATTATAAAAGTCAAAAAACAGATCTTTAACGCGATAAATTTGCGCTCCGACTCTGATACCACTTGTTGGGAATGATGACCCCCAATTTTTAAATTTTTCACTAATTTTTTTTTCTTTCAATTAAATATGATGGATTTCCTAACACTTGCGGAATAAAGATGGTTCAACTTAACAACTGCATAAACTAAGAATAAATGTCTTCACAAATTAAAATTGAACTAAACCGGATTTTAATTTTCTCAAAATTAAAATTATACTAAAATTCAAATTTGTGAATTTTTACTTTAAGCACCAAAATCAACTTAATCCAAGTCCTAGAAATTTTCCTAACAAATAATTAATTCAATTTGCAATTTAGGCCAAACCAAAATTTATCCAATAAAATTAATGAGTTGTATTAAATTCATATTTACTCAAATTAAATATACCAATTTTATCTTTTCACATAAGCAAGTATCTAATGTGATATTGCAAAAGATAAAATAAGTAAACAATCACTACGCCGCGATGTACGACGAAAAACCCACAACGGGAAAAAACCTCGGATGACCCTAGCCTTAAGTCCACTAAGTATGGTTTTATGATTACAAGACACAAATCGACTTGACTCCATTAAAACCCATGACGCGTCTTCTTATAACTACCTCCTCCTAGTCGACAATCCCAGAGTCCACCGGAACCTTGGAATCCACCAATGAGGCCTTTGGAACAACCGTCAACCCGCAGCAACAAACACGACTTCTTCTTTGTGGGATGTAGAAGTAAAGCCCAAAAACACTTCAAACGATAGAGTAGAACCCGGTGCCAAAGAAACTACAAGCAAGATATATATATATGTAGGGACTTGGATAAAATAAAATGGGTGTAAACAAAAGTGTTTAAGAATTTTCTTGAAAAAATAAACACTCGAAACCTGAACCATTTCATGGAAAAATTAAACTCTAAAAAAACTCTCTCTTAGAGATTGTACAATATGAAAAAGTTAGTTTGAAAATGTTGGTTTCTGCACTTAGTAATTCTGTCAAAAAGTAGTGGGAACATGGAGAAAACTGCCAAAAACTGCCAAAAAAATTGTTCCCGACGAAGTAGTTCAAACGACATTTTCATTCGAACGACATTCTCGTTCGAAGGAATTTACTAACAATGTTCCAGTGAGAAAAAGGAAATCTCGTTAGAAGTCTCGTTCGAACGACCCGAGAATCTCGTTCGAACGACCCGAGAATCTCGTTCAAACGAGATTCCAGTTCGTTCAAATGACGTGTCCGAAAAATGTAAAATTCTTTGTAAGCCCAAAACTTTTTATGTAAAATTCTAAAAAAATATTTTCTGAGTAAAACAAAGTCGGTAAAATTATTTATAAAAAATTTATAAAATACACCCAATAAATTTCCAAGCTCCTATATATATATATATAAAATACATTCATACCTTAGGAGCATTGGAACCAATGTTGTTAACGTAGAAACGAGGCACAATAAACCCGACATGTGATGAAGCTTTATAATCTTGACCGCTATGTCTTCACCTAACACGTCATAGCCTTGCATGGATACACTTGAACACTATCCTATGACTCAAATGTGTTTGTCCAGAATTGAGCCAACACTACATTAAGACTCAATCGGAGACTTATGTCCTTACAAATCTCCCCTTTGGTTATCCGGGACAAAAACCTAATAAAAATCTAAATGGCAGTCAAGGTCTACTAGACTTAAAAAATATCCCACCCAGAATAAAAATTACATAGCTTGACTAAAAACCCAAAGATCAATATCTTTGCTGATGAAAGTTTCCATTTAGAAGAATTCCTACACACTTAATCATACTATCAAACACATAGGGAATAAGAATATTAGATGAATATAAAATAAATACTCCCCCTCAATTAATTCTCCCCTTTATCAAATAAATGACCTACTTAGAAAGACATCTCCCCCTAAGATAAATCTCCCAAATTAAGATACGATTACAATAGGATTAGATCTCCGATTGAGTCTTAATGTAGTGTTGTCTCAATTCCGGACAAAAACATTTGAGTCATAGGATAGTGTCCAAGTGTATCCATCCAAGCCTATGACGTGTTAGTTGAAGACGTAGCGGCCAAGATTATAAAGCTTCATCACATGCCGGGTTTATTGTGCCTCATTTCTACGTCAACAACATTGGTTCCAATGCTCTTAAGGTATGAATGCATTATATATATATATATATATATATATATATATATATATTTGCTTGGAAATTTATTGAATGTATTTTATAATTTTTTTATAAAAAATTTAAACGACTTTGTTTTATTCAGAAAATATTTTCTCAGAACTTTTCATAAAAAGTTATGGGCTTACAAAGAATTTTACATTTTTCTGACACGTCGTTCGAACGAACTGGAATCTCATTTGAACGAGATTACCAGGTCGTTCGAACGAGATTTCCTTTTTCTCACTGGAACATCGTTAGTAAAATCGTTCGAACGAAATCGTTCGAACGACTTTGGCGGGAACAGGTTTTTGGCAGTTTTCTCCATGTTCCCACTACTTTTTCCCCACTACTTTTTGACATAATTACTGAGTGCGGAAACCCACCTTTTCAAACTAACGTTTTCAATTTCTACAATCTCTAAGAGAGAGTTTTTTGAGAGTTTAATTCCTCCATGAAAAGGTTCAAGTTTTGAGTGTTGTTTTTTCAAGAAAATTCTTAAACACTTTTGTTTACACCCATTTTTGTTTATCCAAGTCACTACATATATATATTTTTCTTGGAGTTTGTTTGGCACCAAGTTATACTCTACCATTTGAAGAGTTGTTTGGATTTACTTCTACATCCCATAAAGAAGAAGTCGTGTTTGTTGCTGCGACGTTCCCATTCGAAGAAATGCTTCAGGTGCGGGTTGATGGTTGTTCCAAAGGCCTCATTGGTGGATTCCAAGGTTCCGGTGGACTCTGGGATTGTCGACTAGGCGGTGGTAGTTACAAGAAGACGCGTTAGGGGCTTGGAAGGAGTCAAGTCGAGTTGTGGAAGTCATCTGTCTTGTTATCATAAAACCATACTTAGTGGACTTAAGGCTAGGGCCGTCCGAGGTTTTTTCCCATTGTAGAGTTTTCCTCGTACATCGCGGCGTAGTGGTTATTTACTTATTTTATCTTTTGAAATATCACATTAGATGCATGCTTAAGTAAAAAGATAAAATTGGTATATTTAATTTGGTGCTACTTTAATTAGGGTAAATATTAATTTAATACAAATCATTAATTTTATTGTATAGATTTTGGTTTGGCCTAAATTACAAATTTAATTAATTATTTGTTAGGCAAATTTGTAGGACTTGGATTAAATTGATTTGGGGGCTTAAAGTAAAAATTCACAAATTTGAATTTTAGTATAATTTTAATTTTGAGAAAATTAAAATTCGATTTACTTTAATTTTAATTTGTGAAGACATTTATTCTTAGTTTATGTAGTTGTTAAGTCGAACCATCTTTATTCCTGACGTGTTAAAAAATTCATCATATTTAATTAAAAGAAGAATTTTTTTAGTGAAAAATTTAAAAATTGGGGGTCATCATTCCCAGCATATTAAAATAATTAGAAATCTCATTTTGTTCATTCTTAGCATCACCGTCGAAACCTTTTTATATTACTAACAACCTATGTTAAATTAAGCTGGTGCCGAATTTTTTCTTTGATTTAACTTAACAAGATGCGGAATAAAAATTAATTAACCAAACAATTCACACAAATCTGAACCATCATATGATAGATATATAAATAGTAATACCAAATAAACCATCGGTTCTTAACAATAAAATCCAACTACAAGTCTGAAATAATAAGCTGAATCCATAAAATCTAATCAATAAACTAAAGTACTGAATTTCTTAAGGGGCAACATGCCCACATAAAATACTGAATCATCAACTTAGTCTAGGAATGAATAATTGAAGCGTATAAATTTAACAAGTAACTAAAATATAACAGTTAAATATGCATTAACACTTCTCATATTTAAATGGGTGTCACACTCTCTTGATACATTACTCACCCCTCATCTATTGTGCACACCGAATGTTGACCTTCTAACCCAACTAGTTAGACTACCCCACCTAACTTGTCTTGCTACAACCTTTCTATCAACCTAATCTAACCCGAGTATTCCTTACTTTGATTTATAAGTAGTTCAACTCATTAACTTATTTAATCATTTCTACTTTAATTAATCATATATTGTTCCCACTAGTTATATCTAAAATAAATTCACAATTCATGTATTTATCCCATATATAATTATTTACTCGTATTATAAAAGTACTAATATACTACAACATTCACAGATATGTAGCGTATAGTAACCATCCTCCCAAGTAAGAACTCACTGGATGCTTGTCTCTACAATGCTATCATATCCCAGGTATGCTACTACAAGTCGGACTAGCTCACACCGAACTTTGATAAATATATCGCAAATGTAGTGGAGACGGTCATATTTCCCCGAGAATGAGACCGAATAATACCCAAAATGTCTCACCACGAAAATAAATCACACATTAAAATAACGGACGATATGACTTGGGGATTATACTCTCCCTACATTCACTGGCTAGGGAATTCACCCGCATCCCGCAACCTCCGATGATAGCACTAGAGGGGTATGCTATCAGAAATATATCATGCACACCGATATTCATAAAATACATGCACACACATACATACATACACACACACACACACATACATACATACACACACACACACACACACACACACACACACACACACATATATATATATATATATATATATATATATATATATATATATATATATATATATATATATATATATATATATATATATATAGACACACACACACACACTATCTTTATACCCGTATATATATAAACACGTATCCGGGTAAACCGTGCCTATTGCCTAAAGCACTCACCTACTATCCCGAATCTACACTCTCGACTCTTAAATTTGTAAGTATTGACTTACATTTATATATATCACAACATATTTTTATTCATTCTCAATCCATCTTGTATCCTAATTTCATCCAAAATTTCCAATCGAATCTGTTCATATATTTCTTAGTGTTGTTCATCCTAAACACTCCTAAATCCATACTTGAATTCATTCACATCTAATTTTAATGTAAATAGTAATGTTCCTTAATATTTCAGTGTCCTACACTCATCTACGGATATCCCTAAATAATAGGGATTTGATTTCCAACTAAAGTTTTTGGTCTCAGACACCCTTCCGTAAAAAAATCATAACTAATTAAAAAAAAGTAAATAATGCGAAATTGGAGGGCACACATTCGTAATAAAAAGATCTAAAATTTCATTAACTGAATTGATTTGTCACTATGCCGAATTGATTCGATTCGATTCTGTACAAAAATTATGACGGCCTAAGACGAAGATGAGACCTCCAAAACTTCCATCAATGCCTAAAACAAGCTCCCAAAGCAGCACCCAATCAATATTCTAATCCAAGGTAAGTATAGGAACACGTTTCTAACCCTTTTTACATCATCATATGTGTACAAGAACATCAAATCCAAGATTAAAGCTTAAATATTTAAACGTTGCCACAAAACTCAATTAAATCCCAAGTTCATCAAATCTTAACTTTCATACTTATCAAAATTCTCAAAAAATTTCTTTGTTAAATCTTATACAATAATCATCTTTCATCTAAATTTACTTTGCATTAATTCTATTGTTAGAAGATGATTTTCCATTAATAATACATTATTCAACTAGGTTTGTCTCCCCAAACCCCTTTTTACATGTGAAAACCCCTCCCAAAATGATTTAGGTCTACACCTACAATGATATGAAAAGAAAATTCCTACATATGCGTTTAATGAAAGTGAATTACTTGCCTAGGATGGTTCGTAGAGTCTTATTACACATTGTGGAAGATGAATTGATGATGGACCACCCAATTCCTCTTTGAATTTGACTCCTAGATCTCTCATTTATTTCTTCCTTCTTTCTTCTCTCCAATTATAGGGTTTAGATTATGTTTTTCAGCTACCCCAAGTAATATAACTTAGGTTAAATATCTCTAATCCCTAAATTTGGCTAACGGGGCAAGAGACGGTGAACCTCGTTGTGGTGTCCAATCGACACTTGGTTCCTTTCGGTTGTTTCCTCCCGAAATTATCTACAAAAATGAAAAATCATAAGTGAATAAAAAATTATAATAAGAAATTATAATTATTTAATCAAGATTATGACTATATATACCTTTTCAAAGTAAGAATTTATAATAAGTTCAGTGTGTCTGATCTCGATCCATTAAGTATTAGTTTTGAAGAACTTATGAATTTTTGCACGTGGCCAACTAGGAGGGAGGGTATCTATAATTGATGCATAGATATTCGTGACATGAACTCGGAATCCCATCCTTTTCAACTTGTTAGCAAGATTCAATTTAGCGTGCATAGGCGTGAGATATCACGATCTGTGCTAATGCTCTTTGTACACAGTTGTATCCATAATGGGTGGATTTTTTTTCCGCCTTCTCCAACAACATAACCAAGGTCAGGGATGTGTCGAGATTATGTGTGTGATATATATTTTGTATAATGTCATCCCAATTTTTTGGTAGGGAAAATACAATGCGATCGAACATGTAATCTTGCTAGAGATTAACTCCATGATTTATAAGGTAGTTAAATTGTTCGATCTTCTTATTTCCATACCTATAAGTAGGAGTACCCTCTATATGACACTCACTAATAAAAGAGTTAAGTGTGTGGTCTAATTTCAACCTCTCCGACCCTTGTTGCCAGTGATTATAACCGTGCCTCATTTTTCATGAGAAAAATATACGAGGGCGTGAATATGAGTCCTACGGTTAAGGTATTATGGTATATTAGTTTGATTAAGGTTTTGAGAATGGAAAGGATTTTGAGTAAATTATTTTAATCCCTAAGTAACCACATTCATTCAATACTAATAATACTCAATTATTTTCAAACTCTAAATAAATTTCAAGCCCTAAATGACAATTCCCTTAAATTTTGCAAGATATTTTAATCCCTAAGTAACCACATTCAGTCAATACTAATAATTGAAATACCCTTAAATAATGCAATTAATTTCAAACTCTAAATGACAATTCCCAATCAATGTTAAAAATATCCAATAAATAATGCAATAAATTTCAATCCTTAAATATAACATCCCTTGTCTTGAAAAATAAAGTATACACACATACACACACTTATACACACATATTTGCACATATACACACATATCTAGACGTACACACACATACACAAATATCGACACGCATACACACGAGTATACATAGGTACACACACATACACAAAAATATACACACATTCACACTTAAATACACACATATACATTAGGGTTTAACACTAAAATAAAAAAATTAGGGTTTACCTTTGAGATTGAGAATGAAAATCGCCGAAATTTGGGTTTGAGAATGGAAATCGCCAAAAGAGAGAGACAAATATTGACATGGGATGAAACGAAATGAAGGAATTTTTTTTATTATAAGGAATCTGGTCAAGGCCTATTGCCGTGACCCATATCCATGACGCTTAAATGTTTTCCACATCAAGGTGTTGGAAACCATGTGATCACGGCCCCCAGCCGTGACCCATGCGCGTGAAAAAATTAAGATGGTCATGACCCAAAGCCATAACCCACTAGGTGTGCATTGTGGCTATGGTCACGACCCTTGTCCATGACCCTATCATGACCAAACTTGGAGGGAACTTTGGTGTGAATTTGGCGCCAAGATGGTCACAACCTTAGGCCGCTACCCATACTGGTCAGGGATTTAGTCCGTGACCACTTCCAAGAGCATCCATTGCCACACTGGGTCATAAATATGGGCCCCCAAATTTTATGTGATAACAACTTTGGGCCTTGAATAGCTAGTCAAGGATTTAGGCCGTGATCCTCCGAGGGTGACCATTCGTAGGATTTGGTGCAGTGTGACAACTCACGATTAACGAAAAGTCCATTCAAACCCTAACATTACGATATATTCCCTTATCCTTAAGGTCTTGCTTATGTAATGACACGCAACACTATCATGAATTCGATACCAATGTCTCAAAAGACGAGCCTATACTTCACTAGCTCTATCATCTCTATGTTAGAAATTACCCCACTTCTATAGTTGCCAATTTCCCTTATTGCCATACTACGTCATCTCTCTTCATGGGAGACACCCTCAGTAACCCTTGGCCACTCATGTCAGGTCTCAAAACTTTGGTTCACATTAACGTACTCTCACTACATTTCAAAACTATATAAAAATGAAGAGAATTAACTCAATCCTTGTCGACAGACCATGAATCACTCCAGTTTAAAGAAACTTGTTATTTCCCCAATCTCTACTATCCTAAGGGTGGGAAAAAAATTCTTCGTATGAAGCCTTAGAAGTCACTTCGCAATTAATATCTTGTTATGAGTCATCACATGCATCTCTACAAGTTGCAGTTAATATTCGTAATTACTCCAAAAATCCAAAACATTCATTCTTGCATTCTGCCACATTCAATGTCACCCCTTCCGACTATCAATCAGCCTATGATTGGCATGTCTAGAGCAAGATGTAACTCCGTCCCTACTGCTTCCCGACACTCCCTATCCAAGTTGGTACTCAAGGGTCTTGTCCTGATTCATAACAATATTGGGCTGGACCTTGTACTGGTTCATTTCTTCTCTTCAATAACATGTTGGTCATTCTGCTCGGTAGTTTAACACACCCCAAACGAATTACGATCATTTCGTTCATGGTCAATTCACTTCATAACCCAAATAAAACCCCGACTGCTCCGTAATTTTGATAATCCAATAATGAACTTTATCAGTCTGTGTATTCATTCCATCCCCGGAATCGTCAATCTATCAAAAAATTAAGGTGGGATATATCGGACCAACCTTTTCCCTTTACGAGTGGTGCACTTGGAGACAACTTCACTATGTCTCAATCAATCCGAAATCCACACACTCATCATCTCATGTCATGTGGAACATCTTATTTTTCTTTTTATAAGATATAGAAAAATCACAGCCCGTGCGTTTGCTCAAGAACTGCGCACTTCCTAAGCTCTTTTCAATCTGTTAGAATCCACAACCTATCTATGTCCAAACCACTCTACACATTCGACTAGGTGGGACTCCACTCCACTTCTCAAAATTATGGGGTCCTCCTTTATCACTGGATACGATTTACGTTTGCTTCCAACGTCTTTCCTCTCACCTGGGTTGTATGTTTTTTTCCTTAATAGTGCTACACCCATCAACTAGTGGTGCAAAAAATTTCCCAGTGCTCTCCACAGATCACTATTCGACTCTATAGTTCTTATATCATAGAATAGCTCTCAGATCATGGTTTTATCCACACACACGTGTAACATCCAAAGTGATAAACATATGCCCTTGTGCCCAACACATCTCCAAAATCTCGACATCCATCGGGGTTCATGCGTGGGATGTCTCTGTAACAACCCTCGCTTTTGGGAGCCCATTTTACAATTATTTACTATGTTGAGTAGTTGCATATATAAAATGCTTCATGTGGATAAGTATTAATTTGATGAAATAAGTTAATATTTACTAATAAGTTGCATGATACCATGTGTGTAAGTAGTTGTTACCATGTGGTGTTCTATTTTGTCATGAAGAATTAAAATGGAAATTTGAATTAAAATGGAACCGGAACTTAATATGGCTTATAAGATCTCTAAATGATAATTTGGAGGGTGTAGTTAGCTCCGGGAGGTGCGAGACAGTCAAAATGTGTGCCATATTGTATTTTAGGATTTTGGACACTTTTGACTGGTTTTGGCATATTGCGTATTAGAAATTAACTATTGCGGTATTATTACTTAGAGGTTGGAGACTTTCAATCTAAATCCATGTTTTAGTCTTTCCCCAAGTCTTCCATTTCGTCTTATTTTCCCTAAGTGCTCTAGCCATAGAGTGAGAGAGAGTGAGAGTGGAAGATTGGAGAAAAAAAAAGAGAGATCTTGAAGATTTGTGGTTTGATCTTGCTTTCTTCTTCAACCAAGCCTGATATTGAAGCCCCAAGGTAAGTTTTCTACTTGCTATTATATGGTTTAAGATGAATAATTAGTATGGGTAGATATGTATAGTTTTGATGTAATATAATTGTGGTTTTTGGTTGGATTTATGGGTATCAACATCTTTGGTAGAGATAGATTGTTGATTGAGGTACAAAAATGTTGTTGGGAGCATTTATGATCTTTTGGTATCATTAAATGTAGTTGGATGATTTTGGGTTGGTTATTGATTTTGGGTTTAGAAGATATTAGGAGAGATAGGTCTAGGTCTGCTATGGCCGGTCGACCGCGTATCTCAGACCAGTCGACCGGGCCTTCGGAGGAGGGCACACTGCTTTCTTTCAAAGGCATGAAAATAAGGGCGCGGTCAACCGCGGTTCTACCAGAGGTCGACCGGTCCATCCGAAATGAACTTTCTGCTTTCTTTCAAAAGCTAAACTTTGAGACGCGGTCTTGGGATCGGTCGACCGGTCCCCCTGTTTTCTCAACCAATTTCCTACTTTTATTTTTAATCCTTTTCTTCCCCTAGGAACTTAGGACTCTTCTTGAATGAAGTAAACCTTGGCTCTTAGAGTCCTAGTTGAGTTGGTTGTCACCCTAGTGCTGAATGGGTTTCACTTGGGGTTAAGTCTGGGGGAAGGATTGTCCTAAGTGATGTTAAGGCATCGCTTTTCTTGGTGCATCCTTTAAATATGGATGGGAATCGTAGGCCCATACTTGGAGACTTTAGGGTCTTAAATTGACATATAAAAAACCTTACGTTTGGGAAGTGAATATGATCCCTTGGAGATTTATTCGAGGCATAACCTAGTATGAGTAATGAAATATCCTATGATAACGGTTTCAAACAAATGAAACATGTAAATGTAAATGAAAATGAAAAGTATGATTTTTTTAGTAAATGCTAATTTACTTAAACACACCTCTCTAAATGCTATCATAAGGGAAGCTCGCGCATGAGGTGATGTTCCTTGACTAGTGAATGCAGGGAGAATATAGTCCTCGTCCATATGCGGGTTTATTATATGTATTTTTCTGCGCTAGTGAAGTAATTCCGGGTGTGGTTATGACTCACTCGCAGGCATATGGCCACTTCCCGACGTGCGTTAGGTACCCAGGCTGCCTTGTTTGATGGGCCCCTGGAAGATGATAGTCATTTAGCGGCGCACCCAGTGGGGAAACTCGGAGGGGCGGTCTTAGAATCGTTATATGTATAAGAATATAGCTTTTCTGAAACTGAAGTGGGACTTGAGGGTTGTATAATTCCACTAAATGATATTATGACAATTACATTCCTGCTAAGGAATGGGAATTGGAATGAAATGAGAAGATAATGTTAGTATATTCCTGTTAAGGAATTGAAACTGGATTAAAGTGGAAATTGGTGAATACAAGCTTTTAATTTAGTTTGAAATTTAATTTTGCATAATTTCATCTTCATGCATAGTCTCTTTTAATCATGTCATTTTCACTTGTTTTCTTACGATCCATGCTTAGGTTGTTAGCGTGTTGATTTCTATACCCATGTTTTGCTATTCATATCTAGCACGCTTTTTGTTCATCTGGGAACTATATATAAACCGGGTCCTGACCCGTTCTTTTTCCTCTATGTTGTGCTTGTTATTGTATCTGCCCAGGTGCTCCTCCGCAAGGGCGCCCGTGTTGATATTCCTACTCTTTTGCTTTTAAGGAGCTGTATGAAATTGCGAATATTACAGGATATTTTGCTAGACGCCCTCATTCTTTTGATATCTAGTTATGATCGGGTCTGTCAGTCGGGAGAGTGGCCCAAATCTTGTAATTGATTAATGAATGTAAAACATAACATCTAACTGTTGTGATTACTTTTGTGTAGCTGTGAACCGACAACATATTCGGTTCTTCTCTTTGTATATAGTGGTTTTAGACGTATGTTAATTATGTTTCTTTGAATTCCACTATTGTTCTAGAATGGGTTGTTTAAATTGTTTTATTAACTTAAATTTTTTTTATCACATAAATTGTTTTGACAACCCGTTTTCTGATTTTATTGGGTGGTTTTCTCGGTTACTCTTACTATATTTGTGGTGATGAGAATGATTTCCGTCCATGATTTCCGTATATGTCGGAGTATCGGGCTGGCCACCCCTTATTTCGGAGTGCGGGTTGTCACAGTCTCGCAAGAGAAATCCAAATAAGGAACCCCCTGATACTCTATCTCTTGAAATTGTTAAGCATCTAGTTCCGTAGGTCCAAGGCATATAATCAGGACACCCAAAACCCTTCCCCCAAACATATAAGTCTAATCATAGGCTCCTACGCCTCTAAAGGAGTCATATAATTTTGTGCTCGCACTAACACTAAGTCCCTAATGCTAAATCGATAACGAGCTCTATGTCCCTCTGCTCGACAGTAAACTCGATATCCCTTGAATCACATTAGTAATGTCTCTACTCACTGAGATCGAATACAATGAGACAACTATAGACTTTGAATTATCATCTACAGTATAATATAAATGCAGGATCGACCCTCTTTTCGGTGAGACATCGCAAAAGTAACACATCCTGCCCTGTAATAGTGAACACGAAAGCCTTGCTATAATCGCCCACCATCTTCGAGACCATTGCTGATTAATCCATACCCAGGATAATATCATACTCGAATATCATATCTCTCTATAATGAGTAAATTCACTAAAACATATCCTCATAGTGATTTCACCTACTCCCCCGCAGTTGGAACCAAAGAGAGATTTGCTATCCAATGGTAAATATATACACACAATAGTAACACTAACAATAAACCCACTAGACCCATCTCCCGCACGAATATAGTGCTAACAAAAGTACTGTGATTCACCCGTATCATACAAAACATACCCCATTTACCTAAGGATAAAAATCATATTTTTAATTGCCAATACACTATTCCAAATGGTTCATGGACATAATACTCTTATCCAAACCGAACCAAAAACTTCTATAACTGTTGCCCCTACTGGGCATCCCTCTCCTATCCCCTAACTTGTTGGGGACAAGATCAACGCCTATGGTCCTACTCTCCATATATAAGACACCTCTTTGTGTCATTCCCCTATCTCTGACCCCACCGAACATATCATGGTTGTCCTTATCTCGGACCTAGCAGCCTTGTCCCTGATTGTTATCCTTGTTGTTCCTTTGGCTCTGCTCTCCCTGTGAAACACACCATTGGCCCTGACGTTCCTGACTGAATCCACTGTCACTTGGTATGAATTTCATTGATATAGATCATGTAAATGGGTTCCCTACTGGGTATCGTCCTATAGCTCCTTACCAATTACCTTCAGTGGTTCCTTTTTGGCTAGGCTCTCCAACTCTCTTTTTTCCCTTATCATGGAAGCATTGGTATACAAACTGTAAAAGTGCGTCATTGACTCCATGTGCATAAGTCGTTTAAGACTGATTTCCTATAAGAACTGGTGACTCCAACTCTTGAGTCCATTACCACCTTTAAGAACCTTTTCCTCCTCCCTAACTGTCTCCCCAGGTACGAAGTTCACTTAAACAAATAAATTCTTCATCACAATCGGCCTTTGTTCGCCCCACCTATGATAAGTCTAGAAAATTCCTTCGCCTCTCAGTTGGAACAACTGATGAAAGAACTTGCGGTCAAACCACACCAAAAGTTTCTTGATTAATTCCTTCTCTACTTCCTTATATATAGTGACTGTCTCCCACCATGACAACACTGGTCCTATGAGGAAAAAAAATTTAAACCAAAATTTAAATCCTGGGTGCCACTGTACTCCACCACACAAAATTGCCTTTGGATTATGTCCTTCCAGTGGACCAACACACTTCCTCTCATCCCTGAACCCTTACAGATAGATCTTTAAAAGAGTCCCTCCGACTTCACCCTTTATCGACTATGTTAGGTGAGTCTGAATCACCATCGTTATCTACGACGGTGTTTGGGGAAACAATTATGCCTTAGTGATAATCCTATCGTTATCTTCCTGAATACAAATCATGGTGACTACTATTTCGATCACCATTCCAAGAATACTCTATGGCTTATGTTGATCCCTTCCTCCTGTAGTTCCTCTAATGGCCCTCGTCGGTCGTCCTATATTTTTCGGTGCATGAAACCCGACCGAACTCATATATGATTTGTATCAACTATACTTAATAACCAAAGAACATAAATGTATGTATGAAGAGGAATAAAACAATCCTCTAATATGGCTTTATATCAAAGAACGCTATGCTAAAATCTTAGTTAGCCACGCACATCCTATGGACACTAGAACCTGATGCTCTGATAGCATCTCATTTGGTTCATTCTTAGCATCACTGTCGAAAGATTTTTAAAATACTAACCACCTATGTTAAATGAAGTTGGTGATGAATTTTATCTTTTATTTAACTTAACAACACGAGGAATAAAAATTAATTAAAGAAACCATCTACACAAGTCTAAACCATCACACGATATATATATATATATATATATATATATATATATATATATATATATATAATAATACCGAATAAACCATCGGTTCCCAATAATAAAATCCAACTACAAGTCCGAAATAATAAAATGAATCCATAAAGTCTAATAAATAAACTAAAGTACTGAGTATTTGAAGGGGAAACATGCCCAAATAAAATAATGAATCATCAACCTACTCTAGGAATGAATAACTAAAGCGTCTACACAAAGTCTTGCAGGCTCCCACAATACTGTAGCTACGCATCCCTATAATGAGTTATCAATCTTGGCGTCCCTGTGACTGGACACCTAAAATGTTTTTGGAGAAAGGATATTTTGACACGGGTCAGAGCCCGAAACCATTTGAAAAATATTTAGCAAGTAATTAAAATGAAACAATTAAATATGTATTAACACTTTTCATATTTAAGTGGGTGTCGCAATTTCTTGAGGTATTAATCACCCCTCATCTATTGTGCACACCGAACATTGACCTTTTAACCTAACTAGTTATACCACCCCACCTAACTAGTCTTGTTACAACCTTTCTATCAACCTACTCTAACCCGAGTATTCCTTATTTTGATTTATAATTTTTTCTACTAATTAACTTATTTAATCGTTTCTACTTTAATTAATCATATAACATTCACACTAGTTATATATGAAATACATTTACACTTCATGCATTTATCCCATATATAATTATTTACTCGTATTATATAAGTACTAATATGCTACAACATTCACACACAAGTCACGTATTGTAACCATCCTCCTGAGCAATAACTCACTGGATGCTTGTCTTTACAATGCTATCATATCCCAAGTATGCTCACTCTAACCCGGTTACTACAACACGAACTAGCTCACACCGAACTTTGGTAAAAATATCGCAAACTTAGTGGAGACGGTCATATTTTCTCGAGAATGAGACCGAATCATACCCAAAATGTCTCACCCCGAAAATAAATGACATAATAAAATAACGGACGATATAACCTGGGGACTATCTTCTCCCTTCATTCACAAGCCAAGGGATTCACCCACATCGAGCAACCTCCAATGACAGCACTAGAGGGGTATGCTTTCACATAAACATCATGCACACTGATATTCATAAAATACACACACGTATATATATATATATATATATATAAACACATATCTAGCTAAATCACGCCTATCGCCCAAAGCACTCGCCTACTATCGTGAGTCTACATTTATATATATCACAACCTATTTTTATTCAAGACACTAAGCCCATCTCAATCCATCCAGTATCCTAATTTCATCCAAAATTCCCATTATAATCCGTTCATATATTTCCGAGCGTTGTTTATCCTAAACACTCCTAAATCTATACCCGAATTCATTCCCATCAAATTTTAACATTAAAATAATGTTCCTTAATATTTTCCAGGGTCCTACACTCATCCACGGACATCCCTAAATAATAGGGATTTGATTTCCAACTAAATTTTTCGGTCTCAGACACCCTGCTGTAATAAATTCATAACTAATTTTAAAAAATGAGAAAAATGTGAAACTAGTGGCCACGGGTTCATAACGAAATGATCTAGAATTCCAATAACTAAATTGATTCACTTCTAGGATGAATCGATTCGATTCTGTACATAAATCATGACAGTCTGAGACAAAGATGAGACCTCCAAAACTTCCATTAATGCCCAAGCCAAGCTCCAAAACAACACCTAATCGATATTCTAACCCAAGGTAAGTATAGGAACACGTTTATAACCCTTTTTATATCGTCATATGTGTACAAGAACATCAAATCAAAGATTAAATCTTAGAGATTTAAACCTTGCCACAAAACTCATTTAAATCCCAAGTTCATTAAATCTTAACTTTCATACTTATAATTTTTCTTTGTTAAACCTTATACAATAATCATCTCTAATTTAAATTTACTTCACATTAGTTCAAATTATTACAAGGTAATTTATCATTAACAATTCGGAATAACTTTATATACATTATTCAATAAGGTTTGTCTCCACAAACCCCTTTTTACATGTGAAAACTCCTTTCAAAATAATTTAGGTCTACAGTTATTATGATATGAAAAGAAAATCCCTACATATGTCATTAGTGCAAGTCAATTACTTTCCTTAGATGGTTCGTGGAGTTTGATTGTATGTTGTAGAAGATGAATTGATGATGGCACACCCAATTCCTCTTTGAATTTGACTCCTAGAGTTCTCCTTTATTTCTTCCTTCTTTCTTCTCTCCAATTCTAGGGTTTAGATTGTGTTTTTCAGCTGCCCCAAATCATCTAACTTAGATTAAATATCTCTAATCCTAAAATTAGGCTAACGGGCCAAGCCCAAATGACCTGAACACCCCCGTGTGGACTCAGTTACATCCAAAAAGGCCCCTAGACCCAATTACTACCATTGGGCACCCTATTCAGACTCTATCTACCCTTCCAGAACCAACTGTGCCCTTGAAATTTCCATCCAAGTCACTCTACAATAATTTCTTATCTCGACCTAATATAGTCTGCACGTGACTTTTGATTGAGATAAAATACAGCCACATCACTATCACTCGCTATGATTTGAAATAATCATTTACTATTAACTTAGAAATTATATTACATAAATATTAATCATTATCTCTCCTGATTAATATTTTAAATATCCAAATAATAATTTATTCACACATAATAATAAGTTACGACGCACGCGTAATTTAAAAATACCCGAATTCATTGAATTTGTTATATACTTTACCCTTACAACGGAATTTTGTCCTCGAAATTTGAATATTCTCAACATTATCACCTCGGATCCTTACAAACAACTGAATCTGAACGTATCAAAAATTTAATCGCACTAATCTTTTGGTATTTCCACTATACACACACCAATAGCACCGTTTTAATCGAAGGTCTGCGTACTACAACCCATGATTAATGAAAAGTCCATTAAAACCCTTACATTCCAATAGATTCCCTTATGGTTAAGGTCTCACTTATATAATGACACACAAAACTATCGTGAATTCAATAATAATGTCTCCAAAGACGAGCCTATACATCACTAGCTCTATAATCTCTGGTTAGATAGTACCCCACTTTTATAGTTGCCAATTTCCCTTATTTCCATACTATGTCATCTGTCTTTATGGGAGACACCCTTAGCATCCCCTGACCACTCATGTCAGGTCTAAAAACTTTGGTTCATGTTAACGCACTTTCACTATGTTTCGAAACAATACGAAAAAATATGAGGATTAACTCAATCCTTGTCGACGGATGTCATCTCTCTCCAGGTCCAAGAAACATGTTTTTCCCACTCTCTAGTATCCCAAGGGTGGGAAAAAACGTTCTTCCTATGAATCCTCAGAAGTCACTTCACAATTAATATCCTTCTATGAGTCATCACATGCAACTCTACGAGTTGTAGTTAATATTCACAATTACTCCAAAAATCCAAAACATGCACTCATATTCTTCCACATTCTATGTCACCCCTTCCGACAATCCATCGTCCTAAGATTGACAGGTCTAAATCAAGATGCAAATTTGTCCCTATGGCCTCCTGACACTCCCTATCCAAGGTGGGACTCAAGGGTCTCGTCCTGATTTACAACAATATTGGGTGGCGCATTGTGATGATTCATTTCTCCTCTTTAACAACATGCTGGGCATTCTGTCCGGTAATATAACACACCCCAAACGAATTACCATTATTCTATTCGTGGTCCTAACCATATATATATATATATTCGATGAATGTTTTTATCGATTGTTCTCTCAAATATATATGCAAAAGTTAAAAAAATAATAAATATATATAAACCCAAATAGATTTGCCAATGTCTTCCAAATATTAGCACTGCGATATCTATAATTAGAGGAAGAACTTTAGGTATCAATAATAATATTCAACCAAAGACAAGATAAAGTTCATTATAAATCCATGTATATAGCGGTAACATACCAAAATAATATGAAAGAAAAAGGTGGAAACTAAACAATTACATCAATAATGCTCATAACCCGAAGTGATATATACATTGGTTTTTTAACAAAAATGAAGAACATGTCTATACATATATAAAAGTATTTCATATTAAATTCATAAGTCATACACATTAATTAAAAATTATATATTAGAAAGATAAAAATATTACTTTTATTATATATATATATATATATATATATATATATATATATATATATATATATATATATATATATATATATATATGTGGTATGGATTCGGTCTGGTCCAAATCGATCTTTTTTATATAGTGGACCACTGACCAAATAGGTTTAATCAATTTTTAGATTTTGCGGACCGTTAATTTTCGGTTCTGTCCGGTTCGATTCAATCGGCCCAATCAGGTTGGTCCATTTTTTGTCCACCCCTAAACATTCTAGTATATAGAAAGATTATTATAATCCATTAAAATCCTACCTAAAGAGATATTTGAACTTCTGAAATTCTATTTTATTATAAGACAAACCGTAAAGGTTGTAGTCCATACAAATACCAAAACCTTTGATCCTAATACTCGATCTGTTTCTCTTGAAGTAATAGTTATGGATTTATAAGTTGTAAACTTTCAACAAGGATAAAAATTGTGTTTATTTTCGTCTAACAGTTATTAGGGAAGTTAGTGAGACGAAGATCGAAAATTTGAATGATTGATTGCATATGTACACTCAAATTTTATTTCAACCCTTTACACATTCAATATCTTGATGAATATTTTTGTAGATCATCTCCTCACTATGGAGATAATGTATGCCAATTTTGGTTTAAAATGAGTTTTTTTAGCATATTAATATTTTCTAATGTTTTTAAGATATGTTGGATAGCCTCACTGATAGACTCTCCAACATACCTCATTAAACATATTAATTTTTTTAAATACTAAAAAGTTAAAAAAAAATTAAACCAAACCTTGTAAGTATGGTCATTATAATTAGGAGATCGTCTAGAAAAAATATCAAAAAATTCATCCTCTAAATGGATGAAATGAAAATTAGGTGTACATATGCATTTTCGAGTGTTCAAACGTTTAGTAATTCCATTACTAAGGGGGGATGATGTAATAACCCGTATTATCAGAGTAAAATATTATGACATAAAAAAATTTAATAATTTTGAATTAATTTTAGAAATAAATTAAATCGGATGGATTTAAATTTAAATGGGTAAGATTTAAATTGAAAATAAATATTTATTCATAATTATATAAATAAAAGACTCAATTTGGCGTGATGCGTTCACCAGTGAAAATAAATCATACGTTAATAAATTTATGGGTGCTTGTTGTTTAAACACACAAAAAAATGTGTAAATGGAATAAAAATAATTGGGACGCATTTTAGAAGGCTTTATGGGCTCGTTTAGGTATTTTAAACCTTTAAAAATGGTCCTGAGGTATAAGCATATCTTTTGGAAGGATATTGGGCTAGTTTGATTATAGGTTCCGGCCCATTTGGGTGTCCAAAAATGGGGATTTAGGCCAAATTCGGGATTAAGGATTTTTATAAATTAACTTAGAGTTTGGGGAAACACCATTTACATAACAAATGAAACCCTAGAAACCCAACCGAGAGAGAGGATATATCAAGGTCAAAAGAAAGAGGAGAATTGGTGATTCAAGAGGAGGATTCAATAAGAAGAGTTACCACCTCCACCTCAAGGCAATAATTTTCTTACTTAAATTAATTTCGAAGTTATTTATTAATTTATTTATGTAGGATCCCATGCAGATTTGTGAATTTAATTTATAATTGGTGATGTGGAATAGGTCACACTATATGCATGTAGAGGATCTCACTCTAATGATTAGAAAATTATAAAATTAAAAGATTTATTAGAAAATTTGGAAAATAGATCAGAATAATGTTGGTTTAGAGATGGATATTGTGATTTTATGATGTAGTAATATAGATCTAATCTATAACGTAAGGAGATTATTGTCCGTTATCAATTTAAGTATATCATATACCGCTACAAGTCATCGAAGGATTGAGAAGTTTACATCTACGCAACACGAATCTGAATTTCAAGAAGACTTCAACATTCAAGCCCAGCAAGGATGAATGTTATAAAATGTGTTTAAGTTGCATTTACATTTCACATTAAAAGTGTTTGGATATTTTTTATAAAAGTTAAAATGGTTTTTGGAATTTTAATAAATGGTTTTTATTTTTCAAAAACACATTATCGTAAAAGTTTTGGATAAATCTTTTCTGATTTCGTGAACAATTTCAATTTGAGGTTTCCAAGATTTTTAAAAGATTAAAGTTTGTCTTGGACAAATGACTGTCATTCAAATGACATCACATCTCATTAAAACGAGATGGAGTATCGCTCGAACGATATTGTCCCTCATTCGAACAACAGTTGTTTATCCTGACATGTCACCGCCTTAAATTTTATTATATATAAGGTGTCAGACTACCGATTTTCGTGTGGAGAAAAACTCATTTTCACATAATACATTTTTATACTATTCTCCAACCATTTGAGGTTTCATATCTTCTGTTTTACAATTCACAATTCCAATTACTTTTGTGTGAGTTGTTTTGTGGAACCCAAAACACAGTTTTCTATTATTCATACTTTGTGTGGATATCTCTACAACTGAGGGTTGTGTGTTATTATGGAGTTAATCTGGACGGAGTTTTATGACTGCATGTCATTAGGGAGTGCTGCAGTGTTCCTGGGCTGAAGACTAGACTGCAGTTCATGTAGGTTCGCTGAGTATGGACTTAATGTTGACGACATCGACCGACGCCTATGGGTATTCAAGTGTCAAATTGTATTTCATTATAACCGTGTAAGTTGTGATTTACAATTATAGTGAAATAAAAAGGTTTTGCCCTAAGGGGATTTTTCCTGAACTTTGTGTCCCTTACTTAATTTATGATGGTTTGACAATTGCACGCACATAGCTATTTGAGTTTAAGGGCTGAATTGATTTGATTCATAAATTAACACTAATTAAATAAGTTTGTGATTGGAATTTGCGCATCTGTTCGAATCTTTATCACACGAAGGTCTTTATACCTCTGAGAATGATGGTATCAAGACACAAACCTATAAAAGGATAACGTATCTTGAAAGTTAGAAGTTGTCCACTTTATAATTTTTGGAGAAGATGGCACCCTTACGAATTAATCATAATTTAGGTATTATTCTAATGTAGAGATTGTTGTTAGATGATATAAAAATCGTTAATGATCATAAGTGATGTTGGACTAACTTTTAGGTGATGAATAATGGGTTAATTATGAAGAAAAATAGGGAAGTTTTACCTAAAACAGATAAAAGTCCCGAAACTGCATGGTAAATTTGGTTCGGCCCTGGGGGCGAAGTGGTTTGGATACCCTGCTCACCCCAGGTTGCTTCGTTTGTGTTCTAGGTTAGTCGTTTGAGATCCCGGTGAATTTAGGAGTTACGAAATATTAATTTAACACTTATAGAATATTTGTAGGTATAACATATATCCATTTAGGATAGTCAGGAGTTTTGAAAAAAATGGTAAGGTAATGTATTCATTAGGTTAGCTGGGAATTAGAATCCAGGATACGGGAACATGGGGATTGCGGTATGACCCGAGGAGGCTAGTGACTAAGTAAATGAAGTGTTGAAATTAAGTAATGTTGAATGACTATTTAAATAGAGGAATTTATATTTAACGAGAAGTTCGATAAACACCTAAATTGGTTGGGGATAAATTCTGGGAATGTTGGGATTGCCATCTACATAGGGAAACTAATGATTAACTAGATGGTTACTTAAATGAAAAATATTGATGGACAAATCAATAATATATCTTGGGGGTAATTATAGAGTAATTATCCATATACATAGCATATTGCATAGATAGGTAAATATTTAATTATGTGGAACATACCTATGTTCATGGATGGTCCTATCGGTTGGGGTTGCGCGCGTTCGGGAAAAAAGTATTGGTTGGCATAGGTGGGCTAGGCGTAGTGTTAGGTCATATAATAGTTACTACATTGCAGCCCCACTTACGAGAGGTAGGTGTAGATGCTGGTATCCTTTGTCACCACTAGGTATGGGTCATGAACTAGTGTACTTTTTTTTCCCATTTTGGATAGGAGACTCCTTGAAACTCACCAATAGAGCACGAATGAGACACTATTGGTAGATGCCTTAGTCTTGCATAAAATATATATAAATTAATGGAAATGATTAAGCATAATCCCTAGTCTAATGATGTCGATTATAAAATACAGACCCAATACTAAGGTAGTATGCATGAAAAATGATTATGTCGCGGTTATGAATAGTTTTACTTAGTTAATCGAAAAATGGTAATACGATTGTAGACAAGTATATATTAGCACGTAAATGATGCTATAAGCATCACATGCTTAACAATGCTCTTATTATCTATATTATTTTTGGATTTAGTGTTAGGATACTAATCGTATGCAAGTGCCGATGAGAGTCTTTCATTTAAATTAACCATATTCTTGAATTTCAATTTTAGTAAGTTAACTCTTGCACACTCTAGGGCGCTAACCAAAAATAAAAAATGTTTCCCCCCATGTTTGCTTAGACAGGGATAGCGGGACTGAAGGAATATCATACTTGTTGCCACGAGTTTCTTATCAAAGATTCATTTATTGATTCTAGTTTAGGTTGTCTTTATTGATTTTAGATTATTGTAAGGGCATAAGACCAGAGTCATTTTATTGGTCGAGACAGTATTTGTTCATATTGGTTTTTATTTTGTTGGATGTGGATGTTGGATTCATTATTACTTTATGTTAAATTATTTAATCCAATTTTAATTTAAATGTGGTTTATTATATGAATGTTTATTACGATCGATGAAAAAAATGATATAAATTGTACAATAAGCCCCATCTTCGGCATACTGTGTATGGTCAACCTTTACGTGAGAAAATAGATGTTGTTACAGTAGATGTTGACATTGAGGTATCGAAGTTCCCCCTCATTATTAAAGAATTATCGGGGTGGACCCTAACATGAAAGACCTCATCATAAACTATATGTAGTGCACACTATCTCTTTATTCGGCTTTCCTACTAGTGTTTGCATTGTTCCAGGCAATTTATCTCTTTGAGGGAACCTTTGTGCCCTAACCTAAAACTTGTAATACTAGGCATTATGATTTATTAAGGAGGTTGGTGTGACACCCCGCCAAATAAAATATCGGGCGATCACTCCTGTACCAAATTAAAACAGGAATCACATATGGTTCATTCTTAGCATCACCGTCGAAAACGAAATTAATTACTAATAACCTATCAGGCTGGCGTAACCAGCTAAGTAAAACCATCACACGGTTTAAATAAATGAAACGAAAAAGAAATAAAATAACTGAACATTCAGTCTAATAGTAATACAAATCAAAATAAATGCCTCAATAAAAGGTGGTTAACGAATAAATAAATGCATTTGGGTTCTAGGCCCGAATATTTTTACAGTACCTCCTATCTAGATTACAAGGATAGAAGCGTCTATGGTAAACCTGCATGCATTGATAGCTGCTGCAGCAGACGTCTGACTCGAATGGATCATTATCCAGTCGTCCCTATGTCTGGACACACACACACACACACATATATATATATATATATAACAAAAGGGAAAATATAGAATTGCATAAGAGCCCGAGTTGTGAAAATATTTTGCAAGTGCATAAATGCTTTATTTTTAAAAATATGTTTTATCTCATATTTAAATTGGTATCGCACTGCCATGAGATGCCCCTTACCTCTCTTCTAATAGTGCACACCTAGCGCATCCCTCTAAACATCCAAGTCAAGCTACGTTGCCTAACTGAGAAGTCGTAACAGTGATAATTGATTAAATTCGCAACTTTCTACGTTGGTACACTTATTTAATTAGTGTCAATTTTTAAACAAAAATAAATCAGCCCCAAATCATTCGACTACGTGTCTGTGTGTGTCAAACCATAAAATAAATAAAGCATGTGACACAAGCTTAAGGAAAAATCCCCGCAGGGCAAAACCTTTTATTTCTAGAACTTTGAAAAGTTTACAAGACCATTGACTTACATACCATCTTGCTTTCGCCCTTAAGAGTAAAGCACGGTGTCTTTGTCAAACCTTCAAAGAAACGGCTAGAAATATGCAATGGTTCACACGCAGCTATAACACAAGGACGCGCAGTCCTAGACACGCAGTCTGAAATCTTCACAAGGACCCCCTCCACAATAGCACGCAGCTGTCGGCTGTAAAGATCTCCCCACAAAGAATAAACAAGGGAAAAAGTTGTGTTCTTGAACACCAAAACAATTCACTAAAGCAAGATGGGAGTTTTGTGAATCGTAAACAAAAAGGGATTAAAACCCTAAATGAAGAAGCCTAAAGATTATTTCTTTGGCAGTGTTTCTATTCTAGAAAACGTATGGACTTCTTAATGAAAACGTTACCAAATAATGAGTATTTATAGAAAAATGCACCGCCTTGAAAACAGAGCTCGTTCGAACGAGATCAGCAAGTCGCTCGAATGAAGGACAACTGTTGTTCGAACGAGATCGCGCGACATGCTATGTCGCTCGAACGACTGTTGCGAAAAAAAAACATTATTTTAATGTCCGCTTCAACACTTAGAAAAAATACTCATTCTCAATTTTTGACGAAAAAGTCCGCTCCAACACTTAGAAAATATTTTGTAAAAATATCCCAAAAGTTGTAAGTGAAAAGTTAAGGTATTTAAAACATAACCTTACCATAGTGAACTTCGCGGAGTCTTGAATGATGAAGTACTTAAGTAATTCGGATCCGTCTTTGATGTAGATGTCTCTTGAAAGCTCTTCGACGGTGTAGCAGTATATGACATAATAAATTGATAACGGACCTATGAAAATATGTCCTTACACTAACTACTCCATCACCCAACTCTAGAAGTCCTAAGCAAACCAAGTACTAAGTGCTCAACTTCTCCCTAGTCTCAACGCTATGCCATATTCGTGCGTGGGGTGTCTCGCAAAGCGAAATCCAAACAAGGATCCCCCCGATACACTACTACTTGGAATGGTCGATCGTCGAGATCCATTAGACCCCTAATACACAACACACACACAAACACACACACACACACACACACACACACACACACACACACATATATATATATATATATATATATATATATATATCATATTACACTTTCGGATATAATCTCTCGAAATGAGAATTAATCCTTTTTCACTTCAATATAAATTGAGTATGATAATTCATCCACGGTAGTTCGACTTATTTTATTTTAGGCCTGAGATCCCTTCGTGGGCTAAAGGAATGTTAGTTGACGATTTTTTTATCTCCCATACTTAGGCATTTAAGGGAAATACACATAATTGTGGGGTAAAATAAAAGTATGGAAGTTAAATTACGGAATTTGAGGTGATAAATTCTATAGTGTAAATTATGGGCTGAGTGAGTGTGTCCGATAATTTTGGTTGAGTGAAACCATTTTAATAAATTAATTAATGTGAAATTAATTCAGTTAAGAGTCGGGGATTGACTCAGATATTTTAGGCTAGTGCTATGGGAGTTAGGCACGGAAAACCTGGGTTCAATTTATGATATATATACGGATATCGTATGTGTATATAAATATATATATATATATATATATATATATATATATATATATATATATATATATATATATTATTGTGTTCTCATTTAATATCAGTGTAAGATATGTTTATAATTATATACCCCTCTAGTGATATCATAGGAAGTTGCGCGATGTGGGTGAGTCCCCTGCCTAGTCAACCGGAGGGAGAGTATATTCCCCAGGTTATAGTGTCCAGTATTTTGTTTTGTGATTCTTTCGTGGTGAGACACTTTGGGTATGATTCAGTCTCACACTTGGGGAACTATGACCGCCTCCGCTATGCTTATTATTTATTTCATGATTCGGTGTGAGGGAACCGTCTCGTTCTATTCGGGTTAGATTGAGTATACCTGGGATGATAGCATTTTAGAGAAAACATCCGGTGAGTTATTACTTGGAAGGAGGGATACTATATACAACATGTGTGTGGTGTGTAGTATATTTATATGTATATAATTGTCTAGAAATCTATGTAGGCGTGAAATACCTGGAGTGAAATGGTATTGTTTATATAACTAGTGAAGTTGTTATAGAGTTATTTAAAGATAATAAATTAATTTAATGTGAGAAATAACTTATAAATCATTAGATAAGTTAATCGGGCTAGATTTAGGTGTCTACAAGCATTTGTAACAAGCCTAGTTAAACGGGGTAATGTGTCTAGAAGGTTATAAGAAAAGTAGTAGGTGTGCACAATCTTCGAGGGGTGAGTCTTATCTCAAGTGAGTGAGACACTAGTTTAAATATGGAAAGCATTCATGCTTTTTAATTACTGCAAACTTAATCACTTGCTAAATATTTTCAAAATATTTTGGGTTCTAACCCTTGCTAAAAATATTTTTAAAAACCATTTAGGGGTCTAGCCACAAGGACGTCTGGCTTGAGATTCTATTACAGGGATACGCAGCTGCAGGATATGTGGATGCATCCATAAGTTGGATTATACGCATCATTTCTTCCTTCCTAGAATAGGGATCTCTTCTCAGTTACAGTTTCACTTTGGGCATGTTGGCCATTTACTTTTAGACTAAGTATATGGATTATTTATTTTTATGTTGGATTATTATGTTAGATTAGGATTTTTAGGTGATGGTTTATTCGGAAAGTCTTTCAGTTATTTATCCAGTACTGTTTTAGACTCACTGATTGTGTGTATAGATTAGTTACTTTTTATTTCGTATATAATTATCGATTTAATGAAAGATAAAATTTAGTCCCTTGTTTAATTAATTAAGTAGGTGATTAGTAACGAATATGGCTTTCGACAATGATGCTAAGAATGAACATAATGAAAATATTGTTTTAATTTAATAAAGGACTGATAAAGTGGCATTTAATTAAGAAGGGTGTTATAGATGGTATCAAAGCATCAGGTTCTAGTGTCCATAGGATCTTTACGGATTATTACGATTTCTTTATACATTTTTTGTGATACAGAGCCCTATTAAAAGGACTGTTTCTTTATCTTTGCATGTTTTTGCTATTTAATTTTGTATAAATTATTTACTTATACAATTCGATATGTTTTCAAATTCCACCGAGGAGAGAGTGAGAAGCTAGGACAACGACCAGGGATGAGGTGAGGGAGGATCACTAGGATCCATAGGTACCACCGCCACTTCCACCACAAAAGATGATCTCGACTACACAAGTGGCCGAGATAATAGCCCATGCGATCAATGTAGCTATGATAGCTATGGTCGTTGATTTTTCATTGACCTAGCCATAGGCCCAAGTAACACTGGTGATCCAGGACCAACCAGGTCCATATTCTTGGCAGCGAGTCAGAAATACATTTCAGAAGGGCCACCGAGTTTCAGGGTATCTCTGATGTAGTTAAGGCACGTCAGTGGAAGGAAAATATACAAGACCACCTGTGCATGGTGGAATATAGTGAGATGCATAAGTAGATTTTAGCTACCTTAAGACTTGCTGGAATAACATTACAGTGGTGGGTGTTAGTTTTCACCATCGGGGAGAGATATATGATGCTGATTGCCGAGTTCTGGTTGCGGTTTGACCACAAGTATTTTTTTGCCAGCAGTGGAGATCGAGATGAGAAAGAAGTTTAGCGAGGTCACCCAGGGTGATCGCTCTATGGAAGAGTATGAGGAGGAGTTCACCCGTTTGTATAATTTTTTGCCAGACGATGTGAGCAATGAGGAGCAGAAGAAAGCGATGTCTATAGATTAATTAGTGTGGAGGATCAGGCAACACTTGATCGACAACCCAACATTGGTGACGTATACTAATGTCATCAATGCAACATAACTACACCGCCATGATCATTTCTTCCCCATAAAGGGAAACATGAGAGGAGGTGAGCCCAGCTATTAGGGCATGGCAGATGGGGTTGCTATTAGCAGAGCTCAGCAGTAAGTTGGCAGGCAATAGGGACAGGACTCCAGGTAGGGGGATTCTGCCAAGAGATTTAGATCTGGGAGTTTTCGGCTGAATGGTTAGGGTTTCATGAATGGCCAATAGAGTCTTAACCAGCAACATCGGGTTGCTTAGGGTTATCAGAGCCAAGGTAATAATGTGGGAGGCCACTAGGGCTAGCATTAGGGACAGCCTCATCAAGGCTAACATGGCTTGGGATAGAGGGCTTTCATGGGCGATGTTTTGTTTGTGGCCAGACAGGGCATATAAAGAAAGAGTGTCCATAGAGAGCTATTGTGACACCCCGCCTAATTAAATACCGGGCAATCACTCCTTTATTAAATTAAATCAACGTGAACAGTTTGGTTCATTCTTAGCATCACTGTCGTAAAAATAAACTTTCCAATTTAACACCCTAAATAATTAAGCTAAGTGTCAAAACCATATTTAAACGTTACATTCCAAATTTTTATTTAAAGAAAATGATTTATTTATTTATTAACAACATTTCAAGAATTAAGAATCACACCACAATAAACCTGGAACACAATCCAATTAATTTAAAACATTCGTCAATCGAATGTCAACATGCGAAATATAAAGTAACACAATTCAAACTGAATAAATCCCATAGTGACAATACTAGAAATAACTGAAATACAAATGTCCCAATAACAATGAAATAATGGAAAGGGAGACACATGCCCAATAAATGAGAATGCTAGAAGTGGAGTTAATAAAGGAAGCCGTCTATGCAAGTGACCTGCAACTCCCACCTAAGCTGCAGCACGTTCCTTTCAAGGGATCCTAAGCAAGACGCCCCTGTGGTTGGGCACCTGAAATATATACATATATATACAAGAAAGAGGGAGAAAAAGAAACGGGTCAGAGCCCGATAGTGTGTATGATTTAAAATTTGTTTAGGAAGTATTTAAATTGATACAGGCTAATGCAACAACATATTAGAGCGACACTCTCTTGCGAAATTCTCACCTCTCTTCTAATGTGCACGCCTATCGTACTAACCTTCCCAACGGTTTATCTTATCATTTTATCATACTAACCTTCCCAATAATATAGCTTATCTTAACTTACTCATAAGATTTCAAACCCGAACAATATCATTGTTTAAAAAGAAATACTTCCAATTAGCAGCACAAGTCTCGTTTTAGCTTTATTAATTTATAAAGTTTCCCAGTGTCATATTATACTTTCACAAAATAAATATTTACTATTTCAGTCATCAACCATGTCCTACTTATCAAATCACAGTAGGCAGTTTCAAATTTCCAAATCTCATATATATATAATATATATAAAATAACAGCACCCCAAATAAAACTATGGTGCGAGCATACTTCTACTATCCAATCCCCATACCACTCATATCAAGGGGAATACAAATTCGGAATCACTCTCGAACTGTATTGACACATACAGAAACAATATCGAGGTGAAGCATAGATTCCAAGTCTCTAAGAGGATGGCACATACTTGCGTCTCTTAGGACCGTCTGAACTATCAATTCGATAGCCTGTACCAAGGATATCTATCTTCTAGGGTACAAGTCAATATCCCCCATAAAGGTCCCATCGAGATAAGACTGTCCCAGCGCGGTAACCTCAAGGATAGAAAGTAGCGCGGTATGTTTTTCACATGTATATAATATATGTACACACAATCATATAAATATACCACTTTTATCATATTAATATAGGTTCCTCTCGTCACCCATAATTACAACATTTATCCTTAATTTCACATTATTAGTATTACGTATAAGGTTTCATCTCTAACCTTAACTCGAAGAGTTTTCTCACTTATTATGTGACACTCGTGGACTCTATCCTTACAAGTAGAAAATTCAGTAGGTATACCTCTATTCACTATCGTAGATATTCGCCGTAATCTCTCACTTGAAATACGTAGTTTCATCGTTCATTATATAATTATCCCAAAAGCAAAATTCTCGTCTTATAATAAAGTTCCCAACACTTATTCATATGTCTTACTGGTCTTTCCTATCTCACAAAACATTTTATTAAGAATACCCAAGAATTATTTCACGATAAATTTAATTTAAGTAATTAAACAAGGGAAATAGGAGTCTGCCAGGAGGGGTCGATCGATAGAGGTCTGGGACTCGATCGATCGAACCTTTGATTGATCGAAGCTCTATGCTCGATCGATCGATCAAGCAGGTATTTTGATTTCTGCAGAATTGCAGTTACGGGTTCTACCCTCTATCTTCATCCAAATCCATATTTTTCAACTCCAAACGTCCCAAAAATTCTACTACTAACATTATAACATTATACCAGATGTTTTCAACGTAAAGTATGTGTATTTCTATCATTAAACATGGATAATCAACCCAAAATCTAATCTAATCATCAAGAACCCTAGAGTTTTCTTAATCATGGTTCTAATCTGTTTTTACCAGGATTTCCTTCTAATACATCATCAAAATTTCGTGGGTTATTCTTCTACATCACAAAAGATTTCCAGAATAAGGTTTAAGTCTTTACTACATGCAAATTCCTATCAAAATTTGGGTTTTCTTCCATATATTTCATCCCTAATCATTCCTAAACTAATATGGAAATTGCACTAACGAAAATAGCAAGATAAACACTTGCTTGGGATTTTTGGTATTCTGATTTACGGCTGATTTTGGTATGGTTGCGTTCCTCGTCTCGCGATCTATGCGTTGGCGGTGACGACGGTGCAAACGGGTGGCTTTTTGGACTTGAATTGCCTTGAGAGCTCTCTCCTCTCTTCTCCAATGGTCGTTCTAGGGTTCTGAATATTCTAACCCTAAGTGACAACCTCAATATCAGATATAGTCCCTCTAATTTTCGTGGGTTTAATTACCCATAAATGTAAAATGACCAAAATGCCCTCCCGGGTTACTAATTACGCCTAAAAGCGCCCCAAGACCCAAACTACACCCCCGGGTACACTTTTCTGACTATCTTGACCCTTCCGGACGCGTTGGCGCACTCAAAACGACCATACGTGCAACTTATAAAATATTCACTTTTTATTTCTCAAAATTTAGTCACGACGCGACACGAGCACGTTCCGACTTAAATTTCTGAAATTGTCATTTAACTCACTCATGACATTCAATATAACCAATATAATATATTACTTTGCTCATTAGTAATATTCAACAAATTTCCCATAATTACTAACTCTAGTCACGTTAATAATTATAACATAATTAATTTCCAGATTTTTATTAAATAATTCATTCACATTAACTTTAATAAATCCCCAAATTAATATAGCATAAAAATATGGGGTATTACAGCTATAAGATGCCAGTAAGGGAAATAGGCACATAGGCATCCAATAGCACCAACATCACCATCCCCATAATCACAAGGGTAGATGCATTACAACCATGTGTATAATGTCTGGGACATGCCTATACCACCAGCACCTCAGGCGCCACCAAAAGTTGAGGGTACATTTACTATTCATGGGCATGAGGCTAGGATTATTTTCGATATGGGTGCATCTCACTCCTTTATTTCTATTATATTTACACGAGAATCCTGTCATTTAGAGACAACCGACACTCGCTTTATGTGTGTAAAGTCACCGTTGGGTAGTGGGTCGCTTATATACTCAATATGTAAAGGTGTGGACATTATTATTGGGAGTCTGAGCTTAGTAGAGGACCTTGTAGTGATAAACATGGAGGGATACGATGTCATCCTAGGTATGGATTGGTTGGTAGGGTATAGGGTGACGGTAGACTATTACGAGAGGACCCTAGTGTTCTCCATTTCGATTTAGGAGATGTTCTTCGTGGGGATACCTCTTCCAGAAGGAGGGTCGTCCACCCACCATACTACATTGAGGAGGAGACCTCACATGAGGTTGTTATTCCGTTAGATTTGATTCCATTTGTGAGATATTTTGAGGATGTATTTCAAGAGAACTAGGGTTACCACCCAACCGAGAGATTGAGTTTAATATCGACCTAGCATCGGGGGCGAGACCGATTGCTCAACACCGTATCACATGGACCCTTCAGAGATGCGAGAGTTGACCAAGAAGATTCAAAAACTTTTGGGGAAGGGTTTCATTTGGTAGAGTACATCTTTGGGGGGTGCGCTGGTGTTGTTTGTGAAGAAGAGGGATGGTTCACTTAGCTTGTGTGTGGACAAGGAGATGAACAAGGTCACAATACGAAATAAGTGTCCATTGCCAATGATTGATAGCCTATTTGATTAGTTAAGATGGGATGCGTACTTCTCCAATATTGACTTAAGATCATTATATCACCAGTTATGCATTTGGGAGGAGGATGTTCCCAAGACCACTTTTCTCTCGTGGTATGGGTCATAAGAGTTCTGGGTGATGCCGTTTGGGTCCACCAATGCACTAAAAGTGTTCATGGATTTTATGAACAGGGTATTTAGGTAGTTCATGAACCAGTTCATAATCATGTTTATTAATGACATTCTGATTTACTCTGGTACTAAGGAGGAGAAACTGAAGCATTTGTGTAGTATCTTACAGATACTTCGGGACCACCAGGTGTATACCGAATTCTAGAAGTGTAGATTTTAGCTACGGGAGGTACAATTTCTTGGCCAGATCGTGTCTGACATGGGTATCGCGATTGATCCGAGTAAGGTATTGACGGTGAGGGAGTGCGTACAACACACTACACTGATAGAAATATGCAGCTTCTTGGGGTTGGACGGGTATTATCACTGTTTCATTAAGAAATTTTTAAAGATTACAGGTTCTTTGATGAACCTGAATCGCAAGGGGGTATCATTTATGTGGAGTGATCACTGTCATCTAGCCTTTGATGATTTAAAGGAAAAATTAACATGAGCTCATATTGATGATGCTGGAAACAGCACCACCAGATGAGGTGTTGACAAGCTCAAACTAACAATAAGAATGGCAGCAAAAGAGTATATATACAGTAGGAGATGAGGAGAAGAGGAGAAACACACCAATATAAGTGGTTCGCAATTGCCTACGTCCACTATGCAAGTGAGTGTAAGTATTAATCTTAGAAGATGGCTCTAAAGTCCATACCAATACAATAACTCCATTTTATCTCTCTACTATAAATGCACCAGAATTTGACTAGGGTTTGTAAATGAGGACCCTCTACATGGTAGGAGAAGACAAGTATATATAGTGCCTGGGGGGTGTAGTGTACCGCCAGGCATGTAATGATCATGTGTAGGATGATGTAGCTAATCTAGTAAAGTCACCTGTCACTGTCACATGTAGAAGATGGTGATGAAAGATTCCCTCATGTGCCAAAAAGATTCAGTCATAATGGATTTTCCATATAGGATATGCCATGTTGGGATCTTAAATTGTTCATACGGTAGATGGCATCTGAGGGGTCTCGACCTAGAGTCTATCATCTTGGTCCCAACTGAGGTTGAGATGACCTTGATGATGGAGAAGGCCGAGGACGAGGCACAATGTGATGATCTATAAGGCTGAGGGTGAGGTTAAGCTACTGTATAAGAGCTGTCAGGATGAGGCTGAGTCCAACGTCTTCTGTTTCGACCCTTAGGCCGAGGTATCAAGTTCACTGCATGATTTAGGCACGGATTAGGCCGGTTGAATTTATTATATATATACGGATTTTGTGATAGTATATATTTATATATATTATTGTGTGCTCATTTAATATCAGTGTAAGATATGTTTATAATTACATACCCTTATAGTGCTATCATAGAAGGTTGCACGATGGGGATGAATCCCTTGGCTAGTGAACACATGGCGAGTATAATCCTCAAGTCATAGCATCTAGTATTTTATTTTGTGATCTTTTTCAAGGTGAGGCGCTTTGGGTATAATTCGGTCTCACACTTGAGGAACTATGACCGCCTCCGCTACGGTTATTATTTATTTCATGATTCGGTGTGAGTGAGACGTAGGGGTGTAAGCGGTACGGTTTGGTCGGTAAATAGTAGATACCAATACCGAAACCAAACTCTGGATGGTAAAACCAAACCATACCAGTTTACTACCTAGTACACCAAAATCAATATAAAAACCAAACCGGCCGGTATTTCAATTTTTTTGGTAATTTCGATTCTTTCTGGTTTCGGTAAATTCTGGTTTTTTCTGGTTTCGTTTTTTTTTTGGTTTTGATAAACAGTACTAAAATCCCCAAAAAACCAAAAACAAAACCAACCAACTTTTTTAAATATTAAAACCAAAACCAACTTTTTCTAGTTTCGGTAAATTCGGTTCGGTAATTTTGGTAAATTTGGTATGGTACGGTAATTTCGATACGATTTTTTCTGATTTCGATAAATTTGGTACGGTACGGTAATTTTGGTAGGATTTTTTCTGGTTTCGGTAAATTCGGTACGGTAATTTCTGTAAATTGGTTCTTTAAATATTAAAACCAAAACCAATCCACTTTTTTGCGGTAATTTCGGTTTCGGTAAGACCGGTTTCTGGTATTTTAATATATGAAATCGAAACCATTTTTTTTCGGACCAAAACGGTACGGTACGGTAAAAACCCGTACCGCTTCCACCCCTAGTGAGAGGTCTCGTGGCATCTGGGTTAGATTGAGTGTAGATGGGATGATAACATTTTAGAGAAAGCATCCGGTGAGTTATTACTTGGGAGGATGGATACTATATACAACATGTGTGTGATGTGTAGTATATTTATACGTATGTAATAGTGCAGATATTTATATAGGGGTGAAAAATCTGGATTGAAATGGTAATGTTTATACAAATAATTTATAAATCATTAGTAAAATTACTCGAGCTAGAGTGACATGTCCGGAAGAGTTTATAACAAGGCTAGTTAGACGTGATAGTGTAGCTAGAGGACTACGTGAAAAGCGGAAGGTGTGCATTAGTGAGTGCGACACTAAATTAAATATGAAAAACATTAATTCATTTTAATTACTGCAAACTTAATGACTTGATAAATATTTTCAAAATGTTTCGAGTTCTAACTCTTGCTGCAAATATTTTTAACAACCTTTTAGTTGTCCAGCCATAGAGACGCTAGGCTAGAGATTCTATTCCATGGATACATACCTATGGGATATGTGGATTCATTCAGAAGTTGGATTGGATGCATCATTTCTCCATTCCTAGATATGCGGTTCTCTTGTCTGTTTTACTTTTAGACTCAGTATTTGGATTATTTATTTATCTGTTGGATTATTATGTTGGATTGGGATTTTTAGCCGATGGTTTATTCAGCAAGTCTTTTAGTTATTTATTTAATATTGTTTTAAACTTAGTAATTATGCGCATGGATTAGTTATTTGTTGATTTCGTATATATTTATCTGTTTAAACAAAAGATAAGATTTTGACTCCAGTTTAATTAATTAAGTAGGGGATTAGTAATTAATATGGTTTTCGATAGTGATGCTAAGAATGAACCAAATGAAAATCTTATTTTAATTTAATAAAGGACTTATCAACTGGTATTTAATTAAGCGAGGTGTCACATTAATGTGATTCTCTAGGATATGAGTGTAGTATACATGTCCGGGTTTGGTGATTTAAGATTTTGGAGTTTTTTTTCAGACTGTCGGAGGGGGGATCCATCCTCATGGGATGATGTCTTGGGTTTGCCTCAATTAATTGAGACGTGTGAACATCACTACCGATGTTTATTCATATCACGAGAATTAAAGTAATAGAAGGATATGTTTATTATTCTTTTTAGGGAGGAACCCGAGAGATAGTTTTGTATTATCTATTGTATTTATTATGGACTACCATTTCAACGAACACGACTCGCTGATATTATTGGAATTGATTCCATCTTTCCTTCAAAAAACTAGGATTTGTGACGTATGCTATTGGGATGGGGTTAACCCTAAATTTAGTTTCTCAAGTTGAATCCCTATGAGCCATGTGGGATTTAACCTTTTCTTCTTCATACAATAGATTGTGATCAGATTTGTAGATCTACGTAATGTAGTCATCTTCACTCATATACGTATCCCGTTCAATCATCTGTATTAGGGGATATGGTACCATAGTGTTCGAGCCATGGGTTCTTCTAACTAGTGACTGATGTATGATGCATCCTCCATGGTTATTAGAGTGATGCTTAGGAAGGCATCTTAGTTAGACGGAGAGTAATCATAACTGCTTGCATCCAAATTAGTGAGGGAGTATAGGTGCGCCTCGAAAGTTGATTCATTCTCACCGATTAATTGAATAGGTACTGTGAAGGTAATATTATTTATTTCTTAAAAAGCCTCACCAAAAATTTCTTCCTATTCGATTGAGCGATCGATCTCTCCTCTAATGGGTTAGCAATCTTGGATACTTAGAGATAATGGATCCTGTGATGAGGAGCATGTTTAGGTTTTAATGATTGGTTCGTAAGAAGTGTATATTCTCAATGAAGAAGTTCATATGGTCGATAGTAGGCTTAGTATTCAGGATGATTTTTATGGATAATGAGGATTTACCTAAGGGGGTTGCTATTTGGATGAGGGAGTGTATCCTCATCGTTAGTTTTTTATGGATGATGACTAGTCATCATATAAAACAAAATGGGTTCTCTTCAAATGATTCGATGGGTGCATGGTAATAATCAAGAACATTAGCTCCTATGCTTTATCATAATAAAAAAATATATCAATATATATTGAGTGAACATAAATCACGATGTGAGGGATCGTTGGTTATGAGTGAAGTGTCTGAAATAACTTTATAATACGGGTTTTAGTAAAGAGGGAGTGCGTTAATTATAACATTAGTTTTGGTGGGATGAGGCTCCTTATGTCTATGAGATCTTGGATTGATCACTTGAGTTTCTACAGTTATAAATAGTATGTCCAACTGCATTATGGAATTCACCATGCAATTTGGCATGCCATTTTTATCATAGTTGGTTGGGGTGGTTTAGGGTTGATCATCATGAGGTAGACCTCCAAATGTAGTGCATTGAAGACCTAATTAAGAGGGAACTGTAGGTGTGTGTGGTGCCTTTGCCTGGTTTGGAAATCCTTAGGGGGTGGATTTATTTGTAGGATCTCGGGGGAGTTTCAAATTGGTATGGTGTAGCGGTGGCGACTAGAGCTCGAGAGGTGTTAGGTGCTTAGTATGACCGAGAGAAGAGTTTACTACCATGATGCCGATGTGAAGTACAGAATCCTTGGGTGATCAAAGAACTAATTTGTCGGTGAACGAGACTCTTTAGGGGATTTGGCTGCCTTGGCGACTAAGCTTTCCATATTTTTCACCCCATGCTGTCGAGGGCTTTGAAGTAGGGGATTCAGGTGAGCCTAAGTTCATTTTGCATCTACTAGTGGTGTTTTTTTTTTACGATTTCTATATGATCATATTTTAGGAGACGATTAACCATCTCATCTACCCTTTCGCACTAATGGGTGAAAAATGCCCTGATTAATTCCCCTTACTCCTATTTTAGCATTTTAAGGCTTTTACAAGTGATGTCAAGTCCCTAATTATATTCATACTGTTTAATAATGGTCTAAGAAATGTCTTACCAAAGTTGGGAAGTTCTCTCACGTTTTGTACCCATATACCATGTGAGGGATTGTCCATATAGAGTGGAGGCAAACATTCTCTATAGAACCTTTGGGTCTATGTTTCTTACTTAGATTTGGAGGTGATAGTTATATAGGCGTGCATAAGGTAAGCCCAATCCATTATATGGTTTGAAGATGCAAATTTTGAATATATTTAGCACTCTGTCCTTTATATTTTTTATATGGGACAACTCATTAGAGGTTTTGTTTTTCATTTTGATGGAATCGTGAAGGAGATACAACTTAGTTTAGACATGTGTTATTTCCTGATTCGAGGGAAGGGGATAGGTAACATAGTTAATTGGTGGAGGATATAGGGATTCCTCTCATGGAGGTCCTTAGTAGATGGGGTTAGGGTAATTAGTGTACCTATCATGGGGATCAAAGTCCCCATGGGGGGAAATGGCACTTAGAAGTGAGGGGCATCAGTATTCGTAGGGGAATAGCGGCGGCCACAGGTGTAGGGGAATCTTAAAGGTTTTTTGGCACCATCTCAGCAAAAACATGAGGGATATCATTATTTAGGAGGGGGGATGTGACACCCTTCCTATTTAAATACCGTGTAATCAGTCCTTTTTAAAAATAAAATACGAATCTCATTTGGTTCATTCTTAACATCATTGTTGAAAACTTTTTAAATTACTAACCACCTACGTTTTAAATAAACCGGTGCCAAATTTTACATTTCATTAAAAAACAACATGCGAAAATATTAACAATAACCAAACCATCTAGAAGTAATAATAATCTAAACCGGTCATAAGATAAATAACTGAATAAATAATACTGAATAAACCATCGGTTCCCAATACAAAAATCCAACTAAACGTCTAATGAATTAAAACTGAATAAATGCAATAACGGAAGGGGAGACATGCCCAAATGAAATAACTGAAACGAAATCATACTCTAAGAATAAAGTAACTGAAGCTTGTAATCCAAATCCTGCAAGGATCCACAAGTGATGCAGCTGCACATCGTTGGAAAAGATCACCAAGCCGAGCGTCCTTATGGCTGAACACCTAAAAGGTTTTAAAAATATTTTGTACACAGGGAAGAACCCAAGAAAATATTTTCAAAACTATTTTTCAAGCATTTAAATCATATTTTAAAAGAAGTTATTGATTACATGTGCTAGTTCAATGTACACTCCCTTGAGTTTCTCACCTCTCAACTAGTGTGCACGCCTACCGTCTCCTACCTAGCTATGCTACCCAACCCAACTAGGTCTTATGAGTATCTATCTAACAACTAACAAGTTTATGACCCCCTTACTACCCATACGGAAGGCTATAATATTCCAATCTTTAATCATTAAGTCTTCAGTTAAATTTCTCTTTAACTCTCCCATACCGCCCATACAGTACGCTATCTTAACACTAATAATTAACATATCTCATATGTTATTATTAACAATAATTAACATTTATTGTTTGTTATCATTAAACCATTTCATTAATTTCATCTACTCAAATCATATTTAGATATACGCTATCTAACTTTACTACCATCCCACACTAAGTAGATTGGGCATTATTTTAGATATACACTCTCTAGCCTCCATACTAATGCACATAAGTAGGATAAATTACACAAGTATATACATATATATATATATATATATATATATATATATATATATATATATATATATGTGTGTGTGTGTGTGTTTCACTATATATGTATATATAAATACAACATCTCTCAGACTCGCCACCTTAATTCACTCTTGCACACTATGTTATCAAGTCCATTTGCATATTGTACCACATCAAGGACTATCGGTTCAGAATGTCTCCTCAAACCATTAATCAAACAACATACAATGGAGATGAACATAGTTTGAAGCCTTTTGGCTATGAAAACACCTAACGCACCCAAATGACCGATCACACCATCATACACACAAGTAGTACTCATCCCTAAGTTTTATGTTCAAGGGAAGAAGTCTAAAATCCCCTCCCCCCCCCCCCCCCCCTAATGGGCTCATCACAATAAGACTACCCATGATGCGGAACCTCCCGTGTAGATGGCAGCGTAGGTATGTTCACAAACAAGGAGTACATTACATGGATACAAAAAACCTATCCATATGTCACATATAGGTATACACAAAACCCATCCATATGTCGCATATAGTAATACACACAACCTACCTATATGTCACATATAAATATACACGCAAACTATAAAAATAATTTGTATAGGTACACACATAACCTATATATATATATATATATATATATATATAAACCATATAGGGATACACACAACCTATATATATAATTCATATAGGGATACACACAAATTATATATAATCCGTATAGTTATACATACAGTCTATAAACATAATTCGTACGTAGAATATATATCTCAAATACTCACCGTACTGTCAATTTACGATTATGACTCTATATCGTATATTCTCGAGTACTATTTTCTTCACAAAGGGCCATAGTTACCCCTTAAGTTATTTCAGTAGTTACAGTCGTACACTGCTGCTCAGAATCATAGGATCACTCATCTCTCCATGACCTGTTATCACTCCTTCGAATTTACTTTCATTACCAATTATTCCCAATTAATCTTAGCCTTAATTCTTCTCACTTATGACTAAGCCACAATCCTACCATCCGCCTACTGGTAATCATAATATCTCTCACTATATTTTAAAGGTATCTCAAAATTTCACCCGATCATTACTCACAAGTTTTAGGCTTAAATAGGGGAAAATTACCAAAATTTTGGAAACCGAATAGACTCGGCCTTGACCCGAATAGAATCGCTAACCGAATTGACTTGGCCAAGGAGCCGAATCAATTCAAAATTATATAGGTCTCTACTTCCTTACATTGTTACAATTTTTCGCCATGAAAACTTCTTGAAAACTCCATTAAACTTCGCCAAACTACAAACCTACTTCACTAATCATTTAATATAGGTGTAGGGGCATCTTTAAATGAAAATAACACGTTTAATCTTCTATAATTCAAATCAAGAACATATTAAAACTTAATATGCATAAAACCCTAGTTTCTTCTATTCTTTATATCTTTCGATCAAAACCCATATTTCTTCCATTATTATCATCACTTATTTTCTGATTTCATTTTCTTTTCACATATGGATTCAATCTACATGAAAATCCTACCCAAGATCATTTGTTTAAATCATCAAATTCCCAAGAACCCTATTTAAATCATCATATATGAAACCTTTCACTACATGGGTATTATAACTTTTCAAAAACATGAAATATAAACACTTGCCTTGAGATTGTAGATCTGGTTTGTGCAAAAAGGTAGTAGAGTTGCCTTCCTCTCCTCTCGATCTAAACTCCGGTGGTAGTGGTGGTGCGAAAATGGTGTGGGGAGCCTTGAAATCCTTCTCCTTCCGCCTCTAATGGTCTCTCTATTTATTTTTGACTCTTAACCCTATCACCCTCAACATACATGTTGATATAACCCTAGAAAATTTAATGCCTTTACCCAAAAAACCCAAAGACCAAAATACCCTCCCGGGGTGCCGATTTGGCCTAAAAATACCCCAGGACCCAATCCAAACCCCCAAGTATACTTTTATGACCATCTTCACCCTTTCGGACCTACTAGGGCACTCAAAATGACCATTTGGATGACCCATAAATAAATCTCATTTTATTTCATAAATTTATGTCCCGGCACAACTAACACGCGATTCCCGACTAAATTACCGTAACTATAGTATTCCTCACTCACGACAACCAAAATGAATTCCTACTAATTTATTACTCATTCCTAAGTAATACTTAATATATTTCATACAAATAAATATGAACTCTTATCATGCTAATTAATATTTATTTTAATCCGGATTAATTTCCCATTTTAATTTAATTATTCCCCATACAAAAATCATTACGAAATATAGGGTGATACATTTTAACCCCCCAAGGAATTTTGTCCTTAAAATTAGTATAAGCTCAGTATTAATAGTCTTAGATACTTCATCGCACGGTATCCACATCTTTCTAAAGTTGGGAACAATACGCTAGTCTCGATACCCCTTCACTAATGGTACTCTTTAATTCGACGGTCTATACTATACCATTAGAACTACTCATCAATTTGTCTTAATCACTTTACTCCGAAGTACTCCTTCGTTTCCTTTATCTTTTCACCTTGACGCTTGTGAAACCAGTTACCCTTATCCCAAGAATATTCTAATAGGATTGGGCCAACATTCTAAAGGCTATACGATTCATAGATCCTATCTTTAGGGTGAGAATTGTTCGGTCTGGCTGAAGACCTTAAACTTAGCGCTACCGGGAGGCAGCTCGCATTTCTTGTACTAGTCTCATCCTGTTTGGTGGTGGTGTTTCACATCACCCTATGCTTTATCATGCTTATAGACTTGTACACCATTTTTTTTCTCTCACTCAAGTTTATTATTGCATTCACATGTTCACTTCATTAGAGGTTCATTCTGGTAATCTCTTTCCTACCTTATGCTCTCAATTTTAAAAACCATTGTACTTAACATCGAGGACGATGTTCCTTTTTGTTTGGGGGTGGGGAATTTTATCAAAATCGTGCCTCTTTTGAAAATTTTTGAATTTTAAACATGATTTTTAAAATTTCATGCAGTTTCTTTCATCTCACTCATTGATGTGAATTTTCAATCATCCATCTTTCAAAAGTCTAGGAATCAAGCTAGAGAATATCTTTTATAAATAGCTTATGTAATACGTAACAAGACATTTTGCACCATGAATTTCTAGACTCAACAAAATTTGTGCACTTATCACGTCATTACGTTTAGAGTTGAGGAGTACTACAATTCTAAAGAGAACCTTAAGGATCACTAGTAGAGACTTTAGCCCGTGAGATTTGTGCCTTTCACCCTTTTTGAGTGTTTTACGCAATCTCCGAGTCACAAGTTGATTCAACTTCTTTTGGGTCCGCACTTTAATTGTCGTATGATCTCATTATCTTTCATAAAATTTTGGCCTGATCACCGAGAATGACATCATTTTTGAGTTGTAAGAAACACGTGTCTTGAAATTTTTCCCGATCACTAGGTTTTCACCACACCTTCACTCATACACCAACCAAATTTCATTTATAATACATTCATACACCTTCCATTTTCCATATCATCACCATATACCATACCGCCCATTTCCATATCCATAGAGAATAGAGTTGAAAGTAAAAGGAGAAGATCCGTCATAGAGAGTGTTTGCATTTTTAGCGAATATCTCTCCCAAAGCCGATTCAGATGGAGAAAAATTTGATACAAATCTATGTTGGGGTTATTTGTATTTTTAGCAGATTTATCTCATACATTGATGCGTATTTGGAAAAAAAAAAATATATAAAAAAAAGTAAAAAAAAGTAAAAAGGAGATGATCTATCATAGAGAGTGTTTGCATTTTTAGCGGATATCTCTCCCAAAACCGATTCAGATAGAGAAAAATTAAATACAAATCTATGTTGGGGTTATTTGTATTTTTAGCAGATTTATCTCATACATTGATGTGTATTTGGAAAATAAGAAAAAGAGAAAGTTGCAGTCAAGAAATAAAGACATTTGTTCGTCTATGAGTGATACACTCTTCTCAAATATCCACCATCCATCCATCATATCATCATCCCATCCTATCCTACCTCACCTCATCCCACATATCCCATCTCATTTCCCTTCACCCATATCATCCATATTTTTTCCTAAGTGTTCGGGCAAATGAAAGTCAACGTGGTGAATAACTCGACGTTCTCACTATAATGATTAGCATTCTTTCATGAGATCAATTTTCTTTCTATATGTTTGTTCTTTTTTTTGTGTGTGTGTGTGACGTTTGAACTTGCTTACATTTACTCACCTCCTCACACACAAGAGAGATACACTAACCCTAATCTCGAGAGTTCGTTTGATAGAGATATATCCAGTGAGATTTGAAGTTTAAGCATTGATTCGGATGAGGAAATCTAGGAATTACTCTTGTGATGCTCGACCCGTTTTGATTGATTCACACTACACACATTGAGTTCTAGGAAGGATGTGCCTTGAGTATTTACTTAGCTAAACTTTTTACACATTCTAGCCTGTATTTCTGAAAATATTTTCTCATGTGATGGATTGTGAGATTATTCGATGTCTAATAAGAGATTGACTGACTTTCAATAAATTTTTACAAATAAGAATTTTGTGGGTATATTCCCTGCAAACCCTCACGAGACACAACTCGTCATGTAGGGCATCCTATAGGTTTAAAGGCTTGTTGCACACGCTAAGTGCAATCGCAAGTGCCCGCGAAAGTGGTACACTTTTGGTTACTTATCATTCTCTTTCTCTCTATCTTATTGCTCGAGGACTAGCAACACTCTGTTTGGGGGTGGTGTGATAAGCACCCAAAACTGTACAATTTATACCCCAAATAGATGTACTTTAGTTGCTAATTCTCGGTAATATGGGTCTTATGTGCTTAATGTTTATTTTGTAGGTCAATTGTGCATTGCAGTGTTCAAACGCTTAAATCATGGCAATTGTGCGCAATATGGAGTTAATTAACCCTTATCCCGCAACCCTAACCTAACCTAAACCTACCCCGAAGCCCGTGTGTGTTTATTTGTCCCTTTTTATTAATTATTTTATTTTTAGGATTTATTTTTGATTTATTAAGAATTTTTAGATTTTAATTTCTATTTTTATATCTTTATTATTATTATTTTATTTTATTTTAGATTTTTATTAGTTTTTAGTCTTAGTTTTTATTCTATTTTATTTTATTTTATTAGGATTAGTTTTAGGAATTTATTTTTAATTTATTAGATTTTATATATTTTAGGACTTTAGTTTTCATTTAGAATTTTATGTTTTTGTTTCTTTTATTTTATTTTAGTTTTTAATAGCTTAGGATTTTATTTTTAGTTTTAATATTTTTATTTTATTTTATTTTTTAGTTTGTTTTATTTTTTTAGTTAGATTTTATTTTTTTTAGTTTTAATTTTATTAATTTTAATTGAGTCTTGTCATATTTTTAGGGGTCACAATTTAAACACACACATAAACACACACCCTATACCCACATACACTTATCCTAACACCAAACACTACTTATCCTACCCCCTCACACCCACCATATTCTCCTACACCCTACCACACTAAATCAACCCCACTTCATCTTCAACCTTTAATCCAACAACCCATTTCTCTCTCCTAAACCTCCATTAAACCCACCACCTCCCCACCATTTTTAACACACACTAACCAACTCACGACATTCCCTCACCCCCTTACCCCGGGCGGCGCCGCTGCTAACTCTGGCGGCGAAACCTCCGACCGGCGACCTCCCATCCAAAGCCACAGGCCGGCGATGACCCAACCGCCTCCCTTGTCCCCCTCCAATCGTTATATAACCCGACCCCTCGCTCCCTTCGGCGCCGCGACAGCCCCCTCCTCTACCACTCCGGCGCCGGCGACCCCTGTCGGCTGTCCCCACCTCCGGCGTGCACCTCTACCGGCGCCGACCACAACTCAGATCTCTCTCTCTCTTCACCGGCCACATCCCGTCGCCCAGCCGAAATCCTTAACCCGATCGCCTCTCTCCTCTCCATTTCGACCTCGCGTTGGCCAGCCTCCGGCGACTGCCTCCGACCACCTCAACCCCATCTCCAAACCCTTCTTCAAACCCAAACCCATTTGTCAACCCATTTGTGACCCATCTCCATATCCCCTCTTCCCACGACTTCTATCTGCCAAGCCAATGCCAAACTAAAAGCAAAACCCATTTAACCCATATGACTTAAACCACCTTATAACCCCTTTTCCTATTCTACGCCAACTACCCATATTTTACCCAATACCCATTATACCCTCTAAACCAAATCTGATTGTGTTACCCCATTTAACCCACATGCCCTCACACTCACCCTTTCCATGCTCACCCAAGCCAATTCCTAAAAATACCCCCATTCACATGTGCTCTCACCTCTCCCACATGTTCACCATAGTCAATTCCCATTTTTACCCCTCATGCTCCACGCCTACTATAAATTGAAGAGGAAGACCCATTTTGTAAATTTTAGTTTAGATTCAATAAATACATGAGTGAGGGATTATGATTGAGAGATTTTGGATGTGTAATTGAGAGATTGGTGATGAAATTGAAGATTCCATTCGAATTCAAGGCTTAAATGGGTTTGATCTATTCCTCTCTTTTACTTTTAGTTTAATCATCTCATGCTTTCAATTATGTATCTCATATTCTTGGATGATGATTATTGAGGGCTAATCTCCCATTTATGGGATGAAAGTTTGAAGCCCTCATGAGTCCAATTTAGTTAGTTTACTTTTTAGCTCAATTTTATTTACCTTTCTTAAATTAGCTTTTACTTCTTAATTAGTAGTTATAAAAATTAGTATAGTTAGTTAGCTAAAAAATCCCTTGAAAAATCCATAAAAAAAATAGAAAAATATAATAAAATGCAAATGAATCTATATATATGTCCTCTCCAATTTTGTGTTTTACCCTTAGATATGGATTGACTCCCTTACTTACCCTCTACACTAGTTTTGTTATAATTTTGTAGGTTCAAGGGAATTTTTGATTGAAAGAAGTTGCAACAACGACAAAATCTACATTAGAGGCAATTTTTCTTTTCTATGAAATGGTAAAAAAAATCACGCTCGCAGTAATCAATTCTCGTTGCATTATGTATGATACCCCCGATACCATTACACCTCGACCTCAACCATTACGTTACTCGATACCGTTACAAAAAATCATGATAACAACCCAACAACCATAATATAACCCAAAAGCATCTAAAATCAACCCAACAACGACAAATATAACACACAAATGTGAGCTCCCACTGGTGTTGGTTCACTGAAAATTCCTCACCCACAAACAAAGCATATTAACTATGTTTGGAACCATTAATTTCAAAAAAAGACCTAAACCAAAACTATGATCCCTCAAAGCGCAACCCAAAATTTTTTGGGAAACCCTAAACTTTGAAAACTATTTTTTTCATAGCGGTATACATTAAATGATAGAGGGTTGGTATGGAGAGAGAGATAGAGAGAGTAACTTTAACAGAATTGATGAGTCGATGGCCGTTGACAGAGTCGATCACCGGTGACAGAGTCGATAGCCAGTGAAAGAGTCAAACCTTTATTCCACACTTTCAAAGTCGAAACTCCAAACTAAGAGAAGGATAGAGAGAAATAAATCGGAACTGAGGCAAATAATGGTAAAATAGTGGAGAAAACAGAGAAAATAAGTATCAAAGAGAGTGAGAACATTCGAGTTTAAGCGAAGGTTAGGCCATGGTATGAGAGAGAGTGAGAAGAAGATATGATGGGGTTGCATGCGTATGTGATGTTCCAGGAGATAAATTGTGGGGTTGCATGTATATGTGAAGCATGAGACTTACTAAATTACCCTTTATTTTGAAAGTAAAGTCATTAAGGGGGAAACGAAATATAATCAAGTAGGGGGAAACCAAATTAATGAAGGAGAAAATCAATCCCAACCCTTCATCTTAGAGTGGGGTGGAAAAATTTAGACCTCTAATTATCTTTTCTCTTGATGTAATAGTAATACTATTATACTACTTATATATATATATATATCCATTACTATATATTTGTAATACATAACTGATACCATATAGAGAGAAAACTCTATCCCATCTTCTTGCTTTCTTTTTGTCAGAACCTACACTGAAATGCCAACGTTTGTTTTAAACCAAAGCAAGATAACATTTTATTTATTAACACTATGAACAACTTTAGGTTGTCTTTATTTCTCTTTGGCCAACCTGCCTCAGGCAGTGGTATTGTTCCTCCCTCGAGATAATAAACACATTCTATAATATATAATATACATACTTATAACTATTATAGAACTTATACATCTAGGAGTTTCTATGAAGCCGAAAGGATACATATAGTAATACATCATATATTATATACTACTATATAATATAAATCTAACTAAACTAATCGATATTGCTACAAGTCCCACAAACCGAAGGCTAAAGAGATGTGATAATGGGCTATCCTTGCTTTTATATTTATCCCATCAGCGTGAACCACCTTGACCGTTGTAAAGGAAGTTATTTTGCTACATTTGTCCCTCTTTTATTCCCTAATTTGTCCCGACGTTTAGCCCACACATGGGATGTAATAACCCCACTTATATATATATATAGTTTGTTTTTACACTCTTGTGTTACTTATTATCTTATAAATTTTGTATTATTAGATATGTGGTATTATTGGCTATCAATATAACAAACCCTACTTTTAATTACGAAGAATCAATTGTAAACTCGATCAAATTGAATTCTTATGACTTATCTTAATGTAAATAATAAGTTTTGGGGTAGAAAATATAATTTTATGAAACTTTAAGAACTAAAATAAAAATATAAAATGGTCCATTTTGTAAATAAAATATTTTCAAGAACCTCTAAGAAATATTCAAAATATATAGTGTGAAATTACCAAAATACCATTCATGTGTAAAATGACCCTTATACCCTTATCACCTTTCCACCACGTGCTGGTCACTTCCACCTTACACATGTCATCTTTAGAGAGAAATAGAAAACACTTGTCATCATTTGGTGATATTATCACTGCAAGACCACTCCGGATCGTGACACCTCGGTGTTGAATCACCACTCCTAAAATCCTTGTCATTAGACACGGGTCGACACCGCAATACTTTTGGAAACCTAGAAATAGGGCCTTAGGATTCATTTCAAACTCACACCAATTCCTTGAGAATTATAGTAAGAAAGAGTGATAGAAAGCTTGGGAAATATCTTAAGAAGGAGATCTATAATTTAGAAGAAAGAATTCATTTCGTAGGTATGATTTTATTTAAATATTATAATATATTTTTATAGTTTTAATTTTGTGTTTTATAGCTTTACTTAGTAGTTATGCTGGTAAAATACATAAGGAGTTCACTAATCAAAACTTAAAGTTTAGAAGAAATTCAAGTTGATTTTATTTTCATGTAAACTTGTTTGAAAATATATATACGCTTTTAAAAAAATGACTTTTTAAAAGTAATTGCTCGTTATTATGGAATCCCATTTAAGTAATTCCAAAGTCAGGCCCGGTGAAATTCTGTCTAGATGAGATGGTATTTAAGTGGTGCCCATGTGACCCTCCATCTCTACTGGGAATGAATCCAAAAATGTTCTGTCTAGAGGAGATGGTATTTAAGCGGTGACCCTGTGACCCTCCAACTCTACTGGGAACCGACTGATTTGAAAGAACTATGAATTGAATCCTTTAATTACGATCAATGAGTTTTAAAAGTTAAGAAAATGGTTTTAGTAATCATTTGAAACAAGTTATTATTAAAATACAATATGTAGACTGGACCTTGTTTAGAACGTATACTTAAACCTTTATCGTTTTTGTTAGATTAACGTGCGATCGAAAACTCATTATCTGTAATTTCGACCTCTCTTTTAGGTGAGTACTCTATGCAATTTCTTGCGCATTTTGATTTTATTATATTATGCAAACTATGTATATTTTTTGTAATGATTTTATTCTCAAAATTCATCTGATACCGATGATTCCGTCGTTTGTTATATGTTTATATCTCTCCATACAAACATCTGATTTGAATTCTAAAATTATTAATTCGGCCTATGGAAACTCTCTTACTATGGTCTTGACTACTAGGTGGAAATATTTGGGTGGTACCTTCCCAGCTGGTTTATCGCTGGTGTGCCCTAAACAAGGCGTTGTTCTAGAAATCATGATTATCTATCTGTGATGTTACCGGGTGGAAACATTTGGTAACACTATCTATCTGGGTATTAGAGCGTATATGGCCATTCAAACTGAATAATTGATATATGATCAATTATTTTCCTGAACTGTTTATTCTAAATATATATATTGTTATTTACTATATATATATTACTTGAAATTCCTATCTCTATGTATATACCTTCTGTTCTAAATTGAATAGGTATCAATTTTCTGAAAAACCCTGGAATGTTTGGAGATTGAATCTCATTCGGCTTTTAGCTGACATATTATAAATAACCATTTTTCAGGAAATAATTAAGCTCGTGGATGGAACGAAAAAGGACTATGCTGAAGATTTAGCTTTTAAAGCTCTTTTTGTTACCTTGAGTAGAAGTTTGTTTAATTTGATAGAGCATGTTTATCTCCTTGTGTCAAGTTGTAACTCTTTAATATTTTAATACAAATGAATTTCCCTTTAGAAAGCTCTGATGATGTAATTCCTTGGCTTTCAGTATTTTACGATTCATAACCATGTGATAATACTTCCTCTACATTTATTTTAAAAGAAAATCTTTAAGGCCAAAATATTGGATACCTTGGTGGCATGTCAAGACAATCGTTCCCTACTATTTTTGGGTCGGTGTCGTAACAGAGGTGGTATCAAAGCATAGGCTATGAACCCATAGACTACTAATCATATGTTTCGAATGTTATAGATTTTATGTTTGCATCCTTAGGAGATAGTATAAAAAATCTAATTTATGTGATAACCCTCCCTATGTGTTATATTATTTATAATTGGTCTTTTAGTTTTCAATATTGATATACTATAGTAGATCTTACGTTTAGACATGACTGTAGAAAATGACCAAGAGAAGATCATCAATGGGAACTAGTGATTCGAGTATAGAAGGACTGGAAGGTGCATACAAGGCAATTGAAAGTCTAGCAAGATTGTGGAGCAGCAGGTGAACAATGGAGTACCAAAGAATCTTAAACTACATAAATGTACTATTGAATAGTTCAAGAAGTTGAATCCTCCATCTTTTAAAGGTACTCCTAACCCCACCGAGGTAGAAAGTTGGGTGATGCAGATGGAAAAGATATTCGATGTTCTTAAGTGTACTGGTGAAAAAAGTGTGTCATTTGCAACATTTATGTTAGAAGGGGAGGCCAAACATTGGTGGAGAATGAATAAGAGAATACATGGGGAAAGGAATACTTACATAGGTTGGAATGATTTCTTAGTAATCTTTTATGAGAAATATTTTTCGAAAATGGTGAAAAACGAAATGGCAGCTAACTTCATGAGTCTGGTGCAAGGGAATATGGCGGTTAGTCAATATGAGGTAAAGTTTACGGAGTTATCCCGTTTTGCACGTCATGTTGTAGCAACTGATGTTTTAAGAGCGAAGACGTTTGAGTATGGGTTAAGGTTGAATATTCGTAGTCGAATTTCCATCCTAAAATTAACAACATACATTAATGTCGTGACTAGGGCTACAATAGCTGAGAGGGATGGTGAGGAGTACAATCGAATTAGAGATGGCAAGAGGAAGTTTTGGGAACAAAAAAGAATGAACCTGAATAATAGAAATTTCTTTAGGAACACATCCAATGTTGGGGGATCTAGTGATAACAAACAATATAATAACCAGATATGCCAACAATGTGGAAAGATGCATGGAGGATGACCTTGTTATAAGGATTCAAGAGCTTATTTTAGATGTGGACAGAAAGGACATCAGATAAAAGACTGCCCAAACCCAACAAGGGTTCTGATAAAGCCTTCAAGTAGAAATAAGGATCAAGGCAGACATGGTAGATTTTTTGCACTTTCTGATACCCAAGCTTCCAATGCGGTAGTGTCAGGTACACTTTATATATGTGCACAACCTTTTAAAGCTTTTATAGATCCCGGTTCTACTCATTCATTTGTATCCATACATGTATTACATCGCTTTCATAAATTGCCTGAACCCTTGAATCATAACATACACGTTTCTACTCGTTCGGGTGAGTTATTAATGGGTAAATTAGTATACAAGACTTGCTCCATACACATTGATAGTCATAAACTATTTGTTGATTTGATAGGTTTAGACATTAGAGATTTTGAAGTAATTTCGGGGATGGACTGGCTAGCATCATATCATGCTAAGGTGGATTATTTTGAGAAGAGTGTTACTTTCCAAATCCCTAACCAACCAAAATTTAGTTTTGAAGGAACTGGCATCATATCTTCGATGTGTATTATTTCTGTAATGCAAGCCTATAGTTTTCTTAAGAAGGGATGTCAAGTATTTCTTACAAATGTTACCAGTTTGTAGACGATATGGCCTAGCTTAGAAGATATTCCTATCGCTAAGAAATTTACGGATGTTTTTCCAGATGATTTACCAGGCCTACCTCCTAATAGAGAAATAGAATTTACCATTAACCTTATTCTTGGAACTATACAAATCTCAAAATCACCATGTCGTATGGAACCTTTGGAATTAAGAGAGTTAAAAGTTCAATTAGAAGACCTTTTAGATAAGGGTTTTATCAGACCAAGTATATCGCCTTGGGGTGCTCCAGTGTTATTTGTTAAAAAGAAGGATAGGACAATAAGACTGTGTATAGATTATCATGAACTGAATAAGGTAACCATTAAGAATAAATACCCCTTACCTCGTATAGATGACTTGTTTGATCAATTAGAAAGTTCACAAGTATTCTCTAAGAGTGACCTTAGGTTAGGCTATCATCAATTGAAGTTTAAGGATGATGATATTTCAAAATCAGCTTTTCGTACTAGATATGGTCACTATGAATTTCTCGTAATGCCATTTGGACTAACTAATGCACCAACCGCTTTTATGGATATGATGAATAGATTCTTTTGGAAATATTTGGATCCATGTGTTGTTGTTTTCATTGATGACATTCTCATTTTTCTAAGTGTATTAAAGAAAACGAGAAGCATTTAGAGACAATATTACAAATCCTTAGGAAAGAGAAATTATATGCAAAATTAAATAAGTGTGAGTTTTGGATGACTAGTGTTTATTTTCTAGGACATGTCATATCCAAAGAGGGAGTGTTAGTTGACCCTCAAAAGATTGAAGCTATAATAGATTGGCCCAGACCAACTAATGTGAGTGAGATTAGTAATTTCCTTGGATTAGCAGGTTATTATCGAAGATTTATTGAAGGATTTTCTAGCATTGCCAAACCTCTATCTAGGTTAACACAAAAGAAGGTAAAATATGAATGGTCTGAGGAAGCCGAGAAAAGTTTTCAAGAACTTAAGAATCGATTAGTGACTACCCCAATTTTGACTATTCCTTCAGGTACGAAAGGATTGGTGATTTATAGTGACACTTCAAAAAATGGTTTAGGATGTGTGTTAATGAAAAATCTAAAAGCACTTGCTTATGCCTCAAGACAGTTAAAACCATATGAACAAAATTATCCAACCCATGACCTAGAATTAGCAGCTTTAATATTTCCTCTTAAGATTTAGAGACACTATTTATATGGTGAGACTTGTGTGATTTATACGGATCATAAGAGATTAAAATATATATTTACTCAGAAATAATTGAACATGAGACAAAGGAGGTGGTTAGAATTAATGAAGGATTATGATTTGAATATTCATTATCACCCAGGGAAAGCTAATGTAGTAGCTGACGCTTTAAGTAGGAAGCCTACACCAAATTTAACATGTCTTATTACAAACCAGGAGGCTCTATTGAAGGATTTAAGAAATATGGAAATAGATATTCGTATTTATAGTAAAGGTGGAATGATTGCAAACTTACAAGTACAACCCATATTCATGGAAAGGATCAAAATTTCACAAGTAAATGACCCACAAGTGAAGAAGATTAGAGAAGAGGTTATTGAAGGGAAGAGAATGGAATTTGCGTTACGCGATGATATATTGAGGTTTGAAAATAGAGTGTGTGTTCCACATGATGCCCAACTAAAAAGGTAAATTTGGGAGGAAAGTCATTACTCGAGATTCACATTTCATCCCGGAAATACCAAGATGTATAGAGATATTCGAGAAGTGTTTTGGTGGAATAACATGAAAAGAGAGATAGAAAAATTTGTATCTCAGTGTTTGGTCTGTCAATAAGTAAAAGATGAACTTCAAAAACCATCAGGATTACAACAACCCCTACCTATCCCGGAGTGGAAATGGGAACATATCACTATGGATTTTGTGACAGGTTTACCAAGGAGTTCAAATGGTAATGATTCTATTTGGGTAATTATTAATAGGCTAACTAAATCTTCTCATTTTCTTGCCATTAAGATTACCCATTTTTTTGAAAAGTTAGCTAAGTTCTATGTGAGGGAAATTATTAGGTTTCATGGAACCCAGATTTCAATTGTTTCTGATCGTGACCCCAGATTTGTGTCTCGCTTTTGGAAAAGCCTACAAGTAGCCATGGGAACAAAATTAAATTTCAACATCGCTTTTCATCCTCAAACAGATGTACAATATGAGATAACCATTCAAACCTTAGAGGATATGCTTAGGGAATGTGTGCTTGATCTGAAAGGGAATTGGGGTGATCATTTACCGTTAGTGGAATTTGCGTCTAATAATAGTTATCAAGCAAGTATTCAAATGGATCCGTATGAGTCACTCTATGGTAGAAGGTGTCGTTCCCCTACATGTTGGGTAGAAGTTGGGGAAAGAAAATTATTTGGACCAGAATTCATTCAGATCACAACAAAGAGGGTGAAATTAATACAAGACCGACTTCGAATCGTTCAAAGCCATCAAAAGAGTTATGTTGACAATCGACACCAATATTTAGAATTCCAAAAGGATATTATGTGTTCTTGCGAGTGTTGCCTGCAAAGGGAGTAATACGATTTGGGAAGAAAGGGAAGTTGAGCCCAAGATATAGAGGACCTTTTGAAATCTTTGAAAGGATAGGAGATGTTGCGTATAAAATAGCCTTACCACCGGAACTCTCAAGTGTACATAATGTCTTTCATGTATCAATGATAAAGAAATATGTCCCAGATCCAAAACATATCTTAAGTCATGATCCTCTTCAAGTTAGAGAAGATTTGTCATACATTGAGCATCCAGTGGAAATTTTGGACCATAAAGATCAAATATTACGAACCAAGGTTATTCCACTAGTTAAAGTATTATGGCGGAATCATTCTGTTGAAGAAGCAACATGGGAGTGGGAAGATGAAATAAAGGATCAAATCCATACCATTTTGGAAATTAATGTATGCAAAGTTTCGGGACCAAACTTTTTATAAGGACGGTAGGATGTAATGACCCCACTTTTATATATATTGTTTGTTTTTAGACTCTTGTGTTACTTATTATCCTATAAATTTCGTATTATTAAATAAGTGGTATTATTGGCTCTCAATATAATAAGCCCCATTTTTAATTACGAAGAATCAATTGTAAACTGGATCAAATCGAATTCTTATGACATATCTTAAGGTAAATAATAAGTTTTGGGGTAGAAAATATAATTTTATGAAACTTAAAGGACTAAAATAAAAATATAAAATGGGACATTTTGTAAATAAAATATTTTCAAGGACTTCTAAGAAATATTCAAAACATATAGTGTGAAATTACCAAACTACCCTTCTTGTGTAAAATGACCCTTATCCGCTTATCACCTTTCCACCACGTGCTGGTCACTTCCACCTTACACATGTCATCTTTAGAGAGAAATCTAAAACACTTGTGATCATTTGGTGATATTAACACTGCAAGACCACTCCGGATCGTGACACCTCGGTGTTGAATCACCACTCCCAAAAGCCTAGTCATTAGACACGTGTCAACACCACAATACTTTTGAAAACCTATAAATAGGGCCTTAGGATTCATTTGAAACTCACACCAATTCCTTGAGAATTATAGTAAGAAAGAGTGATAGAATGCTTGAGAAATATCTTAAGAAGGAGTTTTATAATTTCGAAGAAAGAATTCATTTCGTAGGTATGATTTTATTTAAATGTTATAATGTATTTTTATAGTTTTAATTTTGTGTTTTATAGCTCTACTTAGTAGTTATGCTGGTAAAATACACTAAGGAGTTCACTAATCAAAACTTAATGTTCAGAAGAAATTCAAGTTGATTTTATTTTCATGTAAACTTGTTTGAAAATATATATACGCTTTTAAAAAAATGATTTTTTAAAAGTAATTGCTCGTTATTATGGAATCCCATTTAAGTAATTCCAAAGTCAGGCCCGGTGAAATTCTGTCTAGATGAGATGGTATTTAAGTGGTTTCCCTGTGACCCTCCGTCTCTACTAGGAATGAATCTAAAAATGTTTTGTCCAGAGGAGATGGTATTTAAGCGGTTCCCCTGTGACCCTCCATCTCAACTGGGAATCGACTGATTAGGAAGAACTACGAAATGAATCCTTTAATTACGATTAATGAGTTTTAAAACTTTAAAAAATTGTTTTTAGTAATCCTTTGAAACAAGTTATTATTAAAATACAATATGTAGACTCGACCTTGTTTAGAATGTATACTTAAACCTTTATCATATTTGTTAGATTAATGTGCGATCGAAGACTCATTATCTATAATTTCAACCTCTATTTTAGGTGAGTACTCTATGCAATTTCTTGCGCATTTTGATTTTATTATGTTATGCAAACTATGTATATTTTTTGAAATGATTTTATTCTCAAAATGCATCTGATACCGATGATTCTGTCGTTTGTTATATGTTTATAGCTCTCCATATAAACATCTGATTTGAATTCTAAAATTATTTATTAGGCCTATGGAAACTCTCTTGCTATGTTGACCTTGACTACCAGGTGGAAATATTTGGGTGGTACCTTCCCAGCTGGTTTATCGCTGGTGCGTCCTAAACAAGGCATTGTTCCAGAAATCATGATTATCTGTCTGTGATGTTACCGGGTGGAAACATTTGGTAACACTATATGTTTGAGTATTAGAGCATACATGGCCACTAAAACTGAATAATTGACATATGCTCAATTATTTTAACTACTATGTTCTGAACTGTTTATTCTGAATATATATATTGTCATTTAATTTATATATATTACTTGAAATTCCTATCTTAATGTATTTACTTTCTGTTCTAAATTGAATAGGTATCAATTTTCTGAAAAACCCTGGAATGTCTGGAGATTGAATCTCATTCGGCTTTTAGCTGACATTGTATAAATAACCATTTTTCAGGAAATAATTAAGCTCGTGGATGGAACGAAAAATGACTATATAAAAGATTGAGATTTTAAAGCTCTTTTTGTTACCTTAAGTAAAAGTTTGTTTAATTAGATAGAGCATGTTTAGCTCTTTGTGTCAAGTTGTAACTCGTTGATATTTTAATACAAATGAATTTCCCTTTAGAAAGCTCTGATGATGTAATTCCTTGACTTTCAGTATTTTACGATTCATAACCATGTGATTATACTTCCGCCACATATATTTTAAAAGAAAAATTTGAAGGCCAGAATATTGGATGCCTTGGTGGCATGTCAAGACACTCGTTCCCTACTATTTTTGGGTCGGGGTCGTGACATGGGAAATTTAATCCTTTCTTAGATTATAGAACGAAATCCATTGGTACTACTATATTCATTTTTGTCTGTTAGTATTTGATTATTGCAAATGGTGTTTGTCTCCTTTCTTAAAAACACAAAGGGGAACTAGTAATTTTTTATCAAATAATGATACGAGTAAAAAAATCTCCTCAAAAATCTTCATAAAATTTGATGTGGATTTCACTTATTCTCTCATCTACTTATTAAACATTTCCTTGTTCTATGGTGTCCTACTAGGGCACCAATAACACTATATTTTGTGGAGATTTTGTGGAGTTACTTTGTACCCATAGCACCACTCTTGTTTATCACATGCATGAGTATAGATGTGAGATACAAACACACACACACACACACACACACACACACACACATATATATATATATATATATATATATATATATATATATATATATATATATATATATAGAGAGAGAGAGAGAGAGAGAGAGAGAGAGAGGGGGGGGATTTCATGAGGTTTGCTAATTTAAGGTCTGTGAATGAGGTCCATTTATTTGAAATAGTAAAAAAAAAATTGGGCTGTTTTTTTAATGATTTTTAAACATTTCAGTAAGGTCGTATAAAAAAAATCAGTCCAAAATGAATTTTTTTACTATTTTAAAAAATAGGGTAAAACTTTGTCAGTTTTTAACAGTTTAAAATAACTTAAAAACTAACACAGTTTGATCGATTTTTTTAAAATAGCAAAAAAAATTATTTTTAACAAATTATTTTTTCATGATCCTACTGAAATGTTTAAAAATCACATAAAAAAATGAGGCTGAAAATATTTTTTTTTACTATTTAAAAAAACTGAATTTCATTCAGGGACCTCAAACAGAGACCACACTTAATCATTTCCCTATATATATATATATGCCCACTCTCCTTTATTTTCTGAATCAATCGAAAGCCTATGCTATGATTGGAGTATATAGATGTCAGTGTAATATTTTTTTGAATCTGTACTAATCCGTTTTTTGCAGATTTTTTGGAATAATGTCAACCTTTGAAAAGACACGAGTGCATAAATCCTCTTACATAATCAATTTTTCATTGTGTAGACTACAACTATATCATTCCTATTCTCTAACAAATATATTTTTTTATTCCTACAAATAGAAGGCCAAGAGAAGAATTGAAAATAACAACTTCTAACATTTACAAAAGCAGAAAGCAATTCAAGAACTCATTCTCAGTAGCTAAAATAAAGAAAAAATACTTAAAAATTAAGAGAGACACTCAGATTTAAAATATATTTTTACTGAGTTGTCAACACACAAAAATTTATTGTACACATCAAAATATTGTTGAAGCTCTATTATAAAGCTTTTGGGTTTAATTTGTATCTCGGATAGCTTACGTGGTTTGTACACAGTGACTTGATGCAACCCTTATTGGATCACATTAGTGGAACTTAAGAAGTCTCGGTTAACTTGAAGGGTGGACATAGGCTCACCGTTTTTTAGCCGAACTACTATAATTTTTGTGCAGTTCTTTATTACTTATTTATTATTTTTATCGTGCTCTTCATTTAGTCCTTTTATCAATTACGAATTTCTTAAATATTTTTTAAAAATAATTAATTAATTAATATCTTAATCAATTAATTTTCAGAATAAAATCAATAGATTTTTTTACCTAAGTCAAAAGGTTTGTAAAATCCCAATTCATCCCCCTCTTGGGCATCTTTTTAGGCAACAACCTTTGTTTGAAAATCCCTTAAAATGTAGATATGTGCTTACGTATAAAAATGGTGTTATTGAGAGGTGTAGGAATGTCACTAAACAAGTGTGGGCACGAAAAGGTGCATGTGTGTGATTATCTATATGGGGAACGAGAGGCCTTTAATGTATGTATATATGCGAGAAGTCTCGATTTGTGTATCGAAATATGATTAAGGTGTGTAGGTGTAACATGAGGCCATTAGTATTTACGGTTACAATGTACGTGTTTATAATATTTGTGTTATGTTGATATGAGTGATAAGTCGCGACTAAAAATAGTTGGATATCTCATTTGTAGTGACGGATAGGGTGAAAGATGGAAGCATCTCTTTGGGGAGAATACATTTATAGACATATTGTAAGGACGTGTTCTCATGAGAAGGATTCGGGATTGTTCCTAATTACTCATGTACCCATGAGATCAAAGCATATGTAGCTCGGTGTGCGATTTGTGTGTATGAATTGAAGAGTTTTTGTTGTGCTGATATCCATGAGAAGTTATGGTTTGATATAGTTTGGTATCTCATTGGGTGTGAGAAGTAAAATTCAGATATTGAAAAATCTTCTGAATGTGATATATTAAGAGATATATTAAGGAGTAAATTTGAGAGATGGAAGTATATCGTGAATTCAATAAATTAAGATATACATTGAGGAGGGTTGTGATCATGAGGGAAGCCTCTGTATTGCGCCTACGTACTTAGGGGCCCTAGGATCATAGCATATGTAGTTCGTTCAATAAGGGAGGGGGAGATTTTCATGTTGGAATTATACGGACACCATGTTTTAGAAAACCCTCACTATTTGCGAGGTGCAGAGTTGTGTTAAATATGTTATGTTTTAGGGCCGATATGTCCGATTTTAACCTAACACTTTAGAGTTGGAATGGACCATAAGTTATTGACAAAGATCTGAGTATTTGATATCGACTGGATAAAATCCCAGAGGTGTCAAGGGGCCTCTGGTTGGTCTGATGTGATGAAGATGGTTATTTTGAGGGGGAAGAGTTTGAACTAGAAATGGATACATCCTTAAAGATAATATATCCAGATATTTATTATATGGATTAGGCTCACAAGTGATGCTCAATATTGCATCTACATATTAGAAAATTTATAAAATTAAAGCCTACGTAGTTCCAAACCCGGGAGTGGGTGTGTGCGTCTGTTTACGTGTACATGCTTAGGGAGGCCATGTGTGAACTATACAAAATTATGGTATTTACGGAGCCTAAGAGTCTCGAGTAACCCTGCTCACTGACACCTTCTTGAAAACTATTTTGAAATGTAGGAAAAATGTGTTTTCGTGTCTTACTTAGTTATAACAATTTTTATTAGTGTCTTTAGCACATGAATATTTTTTTATCTTGACAAATTAGAATATTGAAGAATTTCCATTCTTTAAAATATAAATGTTATAAATTACATGTTTGGTCCCCTAGTGCGGGCCAAACTATATTATCACACAAATATGTACATTTCTATATTGCAATATCTATTTAATATTAGGCCCATGTTTTCTTTTCAATATTTACCATTGTAGATTCATCTGAATTTTCATGAGGGGATGTCAACTTTGAGGTGGTACCTTTGGAAAAAGCTTTATTTGGTGAGGCCCGAATTACAGAATGTGTATAGAGGTATGGCTCTCTTCGTTGGAGGAAGCAACTTTTTTAACACTCAGAACTTCACCTAGAACTTCACCCAGAACTTCGTACATAACTTAAGATACTTGGATGCTAGGGATTGGAGAATACTTAGAAAATAGAATAAATGTTGTATTTTAGGGATTATTTCCCAATGGATTGGACCCCTATTTATAGGAACTGAAATTTACCTTTAAATGACAAGATTAATTGCATATTTAACAGCGCAGTTAAATCTTTAACTAACTGGAGATATAGTAAAAGATTTGGGGGACAATTGTCCAAAACATTAACCACGCAGTTGAATACTTAGACACACAGTAAAATTTTAATGCAACTTTCCAGATACACAATAAGTACTTTTGATTTATGAACACGAAGATAAAAAGTTATACGTGCGGTCAAATTTTAACCACGTTGTTAAATGATGTCTTGAGCACTTTTTCAAGTAGTTATGTGATTTTGTTATGCTTTTATGTATTTATGGGAGTGCACAAATATTTTTTTGGATATTTAGGATTTGTCCTCCCTAAAGTTGAGATTTTTAGGATTTCATTCCTTGTGAATTTAGAAGGCCCGTGGTTGAAGAAATGAAGCTCAATTAAGGATTACGGGATCCGCAACTTCCATCTTCACCAAGATAATGGGCTTAGCCTAACCACCCAAGGATACATTAGATGCCTAGTAAAGCTCTCACAACTAGTTTGTGAGGTAGGTAGAAGGTACATACACTATTCTACATATCGCCACCACTTTCTTCCACTTCCATTAAATGATCTAATCCATATTTAATACTAATATTGACTACCTTACACCACCTTTAAGACTTTTACCAACACTCCATCATGTTCCTGTATCCATCAGACCTCAGGGTCACTCTGCCAATGTTGTTGTAGTTCACTTATGCCCTTTCTAGTGGGATACCTATACATTGAAGACTTTTTAAGGGTTGAATATCATCAAGAAATCATCATGAAATTACTAGAGCAACTAGTGAAAACTTATTTCTTATTCATTTATCATTTGGCATTCGAAAACCCATTGTCGGTTATATGTTGCAAAAGGATGATACCATTTTCATGCTCACATACTTTTTATCTTCTATTGAGAACCAAACTGAGATAAGAAACCCCTCGAGGAGTACATAAGTTACTCCCAAATGGTTGTTTTACTAGAGACAAAGACCGCAAAAACCCTAGATTTATTTGGCCAAAGCCAAAGAAGGCTCTAATTATAATACCTTAACTTACAACTTAACAAAAAGAGCAGCATTGAACATAAAGAAGGTGTGACCTTCTACAGAGGTCCCTAACCACTACAAATCATTGTCTTTCACTTTGACACAACTCCTTACTACCCGGTCTGAGGTCCTATATGGAGCACCTGTTCGGGATTAAGTCTCCAAAGGGAAATCTAGCCATCAGATAGACACTATTTGTGGGAACGATTGTTACTTGAATTCAAAATATGAAAGAAGTTTCATATTCATCAAGAAGACCACAAATACCCAATATCTTATCTTCTTAAAGGACGCTGAGACTTTTAGGAAGGAGCTTTATGATAAGATAAATTATTTTATCTGCATGCTTTCTTTACCCTTAGTGGTGGAGGAACTTGGTAGGATTGAACACAACATGGGAGGGGGAACTACCCTAAAGGTGTGGCCCAAATCCCTTAAGTGTTAGTGACTCACAACCTTGTTAGGGATAACTTCTCACTCATCGATGATTAGTCTCATAGAGTCTCCAGGGTTGCAAGATCCTGGAATGATGAAAATAAACAATTAAAGACATGTTCGAGAACTTACTCAACTATTATAAGACTCAAACTCCCAATACAATGTATTTATATCTCCAAAAGAGTCTGTCTTTTTTCTCCAATGAGGTTCAATATTATGTTCTTACCTCTAAGTGGAAGATTCCCATAATTTATCCCTTCGATGGGTCCAAAGATCCCATTGAGCCTATGAAAACCTAGAGATTTATTATGCTTCTATAGGACACCCTATATGAGGTTTTTTATATATATCTTCCAACCACTATAAGGGGAAAAAATTGGCCCTTTTTTTGCCAAGATCAAACCATGAACCATATTTAGCTTTACTGAGATAGAAATATCTTTTGTATCCACTCTATCAGAGATGAGAAAATGAGGAAACTAATAGATCGTTTATTCCATTTTAGACAGAAATCATGAGAAACTCTTAGGGAATCTATGAATAGGTTTAACCAAGAAAACTTACAGGTCAATGACCTAAATGACACCGTTTGTGTGGCCTCTTTAATTTTAGGCCTCACTCTCTAAGCTTTTTTCTATGGTTTTTCAGCAAAATACCTATTGTCCATGAATGATATACTAGATAGAGCTCTTATATGAATGATGATGAGGTTATTAGTACCAGACGTACGATGGATTCCCCCAGCAAAGGAAGAGTAAATAGGTTTTCTTACACCTAGAGGTGTCCCGTGAGTCTAAGAAAAATGAGGGAAAGAGAAAAGGTAACCTAGAAGAAAAGAACTTCACTCCCCATATCCACAATAGAGGAGGTCTTCTAAACTATAGAGTTGCAAGACCTTTTGGTAGTGATTGTTTCTAACCCAAGGAAGAAATCGAAGGAGTCAACAAATTGGGGTATCTCAAGTAATTTTTTTTCCATAGATGCTAGCAAGGCTCAATGGAACAATAAGAACAAAGATGCCTAAAAAACGTGTAGAGTTGTCTAGTTATATGGTCAAATGTAGAATCTATAGATTAATTAAGAAACACACCAAATTCAATTTAATTCGATTTTTATCTTGATTAATTACTTGAGCCTAAAAATGGAACATAATGAATCTAAGTATAATCAAACAAACCACAATATGAGATATGAGGAGAAAACCCTTTTTAACACTTTTACATCTAAGTTATTATAAAAAAATATAGGCAAACTTGTAAACATAGACACCACTAGATATCGCAGTTATATATCATTCCTTGTTGATAACAAAAATTGGTACAAATTCAGTACTCTCCACATAAAGGTTAACTTACCTTGATGTCCACCAATCAACCTTAGGAAACTCTTTTCCTATCTTCACCAATGAAGAATGAATTCCACAAGGATTAGAACAAGGGATGTTTTCTTGAAGGTCTGATAAGGTGATTACAAAAAATATAAGGTGTTTATATATGACAAAATCAAAGTGTTTGATCATAAAAATATGTGTGAAAGGCTACCAAAGAAATGCAAGTTCATATATCTTTAAATAGGGAGAAAAGTCTTCAAGAGAGAGACTTGAAAATATTGCATTTCAAATCAAGTAAAAAACAAAATTTTGACATCTCATTCGAACAAGTTCCAGTTAATTCTAAAGGCCTATGGAAAGTTGTTAGGACGACATCAAATGACATTCTAGTGCGATGGTGAAATTGGTTTGTTTGAAGATTTGTCTGAACCACAGATATTTAACGATACCTTTAGTACCTCTCTCTAACGAATTGCCTTAAGTGGAATTTTTTATTATAATCTTTTGAAAAATTATTTTATGTTTTCAAATGATTTTAAAAAAAGTTAAACATAATCGTTACACAAAATTAAATTCACATACCTTCTCCCTATGTTGTAATGATGAAATTAACTCTTTGATCTGCAATTATCGTGTTTGGTCATTAACTTATCTTCAATTGAAGTATTAAGAATGTAAATAATGTTTAAGTGGGGTGTAATGTAGAATGTAAAACTAAAACATAATGAGAATTCATAGAACTTGCCCTTATAAATCTCACCATTTGGCTTTTCTGGTGTGAAATAAAAAACGAAAAAAAAAAAACTAAAACAAGTTCAACTAATGTCCCTCCCAAACTCGAAAAGAAAAAGGCAAATTTGTCTTTGTCTCTACTTAATATCTTTATCTATTAGTCCGTCATTTCATCAATGCATACAAATACCAACACACCTGAAGCAAAGAACGAATAATACATTACATGGAGTTTCGAAAAAATGAAACTTCCCCCATAATATGTTCTCCCCTTTTTATTTGTAACAGACAGAGGGTTAGAAGATAAACCTGAAAATTTAGCATCACATGGAAACCCATTTGAAATATCATCATAAATTATAGATAATTAATCATATGCGATGAAACTTCAATAAACCAACAAACTATTTTTGAAAATTTTAAATTTTTTTAGTATAAAAATAGACATATAAGTACAAACAAACACACCATGGAATAGCATAAAAAACATCTGAATCATGAAAATGGAATGAAAGAGAGTAAACTTAATGAACGAGAAATTCAACATAGGTATACGTAGTGATTTTGCATGAAGCCAAAGAGACACTCCTAAGGAAAAAAACTTAATTACACCTTTGGTGTAAAATTATTGAACTAAGTGAAATTGACTCAAATCATACAAAATGTCATGAATTTAAATGTTTCTCAAATCAATAACGCCAAACTATTTAATATTTTTTGAAGAATTTGTTTCTACAAACCCATTGATCATCAACTTGTAACACCATCAAAATATCACATTTGAAGCATAAAATTTCAAAATTTTTGAAGGAACCATATTAATCATTTTTAATGAAGCATTAATGAAATAATATTGGCCTTGGTACTTTTGTTTTATATCCTAAATAAATATTTAAGGCTCTTACCAATGGTGGCTTTTAATGCAAAGAAGACTACTTCTTTCGTATCTCCTTTCAATTGCTTAAACATAAATCAATTGTTTGATAAAAAAATCCAGTCAATAAATTTTACATGAACAATTAGTTCTTAGTATATTTGGTTCGTTACTACACATGATTGAGATGAGAACATCCTATTCAACATATGACAAGCAAGAAAAATATTCAAAAGTCTGCGCATGTGTGCAATAAAGTCTATATAATTAGTCTAGCATGAAGGAAGTAATCAATAATGAATGATGCAAAGATAAATATGAATTATTAAGAAAAAAATGAAGCCAAGTCTCATAACTCCATTATTAAGTCACATGAATGGATGGAATGAAATTGTGATTCCAACATCTTAAATGCGCATCCATATATAGTGTAAAAATAATTGCAAAAATCTTTTTCAATTTTTGAATTTTTTTTTATCAAAATAAAATCTTTTTGAAATTTTTAGGAAAATTTTCTAAATGAAAATAAAATATTTTTGGATTTTGCAAGATATGAACACAAGAATGGAATCTAACTTTAGGTGCAAATGATAGCAATGTGAGGATCACCCCAAATTAGAAACAATACCTAAACTTAATCAATGGAGAAAAACCTAAAGACTTTCTAAAATCCTTAAATCTAAGTGCATCTAATGGTTTGGTAAAATGTTTAACCAATTGATGTTAAGTACTCACGAAGATTAAGGAAATGATCTTCTCTTAAATAAGACTAAGAAGAAAGTGCTCATGAATTCTAATGTGCTTTGTACGGGAATATTTGATTGGATTATGATAAATATGGACTGCACATATATTATCACAAGAAATAGCCATCATTCCTTGAGTAATGCCATAATTTTGTGACATATGATTCATCCATAAGAGTTGTGTTCAACAACTCCCGACAGCTATGTACTTAGCCTCTTCTATGGATAAAGGAAAGGATTTTAGATTATTTCTTAACTATGAGACAAGAGCACTCCAAAAGTAAATGCATATACCCAATGTGCTTTTACAATATTAAACATTTTCGGCCCAATTGATATCCAAATAATCCAACAAATGGTCATCGGTATCAAAGGAATACCAAATGTCATACGAAATAGAGCCACTCACATATTTGATGATACATTTAAGTGGGTATACTTAGTAATTTGTACGAACTCCAACACTAATCGGGATGGGTAGCGGTCAAGGAGAGGAGACTACATATCATAATCCTATAGAGTGTTTGTCCTCCTTCCTTACCTAAATTCTATTTCCTAGTCTCTGTCGAGGAACTCATGAGTGAGAGAGAGTTCTTAGCGGAGTCTAAATCAAACATATTCACTAGATCCTTAGAATATTTAGATTGATTCCCATTATTGAGTTGATGCACTTGGAGACTTAGAGAGAAATTAAGTTCACCAACCATACTAATCTCAAATTCAGTCTTTTCTCCTCTGTAATAGTGTGAGCATGTGTGAAATATGTGGATGTAAAGACTATGTTGTCCACATAGACTTGGGCAACTAAGATAGCACCACCCGCTCTCCTAACACCTAACTTCGTATCATCTCCCCCTCTCTTAAAGCCATGAACTAACAGATATGAAGTTAGCCTTTCGTACAAAGCACGAAGTGTTCGCTCTAAACCATATAAGACCTTATTTATATGAAAGACGTGTCCCGAGTTCTTTGGGTCTTCAAATCCCGTTGCTTGTTCCATGTAAATATCCTTCGTAATAATGTCATTAAGAAAGGCACTCTTGCCATTCATTTGGTAAATCATAAATCGTAGATGACATGCTAGGTGAGTAGTGAAGGTACGGACTAAAGCCTAGCAACAAGAGTAAATATCTCATCAAAGTCTACACCCTCAACTTATGTATACCTTTGAGCGATCAACGTAGCCTTATTGCAAATAATGGTACCATTATTAACTACTTATTTTTGTACACGCATTAGGTGCCAATCACATTAGTCTCTCTAGATCGAGTGACTAATCCCCTAATGTTATTCTTTCCATATTGAAGAAACTCATCTTGCATAGCACTTATCCAATGCTCATCCTTAAGTGTTTTCTTCATATTCGTGGGCTCGATGGTGGAAGTGTAATAAAATTATCTAACCATATTCTCTAGTGGGCCAGAGTATTGAAACCTACTGTGGGATAATCAAGTATTTCAGTACGACCATGACTCTTTAGAACCCAAGAGGGTGGATCCTCTTTGACAAGATTCGGGTCCATTATGGTAGTTTGGACAACAATGGAATCATCAATAGGGGGTGAATTATTCTCACATGTAAGATCATGATCAATAAACGTAACTGGTATATCATATCTAATCATGACATTTATCGATTCCATGTTCTTATAGCTTCTAAGGTTAAACATCTTATAAACTCTACAAGTTGATTAATACCCTAAAAATATTCCCTCATCACTTTTAGAGTCAAATTTTCATAAGTTCTCTCTATCTCTAAGGATATTGCAAGGACTCCCCAAAACTCAAAAATACTATAGGTTGGGTTTCTTAAATATCCACAACTCATATGGAGTGTAAAATGTTTGTGAATGAAGATAAACCTTATTCATCATGTGTCATGCGGTGTTAATCACCTCTGCCCAAAATGGTCTATGTATGTTCCTACCAAAAAGCATGGATCTCCTGATTTCTTGGATAATCAACTTTTCTTCTCATTAATCCTATTTTCTTGAAGCTTGCCTATACCATCGCAATATGACCCCAATGATGGCATCGATAAACCCCATGTAATTTTCAGTTATCAAACTTTTGATGGAAATATTTCTCTTACTTTGAAGTATACACCACTTAGTTGTAAGAAAATCCAAAGAATTGGACTTTTCCTAAAGAAATCCAATAATGGGATATCTCGAAAAGTCATCTAGCACCACTAAAATGTACTTCTTACAACTAACACTCTCTGTGCGCATTGGACCCATAAGATCCATGTGTGTCAACCTTAACACACATGAGGTGGTAATAGTATTCAACTTGGTATGGAGATTTTTTTTTATTTCCTTTGTTAGCAAGGACTACAAATTGAGGAACTTTATTTTTTAAGTGATTGTAAGGCAAGAACTAGGTCTTTTTTAACTAACCTCGCAAGATGTCCCAAATTAATGTGACCTAATCATTTATGCCAAAGGTCTATGGTGGAGATGTTAAAACTATTTCATATTAAGGGGGACTTGGAAATGATACCATGGAAATTGTCGGTAGTCCTCACACCTTGTAGCAAAACCCGATTGATAAAAAAATGTTACATTTTGATAGATAAACCTTTATTGAAAAGTTAGCATCGAAAAGTTGGCTTACGATTATTAAGTTAGCATTTAACCTTAAATATACAAAACATTGTCTAGCTTAGGCAAGTCAGAAAGCTGTATCCAACCTTGTCTTAATATGCTAGACATACTCCCGTCCCCAAAGGTCACTTTTATTTCCTTTCAATCCATACGGTTGGTAAAATGTGACTTGTCACCGGTCATGTGACACAATATCAAAATACCACTATGCGGTATCTTGATCCTTAAGATCAAAATGACTAACAAGGTCTTTTTCACCATTTCTAGGCACCCAAGTGATGGTAACCTTTAGCTTACCTTTATCATTATTGGCACTAGTCGTTGTGTTGCAAGTGTTTTCAAAAGGGGTATACATCCTTTGAAATTCTTCTATTAAACTTTTAGACGTGTTGAATGGAAACTCAACTTGTTTTCTAAGACTAGAGAGATCTCTATAGCGGTGTTTTGGAGAATGTATATGAAAAACTCTTCCTAGATTGTAGAAAAAGTCCCCAAGGTGACCTATTCGTTTGTAATGGTACAAACATAGACTTGTTAGAGTTGACATTGGTTGAAATGCTAAGGATGAGTTCTCCTTAGTGGGTTAGGTTGAGGCCTATAAGGATCTAAGAAAAACATAAGAAGGAGTTCGTGTGTGCCATTAGAATTGGATACACCATCATAACCTATGCCTTTCCTCTCTTTAAAACCTGAAGCGAGACCTAAAAACATCTTTCCAACTTTCTTGAATGTGTCCTTGAAGGTGATGTTGACCTCTAAGGCATGCTTGAGATATTTATTGAATTGATAAAGATGGTGTTTAAGTTTATCACGAGTCTCTAATGATTCTCAATAATCTTTTGTAAGACTAGACATTTTTTTGGTTAAGAATTTCTTTTCCCTACCGATCGAAACAAGTTGCTCACTCAAATAGAGTCTAACCAAGGCCTAATCATCTCTCAAAACTTTCAACCCCTTCTATAAAAATAACACCCCAGGAGTCAAATTTATATTTTTCTTTTTAGTTTTTAATGACTCGTTGTAAAGTTCGAAGTAAGCATATTGGAGACCACATTCTTCCTCAGTCAAATCATCACCCTCAAACTCTTCGAAATGATTTGACTCATTATCGAAGTTATCATGTTTAAAAATTCTTATCAGTGTGAGACATACTTGAATTGCCAATGTAACTACTATGAATGCGGTGAAGTTACCTCCATGCGGTGATTCATCTCTAGAATTAACCGGCTCAATATGAGTATCAATTGGAGTGGCATTAGAGGTAGCTTTGCATTTGAGTTTTCCTTTCAGACTAATGGGACACTCGTGGGCATTATGACCTTTTCCCTCGCACTCATAACACCTATCTAATCCATCATTCAGAGTATACTTACCTGTAGTTTTATTTTGATCATTCTCAATAAAATTCTTACTCGGTTTGTAATTTTTTATTTTTCTAAAAAAAATGATTTTGAAATTTGGATGAATTTTGATTTTTGAATTTGAGAAATTTTTTGAATTCTTTAGCAAGCAGGGCAAATTCATCTTGATCAAATTCAAATTCGAAGTCAGTGTCCTTCTTTTGCTTGATTTAGATTTTAAAGCTATTCCTTTTAATTTATTTTATTTTGGGTTGTCAGGAACAAGATTAATTTGTAAGGTTGGAGATCAGCTACGAGCTCTTCTAGTCTAATTATGTCTAGAATTCGTAAGGTTCTAAGGATGATAACTTTTTCATTAAAATGAGATAAGAGAAACCTCATTTCAATAATTTTCTCACCCAAATTAAAATTAGGATTCACAATATCAAACACACGAGCATAAATTCTTCAAAAGTTTTTGTTTGAATTGTGCCTATAGTCTCAAGTTGCATGGTGAGGTTTTAAAGTTTAGAAGCTTTGACAACATTGGTATCCTCCTCAGTGATTTGGAATGTATTAGAAGTTTCTTTAAATTTGGTACATGTCATGATACTATGACACCAAAATAACATTCAATCCGGGAGATTTAAAATTATGCAGTTTAATAAAATCATCTTCAGTCCAATTTGCGATCGACGTAAGACTAATACATTATTATTAGTTACAATAGGGGCAGTCCAACCCATTTTAACAATGAGAAAAACGTGCTCATCGATCCATTTGAGAGATGATATCCTTTATATTTTGAGTAAACACGATTCGTTCGAATGTGGCCTATTGTATGAATTCTTCATATAACCACATGGATTAATTTAAATAACTTGTAGAAATAAGCCCTGATAGAAATTTGAAAAATGTGCAGAGTGCAACAGTTATATAGTAAAATGTAGAATCCATAGATTAGGTCATAAACAAACCAAATATAATTTAGTCTAATTTTATCTTGATTATTTACGTTAGACTAAACTTGCAATATAATGAATCTAAATAGAATCAAATAAACCACAATAGGATATAAGAGGAAAAAAATCCCTTTTGAGAAAACCCCTTCTCAATACTGTTACAACTACGGTATTAAAAAACAACATAGACAGACTTATAGACTTTTAATCCACTAAGTATCGCAGGTATGTCTTCTTACTTGTTGATAACAGACAGCGGTGCAGATCCTACAGTGATCCACAATAAGATCCACTTGACTTGGTGTCCACCTATTAGCCTTAGAATACTTATTTCCTATCTTCAGCAGTGAAGAATGAACTCCACAAGGATTAAAATAAGGGATGTGTTTTTTAATGTTTGATAAGGTGATGAAAAAATATCCAACAGGTTTGGATATGAAAATTAAATTATTTTCTCACAAAAATATGTGTTAAAGGCTTGAAAAGAAGTATAAGTTTGTGTTTTTTTAAATATGGAGAAAAGTCTTCAAGAGGTAGAATTGAAAAATTGCATTTAAAATCAAGTAAAAACCAAAATTTTACTTGATCATTCAAATTAACTATACCACATTCGAATGAACTATGGAATGTCATTTATACAACATGGAAGGCCATATCGAATGACATTCAAAAGAGACAAGAAATTTAGGTCATTAGAAGATTCGTTTGAACCGCTGATATCGAATAAGATAAGGAATCTCATTCAAACAACTTTAAGCAACTCGTTCTAATGATCTTCATTAAAAAAAATTTGATTAATTTTTTTTTATAAAATATTTTCAAATAGTTTTAAAATACTCATTAACATAATGATTACACAAAATCATCCTCATATACATTGTCCTTATATTGTAGTGAAGAAATCAACTCTTCGACCTTTGATTGTCACGTTCGGTCACTAACATATGTTCAATTAAAGTCTTGAGAATGTTCATGGTGGTGAAGTGGGGTGTAGTGAAAATTGCGAATCTAAAAATAATGAGCAATCATAAAACTTGCTCATACAATGTCGTCCCATTGGTTGATGTCAACACCATCTCAGAAGGATTTATAGGTGGAGAAATTTTTTCCACTATAATAAAAGATCATTTGAAGATCATGCAGTAAGATGGAACTTAAATTGATATTGTATATTGGTTAATACAAGTCTCCGAAGGAGGATCCCATTATGATTTTACTAGACAATGAACTCAGAAGGATCCCCATTCGATACGATGAACCATTGGTCATCATGATCATTATTGGCTATGAAAATAAATGGATACTAGTTGACAATGGTAACTCAGTTGATATTCTCTTCCTTGATGTTTTGAAGGCTACGAGCTTGACCATGAAATACATACTACCCATAACAATTCACTTGATTTCTTTCAAAGGATAATAAAAATATTCAATGGGGGTATAACACTCTTCCTATTATATTTGACTCCAAATATTATTACTCAACCATTTGGAAAAAAACTCCTAATGGTGGACCTGACCTTAGATTACAATGTCATTATGGGAAGAACCTTGATGAATGAATTGGACGTTGTTTCATCGACCTAGAGGATGATAATGAGGTTACCAACCCCCATGGGTTTAGGAGGAGTCCATGGAGACCAAACTAACGCTAGAGTGTGATGCACTACTTCCACGAGAGAGAAGAAAGGACCTATGGATATAGAACATAAGTTTACAAAGCTCTTAAAAAGCAACAACAAAGATTCTAAGGTCTTCACAAAGGACTTTCCCACTCTATTCGAGTCATCCGAGCCACTATAAGAGAGTATGTGGGTAGAGATATTGAATGTGGATGCCACATATCCACAAGATAAATGAAAAGAGAAAATAAGGTAATCAACTGAAGCTCTCATCACCATTGTATTGATGAAATAGATCCGACTAAGGTCATTCATATCGAAGTTAGCATCATCTCTTCCCTGTATATGTATTTCTTGTATACACTTATGTATTATTAGAGTGGATCCTAAGGTCATAGTCCACCATCTCAACATGCACCCAAAACATAGGATGGTGTGCCATAAAAGAGGTTATTTATCCTTAAAAGAAATAATGTTGCAACCAAAGAGGTCAATAAACTCTTAGAAACCAACCTCATCAAGGAGTCATAATATTCAGAGTAATTAGAAAATGTGGTGCTGGTCCCCAAGTCCAACAAGAAATGGAGGATATGTGTGGACTTCACTAACCTCCATAAAGCTTGTCCAAAGGAATGTGATGTGTTTCCACGCATTGATACTTTCATGAACTTTCTTATTGGACATGAGGTCCTATCTTTCATGTATTCTTATTATGGTTGCAATAAAATCAAAATGGCTTTTTTGGATTAGTAAAAGACCTCATTCATCACTGGCAAAGGTAGTAATTCCTTTTGGTCTAAAAAATGCAGGTGCCATATATCAGAGGGTGGTGAATACCATGTTAAATGATTTTATAGGAAAGTCAATGGAGGTTTTTGTTGATTACATGTTATTCAAAGTTCTGAAGGCTTATATTCATGTTTAGAAAGGAACCAAATGAGACCAAATACAAATAAGTGTTCATTTAGAGAAGCTGGGGAAAAGTTCATAGGGTTAATGGTCATCAGACGTCTCATAGAGGCCAACATAGAGATCATCCAAGGTCCGTGTGATATGGAGTCTCCTAGAAATATCAAAGAAGTTTGGAGTCTTGTTAGAATAATCATTTCCCTAAACTGTTTTATTTCCTAGATGATAGAAAAGTTTATTCCATTCTTTAAGATTTTTAAGAAAGATTTTTAATAACAAAAGAGGCAAAAGAAACCTTCCAAAAACTAAAGAAGTGTATGGGTTACCTACCATATTGTAAGAACCATGAAAGGTAGGGATTTTTACTTATACATTATTGCTTCCCCTACCATAGTTAGTTCAACATTAATCAGAGACGATTATTTGGTACAATTCCTAGTGTACTACATTAACAGATATATATATGGATCTGGAAGAAAATAACCAAAGATGGAGAAGATATCCTTCTAACCAATTGCCTCATCTAGACACCTTAGGCCTTACTTCAAATCTTACGTCATAGTGGTCATAGCAGATCAACCGCTCTGCCGGATCTTGAACAAGCTTGGAGCCTCACGGAGTCTTGTCAAATTGTCTATGGATTTGGGAGAATTTAACATCAAGTATCATCCAACGAATTTCATCAAAGGTCATACCTTAGCCGATTTTATGCATAATTAAACAACCTAGAAGAGATAGAAGAAGAGTCACAGAGCTCAGAGAAGGAAGTAACTATTATAAAGAAGCCTAAGCTCCTCCTGTTTCAAGACATATACCCCAACTTCTACTAATGTGAATTATAGATGGATTTTCCAGAATCTTAGGAAGTATTTTCTGAACTACACTTGTGATCCAGGAAGGAGGTAAAATCTCTTTTTACATCTACTTTGAATTAAAAGACTTTGATAATGACACAGAATATGAAACCCTGGTAGTAGTCCTAGGCTAAACTATCCACTTAAAGGTAGAGCAAGTTATCGTTATTAGTGACACCCAATTGGTAGTCAATCAAATCATTGGAGTATATGAAATTAAAGGTAATCACATGGAAGGATATTTGTCAATTGTTAGAGATATCATCCACAGAATACCAAGATTCAATATTAGGAGAGTCCCTAGAGCAGAGAACTCAAAGGTTGATCATCATGAAAGAGCTGCCTCCTTAAACGAGGTTCACCTAAATGTCTTATCACATTGGACCAACGAAGCATTACCTAACTCTAGATCAACATTTCTTTAAAAGAACAAAGCTAAAACTAGACACCTCCAACCACGGGATACTTCAGAGATATAAGTCTCAGCAGAGATAAGATCTAAGCCAAATGGATGAAGTCTTTTGCAATAAGATACTACATAGAATATGGGGTACTATTTAATAATGGGTTCTCGTTAGCATTTCAACGATGTATTAGTCCTTAGGAGTCCATTTATGTTATAAGAAATACCTAGGAAGGTTTCTATGGTGACCACACTAACCCCAAGAGCTTATTCTACAAGGTCATCAGACAAAGGTACTTATGGAGAACCTTTGAAAAATAAGCTAAAGATTTAATGAGGCATTATGAGAAGTGTCTACTGTTAGCCTTAATCCAAAAGCATTAATTACAAAAATGGCCCAATTCTAAGAAAATGGACATTTGCTCAATAGGGAGTGGATTTGGTAAGGTATTTACCTCTTAAAAAATATTAGAATAATGTATGCATTATGGAAATTGACTATTTAACAAAGTGGGTTGAGGTTGATCCCTTAGATACCATTAAAGATAGGAAGACAACCAATTTTTTGTTAAAAATAAATCATTTATAGGTTTGGGTTAGCAAGGGCCATTGTCTTAGACAATGGGGAGCGGATTGACAACCTCACGTTCAAAGAGTTTTTCTCATATTATGGGATTAACAATAACTATTCTTCAACCTATCATCCACAATAAAATGGGTAGGTGGTAGTGACGAACACGACCATATTACAAAGTCTAAAAAAGAGGATAGATATGCCCAAAGTCCATTTGTCTAAGGAGTTGTTGCGCATATTTTGGACCTATCGGACCACTATCAGATTTCACAGTAGAGAATCTTCTTTCGCCATGACATATTTCACTAAGGCTATCATAGATGCTGAAATCAAGAATATCATTAGATGACCTAGAAGAATGCCACAAAGCTTCCTTAATCCGAATGTCTACTTACAAGTAAAGGAAAATGTCTTACTTTAATAAAAAAGTTTAACATCGAGAATTTCAAGTAGGTAACATTGTCCCAAGGTAGGCCACAATTGCAACAAAAAATCCAAGTGAGGGGAAATTAGACCCCAAATGTAAAGGCTCCTATGTGGTTGCCAAAATTTCTAGGCTAGAATGAACTCCTTGAATGATATGGAAGGATACGAACTTCCTTACCCTTGGTACATATATCATCTATAGAATTTTGTACAATAATGTACTTTTATAATACCAAATTTAAGCATTGACTTTTCAAAGGTTCACAACACCTTTATCTTCACCATTGCAAGGGAAGAGGTCCTAAGGCCTATAGAGACCATCATCAGGCTACTGCTATGCCTTGAAGATAATGTTGTTTTGTTTAAGGTACACCAACAGAATCAAAGTTCCAATAATCCTCACCATTGCCCTAAAATGCTCAATTATTCCATTACATCTCAAGAACCAAGCTTATAGACCCTATCATTGATAGGCCCTAGCCTCAGACCCATACAATAAACCTTATTATGATGAGAACTAACCTCTAAAGGTCCAATGTCCCCTCTTCCAAGGAAATATCATCACGGGAACCATAGTACCATCCTAAGGGGGGTCTCCACTAGTTACAGACCCCCCATATTTCTTTCTAAGCTCCTACAACTTCTTTAGCAAGTAGGTATAAAGTACAATAACTGTTATACCTAGCACCACCATGACCACTTACTACCACTAGCATTGATGAATACCATCCACATTAAATGCTCCCCTAAACTAACTTACACCACCATCAAGACTTTCTCCTATATTCCACCGTGCTACTGTGGCCATCAAACCTCGAAGAGGCACTAACTGTGTTGTTACAGTCCACTCATTCTCTATCCTAGAGAACACACACACACACACACACAAACATATATATATATATATATATATATATATATCCCTCTTGGGCACGTTCCTCTCTTGGAGGCTTGCGAATGGATGAGAGGCATCAAATAAAAGTTGGAAAATTGTCAAATAAGCTGAACAATATTTTTTTGCTATCATGCACTCTATCAACTTAGTGTTGATAGAAAAAAATATGAATATTCAAAGATTATATACTATGTTGAGTCCTAAACTATGATAGAAAATCCTTAAAGAATTCCATTTGTTACTTTCCATGGACCTCTCGATTAGTGATGAAGATCATAGATATCTTAGAATCTCTTGTATAAAGCCTAAGAGGCCTACGAATTGTTTAAATATCACTTATAATATAATATACAGTGAAACACATTACACAACGTGTGTTGGATCCTCAGTTTAGGTCAAAACCACATTACATAATTTCCTATATTCTTCTGACTTCTCCTCATTAACCTGTTTGAGGTTTTGTGGGGAGAACCTATTAGGTTCAAGGTCTCAAAAGATTTCAACACCCACTAGTTTGGCGCCGTCTGTGAGAATAAAAGTTCCATTGAATAAAAATCATATAACTTTTCTCTCATTGGGATGACTACAAACACTAAGTTAGCTTGACTTTTTAAGATAGTGGAAGCCCATCAAAAGGAGTTTCAAGAAGCACTCAATGACATTCTCAGGGGTCTTCCTTAACCACGTCTAGTGGAAGAACTGAATAGATCAGAACATTGAGGAACATAAGAAAACAATGAGCCCCGGTTAGAGGGAGAAAATGACCAGGTAGATATAACTAGAGCTGCACAATAATTGGTGACTCGTATCCCAATTAGGGATAGGCTATGACTCCCAAGAGATCAATCTTAAGGTGGTTTTAGGGTATTTAGGACCTAGGATAATGAGATCAAGAAGATTTAATACTGATTGGTGAAATTACTTAACCAATACAAGATGCAAACACCCAATATAATAAAATTTTCCCTCCGAAAGACACTATCTACAATTTCTAATGAAGTTCAATAATATGCTCTCCTCCAAAATAGAAGATGACTAGTATCGAACCATTTTATGTGTCCAAATATCACATAGATTACTTGGAGACCTATAGTTCCCATATGCTTCTCAATGATACCCCATATATGGTCTTATATAGAGCCTGTCCAACCAATTTGAGGGGGATGACCGGGAGTTGGTTTGTTAATATCAAACCAGGGACCATTGGAAACTTTATGGAGATGGTTAGGTATTCTTTCGGCCACTTCATTAGTGCTCAAAAGATAAAAAATCCAGTTAATTTTCTCCTCCACTTTAGGTAGAAGTCTGATGAAGCCCTCAGAGAGTAAACCAAGTGGTTCAACAAAGAATATCTACAATTTGATGATCTAAATGGTAGTATTTATGTGCTATCTTTTATCTCAGGCCCTAATTAAAGGTTCTGTCGAGGTCTTTCACAAAAAGACCCCATTGGTCCATGACAAAGTTTCTTCAAATATCTTGAAAGTACATGAATGCAGGAGATGCGGTCTCAACAAAGCATTACATAGTCTACCCGTAACAAAGGAGGGGGAAACATGTATTCTTTTGCCTCAGAGTGTTGCTTGAAGAAACCGAGGATAAGAAGATAAATAACAGGGTAAGAAGAATGGACCTCTAGAGGAAAAACAATTCACTCCACTCACAACCTCAATATAAGAGGTCATCTTAGCTGTAGAGACACAAGATCTCCTATATATGTCCATGCCTATGAGAGCTTCATATTATAATAGGGAGAAGTCCAAATATTTTCAATTTCTTAGGGGCCATGGGCATAACACTTGTGAATGCTTCTGACTTATAGAGGCTATTGAAGGAGTGATCAAGAGGGGATATCTCAAGGAATTTATGTCTAAGGATGTTGGAAAAGGTAAAAAAACTATATCAATAAAGTCGACGGACTTCTAATGAATGTGAACACCATATCAAGATTATTTAATGTAGATGGGCCATCCTAAACCTCTAGAGGATCCCATATTAGGAGAAATTAATAGGACGTTATGAAATTCAATAACGTGTATGACTTGGATAAATCATCAAAAGGGATTACCATGATGGTTTTTCTTGATACGAAGCTCATGGGAATCCTCCTCCCTTATGATGCCCCTAGTCATTATTTTCGTAGCGATTAACATAAACATTAAGAGGGTAATAGTGAATACCAGGATCTTATTTGACATTATGTTAAGAATGATTTCAAGTCCATGGGACATACCATGAATCACATGCATCCTATCACCACCCATTGATTGGGTTCAATGGGGAAGACACCTACTCTATGGGGGTGTGTCACTCTCCACCTTATGATTGGTTCCAAGGATTTTTTCTCTACCATATAAATTTATAGTTTCCCCTCAATGATTTGGTTGATGCCGTATATGCTCTAAGGATAGTAGTGAGGTTCCCAACCCCCATATGTGTGGGATAAGTGTTTGTAGAGTATAATTATCTTGGGAATGCTAAAACACTTCCATAAGAAAAAATAAGAGACATTTGAATAGTAATAAGAGCTTATTTGAGGTCTTAGATAGCTCATAGAGAAATACTAAAATCCTTATATAGGTTATAGTAAAATACTTATATAGGTTATACTCCTCCACCTAAAATTATTGATCTCTCATGAGATAGTTTGGTCATAGAACTGACGAATGTGGACACTTTAGATCCACGAAATAAAGATAAGGAACAAAGGGGCGAGTAAGCTGAGGCCCTGGTAACCTTTTGCATCGATGAATAGGATCCAACCAAATTAGGGTTTCTCCAAGCTCCTCCCTTAGAGAGGCCCTAACCAAGTTCTTGAAAGAAGACAAATATGTGTTCTCTTGCATCCCCTAAAACATTATTAGGGTAGATCTCGAGGTCATGGTCCTGTAACACCCCGTGTTTTTATTATTTAATTTAATTAATTAATTGGAATATTCAAGAAAATAAAATTTTGAATTTAATTATATTTATTAAATAAATATGTTGGTTATGCTAAATCCTTATATAGGTTATACCTCCTCCACCTAAAATTATTGATCTCTCATGAGATAGTTTGGTCGTAGAACTGACGAATGTGGACACTTTAGATCCACGAAATAAAGATAAGGAACAAAGGGGCGAGTAAGCTGAGGCCCTCGTAACCTTTTGCATCGATGAATAGCATCCAACCAAATTCGGGTTTCTCCAAGCTCCTCCCTTAGAGAGGCCCTAACCAAGTTCTTGAAAGAAGACAAATATGTGTTCTCTTGCATCCCCTAAAACATTATTATGGTAGATCTCGAGGTCATGGTCCTGTAACACCCTGTGTTTTTATTATTTAATTTAATCAATTAATTGGAATATTCAAGAAAAATAAAATTTTGAATTTAATTATATTTATTAAATAAATATGTTGGTTATGATTTTAGAACAATAAAACTTCAAGAGGAATCGAAATCGGATTTAAAATGAAGTTTTTATGACATTTTTAAGTTTAGCTTTTTTTATTAAAAAAAAAGGGAAAAATATTTGTCATGGATTTAGTTCGTGACTAATAAAAAATTGGTTTTTAGTTAAATGGTATTAAACGAAGGAGAATGGTAGTGGTCGCGTACCTGTTCGATCGATCGACTCTTCCTATATTTGAGGCGGTGGATCGATTTCTTTGTAAACTTTGAATGTGATTAGGACTCTTAATTAGTATATAAGCTTCATTAATCATGGGGGGACTTCTTATAATCACGTTTTCTCAAGTTTTTCTCTAGAAAACACTTCCAAATAATTTTCCTCTCAACTATAATCATCAATCTCCAACACAATCAAGTTTTTATCACAAGTTTTGGGAGGCTTAATTGGGGCTTAATCAAGATTGATTCAAGAACACTTCTTTGCTAATTTTTTGAGAAGAATCCATATTTCTAGTCATATTTTCAGCACGATCTTCACAGGCATGAATATTTTATTCTTTTCCTTTAGTATTATGCATTTTAAGTGTCTCCTAAACACTTAATTACATGTTTTCTTAAAAATAATTAGTAACGTAATTAGAAAAGGTGGACACTAACTATGGTGCTATTCTTATAAAATCTTTTAATCTGAATAATATTCATAACCCTTTGGGTACATAGGATTCATGAGTGATTTTGAGTTTTATTGGTATAGGGTATATAGAGAAAAAACCCTAGTTTTGAAATAAATAAAGTTGGGGGGTATAACTCATGTAATCCATGTAGAGATAATGAAATTTTATTTTTGATGTATGTTTGATGAAAAATAGTAATATTTAATTTAAAATAATTAAATGAGATTATTTGGGTAGTTTTGACGTTGTGATAATTAAATTAAAGATTTAATTGAATTGGACTATTATACGTAGTTTTATACATTGATTAATTATTCTTGTCAGCGTGATTTGTTGGTATTATTATATTGCCTTTGTGACGAGTGGTTGTTGGGTAATTTTTCTCTCTCTATATTCTAGGATGCCTTCTAGGTATCGGACTAGTGAGGGTAGATTATCGCGTTTTTATCATGTCGGGGGTGGACTGATTTTTTTTACTTTATCATCGTTACGCTAGTCTAGGTATGAGACTGAGTTGAGATTTATGTTAGAAAATACTCCTATACATAGGGTAGGACGTATTGATAACTTGCGGAACCTTGGGTATGGGACTAGGGGGTATTTTGAGGATCTCACATTGATAAAAGGGTGGGAAAATATGAAATTGTAAATAGAGAAAATTGAGAATTAATACCTAAGATAATAAGACGGGTATTAAAATATATTGGCGACATAATCAATGAGGGTCGACAGTTTAAACGGGCCAGCCAGCGTTTTATGTCGTGCCGTGTGTGGAACCTCGTCAATCAGGGAGGACTGACAGTTTAAACTAGTCGACCGACATTTTGACGAGGGGATGTGTATTTTGGTGTCGAAATCAGCCGAGGCGGGAGGACCACCATAATAAATTGAGGATATAAGAAAAGTTGGTTAATTTAATTAAATTAACATCGTGGGACTTGGAAATTTAAAATCATATTGGTGTGCATTTTTCAATGGGAATTCCTTTGGGTACTTAGTGATTTATATTTATCACGTTTAATTATCTTGATTAATTTAAAATAATCTATTGTGATATTTATGGCATATAATGCTACTGGTTGGATTCAAGGATCATATTTGAGGGGAGTAGTGTGTATTCTTGCTCGGGGCTTTGGCTCTGACCCATGCGTTGACTAATATTTTTCAGGATTAGAATTGGAGAAGCTGCATAAGTTTATCGGAGTTATCATTTGGAGGTGCAGCAGGAGCTGATTACTTTTTTTCTTTGTTTTAGTTTAGACTTCCCTTTCAGTCGTATTTCATTATGAGACTCAATTAAGAGAGTTATTGAGCCATTCGGTTCCGAAGTTGTTTATGGGTTTTATTGCAGTTATTAAGAGTTGAATCTTTATTCAGTTTAATAATTATTGGAAATTGAATTTATTTGGAGTTCTATCATGTGATGGATCTTTTATCGCGCAGTTGGTTGTTATCTTATGGACTGATTTATTTATGTCTCATATATGTCTCATGCTAATAATTGTATTTATTTAGTTCACGCTCGGCTTAGTTCGGCGGCGGTGGATGGCCACACCGTCTGTCGAATTTTTGTGGGTGTGACAGGTCCACCACCTGAGGTTTGTATCAAGAAGCTATTTTAGGGATGTCTATGTTGAATAAATACTATTCACGAGTTTGGAGGCTTAGGATTATGTACAGAAACATAGGGAGACCTTTTCCGTCCTCAGATGGAATTAGATGCGACTCAACACGAAGAAATGTACTTTTGGGGTAGCCGAGGGCAAGTTCTTAGATTTTATAGTAACTACACATGACATGGATGACAATCTAGAAAATATCCAAGCTCTACTAGATAAGGGGTCCTCAAGAACAGTCAGAGAAGTTCAAAGCCTTACTCGGAGAGTTGATGCCCTCAATCGTTTGATCTCCAAGGCCAAAGAAAAATTCTTTACATTATTTGAAATATTAAAGAAAGATTTCCAATGGATGCCATAGGCCTAGGAAACTTTCTAAAGCCCGAATAAATACCTAGTATCTCCACTTATCTTATCATGAACCATTACTAATGAAGGGTCATAATTATACCTCACTTCATCCCCAACCAAAATTTACTCGGCCTTGATCCGATAGGAGTATAGGGTCCAATATTTCATGTATTATTTTAGACGATATCTTAAAGGATTGATAGCAAGTATCCAAAAGTGGAAAATGTTTCTTTTTGCCTAATTACCTTCGCTAGATATTTGAGGCCTTACCTCTAATTTCACACCATAGTAGTTATAACTGACCCTTTAACAGATCCTACATAAGATTGACACCTCGAGGAGGCTTATCTATTGGTTTTTGGAGTTGGGGGTAGAGACACCACATTTTAGGACCCCCCTAAGTCTCTCTTTAGGTCCCTAGCACCTCTCTATTTCACTATAAACCCTTGGCCATACTCTGAGTACCAATCTAGAGGCCATTAGCTGCTCTCAGACCCCGTTTGACTCCAATCCACTATATCGTCAGAGTGAAAGATCAGTGAATTCTATAGTTTCTTTGGACACCCTTTCCAATGGTCTACCCCGTGAGCAAATCGCCATAACAGTTCGGACGAACGTACAATTTTACCACTGAAAATTGATCTAGAGGCCACCGGGCATTCCTGGGCCCCAATTTGACCCCAATCAACTTCATGTTCAGAGTGACAGTTCTTTGAATATTCAAAGGTCACTAAAACTGCTTTCCAATGGTCTTCCTCGTGCACAAAATGGCACAACCTTTGGACGAATGATCCATTTTCCCTCGAAAATTAATCCGGAGGCCACTGGGCGCTCCTGGACTTCGTTTGAAGAAAGTTTAACTCTTCAGCTCGAATGAGACTGAATGAATCTTTGAAGGGAACTAAATAATCTTTAGGTACATCCCATGGATGAATAAACCTTACGGAACCGAAGAATGGCCCGTTTTACTCCAAACGGTCACCGGGTAATTCTGGGCCCCGATTGACTAAAGTCAACTTTTCGAACCAAGGGACACTGTTTGGAATGTCGGAGTACCTCGCATAACATTTCCAATGATCTATTCAGATGAATGATCCATTTCAATCTGACGATCTCCCGTCCAAAGGACCAGTGAGCACTTTCGAGCCCCGTTTGACCCAATGTCAACTCTCAAACCCGGGAGTGACCCAAAGGACTTTTGAAGATCTTTGAATTACCTTTCTAATGGTATGCCCCTTGCACTATTTGGATCAACATATTGCATTTTACGTCCATTTTCTCGAAATAATTGCACGATACTACCAATTGGCAGGTCCATTTTCATGCCTATCAGTAGTGTTCCTAGGGTTACCTGCCGATTGGCAGGGCTATGCGGATCGGCACCCCCTTTCCCTATAAATAGAGGGAATGACCTCACTCCCAAAACACACCTCAGATCTATCAACATCAGTGATCTCAGTAACATTCTCTAGTAATCAAAGAATTTTCCTTTTGTGAAATTCCTTTTCATATTTGATTCCCATCCTTTTCATACCCAATTCAGTAAAAAATGCATTCTCTCACATCCAACATTCATCTCAACACTCAAGGGAATTCATCAAGGATCAATATCAAGTCTCAATTATCCAAAGAACGTCCATAATCCTTCTCTCTCTTTTTATATTTCTTATTGTTTCATTAATTAAATAAATTCATAATCTAGCTCTTACTTTAGTTCGTACACATTAATATCTAATATTTTTAGTATTTATATTGAAATAGGATTATCCGTCACAATTTTTCAAAACTAAAATAAATTTTCTACACACACATATAATAAATCCCCATTCGAATCTATGAGATAAACCCCACACTTAGTCCGCATGCGAACTACGTTGACTTTGATGCCTTTATAGGCTAAGTAGGCATCTCGAGCTAAAACCCAAGACTCGAGTTCGATTTTACAATTTTTCCCATTTTCTTATTTGCATCCTTTTTGTCTACACACTATTTTAATATATATTATACTTTTGATCCTTATTGGCGTTTTATCCTAACATATATTGTCATTTCAATATCAGGATCAATATCTGATAAACGCATAAATCGTATCTTCTAAATATTATTTTGGGAACATTCCTATGGATGACCTCACTCTACTTTTTCCATGGTATGATTTGGGTGATTCCAATATCCATTATATATACAAAAACACTAACTTGATAGAGAAATTAAGGAAAATAGTAACATAAGACCATGATAGACCAAAAGGGCAGGATGGGTGCCTCACCACCTTTCCATTTCATAACTTAGCCCCCGAGCCTTTGAACTATTGGTTTCGTAAGCATCAGTTTGTCTTTGATGCCGCTCTCTCAAGTCGACAACATATTCTTTTGCTTGTTTTCTGCAAAATACGCTGGCAACTCCATCTTTTTAAATTCACCCCACACCCACGACGGTCAAAGCGCTCCTAGAGTAATTGGGCGTGATATCTTCACCTGTTTTCCCCAAGGGGAAGGGAGATTTGGGATGGCCATAGTGGCGACTCCACTGGGAGAACTTTCATAAGTGGGATATACTGTAATTGCATGGGTGTTATTATTTTCTTCTTGTGTGCATATGCACCTACCTGTATGTTCCCCTTTTCTCCTATATTATTCCTTATACATATATACCTAATTCTTATATACTATTCACTCACACACTTGTGGATACTCCCCATGTACAGTTCACACTACTTACACATAGGATCACTTATACCCACATGTTACACACACCACTTAGAATATACATGATTAGGTGTCACTAACACACACCTCCACTTTTCACACTTGTATATATCCATGTTCACTTACACTTGTCACACACCACTTGTAGTTGATCCATGCTTGGGTTCACTACCACACACTCACTTGTAGATATTCACACATCACTCATCCTTACGTATCCATGCTTAATACAAGCTTTATACTCCATGTTAGATTTACTTTTTATACTTGTACATTCTCCCCTATTAGTATAGGGATCATCATGTTAAATAAAGATACTTTATCCATAATATACTAATCAAGAATCACGCATTTTACACACTACATCACCAAAAAGCATGGTTATTGACTAAATTTTGTCTCATAATTTGGGGGTCACTTCGTGAGGGGCGATGGTCCGCAGGTCGTAGTTAGCCTAAGGGATATGAATCTCACCTTCCATTGGCCAAGTACCTTCGACGTGTATCGAATGGTTCCTCCTGCATCGTACCGCTTGGCCAAAGTCACGACGAGAGGTATATCACAGGGAAATCGTTCACATACGTCGAGTATATCGAACTTGCTCTCACATGGATTGTTCCCGTGAGGTATATAAAGAGGCAATTCACATACACTCAGGAATATCAAATGACTTGTCCATACATATCGATTGCCCTCAAAAGGAAGATGTATATTGTGGAAGTCATGCCAAAGGGGGTAACCCTTCCAATTAACCTAACAATTTCATATCCTCATATAGTTGTCAAACCTAGGGCACTCATAATTAGTTTGTCGATTACTATCTGAAACTTGACCGAAATAACCGATCATAATTTAGCCCAATGTTTTGCGCTATTTCATCTTTTTCAAAATGCGACCCTATCCATGAGTCTGGCAATATGTCCAACTGTGTCTTTTACATATGTTTCAAACCAATTTTCCGAGGCTCACGTACCGTCCTGCATTTTTTTTTCATTTAGGTAAACCTAAATACAAGCGGGAACATGATAATAATAGTAATCATGCTGAGGCCCTTTTTCTCATTTTCCTCTTTCTTTAGTAAAAGTGTCAGAAATATTTTCCCCTCTTTTATAAAAAATACCAAAATATTTTTTCCTTACTTTTACCAAAAATATTTTCCCTCCTTTTTACCCAAAAACATTTTATCTTCCCCAATTCCAAAAAATGTCAAAAATATTTTTCTCCCTTTTCCATAATAATTGTTTTCTCCCTTCTCTTTAAAAATTAAATTCAATTTTTTCTCCTTTTCAGGCAATTGCATACTCGACCCTTGGCCTAGCTCCTTTTTAGCTTTGGTCTTCCGTCGTATCACCCCGAGGCTCCCACAGTTCCCTTACTACTTCCTCCGAGTCCATAATTCATCTTCATCCACTTTCCATGGAGGACGCTGACCTACCAAATGTGTAGTCAAATTTGATGACTGTCCTGGCCCAACTCACTGTCAAGATTGATGCAATGCACCAAATCTTCCGAATTTTCAGGGTCATTGAACTTGACAAGGTCAAAATCTCAAGGTCAATGATCGTGACAATTCTGGGAAAGATAACTTTTTTTGTCACGGTCATGTCACGGTCAATGACCGTGACAAGCTCGTTAGAATTGTCACGATCATGTCACGGCCCCTGGCCGTGACAAGTTTGTCATGATTTATGACCGTGACAAGCCCGTGATAGTTTATAAAAAAATTGTCACGGTCATTGATCGTGACAAGTTCGTGACAAGTTTCTTTGTCACGGACATCTCACGGTCAATGACCATGACAATTCTGGGTAGAATTGAAAAACAATCTGCTGGGCAGTATGGCCACTGCCACTACCCAGCAGTATATTTGTACCTGTTATAGCAACGTTGTACCTGTTCAAACATCATATATCCAAATAAACTAGAGATAATGAAAATATACATTCAAAATCGAAACAATATGCATCATGATATAATCCAAACACAATTCAAATGTACCAACTTAAAAACAATACAATTCAATTCAAATAATGTCACTACATGTCTTGGGTAAGGTTAAATATGAGGAGGTGAGTAGGCCATACGATATACGAATTGATAGACCCACTGATATACATCGTGTCGCATTGTTCGTGTAACCACAACGGGGAGTTCTCCTTCCTGGGTATCACATGCGTGACGAGCACCTTGGACTCGATGTCTTGAAGCTCACGCCCATGAACTAGTCCACCCTGGATGATATTAGGGTCCCTCAACCCACGCCCTATCCGCTGCCCATAAAATATATCCAGTATAAACACGCTCGGTCAACCAAATGTCGACATCGGTCGGTCGAAGGGATCCAAGTAGGGAAGTGGATCATCAAAGTTCGCACGTGTCGGCGATGAAGCAGCGAGGTCCACATCCTCATCATCCTGCACCTCGTCCTTCCGCACCTCCTCCCCCCACCTTCTCCTTCCCTTTCACCTTACGTCTTCCTCCTCCCAACGAACGCTTCATGAATGAGAACATATCTTGGACCGTCCCCTCCAAACGGGACAGCTTCGCGTCATGCGAGTCCACCGTTCGAGCCAACCTGGTGTCGCTCATCTCCAATTCAATGATCCTAGATTTGGCCCCCTGCGAGCTCACCCCCTTATTCTCCCCTTGCGATAAGAGCCAAGCACTTGGCTCAGTGCGTCTCTGGACAAAGATGCCTTGTCGACATCAGATTGCGGCTCATATATTTCCTTAAGCTTTGCCTGAAATGATAAAAATCACATGATTAGTAAAATAAGTAAATTAAAAAATTATAACGTAATTAATAAAAAGTAAACTGTTGGATTACTTACAATCATGGCCGCGATGATCGCGGACACCTCCTTGTCCTTACCCTTCTGCATCCGAAGAGCCACATAAGTATCGAGCCTATGTATCCTACCCCCAGGGCCACTCCCTGTCCCCTGAAATAAAATAAAGTAAAATTTATATCGGCCCCACAAAGTAAAATATTCTAGAATAATATATTTCTGTAGTTATAGAAAAATTAAATTTTACCATCATCCTATGCTCCACCTCGGTGTAAGACATCCGACCGAAGTAGTGCACGCCCGTCTTTTTTGCCCGGTTTTCCCTCCCTGATTGGCGAGATGCCAATTGTCACTCCCCGATCTCATTATGAACGAACTATTACCATTGCACCAATGAGATCGGATCCTTCGGCGGGACGGATTCACGCCTTTGGATAATGGATTCTCATGTCTTCCCAAAGTACCGGGTCTGCATACTTTTCTTCCACATCTTGTGTTTCTCCCTCAACTACTCCAAGACGGAATCGCGTAGTTTTGGATCCAGGTTGAATTGTTCCTGCTCAACAAATACAATGTTAGTTGCAAATAAATATAAATATAATTAAAATATAAAACTAAATTGTAATCGAAATTGAAATATTCATATGAATATAAATATAAATATAAATACCTTAACTGTAGTGCCAACCAAACAGCTAACTTGAGCTCATATGGAACCTCCTTCCAAATAATGTACCCCGTGTCAATGATCGTATTTACCAGCTCGAGGGATCTCGCTAATAGCCCCGACTTGTTCTGAATGGCCATCCCCAATTTGCCATATTTGGGGAGCCTAGGGACCGAGGAGCCCTCCTCGCCTCCACTACCACCGAGCCCAGGTGACATCATCATCCTCGCCTTAATATCCGAAGGAGACATTTGCTGTAAAAAATTGTTATTAGTACATATCAAAATGAATTAAAAGAAGACATGCAAATATGTACAATTACTACAAATAACAATGAATTGTTACTGTCAAAGACCACACACACACACACGCAGCCCCCCACCCCTTCCCCTGCCCTGCCCTGCCCCCCAAATATGGAAATAACAACCCAACATCGATCCATTTTAATCCAACAACAATGTCAACAACAAATGTGTATCCCGTACTCCTTCAAATTCATCTACTCAATTAAATATTTTCACAAATTAAACTAACAATTAAAGTATAGAATTATTAATTTACTAATTGACAATGAGGGGCAATCCTACTTTCATAATTAATCATATATTAATTTACTAATTTACAATGAGGGGCAATCATATATTAATTTACTAAAAAAATTAATAACCAATCAATTCGTTTACAAGGGACATTACGCATAAATACTCACATACATGCACACTACACCCACATATACACACACGCGCATATACACACTCACCTGCGCACATTCACACACACACACACGCATCCCCCCACCCCTACCCCCCCACCCACCCATCCCTGCCCCCTCCCCTCCCACTCTGCCCCACCCCCTTCCCCCTTCCCCCAACCTGCCCCACTCCCTTACCCCACCACACACACACACACCACACACACAAACATCCCCCCATCCCTTCCCCCTTCAACGCCCCCTCCCCCCCCTTTCCCCACCCCGCCCCCTCCCCCTCCCCACCCCCCCCACACACATACGCACACACACATATGGAGTTTTAAGTATGTTTCATTTAATTTTCATACTATATACAAACACGAACATACACGCACACTACACACACATATACACACACGCACACACACCCGCGCACATTCACACACACACACACACACAACCCCCCACCCCTACCCCACCACCACCCACCCATTCCTGCCCCCTCCCCCTAACCCTGCCCCACCCCCTTCCCCCACCACACACACACATGCACACACAACACTACACACACCACACACACACACACAACAGTCCCCCACCCCTGCCTTCTCCCCCCATCCTGTCCCACCCCTGCCCCCTCCCCCCGCCCTGTCCCACCCCCTTCCCCCACCCTGCCCCACCCCACCCACCACACACGCGCGCACACATACATACACACACACACGCACATATGTAATTTCAACTATGTTTTATTTAATTATCATACTATATATATTGTTCGATATACAAAGTAATTTTCAAACAAAGTGGAAAAATCCCACCCCCATATGGACAATAATCCAGTGGTCATGCCACTTTTAAAACTAACCAACCCAACCTTGATCCACTATAATCCAACAGTAATGTCAACAACAAATGTGTATCCCATACTCCTTCTAATTCATCTACTGAATAAATAATTTTCATCAATTAAACAAACAATTGAAGTATACAATTAATTATTTACTAATTACACTGAGGGGCAATCCAACTTTCATAATTAATCATATATTAATTTACTAATTTACAATGAGGGTCAATCATATATTAATTTACTAAAACAATTAATAACCATTCAATTCGGTTACAAGGGACATTCAGCACAAAAATGCTCAAACATGCACATACACGCACACTACACACACACACCCGCGCACATTCACACACACACACACGCGCGCGCGCGCGCGCACCCACCCACCCCTACCCCACCACGCACCCACCCATCCCTGCCCCGTCCCCCCAACCCTTCCCACCCCCTTCCCCCGTCCCCCCACCATGCCCCACCCACTCCTCCCACCCCCACCCGCCCCACACACGCACACACACACATACACACACATATATATATATACACGCACATATATATATAAATGGAAGAGAGAGAGAGAGAGAGAGAATGTAACCTAAAAGTAGAGAGAGAGGGAGAGAAGCATAGAGAGAGAGAGAGAGAGAGAAAAGGAGGGAAGAATCGGAAGGGGGAAAAAGAAGGGGAAACAAATTTTTACTGAGACATTTGTCATCGACGTGTCACAGTCATTGACTGTGATAATATTATAAAGATTGTCACAATCATTGACCGTGACAAGTACAATTGTCACGGCCTTGTCACGGTCAATGACCGTGACAAGTCTTTGTCACGGGCTTGTCATGATCAATGACCATGACAAAAAATGCGTGTTTTTTTGTCATGGTCAATGACCGTGACAAGGCTTTCCACTGGAAGGGTGCTAATTTATCAATTTTGGTGTAGTGATAATCTTCAAATCGAGTTTCATGAGATGCAACGAAATCGGGTCCCTATTCTAGAAGATCCCAGGGTCCTCTTAACTTGTGCTATGGGTCCGCCCTCACTCGAACCTTTTTGGGTCCTCGAGGAATATTAACACGCTCCAGTTTCCCCTCTTGCTAATGGGCCACCGCCATCTCAGCTCCCTATGCCGAATCTTGCCCAGGAAGGGGCTAACCTACCCGTGACCATTGATCCGAAAGAAGAAGAGTTAAAAAAGGTCAAGGAAGACCTTAAGATGTTGATAAAGAAGTTTGACCAAGTAATAATCTATGGTAATTACATGGATTACACCCATATGTCTCTCTATCCTTAAACAAGGCTACCAAAAAAGTTCAAGATGCCCAACATTGAAATATTCAAGGGTGGTGGACCCCTAATTATTCATGTCCGAAGTGACCATCGAGCCATGACTCTACTAGGTGCCTCCGAGGAAATAATGATCCAAATATTCCCCCAGACATTGAAGGACATCTCTCTTATCTATTTTTTATCTCTTGAGGAGTCCTGAATCCGCAGTTGGGAGGATGGTTCCCATGAATTCATGTCACAATTTAAGTATAACAAAGAGTTGGAGCTTACCAGTCATGATTTATAACTTATGAAATATAATCCCGATAATTTTTTTAGTAAGTTCATAGCAAGATGGAGATAGAAATCAACCACCATGACCAACCGACCTTCTGAAGAGGGGCAAGTTAGTATTATGAAGAAGAAATTCTTACCCCATGTCCAGGAAATGATGGGAGGATAGTACTACCCCCATTTTTTAGCCCTTTGGGAAGAAGGAGTTGAGATTGAAGAAAGTCTTGCCAAGACAGAAGTTGATCCAAAGAAAGTATCCGGATAGTTCATTCCCAAAAAGTATGAGAAGCCTGCCAATACTGCAGTTTTAACCATCATTAACGTCTCTTAGCCTACCAGTTCATGGGCACCATAAAACCCCCCCAACCCACTTAAAAAGGAATACATCGACCTGACGCTCCCCTCTCCAAAGTTTACTAAGCCCTTTTAAACCGAAATTTTATCAAGCCATTAGACCCTCGTCCATTAGCAAACCCACTTCCTAAAAATTTCAAACCAGATGCCTATTTCGATTTTCACTATAGTGCCGACCACATCACTGATCAATGTTTCCACCTCCAAAATGTAATCCAATGTCTGACTGACTGGGGTATCATCGCTCCACCATCTAATCCTAAGATAAAAACAACTCACTATCCACTTCTAAAGAGTACAAATCACAAATTCCTGGAAAAGCACCAAGAATTTGATCCATCTACCCAAATTATACCCAGTATATCACCCAGCATACCCATATATTATTTTTCCCATAGTTTCTCCTGAATCCTACCTGTTTTGCTGATCAGTACCTCTCACTTCTTACTAGAGCATGCATTGTTGTGTGTACTCATTTTGGAGGGAAAGATATGGAATTATCACCAGTATTAAACCAGTTTCTAGAATTGAGGTTGAAATTTCCCTCAGAGATGGCCATTGACCGCCAGAGATTTAGTACACTATTCATGGAAGATCAGAAGTGGGCTCGAGAGTTAGATAATTGGGTGGTACCTACCAATGAAGTTAGTTTAGATGATATTATCCAGATCATGACAGATTTATTCTGATATATCAGTGAAATTTGAAGTATGTCCAAGCTACTTGATGCTTTGAAAATACAAGCGCACTAGTCCCTTCACTGCCATATATCCGCATTGAGTGGGAAGATCTATACGAAGAGGACGTTAAGATTGTGGAGTGCATTGACTTTTCATGGATAGATGATGTTATTTCCACCGGACGGGGGATGAATTTGATAGTTCATATGAAGAGCAAAGTCTAGAAAAGACTATCCCAATAGTCAGTTGTAAGGACATAATTTTATAAATGTCCCGGGTAGAAACTAGGAATTTTCTATTTTTCCCTAGATCACAGTTTGTATGTCTGATACCGCTACATTCGGCACGTAAACATGATCATCCTCGACGGCCTTTATCCGAATTTGATGCATCCATTATCTACACGTGCATCATGCTACATGCGACGTGCTGCTCATCTCATTCCCACTACTCCACTACACTTTATCGGTAAAATGATTTATTGGAGCTTTAATAGTTGCATAATTATTTGGGAAATTTTTCAGAAAATTATTTTTTAAGTCTGGATTAATTTTTATCAAAAGAAGAATTTTTTCTAAGGGTAGAACCGAAGTGCCTTGAATGATGAGCTCGCTCAAATGACTTTGACTGTCGTTCGCACGAGATAGGCATGTCGTGCGATCTCGTTTGAACGATATATGTCATTCATTCGAGCGACATGTCTATCTCATTCGAATTTTCATATAAATACCTGTACACGTTTTACAAAATTTTCAAGTCTTTCTGTAATCTCAAAATTCTGTGAAAACAGCCCATAATAAGACTTAATCTTTTTAAGGTTTTCTAAACCTTTTTGATTCACAAAACCATTCCCATATATGTATGTGAATCTTTAAACCATCAAGAGGATTATTTACTCATTTGGAGTAATTTGTGAGGAAGCCGTTCCCTTCTTCATTGCTGCCCTGCTTGAAAGGGATAGTTCAAGACGACAACATCAGAACCGACACCTGAGGGTATTTTTATGTCACAGATTTTCATTGTAATCCGTGTAATCCATCTTCTTACAAAATTATAGTGAAAATAAAAAGTTTTTCACCGTTGGTGGATTTTTCCTCACTTGTGTGTGTTTGAATGTTCTTACTTGATTTTATCATAATCAATCACACCTAGATGCATGTTTAGGACTTAATTGATAAAAAAATATTGTAATTAAATAACTTCTTTATTTGAACACAAGCGCACTGTTTTCAAATTGGTATCAGAGCCAATTACACAACTTTACCGTGTAATTTTCAGCAAAAGTTTTCTAAGATAGTAATTTTTCTGAAAAATTGATTTTTGAAAACGAGTGTGTTTATAATGGAGAAGTTACATAATAAAATGCCACTTTTTGACGGGAAAAACTATGCATACTGGAAAGCCCGCATGAGATCTGCATTAAAAGCCATTGATGAACGTCTCTGGATTTTTTTTGAAAGAGGGTGGACACATCCCTCCGTCACTCTTGAAAACGTGACCAATTTAAAACCAGTCACTACATGGACTGAAGAAGAGTTTAAATGGTCAATTTTTAATTCTAAGGGTTTAAGTGCTATTTCCGGGTCTGTCACACCTGATGAGTTCAAACGCATAATGACGTGCACCACGTCAAAAGAGGCATGGGATGTTTTGCAACTTACCCATGAAGGAACTAATGCTGTGAAAGAGTCTAAACTAAAAAATTTAATAACTCAATTTGGAATAATCACCATGCTTGAATCTGAATGTTTTGATGAATTTTATGCTAGACCCTTTGATATTGTTAACACTAGCTTTAATCTTGGTGAACACATTCCTAATGCTAGAGTTGTTAAAGGATTCTTAGATCACTCCCTAAGCGTTTTATCCCTAAAGTCACTGTGTTAAATTCTATGGGTAATTTAAATAGGCTTAAATTGGAAGAACTTGTAGGAGACTTGCAAACGTATGAAATTGATATGTTTCCTAAATTTGTCAAGTTTAAAGATAAGGGAATTGCACTTAATGCCCAGGAGAGAAAGAGTGAGGGGTCGACAAGAAAGAGGGGAGAGTCATCTAGAAAAAGAGAGACAGATACGTCAGATTTTGAGTGTGATTTTGACTTAGATGATTCGGCCCTATTTGCTAAAAATTTCAAGAGAATTCTCAAATTTAAGAAAAATGGTGATTTTAAAGATAAAAAGAAGTTTGAGAAAAATAGGTTTGAAAAGAAAAATGAAAAAGAATTTAAAGATGCTCCTAAGAAAGAAAGTGAGAGATGATTTGAGTGCGATGGTAGGGGTCATAGAGCTTTTGAGTGTTCTACTAGGCTGAACAGAGAAAAGGGTAAAGCTATCCTTAATGCTACCGTTAGTGACGATAGTGAGGTCAAGTCGGTGGATTCTGGAGACGAGTCACTGCATGAGTGTAACTTCACCGTATTCATGGCTAGTCTTGAGAGCTCTTCTAGTGCTCCTCAGCACGATGAGGATGCTCCTTCACAGGGAAACCTCGACAGTGAGATCGATGTAAGTGAGGGCAGGATGACGCAAGTGAGAGCGAGAGTGATCTTTAACGTGACTACGCTGAGCTATATTCTAAGTCATTTAAAACTAAAAAGCATAAAAAAGTGTTAGCTCTTAGGATCACCTCTTTAGAGTAATATTTAAGAAAAGCGAGAGAGAGAGAGTTCTCCACCTGCACTACCTTAAGAGAGAGAGAGTCTGTCTGTGTTGAGAAACAGAGTTTGTTTATAGAGAGATAGAGTTGTTTTGAGAAAGAGAGATGGTACTTGACTAAACAAGTGGCTAGCCTTACGAGTGACCTCCATTCCTCCATAGAGACTCAAAAGAAACTTGAAGCCCTTGTAGCCTAGCTTACTCATGATCTAGAGAGAGCACGGGAAGTCAAGGTACAAATCGAGGACAAATCTGGGAAGATGGGGAAGATTCTCCTCGGCCCCGCTTTAGGTTTTAGTGATAGGCAGGGAATAGGTTATAACGGTGCTTCCACGTCCCAAGTTGCACCTAGACCAGTTCCTGAGTTTACTACAACTCGTTATGACCATCGTCAAAAACCTCGAAGGAGAGTTCGACCAAGAAAAGCAAACCATGGTCCACCTTTGACTGTGTTCTTTTGTACATATTGCAACAGAAAAGGCCACCTCAGGAATTTTTGCTATAGTATGGGTCGGATACGATGTACTACTGCTCCACCACAGTATACTGATGATTTTACCAGTCTGAGAGAGCGAGTTGAGTTTTTAGCTGACACATCACAGAGTTTGATGAAGGAATTTCGACGGATGTCATTGTCGTCAGTGAATGCTTCTCACATTCCGACTAAAACCAACAACAACAAAGGTAAACAAAAGGTCACCACTTCTTGGGTACCTAACAAATATAAAAAGGCCTTTGTTGTTCACGTCGCTCTTAAATCACATAATACCTCACAGTGGTATTTTGATAGTGGGTGCTCTAGACATATGACAGGTGATGCCTCTTTTTTTACTTATCTTGAGGATTATAAGGTTTTTAGAATCACCTTTGGAGATGGGAGCAAGTCTTGCATTGTAGGACATGGTACTGTAGAGTTACCAGGATTTCCTAAGCTAGAGAATGTTTTGTACGTCAAAGGTTTGAAAGCAAACCTTCTCAGCATTAGCGAGCTGTGCGATGTTGACTTTGCCGTAAAGTTTGACTGGGATGCTGGTAATGTATATAATCAAGCCGGTAAAATTTTAGTGCAAGGGGTGAGGACAGAGGATAATTACTATGGGACTGAGCCCACGTCCTCACTTGTCTGCAACAGCGCCACGATCACTCCTATGGATCTGTGGCACTAATGTTTAGGTCACGTGAACATTAGAGATTTAACTCATTTAGCTAAAAAGGACCTAGTACGTGGCTTACCATCAGTTGGAAAGCCAATTTTGACGGTTTGTGGAGCCTTTCAGTTAGGAAAAAAAATTCGTAGCCCCCATAGGAAGTTACATTCCATTACCACCTCTTGTGTACTTAATCTTATTCACATAGATCTTATGGGTCCTACTCGTACTGAGAGTATGGGTGGTAAGAGGTATATCCTCATGATGGTGGATGATTTCTCTAGATACTCGATTGTAGGTTTTCTGAGGGAGAAATCCGATGATGTGGAGTTTTTAACGACCAAGTGCCGTGTCCTGCAAAATTAACACGGTGTCACTATTAACAGGATACGTAGTGACAATGGCACTGAATTTAAGGAAGCAAAGGTAGATATTTACTGTGATAGCATTGGGGTCAAACATGAGTTTTCTATAGTGAAGACTCCTAAAAAAATGGGATTGTTGAGAGAAAAAATAGGACAATCCAGGAAATGGCTAGATCTATGCTTCTAGGTCGTAAGCTTTATGGAAGATTTTGGGCAGAGGCAGTGTCTACTGCATGCCACATGGTGAATAGGGTTTACCTGCGCCCACAAACTCTTAAGACGCCTTATGAATTGTGGACTGACAAGAAACCCAACCTTGTATATTTTCGTGTTTTGGGGAGTAAATGCTACATCCTATGGGATAGAGAGCAATTAGGAAAGTTGACTCCCGAAGCGATGAGGGGATACTATTAGGCTATTCATCAAATAGTAGAGCATATCGAGTTTTTAACCTGAAGAGCTCTAAGGTTATGGAGTCAATAAACGTCATCATGCAAGATGACGAACCTTCGACGTTTATTGATTCTAGCCTTCAGTATGAGGATGCGGATGTTTCTGGCAGTAATTTACTTGTACCTAACCCCCACTCTGTGGACCCTACTCCTTTGTTAGGGGACACACCTGCTTGGGTTCGCAAGAGTCATGACCCTTCTGCCATTGTTGGTGATCCCACTCTAGGGCTCAAGACTCGTGCTCAGTTAGAGAACATTATCAGCCATTTTTGCTACACGTCCAAAGTCGAGCCTAAGAATCACAAAGAATCACTCAAGGATGAACACTGGATATCTTCTATGTAGGATGATTTTCTTTAGTTTAAAAAGAATAACATCTGGGAACTTGTCCCCCGACCTAGTGATACTAGTGTGATAGGTACTAGATGGATTTTCAAGAATAAAATGGATGAAAATGGTACCATAATCAGAAACAAGGCTAGGTTGGTCGCTCAAGGCTACACACAGATAGAAGGTGTAGATTTGGGGAGACATTTTCTCCTATTACGAGGCTTGAGTCCATCCATTTATTACTCTCCATTGCATGTCATCTGCGCTTCAAGTTATATGAGATGGATGTCAAGAGTGCCTTTCTGACTGGTATTCCATAGGAGGAGGTTTACGTGGAACAACTGAAAGGGTTTGAAGACCCTAAGCACTCGGAGCACATCTACTATCTAAAGAAAGCTTTGTATGGTTTGAAGTAAGCAGCCCATGCTATGTACGAGAGGCTTACTTCATATCTCTTAGCCCGTGTCTTCAAAAGATGGGGAGTTGATATGACGCTGTTCGTCAGGAGAGATGACAGTGCTATTTTGGGTGCCCGGGTCTATGTGGATGACATAGCCTTTGGATCCACGTGCTCCCAACATGATCATCACTTTGAGGAGGAGATGAAAAGTGAATTTGAGATGAGCATGGTTGGTGACCTTACTTTCTTCCTTGGGCTCCAGGTTCGTCAGCTAGAGGATGGTATGTTCATCTCCCAATCTAAGTATGATAGAGACCTAGTGAAGATATTTGGGTTAGACTCCACTAAGCATGCATGTACACCTATGAGTATCACTACCAATCTTAGTAAGGACACTTCAGGCAAGGACGTAGAGCAAACCTTATATCGGAGTATGATGGGTAATGTTCTCTACTTGACTTCCAGTCGTTCCAACATAGCCTTTACTGTTGGAGTCTGTGCGCGATATCAGGCGTCCTCGAAAGAGTCTGACTAAGCATAAATTCTTTTGAATTTAATCCCTTAAATTAGTGATTTTGATATCCCGAACAAGCTAATTTAATCATTTTTATTCCATATCATTTCCAGCGACTGTTCTAAAAATTTCCCCGAGTTTCGTATATTTCTGAAGGATTTTACAGGAATTTAGTGCAAGAAAAGAGAGAAAGAAACCAGAAGAAAGGAAAAGAACAAAGGAAGAAAAGTCAAAGGGCAAAGGTGTAAATTTATACCCAGAGTTCGGATTCGACGCCTAAAGGGATGTTGAAGATCTTGATTTCATAAGAGCATCGGAAGAAATGACACTTAAATCGGAGCTCGGGATCAAAAGTTATGGCCAGTCAAAGATAAAAAGAAAAAGTCAACATGGAAGAAATCCGACGGATCCGGTAGATTTTGGACCGATCCGAAAAGACACAAATCCAGTAGACCCCGGATGGATGCCGAACCGATAATAGCAGAACCGATCTGGTGGTATCCGAACCGATCCGGTAGAAAAAAAAAAGAATCGATCCAGTGGCTGAGAAACGAATCGATCCGAGGGATACCCGGACCGGTCCGGTCGTGGGAAATCCTGGCAGTAATTATGGTGATTATTAGGTACATAGCTGGTAAAATCTTGTGCAACAAGCGATTCTAGCTGTCAAATTCGTGTTACTTGGTTCTATAAAAGAACAAGCCCTACCTCTTTCCAAGGGAGTCGAATTAGAGAGAGAAATTCAGAAGTTAGGAAATCTTTAGTTTCTTTGGTAGAAGTTTTCATAAACCCTAGTTTGTAAGGTTGAGAAACAAGAAGTTTAATGGATTCAAAGTCATTTGCTTTTCCTGTTGCTGAATACAAGTATAAAATTTCCATTCTCTTATTTGTTCCCTACTTTATTTACAATTCTAATCTGAATTGTTTTGCAACTTGTTCGTAATGTTTGTTAGATCCATAATTCCATGTTTGAATTTGTTTTCTAGAAACATCATGTCTAGATAAATTTTCAAGGGCTGGGGTACATGAATTCATTCCAGGTTGAATTACCCATGTAGAAAATAGAGGGTAAATTAAATATTGATCAAATCGTGTATGAAAATTATACGAACATAGCCGATCTTTTAATCCCTCTTGCCCTAGGTACTTGGGATGTTTAAGAAGACTATGGAAGCATAATTGTCTATTCATTGCTTTGTATTTATCTTTGATTACATTTTATGCGGGCTAGTTCCCTCATATATGTAATACTTAGGATCTATAAAGATTGGATTTCATCAAAATTTCAATTTGCAATTCTAGTATTCTATACGGTAATTCGTTAAAGGTTTAAGGGATTGTACCCCGCCCTATTTTCTCTAAATTTCAAAACCAATTTCTTTCCAATTCTTAGTGTTTTTTTTAGTACACCTTATTTCATCAACAAGTGGAAATCATCATTAATTTTTTTATTTCTTTGGAGAAATCATTTTGAGGTTAAATAAATATTCCTATAAACGTGTCAATTTTTAATCCCTGTGGATACGATCCCGACTTGTCGGATTATTACTAACGCGACAGGCTTGCACTTCAGCCTAGAGAAAACGCACTTCTGAGACAAGTTCTTCGTCGCGTCAAGTTTTTGGCGCCGTTGCCGAGGATTATCAATTGGTATAATTTAGGAAATTAATTTTAATCCTTAAGTGATTTCTATAAAAAAAATTGTTTTACATCTCATCTCTTATGCGCTTACATGCAGAATTCATCTTCCACCCAAGTTCATGAAAATCCTATTCCTAAAGCGAATTTTGAAAATTCTCACACCACTGATTCTCCTCATTTTTGGGTTCCACCTCCTTCACCTAATAATTCAATCACAAGTCGCTCCTTGAGTCAAACACTGAGTGAGGATTCTGAATCTTTTGGTAGCAATATGTCAATGCACTGTAGTGTTGGTGTTGGTGCGGGAGAGGAAGAACTACGATATCTTCCCATGAAAGATCTAATATTTATTGAGAGAACTGTAACTCCTGGTTGCATTTTACTACCATATAATGCCGATCAGTTCCAATTTCGAAATGGTATGATCCAAATTCTTCCCACATTTCATGGGATGGATTCGGAAAAACCATATCTCCATATTAGAGAGTTCGAGGAAGCATGTGAGACGTTTGGTGACCAAGCATGACCATAAGATGTTATCGAGTTAAAGCTTTTTCCTTTTTCCTTTTTCCTTTTTCCTTAAAGGATAAAGCCAAAACTTGGTTATAGTCGTTACCCCCAAATTCAGTGTTATCTTGGAGAGATATGCAAACCAATTTCCTCTCCATGTTCTTTCCACAACACAAAACCAATTATGTCAAAGCCCAAATACAAGCTTTTGGACAAAATGAGAATGAGGATTTCGACAAGTGTTGGGAGAGATTTCAGGAGTTAGTTAGCGGTTGCCCAAATCATGGGTTCGAAAAGCATCATCTGATTTCAATTTTCCATCAAGGCCTTAATTTAGCATCTAAACAACTTGTTCAAACCATGTGCGAAAGACCTTTTTGGGAGTTAGACTCGAGCGATGCTGAGGCTCATCTGAAATATGTAGCAGAGACTACCCAAGCATGGGATGTTTCTGATCCCAATAGTCAAAATAGAAATCGACAGGTGTCCAACTTGCCTGCTGCATCCGAAATCTATCACTTGGACAAGGACACTTTGTTAGATCGAAAATTTAACCAATTGGAAAAGAATTTCAGAGACATGCTTGAAGTGCGATTAAGAGAAGTAACTGGATCCAGTCAAGCCGGGAAGGAGAAAGTGTGTGCTATTTTTGCTGCTGGTCATTCTACCAAAGGATGTCCTACCATCCCTGCATACAAGGCAATGTACACTGAACAAGTTGAGGCGATAGGAGGATTTTGCGGAAATTTTAATGCACAACAAGGGAATGCATACAATCAATCGTGGAGGAATCATCTTGGTTTCCACTATGGACAACCACAAGGGGGGATGGCTCCTAACCCACATGTGACTCTACCACCACCACCACCTCAATTTCAGCAAGTGGCTCCTCCAATGCATTCTCCTATGTAGGTACTACCTCCAGGTCCGTATGTCGATCCACCTAGGTGATCTCTTGAAGATAATCTGAATCAATTCATCCAATCTCAAAAGGAGAGCAATTATAAATATGATCGAATGTTCACTGAATTTCATACTAGCATATCTAGATTGCAATCTGCAGTGAATACTCAGGAGAAGGGTAAATTCCCAACTCAAGGCCAAAGACCTCCTCTTCAAGGATAACCCACGGTTGGCTCGACCAGAACAATGTCAAGCTGTCACTACTCTCCGTACTGGTCGCATAATTGATCTAGCGCCAACACTTCACAAGGAATCTAAAGCTAGGGAAGCTTCAGAGTCTGAAGAGACTCCATTGCTTCTGAAAGATAAAGATGAGGGAGTTGAACCTGAAATTGAAGTCAAACTGCCCACTGCTGCTCAATTTCCTCAACGCTTAGCACCACCCAAAAAAGGGGCTTCGCGTACAGAAGTGTTAGATGTGTTGAAGCAAGTAAAGTTGAACTTGCCGTTTCTTGATGCTATTCAACAAATTCCAGCATATGCCAAGGTCATCAAAGATCTTTTAACTGTCAAGCGACGGCTCAAGGTGAATAAGAATGTTTTCTTGGCACAAAATGTGAGCTCAGTCCTTCTTAATGATCTTCCACCAAAATTCAAGGATCCCGGTGCACCTACAATTTTGTGTGTCATAGGAGAGAATAGAGTGGAAAAAGCATTGCTTGACTTAGGTGCGAGTGTGAACATCCTTCCATACCCTATCTATAAGAAGCTTGATTTAGGGGATCTAAAACCTACCCAAATAACTCTACAGTTAGCTGATCGAACAGTGAAAGTGCCTCGTGGGGTTGTGGAAGACGTGATAGTTCAAGTGGACACGTTTTACTTTCCTATTGATTTTGTCATTTGGAACACTGAGACTTCTCCCCATGCGAGAAATCATGTCCCAATAATATTGGGCCGTCCATTTTTAGCTACTGTTAATGCTTTGATCAATACACGAAATGTCAAAATGCAACTCACTTTTGGAAACATGACTCTCGAGACCAATATTTTCAATGTCGCTAACTAAATGGGTGATGAGGATGAAATTCTTGAGGTTGATCTTATTGAAGAAGTGGTAGATGAGCACATCGAAAAGATCATAGGAGGAGATGCACTGGAAGTGTGTCTAGTGCAAAGTGGTGAGAATAAGAGTCCTTATACTGAGTTTGAGCGTGAGGTGGAAGAGTTGGAAAGTTGGTTACAAGAAGAAGCGAGTTTTGAGAATTTAAGATATGTTGACTGGATTTCTAGGTTTGAAGAATTACCTCCAAGAGAGTCAACCATGATTCCATTTGAAAATAGATTTCCTATTCTTGAATTAAAGAAACTACCCTCTCATGTCAAATATGCTTTTCTGGGAGATAATGATACATTCCTTGTTGTTGTTTCTTCCAGTTTAAAAAAAGAGAAAGAGCGTATGTTATTGGATGTGTTACGGAAGCATAGAAGTGCGTTTGGTTGGACGCTAGTAGATTTGAAATGTATAAGTCCATTTATTTGTACCCATAAAATCCATATTGAGGAGGAGGTGAAGCCCTCGCGTGAGATGCAAAGGAGACTAAACCCAACCATGAAAGATGTAGTAAGAGCGGAAATCATCAAATTGCTAGATGCTAGGATTATCTATCACATTTATGATAGTAAATGGGTGAGCCCAATTCAAGTCATTCCAACAAAATTGGGTATGACTGTGGTTGAAAATGCTAAGGGAGAATTAATAACTCAGCGCACCACCACCGGGTGGCGTGTTTGCATTGACTACCGAAAGCTCAATGCCGGAACTAGAAAAGACCATTTTCCCTTGCTGTTCATCGATCAAGTGATTGAACAAGTGGCGGGCCATCCTTACTACTGTTTCCTAGATGGGTACTCTGGCTATAATCAAATTGAAGTGGATGTTCTTGATCAGGAAAAGATGACTTTTACATGTCCATTTGGTACGTTTGCCTACAAACGTATGCCATTTGGGCTATGTAATGCGCCAACAACTTTTCAAAGGTGCATGCTAAGTCTCTTTAGCGACATGATAGAAAAAGGTCTTGAGGTGTTCATGGACGATTTCAGCATTTTCGGTCCATCTTTCGACCAATGTTTAGCTAATCTTGAAAGTGTTCTATTCCGGTGTGTGGAAAAAGACTTAGTCCTCAATTGGGAAAAATGCCATTTTATGGTCACCGAGGGCATAGTTTTAGGCCACATAGTCTCATCTAGGGGAATTGAAGTTAATCGAGCAAAAATATAAGTAATAGCTGAGTTACCCCCGCCAAAATCACTTAAAGATGTGAGGTCCTTTTTAGGCCATGCTGGATTTTATAGGAGATTTATCAAAGACTTTAGAGCCATCGCTAGACCTTTGAGTAATCTTCTCATGAAGGACACTCCATTTGAACGGAATAAAGCATGTCAAGAAGATTTTGATAAACTTAAAAGCATGTTAATTACTGCTCCTATCATGCAAGCTCCTGACTGGTCACTCCCATTTGAGCTTATGTGTGATGCAAGTGATTACGCGATTGGGGCGGTTCTTGGACAAAGAATAGAAAAGAAAGATCATGTTATCTACTATGCTAGCAGAACATTATCTGTCCCTCAGCTTAACTACTCTACCACATAGAAACAATTACTAGCAGTTGTTTTTGCTCTCGACAAATTCCGCTCTTCCATTGTTGGGTCGCCTATCATTTGCTTCACTGATCACTCAGCTCTCAAATATCTTTTAACCAAGAAAGATGCCAAACCACGTTTAATCAGGTGGATCCTACTCTTACAGGAGTTTAATCTCTTGATTCAAGATAAGTAAGGAGTAGAAAATATTATTGCTGGCCATTTGTCACGCCTCTCGTCCGACGTACCTATTGATCCCATTCCCATAGACGAGTATTTTCCTAATGAAAATCTATTTGCTACTTCTTATCTCCCCTGGTTTGCGAATATAGTCAATTACCTTGTCACTGGAGTTGTTCCCTCCAATTGGAATCTCCAAGAGAGAAGGAACTTTATCACATGGTCACGTATGTTCTTTTACGATGATCCATATTTGTTTAAGTATTGTGCTGATCAAATCATCCGAAAATGTGTACCCGATGAAGAAATTCAAGGGGTAATTCGATTTTATCATACGAAAGCATGTGGAGGTCATTTTTCCAAAAATAAAACTGCTGCGAAAATCCTTCAAAGTTGTCTCTAGTGACCCACAATCTTCCGGGATGTGAATAATTTTTGCAAATCATGCGATAGATGCCAAAGAATGGGAGCTATTACTCGCCATGATATGATGCCATTAACCCCAATACTAGTCTTGTAATTATTTGATTGTTGGGGTATTGAATTCATGGGGCCCTGTCCCCCTTCTTTTGGTTTTCTATACATCCTCGTCGTTGTAGACTACGTCTCAAAATGGGTGGAGGCCATAGCTACAAGGACGAATGACAATAAGGTGATGATAAAATTCATTCAAGAAAACATATTTTCTCATTTCGGAATGCCTAAGGCTATAATCGGTGATAATGGTACCCATTTTTGCAATAGGACGATGGAGAAGATAATGCGAAAGTATGGAGTTGTCCATAAAGTTGGATCAACTTATCACCCTCAATTGAATGGGCAGGCCGATCTCGCCAATCTGGAAATCAAAAATATCTTGGAAAAGACAGTCGAACCTAATAGGAAAGACCGGTCTCTCATATTGAATGATGCGCTCTGGGCATATAGAACTGCATACAAGAATCCCCTTGGGATGTCACCATTTCGATTTGTATATGGAAAGCCTTGTCATCTTCCGGTTGAAATTGAACATAGAGCATATTGGGCTATCAAAAGGGTGAATGTAAACATGGAAAAAGCCGGTGAAACTCGTAAACTTCAGTTGAATGAGTTGGAAGAAATACGCAATGATGCGTATGAAAGTACTAAAATCTCCAAAGAACGAATGAAACGAGTTCACGATAGAATCATTCGACGGAAGGAATTTCATTCGGGACAAAAAGTACTTCTCTACAACCCGAGGTTGCACTTGTTTCTCGAAACATTGCGGTCACGATGGTCAGATCCATTCATTGTGAAGGAAGTATTTCCCCATGGAGCTGTAGAACTAGAAGATCGAAAAGGGGGAAACACATTCAAAGTCAATGGGCATCACCTTAAGCCATATTTGGAAGCGATCATCAAGGAAGCCAACACAATATAGTTATCGGACCCCATTTATGGGGATTGACTGAGACAGATAGGTGAGGTCGTCGCACCCCCGACGTGTATGGGGTGAAGGTTGTGTATACTAGTCTTAGGATATTAGGAGTTGTAAATATGTGTTATGACCGAAGTAGGTGGATGTTTTAGGTTTCAGTGAGAATTTCGGGAGTTTTAAGGTTCAATTAAAGTAAATGAAGCCTTGGCATGGAGAAATCAGATTAATAGTAAGAAGGACAGAACAGTAGGGGAATTTCTAGGAGTTCAACAGACCGGATGGGTCCGGTAACAGTAAGAAGGACAGAACAACAGGGGAATTTTTGGGAATTCAACAGACCGGATGGGTCCGGTCCTGAATAAAAAGAACCGATCCGGTTCAACCGGATCGGTCCGATCCTGAAACCGGATCGGTCCGGTAATCTGCAGTGCACCCTTTCCCGAGGTTAAAACCTATTCAATCCACACCTCATTCATCCCCCCAATCCCTTCCTCTCCCCAAAAATTTCGTCTCCTCTATTTCCCCCCCTCCATTCCCCCCTATTTCCTTATCCCAACTATAAATACCCACATCCCCCACCAATTTTTTCTTCACACCTACATATCCTCTCTTCTCTCTCACTTTCTGTCTCGAACTGCAATACCCATTAGCAATAACCATGGCTGCTCCCTAGAAATATAACACCATTGAAGTTCTACTCGACGGCAAAGGCCAACATCGTTCGTGCCGTGAAGCAATTTGGTGCCGTCATTTTTTCAGTCCAACGCGAAAAATCCACATTTAGCATCAAGTGCTTTGGGATCAGCTGCCTAATTCTGTCACAGGAATGTTCATGTCACAAGGCTGGTGCAGATTTTTCAATGAACCATGATATAACCGTTTATATCCTCGGCTTGGCTGAAGATTACCTCCAAACGGATGACCCCTCAGGGGGCCGACCCTTCATCAGGCTCCAGACGACCCCTCAGGGGGGCCGACCCTTCACCAGGCTCCAGACGACCCCTCAGGGGGCCGACCCTTCACCAGGCTCCAGACGACCCTCCGAGGGTACGACAGTACGAGGCCAGAATTGGGCCTGACTCACTACTGGAAGGAACTTTACCCTCGGCCTCGGCTCATAGGCCGAGGGTGACATCATCACATCGCGTGGTTTGGGAGACGCGTGGAACAGTGCGCGTGAGGCTCACATGGCACATGGGAGACCGTTATAACAAAATCACACCCTCACGTGAGGGAATATTATGTCATCATTTGGCATCTACAGGTGTCAGCAGGGGATTGGCTAGATCATCATTCACATGCACCATGCATACTTGGGGGGTACACTACACCCTCCAAGACCTATATATACTTGTCACCTACAACCCTACAAGGGATCAATCAATACATTGTAACCCTAGCTAAAACTCTGCTTGTGCACAGAGTAGAGAGAGAAAGTGAGCTTATGTGCATTGTATCCAAGGCAATTAGTGCCCATACTTAGTTTATCACACACTCACAGTGGATTTAAGCCAAATTGGCTGAACCGCTATACATCATTATCTTATTCTTCTTATACTCATCTCCTTCTACACACTTATACACTTACATCTCTATGACTGCCATGGCTACTACTGTTTGAGCTCATTATCACTTATCCGGTGGTGCTAAATCTCAGCATCATCAGTTTGGCGCCGTCTGTGGGAACGAGAAGACATCTCTTCCCTTGTACAGCTTGACCTCACTGGGCACTCTGGTGGTGAGCCTGCACTCCCCCTGAGAGGAGATGCTTCACCATTGAAAGAGACCCACTAAGGATCCCAAGCTCACCAGTCTTTTCTTCAGTTCATCTTTTCATAGCTCAAACGCATGGCACCTGAAATGCCATCGCCACCGCTTCCCCCGCCGGATGAGGGGGAAGACCCAGTTCCAGCCAGCCGCCGCCTCAGTCTGAGATGGCTGATGTGGCGGCAGCCTTAAAGTCTCTGGCAGCAAGCCAGCGGATGATGCAGGAGAAGTTCACAGCTCTAAGCCAGAACATACTAAGACCACCAGGGGTCTCACCTGAGATGATTACTCTGGCAGCAGCTCCAGGACAGCATGAGGCCAGGGGACCACCCCAGGCACCACGCAAAGACCTGCCACCCCCTCAGCGGCATAGGGATGTTGCTGACCCCCGGCGTCTACGCCTGGGGAGGCAAGGAAACCCTTGCCCTGAGGACATGTATGATGATCTGGAGGGAGAGGAGGCTCCTATAGAATGCTGGGAACTGTATGAGGTCTCCAACAATACTGTACGACCTCTCCAGGATAGTAGAGGAAAGTGCGGGAGACCAAACCCTGATGATCGCCCGAGAGGCTCTGCTTTTGATCGCTTGAGAAGGAGGTCAGCCTTTGAGAGGCTGGGCCCAGTAAATGACCTGCGAGAAAAATTGTCCAGGTCAAGAAGTGCTGCGAGGTCCAGGAGGGAGGCAGCAGATGGCCGACCCCAAGGATGGGATGACGGCCAAAGGGAAGTAAACAGCCGACACAGGCCTGCCGCTGCAGAACCTTCCGCCCACCTTAAAGAGGCGGCAGGGGATAACATCGGCCAAGCCGACCCTGTGAGGCCCTGGAATGACTCGATCCAGCGATTGGAGGATAAAATTGGCGACATACTGAAGAGCCGTGACCCTCTTCAGAGGGGATACACCATAGGCTCACCCTTTGTGACAAAGATAGTCAACTTCCCCACGCCATCAAAGTTCAAGCCACCTGTGGTCACCCCAAGATATAACGGGGGCACCAACCCTGTACACCATGTCGAGATGTCTCAATCAGCAGCAGACATATACTCTATCTCAGATGTGATGAGGTGTCGTGCCTTCTTTGGTACCCTGACAGGGGTTGCGCATGTCTGGTACACGTCTCTTCCAAAAATTCCATTGAAAACTTTAAGCAGCTGGCAGACCTGTTCATCCACAACTTTTGCTTTGGGGTGAGGCCATAGAAGAAGACCACCCATTTGATCTATGTTAAGCAGGGGACGAATGCGAGTCTGAGGGACTACATAGCCAGATTCAATAAAGAGAAGCTGGAGGTGGAAGAATATGAGGAGATCATAGCTATGACAGCCCTGATTGGAGGACTCCAAAAGGGGAAACTGTTATGGAGGCTTGCTGAAGAGCCTCCGAGGACGATGGATGAATTGATGTCGACTGCAGGGAAGGTGATGAATGCCGAAGAGGCGATGGCCACAAAATATGAAGACGAAAAAGGAGGTGCTAGTGGGGGTAAATACCCTAAGAAGAACAAGGAGGGGAAGAATAGGTCCACGGATGACAAGTTCGCTGGTTACTCCCCTCTAATGGTCAGCTGTGAACATATTCTCAATGATATAAAGAGTTACCGGTCCCTTAAGTGGCCTGAGAAGCTGAGGGCAGCCCTCAGCATAAGGAATAAGAACCTGTGGTGTGAATTTCACCAAGACCACGACCACGTAACAGACAAATGCTTTGCTCTGAAAGATGAGATTGCGAAGATGCTGAAAGAAGGGAAGCTCAGAAAGTACGTCGACAAAGGTGACTTCAAGAGGGGCTGAGGGGACGACCCCAGAAAAAAGTGAGGCGATGCATGTAGAGAAGGTCCTCAAAAAAGAGGGGACGACCCTTCTGATGATGAGGACGAACCTGACCTCCCGTTGAGAGACGACCACGGCCCCTGTCAAGAGGATTAATATGATCTCGCTCGGAGTGGGAATGATCTACGGGGGTCTTGCAGGAGGAGGGTTTGAGGTCGCCGACAGGAAGGCCCATATGGCTGAGGCCAAGGCAGTGACGAAGACGGTACACTCAACCTCTCTAGAGGTCAAGTCAGAAAAGAGGAAGAAGGTTGATATGGACACTCTAATAGTGGGATTTTTAAGAATGGACTTCAAAGGCCTCTTAGCCCCATATGATGACCTTCTCGTCATCACTACCAGGGTGCACGGGTGCGAGGTGCCGAGGATCCTGGTAGATGGGGGCTCATCTGCAGACGTGATGTTTTGGCCGTGCTTCAAAGCCTTAGGTCTCAGCCATGCTAGACTCGTCCCATACCATCATCCATTGATTGGGTTCAGTGGGGAAAAGGTTCATCCCCTTGGGGTATATGAGGCCGATGTTAGGATGGGGGACGAGTGGCCGAGATGGCTTACCAAGAAGGTAAGTTTCTTTGTGATGGATGAACATGTGTTTTCGGCTTACAACATCGTACTGGGGCGTGTGGCCCTTAAGGGATTTGAAGCTGTGCCGTCTACGATCCATCAGATGATTAAATATCCTACCCCTTATGGGGCGGGGGAAGTTTAGGGAGACCAGACGACAGCGCGAGAATGTTACTACAACTCCGCTGAAGAAAGGGAGGCACACAAGAGGGCTACGACCACTTACAATATTGATACCCTAGACCCCAGGGACGAGACGAAGCTCAAGAAAGGAGAGGCCGCAGAAGAGGTAGAATCCATCATCCTCGATGAGGATGACCCAGAAAAAACCGTCCAAGTCGGAAAGTCTCTGAAGCCCAATATCAAGGAAGACCTCATTAAACTATTGAGGAGAACACGAAGTGTCTTCGCATGGAGTCATGTAGATATGCCGGGGATTGACCCTGAAATCATGTGCCACAAGCTCAATGTGGTAGAGGGAGTGAAGCCGGTAAAGCAGAAGAGGAGAATTTACTCTAGAGAAAAGTATGAGGTCATCAGGGACGAGGTCAAAAAAATTAGAAGAAGCTGAATTTATTAGAGAGGTCATCTACCCTGAATGGCTTTCCCATGCAGTCATTGTCCCAAAGGCCAACGGGAAGTGGAGAATGTGTGTGGACTTCACAGACCTCAAAAAGCACTGTCCCAAACACAGCTTCCCTCTCCCCCGCATTGACCAGATGGTAGACGCTACCGCAGACCATGAGCTCATGAGCTTCATGGATGCCTATTCAGGGTATAACCAGATCTTCATGAACCCTGAAGACTCGGAGAGAAAAGCCTTCATCACTGACAAGGGGACAACTGTTCCAGGGTTATGCCCTTTGGCCTAAAAAATGCAGGGGCAACGTACCAGCGCCTCGTAAATAAAATGTTTGAAGACCAAATTGGGAAGTCTATGGAGGTCTACGTAGATGACATACAGACTAAGAGTCTGAAGGCATAGGATCATGTGGCAGACCTGGAGAGGACCTTTAATACGATGGACAAATACTAGATAAAGCTTAATTCGGCCAAGTGTGTCTTCGGGGTCAGAGCAGGGAAGTTCTTGGGGTTCATTGTCAACCAAAGAGGCATCGAGGCCAATCCTGAGAAGATAAAGGCCCTTGTTGAGATGAAGACCCCCAAGACCATTAAAGATGTTCAGAGACTCACAGGGAGAGTTGCTGCCTTGAACAGGTTCGTGTCTAGGGCCACAGATAAGTGTTTGCCATTCTTTAAGATCCTTAGGAAGGCCTTCAAATGGAGTGAAGAGTGTGATGAGGCTTTCAGGGACCTAAAGTCATACTTAGGGTCTCCCTTGCTGCTGTCACGACCCGTGCATGGTGAACGACTTTATGTGTACCTCGTCGTCTCAGAGTCGGCCATCAGTGCAGCCATTATGAGAGACGAAGACGGGATACAGAAGCCTGTGTATTTTAACAACAAGGCACTCCAAGGGGAAGAGCAAAGATACCCGAGGATGGAGAAGTTAGCCTACGCATTAATCCATGCCTCAAGGAAGATAAAGTCGTACTTCGAGTCCCATACAATGGTCATCCTCACCTACTCTCCTCTTAGGCAAGTCCTACAGAATCCAGAAAAATCAGGCAGGCTAATGGCCTGGGCTATAGAGCTGGGGGAGTTTGACATAGTGTATCAGCCTAGGATGGCAATTAAGGGTCAAGCGCTGGCGGATTTCGTGGCCGAGTTTACTTGGGAAGGTGATGAAGCCGAGGGTGAGACCCTCGGGAAGACAGATACCCAATAAGACAGGCCACCGACACACCCGCAGATAGGGCCGAGACAAGCACCGCTAGAAGGAAAGCGATTGAAAACGAAGAGGGAAGATACATCTTTAGACAGGGATCCCTCTCCGAGGGAAAATTTTCAGAGGGAAAGACTCTGTTGAGCCTCTTCGTTGACGGGTCCTCCTGTGACAGCGGAAGTGGAGCTGGACTGATACTATCAGCACCCAATGACATAGACGTTGAATACGCCCTGAGGTTCAACTTCAAAGCCTCCAACAACGAGGCTGAATATGAGGCCTTGGTAGTAGGCCTCTCCTTGGCCAAGTCTCTTAGTGTCGGCCAAATTTTGGTCTATAGTGATTCAAGGCTAGTAGTGAATCAGATACTAGGAGCCTATGAGGCTAAGGACGAGAGGATGGCTAGGTACCTTGAGAAAGTGTGGTCATTACTGAAAGGCTCCAGAGAAGTGAAATTAAAGAGGATACCTAGGCTCGACAAAGGCCGTGCTGATACCCTTGCGAGGTTGGCCTCGGCAACTAGGACAAACATCAGAAGGACGGTCCCAGCAGAAATTTTGCTTCGGCCACCTATTGAAGACGCTGAGGGAACACTTAGAAATTGCCTAAATGTTTCTCAGGAAGCTTCGTGGATGGACCCTCTGATAAGGTACATTAAAGAGGGGGAGATGCCAGAAGCAAGGCAAGAAAAGAAGAAGCTGAGGTACAGGGCTGCAAAATTCACTATCATCAGAGGCACCTTGTACAAAAAGGGGTTTTTTCTCCCCTTACTCAGGTGTGTGCATCCCTCAGAAGTCCCTTCCATTTTGAAAGATGTTCACGAAGGATCGTCATCAATCCATATCGGGGGTAGATCCTTAGCGAAGAGGGTGATCACCCAGGGGTACTGGTGGCTGACCTTGGGGAAAGATGCAGCGGCATATGTAAAAAAGTGTGACAAATGTCAAAGATTTGCCACCATCCCTCACCAGCCCCATCAGCCTCTTACTTCCATTACATCCTCATGGCCATTTGCAGTATGGGGAATTGACCTAGTAGGACCCTTGCCTAGGGCCATCAATAACTATCGATTCCTCATCGTAGCCATTGACTATTTTTTAAAATGGGTGGAAGCGGAGCCGATGGTGACGATCACAGAGCAGAAGACCTTCCAGTACGTCTGGAAAAATATTATATGGAGATATGGTCTTCCCAACACCCTCATCTCGGATAACGGGACTCAGTTCAAGAATACCTCTCTACATAAGTACTGTGAAAGAGTGAGTATCAAATAATTTTTCTCCACCCCAGGCCGACCTCAGGCCAATGGGAAAATAGAAGTTACAAACCGGACAATCCTAGATGGAATCAAGAAGAGGCTTGAGGAGGCAAAAGGAAGATGGGTCGAGGAGTTATATGTCGTGCTATGGGCATACAGAACGATAGTGAGGACCTCTACCAGAGAGACCCCATTCATGCTAGCCTATGGCTCAGAAGCCATCATCCCCACCGAGATTGAGTTCCCTACGCATAGAGACTAAATGTATGACCCCCACAAAAATGCGGAAGAGAGGAGACTCGACTTGGACCTGATTGAGGAAAGGAGGGAGGACGCTGAGATAAGGCAGGCAGCCTGCCAGCAGAGGACCGCAAGGTTTTACAATCAGAGGGTGAAACAGAGGCCCATCGCAGTTGGGGACTTGGTCCTCAAGAAGACTTGGCAAAATCCCAACAAGCTCCATCGTAATTGGCATGGCCCATATAGGGTCATCGATGAAGTCGTCCCTGGGACCTATAGACTAGAAAACCTAGAAGGGGAACCTTTTTCCAACCCCTGGAATGCAGATCATTTGAAGAAATACTATCAGTAGTGTTGTAAGGTCTTGATAGACCATAAGTGTAATAACAGTTGCTCCAACAGAACACTTGGAAAATTAATGAGAAATATCAGTGCTTCCCCTCATCCTGTGGTTATCAATTCTAGTACGCATGGAAACATCTACAGAGAACCACCCTCGGCTATAATGAGGGCCAGTGGAGGGGACGACCCCACCACTGTCCTCAAGAAAGACAAGGGAAACCTTTGTTAAAAACCATTAATTTGGTAAATTGATAAGTCGGCTATAATGAGGGCCAGTGGAGGGGACGACCCCACCACTGTCCTCAAGAAAGACGAGGGAAAACTTCATTAAAAACCATTAATTTGGTAAGTTGAACCCTCGGCTATAATGAGGGACATTGGAGGGGACGACCCCACCACTTTCCTCAAGAAAGACGAGGGAAAAATTTGGTAAAAACCATTAATTTGGTAAGTTGAACCCTCGGTTATAATGAGGGCCAGTGAAGGGGACGACCCCACCACTGTCCTCAAGAAAGACGAGGGAAAACTTTGTTAAAAACCATTAATTTGGTAAGTTGAACCCTCAGCTATAATGAGGGCCAGTGGAGGGGACGACCCCACCACTGTCCTCAAGAAAGACGAGGGAAAAATTTGTTAAAAACCATTAATTTGGTAAGTTGATCCCTCGGCTATAATGAGGGCCAGTGGAGGGGACGACCCCACCACTGTCCTTAAGAAAGAGGAGGGAAAACTTCATTAAAAACCATTAGTTCGGTAATTTGATCCCTCGGCTATAATGAGGGCCAATGGAGGGGACGACCCCACCACTGTCCTCAAGAAAGACGAGGGAGAGGTTAGTGATTATACAAAAAAATTCACAACACAAACCATACAAAAAGGAAATAAGGAAGACAGTAAAGGAGACGATAGCATTAATGAAATATCAAGTGTTCTACAAGTAGATGAAAAATGTTGCTAATGTCGTTTAATACAAGATTAAACTATATAAGCAACTCCGAGATGTTTGTTGAAGAAACCCTTTTCTTTTGAAAATAAAAATTATAAACAACAAGATGTGTTTACAAAAAAACTTATCTACGAGAGTAATCAAGACTTTGTAATCAGTTTTTAAAACAAGACAGTTTTAAAAAAAAATCAGCACACTATAGACTAAGATGAGTAGATGAAGATAATCAACACACAGTTTTTAACGTGGTAAAACCTCTCCCAACAGAGGAAACATCCACGGTGACTTCTAAGTCACAAAAGTAAAAATCCACTAATAGCAAATAATAGTTACAAATAATACAACATACATGCACACAAATCAACCTATTCTAAGTTTAGGAATATACCCCACTTGGTGTCCTTCTAACTTCTCATAGATCTGATTGTTGATGATGTTTTTCCAGTTTGATAACTTCCTTTGCTTTAGCTTCCTTATGTCGACTCAATGATCTTTGATCTTATACACAACACTTTCAGTGTAGTACTGTGTTAAGTGTTTGTGAAGTGATTCCTATCAACATGCATGAACTCACACACACTTAGATTTACAGACAATCCTAGAAAAAATACATATAAAGTCTATATGCTGTGATTTTGTTTTCTTTCTTTCTTACAGAACTAAAAACCTGTTTGACCTTTAATATAACCCAGATTTCACGGATATTTCGCTTCAAAATCGGTCAAGATCTTAATCAATCTCGATTTTAAAAATATTTTTAAGATTGAAAATCTCCAAGTGCGAATCCAACTAGGTCAAGGTTAAGTTTCGTAAGAACAGAAACCATAAAACATTTTCAAAACCAAATCAGTAAAGATTTTCTTAAATCAAGTAAGAAATATGCAGATCTAGTGAAAATGTAACATGCAGAATGTAGATCTAAAGTTTCAATGAAAAAGAAGCACAGATCTTCACATGAATGTTTAAGTTGTAAACAAGATCATAGACAAAGAGCTTACAGCTTCAAATGAACAAACCACTCTCTCTCAAACACTCAAGGTTGTGTTTGGGGTTAGGTGCATACGAAGGTTTGATTCAGAAAATGAAGTGTTTAGGGTTAGGGTTTGGTTTTGGCTAACATATTTTCTTTTCTCTCTCTTCTCTCTTTTCTTTTCTCTCTTCTCTCTATTTTTTTTCTCTCAGAAATGACGAATGCCCAAAAGTATTGAAAGTCTGCGAAGAGGGGGGTTTATATAGGGGTGAGGGAAGGTTATGGAAATGTGCATGGAATCAATGGCTGAGATTAAGTCATCCTACGATTGACTTGATCTAAGGGTTATAAAACAGCGGTGGTTAATCCCAAAGTGATTTGTTCAAACGATGGCACACAGATAGGTTTAAAACACATGCAGACCATCGATCAGCTTTGATCCAATGATCATCAATCCACCTGCAAACCCTCTCACATCACAAACACAAATAGATGAACCAGGAGGATGACAAGTGTTGAAATATGAGTGGCTCACACACGCGCGTCCAAAGTAATTATAGCAAACACCCTGAAGGCTCTAGCGCATTTACATTCTACCCAAACAAACATTCCATTGAAAAATGAAGTTTTTAAAATAGAAATTTTACCCCACAAATTATATAAACACATTTTATTAATGAAAACATTTATTTAAAAATGTTTAAAAATTCCCAAAAATAATTAAAACCACATTTTGAGGGGAATTAATCACACAATCAATTTTAAGCAATATATACACACGTATGCACTTCTAATTGTGTGTAGTGTGATTCAATTTATACCGGGATTAGAGAGAAAAGTTCTGAGGCTTTTTGGATTCTAGGATGGACAACCAATTTTGTCACTATTTCCAAACTATTTGAAAACTTATACAGTATAGACTTAAGCAAGTCAAAGGTATAAGGTGCTTCAATCTCCCCCTTTGGAAATATGAGACAAAATCTCCTTTAAGTTAGCTTAAAACTCTTAGGGAACCAAAAAAAATAAAACCTAGTCCAATACAAAAGATACTATCTACCCATTTCCTAGAAAGTCAAAAATTACATAACTCAACTATTTACAAAATTTTACACTAGAAATGGTAGACAATCAGTAGAAGAGATTCCTGCAAATATGCACACTAAGGTCAAGCAGTTTAGATGAAATGTGAACAAAACATTGAACCCGTAAGACTCAAATTTCTCCCCCATTTTGTCTCAAATGGACAAAGGGTAAAACTTAAGGTCTTAAGAGTTTAATCAGCACATACCATACCTATAGAATTACGTAAATACCGAAATCTGTTATAGTCTAAAGGTTTAGTGAACATGTCTGCAAGTTGCAGATCAGTAGGCAGGTAATGGATTTCTAACTCCTTAGTTTCAACAAGTTCGCGTATAAAATGATGCCTTATTTTAATATGCTTAGTTCGCGAGTGTTGAACCGGGTTTTTAGATATGTTAATGGCGCTTTGATTATCACAATACAATTGTAACTGATCTTCTTTAATCCCATAATCGCTTAACATTTGTTTTATCCATAACAACTGAGCACAGCAACTTCCTGCTGCTATATATTCGGACTCAGCCGTAGATAAAGATGTGCAATTCTGTTTTTTGCTACTCAAACCAACTAAATTATTGCCGACATAATAACAGGCACCTGATGTACTTTTACTGTCATTAGTACAACCGACCCAATTAGCATCAGTATACCCTATGATGGTGCTGCAGGTATTAGTGTACCTAAGTCCAAGATTGAGAGTGCCTTTTATGTACTTTATTATACGTTTTACAATCAAAAAATGGCTCTATTTAGGGTTATTTTGGTAACGAGCACACAGACATACAACATACATTATGTCTGGTCGTGAGGCAGTTAGATAGAGTAGGCTACCAATCATACTACGATAGAGTGTGGAATCAACTGACTTACCATTTTCATCTTTACATAATTTAACAGTAGTACTCATAGGCGTTTTGGCAACTTTAGCATTATCTAAACCAAATTTCTTAACAAGATCTAACGCATACTTAGTTTGAGAGACAAATAGACCATCAGAATTCTGTTTCACTTGAAATCCTAAGAAAAGTTGTAGCTCCCACATAAGGGACATGTGAAACTCCTTATGCATAATAGCAGAAAAAGATTTAACTTCAGAGTTTGAAGTTGACCCGAAAATGAAGTCGTCTACATAGACTTGGGCTATAATAATGTTTTTGTCAAAATGTTTGACAAAGAGAGTCTGGTCATTTCCTCCTCTCTTAAAACCCTTATCCAACAAAAAGTTGGAAAGGCGTTCATACCAAGCTCTAGGAGCTTGTTTTAAGCCATACAAAGCCTTTTTTAGACGAAAGACATGATCAGGGTATTTAGGATCAATGAACCCTTTGGGTTGTTCTACATATGTTTCTTCGGACTGAATTCCATTGAGGAAGGCAGACTTGACATCCATTTGATAAAGTGTAAATTTTAAGTGACACGTTATGGCGAAAAGAAGTCAAACAGATTCAAGACGAGTGACAGGGGAAAAAGTCTCGCTAAAATCTATCCCTTCTATTTGTGAGTAGCCTTGAGCAACTAGTCTAGCTTTGTTTCTAAGGATGACCCCTTTTTCATCAGATTTGTTCTTAAAAATCCAACGTGTCTCAATAACATTTTTGTTTTGAGGCCGCGGTACAAGATACCAGACATTGTGAATGACAAATTGTAAAAGTTCTTCCTGCATAGAAGAAATCCAGTGTGTGTCATTCAATGCTTCATTAACATTTTTCGGTTCCACAAGGGAGACGAAACATGCATAATTAGCATAATTTCTTAACTGGGATCTAGTACGAACTGGCTCATTAGGATTACCGACCACGTTGTCAATGGGATGATCTTTAGAGACCCAGCCAGGTACTTCTGGACTCTCACTAGGTAATGAGTCATCTATTTCTGGTGAATCAGTTTTGAAATCATTTTCAGATTCAACCACAATAGGTAATTCAGATATCTTATTTTCGACAATAATGTCGCTTACAATTACATTTATCGATTCCATAAGGGACTTAGTACGCAGATTGTATATATGATAAGCACGACTATTTGGAGAGTATCCTAAGAAGATGGCTTTATCACCACGCGTTTCGAATTTAGACAGATGTTCTCTGTCTTTACAGACATAACACTGACTTTCGAAAGTTCTTAGATATTTCAGATTAGGCTTCTTACCGTACCACAACGCATAAGGGGTTTGTTTAGAGTTTTTCCTTAGATATACCCTATTACTGATATGACAGGGAGTTCTAATAGATTCTACCCAAAAGTATTTAGGTAGGGATTTGGCATGGAGCATGACTCGTGCCATCTCTTGAAGCATTCGGTTTTTCCTTTCGGCAACACCGTTCTGCTGAGGGGTCTTAGGGGCACTGAATTCATGTTTGTAACCGTTGTAGTCACAATATTCAACTATTCATGTGTCTATGAACTCTCCCCCTCTATCACTACAAATGCGATTGACTTGTGTGTCCTTCTCATTTTTAATTCTTAGTAAAATTTTCAAAAAATTCTGAAACGTGTCAGATTTTTGTTTCAAGAAGGCAACCCAAGTGAATCGTGTGAAATCATCAACCATGACAAGGATATAATTGTGTCGACAAAGACTAACAGTTCTAGAGGGACCAATAAGGTCCATATGGATGAGATCCAGAGGTCTAGAGGTGAGAATGTCTTTAACCTTTTTATGCGAAGTCTTAACTATTTGTCCTTCCTGGCAAAGACCACAGACAACACTTGAAATAGGTTTAATTTTAGGAATTCCTCTAACAATCACTTGACTAGACAATCTACCAAGGATATCATAACTCAAGTGACCCATACGATTATGCCAGATTTCATTGTCATCCATTCTGACAATGTTCCAGGTTTCAGAACTAGTCTTGACAGTATAACAATTGTCAGGTGTTCTAAATCCTGTAATAATGCATTCACCTTTATCATTTAGAATTTTACAATTGTTCTATGAAAAGGTGACTGTATGGTTAGAGTCACAAAATTGTGATATACTTAGGAGGTTGGCTTTAAGGCCTTTAACTAATAGAACATTTTCAAGAACAGGCATTCCTTCTTCTTTTAGGGTTCCTTTACCTATGATCTGGGATGAAACTCCGTCACCAAAAACTACTTTCCCACCAGCAAATCTGGTTTTGTTTAAAAGTTTGGTTTCATCTCCTGTCATATGTTTAGAACATCCTAAATCTAAATACCAACCAGATGAAGTGTGTTCAGCTTTTAAGGCAGTGATAACAATGTTACACTTCATTTGGGGTAAAATATCATCTTTTCTAACCCAAATAGCTCTAGTTTTAATTTTGCGCAAGTTTGTCCTCATTTGATAAAATTTTCGAGAAACATCTTTTTGTCGAAAAACATTTGGAGCAGCAAACTGATTATTGTGGAAAATTTGAGCTTTTGGTTTAGGAAAGTTTCTGGGAGCCTTTCTCTTAAATGAACTCTTAGTTTTGGTCTTTCTATTTCTGTAGTTAGAGTTCTTATCAGGTTGTCTTGGAAGGACATAATGGTTACGATTTTGCCTAGAATAGTTAACGTTCTTGTAGACAGAAGAGTTGTACACAGGGGTGTTCAGACGCCTAGCATAACAACCTTCAAAGGAATGACCATAAATGTCACAGTAGGAGCAATATTGATTGCTTGAGGGATGAACTTCCTTAGGAAAACTTCTAAAAATGGGTTTGACAGCATTCTGTTCAGTAGTGCTATTCCTAGGAGGGATGGTTTTAAATGTAGATTCAGCCTTTCTGATCAAAGGACAGACGTATTTAGTCTTAAGTGTAGTGTCAGCGTTAGAATTACTAGACTCTCCAATGTCTTTCTGTTGTTGCTTTTGATCAAATTCCTCTTTAATAAAATGAAATTCTGGACATGTTTCAATTGGTCTTTTGCCCCCAGACACAAACTTAATATGTTCAAGATTTGTAGTTTGTGGTTTGTTCTTAGGGAAAAATCCAATACTGGTTCTATCATCAGAATTGGTCTTGGAGTCAACAACAAAGTCAGTAAAACAATTTGAATTGCTTTCAAACTTAGAATTTTTTTTTAAAACAGTAGATGTCTTTGTTTTTTCTTCCTCCAGTTCTAATAATGTTCCCTTGTATTTCATTTTCAGGGTTTCATTAGTTTTAGTCAACTCTTTTAATTTTTGATCAAAAGTTTCAATTTCAGATTGATGAGACAGACACTGGTTAGTGTACTCTTCGGCATTCAGCTTCACAATAAGACTTAGATCATCTAATTTTTTAGTCAGGTCTCTAACAGTCTTCTCCAGTCTAGTGCCTTTTTTAAGAGTTTTAGCATACAAAGTATGGATATCATGGAGGTCATCTGTGTCTGAGTCGCTAAGTGAAGTGTGTGTAGTGACCCCTAACGATTCAGTTTTAGTACTCACGCACCCATTTGCATCGTCATTATCGATATCACTTTGACTCACACACACGGTAGTAGAACTAGCAACATTTTCAGATAATAAAGCATCTAGGTCAGTCAAAACATTATTCACACAAGCAGGAGTAGGAGCATCATTATCACACACAGGCATATCATCATTGTAAATGATCTTAGCATAAAAGGACATGCAAGGGTCAAGTACATTTGATGACTCAAGTTCCTCTTCATCAGAGTCAATTGAATCATTCCAAGTTTTACAGACATTGGCTCTATTGTGTGTGTTGGCTTTATTCAGATTAACTCTGCAATCGTGAGTAATGTGACCTAGTTTCCCACATCTAAAACATTCAATCTTTTTAAGGTCTCTAGTGGGTCTGGAGTTGTTGTCCTTAGGATGTTTGTCAAGACCTCTCTTATGAGGTTTGCGATTAGACAGAGTAGGATAATTAGGCTTGCCTTGTTTAGTTGCCGGTTTGTTTCTAAATTTAACAATTTTCTTAAATTGCTTAGACATTAAGGCAATCTGATTATCCAGTTTGTCTATATCACACTCCTCATCAGAGTCAGAGTTGATCAAATTAGTCTCAAGTTTAGATATATTAGAGGCAAAACTCAAGTTAGAGTTGGGTTGTTTTCTTTGTGAATGATTTAATTGTTTCTTAAAGTCTAATTCCATTTCCACAGTCCTAAGTTTGCTACTGAGTAACTCAGGGGTAAGATTTTGATCACTCATTTCCTCAATAGCATACCTCTTGCTGTCAAACTTTTGTGGTAATGATCTTAGAATTTTAGAGACAATTTCATTCCTATCATAAGTTATACCATTAGCATGCAACTTAGTAACTATATCAGTTAAGTTCATGTAAAAGTCATCAAAAGACTCAAAGTCAGACATAATCAAAGAGTTGTACTGCTGGGTAAGCATTTGAGTTTTAGCATCTTTAACTCTTGAGTCTCCTTCATGGGCAGTGATTAATGTGTCCCAAACTTCCTTAGAAGTGGCACAAGATGATATTCTCTTGAACTCATACTCATTAATATACATAAAAATGGCATTCTTGCCTTTATTGTTATTTCGAGAAATAGTTTTCTCTTCTTGGGTAAACTCACTTAAGATTTTCTTTACCCTCTCATCGCTTCATTTAGTGGTTGGTTTAGTAGGATAAGTGTATCCATTTTCAATAATGTCCCAGACATCATCTCCTAAATCCCCTTGGATGAAGGCAACCATTCTTACTTTCCAGTAAGCAAAGTTGTTTCCATCAAAGAGTGGAGGTCTGGACAGATTACCAAACCTTTCATTCTTCTCGTCCATAGTTAGGTTTTTCAGAAAACGATTTTAGAAACACAAGATCTTTTTGAAATAAAAGTTAACAGGGCTCTGATACCAATTGAAAAATGTTGCTAATGCCGTTTAATACAAGATTACACTATATAAGCAACTCCGAGATGTTTGTTGAAGAAACCCTTTTCTTTTGAAAATAAAAATTATAAAAAACAAGATGTGTTTACAAAAAAACTTATGTACAAGAGTAATCAAGACTTTGTAATCAGTTTTTAAAACAAGACAGTTTTAAAAAAAAATCAGCCCACTATAGACTGAGATGAGTAGATGAAGATAATCAACACACAGTTTTTAACGTGGTAAAACCTCTCCCAACAGAGGAAACATCCACGGTGACTTCTAAGTCACAAAAGTAAAAATCTACTAATATCAAATAATAGTTACAAACAATACAACATACATGCACACAAATCAACCTATTCTAAGTTTAGGAATATACCCCACTTGGTGTCCTTCTAACTTCTCATAGATCTGATAGTTGATGATGTTTTTCCAGTTTGATAACTTCCTTTGCTTTAGCTTCCTTATGTCGACTCAATGATCTTTGATCTTATACACAACACTTTCAGTGTAGTAGTGTGTTAAGTGTTTGTGAAGTGATTCCTATCAACATGCATGAACTCACACACACTTAGATTTACAGACAGTCATAGAAAAATTACATATAAAGTCTATATGCTGTGATTTTTTTTTCTTTCTTTCTTACAGAATTAAGAACATGTTTGACCTTTAATATAACCAAGATTCCAGGGATATCTCACTTCAAAATCGGTCAAGATCTTAATCAATCTCGGTTTTAAAAATATTTTTGAGATTGAAAATCTCCAAGTGCGAATCCAACTAGGTCAAGGTTAAGTTTCATAAGAACATAAACCATAAAACATTTTCAAAACCAAATCAGTAAAGATTTTCTTAAATCAAGTAAGAAATATGCAGATCTAGTGAAAATGTAACATGCAGAATGTAGATCTAAAGTTTCTATGAAAAAGAAACACAGATCTTCACACGAATGTTTAAGTTGTAAACAAGATCATAGACAAAGAGGTTACAGCTTCAAATGAACAAACCACTCTCTCTCAAACACTCAAGGTTGTGTTTGGGGTTAGGTGTATATGAAGGTTTGATTAAGAAAATGAAGTGTTTAGGGTTAGGGTTTGGTTTTGGCTAACACAGTTTATTTTCTCTCTCTTCTCTCTTTTCTTTTCTCTCTTCTCTCTCACTTCTCTCTTCTCTCTATTTTTTTTCTCTCAGAAATGACGAATGCCCAAAAGTCTTGAAAGTCTGAGAAGAGGGGGGTTTATATAGGGGTGAGGGAAGGTTCTGGAAATGCGCATGGAATCAATGGCTGAGATTAAGTCATCCTACGATTGACTTGATCTAAGGGCTATAAAACAGCGGTGGTTAAGTCCAAAGTGATTGGTTCAAACGATGGCACACGGATAGGTTTAAAACACATGCAGACCATCGATCTGCTTTGATCCAACTATCATCAATCCACCAGCGAACCTTCTCACATAACAAACACAAATAGATGAACCAGGAGGATGACAAGTGTTGAAATATGAGTGGCTCACACACGCGCGTCCAAAGTAATTACAGCAAGCACCCTGAAGTCTCTAGCGCATTTACATTCTACCCAAACAAACATTCCATTGAAAAATGAAGTTTTTAAAATAGAAATTTTACCCCACAAATTATATAAACACATTTTATTAATGAAAACATATATTTAAAAAAAAAATTAAAAATGTTTAAAAATTCCCCAAAACAATTAAAACCACATTTTAAGGGAAATTAATCACACAATCAATTTTAAGAAATATATACACATGTATGCACTTCTAATTGTGTGTAGTGTGATTCAATTTATACCTTCATGGATCATTGAAGAGGATTAGAGAGAAAAGTTCTGAGGCTTTTTGGATTCTAGGATGGACAACCAATTTTGTCACTATTTCCAAACTAGTTGAACACTAATACAGTATAGACTTAAGCAAGTCAAAGGTATAAGGTGCTTCAGTAGAGTACAAAAATATTGATTACATCAAGAGGGTATGGGCTACAGACAGCCACCCTAAGGAACAGCATCAGAGGGCAGGGCCTCAACATCTATAAGAGAGGTTTCCTCTGTGACTATGACAGGCTGAGCCTCAGACGTGCCTGTGCCTTCTGTATGTTGGGATTCCACCTGGGTCAGTGCCTCGGCAATCAGAGGGTCGTCCAGTTGGACTGCTTCAAGGGACGGGCGGACCGAAGAGACGACATCGCCGAACTTGAGGACGACCCACCGACAGGTCGTCCTTATCCCTCTCTCCAAGTACTCAAGGACGAAACCTTGGAACTTATCTAAGAGTTTATAGGCTTCAAAAGCGTCGGCCTCGATTTTCTTCACAGCCTCAGATAGCTCAATCTTAAACTGGGCCTCCCAATGGGTCATGGCTTCATCCTTCTCCTTCAAAAGCAAGTCTCTAGCCTTCAGATCCTCATCATGATGCCTCGTCAGCTCATCCATAATTCGTGCATGCTAAGTTCTGGCACTCTCTAGCTCAGCCTTTGCAGTATCTAAGTCAGCCTACAGGTCGGCCTCATGCTGGATGGAGCTCTCGGCGTCAGGGAGTTTCTCCTGATTTTCGGCCATCCATTTTGTTGCCGAGGTAAAGGCGCATACAGACTGCATAGAAAAATAAACAGATGTCAAGAGGCCTAGGAAACAGTTGGTGAAAGAATGAAATTAAAGAAGTGGGTGAAGACCAATACCTATGCAAGAGCGTGCAGACCATAGTCATACACTTTGGCTAGAGGCATCTTTGACAAGAAGTCGTAGTCAGCAGCCGAGGGAGCAGAAAACATTGATGCCTTGGCTGCCCTCAAGTTTGCAATGAGTGATGAGGGTTCGACCCTCAGATGTGCCAAGTTCTGAGACCAGAAGGCCCCCATGCTAGAAGACGAGGCGGTTCTCTCAGACCCCTCAACCCTTTCCCTCGTCCGTGATCTTGGCCGAGGATATACAGGGGTCTCGGGCTCTTTCCTTTTCTGTGTACTGACGGTCGGCTCAGCAGGGGTCGGCCCTGCATCCTGTGTCTTCCTCGGAGCCTACTGAGGATCCTTTCCTTTCTTCCTGGCCAAGCCTGATAATAAGTTGGGAGCAGTCATTTCCCAAAGATAGTCTGATATACCTGCAGGACGACCTGGAAAGAGGACGACACATGAGAAAAATGCAGAGGTAAAAAGGAAACACTGGGAAAAAGTAAAGAAAAGTACAACTCACATAGTTCTGTAAGGGGGCCGACCTGGCCATCAGGTCTTCAAATTTTGGGTGTTAACCCTCTCTCCCTCGTCCTTTCATATACTCAACGATGTCCTTCTCCTCCAGACTAAGTCCGGGGTCTGACCTGGCCTTCATTGAAGGGTTAGACCATCTTCTGGGGACCCTCGGACCATCGGCTACAAGTTGAGCCTCGTCGGTGAACTCCCACTCCCCAGAGATAAAGAAGAATATCTTCTTCCAATCATGGTTGGAGGTTTGTGCCACGTGGAGAAGTTTTTTCTCAGACCTCCTCGCCCCTAGATGATAGTACCTAGGCTGTTTGGACGAGGAGGTGATATTGTAGCAGGCCAAGAATACATCAGCCGAGGGCTCATTAGTGAAAGAATTCTTCCACAGGGAGATGTAACCTAGTATCGGCCTCCAGGAATTGGGAGGAAGTTGAGAGGGGGCAACACCAAGGGCTGACAGGATATCTACGATAGCAGGATGAAGAGGGAATCTGGCACCAACCTTGAACATCTGTTCATAAACTGCAACCTCTCCCTCTTCATAATCAAAAACCATCTCAGACTCTGAGGGAACCCTCATAGTTATATTGGGGGACACTCCATAGGCATGCCTCCATATCAAGAGGTCACGATCACTAACGGAGGAGATATAGGACGAGGCATGGGAGGTATCAATATGGTCATCTGTATCATCACCCTAGTCCTCGGTCCCCTCTCCGTCGGCCTCATCATCTTCCAGAGGCCCCTGGGGAAAGGCCATCTGAAAGGAATGTGGAGATAGGGTTGTCACAGGGACATCCTCGGAGGGGACCATACCCTCGGCCTCTCGGCCTGGGCTTAGGTCTGATGTCTCTCTCCTAGCGGAAGGTCCAGTTCCAGTTGGCGAGGATGCTCTCTCGACCATCTCACTTGAATGACACTCGGCTGGACGATGGGACGACCCACAAGACTCAGACGGTTCAAATGGTTTTATTATGGCAAGAGGAATGGGAAAGATGGGTCGTACCCAGTTAGGGTCGGCCCCTCGTCTCCTCTTTTCCTCTTCCTCTATTCGTCTGATCTCTGCAAAGAGCTTCTCTCTCAAGGATGGGAATTCAGATGCTAAACTATAAAGCCTCCTAAGCATTAAAAGGGAAGACCCTACACTTAGAGGAATTTGAGGAACTTAACTACAAACAAGTTTGCAGTTGACCAAATTAGACTTTTGAATTAAAAAGGGAATTGATGGTTTTCACTCAAGAACACTCAAGAACACTCAAAAACCAGTCGCCGAAAAAAGTTAAGAAACAACCCAAATCCGGCCCTACAAGCCTAAAACAAAAAAGCAAAAAAAAAAAGTAATGAAAGTAGGACAGAAAGATTACCTGAGAAAGAAATAGCAAATCTTCAAAACTCGAAACATATAGATTGTAGAATTGACAAGAAGGCCGGAAGCTAGAAAGAGAAAGCTTGGGCGTGAAGAAGAAGAAGAAGAGAGAGAGAGTTCAAAAATCTCTTAAATACCTTAGTAATGAGTGGGCCCATTGACCGAGACATGACACAGCCCACGAGGAAGGCATCATTAGGGCACAAAGCCCCAAGCCCAGTGTGCAACCGCCATGCCTTGGAAACTGGAACAACAATGAGTATCTACCCAGGTGTCACTCACCTAACTGATCATACACGCATCTCAATTACAACACTATCCCTCAGCCATATCAACAACATCAATGGCTAAGAGCTGGGAGGTGATTGATATACCCGTTTATATCCTCGGCTTGGCTGAAGATTACCTCCAAACGGACGACCCCTCAGGGGGCCGACCCTTCATCAGGCTCCAGATGACCCCTCAGGGGGGCCGAACCTTCACCAGTCTCCAGACGACCCCTCAGGGGGCCGACCCTTCACCAGGCTCCAGACGACCCTCTGAAGGTTCGACAGTACGAGGCCAGAATTGGGCCAGACTCACTACTAGAAGGAACTTTTCCCTCGGCCTCGGCTCATAGGCCGAGGGTGACATCATCACAGCGCGTGGTTTGGGAGACGCGTGGAATAGTGCGCGTGAGGATCACATGGCACATGGGAGACCGTTATAACAAAATCACACCCTCACGTGAGGGAATATTATGTCATCATTTCGCATCTAAAGGTGTCAGCAGTGGATTGGCTAGATCATCATTCACATGCACCATGCATACTTGGGGGGTACACTACACCCACCAAGACCTATATATACTTGTCACCTACAACCCTACAAGGGATCGATCAATACATTGTAACCCTAGATAAAACTCTGCTTGTACACACAGTAGAGAGAGAAAGTGAGCTTATGTGCATTGTATCCAAGGCCATTAGTGCCCATACTTAGTTTATCACACACTCACAGTGGATGTAGGCCAAATTGGCTGAACCACTATACATAATTGTCTTATTCTTTTTATACTCATCTCCTTCTACACACTTATACACTTACATCTCTATGACTTTTCACATCGTTTGTGCCAACATTTGGCAAATGTCAAATGATTCGGCGATGCGCCCGCATCAAGCTACTATGATGTATCATTTTTTTGACCATGCAACTGTTATGAATTTGGCCCGTACGTTTTACAATGATATCATCTTTGCGATGTATGACAAAAAGTGTCGGGCCCCTCTTCCTTATGTCCGTCTCATTACCTCATTTCTTAAGGATGACGGCATTGTTCCACCGTAAGATCTTATCAACTTGCCCAAGCCATTAGGACAAGAATCCCGCACTCCAAGTGAAAAGAAAATCCGGCTAATCCGTGCGAGGCGAGGCGGCGATTCGAGTGATGAGGAGACTGATGCGGAAGAGGACGTTGCTGATGAAGATGTTGAGATGGAATAAGGTGAGGAGGAAGAATATGATAAAACTGTTGATCCAGATTATGTTCCAGTTGGTACGGGTTTGACTGAGCGCGTTCTTTCTCTTGAAACTCGTTTTGACAGTCTTATGACCTCATACGAGAGGGACATGAGTTTGGTCCTGCGTATACAGGCTGACTTGTACCGTCTCCAATCGGGTCCCGAGGCCCCCCTCCCTCCCTACTATAATCCATATGATCCTGCTGCTCCCAGAACTTCCCGCCCCCCACCCGCACCTTAGGATGCCCCGCTTCTCCATTATCTTCAATTAATTATGTTTGTTATCCTTTGCTTCCACAGTTGTGTTGTAATATACAGTTTTAGTATGGTATTTTCTTGTCTTATTTATCGCACTACTAATGTTGTCTTCTTTATCTCTCTCGTCCATTTTATTGAGGACAATGCAAATCACTAAGTTAGGGGGGATGACAAGTGCGTATTCATAAAACTTTGCATATATATATATACTAGGGTGTACCCGTGCCGATGGCACGGTGATAAATTTGTCCTCGTGATATTTTGTACCCGTACCGATGGCACCCGATACATTTGTTTCCGTGATATTTTGTAACCGTGTCAGCGACACGGCGTTAAATTTGTTTTTCATTATATTTTGTGTTTTAAACGTGCCATTAATAGTGCAAATACAAATTTATCGTCGTGCCACCGGCACGGGGAAAAATTTATCACCGTGCCATCGGCACAAGTACACCCTAGTTATGTGATTAAAAATTAATGGCATTGCAAGCTGCCATTAATTTTTTGTACCCGTGTCAATGAAATGGCGATAAATTTATTCTCGTGATAAATGTGTAACCGTGTCGATCGTACAGTGAAATAAAAAGTCAACTTAAAAATAATTTAACTCTATTGCATTCTACCCCACCTCACTTTGTCCTGCCCATGAGTCATAATATAAGATTAAGGATTCACGCCTCCAATTTTTCCGTCACATCTTAATTTATTCAAATATCGATTTATAAAGTCTATTTTCTAATATATAATATTAAAATGTTCAACAATTCCCCATCAGTAATGATATATTTGAAATTTGAATTACAAGAAAAAAAAGTCTTATTCAATGTCATTCGAATATCAATTTCGTAAAGTCTCTTTCGCTTTCAAGACATAATAAAATGTTCAAATCTCCCCACTCATTTTAATAATATATCGCTAATGATAGGTCGCTAATAGAAATGAACCGGGATAAAATAAAAAGTGTTGTAAAATAGGTTTTAATACAAATTTTTTTCATAAAAAAAATTATAAGACATTTTCTTTATAAAGTGACTTTTTTTATAATGAAGTTTTTTTTTATTATAGAATATCTTACGATAAATAATTTTTTTTAATAAAGCCAAAATATAAGTGCACACCTCTCAATCTATAATTCAGTAATTCTGCACACAAAATATATTAGGTTAAATAACCTAAAAAATTATTTAAAATAATAATTATTATCCAAAAACATAGTAGATATACGTTATGTACTATATATGAACTAATTATCTTTTTATTCTTATTCATGTGTCTTCTTGATTGACATATGCTAGCAACTTTTGTCCTTTTATTTAGGAAATCCCACGCTATAGATTTTTGGGTAGTGGATCCCATGTCTGTTGGAATAACTTTTGAATTGTGATATCCCTTTAAACCCTACATTGGGTAGAGCAGTTTCTTTCCTAGTAAAGTTCTCGAGTCCCACTCCCACTGCTATGGGCAAAAATAAAAAAAATTAAATAACTAATTCAACTCTGCACTATCTTCATTTATCAACAACTTGAAAAACACGCCATGAGAGAGTTTATTAGCTCCATCTTCATTTATAATGAGGTTTTTATTCAAGAAAAAAAATAATAAAAATAACTGCCATGAGAGAGTTTAACGTGGGACCACATCCGATCAATAACTGCCATGAGCTCAACTTTAGATTACAACATTCAATAACTGCCATGACCTCAACATTCAATAAAACCCATTCAATAACTGCCATGACCTCAACTTTAGACTACAACCACAAATCACAAATCACAAATCCTGTTTTATGGCACCACATCCGATCACGACAGCTCAACTTTTAAATCGCCACCGTAAGTCAAATGTTGAACATCTGCAAACAATCTACAAACAAAACGCAATAAAAAAAAGATCTCGTTGAATAAATGAAAACCAAAAAGAGAAACTGAAACCTACCGAAACAACATTCATATTTGTTAACAGAAACTGAAAATTAGGAAAACAGAGCAAAATTAGTGGAACAACAAAAACAGAGAAAAATTAGTGGTTTTCATTAGGAAAATTAGGAAACCATAGCAAAATTAGTGGAACTCAAAGATTTTACATAGTGGTAAAAGTTTCATTTAAAAACTGTTCTTACATAGTGGTCTTATATGAATCTCAAAGATTTGGTAAATCACGTTCCTTTACAAAATTACTTTGAAATTACATGTGAATACAGTGAAGAAACAAAAAGTCAATAACTCTGCCTCAAGGTTATGCTGGAACACATATCTTAGATGTTAGTTTTTTAAAGTCAATAACTCAACGAATGATCCACCTGTTATCACAACCTATTAATTAAATATATATGATAGTTTCTTCACCCATCAACAAAATTCAGATCTAACAAATGTAATAAAATACAGTTTCAGTCTCAATAGAGGAATCAACAAACTTAAAGTATTGAACGTTCATAAAAAAAATTCAGATTTTAGGAGGCAGCGACAGAGAGAGAGAGAGAGAGAGAGAGAGAGAGAGAGAGAGAGAGTCTTTGAGTGTGCATGTGTTTGTCTGAGATTTTGGGATGCCAAACACTGGTAGTTCTTGTGTTTTCCAAAAAGCAGCTGCAAAAGCAAAAACCTATAGTATGTATACTTTAAGACCCATAACTCTAGGTAGGCAGAGATGAGACAAATAACTCAGACTTACACACAACTGGCAAAACCCATAACTCTGTCAAGTCTCCCTCACCTGTCCGACGCAACTCGCATTTAACACTCTTTACGACGTTTTCTCTCATAGCTGTAACACATCCGAACTCATTTATTAGTTTAATATACATGCAAATAAAAAATTACATAATATTTATATTTTAAAAAAATCTTAAAATCCACATTCATCATAAAAAAAAAAGAACAATAACATACACATAAAAATCCACCGCACCTGGTAAAGTTTAATGACATATATTAAAATTAGAGCGCATTTAACACTCTTTAGCTTTACCACGTTTTCTCTCATAGCTGTAACACATCCGAACTCATTTATTAGTTTAATATTCATGCAAATAAAAAATTACATAACATTCATATTTAAAAAAATCTTAAATAAACAACATTCATCATAAAAAAAACAATAACATACACGAAAAACTCCACCGCACCTGGTAAAGTTTGATGACATATATTAAAATTAGAGATGACAAAGGGGTCAAAAGTATTTGAAGCACAAAGATTTACCCATATTTTGTTTTTGAAAAGAAACTGTTCCTCGCCAAAGAATATGTTGGGTGCTAAATTTTCTTTAGGGTATTGAACATTCTTTAGAGGTTGAAAAATATTCTATCAACCAAAAAAAAAATATATATTCCAGGTGAATTTATATGTCAAATGATTAAAAAAAAGTCTGCAAATGGGTATTAGTCAATAGCAAGAACTAAAAGGTCTTCAGCAACCATGACCTGCAAAGAATAAAAATGTTTGAAATGTCATTAGAAAACTAAACAAAATCTCACAATTCCATGGAAAAAAACAACCAAATGGCAACACGTTATACTGTAGAGTCCCGAATTAGGAAGTCGTTATCAATAAACTGTCTCCACGAATTTACATACGATCATAAATAAAGCTTTTAATTCTAACTTCAAAATATATTTATCAAACTTAATAAAAACAAATTGTTTTAGGGTAAACCAACCCACTGAATCAGTAGGTCCAATTGGTCAGGGTAACTGTAAATACTTATCACAATCAATCATATAAGATAGGTTTAAAATAAATTATTTAATAAACACCAAATGGGGTAGGAGAAAAAATTAAAAATCCCTAAATTAAGAATCAGGCATTATTAAACTACAACATCACAAACAAAATTCTCAATCAAATAACAAAAATACCAATAAATGATGTTTTGATACATACTTTTATTATAACGTGCTCTTATGTTTGTGAAGGCAAAAAAATTGCATTCCTTCAGCTACATACCAAAAACTTATTTGTTTCGAGCTAAAATATAATTTTAGCTGCCTCTAATTACATATATAATGTTAGAATACACTTATCCAGCTAAAAGTTCACAGACAAAGTCATAAAAAAGAGGTTGTATCAAATAAAAAAATTTACCTTTGCCACGAAATCTATGACAAATGCAGTGACCATGAGAAATTTCTAATGGGTACCATTGAACTTAGCCTCTCAATCCAACAAAATGATGCACCAATAAAAAGGAGAAAAGCTCAGGTACCTGAAATATAAAAACCCCACAAATTATCACCATATAACCAACACCAAAAAAACTGACGTAAATGCAAAGCTCCTACTCACGTCCCCACCCCATGAAAGTGTTTCACAGAAAAAATAACAACATAAGGAAATGGAAGTGTTGCACATAAATGCATAGCTCCTTACTGACTGGCCCACCCCATACCTCTTTAGCTTTCAGAAATCAGATCTAACAAATGAACTCCCATCAGCAGATCTCATTTTCCCCCTTTGTTTGCTTCTTCACTAAGCACTCACAGAACCGCCTATTTGAACAACCGCCTCATTTACCCCCTTCGCTTTTCCCCTTTGTTTGAATAACCGCCTACTTGCTAAAGGTTGTATGGATTATTTACAGATCTTATTTTTCCCCTTTGTCTGCTTCTTCACTAAGCACTCACAAAACAAAGGAAAAAAATGCTTACAAAGGGAAAAATGAAACACGGGTGAGCCAGAGGTTAAAAAAAGCTTCACCGATAATAGAAGAAAATGAAGTGGCAAGCAACTGGAACGGGTGATAGCTTCGATGGATGAATAAGGACGGAGTGATATTCAAGAATAGAGAGAGAAAGAGAGGGTAATGAATAATGACTTGTGAGCGTAAAAACAGGAATCAAAACTAACTCTGGTAAAACATTATCAATCTCGAGACATGGGACTAATTCATCTCGACACCTCTCACATATCTGCATATCTCGTCTTGGTGGCATAATTTTAAACCGTTAGATTCAAACCCTCTACAGTTAATCTGAACCATCAATTAATCCTCGAGCCTTGTGTTGTGATTAAAAACACCAGCAATCAAATTTTACCATGTTGTCCAACGCATTCAGAACCGTAGGATACATTAAGGAACTGTCGCTATATTATATAGATAGATAGATACAGAACTTGTTTATATAGATTTTGTATCAAGTTATATGATGTGGCAAAATCCCCTCCTCCTTTATTATATATATATATATATATATATATATATATATATATATATATATATATATATATATATATATATATATATATATATATATATATATATATATATATATATTTCTTCAAAATAAATAAAAATTGGAATTTAAAATTTTCAAAAATATCATCTTTATTCTATTTTAAGTCTCAAATTGTTAACAATCAAAATGCACTAAGCTAAAATTGACCGAAGATGGAAATTGAAAGAAAATTGACGACTTAACGAATAAGTGTGGAGATTGATCAAACCCGGTGATATTTTGAGCCTATCAATCTTTTTGAGTTTTTAAATCAATTTGAGTTTATGATTATCTCAAAGTTCTTTTCAGCATTTTAATAAGTCGTTGATGATCTCAATCCTTTGTTTTGATCGGTTATGGAAAATGTGTGAAATATTGCCTCGAAATTTGTGCTAAATATATCTCTAAACTTAATTAATCTCGAGATGCATATGGTAATGTGATTAGCAATTCAGACAATGAAGTAGGCCATCTTTTGTTACCCAAAAATATTAGCCATAATAAGATGTCAAAAATTATCCCTTTGCAACCCAATTCGAGCCTAATAAAATGTTTCACTTTCGTTTGATATCCCGAAAAACCCAAATAGCCCGGAATTGTGAAAAATGAGAAAATTCATCAAGTAGGTCCAAATTGTGCAATAAAAAGGGGCAAGAGAAAAATAGAAAAAAGAAAAGAAAAATAGCAAGAAAAAAAAAGAAAAAAAAATGAAAATAGAAAAAGAAAGAGAAAAATAAGCAAATGCCCGAAATAGCACTAATGGACGTCATAAGGATATTTTCCAATTCTGAACATTCCGATCATTCTCATTTTTACCCTTTACACCTTATAACCTGATAAAGTCCTAACTGAGTCCGAATGGCGAAATTAATTACCGCATGGAGATCTAAGACATGAAAAGATAACAAAAGAGATTAAAATGGTGTGATTAAGAGATGATGTTTCCCGTTTCCTAATAACTGTATTCTGATGATGAGATCTTTGCACCATATATTTCCTTCTTTTCAATTTTGTATGCATGAATTTGTGTCCATTATATTTACTCTTTATATCATGCATACCGAGAGAAAATAGTCACATTCCGAGTGATTCGTTTGTGAGTGCATCCGTAAGAATTTGAATCAAAACGAATTTTCGGAAAGTAACGTAATGCTCAATCGGTGGAAATTTGAGGTTGAATTTTTGGCTTTGCACACACACACTATGGTTTGAGACATTTGAATATGAATTTATGGTGATTATTTTTCGAAAAGTTTAAATTGTACAATTTATAAGTATTTTGATATTTATTTGAGTCAATAAAGAATTTTGTGGGTGTATTCACTTCAAACCCTCACGAGACAAAACTCGTCCTACTAGGGTAACCTAGGGGTTTAAAGGCTTGTTGCATATGCTCAATGCAATCGCATGACTGCGAAAGTGGAATTTTAAAGGAATTCTCAAAAATAGAACTTCAGGTAGCATCATTTACGTTGCCCGGGACATGCAAAGACCTAAGTTAGGGGGATTTGACCAAGCATAAATTCTTCTGAATTTAACCCCTTAAGTTAGTGATTTTGATATACCGAACAAGGTAATTGAATCATTTTTATTCCATATCATTGCCAGTGACTATTTCTAACAATTTCCACGAGTTTCGTATATTTCTGATGGATTTTACAGGAATTTAGTGCAAGAAAAGAGAGAAAGAAACCGGAAGAAAGGAAAAGAACAAAGGAAGAAAAGTCAAAGGGCAAAAGCATAAAATTATACCCAGAGTTCGGATTCGATGCCTAAAGGGAATTTAATGATCTTTATTTCACAAGAGCATCCGAAGAAACGACACTCAAATCGGAGCTCGAGATCAAAAGTTATGGCCAGTCAAAGATAAAAAGAAAAAGTCAACATCGAAGAAATCGAACCGATCCGGTAGATTTCGGACCGATCCGAATAGACACAAATCCAGTAGACCCCGGATGGATACCTAATCGATGATAGCAGAACCGATCCGGTGGTAGCGTAACCGATTCGGTAGAAAAAAAAGAACCGATCCGGTGGCTGAGAAACGGACCGATACGAGGGATATCCGGACAGGTCCGGTCGTGGGAAATCCTGGCATTAATTATGATGATTATGAGGTACATAGGTGGTAAAATCTTACGCAACAAGTGATTCTAACTGTCAAATTCGTTCTACTTGGTGCTATAAAAGAACAAGCCCTACCTCTTTCCAAGGGAGTCGAATTAGAGAAAGAAATTCAGAAGTTAGGAAATCTTTAGTTTCTTTGGTAGAAGTTTTCATAAACCCTAGATTGTAAGGTTGAGAAATAAGAAGTTTTCTGGATTCAAAGTCATTTTCTTTTCCTATTGCTGAATACAAGTATAAAATTTCCATTCTCTTATTTGTTCCCTACTTTATTTACAATTCTAATCTCAATTGTTTTGCAACTTGTTCCTAATGTTTGTTAGATCCATAATTCCATGTATGAATTTGTTTTCTAGAAACATCATGTCCAGCTAAATTTTCAAGGGCTAGGGTACATGAATTCATTCTGGGGTGAATTACCCATGTAGAAAATAGAGGGTAAATTAAATATTGATCAAACCGTGTATGAAAATTATATGAACATAGCCGATCTTTTAATCTCTCTTGCCCTAGGTACTTGGGATGTTTAAGAAGACTATGCAAGAATAATTGTCTATGCACTGCTTTGTATTTACCTTTGATTACATATTATGCGGGCTAGTTCCCTCATATATGTAATACTTATGATTTATAAAGATTGGATTTAATCAAAATTTCAATTTGCAATTCTAGTATTCTATACGGTAATTCGTTAAAGGTTTGAGGGATTATACCCACCCTATTTTCTCTCAATTTCAAAAAAAATTTCTTTACAATTCTTAGTGTTTTTTTTAGTACACCTTATTTCATCAACAAGTGGAAATCATCATTCATCTTTTTATTTCTTTGGAGAAATCATTTTAAGGTTAATCCCTGTGGATACGATCCTGACTTTTCGGATTATTACTAACGCGACAGGCTTGCACTTGAGCCTAGAGAAAAAGCACTTTTGAGACAAATTCTTAGTCGAGTCCGAGTCAGAGTCACAGTTACTTTCTCTAAAACGTATTATCAAATACGTGAGTGGGACTCTCTCATACGATATTTGGTATTCCTTTGATACCGATGACCATTTGTCCTCCTATTCGGATACCGAATGGGCCGGGGATATTGATGGTTGTAGGAGCACTTCTGGTGGGTGTTCTAGTTTGGTTCTACTCTTGTATCCTGGCTGAGCAAGTAGCAAAATTCCATTTCTTTGTCCACCGTGGAGGCTGAGTACATCGCCGTCGAGAGTTGTTGCACGCAACTCTTATGGATGAAGAAAATGTTGGAGGATTATGGGATTTCAAAGGACACCATGACTATTTTCTGTGATAACACGAGTGCAATACACATCTCCCGCAATCCAGTCCAACATTCGCGCACAAAGCACATCAGGATACGTGAGCACTTTATACGTCAGTTAATTGAGGAGAAAGTCGTATACCCGAGTTTCATACCCACCGACCGTCAGTTAGACGGTATTTCCACGAAACCCTTAGATGCCCTTAGATTTGAGAATCTTAGGAAGTCTTTGGGGATTTTCACAATTGACTGAGGGGTTGGTTTGTGTCTAGGATAGGATGATTTTTCATGTTCATATCATATGCTTCCTATTGCTAATTTGTTTTATATGTATTATTACTTTGTTGTACAAATATTTTTTTTTTTTGAAAAATCCAAAAAGATTTTCTTTTATAAAATTTTTAGAAAAGCTCAAAAAGATTTTTGTATTTTATTTGCACCTTCCACGGATGAGCATTTAAGATAGCCGAGTCACAATTTCATTCCATTTATCCATTTGACTGTTTGATAGCGATTTGAGATGCTACATCATTTCATCCACATGCTTTACATTGATTGGAGTCTTTTAGATGTGATTAGTGATATCTTCCAACATGTTTGACTCCTATCTCCTTTAATGCACACATGCACGACTTTATTTGATTATTGTACTTGTCTATCACATATTGTCTTGAGTGTTTCCATCTCAATTCTATCTATACAACTAACCATATGCGATAAAATTTGACAAGATTGGAATGCATGTAAAAATCGTTTTGGTGAGACTGTGTGTTTATTTGAAAATGGGGAAGGGTTGCGAAAGGTTCATTTAGCCTTTGAGATTCTAAGCCACCATTAAAAAGGACCTAAAATTTTAGAAATTTTATTATCCGGGGTCCAAAGAGGTTAAAAGATCCCGAAAAAAATAAATGCAATAAAAATCAATATATGCCAAATATGGGCCATTAGGTTTCACCATCAATTCTCCAAAGTTTAAGAATTTAGATCGCCTCTATATAAAATATAAATCTGAGGGAGTTTGGTTGGAGAATATAAATGGGTTTGCACTTCCTTGAAAGTCCTGAAAAACCATGAAATAGTTTTGGACGTTATTGGTGTGGAAATCACTTTGAGCTTTGATTTGTTGATTTGATTGAGTCAATATCTCATATTACCACCTTTTTACACCAAAGGAAGATTTTGAGTTCATTCATTAGGAGTATCCGATATTCATCGTGCACATATGTCATGTTTGTATGCATTGATTTTCCTATCGAATTTGATCACACCCCGACATTTACGCTATCATCGACTTAGTTGTTTTTGTGTTCCTTCATGGTGTGATTCTTTTTTGTATATTTTGTGTAACCAATTTTGAAAAATACAAAAATATCAGTTTATTCCCATGTGTCATTCTGCATGTGCATTCATTTATGCTTCTCATATCTGTCTATTTGGGGACATCATAAAAAGGGGGAGAAGAATTATATATAATTATGGGGGAGAATTGTTTTGGTGTTTGGTTGATTTATGAATGATTTGCTTAAGCTTAATGGATCATTAATTTTTTTCATATCCTTATATTTCAAACTTTTGCTTATCACGAGTATTTTCTTCATCTCATATGTGTAGGTACAACATTGCTCATTATTTGATTACACACCCTGATGAGAAAAGCTTTGGAAGTTTCTAAAGAGCTGAAGATTTGGAAGACATGTCATTTAGTATTCTCAATTTGAGGGTTTAATGGGGATATTATCTTGTATGTCATTTGATTGCATAATTTGGATTTTTTTATGTATGTACTGCCATAGACATAGGGGGAGATTTGTAAGGACATAATTTTATAAATGTCCGGGGTAGAATATAGGAATTTTCTATTTTTTCCTAGATAACAGTTTGTATGTCTGATATCGCTACATTCGGCACGTCAACACGATCATCCTTGATGGATTTTATCCGAATTCGATGCATCCATTATCTACACGTGCATCATGCTATAAGAGACGTGTTGCTCATCTCATTCCCACTACTCCACTACACTTTATCGATAAAATGGTTTATTGGAGCTTTAATATTTGCATAAATATTTGGGAAATGTTTTTGGAAATTATTTTTTAAGTCTGGATTAATTTTTATCAAAAGCAGAATTTTGTCTAAGTGTAGAAGCGAAGTGCCTTGAACGACGAGCTCACTCAAACGACTTTGACTGTCATTCGCGGGAGATAGGCATGTCGTGCGATCTCGTTCGAAAGACATCTGTCCTTCATTCGAGCGACATGGCTATCTCGTTCGAATGAGGGACCGCCTTGATTTTTGTATAAATACCTGGACACCTTCTACACGATTTTCAAGTCTTTCTGCATTCTCAAAATTATGTGAAAACAGTCTAGAATAAGACTTTATCTTTTTAAGGTTTTCTAAACCTTTTTGATTCACAAAACCATTCCCATATATGTGTGTGAATCTTTAAACCTTCAAGAGGATCATTTACTCATCTGGAGTAATTTATGAGGAAGTCGTTATCTTCTTCATTGCTTCCCTACTGGAAAGGGATAGTTCCAGCCGACGCCATCAGAACCGACACCCGCGGGTATTTTTGTGTCATATTTTCATTGTAATTCGTGTAAGCCGTTTTCTTAGAAAATTATAGTGAAAATAAAAAGTTTTTCCCCGTTGGGGGATTTTTCCTCACTTGTGTGTGTTTGAATGTTCTTACTTGATTTTATCATCATGAATCACACCTAGATGCATATTTAGGACTTAAGTGATAAAAATTGAGTTTAATTAAACAACCTCCTTATTTGAACACAAGTACACTCTTCTCATCAGCATATATGGAATGATGTCGTATGAGCAGCTAATAGGAGAAATCAACAAAGTGGCTGAACAACTCAAGATAGATGAGGAAATAGGGTTTCTAACTTTCCCCCATTCTCTGAACCATATGACTAGATTAGGAGGCATTACCAAGATTCAAACCTGCAGTCATCAACGATTGATAAAGGAAAAGGTTTTAAGAAAATTCCTAAGCCAGAAAGGACCCTCGAGGAGAGAAATTTCCTTGATCATTTGAAGAAAACCCAAGAAAACATCACTTTATGGGGAATCTTTATGTTTTCCCAGCTTCACCGGAATGCCTTGATCAAACTACTTACCAGGCCCACAGTCCCTCCTTCAACCACGCCATAAGAAGAGGTGAATCTCGTCGGATCTCTAACATCTATTAGAATGCTCTCTTTCTCCAAAGAAGAAATCCCTAAGATTGGACCAAATCATAACTATTCTCTCAATATCTCTATTAAAGTCATGGGAAATACCATACAACTTTCACATATCGATAATGGACAAGATCTTAATGTTTTCCCATTGAGAACCCTCAATGGTTTGGTACAGAAAGTAAGGGACCTTTATCCAACCTTATGTTCCATGCGTTTATGATAATACCCATCGGGAAGTGACGGAATCCATAAAGCTTATGATAGGGTCTGGCACCATAAATCATGTTAATGAGTTTCGAGTCATCGATATCCCATCTTATATCAACTTGTTGCTTGGACAATAATGGCTCCATAGTATCAAGGGTGTGTCTTCTTCCCTACATCATAAACTAAAGTTCTTTGCTAATGGGAAGGTCAACACCATCTTGGGCAGTGACGATAACACCGATAATGCAAGCACCAGTAATCCAGTACTAGAGAGGCAATATGAGGTAAATGATAAATTTCTATCAGGTTTTTTAGTCGATCCACTTTCGTTCCCAACAGTGGACTATTTTAAAGATAGGTTTTGTCTAGAACACAACCCTCATGGCTATGTCAATGTGATTCAGATGTTCAAAAACATGCACTTCATGCCCGGACTAGGGCTAGGATTTTGAGTATCTTGTTGTTCCTTACAGTAATTATCTTGATTCTAATCAAACTTTTGATCATGATGATTTTGCAAATGAACAATTCTTACCTGATCTTAATAAGGTTATAACAAATAACATAATCGTGTTCAAGTTAATAAAGATGAAATTGTTACTATAAAACTCAATTCTATTAGCCAACTGAGCGAGATTATGATATGGCATACAGTTGATGAGTAAGAGCATGCGCAACTCGAAGAATTACTGAAGGAGTTTGTGGATGTATTCTCATGGTCCTATGATGAGAGGCTCAACATTGAACCCCATGTCACTTATCATGAGATTCCAAATCTCCTAAAATAAAAATCAATCGAATCGCAATTGTGAAAGCTCTGCACAAGATTATCGCTCAAGGTTAAGGAATACGTGGTTAAATAGTTAAACGTGGGTTTCATTCATGTGGTCGAATATTCCACATGGCTAAACAACATTGTACCCAGGCTGAAATCTAGAAGAAATGTTTGCATGTCCGTTAACCACTGAGACTTGAACAAGGCCTTTACGAAGGATGATTATCCGTTACCCAACATCGACATGATTATGGATAATACGGATAGTCATGCTCTCAAGTCCTTTATTGACTTTTTTTTTTAAATAACCAGATCAAGATGCACCTGGATCATCAGGATAAAATCACATTCATCAGTCCTTGGGGAACTTTCTGTTACACCGTTATGCCATTTGGTCTAAAAAATGCCGAGGCTACCGACTAAAGGGCTTCGATAACCATATTAAATGATCTCATACTCAAATAAGTAGAGGTCTATGTGGATGATATGATTATCAAGTCTAAGACTGCATAGGATTATTTGGAGACATTCTTGGAGGTGTAGTTGGAGTTATTTACTTTATGAGTATTAGTTTAGTTTAGTTTCCTTTACTTAGTATTTACATTGAGACTCGATTTATGGTTTTGTTGGGCCATTCGGTCCCAAACTTGTATTGGATTTATTCAGATATTTATTATGGATATAGTTGGATTTTATTTAGTTTTATACTATTAGAGATTAGTTTATTATTTCGAGTTTAGCATGGTGATGGATCTTTTATCACGTACTTGGTTATTATCGTTTGGTATTGATTAAATTATTTATCTTATGAATTGATTTTTTAAATGTCTCATATCGTTCACATGCTAAGAATGGTATTTTATTTGCTCGCACCCGGCTTAGTTTTGGTTGAGGCTGAAGCTAGAATTAAGCGGGGTGTGACGGATGGTATTAGAGCATGGTCTTAGGTCTCGTAGGTTGTGAGTCCTTTTAGCTTCCATGTTATCGATATTTGATTCCCTTTACTGATTCGTACCATTTAAGATAGAGGGTCTAGCATATGTGTTAGATGTGTTTCTTGGAGATATAAAATTTTGTGTTAAGAAAGTTGTACGCATTGAGTATAGAATTAGTAAGCCTGATGTGAGCATCCTTAGAGTTGATTTTGGAGACGTTAAATATTTGGAAGATGATTAGTATAAATTTTGGGTATGTCTTATATCAGCGTAGAGATGTGATTTGATTTCAGAATTTATGTGTTGCGAAGATTATCAAAAATAGAATCGAGTGGTGATTTCTCACAGAGCATGGTACATCGTTACATTCACACACACACACACACACATACACACACACACACACACACACACACACATATATATATATATATATATATATATATATATATATATATATATATATATATATATATATATATATATATATTATTTTTGTTATTCGTGGGGTAGGTGCGCGTGGTATTGGGTGTATGGACACCCAATTATGGCATTCTACGGGTAGGTGTATGTGAGTCTTATTTTATATTTCGCGATTTACGTTTGATGTATATGCTTCCTTTAATTTGGAGGACGAAATTCCTTTGCTTGTGGGGAAGTATGTAACACCCCGTGTTTTTATTGTTAATTAAACTAATTAGTTGAGAAATTCGAGAAAAAAATAAAAATTTCGATTTAATTATACTTAGTAATTAAATATGCTTGTTTTTATATATAAAAAAGGTTTTAAGTGGAATTTAAATCGGGATTAAAATTTTGAAATTAGAGCTCTTTGCAACAAATCAGGGGAGGATCTCAGCTAAGTAGGATAAAAATAATATTTTTAGAAATTCGACCATCCGATCAAGCTGAATTTTTCATAGAAGCTCCATCTCGTCGTTCGCTACAACATATTAAAATTTAAAACTATTCTGATGGTCCGATTGTCTGTAATAATTTTTCGAGTGTTTGTATTTGATTAAGACTCAAAATCTTGTTTGTATATAAACAAAGTGAGAGGTTTAGGAATTTAAAAACACTTTCTTCTAAACTCTAAGAGCATAAATCTCCTCTTTTACATCTTCTTCGTCCCTCAAAACCTTAACTCCATTGGAGAGAGTTATTTTCAACCCAATTTTTGAAGCTTTAAATCGAGTTTTCTCAACATAGTTCAAGAACTTCTCTTTGCTATTTTTTTGGGAGGAATCCAACTGTGTAGTCATAATTTCTTCATCTGAATCTTATGCATGAATACTCTATTCCTTTCCTTTAGTATTATGCGTTTTAAGTGTCGCCTAAATTCTTAATTACGTGTTTTTTTATTAAAATCAATTAGCAACATAATTAGAGGAAGCATACACTGAATTTTTAGGATGGTTTTTGTGATTTTTTTACTATGAATTAATCTTTGACACCCTTGGGTTCGTAGGTTATATTTTTGGGTTTTTATGGTTTTGCGTATAGGTTCTCATGTGGAATTTTTATGGGTTTATTGATATGGTTTGTGGGACGCGCTCACACTTATAATAAGTTGGGAAATCATAAAAGAAAACACTTGTGTCGTATTAAATATTGTTTCATGTTAATTAATTTCACCTTTTTGAACGCAAATAATTATGTCGAAATGATGATGGTGTTATTCATTGATTTAAATTAAATTGGGACCTTTATGAATATATTGACATGTTGTATTAATAATTTATGATATTGTGTGAATTATTATTATTCACGTTTCCATCGCGGGGACGAGGGGCTTTTGGGTAGTATTTTTTGCTCACCTTAATTATAGGATGCTTACTAGGTATGGTACTAGTGGGTAGGCTTTGATTATAATTTATGCTAGCTAGGTATGGTACTAGTTAGTGTAAATTCGTGGTGATTTTATATTCCGGGGATGGGCTAATTTTTATGTTTTATTATCGTTGCATTAGCCTAGGCAGAATATTAAGATGTGTTTTATATTATTAATTCATCCTATATGTATTATATGACGCATGTGTACTTAGGGACCCTTAGTTATGGGATTAACGGTTATTTTGAGGATCTCACATCGCTTAAAAGGATGGGGTGATTTGTTAGTTTTGAAATTTAGAAATGAGAATTAGTGCCTAAGATAAAAACGGGTATTAAAATTTGTGGTGACATAACCTCCATAATAAAAAGTGAGAACAATAAGAAATTTGGGTTAATTTAATTAAACTAACGCTTTGGGGCTGTGGGATAATTATAATGATATTGGTGTGTTTTTATCAGAATCTTTGGGGGTGGTTAGTTATTTTTCTTTCCCGTGTTTAATTATCTCGTTTAATTAAAATATTCTATTGTGATATTTATTGCATATAATGCTACTGTCTGGGTTCACGGACCCTATTTGAGGGGAGTGGTGTGTATTCATACTCGGGGCTCTGACCTCATGCGTTGACTAACCTTTTAAACAATAAGTTTAGAGAAGCTGCATAGGATTGTTTGGAGACTTTCTTAGAGGTGGAGCTGGAGTTATTTACTTTATGCATATTAGTTTAGTTTAGTTTAGTTTCCTTTCTTTCGTATTTACATTGAGACTCGGTTTATGGTTTTATTGGGTCATTCAGTTCCAAAGTTGTATGGGTTTTATTCAGATGTATCATTATGGATTCAGTTGGAGTTTATTCAGTTTTATACTACTGGAGATTAGTTTATTATTTGGATTTTAGCATGGTGGTTGACCTTTTATCGCGTCGTTGGTTATTATCATTTGGGATTGATTAAATTATTTATCTTGTTGATTGATTTTTTAAATCTATCATATCGGTCACATGCTAAGAATGGTATTTTATTTACTCGCACCCGACTTAGTTTTGGTGGAGGCCGAAGCTAGAATTAAGCGGGGTGTGACAGATGCTATTAGGGCATAGTCTTAGGTCTCGTAGGTTGTGAGTCCATTTAGCTTCCACGTTATCGATATTTAATTCCCTTTAATGATTCATACTCCTTAAGATATAGGGTCTAGCATATGTGTTGGATGTGTTTCTTGGAGATATATAATTTTGTGTTAAGGACGTTGTAGGCATTGATTATAGAATTAGTAAGATTGATGTGAGGATCCTTAGAGTTGAGTTTGGAGACGTTAATTATTTGGAAGATGATTAGTATAAATTTTGGGTATGTCTTATATCGATGTAGCGCTATGATTTGATTTGAGGATTATCAAAAATAGAATCGATTGGTGATTTGCGAGAGAGTATGATACGTAGTTACTTTCATAGTTATGTGTGTGTGTGTGTGTGTGTGTGTGTGTATATATATATATATATATATATATATATATATATTATTTTGTTCTTCGTGGGGTCAGTGCACGTGGTATTGGGTGTATGGGCGCCCAATTATGGCATTCAACGGGTAGGTGTATGTGAGTCTAATTTTATATTTCGTGATTTACGTTTGATGTTTATGCTTCATTTAATTTTGAGGACGAAATTCCTTTGCTAGTGGGGAAGTAGGTAACACCCCGTGTTTTTTATAGTTAATTAAATTCATTAATCGGGAAATTCAAGAATAAAATAAAATTTTTGATTTAATTATACTTAGTAATTAAATATGTTGGCTTTTGTATATAAAAATAAGGCTTTAAGTGGAATTTAAATCGGGATTCAAATTTGGAAATTAGAACTTTATGTAAAAAATGAGGGGAGGATCTGAGCTAAGTAGGATAAAAATCATATTTTTAGAAATTCGACCATCCGATCGAGCTGAATTTTCACAGTAGCTCCATCTCACCGTTCGCTACAACATACTTAACTTTAAACCATTCTGACGGTCCGGTCGTCTGTAATAATTTTTTGAGTTTTTGTATTTGATTAGGACTCAAATTCGTTTTGGTATATAAACAAAGTGACGGGTTTAGGACTTTAAAAACATTTTCTTCTAAACCCTACGATCAACAATCTCCTCTTTTTGATCTTCCTCCCTCAAAACCTTAACTCCACTGGAGAGAGCTATTTCCAATCTAAGTTTTGAAGCTTTAAATCAATATTTCTAAAGATAGTTCAAGAACGTCTATTTGCTATTTTTTCAAGAGGAATCCAACTTTGGAGTCCAAATTTCTTCATCTGAATCTCATGCAAGAATACTCTATTCCTTTCCTTTAGTATTATGCATTTTAAGTGTCGCCTAAATCCTTAATCACGTGTTTTTCATTAAAATCAATTACCAACTTAATTAGAGGAAGTGGACACTGAGTTTTTGGGCCAATTTTTGTGAAATTTTTTAATATAAATTAATCTTTGACACCCTTGGGTGCGTAGGTTAGATTTTTGGGTTTTTATGATTTTGGGTATAGGTTCTCATGTGGAATTTTTATGCGTTTATTTATATGGTTTGTGGGACGCGCTCACACTTATAATAAGTTACGAAATTTTAAAAGAAAACGCTTGTGCCATATTGAATATTATTGCATGTTAATTAATTTCACCTTTTGAATGCAAATAATTATGTCGAAACGATGATTGTGTTATTCATTTACTTAAATTAAATTGGGACCTTTATGAATATATTGTCATGTTGTATTTACATTTTATGATATTGTGTGAAGTATTATTATTCACATTGCCATCGCGGGGACGAGGTGCTTTTGGGTAGTATTTTTGCTCACCTTAATTATAGGATGCTTACTAGGTATGGTACTAGTGGGTAGGCCTTGATTATAATTTACGCTTGCTAGGTATGGGACTAGTTAGTGTAAATTCGTGGGGATTTTATATTCTGAGGGTGGCTATTTTTTATGTTTTGTTATCGTTACGTTATCCTAGGCATGAGACTAGGTCATGTTTTATATTGGTAATTCATCTTATACGTAGGATATGGTGCATGTGTCCTTGGGGACCCTTAGTCATGGGACTAACGGGTATTATAAGGATTTAACATCGCTTAAAAGGGTGGGGTGATTTGTTAATTGTGAAAGTGCGAAATGAGAATCAGTGCTTAAGATAAAAATGGTATTAAAATTTGTGGTGACATAATGTGCGGGGGCTGACAGTTTAAACGAGCCGACTAGAAATTTATGTCGCGTCGTGTATGGAACCTTGTCAAATTGCAGGGGATTGACAGTTTAAATAGATTTGGCTGACGTTTTGATAAGGGGAAGTGTTACACTTTGGGGGATTACCACCCGAGGCGGGATGACTGCCATAATAAAAAGTGAGAACAATAATAAATTTGGGTTAATTTAATTTAATTAATTATTTAGGGCCTTTGGATAATTAAAATGATATTGGTGTGTTTTTATCAGAATCTTTGGGGGCGGTTAGTAATTTGTCTTTCCTGCGTTTAATTATCTCGTTTAATTAAAATACTCTATTATGATATTTATTGCCTATAATGCTACTGTCTGGGTTCACGAACCCTATTTGAGGGAAGTAGTGTGTATTCATACTCAAGGCTCTGACCTCATGCGTTGACTAACCTTTTCAACAATAAGTTTAGAGAAGCTGCATAAGATTGTTTGGAGACTTTCTTGGAGGTGCAGCTGGAGTTATTTACTTTATGCATATTAGTTTAGTTTAGTTTCCTTTCCTTCGTATTTACATTGAGACTCGATTTATGGTTTTATTGGGCCATTCGGTTCCAAATTTGTATGGGTTTTATTCAAATATTTCATTATGGATTCAGTTGGAGTTTATTTAGTTTTATACTATTGGAGATACGTTTACTATATAGAGTTTAGCATTGTGATGGATCTTTTATCACATAGTTATTTATTATCATTTGGGATTGATTAAATTATTTATCTTATGGATTTATTTTTTAAATGTCTCATATCGGTCACATGCTAAGAATGGTATTTTATTTACTTGCACCCGACTTATTTTTGGTGGCGACCGACGCTAGAATTAAGCGGGGTGTGATAGATATTTGGTGCCTCCTCAAGTACGGTAGGTATCCCCAAGATTCTAATAAGAAAGACAGAGCAACCCTCCGCAAACTGGTTGCCCAGTACATTATCTGCTATGAAACCCTATTTAAGAGAAATTTCGATGGAACCCATTTACACTACATCATAGGGGCTAACATTGAAGAGATGATGCAGACAATCTACAATAGAGAGTGCGGACCGCATATGAATAGCCATATGCTTTCCAAGAAAAACATCCGGCAGAGTTACTATTGGACTATTATGGATCAGGATTGCACCACTTCAGTTCAGAAGTGCCTTAAATGCCAGTAGTTTTATAATCTCAAGCACTTGCCTCCACATGAATTGTAAAATATGACCTCCCCCTGGTCGTTTTCCACATGGGGCATCAATATCATATGTAAAGTTACACCCAAAGCATCAAATGGGCATGAATTCATCTTGGTTTCCATCGATTACTTCACCAAATGGATCAAAGCTCAGTCATACATAGTTCTAAATGAAAAAAATGTGGCCAAGGTCATTTGAAAAAATATCATCTGCTGATATGGGGACCTTCATGAGCTAATATTAGATAACGAGTTACATTTCGAGGCCGAATTCATGGAAATAGCCGAGGAGTATGGGATTCAGAGACACAAATCTTCTCCCACTGACCTCAAATCGACGGTGCAGTCGAATCCACTAATAAGAACCTTAAAGCAATCATCAGCAAGATACACAAAAGTTACCGAAATTTGGGACGATCAGATCCTTTATGCCCTCTAGGGATATTTCACTTCAGTTAAAGCATCAGTTGGGGCTACCGCTTACTCTTTGGTATAGGACATGGAAGCAGTCCTACTCGTTGATCTAGAGATTCCTTCATTGTGCATCATGCTTGAAAGAAAAGTCATCGAGGAAGACTAGCATCAGAGCCATCTTGAAAAGTTTTCACTCTTAGACGAATGGAGACAGAAGTTTATATATCATATATAAGGATAGCATCACCGAATAACATGCTCATTCAACAAGTGAGTCAAGGACCGTGATGTCCGAGAAGGGTATTTAGTCCTTAAATAAATAGTAAAACCCATATGGGACCCGAGAGGGAAATTCTAGCCCAATTGGAGTGGCCCCCACTTTATGAAGAAGATCCTATCTAGTGGCGCCGCTATGATCACTGAACTCGATAGGGAAGAGATGGACTGTCCAGTCAACCTAGACCATCCCAAGGAGTTTTACCCTTAGTCCGAAACCTCAGCGCGCTACAACACCTCTCATCTCCCTTGTATTCTAACAAAATCTTCACTTCCCTCAAATTAGAACTATGTGGGGCTTGGTTGTAAGACCCCGCTTAAAATAACAACGGGTGGCCATCCCTATACTACATTAAATCAGGAGTTTCAGATGGTCCAGTCTCAACATCAACTGTCGGTACTACATAATATATGACTAGCTACCCGATATCATATAAGCGAGATGTTAAAATTAAATAAAATATGCCTCAGACAATAAACTAACGCTATAATACTACTAATAAAGGAAAAAAAGACGCATGAAAGAACTATGAGAAGTGAAATGCTAGAATCGAATGAATAAATAAATACAACTGAATATGCCAGAAAGAAATAAACCCGAATAAGCTGTCGGGTCACAGCCAATACAATAACTGAAATGGAATAAATATAAACATATATATAAATATCCCTTGGGTACAAACCTGATGTACAACATGAATCCTACTTATATTTTTAAAGAAGTAGGAAGTGACTACAATCTACATCTCGCAACAGTCCGCACCTGTCACGGCTCCCAAGACTCTGGATAGAAGGTCATACGGCATCCATGCGGTAGGACACCTGTAATAGTATATATATATACACAGGCAGGAGAGAAAAGTAAACGGGTCAGAGCCCGAGTTGTGAAAAATATTTAGCAAGTGTGTTAACTGTGCATAATAAATATCGGTGCACTTATTTCATAATTAAAATGGAATCGCACTCACGTGAAACCCCAACTCACCGCTCATCTAACGGTGCGCACCTATTTGCGTCCTCAAATTTTAGTTAAATTACCCCAATTATAAGGACCACCTATCTTAACTTAGGGCCTCCTATTCCCATGAGATTTGCCTTCCTATCTTAACCCAAGAATCCACTATTACTAATTACACCTAATTGTTTCTTTTTATAAACATATATGCCATACTAAGCTTAATGGATTCTGGTTTATAATTTAAACCAATTATAATTCTGAATAAGTTACCCATATATATTTAGGTTGAATCATATGATTTAATTTATAAAGAACATGCATACATATTTTTATTGACAAAACTTCACTCTAATTTCAACATTGTACTATGTTTCGTGCGTGGGGTGTCTCGCAAAGTGAAATTCAAACAAGAAACCCCCCCGTTACAGTACTGCTTGACAACGTCGATCGTAGAGATCCATAATGCCATACATACCATATTATACTACTACTATACTAAATTTTAGACTACAATTATGAACACAACTAAAAATCTCCAATAATGTCCTTGGGATGATGTAACTGAAATGTTCCTTAAATGCAATACATCAACCCCCATCAATATAGTACACCATAATCATCCAAGATGTACTCCATAAAGATTCCATATCCTTTCATCTACAGGATATATAAGTATACATATAGGAATTTTATTTTAACCATATATATATATATATATATATATATATATACCATCATCCATACCCATGACCAAGTGTACACATCATATCTGATGTACAATGGCCATGCCCATAAATATACCCGACTATATATATCGCCGATAAAACTGCATCATGCTATCATCTTCCCAGTGCCCGGCTCACATAGCAAATACTGGGGACCACCATGGTGGGACTAAACGACACCCACTAAACGACACCCATCTCGTGGTAAACTCATACACACGACGTCCTAGGAAGCGGTCATAGCTCCAAACCGGCAATGAGACGCACGTCTCATCCCAAAAATATAAATCACATAATAACACACGAGACGACTATAACCTGGGGAATATCCACACCCTGCTCCTCTAGCCAGGATGCTCACCCTCTACGCGGAAACTTCCCAATGATAGCATGCGCGGGGTATGCTTAACCACATAAGTATATATATCATTCACATGCACAATATATACATCCATATGATCCTATCATATGATTAAACATTAAACCATCATATAAGGTTTAAGTATTCACAACATGTGTATCTACAACATAAATATATATCCATATATTCATAACTATACAGATATATATACATATATTCACATATCCTTATATCTATATATACAAACTAATTATCGTTCATATGTATAAGATATATATACTCGGCTATAAGTATACATAATTCTCGTTGAATTTATACATGAACCTTAATATACAAGTCATCGTCCCAAACACATTTTATTTACCTCGATATGTGAATACAATCCCTCACTTGAAACATATTCATTCATTTTTCCTATAATGAATAGTCTCCCAAAAATATATGTATAAATTCAACATTAGGGTTATCGCCCAAAGTTCAGTGTAGGAACCATCACTAGACATCTCATCTATATTCAAAAGTACATCAATATTTCTAGTATTATTTCGACTATTGGTATGCTCATGAATAATAGTCTACAAACCTCAAGTCTTGAACTTAAATTCATTTTATGATCCCATCAATTATTGAAATGTCCTTTATTAATCACACTATTCTTGTTACTAGTATGATCCCATCGCTCTCAATTTTTTCTATGGTTCAATCACTCTTATGAACTCCTATTTTCTACTTCGCTTGAAATCAATTTCTTAAGTTAAACATTACTAAGGACACGCGACCACTCTCTCTCGTCGGTCCCCAAATCTAAATCTCAATAGAATCCTAATTACTATAAGGATTCTACACTACACTCGGCCTACAATCTCGAGCCATGACTTCGCAACTCTCACTAAGAGTTCTTAACCTCCTAATGTATCAATACTTACTTTTAATCCATAATTAGGATTCTCAACTCCAATGAGGTTTCCCACTTTCTCCATAAACACAAACAATTCCAATGCATACATGTAAACATATACCATCCTTAAACTATGTAAAGAAGTCCCCATAATCATAATAACTGAGAAACCCCCTTATAAGTCTCCAAAATTTATCTCTTACATCATATAATCATGTCCCAAATTAATGAACCCAACAAAAAAGGTTTTGAAATCACTATAGAGAAAATTACTCCAAATACCCTGTTTTCGAATCGATTCGGCCCAGCGAATCGATCGGCCTCCAAGACGAATCGATTTGAGTCCAAAGACCTGGGCTTCTGTCTCAGGCTGAATCAATTTGCCTTGGGTCCAAATCGATTCGGTCAATGCAGACCTGCCAATTTGCCTAAGCCGAATCGATTCGCTTAATGGGGGAATCAATTCGGGTCTGCAGAATTTGATGGGTTCTTCTTCTTTAACAAAAACCATGAAATTAAAACCCTAAAATCTCCCTTCTAACCCCTAAACCTTCATCACAACATGATTCTAAACCAATAAATCAACCCAAAGTTGATCCCAACCATTTCTATACCATTACACCCATATTTAAACATTAATTTCAAGATTAAACTCAAAAATCTAGGCTTTGATATTTATAACCAAAAATCATTTCTTTATCCCACAAATTATGAATTAAAATACACAGATGACTTATTTATCAAGATTAAACACTTGCCTCAGATTTGTAGAGGTTGGATCGTCCTCGATGTCGCGTTTGGGTCGGATTTTCCAAGCTTTTCTTCCTCTCTCTCTTCCTTTCTTCTTTTTTTCTCTCTTCTTTCTCTCTTCTTTCTTTCTCACAAATGAGAATGGCTTGATTCGTAAGCCTCTTAAGCCCTAAAACATAAGTCCCAATTTTAAATGTTAATACACACTTTAAATGACTCGTTTACTCCAATTCGAGTCAAACTGACTTAAAAATAATACGAAACCGAAATAAAACGCAATAACATTCATTTTGACTATCTCGACCCTTCTGAGATCGATGGTACCCTCAAAATCATCATCCAGAATACTTTGAAATGTTCTCTATTTTTTGACCCCATTTCCCAAATTTTAAAATTCTCCAATTCAATTAAATTTTTTATTATCCCAAAAATTTAATTTCTCAGTCTCCAAAAATCGCGAGGTGTTACATACTTCCCCCCTTACAAAAATTTCGTCCGCAAAATTTTGATATGCCTAGGACTTCGAATCTCATCTAGTCCTTACATCTACTCTCAGTATCACTATACCGATCCTTCCTAGTTCTCATGTCGAACCACATAGATTTTAAAAAAAATTACTACCCAGGGTGCCCATAAACCCCGTACCCGAGCTCCACTCGTAGAATTATAATCAGGCTCCATTAGCCTCAAATTGTAATATAACCCTCAACAATATAATCTATAACAACATATTAATTATATAAAAGTGTGAAAATTCCCATGGTTGAACTCTTCTCCATTCCTGACACTAGTCAACTTCGTGCAGGTGAGGTCTCGCAAGCGAAATCCAAACAAGGAACCCTCTCAATACACTACTGTGTAGCTAGGTCGGGGATTGAGATTAGTTGAACCAGGTTTAAGATTTTATAAAAAGATTGCCATATTTTAGATATTGCACGAGGGCCTATACAATAATATAATAAAATTTAATTGTGCATCTTTCGACACGCCAAACAAACACCTTATGTTTAAAACACAAGGTCTCATCAAATGCAATACCCTAGCCACCACCTAGTTCTCAAAACTAGCGCAATCCTGTGTTAAATTTTTCGCCTATCAACGGATCTAGTAAACTCTGAACTCCTCAGTTATACTAATACCTTACCTCACATCAACACCTTTCCACAAGATAATCTCTTCCCTCATTGGAATACTAAAGTTTCCTATCCTAGCCTATCTATAAGACAATAGCCTTATAACCCCAGCTCAACAAACCTCGACATTCTGCACTTTGGGAATTCAACAACAAAACTCTCTATTGTCTCCTTACGAGACATTATATTTTCTCAAATGACGACATACATGCTCACTCCTTCCTCTTAGGATATTCTATACACCCTAACGGTGTAGTGGCGATCTACTCATCATACCTTACACGCGACGTTCCCAATATCGTATAAAGCGTGTCTTAAACTCCTTATACTTCGTTAATCCAATTACTTTACTTCATCCTTGGACCCTTATTTAAAGTCCTTTACTTTTTCCAAGAAAATCATTGTTCCTAAACCTATTTATCTATAAGAGAAACATCTTCCTCAAAATCCTTCCTAACCATTTTGAAGGACAAAAGAGATTGCGACCCCCTGATAAATCTTTCGATCCTATTCAATGAGCCCAAGTCTCCAATTTCTCACCCCCTCTTCCCAGAAGGGATTACTCCCGATATTGGGACAACTCCACACACCAGCGAGGGAAAAGTCACCAACACCAGGTTACCTAATAAATATTGAAGAATTTATCAATTTAACCTCCCAAGGGCTCCATACTCTATCCTCATCTTACCTTATCGATCACGAGATTCTCCGCCTTGTCTCTGCCTGAATCAAGGAAATAAATACCTCAGCGTACCCAAAATCTATTATGGGTATTGCATCTCTAATCTTGTCCTTTCCTAGACGACATAATCCAGGCAACATCTGAAACGAGAGCAACACTGTTAGAACGTCGATCAAGTGAATACGCTTCACAGAAGAAGATAAACGCGGTGAACACAACAGTCCTAATAATAGGGCTTTATATCAAGAACGTTGACGGGAGAATGCAGAAAACTCGTACAGATCCTAAAGACTGTAGAACCTGATGCTCTGATACCATCTGTAACACCCCGCTTAAAATAATAACGGTGTGGCCAGGCCTATACTACATTAAATCAGGAGTTTCAGATGGTCCAGTCTCAACATCAACTGTCGGTACTACATGATATAGGACTAGCTACCCAATATCATATCAGCGAGATGTTAAAATTAAATAAACTATGCCTCAGACAACAAACCAACACTATAATACTACTAATAAAGGAAAGAAAGATGCATGAAAGAACTATGAGAAATGAAATGCTAGAATCGAATGAAATAAATAACTAGAACTGAATATGCCAAAAAGAAATAAACCCGAATAAGCTGCTGGGTCACAGCCAATACAATAACTGAAATGGAATAAATATAAACATATATATTAATATCCATTGGGTACAAACCCGATGTACAACATGAATCCTACCTAGAGTTTGAAGAAGTAGGAAGCGACTACAATCTACATCCCGCAACAGTCCGCACCTGTCACGGCTCCCAAGACTCTGGATAGAAGGTCATCCGGCATCCATGAGGTAGGACACATGTAATAGTATATATATATATATATATATACAGGCAGGACAGAAAAGTAAATGGGTCAGAGCCAGAGTTGTGAAAAATATTTAGCAAGTGTGTTAACCGTGCATAATAAATATCGGTGCATTTATTTCATAATTAAAACGGAATCTCACTCACGTGAATCCCCAACTTACCTCTCATTGAACGGCGTGCACCTATTCGCGTCCTCAAATTTTAGTTAAATTACCCCAATTATAAAAACAACATATCTTAACCTAGGCCCCGCCTATTCCCACGAGATTTGACTTCCTATCTTAACCCAAGAATCCACTCTTACTAATTACACCTAATTGTTTTTTTTATAAACATATATGCCATACTAAGCTTAATGGATTCCGGTTTATAATTTAAAGCAATTATAATTATGAATAAGTTACCCATATATATTTAGGTTGAATCATATGATTTAATTAATAAAGAACATGCATACAAATTTTTATTGACAAAACTTCTCTCCAATTTCAACATTGTACTATGTTTCGTGCGTGGGGTGTCTCGCAAAGTGAAATTCAAACAAGAAACCCCCCCGTTACAGTACTCCTTGACAACGTCGATCGTAGAGATCCATAATGCCATACATACCATATTATACTACTACTATACTAAATTTTAGACTACAATTATGAACACAACTAAAAATCTCCAATAATGTCCTTGGGATGATGTAACCGAAATATTCCTTAAATGCGATACATCAACCCCCATCAATCTAGTACACCATAATCATCCAAGATGTACTCCACAAAGATTACATATCCTTTCATCTATAGGATATATAAGTATATATATAGGCATTTTATTCTAACCATATATATATATATACCGTCATCCATACACATGACCAAGTGTACACATCATATCTGATGTACAATGGCCATGCACATAAATATACCCGGCTATATATATCGCCGATAAAACTGCATCATGCTATCATCTTCCCAGTGCCCGGCTCACGTAGCAAATACTGGGGACCACTATAGTGGGACTAAACGACACCCATCTCGTGGTAAACTCACACACACGACGTCCCGGGAAGCGGTCGTAGCTCCAGACCGGCAATGAGACGCACGTCTCATCCCAAAAATATAAATCACATAATAACACACGGGATGACTATGACCTGGGGAATATCCACACCCTGCTCCTCGAGCCAGGATGCTCACCCTATGCGCGGAAACTTCCCAATGATAGCATGCGCAGGGTATGCTTAACCACATAAGTATATATATCATTCACATGCACAATATATACATCCATATGATCCTATCATATGATTAAACATTACACAATCATATAAGGTTTAAGTATTCACAACATATGTATCTACAACATAAATATATATCCATATATTCATAACCATACATATATATATATACATATATTCACATATCCTTATATTTATATTTACAAACTCATTCTCGTTTATATGTATAAGATATATATACTTGGCTATAAGTATACGTAAACCTTAATATACAAGTCTTTGCCCCAAACACATTTTATTTACCTCGATATGTGAGTACAATTCCTCACTTGAAACATATTCATTCATTTTTCCTATAATGAATAGTCTCCCAAAAATATATGTATTAATTCAACATTAGGGTTATCGCCCAAAGTTTAGTGTAGGAACCCATCACTACATATCTCATCTATATTCAAAATTACATCAATATTTCTAGTACTATTTCGACTATTGGTATGCTCATAACTAATAGTCTACAAACCTCAAGTCTTGAACTTAAATTCAGTTTATGATCCCATGAATTATTGAAATCTCCTTTATTAATCACATTATTCATGTTACTAGTATGATCCCATCGCTCTCAATTTTTTCTATGATTCAATCACTCTAATGAACTCCTATTTCCTATTGCGCTTGCAATCTATTTCTTAAGTTAAACATTACTAAGGACACGCGACCAATCTCTCTCGTCGGTCCCCAAATCTAAATCTCAATATAATCCTAATTACTATAAGGATTCTGCACTACACTCGGCCTACAATCTCGAGCCATGACTTCGCAACTCTCTCTAAGAGTTCTTAACCTCCTAACATATCTATACTTACTTTTAATCCATAATTAGGATTCTGAACTCCAATGAGGTTTCCCACTATCTCCATAAGCACACACAACTCCAATGCATACATGTAAACATATACCCTCCTTAAACTATGTAAAGAAGTCCCCATAATCATAATAACTGAGAAACCCCCTTATAAGTCTCCAAAATATATCTCTTACATCATATAATCATGTCCCAAATTAATGAACCCAATAAAAAAGGGTTTGAAATCACTATAGAGAAAATTACTCCAAATGCCCTGTTTTCGAATCGATTCGGCCCAGCGAATCGATTCGGCTCCCAAGGCGAATCGATTTGGGTCCAAAGACCTGGGCTTCTATCTCAGGCCGAATCGATTCACCTTGGGTCCGAATCGATTCAGTCAATGCATACCTGCCAATTTGCCTAAGCTGAATCAATTCGCTCAAGGGGCGAATCGATTCGGGTCTGCAGAATTTGACGGGTTCTTCTTCTTGAACAAAACACACGAAATTAAAACCCTAAAATCTCCCTTCTAACCCCTAAACCTTCATCACAACATGATTCTAAACCAATAAATCAACCCAAAGTTGATCCCAGCCATTTCTATATCATTAAACCCATATTTAAACATTGATTTCAAAATTAAACCCAAAAATCTAGATTTTGACATTTATACCCCAAAACCATTTCTTTAGCCCACGAATTATGAATTAAAATACAAAAATGACTTACTTAGCAAGATTAAACACTTGCCTCAGATTTGTAGAGGTTGGATCGTCCTCGATGTTGCGTTTGGGCCGGATTTTCCAAGCTTTTCTTCCTCTCTCTCTTCCTTTCTTCTTCTTTTCTCTCTTCTTTCTTTCTCACAAATGAGAATGGCTTGATCCATAAGACTCTTAAGCCCTAAATGAAGTATCAATTTTAAATGTTAATACACACTTTAAATGACTCGTTTACTCCAATTCAAGTCAAACTGACTTAAAAATAATCCGGAATCGAAATAAAATCCAATGACAGTCATTTTGACTATCTCGACCCTTCTGGGATCGATGGTACCGTCAAAATCATCATCCGGAATACTTTAAAATGTTCTCTATTTTTGGACCCCATTTCCCAAATTTTAAAATTCTTCAATTCAATTCAATTTTTTATTTTCCCAAAAATTTAATTTCCCAGTCTCCAAAAATCGCGGGGTATTACACTGGTCCTTTAAAAATCTTTTTACTTTAAAAAATGGAACTCATAAAATTTTCAAAACCCCAGAGGTCTATATGCATCTCATATGCTTTACATGATCAACGCCCCATTATGTTTAACAAAATGATATTCTTTTCTTATCTCCAAGAACGATGGTTCATTTTTATCAATTGCATGAACACGAGAATTATGTATGGCTTAGCGATTTGTATAGATAATTCAAATGTAAAACTCATCAAGAGACACAATGATATAATGAAAATATTTTTTTATTCCAATAATGAAAAATTATGTTACAATCACACCAACATAGGGAGTTAAACATCTTTACCCACCAACCTAACCTTATTGTCCTAAAAACAAAACAAGCCAAACTATTCCTAAACAACCATCCTGAATTATTCCCACATAACTAGAAAAAAAACAAACACATAATAAAACACCATACAAAATCTTCACAAATAAACTCCTTGAAGAATTAGCCCCATTATCATTAACATCTTGGGGTCCCCAAACCTCCCCTTCCTGGATGGAATACCGAAGGTGCTCCAGTGAACCGTAAGCCCGAAAAAGCCTAGGGAAGGTAACAACACCTCCATCCATGGTGTGATACATGGAGAACCACCCTTTATCGATCTCCTAAACCAGCATTCTGGCAACCACCCTCCTCCATAACCACTTCATGTAATCCTCGAAAACATGCCGGACTCATCCAACAGACTGGGAAGGATGTGTCGACGGTTGGCGATTCTCCCAAAGAGAGCGCAGTCGCATGCGCATGCATTTTGTAAAATCCTCCATAAGAAAGAAGTCTAGTGTCCGAGGTGGCACAATTTGCTCCCAGCCAATTTAATGCAAGAGCCGCAGGGAAAGTAAAAAGAAATCTGCCGGAGGGTAACCAACTGAACATATTTATATCCTCTCAGTTCTAGAAGGGGATAAAAATCTCCCCACCAAGGCATTGACCAACGCAAACCTTGATCCTCGTGCTCCACAAACTAGTTCTCCCAGCTCTCGATATCCAGACCCATAGTGATAATGTAGAAGAAAAGAAGTCTGGCACTGCTACCAAATGATATTCAGGAGGGAGTGTCATACGAAATATCTTCGACAACCACATGAATAGCATAACAGGGATACCCATAAGAAAGATAGAACTTCCTTCCCGCCAAGCATGTAGACCATTCAGAGTCTCCTCCAGTATCACCACCGTAGGATTGCGAGGGTACGATATCCATAACGTGATGGATACAAGTTGAGGGTCCGCCAATAAGTCCCCGATCACCAACATTAATTTTGAATTAAGACAAGAATAATGTCTACGGCATATCCCTCATCACCAACATCCTGTAGATGGACAGAATGTAGCATAGCCAGGAGATCATTCCTCTCGTAACCAATGATCGAGCCACCGAAGGTGAGATATGGAGAAGTCCTGCAAACATCTCCCAAGGAGATCGTGAGAACTTAATCGTGGCCTCCGCAACACTAGTATTTATCCTCAACATGGCAGATAACTCATCATAAGTTGGACAAACTTCGTCCAAGCCAAAGTGAAAGACATGGTCCTCGGGGTACCAGAATTCTACCTCCACAATCAGTGTGTTCCATTTAATAGGCTGGTTGAGCCATAATAAAACTCGATGCATGTTGACAGCATCATAGTCTACATTATATGAGCACATAGCCTCTATGTTTTTTAGGCAAGAAGCAAATTCAACACTTCCAGGGAGAGATATATTGCAAAATGATGAGACAAGAAACAAGAAGTATGAAAAAGAAAGGAAATGTTGATGGGTGAAGAAAATACTCCACTGTTATACATTTTTACACTTGGAAAACTTAGGCAAACATAATTGTCCTGCAAAAGTCGAAGGAATTGTTGCCCGATCAAAGACCAAGTAGTTGAAGAAATCACAATCAAAGCCTTAGGTTGATTAGACTAGACTAACATGGCGATAGGCAGGACAAGGGGTATGCTGATCGACAGCACCCTATTTTTCGAAAACTCCTTTTTTCCTTTTTCATAAAATAAAAAATCTCACTAAAAATAAATTTTACTCTAAGGAATTCATATTTTCCATCTCACTATATTTTTTCTCATCCTTTTTTAAAATAAATTTTCTCTCGAATCATTTTAAATTCTTTTTATGGTTTCAGCAGCAAAGAAGAAAGTGCATATGCATTAAGTCATTATAGAAAATATTAACAAAATCACATTTCATTGCATATATATTATTTTATTACATTTGTCTTACAGGAAAACACAAAAATAATGGGACTCATCTCGAACACCCACCCCCCCCCCCCCCCCCCAAAAAAAAAATACACTCTCTCACCTTCACCTACTTTTGCTCTCCTCTCTCTCTCTATCTCTCTCTCTGTAAGACCCTCCATACCTGCAGTATACGTGCTTTCCCCAATGACAAGATGACGTGCCTTCGCTCCCTGAATAAAACCCCTCCCCAGATGAGGTAGGCGACACCAAGAAAGACAAAACTGGTATCGAGTCTCGGATGTGAGTCATCGCTAAAGCCACCAAATCTTGAATATATCTCAGTCAGGTGGTGAACACCCGAACGTGCTACAAGAAAAATAAAAAAGAGAAAATCATTCAGTCTGAGGCAAAAAAGAAATTAGAAAGACAAAAGCTAAAGATATGAAAAGTATACCTCCGGCTGAAGGAAATCTTCTATCATCCCTAGCATCTCCGGGTCCATTGCATTTGGGTTATTCAACAAACGTATCGATCCTCCATCGTACCGTCGGGTGTGATAAGAAGGAGGAGCCAACCTCATAAATAGAACCTCCGATGTCGTCGCTGCTGTTGATGTCGACGCGCCACCGGCATTGGGGCATAACCCACTGCCCGACTCATGCCCCTACCAAAGACCATAGGGGGAAGATACATAACGCCATATATACTGTGTAGCATCATCCGTATCGACATAAAATCCAAGTAATCATAAGTCGCTGCCGTGTCGGTGTACGACGAATAAGGCTCACGGACCATTTCCTCCACCTTCGCCTCCTCTAACATCTCCCACTCCAGCCTCATATACCATGGGGCCTCGCAGGTGGAACCATCACCTCATCCTCCACCACATTTTGGACTAGTCTCTCCCTGAGACACCAACAGTAGCCGAACTCATGTGCCAACAGACGATGCAGCTACACATTCCCCCCGATCACCCCTATGTGCTGGATGGTCGTCCCCTAGGGATAAAAGGTCACCTACAAGATCCTAATCGGAAAAATAAATATCTCATAAGATCATCAAGGAAAAAATTGGTCTCAAAGGGAACGAAGAATTTACCCTCTCGCTTGTCAGGCCATTAAAGACCTGACGCACCTCCGCTAAGGAGAGAGAGTGTCTCGACTGTCGGTTGGACTTCTACATTCGGTGCATAGGAAATAATTCCCCAAAAGACTCATCCGTTAAAGATATCAAGGGGGAGTTAACCCTAATCACCTCATATAACCACGTCTATAAAGGACAACGATCATTAATCAAAAGAAAGCATTAATAAAATGCATGGAGAAAAATAGAAATGTAAAACAGAAAAATGCAAAAAGTAAAGAATAGCTCCAAAAGATACGTGGCACCAGTAAACGACTCCTGGTAACACCGACTAAGTGCATCCAAAGACGAATAAAAGGTTACCAAAGTCAGGTTCCCAAAGTCAAAAAGAGGGATATTCGAAAATACCCTCAAATAAGGAAAAACTGTAGATGAAGGACATCGCCACTCATTGCCACCAAAAATCCTTCCAGCAATAAATGAATACGCAAACGGGCAACCTGCAGCCCATCAGTCTCGTCGATTTTTCGACTCAATAATACCTCCTTAAGAAGAGATAAATGGATGGAGCCCCAGAGACTATCATCCCCACATCACCTATAGAAGCATCCACCGCCACCGACGTCACCCGAAAAGTCCGATCCACCTATATTTGGACCCCCTCACAGTCCAACCCCAGCGGCTATTGCACATCGATGGGAGTCACTATCATCTTCCCAAAGCCAAAATTCCTGGTGTGGGTGGTCCCACCACCTCTCCCCCAAAGTGCAGAGAACGACCGTCGAATGAGGTTTATATCATTCAGTGCATATGCCAAACTACCAAAATCTACTGATAAAACCACCTAATGTACCACTGGTGGAAGGATATCCGCGACATCCTCGAACCCTATCACCACCAAGGAATGCAGGTTAGATGTAGATATATCATTCTGTCAAAGCTAAAAAGAAAAACCATTGTCATCATTTTGTAAAAATAAGGAAATATACCAAGAAAATAAAGAAATATGAAAGGTCATTGAAACTTACATATCCATTAGGGTTCACCACCCTAAAGGATCGATGGTGCGCCATCTTGGGTAGAAAAATCCGCTCGTCCATAATCGTGTTGAACGAGTCAAAAGAATTCTCACTACACAGCGCTAGGGGTACCCTAGCTGGCCACTCCAAATGTGCCCAGTCATCAACATTCAACCACACCATATGGACCACACTACATGAAAAGTCCGCCATTTCTTAGTTTTGGAGGAGAAAAGAACACTAGAAAAGTTCACAAAACATAAAGGCAACCAAGAGAAAATTTATAGGCTATGAAAAATGAGGGAATCTCACCCCTTTTTATAGGAGGCCAATGGGCCTGCCGATCGACAGTTCCCATCCACATACATATCGGCACTATCCCTTAACCTATTTGAAGAAACCCAAAAGACATTTCCATTGACGTTTGGCACCTCCTACACCCTGTCGGTCGGCACCTCCCAGAAATTTTGTACCAAACTTCCCAAAATGCCGAAAAATCCAAAAAATTCCCTAGAAAATTCCTAAAATTACCAAATGAATTTTAGAACCTTTTCCACGAAGATTTTTTTTTCCAGTCCTCTTAAATCCCCTATGGGATTAATACCACATTTTCCCAAAATTATCTTCCCCAGCATAATTCTCAAATCCAATTGGATATCTCCCCAGCAACGTCTCCAAGTGGCCCCACAGAAATCGAAGAAAATTCCCCAGCAGGGCTGCACCTAATCCTCGGATTAATATCTTTTCCCCAGTGGAGTCTCCAAACTTTCCCAATAAAACTATGCCCCCAAACTTACTTAAGCCCTTAGAATTGGTTTCGACCCTCATAATTTGTCACCCCTACCTTAAGCCCTCAGAATTGGCTTCGACCCGCAAAATTGGTAATATAAACTAAAATCCCTCAGAATTGACTTCGACCCACAAAATTGTTCATCTCAACTAAAATCCCTCAAAATTGGCTTGGACTGCCATAATTTGTCACCCCTACCTTAAGCCCACATAATTAGATTCGACCCGCAGAATTTGTCACCGCTCTTTAAGCCCTCAGAATTGGCATTGACCTGCAAAATTGGTCATCTCAACTTAAATTCCCCAGAATTGTCTTGGACCCGCAGAATCGGTCACCCCTACTAAAGCCCTTAGAATTGGCTTCGACCCTCAAAATTGGTCATCTCAACTTAAAGCCCTCCAAATTGGCTTCGACCCTCAGAATTGGTCATCTCAACTTAAATTCCTCAAAATTTGCTTCGATCCTCAGAATTGGTCTCTTATACTTAGCCCTTAGAATTGGTATTAACCCGTAGAATTGGTCTCTCCCATGTTAAGCCCTCAGAATTTGATTTGATCCTCAGAATTGGTCGCACCCTACCCTAGGTCCTCAAAATTGGCCATCCCCAGCATTTCCTTAGGTCCTCAGAATCGGCCTCGAACGTCCGAATAGGTTATCCTTGTCCCTTTAGGTCCATAGAATCGACATCTTTCCAAAACATCATGTGGTGTCTATTTCACTTGTTCCAATCTCAGTCGTCGAGGGGCTCTAGAGACACCACATTCTACGTCATACTACGAGTATCGATCTAGAGGCCATTTGGTGCTCCCAGACCCGGTTTGACTTTGATTAACTCTATCATCATAGTGAAAGCTTAATGAGTCTTCAAAGGACTTTAAATCCCCTTTCCATCATTGACACCGTTGACAAATCGGAATAAAGTTTCGAATGAACGGACCATTTTACGACCGACAATCAATTTGGAGGCCACCGGGCACTCTCGGGCCCCAATTTGACCCCAATCAACTTCATCATCAGAGCGAAAGCTCTTTAAATATTCAGAGGGGACTAAAACCTCTTTCCAACCATCTTCCCCATGTGCAATTTTGACTTACCATTCGGATGAATGATCCATTTCCATTCGACGATATCCCGTCCAATGGACAAATGAGATATTTGGAGCCTCATTTGACCCAAAGTTGACTCTAGGACCAGGGAGCGGACCAAAGGACTCTTGAAGGTCTCTGAATTAACTTTGTAATGGTATGAACTATGCGCAATTTGGATAAACAGAGTGCATTCTATGACCATTTTTCCAAACAAATCTGCATGAGAATACCAAATACAGTTCCATTCCCTTGCCTATCGGTAGTGTACTTAGGGTTACCTGTCAATTGGTAGGTCTATGCCGATTGACACCCCCTTACCTTATAAATACAGGGCATGACCTCACTCCCAAAACCCTATGATCCATCAGTATATGTTATCTCAGTAACATGCTCTAGTAATCAAAGAATTTTCCTTGTGTGAAATTCCTTTTCATCTTTCATTCCCATCATTTTCATACCCAGTTTAGAAAAAAATCTCATTCTATCACATCCAACATTCACCACAACACTCAAGGGAATTCATCAAGGATCAAGATCAAGTATCAATTCTCCAAAGAAGGTCCAAAATCCTTCTCTCACTATTTAATTTCTTTTTTTTTTGTATTCATTACATAGATCCATAATCTAACTTTTACTTTAGTTCATACACATTAATATCTAACCCTTTTATTAGTTATATTGCACATACTTTATTTTCTTTAAAAAAACAAAAAGAGGTTTACACTAATAAATTCCAACGAGATTATCCATCAAAATTTCTCACAACTAAAATACATTTTCTACACACACACATATAATAAATCCCCATTCGAATCTATGGGATAAACCCTATTCTAATTCTTTATGCGAACTACGTGGACTTTGATGCCTTTATAGAGTACGTAGGAATCTCAGGCTAAAACCCAAGAATCGAGTCCAATTTTCCCATTTTCGTATTTGCATCCTTTTTATTTACACCTTATTTTAATATATATTTTACTTGTGATCCTTATTGGGTTTTTATCCCAACATATATTATCGTTTCATTATAATGATCACTATATCGATAAATGAATAAATCATATTTCTAAAAAAAAATTGGGAACATTCCTATGGATGACCTCATTCTACCTTTTCCATGGTATGAGTTGGGAGATTCTGATCTCAATTATATATACATGCACGAACACTTCACGGATAAATTCAGGAAAATAATATCACAAGCCAATGAGAGACCGAAAGGGTTGGATGGGTTCCTAACACCTTCCCATTTCGTAACTCAGCCCCCAAACCTTTGAACTATTGGTTTCGTAAGCATTAGATTGTCATTGATGTCGCTCTCTCGATATGAAGACATGCTTTTTTGCCTATTTTATGACAAATAGGCTGGTGAATCCATCTCTTTATATTCACCTTACACCGACGATGGCCAAAGCACTCCTAGAGTAAGACAGCGCGAGACCTTCACCCCTCCCCCCGGGGGGGAGGGAGATTTGGGATTGCCACAGGGGGAATTTGACATCAAGTTTCAACCATAGATTTACATTAAAGGTTAAAATTTTGACGAGTTCATTATGGACTTCAGTTACTTAGAGTAGGCATACGTAGATCTCAAGGGCTCAAGAACAAAAGTAACGATACCCAGAGAGACTAAGCTCCCACTATTCCCAGATATAGGCCCCATCCTCCCAATATTTGTCTCATATATACATCGTTCTTCCAACCACTCAAATAACAAATCTAGAATTCACCTTTTGATCTTAAAAGGAGATACAATTTCTCTTGCCCTTCATTTTTAGTTGAAAGCCTCTAAAAATGAGTCTGAGTATAAATATTTAGTGGCTAGCTTAGGTTTGGCCATTTATTTGAAGGCATACAAATTCGAGGCTATTAGAGAATCTCAGTTGGTAGTTAATCAAGTCCCTAAGGTCTATGAGGAAAAATGTTACATAATAGTCGGGTATTTAACAATTGTGAAGAACCTCATCCAAAATATCCCCAAGTTCAACTTTAGGAGAGGGTTCCCATGATAGAAAATTTTCAGGCCAGCCATCTTTAATGAGTGGTATATTTATATAAGGTGTATCTCAATGTTTTAATGTGACCTTGGACCAGATAAACATCACCTATATCTAGTTAAATGTTATAGAGGTGTACTAGATCTCTAACTGGACCACATCCATAAAAAGTACCGTGGGGGTGGATTCCTACCCAAGTAGAAGCTTCAAGACAGAGGCATAAATTCCATACCATCTAGATAATATTTTGATAATGAGGTCTTACTCAAGAATGGGTACTACTCACCACCTCAGCGATGCCCCTTGCCATTAAAAATATCAACAAAGGTGTTTGTGGTTACCACACTGGTCCTAAGACCCTAGTTTATAAGGTATTAAGACATGGATACTTTTGGCCCTCTTTAGTACATCATTGTGTTAAGTGTCAAAGGTTTACCTTCATTTCAAAGATACCAGGAGAGAAGATGGACTCAATGTTATGTTCATGGACCTTTTCTCATGGGGGTGATATTTGTGTGGAACCTACATTTCAAAAAAGGTCAAATAAGATTTGCACAATGGAAATTGTTTACTTCATAAAGTGGGATAAGGATGAACCCTTAGCTACCATCACAAAAAAGAAAACTACCAAAATCATTTGGAAGAACATCATCTATAGAATTGGTTTTCTAAGATCCATCATCTCAGACTATGGGATCAACAACCATTACACACCACTAGAACACCCTCAAGCAAATTGGTAAACTGAAGTAACCAACCTGACCATCTTCCACACTTGAATATGATATTAGAGAAAACCAAAGGTCTGTGGGCTGAGAAGCTGCCAACCATCTTTTGAGAATATAGAACCACGGTTAGGGGCCCAATAGGGGAAACCCCATTATCATTGACATTTATCACTGAGGTGGTTATCCCAACAGATATTGAGATACCATCATAAAGGGTATCTCAGTTCGAGTTAAAGCCCAATACTAAAAGGCTCAAGATGTTCTTAAATGAACCTTAAGAGGGGCATAAAGATGCACTAGTTAGGATGGTTTCTTATAAGAAAAGAAAAACCTCATACTTCAAGAAAAAATCTATCCACAAAGAGTTTAAAGTGGGTGATTTGATTCTAAGGTAGGTCACTATAACAATGAAAAGCGTAAGTGAAGGAAACTTGGGCCCTAAATGGGAAGGACCTTACTTAGTAACCAATATTGTAAGGCCAAGTTTCTATTATCTGAAGAATACGGAGGGATATGAACTTCCTCACCCCTCAAATGTATGATATCTCATGATATATTTCTAATGATGTATTGTGCAATTTAAATGGAATGAAAATGACATTTTGTTGCCTACAGTGTCTGAATGCAGTGTTCTATGTAAGAAACAAGGCTTCAATCCATGGCTTCAAGTGTAACCTAAGGTGTGAGGACCCAGTTTGAGTTAAAATGTTTCAATCCTTGGATCCAAGCTTAATCTAAGGTCGGAGGACTTAACATGAGTTATTTCGCTTCAATCCTTGGATCAAATCTTAACCCATGGTCTTAGGTCCCAACATGACTTACAAAGTTTAAATCATTGCATCCAAGATTAACTTAAAGTCTAAGAACCCAATGGGAGTTACAAGGATTCAATCCTTGATGTAATGAAAATGTTTAAGGTTCAAGAGACGTTAGGAGATTGAATACTGGAGTTGCAAGGTATTCATCCTAGATAGCCAAAGTCTTTAAGGTCTTAATGACCTAGTAAGAGTTATAAGGCATTTATTGTTGGCTCGAACAAGCAGTCCAAGGCCTAATGATCCCAATAAAGACTACAGAATTTCTAAGGCTCTCATCCTTGATCTACTTGAGTGGTCAACATAGAGGACTTTTTTGTACCTAAAATGTGTTTTAAAAAGAGAAAAAACACAAAAGGTTGAAGAAACTTAACATACATCTATCAAAGACTCTTTAGTCCTCATTATAAATTATTTTTAAAGGGGGGTAACGTTTTAAAAGATGAAAAATACATTAAATCACGACTAAAAAACCCAAAATTGAAAAACGTCCACTCTCAATTTTTTAGGATGCTAAGTGTTTATGTATAAACAATTCTCTGACTTCCAGTTTCAAAATAAAGGAACAAGGTCCTAAAATTCTAAGGGTTTGTTCCTTAGTTGGTTAATTTCAAAGATCTTAGGACACATTAAGAACTTCACAATTATAAACTTCTAAGGCTCTCGTCCTTAGTTGTCTATGTTTAAATGTCTTAGAACCAGTTATGAACTTCAGAATTTTAAATTTATAAGGCTTTCATCATGAGTTAATAATGATAAAGTATTTTATACTTGCCATTTAAAAGGCTTTAAGACCCCTCAACCACGATCAGGTAAGAACAGAGGTCCGATGACTGACCTTTGACCTCAGACTAATCACTACCTGGTTCCCAAGCCCATCGCTTCTCTCAACATTAAATCACTTTACCATAACAGACTCCAGTCACTTCTCATCCTTCCTAATGTGGATAATTTTTCCAACATTTGTCCTCAATTAAGCTCAAAGACTACATGACCAGAATTCCACCATATTCAACACTCAGAGAAGACCTCAGATTGATGACATTTAACCTCCCAAGGTTTCCTAGCCCTCAGCATCGAGGTAAATCATATCAGTGTATCTCAAGAATAACATATGATAACTTGACAATAGTTTCATCCCCATTATTCTAGAATAAGTCTGGCGGGTAAGTTAAAAGGACAACACTGTTTTATATACTGCCACTACTTAAGTCCAATTGAATTGAAGGCTCCCATCCATATTTAATCCACTCACCATTTATGTTACACCATCTGCAAAAACCATTGACTAACACTCCACCACCTTCCTGACATCCTCAGACCTCATAAGCGCTCTAGCCATGCTCTAACAGTTTGCTTATTATCTCTCTTAGAGTTATCATATAAATAAGAGGTTTATTGCAGGTTTAGGAGGGGTTCAAGTCATAAGACTTACATAAAACTAAGAGTTTTAGCATTCATAAGTTTTTACTCCTTACTCTATACTTACAACTCGATGTTGTGAGATTATATTAGTAACTCATATCATTTCTAGTTATCTGATACTCTGTATTTCTTATTCATCCCTAAATTAATACTCGAGAACCTTTATTGAAGTCTATCAACTACTTCTTAAGGTCATTTGGATTTTTGACAAAGGCCAAAAGACCTCAAACTCTCTTAAATAAAACTGAATAGTTCTCTTAGGTTATAGTAAACATTTTTATGATCTAATAAATGATACAACACATTTGACAACAGATGTAGGATCCTCCAATGAGGATCGAACCACTTTGATTAATCGTCCCACACTTTGACACTTCTCTGCTCTTACATATTTGAGGTCCAGAGATGAGAACCTGTGGGTCTAAGGTCAAATGCATTTTAAACACCCAATATTTTGACACCTTCTATGTGATAGATTAGTTCTATTTCTTAGAAATACACATCTTACTCCTCTTAAGATGAAAACCATTGATATATTATATTATTCTTTAAATGAAATCGAGGCTTGAAAAAGGATATCCAATAACAGCTAGCCACCATTCTTTATAGGCCCCCTTTCCTCCAATAGTGCATAACCTAGCTATACCTGAACATAGAAGTAATGGGGAAAACCACGATCCCCATCTAGAGGAAACAATGATCGAGAGGGGGTTCTTATGGTCCCCCAACGATCAACAACCCAAATTATTATGCTATCAATATTAAGGTGGTTCCAAGATGGCTAAACCATGGGAAAATGAGATCAAGAAGATGCAAGATCAGTTGGGGAATTTATTCAACAAGTACAAGATGCAAATGTTTAACACTATTAAGTGGTCTTTATAAGATACCCTCTCCCCATTCTTCAAGATGTTCAACATTATACTTTCCCCCAAAGTTGAAGACGATACTATTGATCCATTCGATGGATCTAATGATTCCATTAATCATTTGGAGACATACATATATATCATGCTCCTCTAGAATAACCCATACAAGGTCCAATGCAGGGCTTCACCCACTAACTTAAGGGATACTACTAGGAACTAGCTCGCAAAGCACAATCTAGGGACCATTACAAGATTTTACTGAGATGGAAAGATCTTTTGTTAGCCACTTCATTAGGGAACACGAGATGAAGAAGCACATCAATTACCTTCTCCACTTTAGACATGATACCATCAAGTCTCTCAACGAGTATGGTAAAATATTCAACAAAGAAGACATTCAAGTTGATAATATGAATGACACCATTTGTTTGATAGCCTTTATCTCACGGCTCACCTCGAAATACCTACCGCAGTGCTTTGGCAAGAAGCCAAAAAAATCTATGACTGGGTTGCTCAAAATAGGTAAGAAATATATGAATATTGGCGATGGCATCTCAGTAAGTCATGCCACAGTCTCTCCCTAATAGGGAAAAAGGAAAGATGTATTATACTATCTTTGGTAGATGTCATAAGAAGTTGAGGCTCAGAAGAAGAAAGACAGAGGTAAAAAGATTAGGACCCAGGAGAAAGAAAATTCACCCCACACACAAACACCCGTTAAAAGGTTTTTGTGAATGGAAAATCCCAAGATCTCCTACTACCGTCCAAACCCATGTGAACTATTAATGAAAAAAAGGGACCAATCCAAGTACTATTAGTTTTATACAGACCATGACCATAACGCCAATGATTTCTTCAAGTTTCAGGAATCCATTGAAAGAATGATAAAAATTCACTACCTTAAAATGTTTATGGCCAAAGATACTGGTAGGGTCCAACACAACAATAATACTAAAAGAGAAGACGATGTGCCTTTGATTGAGGTCAAGTTTATTGTGACAACCCGCTCACTAAAATAAGGGGTGGCCAACCCAATACTCCAATATAACAGGAATCATAGATGGAATCATTCTCAGCATCACAATAAAAATATAAAGCATCCAGAATAACCACCCAATATTTCAAAAAACGGGTTGCCAAAATTTTGTTATAAAGTTAAAGAGAGAATTTAAACAACCCAAATCCTGAAAAGATAGGGGAGACCCCAAGACATATATAAATAATAATAACAAGAATACAATAAAAAAATGAATTTATTACCGGTCAACAAACTTTATAACAGCATTTAAACAAACTCATTAATTTATATATTACATTTCATTAGACATTTACAAAAGCTTGGGCCTCTCGCCCGAGTAAAGAGACCCGATCATATCTAGAATACAAAAATGAAAATGTCTATACCAAATGTGTCCCGTAATACCTGCAATGCATCACGCCTCACCGAGGACATCGGAATAGGAATTTAAATCAGGCATCCTTGCGGCAAAGTACCTAAGAGGTGACAAGATGCATATGCAACAAGAAATGTAAACAGGCCAGGGCTCGGTTCTATATGATCACCAGATGAGTAAAAAGTATGAAAGTTATGAATAAGATCATGCTAGAAAAGATAAAAACTTATCTACACAGTTTAAGTCATAAGCTAAGACAATTTAAAAAAAAACCATGAATTAAATTTAATTCTGCATGAGATGAGGAAAGATTAACATAATTTAAAAACTTCCATCATGAATACCGATTCATTTCATAGTTTATTCCCTAACAGGAAAAAATAACTATACTTATAATCTCTTTATGGCTTTTATTTAAATTTCATGCCCATCCTGGCATTACCATTCCTAAGCAGGAATATCATTATCAACAAATGATCTTTATGGAATTTCATTGTGCTCTTTATGGCACTTCATCATGATGTTTATGGCATATCTCATACATCAAGTCCCACTTGATTATGAATAGTTATATTTATATACATATAACATTTCTAAGACCTCCCCTCCGAGTTTCCCCACTGGTCGCGCCCCTAAATGACCATCACCTTCCAGGGCCTATCTATACAAGACAACCTGGGCACCTATAACGAAATACGTCGGGAAGAGGCCATATGCCTGCGGGAGAGTCAAGACCACACCCGAAATCTCCTCACTAGCGCAGAAAACATAACATATCACTCATACGGCCAATGGACTATATCCACCCTGCATTCATTATCCAGGGGGAATCACCAAGCGCGCGAACTTCCCTTATGATGTCATTTAGAGAGGTGTGTATCACGTAAATTTGCATTTACCATGTTCAGGATTAAGTAAATTATCATTTACCATCATCATTACAATTTCCATTTCATTTCCATGCATATGTTTCATTTTATCCGAAACCATTACCATTTACTTTTTGTATATAATATAACTTATTATCCGGAGCCATACGATAAATTATATCGTTACTGTAACCTCAAAGGAGTGAACGAACTTTCAATTTATTCTCCCAACACACTTTTATGGTGCTATTATAAACCATCAGGACTAATATAGCTCGAATGAGCTCCTAAAGTCTCCTAAACATAATACTATAACTCTTAGTTTTATAAAAAAGGACTAGAATAAAAGAATGCCCTAACATCAAGTGGCATAACCCCGGAAAAGGCCCCATATTACCCATTCCTACTGTAGGGGCAGTAACTAACTCAATTAAAACTCTAGGACACTTAGTTTACTTAATTAAAGAAGGTTCCTAGGCCCTAGACTTAAAGAAAAATGAATTGGAACTAAGTATGAAAATCACTCAAAAATACAGGGCTTCCGAATGGATTAGGCCTAGCCTAATCGATTTGGGTTCAAGAAAGCGAACGATTCGTACCATCTGAATGCATTCGGTCAGGAAATCCTAACTTCTGCATAATTTTCGAATCGATTCGGACGATCCGAATCCATTCGGTCGACCCAGACCTTGAAACTGCCTCAAGGCAAATCGATTCGGCCAGGCCGAATCGATTCGGTTTTGCAGATTTGCCTAGTTTTTCCTTAAGGGTTATGAACCCTAATTCTCCCAAACCTCAAATCTCTTCCATTTTACCCACAACCAACAACAATTATCTAACCAAAATTTATCCTACACAATTTATGACCATTTTTATTTCACAATTTTATCATCAAAACTATGATTAGGGTTTAATTCCCATAAATTCCATTTTAGATCTCCAAATGAATATACATAAACTAGTGGTGACCCGTGCGATGCACGGTCGGGTATAACGCATTTTGAATTATATTATTCAAATAATATACCAAAAACTTATAATATCGTCGCGTAGATAAGTGAACATGCCGCGGTTCATTTGAGCGTATAATTCTCAATGTTATTAATATTAAATGTCATACAAAAAACATAAAATATGGTTTTGATGTCATCTTTGTGTTAACTAATATCTTAGTAACTGCTTTAAGGATTTTTTTTAGCTAGACCCATTTTATGACCATTTTCTTGTGATCTGGCTAATGTGTAAAACATATATCGTGTATTGCTTCAAATGGACACATGTGAATTACATAAAATAACTAATATGTGTTTGACACGTGAGTTATTAAAAAAATAATCGTAGTCATAACCATGACCATATAAATTTAACTAATATGGTGAAAAATGCATATGAATTGAAATGAATATGAGGAAATGAATGTCCGGAACTACATTGTCGTAGAACAAAACATAGTTTGAAAAGTCAAATTAGTAAACAAAAATATGTATAAAAGTTAATTTTAAAATAAAGTTGTAGTTCAAACAGGTAATAAGTCATAGAAAATTTAAAATACATTAATAGACTGTAAGTAAAAGTAAATATTGATGCAACATATGTTCTAACAAATATTTTCAAATGTGGACACTACATACTTTATTCCTCTTGACTGGCAATGAACCATTAATAAATGTACAGGCATGTGTCAAGCTTTTCTATTTTTTCGTTTACATATCATATAGTGCATACTTTTGCTTATAAGAATTGTTATTATTAATTAATTTAATTTTTGTATAGAAATAAATAATTGTCTATTTATGTTTCGTAATCTCGTTTCTGATATTTCTGTTCTTAAACTATTTAATTGTTAATTATTATTTTACTACAAATAAGTATGGTTTTTTACTTATGTTATTGACGAACTTTTTTATTTGATTAAAAATTAATGGAATGGGATGTTGCAAATAATTGATCAACATCGTTAGTAAATGTACGGGCCTGTGTCAAGTTTTTCTAGTTTTCGTTTACATATCATATAGTGCATACTTATGTTTATAAGTATTGATTTTTTTAATTAATTTGATTTTTGTATAAAAATTACTAACAGTCTATTTACGTTTTATACTCTAGTTTTTAATATTTTTATTCTTAAATTATTTCGTTGTTAATTTTTGTTTTACTACAAAGAAGTATCATATTTTACTTGTGTTATTGATGCAGTTTATTATTTGATTGAAAATTAATGGCATGGGATGTTGCAAGTAGTTGATCAAAATCGTTAATAAATGCAAGCTCTTCTATCTAACATAGCGTATCTCTTTCTCAATGGATCGAAGAAAGGAATCTAACAATTAATGTAGAACATTTCCATCAATATCATTATTTGTAGTTCAGTCAATATCATTATTTGCATATGGGGGGATCCAATACGGGAGACACACCGACTCTCCGTGACACATTTTTTTAGGAAAAATGCGTTCATTTTATTTTATTTTTGTATCTTAAATATTTATGGGTACTCCTAGAAACCAACTCAATATGAATTTTTTCGGTATCTTAAAAAAATGGATTATTAGTTGACAGGTTTTAAGTAGACTAAAAATGCTTAAAACTGATGAGAGAGAGAGCGAAATGGGTGAGGGTTATGACAGTCTAGTTAACTGAAAAAATAATAGTAAGGCGATCATTTTTATAAAACAAAACTCGCAAATTTAAAACACTAAATAAAACAAATTAAGTAAACTACTAAACAACCCAACAATGAGGTGGGTGTATCTATATATATACACACACACCTGCACACTTCACAAAACAACATCATCAAAGAAACCACCCAAAATAATCCAGAACCCATATCACAGGAACCACTCAAAAACAAACCAATGAATAAGTGTATATATACACGCTTCGAAAACACAACAGCAAAATCTAAGAAAACGCCACAAAACCCCAAAAATCTACAAAATCAATCACATACACTCATTAGTGATTGAGAGAAACTAATATTATACACACACACACACACACACACACACACACACACACACACACATCACAAAAACTCTTCTAAGATTTAAGAATGTATTTGGTTTTATATTCAAATAAACCACTCCAATGAATAATCCTAAAATGTGCACCAAGTGCATCCTCGATAAGAGTATATAGTACCACAAATATATAAATAGACACCTAATAAAGCTAATAGGGTAGACTTTGTGGTGTAAAATCGAGTAGAAATATTTTCAAATTTACAGATTTTGTAGTTTTCAGTTCAACAGGGGGTGGCTTTGGTGTTGTCTCTTTTTTATTTGTGGGTTGAAAGGGTTTGTGCTTTTTGTGTCAGGAAAATCTTAATAAAAATTGAGAATCACGTGGCTACAGGACATGTTTCATCGTATTAAATTTTTATGAAAAAGTGTTCTACGTTTCGATTGATAGAGGCGTGTGATGTATTAAAAATACTATCAGTAAAACTGCCACTTAATTTTTTCCCGCCCTAGGCCATTCTCGTATCTCGTTCAGTTTATCTCCAACCATCACTGTTAGCGAGGTTCCTAATAACTTTTCCCAACCTTTGATCCTAGTAGTACACATAATAGTTGGGCCCACCCATATATGTGTAAGTTGCAGATTTAGAAAGAAAGTTATGCACAACTCTTGCCATTATCATATAGGTGAAACTTAATCAATATGTATATATTTCTATTGAATTGTGCATTCCTTTTGTCTCCCTTAATAAATATATGTTTTAAAATTATACACCTCTACACACACATGTTGAGGTCCTAATTGCCAAGCGTTATATAGGGCTGATATTAGACCCACAATTGTAAGGCAATGAATTATTCCTTACTCCTCCCCACCCCAGTTGCCAGAAATAAAATTAAAAACAATAAAAGAATAAAAGTGAAGATTATTTGAGATTATGTACTTCTCTCTTACTGTGTATCCATCCAGTTGCTTATCATCACCGTTTTCAGTTTTTAAATGGGTCAGAGTCAATACATGTGCGATTTATATTGTTTTCTCGTGGGTTGATTGCCGGTGATGACAGAAAGTATGAGAGCATTGACTAGTAAAACATGGGATATAGAAATTAAAAAACAGGAAAAAAAATTAATAAAGATAGGACATACCTATTTTGAAGTAAAAAAACAAAAAACATTGTATCACTCACATCCCCAAGCACAACATGATAGACAAATTAAAATTATTTAACAACAGAAACCAAAAGCTCATACTTACACGCACAGAGAAAAGCACCTGAACACAAAAAATGTTTTGAAAGAAAGAACCATATGGATAATTGAACTCTATAAACATGAAAATCAAGAAAACACATGCCCGAGAGTAAAGAAAATCTAAACACCATACTTTTGCATAGACTTAAAGCATGGTGAAACACAAAGGTGATATAAACAAACACCAATAAAAAATAGAATCTCGGTCCAATAAAAATGAGAACATTTTTTTCCTGTGTTACTTGTTATATCCGGTTCAGTTAAGAATGGTTGATATTTTAAACGAAAATGGAATGTATCTATACTATACTCCACTGTGAAGCAAAAAATCCAAAATAAACCAACAAATTAATAGAGAGAGAGAGAGAGAGAGAGGAGTGTGGAAAAAAATCTCACCAGAATGGAATACATATCTACTGAAAGTTGTCATCCTACAAAAAACCAAGAGAAGTTAAACCATAACTTTTCGGACAATATGTCAGATGTAGAATGACACAGATGACACCGTAATTGTGATAAGTTGTTTATACTAAACTCTTAAAAAAAGAAAATCCGAAGGAAGTCATTAAAAATTGAAAGGCGGGGGGGGGGGGGACTATAGAAAATAAGTCACTGAAATGATAGATTAGGGCATTAAAGGTCGTGAATATGAGAGCAGAGATAGGAGAGTGTTTTTTCTCTTATGGGAGATGCTTGAAGATACGGAGGGTATGTGGTAGTTCTAAAAGAGACGTGATATGTGGAAGTTTTAAAAGTGACGTGGGTGCATGGGTATTCGGAAGTTACGAATTTGATGGGTGAATAGATTTCTTAGAATTTACATGGAAACATCATATGTAGCCACGTGTATTTTTTAAATAAAAATAATTCGAAACTCTGAAAAATTAGGATTCAACTTTTGGAGGCTTCTCAAGGCTCAACTACATACATATATATAATAAGATATCATACAAATTATTCATCTTAAATCACATATTAGCAAGTAGAAAACTTGCCTTGATGTAGAAATATCATATTTCTTTTAGTAGTAGCAACAATCCATCTACAATCTTCATCCTTCTCTTCTTTCTCCTCTTTTCTCCCAAGCTTTTTTCCTCTCTCTTTTCTCTCTATGTTTAAGACACAAAATGGGGAATTAATGGAATTTAGAAGGCTAAAATCGGGGCTTAACATAAGTCTCCCAACTTAAGTGGTTAATACCACATTAATATGACTCGCAAATATGCGCTTCAGCTAAAACCAGGTAAAAGTGCCCAAAATACCAAAATACAATATGGCACTTATTTTGACTGTCTCGCACATTCCGGGACTAACTACGCCCTCTAAAATGGCATCCGGTAAATTTATAAATTATTTCAAGTTCCAATATCATTTAAACCAAAATGCCATTTAAAATACATGACACTATAAATCATACCACATGAAGATATTTAACTACATAATCGGTAAATATACAACATCCCAGTAAATATTAACTTCTGTCTCATTCACTTAATATTTACTCCAGTTCCCACATTTTATATAATCACCTTATGTGGTAAAATTAGTATAAAATGAGCCGCCTAGAATCGAGGGTTGTTACATACTCCCCCCCCTTATGAGAGAATTTTTACCCCAAAATTCGGGTATACCCAAATTTCATAAAGGGTATACTACTCTAAACTAGGATTCTACCATCCTAAACAAACCCCTCTTAAACGCAATGTACCAAATGGACCCAGACTAAGGTCGGCCGTATCGATCTCAGTCTACATCATTTGTGCTCTAGCATAGCATAAAGCGTTCCTCACTAAATATCGATTCTAGCTTCCTACGGCGGAAGATGATGCCCACATGACTCGACACAAATAGCCTAACCTGCAGAATCATGTTACATCTCACCTCGAGGCACCCATACCAATTCTGAGTGGATTAACCCCAACGCTACTCAACTTTCCCTTGCATTGACGTATCTCATCAAGGCGTATGGCTCAAAAGCCAAATCTTTAAAGAAATGTACCGAGACCACTCCAAGTCCAAGGAACATATTACCCCTTGGTTTCATCCAACGAGTATGCGGATTACTCAACCGGACACACTAGACCACTCACGGTGCGAAGCCTTGGGAAATGATCCATAAGGTCATTCAAAAGCCTAATAGTTTTACGCAAATTTCCCTCCAAGCAGCTATGCTCTGAATAGCTATGTATCCTAAGGCGCACATTCCAGATATGTCTTTCGGCATTAAGTCAACTTCCTCCATTCATCAAATCCACTTTAAGGTGGTAAGGTATACTCCATTTCCAAACTATTCCAATTACTTACTGGAAACTTATACCAAACCTCAGACACGAATATCTAGTCTCAGTCCGCCCTATTTTAATAGGGACCCCTACGGTTATACCATCTCTCCAACGAGAATGGGGCGTACTCTTCTACATCTAGTCCGCCTATAATGGCCAGAAAAGCAACAATTTGGTCGCACGATCAACAATTTTCTCAAAGAGGATCATGACCAGTTTGATGTCGGAAATTGAATGATGACGTCTATGAATATACCCTTCTTTGTTCCATTCCTACTCTTTTTCACACGAGTAGGTGAAATTCTCAATCACCGATATGAATTCTCTTGCAACAAGATCTATTTTGTTATGCTCGTTCTGTTTGGCTTTCCATGCCACCACTTATATCTCCGATGAGTTTCCTACTCGACGCATCTACTACCCCAATAGCATTCCTTTAGCGAGAGGGAATGTCCACTCGATAATTCTTTCGAACTCTAAACACCAACTCTATTTCTCTTACGACCTTTTGCAACAACTTGTAGCCCGCGAGAAGGCCAATTTCTGTCCAGGAAGTAATGCCTCATCTCTTTCGGGCGATCACTACCACAATAAATTTCAGTTTAAACGTGGGATGATACTTCCCACAAGTTTAAACTTGTGAGATGCATAAACAATTGGTCTATGCTCCAGTATAATTACTCCCTAACCTGGCATAAAATTATTCATTAAACCCACTCTCGAGCTCACTATTATGGGCTCAGGAGTAAATGTCAGCTCGTCCAATAACTCCCTGTAAGTGAAGTCGCCACGTAACACCATATCTAAGAAAGGCCTCATCTCCTTCAGCCTAAACTACCAAACCTCTCTAGATCCCATAAATCTCGTTCTTAGGGATCTAATCCCTCATAGAGTTAACCCACAACTTATTCGTGGTCAACTTTTTACCGCCTTCCTAAATCAACATCACCCCCCCTAAGGGCCTTACATTCTAATAAACCTAAAGTCTATCTATAAATATATATATCTAAATCGTAAGCATATAATACTAAATATATCCCTAGTTCCCAAGACCTTACTCAACTTCTGACATTCGCTCGAGTTCATGCATGGGATGTCTCGCCGAAGCCAAATCCAAACAAGGAACCCTCCCGTTACACTACTACCTCGCATTTTCGGTCATCGAGATATGACGATCTAAGACACATAATCGGGACCGAAAAATAAAATGTTAATCCACATATCTACTAATAAGATTCTACTTCTATACTTTACCATTCAATAATTGAGGATTTCAACTAACAAGACATCTACTTTCTGTAAAGTCTTGCAACCATTTATACCACAACAACATATATATATATATATATATATATATATATCTTTTTAAATAGACTTTTTATCAAGGCACAACCTGAAGTCTCAATTCGACTTCATATCTCAGTCTCCCTCACATCGATCAGAGGAGAGAACTATATACAGTGCTTCTATCTCGCACTTTAATAGCCCTTAATCACTCTTCTACGTGATTCTCGGCTAAACCTTTCAACCCACTTCTAACAACAAAAAATAAAATGAAAGAAAGAAAAAGAATAGCGCCACTCCACTCACATCGTCGTTAAGTGTTCATGCGACGGAGTGTCTCGCAAAGTGAAATCCAAACAAGGAACCCCTCTGACACATGCCTACTTAACTAGTTGATCATGGAGATAAATCGTAACAGGCACAGACAAAGCAAACAAACAATCAAACACTCACATAAGATAACACAACAAAAAAAAAAAAAATCTCCTACCTACCTCGATCCACCTCTATATAGTCTCAACCTGTATCCAGGAGAAATATTATTGAACAACTAGTTCCATTTTGAACTATAAGTGAGATTGCCTTACAAGTGGGTTGGTTTGCTATCACCCTAAACCAGCCCAAAATATCTTTACTCGCATATTATACATAAAATAAGAGAAAGGAAAAGTGACGTCTCTCCACTCCCAACATCGTTAAGGTTCACGCGTGGAATGTCCCGCAAAAGCGGAATCCAAACAAGGAACCCCTCCTATGAATTACTACTTAACCTTGTAGGTTGTGGAGATAAGTTATAACATCCACATATAATGAAAACAAGCAATAGAGCACTCAACCAAGGGACACATAATGAAATTAACACATATTACACATATGAATTTAATATATCATCACTCGCTTCATAACGAGTGAAGAAATCATAAAACTTCCCTACCACAGAAGTCACATAATTACTCTTCAAAAATAGCGTAAATACTACTACAAGCTCAATTTACACACCCGAATCTACGGTAGATATAATACTACTCTATCTTATTGTGGGGGGATGCACTACCCACAACAAAGGTGGAATTCCCACCCATTCTTGCTAATCACTCCGGGTTAGTTACTAATGGCTCTCAGACACCGTATTCTATTCTTATCAGAACCAATATTACTTCCATCCAATCTCGACTAGGCAATCTATGATTTCCCTAGTCATCCAATCAACACAATCGAAATGAGTGGTTCTCCACTCTACGTTACAGCCATTGTTCCGACCCTGGCTGACAACAATTTCACACGCAATCCTTTTTTCTTCCTCAACAAAGAGAATACTCTACCAGTCTACCTAATTGTATTATTCTTTATTCACTATCGGCCTCTGACTGAACCTCGCGTGAGCATTTGAGAATCTATCTTCTCATCAGACCAGTTATTTCGGAGGAACTCGTTGTTGCAAGTGTCCCCCGGGGCTTCTCCATGGGCCAAACTTCCTTCAACACTTGGCCCTTATTGTGGCTCCTTTCCACTTTAATTAACGTCGCTTGGAGTCCCAAGCTTAGTACCACTCTCTCTTCTAGCGGTACTAAGAAAACTACATTCACTATAATTGGTAATCGCAGTAGCAAAAAAAGAAAACACCACAACAAGAAAGCGACCACCGAGGCAGTCCTCTTCTCTGACCCCAAATTACAGTTCTTCGTAACCCCATCTCATGATGCCTTCACAATGAACTTCCTTGGCGTCCTTTTTCAATCGACCTACGAATCTCACACGAATGCGCAAAATATTCTATGGGCCCTACATCATGGCAGAAAAACAAAATCTCACCAGAGAAATCAATGATCTTAATCCTAAGGCTCTATATCAAATAAAAAGCAACGCTGAAAACATAAGGCATCCACACAGATTCCTAAGGACTCTAGAACCTGATGCTCTGATACCATCTGTGACAACCCGCTCACCAAAATAAGGGGTGGCCAGTCCAATACTCCAATATAAAAGGAATCATAGATGGAATCATTCTCAGCATGACAATAAAAATATAAAGCATCCAGGATAACCACCCAATATTTCAGACAACGGGTTGCCAATTTTTTTTTTTAAAGTTAAAGAGAGAATTTAAATAACCCAAATCATGAAAAGATACGGGAGACCCCAAGACACATATAAATAATAATAAAAAGAATACAATAAAAAAACCGAATGTATTACCGGTCAACAAACTTTATAATAGCATTTAAACAAACTCATTAATTTATATATTACATTTCATTAGACATTTAGAAAAGCTTGGGCCTCTTGCCCGAGTAAAGAGACCCGATCATATCTAGAATACAAAAATGAAAACGTCTATAACAAATGTGTACCGTAATACCCGCAATGCATCACGGCTCGCCGAGGACATCGGAATAGGAATTCAAATCAGGCAACCTTGCGACAAAGTACCTGAGTGTGACACCCCGGCTAATTAAATACCGGGTAGCTACTCCTTTATTAAATCAATACAAAATGCCAAGTTGATTCAGTTAATAGCATCACTGTCGAAAACATTTTAAAGATTACTAACCACCTAGTATTCAAAAAGTAAGTTGCCAAATTTTAAATTAAGTCTGATTAACATGCAATAAAAGAATAATGGAAGAACAACATAGTCCATTCACCATAACGAAGTAATGAAATAACCAACCAATAGTAATAAGTACGGAGGAAAACTCCTCACAACAATCCCACAACTGAAAATAATAAGACAAATCTGAATCCTGAATTAATTACATGCCAGAAGTCTGAATAACTAAATTAAATGAAATGTCTCTAAAAGAAATGGGCGACATGCCCTACAACTGGTAAATGCTGAATATAGAGTCAAGATAGATGAAGCGTCTACAAGCAAAGTCCTGTAACTTCCACAAACAGCTACAGCTCGTCACCTGAATGAGGATCCTAAGCATGGTGTCCTTGTGGCTGGGCACCTAAAATGGTTTTTTTACAAAAATAGATTTGAAAGAAAATGGGTCAGAGCCCGAAAGTGGAAATCATTTTAAAAACAGCAAGTGTTTTAATAACATTAAAACATTAAATGCAAAACACATGTTAGGACGTGCACTCACATGAAATTCTCACCTCTCGACTACACGTGCACTCTTAACGTACCGTACCCATCTAAATAACATACATATCTAACCAAACCGTAATAACTTCTACCCCTTACTACTCGATTCCCATATTACTTTCTAGCGATATCAATTAAATAGAGGGCTCTACTTAAACTCAGATTCTCAATTAGTAATACAATTCAATATCGGTTAACCCGTTATGTTTTCTCAAAACATTACCATAATTATATTCACAATACCAACATGAAAGTTCCCATTTATTAAGTGTATATTATTCACGTCATAAATATACAATACAAGCACCCCGAGACTAAGCTGCGGTGAACACATACTCTGCTATCCATCCCGGTACATCACGTACATAAGGATCACGCATTCCGAATCTCTCAGGAATCGTTCTCAGATAATAATAATCACAAACAATGGAGGCGAACACAATCACATCACATGGGTCACGCACATACATGCACTCCCACGATCAGCAGACTTATTAACATCCCAATAAGTCCTTCTCTTACCTATGTTCATCGAGGTACCAGTCTAAATCCGGGCAACACAAGGATTAGAGGGACCTAAGTGAACGTAAACCTCCCGTGATAGCAAGTATGGTAGGTATGTCATACACATAAAATCATATACATATACTAAGTATGCACACATCTTAGTAGTCACCATAATTTATTTGTAGTACACATCTCATTCTCGTACCTACGTATAATGTTACACAATTTACATATTCTCGGTTGATACAATTATACAAACCATTAATTGTTCTCACGTTGTAATAGACACTCACGTCCTAATCCATAATTTCCATTTGTTTCGGATCACACTTCTAGGTTTTTACTTCTCTATATATCTCAAATGTCCCTACTATATCAATTTATCATCAAGGGAAGGTTACCTATACTATTAAATAAGGTTACGGGACACGCGAAATCAAAACACGCTAAAAAGCCTAAACTCTCAACTCGTTAGAAGTCTCGTTCGAACGAGGCTGTTCGAACGAGAGTTCGTTCGAACGAAGTGGGCCTTCTAATGAGATCTCGTTCGAACGAAAGTCATCGAATGAACATCCCTCTCATTAGAATTCAAACTGTCAACTCGTTAGAAGCTCGTTCGAACGAGCTCGTTCGAACGACTTGGGCAGGTCTTCTAACGAGTGGCCAAATTCAAGCCTAGATTTTCCTTAACTCATTTTTTCCAATTATTCTACACCTCTAATCTCCTCTAAACATCAAACCAACAATTATACACGGGTTCTAATCAATCCTAAATATACTTTGGTCATAAATTAACGTATTTTGTGGGATTAGTTCATCCTAAATCTCATCCAAATATTATATCTCCACATCTTCTTCCCCAATCTCAAGAACATGAACCCTAGAAATTTAATTCATCCATAGACATAAATAAATCCATTTTTATGGTATAAAAGATGTATTTTTCTCTGACTAATCATCCTAAAATTGTTCTACATGCAATCTCCTCATAAAATTATAAATCTCTACATCCAATTCAATGGGTTTTTATCATTCTCCAAGAACAATGAAATTTTAATAATTTCCTACGCATGGAAGAAGCATTCTTCGAAAAATATGTAATTAAACCACTTGCCTTATGTGTATCTCTGATTTTGATGACGAATTTCTGAAGTGTTCTCTCTCTCTCTCTCTGCAGAATTCTCCTCTCTTCTCTCTCTCTCTACAAGCCTTCTTCTCCAAAGTGAATGGTGGCTAGGGTTTTGCCTTAGGAACTTTTTGGGACTAATTCTAATAACCCCCGTAGCCTATTTGGTTATTAGTGGGTTTAGTGGGTAAAGTCCAAATCAGATATTAATTCCAATTTTTCGTGGGTTTTAATTCCCAAAAATCCAAAATTAGCAAACTACCCTTATACGTTGCCGGCGTGGCCTAAAAATGCCCCGGGACCCAACCCAAACCCATGGCTAGTGTTTTATGACTATTTCGACCCTTCCGGATGCGTTGGCGCACTCAAAACGACCATACGGTTAATAGAAATAAAATTCACTTTTTAATTAAAATAAATATATTCCGGACGCGACTGTCACACGCGTCTCAACAAAATTTCCAAATTGCCGTATTTCAATCTCACGACAAAATTTCATAATTCAATATTCATATATAATCATATATGCACACTATAATCAAATAACAACTCGCATCTCGCTAGTATTTTTAATCCGGATTAATTTCCAATTAATACACATTTAATTCAATTAATCCAATAAATAAATATCACAAAAATACGGGGTATTACACTGAGCGGTGACAAGATGCATATGCAATAAGAAATGTAAACGGGTCAGGGCCCGGTTCTATATGATTACCAGATGAGTAAAAAGTATGACAGTTATGAATAAGATCATGCTAGAAAAGATAAAAACTTATCTACACAGTTTAAGGCATAAGCTAAGACAATTTAAAGAAAAGCATGAATGAAACTTAATTCTGCATGAGAAGAGGAAAGATTAACATAATTTAAAAACTTCCATCATGAATACCGATTCATTTCATAGTTTATTCCCTAACAGGAAAAAATAACTATACTTATAAGCTCTTTATGGCTTTTATTTCAATTTCATACCCATCCTGGCATTACCATTCCTTAGCAGGAATATCATTATCAACAAATGCTCTTTATGTCATTTCATTGTGCTCTTTATGGCACTTCATCATGCTCTTTATGGCATATCTCATACATCAAGTCCCACTTTATTATGAATAGTTATATTTATATACATATAACGTTTCTAAGACCGCCCCTCCGAGTTTCCCAACAGGGTGTGCCCCTAAATGACCATGATCTTCCAGAGCCTATCTATACAAGACAACCTGGGCACCTATAATGAAATACGTCGGTAAGCGACCATATGCATGCGGGAGAGTCAAGACCACACCCGGAATCTCCTCACCAGCGCCGAAAACATAACATATCGCTCATATAGCCTATGGACTATATCCACCCTGCATTCATTAGCCAGGGGGCATCACCAAGCGTGCGAACTTCCCTTATGATGTCATTTAGAGAGGTGTGTATCAAGTAAATTAGCATTTACCATGTTCATGATTAAGTAAATTATCATTTACCATCATCATTACCATTTCCATTTCATTTCCATGTACATGTTTCATTTTATCTGAAACCATTACCATTTACTTTTTGTAAATAATATAACTTATTATCCGGAGCCATACGATAAATTATATCGTTACGGTAACCTCAAAGGAGTGAATGAACTTTGAATTTATTCTCCCAACAAACTTTTATGGTGCTATTATAAACCATCAGGACTAATATAGCTCTAATGAGCTCCTAAAGTCTCCCAAACATAATATTATAACTCTTAGTTTTATAAAAATGGACTAGAAGAAAAGAATGCCCTAACATCAATAGGCATAACCCCGAAAAAGGCCCCACATTACCCGTTCCTAGTGTAGGGGAAGTAACTAACTCAATTTAAACTCTAGGACACTTAGTTTACTTCATTAAAGAAGGTTCCTAGGCCCTAGACTTAAAGAAAAGTGAATTGGAACTAAGTAAGAAAATCACTCAAAAATATAGGGCTTCCGAATCGATTCGACCTAGCCGAATCGATTTGGGTTCAAGAAAGCGAATCGATTCGGACCATCCGAATCGATTCGGTCAGGAAATCCTAACTTCTGCATAATTGCGGAATCGATTCGGACCATCCGAATCGATTCGGTCGACCCAGACCTGGAAACTGCCTCAAGGCGAATCGATTCGGCCAGGCTGAATCGATTCGGTTCTGTAGATTTGCGTAGTTTTGCCTTAAGGGTTATGAACCCTAATTCTACCAAACCTCAAATCTCTTCCATTTTACCCACAACCAACATCAATTATCTACCCAAAATTTATCCTACACGGTTTATAACCATTTTTATTTCACAATTTTATCATCAAAACTCAGATTAGGGTTTATTTCTCATAAATTCCATTTTAGATCTCCAAATTAATACACAAAAATTCATACAAATTATTGATCTTAAATCACATATTAGCATGTAGAAAACTTGCCTTAATGTAGAAATATTAGATTTCTTTTAGTAGTAGCAACAATCCATCTACAATCTTCATCTTTCTCTTCTTTCTCCTCTTTTCTCCCAGGATTTCGTCCTCTCTCTTTTCTCTCTATGTTTAAGACACAAAATAGGGAATTAATGGAATTTAGAAGGCTAAAATCGGGGCTTGACATAAGTCTCCCAACTTAAGTGGTTAATACCACACTAATATGACTCGCAAATACGCGTTTCAGCTAAAACCAGGTAAAAGTGGCCAAAATACCAAAATACAATATGGCACTTATTTTGACTATCTCGCACATTCCGGGACTAACTACGCCCTCTAAAATGTCAATCGGTAAATTTATAAATGATTTCAAGTTCCAATATCATTTAAACCAAAATGCAATTTAAAATACATGACACTATAAATCATACCACATGAAGATATTTACCTACATAATCGGTAAATATACAACATCCCAGTAAATATTAACTTCTATCTCATTCAATTAATATTTACTCCAGTTCCCACATTTTATATAATCACCTTATGTAGTAAAATTAGTATAAAATGAGCCTCCTAGAATCGAGGGTTGTTACATTTATCTTCAGAGGATTCGGAGGGGGCAGACTCTCTCTCAATGCCAAAAAATCCCACCTCAGGAGTATCCAACTTGAACGAATGCAAGGAAACCATGTATCTCTTACCCATCAAGCTACATAATAAGCGTCGATAATATTATTACTAGAAGAAAAACTTAGAAGGGTCATATGCGTTATGATGACCATTTCATCCTTACAGTGATCGTAAGGAACACTAACATGAAAGGGTTCTAATTGACACATGGATCTCTACAAATATCATATTCTTAGATGCCTTCGAGTCTATGGACTTAGCACAAATCACATACAACCTGTCACCATTAGTCTCACCGAATTCAATGGGGAACAAACTTATTCCTATGGGTATGTCTCCCTCATCCTCACCCTTAGTTCCAAAGATTGTTGTAAAAATTTCTGGAACAAGTTCATAGTAGTGGAACTTCCTTCCACTTATAACGTGATCATGGGCAGAACATCACTCAAGGACTTAGACGTTGTTATATGAACTGAAATGCTAGTGATGAGGTTCCCAACCCTAGAGTGGTAGGTGAAGTCTCTGGGGATTAGAAAAGGCTAAAATGATCTACATCACCTATATGAAAGAAAAAAATGATCACTCAGTGCATCCAAGGGCCTGATTTAGGTCTTAATAAAGCTTCAGAGGCTCCTTGAGGTCTTACCTCCCCCTCCACGTATATTTAAGCTCCCTAAACAAAGCCTTGGTGTAAAACTGATGAATATGGATACCCCAGTTCCATAAAAATGAGGGCAGTCCCCTTCAAGTGCCCAAATTCGGGAAGAAAATCAAGATAACAGAAGCCTTATGGGACATAGGGCATCCTGTAATTCGAATAGAAACAATATACTATGTTTATCAAATGAAATGAGAAAGAATATTTTTTGTTGCCCAGGATGTATTCAATATTAGTATTCTTTAAAGAGTTTGAAGGAGTTCAACCTTGACTCTAGGAATATAAGGTTTAAAGACCCACCGATAGTGTTGCAAGGAGTTCAGACTTGAATCTAAAAATCTATGTTCTAAGGACCCACCAAACAAGTTGCAAGGACACCATACTTTGCTAGAAAATTAAACTAATAAACAATGCTAACAATAATACACGCATTGTGATATGAAAACGGTAAAAAACTAATGAACACGATAATGAAACTAAATCTAATATGAGCAAAATGAAATAACGAACAAATGAAATAACGAGCAAATTACTTGAACCTAGGAGAAATTAAGGGTTTATTTTGATATCAATGAGTGTGATAATATTTTAGGAAATCACCCTAAAATACTTCTAATTTTAAAAAAAAATAAAATTAAAAAACTCTAATTTGTCAAGAAATTACATACATCATATTTTTAATAGTATGAGTTTATCAAATTAAATTTCTATGAATATACATCTAAAATAAAAAGGCAGACACATGTAATAAATAAGTGAATACTAACGATTCAAGCCATAGAATTTCTCAATTCTTACACAAGGTACTTAATAGATCGAATAAGTACAAACTGTACTAGAGGACTATCGATAGGTAGGTTTAAAGGGATTTTGATTGGTAGTCCAAATGTACTAAAACTATATTTTTTATTGTTTATGTACAATGCACAAATTCATTTTTTGCATGGGCTACACCGTTATATTTGTGTTTCACAATCCTAAAATATTCATTTCGGGCAAACTCTTGGACTAAAAAAATGCCGATCTTTAAATGAGCTCGAAAGTTGGGAGGACGCCCATGATTTTATGTTTATGGTCGAATAAAGGTCCTAGGGGGAGATATTTTCATTGGTAAACTCTATAGAGTAGCAGGGATATGAGATAGAGGTGTCTACAACATTACATTTCACACAATCTACGTTATATATATATATATATATATATATATATATATATATATATATATATATATATATATATATATATATATATATATAATTACATAATAGGAATCAATTTTAATGAAAATTGTAATATTCACATTTAGTCTCTAACAATATATGTCTGAGTGTGATAAAGCCATTTGTATGAACATAATATTAATTATATTTAATTTTTATACGGATTGTCTTATATAACTTTCATCACTAATAGTGGGTGAATCAATTAAAACTTCTTATAAATATGATATTCATTTATTTTGAACTTTACCTTTTCACTTTATTATATTAAGTTAGTCTTAAGAGAAATAAAATGCGTGAACTATTAAATATTTGAGATCAAAATAGTAAGAAATAATTAGATAAATATCACACTATACTACGACTTCGACTTAAGAACACATGGAATCATAACTTCATAACACACAAAGAGTGCACAATTGTGATTTTCCTTTAGTAATGAAATACAAGTTATATTATGTTTATAAATTTCTTTATTATGTACAATGTTATTAAGCTATATGAACACGTTACTTTTGGAAAACTTGTTCTCACCTACTTTAATAATTTACATGATTGTTAATGTTCATTTATCCACCCAAAATGAATTCCATGTAAAGAATAATATTTCTTAGAAAGAAACTCAATGTATTTCGTCAATATATTTATAAGTATAAGCATCACGAGTTACCACTATCAGCTCTATCCTTACATTTTATATTCATTTCCATACTAGTTGGATCACCGTGGTGACTACCAAACTTTTTAGAGTATTGATATTAAATAATGTAAAGACTTCCATAAATACGTAATAAACTTTTCATTTACGCTTATTAAACATTCAACAAATATTCATGTTTATGTTTTAATAGACTTAATTGAAAGAAATAATTTATGTTTTCATATACGTAATTCTAAGAAACTATGTCATTCGCATTTGATGACATATATTTCCCTTACTAAAATATATATCACCACTTAGCGTTTATTAAACCACCACCATTAGACATGTAAGTTACATAAGTACAATGATTGAATAAACAACAATATGCATGCCACAACATAAAATAACATTCAATTATCATGAATGGACAAATGGTTAACAAAAACATACATGATATGAATGCCTATGTCTAATATTTATCGCTTTAGGATGCACCCTTGATATGAGCGCACACCAAAGCTTACATTATATTCATATTAGAGAGATACATAAATATCCATAATGAATGAATAATTTGTATTTTCATCTATTGCTAGAATTTATATCCCGAAAACATTTTATTATGTTGTAGTGTGAAAATAAAATAAACGAGGATTTACATAACATATTATGTCAATAATAATTAATGAGTAAGACATAAATAAATTATTTTCACATTATCATGTACAATGTCAAAACTTGTGTATGTGTATCACAACCAAGGTTGTATGTAATTACTTTAGGATTTCAGAATGGTCAATTGGAAATTAAAAGTCAATTTTTTATAATTATAACTTGACACAAAATTAGATGCATTTGTACGATGAGGATTGACCCCTATTTAATTTCTCTTATTTGTCTTTTATTAGATGACATTTATGATTAGATAGAATGGACGTCATGTGCTAATATCAGAAAATTACGGGGATTAAACTTCAAATTATCTTAAAAACTTAATGTCTTAGATGTTAACAACTCTCCTTTCCAAAACCCCAAAAAAAATTGTAAAAGGTTTTAAGATACCTACAAACTACAACTTCATTGATTAATTAGGGTCCCCTAGAATTTAATGATATTAGTACCAAGTATACTGCCAAACCATTCACTAAATGAGTTGAAATAACAATAAAATATTATACTCTATCATTATTACAGTGGAATGTACAACATTTATTGTAATGCCACATCATTTGGAGAGCATTTGGTTTGTAACATACCCAATACATCCTCCAAATACATTAATTATTTATACCATGTGTAAGTCCGACTCGGATATAAAAACACTTAATGCACGGTGACGATGTTTTTTGGGAGATTTTGGCACAAGTCATTATTGATAACACAATCACCTAAAATCCTAGAAAGGAATATCGTATTTAAATTCATATTGGTAGTGAAGATGAAAACATATAGAGTGACCTTGGAGAAAATTTCTAGTCCAACCATTTTCTCTCTCCCCCCCCACCCCCCCCCCCCCCCCCCCTCCACACCAAAATAATATAGAGGTTGATATATTTTGAGGATGTTGATAAAACCATCTCATGAAACTCTAATTCACCTCAGTTATAAGAAGCTATCTTTTATCGATCAACTATACCCTCATATACATATGCCCATGATTTTTTACTACCCTACTGATAAAGTGAAGTGCGACAAAGAGGACACGTTCAAAAGACTTGATGGGTTGAAGAAATCATTATTAGATGCTCTGAAGATGTTATAGCCATTTGAAGGAATATTCATCAAATAATATTTTTTATTTGATTGCAATGATCAAGGGTGGAAAATGGGAAAACCTGTGTCAGCAGTCGGGTAGATGTGTTGATCATTGATGCAAGAGATAGGATAAAGATCATAAATATTTTAATGCAGAATTCAAAATTTGTCTTTCTATATTAGTATGGATGAATACTTTTGATTGTGTGTGTGGGGTGGTGGTGATGGTGGGGGGGGGGGGGGTGGTGATGGTGCTAAGAATCACCATCTCAAAGGTGTGATAAAGTCAAGCTCTAGCTTTGTTAATAATGGTGGAAATCATCGAAATATATATAAATAAATAAGGGGATGAGAGAGATAAAAGAAACTGAGATTTAAGTGGTTTGACTTTCTCCTACTCTACTATTCAAGGTGATAGTGTTTTTGTATTTATATATGGCATTAAAGTCCATGTTACATACACTTAAGCTTTCTATCTTTAAGTTATAATTAAGCAGAGTTTCAATTGGTTTATCAATTGTTTGATGATGTGAAAAGAATATAAAGTTGGATTATATAGGTCTGAGTAGTCCAATAATAAGGTGCCACCTATTTTTTTCATGTACAATTCATGATGATGAAATATTCCCTCACGTAGATTTTCGATCTCCTATAACGTTATGGTCCATGTGGCTTGGCGATGCATAAGTCACATGTTCCATGTGAGATACTTAAGTCGGAACTGAAGGTCTCTATCTAGATAAGGATGCTTAGGAGACATGAGCGAGTTGTACAGGTGTCAGGGGCATCATCCATGTATCCTAGATAGATGTGACATTTGAGTATTCTTAACTAGACACATGTCAGCAAATGGATGCTTGGCATGTGTGCTAAAGGGCGGTGGTAGCATGCCTTCTTGGAATTCGTGACCTAATGATATGGGCTTTAAAAATAGCGTGCAATCATTTCCTTGTTTAAATAACCAAAATATCTCATTTTCTCTTTCTTCTCGAATCTCATTACCCCGCTCTTAAGTTTTCTGCATTTAAAACTCAAGATCCCTTATCTCTCTTATCGTTACTCCATTTTAGGCGAGTTCAATGTCCCTGTTTGTTTCAATGTCTTCTCCTCCACCCCGGTAACCCCATTCTCTGATCTGTTTCATTTGGTTTGCCTTCTTATTTCTTTATTTATATTTTAATTATTTTTTTGACAAGTATTTATGGATATTCTAGGGTTTCATTTTTTATCTTGAGGTTATTTAGAGAGGAGATTGTTTGGGTGAGAGTTCACATTTTATGTCATCGATTTATTTTTTCGGTGGTCTTTCGATTGTCTTCTCTGATGGAATTCATATTTGTTCTTGACTAGTTATTCATTTGATAATGGATAAACTTCCCATTTTATCTTTTAGTTAACTTTAGTCAAACATATTCGTGTTTCAATATAGAAAAGGCTATGTGAGTTAGGTGAACAGTATCCCCATGTAAAGGTTTTCATACTTAGGAATATTCGCAAGTCTGAGGCCGAGGATAAGAAAAGAGATGAGGCCGAGTCAAGACATCCAATTCACCCAACACCCTTAGCTGTAGTTCATCTGCTTCGAATAAATTTTCCAAATCATAAATTTAATTTTCTCCAATTTGAATATTTTTATAACACCCAAAAATATTTAAATATTAAATCCTAAAAATTACGGGGTGTTACATTTTCCTTACCCTTCTCCAACTGAGTATAGGACCTTCATAAACATTAACAGTGATACCATGTCTGGTACCTCTTCTAGTGGTTCTCAGTCATTACCCTTGTCAAAGGACTATAGTCCTTTGCTACCCGAGAATTCAGAGAGAGCTGACTCTTTTGAAAAGGCCATGAAAGTTCCAGAGTCTTGTTTGGATGTCACTGGTGCCGCTGAGTCGAGTAGTCAAGAGAATCCCTAATAACCCAGTGTCCATGAAATCTTATATGACGATGAGTTGAGAGTTAATGTAGCTTATAAGAAACCATCAATGGATATTCCCATATCGTCCATGATGGGTGTCGAGTTCACCACTAGATATCTTGGTGGTGTAGCTATAGTTGATGATAGTGATTACGATTATTATGATGATAGTGATTACAATGATGATGATGTCTAGTTCACCAATCTTCTAATAGGCATCTTCTAGGTTTTCTACGTCGTGTCAACAATAAAGTCTCAATCCTTCTACTTCCATCTCGTATCAAGAAGATCTGACAAGAAGGTTCTACTCATGAATCAGACGTCGAATCATGACCAGAAGCCTCACTATTTCATTGTGTAGGGTTCTTAGGAGTTTGATACCAATGCTCCTTCTAGACAATGAGGCGAGATTCCCCCAGTAATGGGGAGAGGTGTCAATGTCGCCCAGGAAATATCACGGCCTAAGTAAATATTGTAGTAAAAGGATATAATATTTGAGGACCTGTGGCAAGGAGGGTAGGTTTTCCATCCATGAACAATTGATAGAACCCTTGCTCTAGGCTGAGACTAGTCTGGGGGTTGATCCCCTTACTGAGCTATGAAAGTTAATAAAATTTTATAAACTTTACTCTCATCCTCTATTTATATTGTCGATACTCATAATTTCCTCTATCTGCAAGTCATAATGCCGATACCTTAGAAGAAATTTGGAAAGTGGTTGTTTTAAATCTTGCTAACATGCTCTCAAAAATGATACTTAAGAAAACTTTTCCCTCAGCCCAAGGTAAAAAAGACCACTACTGCAGGGCTAAATCAGGTTGAGGGCTCTAAGAAGAGGAAGGACTTGCCTAATGGTACCAATACTGTCCCTCCAACCAATAAAAAGAATAAAAGAAATACCTCATCCAAAAACCCCACAAACTAAGCTATACCTATATTATCTGATGCTGCTGCTCGGATGGCCTAACTAATGGTCTCAATCGGTTCTCTTCTCGGTAGTAAAAATACATACAAGGATGATATAGGGACTACTACGGTCGAGTCAGATAGCAGATTCTTCATTGCCATGGATCCCTCTCGGCTTAGTGACTTCGGTCTCCACAAAGTGACCTAGGTATTATTTTTAACTATTCTTTATTTTTATTGAAGTGTTGTCTTATCTTTCTCTTCATCATTTGAGCCAATGGGTTCAAGAGAATCTTCCAATAGTCTAATAGGTTAATAAGGCTATCAATGCCAAGAAGGCACGGAAGAGGGAGCTAAAGGATGAAAATATGAGTCACAAGAATGTAATTAATTAGTTAAAGTAGCAATAAATGATGAACTTGTAGGTCCAGAAGACGTGCCATGAAGCCGAGATTTCTAATCTCCAAATGAAATACGAGGCCAATGTCAAAGATTCTGTGAAAAAGGTAGTTGAGTCCTTGAATGAGTTTGAAGAGTTTGCTTGTTATGCCCACCAATACATGGAAAGGGGTCAAGTATGGCTTGCCAATGGGTCTTGAAAAAATAACCCAACCTTAACAAATCCGAGATACAATTCATGGATGACTTGAGGACTTTTGATATGTCTGACGTGGTGGCTGTTGTCGCCCTCGACGAGGTTGAAGCCAAGACTTCCACTCAAGCATCAGCGGACGAGACCACAATAGTCAATCAAGACAACACCGTTGGGTTGATGATGATAAGAATGAAAAGGAAGCTTAAACAAAATCTCCTTCCAATCCCTGAGTCACTGATGTACAGAGAGAGGTCAAGAATGTTCAAAAATGAGTTTCCTTTTTAATGGGGGGCTTCATATGGCCTTATGGTCTTTAATTTTACAATTGTTTGAATAATATCTTATATCATACCTCGTCTTTTGGGATTTATAAATCTAACAATACAATCATTTTGATGAATTCCATTTCATAACATTTGGATCATCTTATGGTTGTACGCATTTGTGATGTGATTATCATTTCATAACGGTTGTCGCTGCATTTTTCCTATTTTGTCACCATTGAATGATATCTCAAGTATAATTCTTCCTGCTACACCTTGACATTTAATAATGTTGATCCCTTTTTCCACAATTTCAGGAGGATGTGAAGGATAAGAGACTTGTCATGCACTCCCTTATGGACGATACAGATTTATAATTCCACCATAAAATGTTGTTAAAAAACATGTAAATGATTTTTTAATTTTTTTAGCATAAATGTGATGTTCTAACAATATCACCCCTCTTGATGTTATTGGGGGGATGTGAGGAGACGAGACTCCTCATATATTCTCGTACTGCTGAGATGGAGTTATAGACTATTTCAACTTAAAATGATGTTAAACAACCATATAAATGATTTTATTTATTTTGTTTTGACCACAAAAGGGATGTTATAATACTGATTCCCCCTCTCGGCGTCATTTAGAGGACAAACAAGACTCCTCATACACTCTCATATCGCCGATATAGAAGTATAAAGAAGATAAGCATAAAATGATGTTAAACAGCCATATAAATGATTTTTTTAAATTTGTTTTCGTCACAAAAGTGACGTCATAACACTAATTTCCCCTTTCGACGTTATTAGGAAGATATGAAGGAGACGAGACTCCTCATACACTCTCATATCTCCGAGATAGAGTTATAAACTATTTCATCCTAAAATGATGTTAAACAACCATATAATTGTTTTAAAATTTTTTTCACCATAAAAGTGACGTTATAACACCGATTCCCCCTCTCGGCATTATTACGAAGTTATGAAGAAGATGAGACTAGTCATATACTCTCATATCGCCGATGTAGAGTTATAAACTATTTCACCATAAAATGATGTTCAACAACCGAATAAATGATTTTTTAATTTGTTTTCACCACAAAAGTGATGTTATAACACCGACTCCCCCTCTCGGCGTTAATGGGAAGATATGAAGGAGACAAACATCTCACACACTCTCATATCAGTGATATCGAATTATAAACTAGTTCACCATAAAATGATGATAAATACCTGTATATATATAACCTTTTAATTTGATTTCACCAGAAAAGTGATGTCATAACACAGATTCCCCCTCTCAGCATTATTGGAAAATATGAAGGAAGCTAGACTCCTCATACGCTCGTATCGCCGAGATAGAGTTATAAACTAGTTCACCATAAAATGATGAATACCTATATAAATGATTTTTTATTTTTTCTACCAAAAAAGTGATGTCCTAACATAGATTCTCCCTTTCGGCGTTATAAGGAGGATATGAAGGAGACGAGACACCTCATACACTTTTGTATCGCTGAGATTGAGTTATAAACTAGTTTACCACAAGTGATTTTTTTAGGTGAATAAGGTCCAGACCATGAAAAAATTGATGCTAATAGGCAACAAATATGAGTCAACACTTTCATTTTTCATTGATAACTTTGTCATACACTTGGAAATGCATTGATAAGAATGATACGACGCAAATATTGCGTATTTCACCCATTAACCTACGTGTTATTATCTCCCTAGGGTATCTTAATCCCTATATTTATGCTCGTTAACCAGACAACCATGAATTTATATGTTAACATGTTTTCCAGGGGTTAATTGAGCTATTATAGGTATTTGGATGCATAGTATCAAGTTTGGATGCATTTCGGCGAAGTTTCATACACAACCACACGTCCAAGGGCATTTTAGTCATTTCACAATTTGGGCAACTGGACCAATCTCTTCACAGAATTTGAAGTCCTCTGAACAATCTTCGTGTGGCTGCAAACGGTGCACGATTCCGAGTCCGAACGAAGAAGTTATGGCATTTTTAGCAGAAGGGAATTTCAACACACGAAAAACAAGGGAGAGATTCAAGACTTGTAGGTTCGAATCGATTTGGCCCAAATTTGAATCGATTCGAGTTGAGACATAATGCCAGTTCTTCGATTCGAAATCGATTCGGATTTCAGACGAATCAATTCTCCCCCTTTGTGAATCGATTCGTATTTAGCCCGAATCGATTCGCCCCTTATGAAGCCTCACGATATTTCCATCCGAATCCATTTGGCCCAATTCCGAAACGATTCGGCCCTGCAAATATGTGTTTTTCCCCCCTTTTATTTACAATTTTGCCATGGGATATTTTTTTATATAAACTCATTTATCTCATTTGAGAGAAATAATCTTCGTTATGTCTAGTTTCAGGGATTGTAAACTTGGGAGCTAAACCCTACTCCTCTCTTGTACTCTTTGTTTTGTAAGTTGTACCTCTACTTTAATTATATTAATTTAGTTGTCTTCCTTAATATAATTGTTGTATTCTCTTTATTTACATTGATTTCATTTATATTTCTTGCCTAGATAATCTTTATTTGTTGTTATTTATTCCTTTTATAGTTTAATTAGATGATAATTCAGTTTATTCATGCTTAGCCCCAAGATAAATAGGGTCGAGATTTCGTTCTGCCATTTACGGGTTTGGACCTCAAAAGTTAGGGGTTCGTGCAAAATTATGTTTAATTGAAACCGCGTGTATTAAAGTTGGATTGTTATGCGTTTAACTTTATTTGTCACCAACTTTAGTTTTTATAGCGACAATCCGAATTTAATCCGTGTGTGATCATTTTTTATTAAATTTTCTATCTCGCAACTTTGGGTTAAATTTCTTATTGTGTGATTTTTATGATCAATTGATTATGTTGGTTAAATATCTTTTGAGCTGGAATCTTGATTAGTAGTTGTTTTAATCTGTGTGGTAGGATGTGATCCCAATCGTCGCTTTTCTTTTGTGTAGCGTAACTTATTCTTTTATTTTTCCACCATAACCACCCATTAACTTTTCTTTTATTCGTTTTACAATTTTGTTACTGAAGTTTTAAAGCAAATAACATCTAAAATTTAATTACTCCCTGTGGATTTCTTACGATACCTGACTTACCGTTGCGCTTGCTTGTCAAGTGTAGTTGTAGCTTAGGTTTTTGAATTGAGTCGCTGAACCGATAACAACGATTTGCGTATTACATGACGCATGGTTCGCACTTGATCAAAATGGTTTCGTTTCCAGGGAGTGTGTTTTAGATTGTAATTGTTTTATTGTTTCATAGTATTTCTTTAATTCATATTTTTATTCTTTATTTTCTCCTTTCCTTTTGACTTATGGTAGATTATTTTGAGTAATTAAAATTTTGGCGCTTGTTGCTTTCGTTGGATAGCCTACTTTGAAATGTCTCGCTATTATTCTTTAGATAACCTTAGTTTTTATGAGAAATTTTTCCAAGTTATACTCCCAAAACAATGACAGAATGTCTAAAAATTCTTGAAGATGAACGCATTGAGCGTGAAATTCAGGAGTACGTAAGTAATCCATCATCGCCTTGTGAGGATAATTTGGAAAACGGGAATCCATTAGCTATGAGATACCCACACAAGAAGATGAAATGTCTTCTTGTTCATTTGATTATGAGTTAGTGATTAAGGAAATCAATGACCAATCCGAAAGTTCTCAAGCTTGGTTGTTGGAAAATGATGCCATGCTCGATGAGATCATTTCTTTATAAAATCAGATTAAGGTTGGAATTTGCATTTAACCTCCACCCCTTGTTCATGAGGAAATAATTTATAGTGACCCAAGATTTAGTACTTTCGAATTTCAACCTATTTTTAATGCTTCTGATTGTATTGAGGGTGATTGTCCTTCTTTTCGTTTATTCCCTACTATTCCCAAAAAATTAAATTTATCACAAGAATCGGTTGAAAGTCTTTGAAGACTTTGACCCGATTCTTAAACGAGGATGTTATTTTGAGATGGTTCATCTCATGGGCTATTCACTTGAACTAGCCCCACCTCCCCTTCCAATTGAAGAATCTTGGGGATGTGATTTTGATTTTTCCGAGATCAAAGTGGTCTTGTCCCCCATTTTATCCAAATCCCCCACCATCCCTCTCGAACTTTTAATTATTGATGGTTCATTTCATACGTCTTATACATGCCTTCCGTTTTTCAAACGAAATTATTATTTTTCGAAAGGCGTGTTTGCTTTAAAAGGGTCCACCATTGATCTTTCAAAGTAAAATCCCTTTTTGGGTGGACCCTCAACTATTTAAAATTCTAGTGTATAGTTAGTGTGAAGCCTAAATAGTAGGTTGTAAATTGTTAGCTTTTTAATTTTCTTGGTTTATTTTGTTTCTTTACTTTTAATTTAGTCCAGTTTAATTAGTTAACGTTTTGTGATTTGTTTTTCTATGCTCGGTACTAACTTGTTTTGTAGATTTCATTTGACTCGTGCTTATGGTGATCGCTCCAATTTTGATTAATATCATTCGTTTCCTCTTTTTGTGTTGTGTTCTTAATGAGCATTGAGGACAATGCAACATTTAAGTTAGGGGGTGTAGGATATTATATTCATTTCATGTGTAATCCATTGATTTGCTTACTTGTTAGTTACTAAGTATGCCTTTTGTGAAAATTTAAAAATTTTCAAAAATATTTTCTTTCTTTTTTCTCCTTTGTTGGGCATTTTGCCTTGTTTCCGATGATAAATTTTAATAATTGCCCGATCCAATAGACAAATCAAAGATGCATGTTCTCGATTTTAGATGTTATTAGACTTTAGTCCTCAAATCATTGATATTACGAATAACTTCACGAATTAAAATTTAATCCCATGAGCACATGCACCTTCTTGTTCTATTGATTTAGTTTAAGATTTTTATAACTCGGTAATCTTTTGCTGCATTGTATATACTTACTCCGAGTAAGCTTTGTAATTTTCTTCATTTTTGAGTGTTATACACTATTCTTTCTTCTTTAAAAACATTACTTTCGTTGGTAATCTCACTATTCTTTCATTGATCGTTAATTAATTGAGTTTACATCTTGAAATGTGTTCATTGAGCATGATTTTCATATATTGTTTTGACTCGAGAATTGCGTAAACTTTATGAAATGATCAAAGGCAATATTTCTTGTATCACCCATTGTTGATGTAAAAAACTAGATTGCTCTAATTATTCAATCACAGATAAATAAATAAGATAAAGATTTTTAAAGTGGTTCGGCTAGGAATAAAGCCTACGTCCACTGTTATGTTATTGCTGAGTGTTTGTGGAATTCTTGATTACAAATTCTCTCAAGAAATTCCGGTCCCTTGGAATGAGGGAGATACAATGTATTTATAGCCTTGAGGCTGTACATGAAAGGTCCAATACATTAAATGATTTACATATGAAAGGGTAATACATTTAATGCAACGTGTGCGTCAAGAATACAATGGATAGTTGAACAGTTGTCCGTCTGATAATTAATGATACGGCCGAGATGCAGTTCGGACCGCCTTAGTTGCTTGTTGATCAAGAGTTCCTCGGAGTAGTTAGAGTATCTCGGGATGATAGAGTTCCTCGGTGTGATAGAGTTTCTCGGAGAGAAACACGGTTGGTCGGGAAATGATCTTCCTCGCTGCTGTTGTGCCATGTAGATTGACACGTGTCTTAATCTTCTTCGTCCACATCAGCACATTAATTTTGGTATCAACAGAAGCCCCCAATGTTTCATATTTTGAACTTTGAAGAGTATGGAACATTCTTTCTTGGTATATGGCAATATTAAATGTACTTCCCGGGTTTTAGGAACATTGTATTCAAATTTCCTTCTTATTTCGCAGTTTCCGCCTTTTTGATAAGCGCTTTGATATTCGTGCAAATTTTGTCCTTTTAGCCGCCGGAAGTTTAGTAATTTCTTTTTGGTAATCATTTCTTTCGCCGCTTCCCAATGCAAAGTATTTAAACTTCTTTGGTAACCATACCGTCGTCTACGTTTTTCATTCTCTGCATTCAAGCTTTCTCTTCTCTTCTTCTCTTGTGCGTTCATCTTTGTTTCCGTTCGTTGTCAACACATCTCCTTTCTTTCTGTAAGATCTTGTTTCTTTCTTCTGTATCTCTTTTATTCAATATGGTTTATATTGTGGAATCTGTTGAGAAATTCCGTTCTGATTTTTCCATTCCTTCGTGGGTAACTCTAGAGGTTCTTTCTGAGCCTTTAGATTACTTTCGATTGGCTGAGGGACATTGGTTCCCCAGTCTTTTTGTTGCTGAATGCGGTTTTTCCTTTCCACCAAACCCATTATGCCTTGAGTTTTGTCAATATTTTGATCTTGTTCCTGTAAAAATAGCCCCCAATTCATGGAGAATAATTAACGGGGTGCACAAATTAAATTTAACTCATGGGACTCGTATTGGGATCCCTGAAATTATGTTTTGTTATAAATGGGCCGTTCTAGATAATATTTATTATTTGAAAACTAGGTATTTGAATAGGGCTCTTGTAGTTAATCTCCCTGACTCAAATAGGGATTATTTTGAGCATGGGTTGGTCATAAAAAATTGGCAACATGCGCCTTTATCTGGGAATGAAGTATACAACGGTCCCAGATGCCCCCCATACGGCAATGGGATAGGTTTATTTTTCATTTTATTTTACTTATGAAATTATGCTTTCATCCTGTTTGACAAAATGTATGACTGATATTCTATTATGTATTTGTTTGCAGTTGATAGCAAAAGAAAAACTCCAAAAGAGTCAGAAGTGAATATCAAGCATTTGAAACTTATCTGGAATTTGCATAAGACCATTGCTGACGAGCATATTAGATCTGCTTCATATTTACTACAGTATAAGAGTTACACAACCTCTTATACTGCTCGCCCTGTTGAACCAGCTTCAACACCAGAAAGTTCATCTTCAGATTCTCATATCCCCCTATCTCAGAGAATGGGCAAGAAAAGAGCTCCTCCTGCTCTATTTGGTGAAATTTCTTCTGCTGTTGGAGCCCAGAAAAGCAAAATTGATGTCCCAGAGGGGACTAAAAAAGTAGATGCTGGTTCCTCCGAAGTTGCCGAGAAGCCCCCAGTGGCCCCGAGCAAGAAAAATGCTCCTGCTGATGTAATTGTCATCTCTCCGACCAAGACTTCTTCCTTGGTTGATGCTGCTGACCGTCCTTTGAAGAGATTGAGGAAATCATCCTCAGTTAATCTTGCTGGAACTGAATCTTCTCTACCCGCTGGTGGTAGTAGTGTTTCAAACATCCTTCTTCCGAGTTCTTCAATGAGCTCAGTTATACCCGAGGTTCTCGGGGTTGATGAAAAAATTCCTAGGGATACCCTGACATCCCTAGCTGCTCGTCATCTTTCTTCAGTAAATTTCTCATACCTTTGATCTTTCTTTCTTTTTCTTGAATTCTTGTATTTGTGTTGACTCTATTGTTTTTCTTATCTTTCAGCTGGTGAACTGCTTCAATACCATCGTGAAGAAAAATCAAGTTATTAAAGCTTCCACTTCCTCGTCCGATGTTGACGATGCTCTGTTGGGTTTAACCCAATCTGTGAAGGAATCTCACCAACAGTACATCGAGGAGAAAACTGTTTGGGAGAAAAAATTGGCCGTGGCTGAGGCTGATAAGATGAAGATGGCTGAAACCTCCAAGAATTTGGAGGAGAAAATTAAAGATTTGGAAGTTAAACATCAGGAATCTGATGATAAATTGAAGAAGGCAGAAGAAGAAATATCTACTCTGCGAGATATTAAGGTTAAGAAAGAGGAACTGGAGGTGAAGCTCTCCTCGGAGAAATCGAGGAGAAAAGTTGCAATCAAGAAACATTTCAGTGTTGGTTGGGAGAAAGGATGGGAGAGAGGGATAGCTGCAATGACGTCCCAAGTCCAATATGGGGAGTTGAAATACTTCTATGATGGTTGGGTAGCTGCTCTGCAAGAGCTAAAAGTCCAAGATGATTCTGAGCTATTCCAACGGCATCTCCCTGGTCCTCCTCCACCAATTGTGGAAGAAGAAGAAGATGAACCTGCTTCAGATGAATCTTCCATGGCTATGGGTGATCAAGTTTCTGCCTCTCAACCATCTGCCACCGAGGACATTTCCTCCATGCCTCCTCCTCCCGAGAAGACTCCTACCGATCAAGCTGTAGTTATCACCGAGCAACCGAGCTCCTCGTCCCAGCCTCCCGAGAAAGTCTTGGGGGACAAGGAAAAGGTGTGAAGTTGTTCGGCAGCCTTTCTGTATTTCCTTGTAATCGAACGATGTAACTTTTTGATGATCTAATAAAATATATCTTTGCTCATCTCTGTTGTTGATAACTTGTTTTTGTTGATTGTTGTCTTTTTCTTGTCATTAGTTTGTTGCTAGAATGGAATTGATCTCTTCTCATGATACCGAGCTGATGCAGCAATGTCATCAATACTATAAGGCTGGTCATACAGATCTTAGTACATCGGAAATTGTTGATATCCTTGGTCACGGTGCTTCAGAGCAGGCTATTGAAGCTTATCAATACTTGAAAGCTTTACTCGACCGAGCAGTGGCCAACAATGTCGCTTACTATGAGTTGATTGAAGAGCTTCATGATTCCTTAAAGGATCTTCAAAATCAACATAACGAATCAATGGCTTTATTACATGAAGATTATGAAAATAGATACCAGCAGCTCTCTTCAGAAACAGGCCACAAGAAGATCATTGCTGGGTATGATGTCAGGGAGAGGACCCTAAAAGGTGAAATTGAAGCCTGTAGACAAATCGCTGAGATCCTGGAGCAAGAAAATAATAATTTGCAGAAGAAATTAGCTCAGTATGAATCTGCTGCTTCATCCTCTACTGCATTAATACCAGTCACTGATGAAGGCTTCTCGTTCTTAGAGGTCGAAAATGCCAAACTGAGGCAAGAGCTGGAGGACTTAAGAAGATCTGCCATTTCTGGAACTGCTCGGGGACAAGGAAGAGGTTCTCGGGGGCGAGGAAGAGTCAGCCAAAATGTTGAGGAAGCTCGCACTCAGTCTATTCTGGAAACTCAAGCATTCCAGTTGAAAGTAAAAGACCGTGCTCTGACTGAAATGTCCAATAAAAATCTGTCTCTGGAAGATCAGCTGGCATCAACGAAATCTGCCTTGCATAACAAAGATCTCTTTACCAAAAGCCTTCATGAACAATTGGATAGATTAACCTTCCAATTCCATAAACAGCCAAGAGAATTCTGGATGGCAGGATACAATGAAGCTCTCGTTCATCTGGATGCTCACATTGAACATGCTAATAATGAAGGTTACAAGCAAGGATGGTTAAATGAATTGGGTGTATTAAAGTTGGAGCAAGGGCATTTTTTATGGGACTATCATGCTCCATCACTATTAGACCTGCCTGTACCACCTTTCAAATTGGATATGGCATGGATTCCAGCTCGCTCCATTCCTCGCAGTCTAATTTCGAAATATCTTGGTGATTATAGCCTTCACTCCCAAGCTGAATTATCTCGTCCTGAGCATCTTTTGGATACACCTTCTGTTATGAACGTCAGAATGCTCAGAGATGTTAATTTCATCAATTCTCCCCTTTGCCTAGAAGACCCTCCTGCCGGCGAGGAACCTGTTTCTAAAGCACAGGGCAAAAAACCAATAGAATAGTAATGTCCATGTAACAATTTTGTAATTTGTAATTTATTCCAGATTAATGAAAAGATTTTCATTTTCTGTTTGCCAATTTTGTTTTATCAAGCACATTTATATTTGTACACATGTATCTATGTATCTATTAAAAAGCTAACAGTATTATTGTTCAATAAGTAACTTAATAAAAGGTTACAAGTATTAGTAATGTTTCTCGATCACTTAATAATAAAGTAATGAGAAAAATGTTCAAACTGTTTCCAACCAACCAAGGTGGGTGAATAATGTTTGTCGACTAAATACATCTCCGACGAACTATACTTGGTTTGATTATAAAATTGCGTCCGACCAACTAAGATCAATAAGTTGTCCTCGCCGACCAACTACAGTTATTGGGTTTTTATCCCCGACCAACTATACTTGGTGTATTTTTTAAACATTTTGTTCTTCAAAGAACTCATTGTAACAATATTACCTCCCGACCAACATAAGTTGTAATATGAGAGTATATTTTTATCTTACCAACCGTGGTTGATCCTGCTGGTGTACACTTTTTGGCTCCTTATAGCTTTTGGCTCCTTAGAGCATTTTTTTGGCTCCGTAGAGCATGTCCTCCTAACCAAAGGAGGTTGGCTACTTATAGCACTTTTTGCTCAATAGAGCTGTCCTCCTAACCAAAGGAGGTTGGCTCCTTAGAGCACTTTTGCTCCGAAGAGCTGTCCTCCTAACCAAAGGAGGTTGGCTCCTTAGAGCACTTTTGCTCCGAAGAGCTGTATTTGTTGGCTGCTTAGAGCACTTTTGCTCCGAAGAGCTGTCCTCCTAACCATAGGAGGTTGGCTCCTTAGAGCACTTTCGTTGTATAGTGTATTACACTAGTATTCCCCGAAAAACTTTCATCAAAAGGAAAACTGGTGAAACATCTTCGTTTTATTCATAATGAGAGAAATGCTTTACATTGGACATCATTGATAATACTTGCGTAGGTGTTCAGCACTCCATGCATTTTTAAATTCCTCTCCTTCTAGAGTTGTTATTCTGTAAGTTCCTGGTCGAACAACCTCTGTAACTCGGTAAGGTCCATGCCAGTTTGCTTCCAGTTTATTCTGCTTCTGAATGACCTTCTTTAGCACATAATCCCCTTCTTTTAAATCACATTTCTTTACCCTCTTGTTGTAAAACAGAGCTGTTCGTTGTTGATAAGCAGCATTCCTAATGGCTGCCTCTTCTCTGACTTCCTCGAGCATATCTAAATCCATCCTTCTCATCAAATCACTGATCGGAGAATTGAAATTTAACACCCTATGTGTTGGTAGGCCCAACTCGGCAGGTATCACAGCCTCACTTCCAAATGCTAGCATATATGGTGATTCTCCTGTTGCTGCTCGGGGAGTTGTTCGGTAAGCCCACAAAACTGACTGTAGCTCATTAATCCAATTTGCTTTAGCCTCACTTAACCTCTTCTTCAACCCATTTAGTAATGTTCTGTTCGTCACTTCAGTCTGCCCATTGCTTTGGGGATGGCCTGGTGCTGAATGAAACTTCAAGACGTTTGACTGATGACAATAGGCAGCAAATTCTTCATTATCAAATTGTGTTCCATGGTCTGTGATGAAAGCGTGGGGGAGACCATATCGACAAATGATATTCTTCCATATGAACTGATACACCTTCTCGTACGTCATATCAATTAGTGGTTCAGCTTCCACCCACTTAGTAAAATAGTCTACTGCCACGACGAGATACTTGAACCTTCCTCGGGTCGTCGGCAGTGGTCCAACCAGATCAATCCCCCACATGGCAAATGGCCAAGGTGATGTTATGGGTGTCAACAATGCCTGTGGAGTTCTTCGGATGGAAGAAAAACGTTGGCACTTGTCACACTTCTTAGCATAAGCTATACAATCAGCTCTCATCGTCGGCCAATAGTATCCCTGTGTCATCACCCTTTGCAGTAGGGTCCGTCCTGCTACATGAGCTCCACAAGATCCTTCATGGATTTCTTCAATCAATTCTTTAACTTCTGATGGATGCACACATCTCTGCAAACCTGCCATAATTCCTCGCCTATACAAAACACCATTAGTTAACACATACTGAGCAACTTTATACTTCAATTTCTTGGCAGCTAGTTTGTCTTCCGGTAGTACTCCTTCTTCAATGTATGCTCTGATAGGATCCATCCAAGATGGTCCTAAATCAAGGGTAATAATCTTCATCGTCAGATCTTCTTCTATGCTCCGACTTTCTAATACTTCAATTGGTATTGTTCTTCGCAGCTCGGTGCGCGTAGCTGACGCTAGTCGGGCCAATGCGTCTGCTCTGACATTCTCCATTCTCGGTATCCTCACCAATTGAATAGCATCAAATTCTTTCAACAATTCCATCACTTTTGCATGGTACTTCACCATTAACTCTCCCTTCACTGCATATATTCCCATCATTTGATTCACAATTAACTGAGAATCACTGAAAACAATTACTTGACGTGCCTCCATAACTTTCGCCAAATGAAAACCTGCTATCATAGCCTCATATTCAGCTTCATTATTGGAAGCTTTGAATTGGAATCTCAAGGCGTACTCCATGTCAATATCATCTGGAGAATTTAAAACAATCCCTGCTCCACAACCAGCCGTGCAAGATGATCCATCTACATATAATCTCCAAGTATGTAACTCGTCTTCAAATTTCTTATCTGTTAGAGTTCCTCGGTGAAATATCATCTGTTTTCTTTCATCATCCCCGGGTATCCTTCGTTCCTCGTCGATCATTTGTTCGTGCCCCTCCACCAACCGGAGTTGGTCGGGATTTAAATATGATGATTTTTCTACATCCACAAGTCCTTTTACCAACCTTGGTTGGTTTGGATCTGTGTCTGTCGATCCTGTATCGTCCACAGGTAGGTCAGCAAGCATCTTTTGCTCCTCGGGGGTATCAGGGTATGTGAACTCTGCTATAAAATCTGCCACGGCTTGCCCTTTCAACGATGATCTGGGTTCATACACAATATCATATTCACCGAGTTCTATTGCCCAATACATCAATCTTCCTGATTTTTCTGGCTTGTGAAGGGATTGTCTTAACGGCATGTCGGTATACACAATGATGGTATGGGCCTGGAAGTATGGTCTCATTCTTCTACTTGCTTCAATTAATGCCAGTGCCAATTTTTCCAGCTTTGGGTATCTGATTTCCGCACCTCGGAAGGCCTTGCTTGTGTAATAAATTGGCTTCTGGACTCCATTCTCCAATCTGATCAACGCCGAGCTAACTGCATTTTCTGATACTGCCAAATACAAGTACAGCTTCTCTCCATTTATTGGCCTAGACAACAATGGTGGGGCTCCCAAATACTTCTTCAGATCTTGAAAGGCTTTCTCACATTCATCAGTCCACTCAAAACTTTTCCGTAGCATTTTGAAGAATGGGAGGCATTTATCAGTTACTCGGGATACAAATCTGTTGAGTGCTGCAACTCGTCCGGTAAGACTTTGCACTTCTTTCTTCGTCGTCGGGGATCGCGGCCCTAAAAGATCTTTGATCTTTTCTGGATTTGCCTCAATACCTCGTTGGTTGACGATGTATCCGAGGAACATTCCTTCTCGTACTCCAAAGGTACATTTCGTCGGGTTAAGCTTCATCTGGTATTTATCCAGTTGATCAAAAGTTTGACTCAAGTCAACCAAATGATCTGCAGCTCTCTTGCTTTTGGTGAGCATGTCGTCGACATAGACCTCCATATTGCGGCTGATTTGTTCGGTGAATACCTTGTTCATCAACCGCTGATATGTTGCACCTGCATTTTTTAAACCAAAAGGCATAACATTATAACAATAAGTTCCCCTTGGGGTAATAAAAGAAGTACTTTCCCTGTCTTCAGGCTTCATTTTGATTTGGTTGTAGCCAGAATAAGCATCCATGAAGCTGAGTAGCTCGTGTCCCGAAGTAGCATCCACTAGTTGATCAATTCTGGGCAATGGAAAATGATCTTTTGGACATGCTTTGTTGAGATCAGTAAAATCAACACACATTCTCCACTTGTTGTTCTTCTTCTTTACCATCACCACATTCGCCAACCAATCTGGATATTTCACGTCTTCAATAAATTGGGCTTTCTGGAGTTTCTCGACCTCCTCTTGTATGGCCTGGTTCTTCTCGGGACTAAACACTCTTCTTCTTTGCTTCACAGGTTTGATCTCCTTATTCACATTGAGTTCATGACATAAGAAGTTTGGATCTATTCCTGGCATGTCTTCATGACTCCAAGCAAAAGTATTCTTCCTGTTTCTCAAGAAAGTTATCAACTCCTGTTTTATTGAAAAATCCAACGACGACCCTATCTGAGTTATTCGTTCAGGATGCTCGTCGTCCAGGATAACAATTTCTGTAGATTCCACAACCTGTCCTTTTACGAGTTGAGATTCATCCCTAGGGTCAAGAGTTTCAATTTCTGTGCTTTCATCCACTTGGTAAGTAGTAGTCTTTTTCTGTAACTCTTCAAGTTCCTCTTGCTCGGCTGACGAATAATAGCATTCCCGAGCTACTTTTTGATCACCTTTCATAATTCCTACTCCAAAATTTGTTGGGAATTTCAAACATTGATGAACTGTAGATGGAACTGCTTTGAACTTCTTCAATCCAACTCTTCCCATGATGATGTTGTAGGCGGACTGCACATTCTTATCCATTACAAAAAATCGTATTCTTTTCGTTCGACAAGCAGGCCAAGTTCCAATGAGTATATCCAACTTGATCGTCCCAAGTGGAAAAACTTTCTCGCCAGCGAAACCTAGAAGGGGTCTGTGATAAGGTTCTAACTGAGATAATTTTAAATTCAAGCTATCAAAGCATGAATAATACATGATGTCTGCTGAACTACCATTGTCTACTAACACCCTTGAAATGACCACATCCTTCATCCTCATTTTGATCACCAGCGGATCATCATGAGGGTAGAGAACACCTGTCAGGTCGTTTTTTGAAAAACCAATCACTAGCTTCTCTTTGTTTACTTTCCTCGGACGATCATCCTCGGCCAGGTTTATTCGCTGAATGTATGAACAAGCTTGAGCCTCTCCGAGATAAGCTTTTCTTTCTGCAGTAAGGTCTCCTCCTCCTGCATCTCCTCCTGTAATAACATTACAATCAAATGACCCAAAACGTATGGAAAATACCTCTCGTTCAGGTTTCCTTGGCTTCTTGGGAAGATCGGGGTCATCATCTGGATCCTCTTCATGGTCCCTCCTCTTTTTCTCCTCTGCACGACGAGGAGATCTAGATCTCTCTCTAGTTCTATCATCATTCTTCCTCTCACTCCTGCGATCTACGTACTTTGATAATTTTCCTCTTCGGATGAGTGTTTCAATCTCGTTCTGAAGGGCTATACAATTTTTGGTCATATGGCCATGATCTTTGTGAAATTCGCAATATTTGGTCTTATTCCTCATGTCGGGATCTGTCTTCAGTTTCTCTGGCCATTTGATTTCCTCGTTATTCCTGATTTCTTCCAAAACATGATTAATACCCACTTTCAATGGAGTATAATTATCATACTTCTTTAGGGCTTCCAACTTCATCCTGTTATTCTTGGAATATTTGTCACCACCATTACTTTTCTGATCTTTCTTCTTAGAATTGTCGACCTCCACTTTAACTTCTTTATCCATATTCTTCTTCGCAGCCATAGCCTCCTCGGCATTCATGATTTTGGCCGCCTTTGCCATCAACTCCGACATATTTTTAGGTGGATCTTTAGCCAAAGTGTAATACAGCTTGTTAGGCAGCAAACCACTCATCAAAGCAGTGATTGCTGTCTTTTCTTCATAATCTATGACTTCCAACTTTTCGTTATTGAAACGAGTTATGTAATCTCTAGTACTTTCACCTGATTTCTGTCTAACACATAGCAAGTGTGCTACTCGCTTTACCGGCTTTGCTCCAAAACAAAAATTGCCAATAAACAACTCGGCTAACTGAACAAAAGTTGAAATCTTACCACGAGGAAGATTATTGTACCATATCTGTGCAGATCCAGTAAGAGTTCCCGAGAATGCTCTACACCTCATCTCGTCGGGGACAGCGTAGATATCTGCAGCAGCTTGGTATTGTTCTAATGAAGTACGGGATCTGTCTTTCCATCGTACTTGGGAGTCACTATGGGTGCTTTGAATTTCTACGGCGTAGGGAAATCCATAATGGCTTGCACAAAAGGTGTTCCTTGAACAAAAGTTCTCTGTAAGGGATTTCTTGCCTTAGCCATTTCTCCCAGTCTATCCTCCAATCGTTGAATGGAACCTTTCCATGCTTCATTCCCTTCCTCGGGCCGTTTAGTCCGAGCAACTGATTGCTCTGACGTAGCTTCCTGAGATTTATCTCGACGAGTGGTTGGTCGCGATTGCGCAGATCCTTCTCTCAAACCTGGTGGTGGTCGAAAACTTCTTGATGGAGCCCTAGGTGGACTCATGTTCCTCCTTGGTCCTAACCGACTGAAAGGAGATACTCTACTTAACCTCTCCAAAGCGCTAGTTCTCTCCGGAGAGAGAGTGATACGTTGATCTGTATTCGAAGCCCGTATTGATGAAGTTCGCCCAGGTTGATAAGAGAAATCATTAGACTCCTCATTGCGATATGACCCAGTGCGTCTAGATTGCGATTGCCTATGATCACTTCTTTGCCCTGAATAGGTAGGTGCACCGCCCTGAAGAGTTTGAATGAGTTGCCTCATGGATTCTTGCATGGCGGTTTGTCCTTGAGCCAGATTCGTCATAATCCCAGCCAGATCTGGGGATGCAGATGGATTTGGAAGATTTCCAGTATTTCCAACATTTCGATTACTGGATTCTGGATTATCAGCCATTGATGATAAATGATTTTTATGAAAAACGATAATAACAATCGTTTCCCACAGACGGCGCCAATCTGTTGATGTAAAAAACTAGATTGCTCTAATTATTCAATCACAGATAAATAAATAAGATAAAGATTTTTAAAGTGGTTCGGCTAGGAATAAAGCCTACGTCCACTGTTATGTTATTGCTGAGTGTTTGTGGAATTCTTGATTACAAATTCTCTCAAGAAATTCCGGTCCCTTCGAATGAGGGAGATACAATGTATTTATAGCATTGAGGCTGTACATGAAAGGTCCAATACATTAAATGATTTACATATGAAAGGGTAATACATTTAATGCAACGTGTGCGTCAAGAATACAATGGATAGTTGAACAGTTGTCCGTCTGATAATTAATGATACGGCCGAGATGCAGTTCGGACCGCCTTAGTTGCTTGTTGATCAAGAGTTCCTCGGAGTAGTTAGAGTATCTCGGGATGATAGAGTTCCTCGGTGTGATAGAGTTTCTCGGAGAGAAACACGGTTGGTCGGGAAATGATCTTCCTCGCTGCTGTTGTGCCATGTAGATTGACACGTGTCTTAATCTTCTTCGTCCACATCAGCACATTAATTTTGGTATCAACACCCATATTAGCCTTAAACTCACCTTATTTATTTTCTCTAGTCAACCCCATTTGAGCCTAAATATAACCTTGCATCTCTTTACCCAAAATCGCATAACCAACTCCACATTGGAGTTCTAAACCATATATATTAACTTCCATACCTTTGTTTGGAATGTTTCCTGGGATTGAATGATGTTCATTTAGTGTGGTTACAATTTGAGCATGAAAAGAGTGATTAAAAAGAAAAGAGATGTGAAAAAAAAGATGAAAAAGAGGAGTGAAAAGAAAAAGAAAACAAAAGAGAAAAAAGAGAAAAAGAAGAAAAGAAAAGAAAGAGAAGGTTGTAAATGTTGTATATAGTTCAATAAGATTTGATTACTATCCAATTGTTACATTTAATGCTTGTTTGGAAGTTAATTTCCATTTTTGATATTTCCCACATTTCTCCCATTATTCCAAGTTTTCATTCCAAACACTTTGAATCTGTACATAACCTTTCATTTCATAACCTTATCCCCAAACCTACATTACAACCCTATACAAGTCCTATGTGATATTAGGGTGCATTTAATTTAAAAGTTTAAATAGTTTTGATAATCTGTGAAAATACATTTTGCCTCCTTTAATGAGCGGTATCTTTCATTGAGATTACAGTTTTTAATCACCAATATAGTGTTCTTCATTTGTGATATGTGCACGACCTAGTTTCCATTTACATTTACTATTTATGCCCGCATGCCCCGTGTATTACCTCCCTTTTCATAGTGAATTCATTTGTTGAGCATAATGCCCATGAGGATTGAATGTATGCACACTTTATCTTTATCCGATTTAGTTAAGTTTTTTCCAAATCATATTTTACATTTTCTCTCCCCCCTCCCACTTTTAACGTTTCAATTCTATGAGGTGCATTCAACCTGTCAATAATCACGGACTTTAGCTTGAATTCATTCAATATGCTAATAACACGTTTGAAATCTTTTTCATTGTTGTTGGTTTGTCGCATGTTGGGTTGGGCATATTTTGAGGAAACTATATGATGTTTGTGCGTTTCATCCCTGAAAACCCTCACGAGACGACCCTCGTCTACTAGGGTAACCTAGGGGTTTAACGGCTTACTGCATATGCTAAATGCAATTACTCGCCTGTGAAAGTGGCCTTATCATTTTATTTCTTTTTCATCTCATTTTGTGCTAGTATCCTGTTTTTTGTTTACTTGTAGTTCTTGTTGTTTCTTATTTCATTGCTAGGGACTAGCAATGTGTAAGTTAGGGGGTGTGATAAGATGCAAAATATTGTGTATTTCACCCATTAACCTACGCATTATTATCCCCCTCGAGTATCTTAATCCCTATATTTATTCTCGTTAACTAGATAACCTTGTAATTCTATGTTAACATATTTTCCAGGGGTTAATTGAGCTTTTATAGGTATTTGGATGCTTAGTATGAAGTTTGGATGCATTCTGACGAAGTTTTATACACACCCGCATGTGCAAGGGCATTTTAGTAATTTCATAATTTGGGCAACTGGACCAATGTCTTCACGAAAGTTGAAACCCAGTGAAAAAGCTTCCCGTGGCCGTGAACGGTATGCAATTCTGAGTCCGAACGAAGAAGTTATGTCCTTTTTAGCGGAAGGGAATTTCAATACACCCAAATCTTGTAGGTCTGAATCGATTCAGGTTGAGACATAGTGGAAGTTCTTCCATTCCGAATCGATTCATATTCAGCCGAATCAATTCACCCCCCTTTGAGAATCGATTATTATTTAGCCCGAATCAATTCGCCACTTATGCAGCCTCGAGATATTTCCATCTGAATCGATTCAGCCCAATTTCGAATCGATCCGGCCTTGCAGATATTTATTTTTCTTCCCTTTTATTTAGAAGTTTGCAATGGGATATTTTGTATATAAACTCATTTCTCTCATTTGAGAGAAATAATCTTCATTATGTCTAGTTTTAGGGATTGTAAACTTGGGAGCTAAACCCTACTCCTCTCTTGTACTCTTTGTTTTTTAAGTTGTACCTCTACTTTAATTATATTAATTTAGTTGTCTTCCTTAATATAATTGTTGTATTTGCTTCATTTCCATTGATGTTATTTATATTTCTTGCCTAGATAATCTTTATTTGTTGTTATTTATTTCTTTTATAGTTTAATTAGATGTTAATTTAGTTTATTCATGCTTAGACCCTAGATAAATAGGGTCGGGATTTCGTTCCGCCATTTATGGGTTTGGACCTCAAAAGTTAGGGGTTCGTGCAAATTTGTGTTTAATTGAAACCGCGTGTATTAAAGTTGGATTGTTATGCATTTAACTTTATTTATCACGCAACTTTAGTGTTTATAGCGACAATCCGAATTTAATCCGCATCTAATAATTTTTTATTAAATGTTTAATCTCGCAACTTTGGGTTAAATTCCTTATTGTGTGATGTTTATGATTAATGGATTATGTCGGTTAAATATCTATCGAGCTGGAATCTTGATTAGTAGTTGTTTCGATCCATGTGGTAGGATGCGATCCCTATCCTCGCTTTACTTTTGTGTAGCGTAACTTCTTCATTTCTTTTTCCACCATAACCATCCATTACCTTTTCTTTTATTTGTTTTACAATTTTGTTCCAGGAGTTTTAAAGCAATTAACATCTAAAAATTAATTCTTCCTGGGGATTTCTTACGATACCCGACTTACCGTTGTGCTTGCTTGTCAAGTGTAGTTGTAGCTTAGGTTTTTGAATTGAGTCGCTGAACTGATAACAACGATTTGCGTATTACACGACGCATGGTACGTGCTTGATCAAAATGGCGCCGTTTCCGGGGAGTGTGTTCTAGATTGTAATTGTTTTATTGTTTCATAGTATTTCTTTCATTCATATTTGTATTCTTTATTTTCTCCTTTCCTTTTGACTTGTGCTAGATTGTTTTGAGTAATTGAAATTTTGGCGCTTGTTGCTTTTGTTGGATTGCCTACTTTGAAATGTCTCGCTATTATTCTTTAGATAACTTTAATTTTTATGAGAATTGTTTTCCAAGTTATACTCCCAAAACAATGAGAGAATGTCTGCAAATTCTTGAAGATGAGGGCATTGAGCGTGAAATTCAGGAGTATGTAAGTAATTCCTCATCGACTTGTGAGGATAATTTGGAAAAAGGGAATCCGTTAGCTATGAGTTACCCACACAAGAAGATGAAATGTCTTCTTGTTCATTTGATTATGAGTTAGTGATTAAGGAAATCAATGACCAATACGAAAGTTCTCAAGCTTGGTTGTTGGAAAATGATGCCATGCTCGATGAGATCATTTCTTCATAAAATCAGTTTGAGGTTGAAATTTGCATTTAAACTCCACCCCTTGTTCATGAGGAAATAATTTAGAGTGACCCAAGATTTAGTACTTTCGGATTTCAACCTATTTTTAATGCTTCTGATTGTATTGAGGGTGATGGTCATTCTTTTCCTTTATTCCCTACTATTCCCGAACAATTAAATTTATCACAAGAATCGATTGAAAGTCTTTGAGGACTTTGACCCGATTCTTAAATGGGAATGTTATTTTGAGATGGTTCATCTCATAGGCTATTCACTTGCACTATCCCCACCTCCCATTCTAATTGAATAATCTTGGGGATGTGATTTTGATTTTTTCGAGGTCAATGTGTTCTTGTCCCCCATTTTATCCAAATTCGCCACCATCCTGCTCGAACTTTTAATTATTGATGGTTCATTTGATACGTCTTACACATGCCTTCCGTTTTTCAAACGAAATTATTATTTTCCAGGAGGTATGTTTGCTTTAAAGGGTCCACCTTTGATCTTTCAATGTTAAATCCCTTTTTGGGTGGACCCTCAACTATTTAGAAATCTAGTGTATAGTTAGTGTGAAGCCTAAATAGAAGGTTGTAAATAGTTAGCCTTTTAATTTTCTTGTTTTATTTTTTTCTATCCTTTTAATTTAGTCCGGTTTAATTAGTTAACGTTTTGTGATTTGTTTTTTCTATGCTCGTTACTAACTTGTTTTGTATATTTAATTGGACTTGTTCTTATGGTGATCGCTCCAATTTTGAGTAATATCGTTCTTTTCCTCTCTTTGTGTTGTCTTCTTAATGAGCATTGAGGATAATGCAACATTTAAGTTTGGGGGTGTAGGATATTATATCCATTTCATGTGTAATCCTTTGATTTGCTTACTTGTTAGTTACTAGGTATGCCTTTTTGTGAAAATTTGAAAATTTTCAAAAATAATTTCTTTCTTTTTTCTCCTTTGTTGGGCATTTTGCCTTGTTTCCGATGATAAATTTTAATAATTGCCCGATCCAATAGACAACTCAAAGATGCATGTTCCTGATTTTAGAAGTTATTAGACTTTAGTCCTCAAATCATTGATATTACGAATAACTTCATGAATTAAACGTTAATCCCATGAGCACATGCACCTTCTTGTTCTATTGATTTGGCTTAAGATTTTTATAACTCGATAATCTTTTGTTGCATTGTATATAATTACACTGAGTAAGATTTTTACTTTTCTTCATTTGTGAGTGTTATACAATATTCTTTCTTCTCTGAAATGTTACTTTCGTTGTTAATCTCGCTATTCTTTCATTGATCGTTAATTAATTGAGTTTACATCTTGAAATGTGTTACTTGAGCATGATTTTCATATATTATTTTAACTCAATAATTACGTAAACTTTATGAAATGATCAAAGGAAATATTTCTTATATCACCCATATTGGCCTTAAACTCACCTTATATATTTTCTCTAGTCAACCCCTTTTGAGCCTAAATATAACCTTGCATCTCTTTACCCAAATACCATAACCAACTCGACATTGGAGTTCTAAACCATACATATTACCTTCCATACCTTTGTTGGGAATCTTTCTTGGTATTGAATGATGTTCATGTAGTGTGGTTGCAATTTTAGCATGAAAAGAGTGAGTAAAAAGAATAGAGATGTGAAAAAAAAAAAGATGAAAAAGAGAAGTGAAAAGAAAAAGAAAACAAATGAGAAAAATGAGAAAAAGAAGAAAAGAAAAGAAAGAGAAATTGTAAATGTTGTATATAGTTCAATAAGCTTTTATTACTAACCAATTGTTACATTTAATGCTTGTTTGGAAGTTACATTCAATTTTTTATATTTCCCACATTTCTCCCATTATTCCAAGTTTTCAGTCCAAACAATTTGAATCTATACATAATCCTTTCATTTCATAACCTTATCCCCAATCCTACATTACAACCCTATACAAGTCCTATGTGATATTAGGGTGCATTTAATTTAAAAGTTTAAATAGTTTTGATAATCTGTGAAAATACATTTTGCCTCCTTTAATGAGTGGTATCTTTCATTGAGATTACAGGTTTTAATCACCTATATAGCGTTCATCATTTGTGACATGTGCATGACCTAGTTTCCATTTACATTTACTCTTTATGCCCGCATGTCCCGTGTATTACCTCCATTTTCATAGTGAATTCATTTGTTGAGTGTAATGCCCATGAGGATTGAATGTATGCACACTTTATCTTTATCCGATTTTGTTAAGTTTTTTCCAAATCATATTTTACATTTTCTCTCCCCTCTCCCACTTTTAAAGTTTCAATTCTATGAGGTGCATTCAACCTGTTAATAACAACGGACTTTAGCTTGAATTCATTCAATATGATAATAACGCGTTTGAAATATTTTTCATTATTGTTGAGTTTGTCGCATGTTGGGTTGGGCATATTTTGAGGAAACTATATGATGTTTGTGGGTTTCATCCCTAAAAACCCTCACAAGACGACACTCATCCACTAGGGTAACCTAGGGGTTTAATGGCTTATTGCATATGTTAAATGCAATTATTCACCCGCTAAAGTGGCCTTATCATTTTATTTTTTTTTCATCTCATTTTGTGCTAGTATCCTGGTTTTGGTTTACTTGTAGTTCTTGTGGTTTACTATTTCATTGTGTATGTTAGGGGGTGTGATACGACGCAAAATATTGTGTATTTCACCCGTTAACCTACGCGTTATTATCCCCCTCGAGTATCTTAATCCCTATATTTATGCTCGTTAACAAGATAACCTTGTATTTCTATGTTAACATGTTTTCCATGGGTTAATTGAGATTTTATAGGTATTTAGATGCTTAGTATGAAGTTTGGATGCATTCTGACGAAGTTTCGTACACACCCGCACGTGCAAGGGCATTTTAGACATTTCATAATTTGGGCAACTGGACCAATGTCTTCACGGAATTTTAAACCCACTGAAAAAGATTCTCGTGGCCTTGAACGGTATGCAATTCCGATTCCGAACGAAGAACTTATGGCCTTTTTAGCGGAAGGGAATTTCAATACACCAAAAACTTGTAGGTCCGAATCGATTCGGGTTGAGACATAGTGGCAGTTCTTCCATTGCGAATCGATTCAGATTTTAGCAGAATCGATTCGCCCCCCTTTGAGAATCGATTATTATTTGGCCCGAATCAATTCTCCACTCATGCGTCCTCGAGATACTTCCATCTGAATCGATTCGTCCCTGCAGATATATGTTTTTCTTACCTTTTATTTACAAATTTGCAATGGGATATTTTGTATATAAACTCATTTCTTTCATTTGAGAGAAATAATCTTCATTATGTCTAGTTTTAGGGCTTGTAAACGTGGGAGATAAACCCTACTCCTCTCTTGTACTCTTTGTTTTGTAAGTTGTACCTTTACTTTAATTTCATTAATTTAGTTGTCTTCCTTGATATAATTGTTGTATTTGCTTTATTTCCATTGATGTCATTTATATTTCTTGCCTAGATAATCTTTCGTTGTTGTTATTTATTGCTTTTATATTTCAATTAGATGTTAATTTTGTTTATTCATGGTTAGCCCCTAGATAAATAGGGTCGAGATTTCGTTCCGCCATTTACGGGGTTGGACCTCAAAACTAAGGGTTTCGTGGAAAATTGTGTTTAATTGAAATCGCGTGTGTTAAAGTTGGATTGTTATGTGTTTAATTTTATTTGTCACGCAACTTTAGTGTTTATAGTGACAATTCGAATTTAATCCGCGTTCGATCATTTTTTATTAAATTTTTAATCTCGCAACTTTGCATTAAATTCCTTATTGTGTGATGTTGTGACAACCCGCGATCCGAGATAAGGGGTGGCCAGCCCGATACTCAAACGTAACAGGGATCATGGATGTATATCATCATCAGCATCAACAAAAAATAAACTGAGTATACGAGCAAACCACCCAATAAATCAGAAAACGGGTTGCCAAAAACTTTAGAAATTTAAAACCAGTTAAGAAAATTAAATTTAAACAACCCATTTTGACAAGCAAGTGGAATTCCACAAGAATATATATATATAATAAGGAGTAAGGGTGTTTTTACTGTTCATAAGATGATAAGACAATTTGTGGTTTGGATTAAAGCCACCTAGGCATGAAATGAACGGATGAGATAAATTTTCACCTAAGACATACCCCCAAACCCTAGCCGTCCTCATTCACTCTCTCTCATTTCGTCTTTTCCCTGCAAACACCCTCCCTCCCTCTTAAGAATCAGTCTTCTTCTTTGCCTACCTCCCCCTCCGCCTCTCTTCCTCGACCTACGCCTCTTTTTCTCACACTCTTGCACACATTCACGCACACATTTACACCCACGCAGATGCACACATACACACAGACGCACACACAACAACGGATCTGAACACTTTTTTTTTCGATTTGGGGTTTATACCTAAATATTCTGATGTTTACTAATTTTGATTTTTTTTTTGCTCTTAGGTACCATTGTAGAAGTATTGTATTGTGTTGAATTTAAAAAATTAGGGTAAATCTGTTTCATTTTTCAATTTTGATGTATTGTTGGTATTCACAAACAAATATAATGATTATTGGTTTTATTTTGTAGATTTAACCATGTTTCGGTTCACTTTGATTTAACCATTATTGTCTCTCGAATTTGGTGTTCAGGTATACTCTTTTTAATTAGTTTTTCAAGTTTTAGGATTATTAAGGTTCAAATCTATTTCGTAAATACATATTTATGTGTATAGATCTAAGCTTTGTTTAAATTTATTTTGTCATTTATGAATATTTTGTCCTTTAACTCCAAACTTCACAGTTTCAATTGTTTGTTGCTATTAAAGTTTTGTTTTTAAGGATCAGTTTCAATTGTTTGTTCTATTAAAGTGTTTTTTATATTGAGTCTGTAGTAATGTTTATGGGTTGTATGGGGACTCCGAAGGTTTTTAACAATGATTTGTATTGGTGTTTGTTATACTATTTGTTGTTTGGGCATCATATCTCATTAGTTGTGTATACAAAAATTCCATTTTAGTGTAATAGATGTTACCAGAGATTTAGAAATTAAGGAAGTATCATGGACGATGCCGATTGCAATGGTGTTTAATTGAAAGTAATACTCCAGAGTGACTTTAATGCGATTGCCATAGTTAAAACCAAAATGATTGTTTTACATTTGTGAGACTTTAAAGACTTTATTATGACAAAAATGTGATTACCTCATATTTGTAAATGCACAATTCTTGGTGTATTCGAGACTAATACATTATTATTTGAATGCATTACTGTCGAAAATGCTACTCTTAATTATTTTAGAGGAATACTTGAATCTTACTTTGAGCCTATACTCTTATAATAATGTTGGTTCAACTTGGTGATTATATCATGCATAGATATTAATCTTATCCGCTTTTACTTATCCAATCATTTTAAGCTTTGTGAGACTTAAAAACAGTCTGTGTGTGTGCGCAAGCTTATCAAGTTTTTTTTATCTCATATTAGTCTGAACTTATGATTTTTTAGAGGTTTATGATATGGGGATTTTGGTGTTCTCACATTTGAGTTCTTCTATTATCTATTTTATTTATTTATGTTTTCTTTACACTTCATGTTCCTATTTATCTCAGATCTATTCAACTGTTAGGAATTTAGGTTTCAGATATTTGGAATTCAAGGCACTTATGTTTTGACAATGTTTTGATGAAATTTATGAATTTATATCACTATAAAGAATGTGGTTTGTTGTGGAGAATGTTGGTTTGGAGTTGAGAATGTTGAAGTTATTCTATTAATTTTTTGTCATTTCATCTTTTATCTTGGGGATCCTATTTTTCCTTTATTGAATTTCAAAGTGGGGAGGTTGAGAACCCCTGTAGTATCAACACTTCAATTGTAGTACTAAGCTTCCTTACAAAATTCTAATTGGAAACTTGATTTGATTTCTAATTGTATTATAATCTTTCCCCTTGCTCTGTTTTTTGCTTAGTCATTGAGTGTCTTAGCGTCGTTTGGATTTTGGAGTAATCTTTCCTTTTCAAGAGGGTACAAGTGTTGAATCTTGAAAGGATCCTTGAAGCACATCAATCAACATCGGGCTATTTATGATATTTGGTATTCACGTTGGTTTTGTGATTTTGATTTTGATTTTCTCAAACAGGTAAATGGGGAACTATCGTACCCTCTGTACAACAAATTATTTCAATGGGAAGTGGTTTGGCATTCAAAAAATTCATTGTAATTGGGCAATCTGCATATACTGCATATATATGCAATCTGTATATATATATATATATATATATATATATATATATATATATATATATATGCTGCAGCGCATATATATGCGTATGCATACATAGGCTACATGCGTATGCATACATAGGCTACAGCATATATATGCATATGCATATATATGCTGCAGCGCATATATATGCATATGCATATATAGGCTGTAGCCTATGTATGTAGCGCCTATATACGCATATGCATATAGTTGTGTTTGGAATGAAAATGGGTTAAAGAAAACTTGCAAAAAACTTGCAATACTATTATGATGTGCAGGGTACATTGATCCTTTCTAGATCAACCTCCAGTTTTTTACGGCACTGCACAAATTTGGATGCAAATGCCTCATTTATCTGACTGCGTTCAGGACCAACAGTCTTAACTCCTGTTGGAATTGCAACAGCTAGACCAACTCCCATAATGGCAGGGTCTACACCAACGGTATGCGGAGTGTCGATTGAATGTTCGTTTACACCCAAAGGTATGCGGAGTTTAATTTTATTCAATAAAGGAGAAAATTAATACATCTAATGTATAGCTGCATGGGCAAATAGTACTATTATAGTTGATTAAGTACTATGATCCCAAAACACCAACAATCCTCTAAATTTGGAAATTCCAATGCCTAAAAAACCATTAATCAATCAGATCGAAACAAAGCATACAAACCTAACACAACCACCCTAACCAAAACTGTCATTTGAAAAAAGAAAATGCAAGACAAAAGATCCATAGATCCATGTTATTACTGTGATGAGGTATATAAACATGTGTTCATCGGATCGAGCCTATAAACTTCTTTTAAAATGTGAAACTTTTCGCTAGACTAACGACCATTTAGTAACAACATTCCCTTTTCTTGATTTAATTGTTAGATATCATGAAGCTTAAAATTTGGTCTGTTGTCTTTTAGTTCACTATTGTTAATTTCAAGGTTGCATAACGGTGGATGTTACGTGTACTATTATAAATTCAGCGTTGATAAATATTATACATTCATCGTTGATTTTACTTCCGTGTTCTAAAAAAATGTAAATTTCATTTATGAATTCACAGGTTGGAAAGCTCACGGATATATATATATATATATTTATATATATATATATATATATATATATTATAAGAGAAACATGGGCAGGTACCTAATACAGGCAGATGTATGGGCAGGTACCTAATAAAGTTAACATTTCAAGTCCTCTATTTTTTAGTATCACCCTTCTTAAGTGGCATAAGTGTTTTAAAATAGCAGAAATGGTTGTAGTGCATCAAATAATTTCCTTCGTATCATTTAAATTAACTTCATGAAATTTCATTTGTTCATTAATTTCTTTTGTAGCCTTCCTATTAATCAATGCAACACAAATGGTTGTAGTGTGTACATGATATCTGATTTGATTTGTTATAAATATTTATTATTTATGTAAATTTTATTGTAGTATTTAAGGTTTAAATACCATCGATTTATAGGAAGAATGCATTGATTTATCATAAAGTGGCCTTGATTTATAGGAAGGCTACATTGATATATTAGAAGACTGCATTGATTTATGTTTGAGCATTGATTTATGCTGTGTTTATACATAGGTTTCCATTTCCCAATCTTCATCTATTGATTTATTTATTTCAATGCATAGGATCTTTGTTTAGTGGACTTCCAGTTGATTCAAATCTTGCTGACTATTTTTCAAATCCAACTAATTACTTTGCAAATTCAGTTGCTTATTTTGCAAGAACTCACCTGTAAATTAGATGTAGCAGTGAGTAGATGGAGATGTAGCAGCAACAAAAGTAGTAGATTACAAAGGTGTCATTTTGGATACTATTTATGCTGGATCCATATCCACACCACTAAGAGGCATACACTCCTCTAACAAAATATTTTGAAGCATGGTATGTCCATTCACAACAGTTGATTTTCTACGTTGGATGGAAGGAGCCCGTTTCTGTTTTTCTATTTGGAAGTTAAAATATTACTTTTTGTACTATTGCTTATTTATGATGTATGTGTTGTTTACATAGTACGGGGAGGGAGGCGACATATTTCACATCCCTCTTCAAGCCTTGCCAATAGAGATGGTTCCAATGCTATCTACTGGAAACGGTAGTAAAAATGATGACTATCGATGAAGTGATGATGTATTAAAGCTTTTGGAAAGGAATGTGATGACAATAAGATCACAAGCACTAAGGTTGTGATCGATCATGGTGCATTTGTCTATTGAAAAATCTAAGGAGCTGTTGGGTGTTTGATACCAACAATTGTATGTGGAGGCTATGCCATTTTTACGAGTTCTTTTATATGCTCTTTCTTTTATGAATTTTTCTTAACGACTTAGGCCTTATGCATTAAACTGTTAAAAGATAAAGAGCTGTCGCAACTTTCCATATTTGGCTTACACTCAGTTTGGCTTACACTCAGTTATATTTGGCTTAAATTAGCGTGATATTTTCACTTGAAATCACGTTTAAAATGCTTACATCTCTGTTTCAAGATAACAGTTTAGAGCCATGTTATGCTGAGTAAAAAGGAATACATTTTTACAGCTCTGTTTGTATAGCTCTATTTAACCGCATACCTTTTTTTTACCTTTTTACAGATCTGCTTTCGAATATAGTTTTTACAACTTTGCTTCTAATGTTTTAATATTTAAACCATCCTTCATTTTCTATATAATGCCAGATATATTAGTCGAGTAGGAAATTGTTCATCAGTTTGCTAAGTTGTAGTAAATTATTTTGTTCATAATTTCCTTGCGGGTTCCTTTAAAGTTTGCAATGGTTTGAATAATTAGATTATGTAAAACTTCTTTCATTTTTTTCTACATATACTCCACATTTGGTATTGAATGTATACAATCTAATGGTCTGTTGTTTTTCTTTGTCCATGCTCTGAGATGATTTGAATTGCATTCTCAATTTGCAGTAGCTTTGACTCCACATTCAGATCTAAACCACTGCACTACAAGATATGAGGTTTCCCTTATCTCTTTGGCTTTCATTTTTTTAACTGCGCTCAAGATCATATTTTTAATAGCACGAATACATGAGTCCATATTTGTTTTAAGAGTTTTTTCACCTTTTCTCTAATCATTTATTTTCAGATCCATGAATATCTAGGTGCATATTTGATGTCGACTCCGTTAAGGACTGAGGTTGTGTATATCTTCTCAAAATTTTTGGGTTTTCTATAGGTAATTTGTAATATGTTTTCTACCGTGGTTGTCCAGATCTATTTTTTGTAATATGTTTTTGCCTATTGTAATTTGTTTTCTATGGGTAATTTGTAATCTGTTTTTTTCTTATGTAATCTGTTTTCTCCCGTGGCTGTGCAGTTCTACGAATATATGTATTTGTGCAGTCATGAAGGTTGCTACTCAGGGTTCATGACTCAGTCAAGGACAGCGGATCAAAGAAAGAGTTGACTCGGAGACCAACGTTCTTCTATCTTGGTGGCATTTTTATATTCATAATAATAATTATTATCTTAATGTAGACCAAAATCAGACGAGGGCATTGTCTTCTTGCCTAATATGCTATGTTGGGGTTTACTTCATAAATTTAGGATCTGAATGTGATGTGTTGATTAATGTAGTTTGGGAACTAATTTCATCACGTGAACAATTGAGGGGGAGCTGTTTTGTTTTAAGAATTTAGAATAAAAAGTTATGGAGACACACACTGCCAGTGATGGAATTATTGTATTGTGGTGTGCTTTTTAGATTCTTTCCAATGCATTTTATCTTCTTTATCATTAATTAATGTTCACATTGTGGGTTTATGTTTAGTCAATGTTGTGGGTTTAGTATTTTGGTCGAGCTTTATCAAGCTCCACCACTTTGATTTTGTAGATTTCACAATTCACAATTAGATCTCCGTGTATTTGATTTTATGTGAGTAAATACATGTTTCTTCTTATTGGGTTTTAGAGTAATTCGAAGATAATTATGCTTGAACAATTTTTTCCTATAATATGAATGACCCCCTGTAGTTTGAAAATTGATTCCTGATATTTTTCAAAATTGAAAGCATTACACCTAAACAATATCGCAATGTGCCATTCGCACATGGTATTTTTTCTTTCATAACCCATCTTTGCCTAATTATATTAATGATATTTTTCTATTCTTACTTTTATTTGTGTCGTGATAATTAATGCAAGTAGATTATGAATATTTTTTACATGGATATTCATGGTTAATTGGAGTTTATAATTCCACTTGGTTCAATTCTTGGATCTGGATCACATAATTAAGGTGATTTGAGGTTAGTATTCGTTACTTTAATATGTATTTAGTTAGGTCGTTAGTGATGCAATAAATTATAATTGCCAATAGTGATTTGTTGTGTATTCATATACTAAACTTTTATAATTTGACACATGATTCATACTTGGGAAAATTGTCAGCGTGCCTTCAGGCACGGGCATACCCTAGTATATATATATATATATATATATAATACAACTAAGACGAATGTATACAAAAATACCTAATAGGCTGTCGGTCCACAGCTACATAGAACACAATACAACAGTTTAATATATTACATAGTACATTCATTAAACAAGTACAAAAGTTTGGGTCACGCACCCGATGAAAAGACCCGATCATATCTAGAATACCAAAATTGAGGCGTCTAAAACAATGTCGTGTAATATCCACAAAATCATACAGCCCGTCAAAGAAAAACTGGAATGGAAGCATCAAAACGGGAGTCCTTGTGGTGGAGCACCTGAGAGGATACAATCATATACATAACCAGGGAAAATTAACCGGTCAGGGACGGGTTCTATATGATCACCAGAAGAATTAAAAATCATGATAGAAATGAATAGTTATGCATGAATGATAAGGATGATAATATGGCATGTTATCTAGCATGTTAAGCCTACAATTACAAATTAAGATATTTTAACTAATTATGAAATGTAACACAATTACAAAAGAGAATTTAAAAGTAAATAACTTTAATTAAAAACCTTTGCTCATTAATCCAATTACCATATCCCTTTACATTCCTTAATAGGAATAAAACCCTTTATTTGGTTTAATCAAGAAGATATAATTTCCCTTTATTTATTAACTTCCATAGTTAATTATCTTTCCATTCCTTAATAGGAATACCATTAGTATCAAGTGCTCTTTAAGGCACGTATCCATGCTCTTTATGGCACGTATCCATGCTCGTTATATATTCATATACATATAACGATTCTAAGATCGCCCCACCGAGTTTCCCCACTGGGCGTGCCCCTAAATGACCATCATCTTCCAGGGGACTATCAAACAAGGAAGCCTGGGATCATAACTTAACGTCGGGAAGCGGCCATATGCATGCGGGAGAGTCAAGACCACACCCAGAATCCCCTCACCAGCGCAGAAAACATATAAAACCCCCGCATATGGCCTAGGACTATATCCACCCTGCATTCATTAGCCAGGGGGCATCACCAAGTGCGCGAACTTCCCTTATGATGTCATTTAGAGAGTTGTGTTTAAGTAAATTAACATTTACCATTTTAAATCTCATTTTCATTTTCAATTCCCTTTACCAAATTCCATTTCCATTATTCATGTGTTCGGTTCTTTTTATTCGAACCTATCATTATTTAAACAACTGGGTTCATATTATTTGAACCAACCATCTTTAACCATTTGGGTTCATTTTAGTTGAACCTATCATCTTTAACGCAGTTTGGGTTCATTTTATGCGAACCTATTCCCATCGAATATTGTCATTAATATTCCTCAAATTACAAGTCTCGACTTAGTCTCCAAATAGACATTATGATCCTACAATTCCCAAAGTTCATAGGATTCCGATAAGCCCCTAAGTCTCCAAACATGGGCATTTAACTTCCAAATCTTCAAAAGTTTGAATAAAAATAAGTAATGCCTTAACAACACTTTAAACATCCTCGGAATAAGCCCCAGATGACCCAATTCTAGTCTAGGGTGGCGACCAAACTCAACTACAACTCTAGGACTCTAAGTTTACTTCATTCAAGAAGGTTCCTAGGTCCTAATCTTAAGGAAAAAGTTTAAAATTTGAAAAGAAAAACAAAAGGAAAATGGAGGATTTTCGAATCGATTCGGCCTAGACGAATCGATTTGGCCAGGAAAACATGGGATTCTGCATAATTGCCGAATCAATTCGGACAAACCGAATTGATTCGGTCGACTCAAACCTGGAAACTGCCTCAAGGCGAATCGATTCGGCCAGGCCGAATCGATTCAGTTCTGCAGATTTGCCAAGTTTTGGCTATGGAGTTCTAAACTCCAAATTTTCTCCCAAACCCAAAACCAACCCAACCAAGATCATAAGCTGTAATTACTACACCAAAAATACCTCTAACTACCAATATTTACCTTATTTATCATCCAAATCAATTTGCAAGGGTTAATACCCATAAATCCATCCAAAACCCTAAAATGATTAAACACAACAAATTCATAGCTATCACAACTAATTATTCTCCTTAAATCATATAATAGCAAGTAGATAACTTGCCTTGATCATGCAAATGCAGATTTGATTTGGTGTAGGCAATGATCCAAGATCCAAACTCTCTTTTTCTCCAAAGTTCTCTTCCTCTCTCTACTCTCTCTAGGGCTCAATTTTGTAAAATGGAAGAATAGAAATGGGGGTGGGGAAAATAAAATGGGGCTTAACTCTAAAAATCCCACTAAAATGATTAATACGCGATAAAATAAATCGCAACAACACATTTAGGCTATAACCAGTCAAAAGTGCCCGAAATACCAAAATGCAATATAACACTTATTTTGACTGTCTCGCACCTACCGAGAATAACTGCACTATCCAAATTTACATTTGGGAATTTTATATCTCGTTATAAGTCCTGGTTTCATATCAAAACAAAATGTCATTATAAATCTTATGACACTATAAATCACCACATGGATATGTTTACCTACTCATCTGGTAATCATACAACATTTCAGTAAATATTAACCTTTTTCATATTAAATTAATATTTACTCAACATCCAACATTTTATAATTAATTACTACATATAGTAAATAAATATAAAATAGGCTCTCAAAAGTGAGGGTTGTTACAAATGTTTATGCTTAATTAATTAAGTCGACTAAACAAATTTCAAGCTGAAATCTTGATTAGTAGTTGTTTCGATCCGTGTGGTAAGATGCGATCCCAATCCTCGCTTTACTTTTGTGTAGCATAACTTATTCTTTTCTTTTTCCACCATAACAACCCATTACCTTTTCTTTTATTCATTTTACAATTTTATTCCTGAAGTTTTAAAGCAATTAACATCTAAAATTTAATCACTCCCTGTGGATTTCTTACGATACCCGATGTACTGCTATGGTTTCTTGTCAAGTGTAGTTGTAGCTAAGGTTTTTGCATTCAGTCTCCGAATCGATAACAGCGAATTAGTCATTACACGACGCACAGTTCGCACTTGATCAAAGAAAAACTTCAACATTTTTTATACAAATAATTATATTGATAATATCTCTTCAAATGGTCGGCATTCGAGGGGTTAGAGAAGGTCCCGTCCTCAATATTTTCCTACCTAATAGTTCCTGGCACAATCTCCTCAGTCCTCTGTATGATCCATGCCAACTAGGGTGAATTTTTCTGGGTTTTTTCCTAAAATTCTTCAAGACTAAATCACCCACGGCTATCGGCCTAGCCTTCACCCTTTTATAATAAAACCTTGTGACACTATGACGATAGGCTGACTATTTGACCTCTACGTCTTCTCTTATTTCTTCAATAAAAATAAATTCCATTGTTCTTTCTTCCATGTTAGCTTCTGGTTCTTAAGTTTGCACTATGTGACTTGGGAGCCCAAGCTCTATCGAGATAATTGCTTTAGACCCATATGACAACATAAATGGTGACTCGCATGTCAGCGTCCTCTCAGTTATCCTCCAAGCGCATAGGAACCTATGTAGTTCCTCACTCCACATACACGTAGAATATTCCAAATTATTCCTGATCCCATCGAGTATCCTCCTACTAGTCACCTTAGTTTGGTCATTGGCCTGAGGTTAGACAGGATCATAGAATAACTTTTCTATGCCGACCTTCGTGTAATAGGATTCCATTGACTTGTTCTTAAACTATTTACCATTATCTAATACCATGACGTGAGGTAAACATATCGGCAAATGATGTTCCTCCAAATAAAATTAAAAATTTTAACTTCCATGATGGTTATCATAGCCTTGGCCTCACTTTTAGAAATAGTCAATCGCGACAATAAATAGTTGTAACTACCTAGTGCCAACGAAAGAGGGTCGACCAAGTCAATGCCCCAAATTATGAATAGACAAGGTGCCATAATTAATGAGAGTGGATGGTGAGGCTGGTGGGGAATGCTCATAAATTACTGACATTCATCACATTTCTTCACGTATTCAGCCACATCCTTCACAAGTGTCGATTAATAGTATCCCTGGGTGACGATCATCTTTTCCAGAGATTGACCACCAGTGTGACTTCTTTAATAACCTTCATGAACATGTCTGAGTATGTATTCGCTCTCGATAGGATGAACACATCTGAGCAATGGGATTAAAAATCCTCATTTGAAAAGTAAATCACCGATGATAGTGAACTTTGCAGCATGGTGACAGAGCTTTCGATTCTCGGCCTTAGACTCTGGTATCTCATCGTATCGAATGTACTTGATCAGTGGATCCATCCATGATTCTCTCAAATTTGGATTTAGACAAAACATAAGGTTGCTGCTATCTTCCAACCTAATTGACTTAATTATTATAGTCAAGATAATAAATATATAAAAACGAGTGTAACAAAGTACAAATTTGGGGAATAAAATGTATAAAAAGCATACTCATCAAAAATTAAAAACCTAAACTTTTCTCGTTCTCGAATAAAACAAAATCCAAAAATCTAACTTGAAATATCTAACTCACTTTCGTAGTGGTGGGATTTGGCATGTGCTACAAGCCATTAAACTCCTAAGTCACCCTAGTAGACGAGTGTTGTCTCGTGAGGGTTTGCAATGTTTCTACCCATAAAATTCTCATACATTCATTAATTTGATCATTACCCCATATTATATCATACGTATGCACTATATAATTACTAAATCATTATCAACCACATCAATAAGCTTATCGGATCATGAAGGCATTAAGAATATAAAAAAACTATTTAAACTTTGGAATAAATTTTAACCAAGTCAACTCAACTTACCTTTATTTAGTAAAGCATTAACATAGTAAATTTGTTTTGTGTAAAAGTGAACTAACTCAACATGATATTTATTTTTGGTTTACTTCTCGATGATGAGTCACTATGATAAAAAGATTTTATTGAATTTCTAAATTATCTCACCAATTGTAGAATAACAATTAATAAAACAATGAATTCCATTAACTCTCGAAGTTGTCAGTGATGTACTTTACTCAAGTGGTGTAGGTAGTCCTCTCATTGGCATTTACTTGGCAGGAAAAAAATAAATTAATAAATAATGCTAACTATAAAACACGAATTGTAATATGAAAATGGTAAAAAACTAATGGACATGATAATGTAACTAAATCTAATATGAGCCAATAAATTAAATAAGACATGAAAAAGGGAGAAAAGAAAGAATGACTTAAATCTAGGAGAAATTTTGGGTTTATTTGGATAGAAACAAGTGTGATCTTTTTGTTAACAATCACCCAAAATAACCTCTAATTTATTAAGAAATTACATATATCATATTTTTAATAAGATGAGTCTGTCAAAGTAAATTTTGGGGAAATACATCTTAAATAAAAAGGATGATTATTAGTTTTAACAAAGATATGAAAAAATAGTATTAAAAGGAAACAAAGAGAAATAATTGAGTAAACCAGAAAGGAAAATTGACTAGATTAAGAACTAAAGGGAGAATATCATAATGAGAGGTAGAAACACTTTTAAACCTTTGCTGTTTTTGTGAAATTTCCTCAAAGTTATTCTTTAAAAAATCCTTATGATGTTGGAGACTAATGTTATGTTGATGATATTGATCAAAGTGATGCGAATAAGAAGGATTTTAATGGAGGAATGTAGTAAAAATTATAAGAAATTTTAGATTTCTAAATGTTGAGAGGCTGTTGCACAGATTTTGAGGATCCCCAAAAAATGACGTAATTCTTTCCTTTTATAAGGTAACCCTAAAAAGAAAAAATCTGTACCAGGGGACTTCCAATCGGTAGGTCTGAAGGGATGTCGATTGGTAGTGCCCATCTACCAAAACAATATTTTTATTATTTATGTACAACGCAAAAATTCATTTTGTGCACGGGCTATGCCATTATATTAGTATTTCACAATACTAAAATATTCATTTCGAGAAAAAAAATCCAAACTTGAAAAATAGCGATGTCGAAATGATTTCGAAATTTGTGTCAACTACCAATATTTAGGGTTTCTAATCGAATAAAGGTCCCGGGGAGGGAAATTCTCCACGGTAATATAGCTGGGGTATGCGATTGGGGTGTCTACAACATTATACTTCACACAATCTAGGCTAATGTGCTCAGATATATTTCATAATATGAATAAATTTGTCTGAAAACACTACACAAAAATAGAAATTTAGCACACCTTGATATTAAAAATCTGGCACAGTTTAAAACTATGCCAGATTCTGGCACAGTTTAACGACAATCTGGCACACTTTAAAACATTGCTAAAATTTGGCACTTTTTAAAAGTGTGCCAGAATTGAGCACACTTAACTACAATATAGAATACCCAAAAAATACTAATATCACTTTTTGTCTCCCGCTCTCGTCTCCGCTCGTTCCTCTCTCATTTTCACAGCTCACATGTTCTCTACCGGTCGCCCCATCTCTCTCTCTCTCTCTCTCTCTCATCACTCTTTGAAATGGAGTTATAATAGCGAGCAATGGCCCAAGTTCCAACACTATCAGATGAATTGATCCAGTGGAGACACCTTCACTTATAATCAACAAATATGCACCCCACGTGCACCACGCACTAAAAGGCATAACCGACGACTCAAGCCCTACGAAGTGTGGAATGATACTCGTTTTGGCTAGTGATGAGCACAATAATTGAAGCTATGATGAATAGGAAGTTACAAATGAGGTCGAGGATTACGATGCGTTTGGTGTAGGCCTAGTCGGATTGGCAGTCCTCGATTTGTTGGGTGACGAATTTTCGTTCTCTCTTTGTAATCACAATCGGTGCATGTTTTGGCCAATTCTTTCGCTAAACCCTAGGTACTCTGTCATGCCTAAAACCTATTTTTAATGTGTGTGTGTGTGTGTGTATATATATATATATACATTTTGAGTTATCTGCTTTACTTTTTGTTTATGTGTAAAATGTTCATTAAATTTTGAGTTATCTGGTTTAATTTCATGCGTAGCAGGGGTGAGGATGGGTATGGAGTAAGGAGCGGTAGGAAGCAGGTTCGGTGGGTAGCAGGTACGATAGAGAAAAATGCCAAAACAAAAGTGTGATGGGGTTTCGTGGGTAACACGTGTGAGGTTCATATTTAAGCCTCATTCATCAATCAAGCCCTACAATTATTCTTAAGTTTGTATTTACCCCATTTTTAATGTTTTATTATATTTTGATAATTTTTGGGGTTTTCACTGTTTGATGGGAGTTCGGCCATTAGGTTTGATATTTTTTGAATACACTTATATATCTTAATATCAAATTATTTTATTAGAGCATTCTAGATGTATTTTGTTTAAAGCCTCATAGTTGTGCCATTCTACATGTCAAAAATCCTAGTTTTTGTGACTGATTTAGAGTCAGTGGTGACGTTATTTTGGTTATCTCCTTGTTTGAAAGTATATTTAACTTCTAGTATATAATCCTTGGCATTTAGGTTTAATTTGTTTATTATAACTAATTTAGGTTTGTATTTTGTTTTGTGTGATTATTTTTCTTTAAGTTAGAATGATAAGTCCAAAAAGTAAATGTATTGGAACTCTACCTTCTATCCAATCCGATATCTCAAACGGATGCCAATTTTTAGAAATCCATCCTCCTAATGTACTTGACCTTTCTAAAGATATAGAATATGGTTCTCAAGGAGCTATATGGGGAATTTAGGTTAGCGCGATAATAAGTTTTCTACTTAAGAGATGTATGGAATCCTAAGGTTTTAGTTAAGTTTAGGGTCTGCTAGAATTGGTATAAATGTATCCTCTTAGAGGATCTGCAGACATGCTTGGTTTGGTGGAAACACTGGTGAGTGTCTTCCTGCTGCAATGACTCCTTATTATGGAAGGAAATTATTAGAAGTACTTGTAAGGGATCTTCAGGTATACAATCTCAATTTGTTGTTTATGCTTGGCAATTAAAAGGATCCCCGGTTCACATTTTAATTATTGGTGATGAATGATGAATTTACGTGTATCTATTATAATTGACTACAAGGCGAAAGAGTTCTTGTATTTCAAGTTGAATGGAAAACAATGAATTACTCCTATTACGATTATGACATGTTCGACAAAGAACAATCATGAACGCATCACGTCACTTCCAGAAAGAATCGGATGGTTCGGAAGAGGCTAATCAAGTTTCCAACTTTTTAAACAGGTTTGATATGGAAAACGATGATACTTTTTTATTAATAATAATATAAATTAAATTGTGAAGTTTATAATTTTATTTATGAAATGCCAGCCTCATGTGGTGCTTGTTAGTGGACAAGATGGGCAATGGTTGCTAACCAAATAGTTCATTCACGTATGCAAACTTGGTGGTCATGGTGTGATATGGAAACTTACCTATGATAAAGGGATTTTTAAATATTTTTGTAATCCTGGAAGAACAGGTGAAACGATCTTAAAAGTCATGTTGTCTTTAACCATTATATTTATCCCGAGAGATCTTTTTGTCTTCTATAATTATAGCTGATAGTGTTCTTTTATATATTGGAGTGTATGTTGACATTTATCTTTCCAGTATTGTTGTGGTTGCTACAAATGTGATCCTCTTGGCATTAGAGGGATTTGGTTTACAACATGGAAAGGTAGGTTTCCCATTGTAACATTGATAATACAAACTGTTATATTTTGGTAGTCATTGAATCTTATTAGTTCAAGGGGGAAAAGCATTTTTTTACGTTTATGCTCACAAACACCTTTTTTTTATAAATAAAATGTATATATACCAAAGAACGCCTGCCTAAGGGGACGAAACATGTATACATGACGTAGCAAAAAACACAAACCCTTAAGAGAGGCACTTTCTATACCCATGAGAAAATGTAAAACAAGTGCATAAAATTCTGGTAGTCAAATAACTAAATTCAATTATATTGATTGCATTGTTAAGTTACAGCTTTGGGATCATTTGAAGTGATTAGAAATACCTAATTCTATGTTCTCTGATGCGTAAAACTGATAATCTTACACAAACTGGGGTTCCCATCATGTGAGCGGAACTAAGGGACTACAAAATGATTTTAATAATCTCACCACATGTTTCCATTGGAAATACCTGTAGAATTGCTAATTTACATGAGGCATATTCCAACGATCCACTACGGACTATTATGTTGTTTAAGAATACTATTTGTTAGATTTTTTAAAGAAATCACATTGTATCGCAGGATAGATAATTTAACATGAGATATATAGGATACGTGGATAATTGCTGAAAAGAGAGTCTCATAAATTTCTGAACTTTAGATTCAATGGCACAAGGATTTTCATAGAATAAAAAAACTCAATGAATTTTCATTTAGGTAACGTACTTATAAACTAATAACGTTGTTATATCTAATTGAAGGGCATATTTTAATTACACCAATGATATATTGTTGTGGTATAGGACATCTAACCTTAAAATTTTAAGATGGCCATATACCATGTGTTTCTAGGTGGGATGGAGCAAAACGCAAAGAGAAAAATAGGTGCGATGTAGGTTTCGTGGGTAACTGGTGCGAGGTTCATATCTAAGCCTCATTCATTTGTTATTTCTACCACATGTTACGATTGAAGTTTAATTTACGATTCCTAGTTTGTCTTTTTTGATTCATTATACACTTGAAGTTGAAGGATCCGGTTTCCTTTACAAACAAGTTCGCAACATGGTAGTGATTCTCTCATCCTCTCTCATATCTAGGTTAAGATTCAATGATCTTGTTGAAGATCATCATTCCATTTTTTATTACTCCATTTTTAGAGCTAACTCTTATCATGTAGACGATTATTACAAAAATCATTGTTATAACATTCAGGAACTTCATTGACAAAAGTAAATTAAGCCTATGGAAGATGGTATATGACATTTTCTTATAATTTTTTGTCACATTGTTTCTTTGTTTCTTTAGATTGGTGACCCGATATTTTCCCCAAGATTTTGGCAACTCGTGATTGAAAGAAGTTCGCAAAGTTCGCTTATTAAAAAATTTATTTGGAGTAAAACAAGAATTTGAAATAAATGCAAGTCGAGTAATGTACACAAAATAAATTAAACAAGAACTTAAAATTGAATTTTTTTTAAAGGTTCTTGGATGGACAACAAGATCTTCAATCCCAAAGAATTATTAAAATTATCTCACGATTCCCTATTTTTTTGAACTTCCCGTCACAATAAAAATACTTCAAATAGATTTGTGCCAGAGAAAAATTGATGTAAAATAAAAGGTAAAAAATATACATGGGTAACTTCTGAAGCTACCTATCCTACATTATTCCGATTTTCTTTCTCTCACAGTTATAGTCAATTATTTGAAGGTCAAATTTTACGTAGGAAAGTTCTATTATTGACATTCAAATTAGTTTCCAGTTCAATGAAATCACAATTATAGTCAGTTGTTTGTACTAATTAATTATAATATATAGTTATGAAGAAAAGAGATGGAATTCTAGAGAAAAAAAAATCACCTTCAAATGCGAGAGAACAGAAGGTTCCAATTCATGGTCACTGCCATGACATTTTCTTACTTGATAAGTAGTCACACAAACATATCTTTTGCCTTATCATCTTTTCTTTCGTCTCCCTTCTCCTTTTTGTGTTGGCCAGTTCAAAAATATATATTGATCCACTCAGTTGCATGTACTTAGATAAGTTGGATATATCAATTTCACCTAAACAACTCTTAGTTGAATTTACTAATTCTTTTATTTAAACCCTAATTTCATAAACTCGAAATGCATGATGGAAAAATTTACATGTTTTATTCTTTAGACATAGGAGACTGAGTTTAATTGTCATTACTATTCACAAACAAGCCGTTAAAAGGGTGAAAACCCAAAAAAAAATAGACGACCCCGTAAGAGGCATTAGCACCTCGCATGTGACCAATGTAACTTGTAGGAATAAACCGCGTAGTCACACATTTACCGCTTTGAGAATATGACCATAATTTGAAAACATTTACGTTAAACTTAAAAATAAGTCGTTAGAAGGGTGAAAACTCAAACTAGCCACAAACTGCCTCGTAAGAGGCATGAACACCTCGCGCAAAACCAACATAACATGTAGGAATTGACCGTGTAGTCAATGGTCTTCCGATTTGAGAATATGACGATAATTTGAAAATATTTAGATTAGGCATAAAAATATGCTGTTAGAGGGTGAAAACCTAAACTAGCCTTCAAACAGTCCCGTAAGAGGCACTAACACCTCGTAAGGGACCAATGTAACTCGTAGGAACTGATCGCGTTGTCACAGATCTCCCGATTTAAGAATATGATGATAATTTGAAAATATGTAGATTAGGCTTAAAAATAAGTCGTTAAAGTGTAAACACCCAAACAAATCCCCAAATAGCTTCGTAAGAGGCATGAACACCTCATACGAGACCAATTTAACTTGTAGGAACTGATCGTGTAGTCACAGGTCTCTCGATTTGATAATATTACAATAATTTGAAAACATCTAGATTAAGCCTAAAAATAAGCTATTAAAAGGGTGAAAACCCAAATCAGTCGCCAAACATCTTCGTAAGAGGCATGAACACCTCGTACGGGACCAACATAACTTGTAGGAAGTGATTGCGTAGTCACTGGTATCTCGATTTGAGAATACGAATATAATTTGAAAATATATAGATTAGGCATAAAAACATGCTGTTAGCGGGTGAAAACCCGAATCATCGCCCAAACAGTCACATAAGAGGTAGTAACACCTCGCACGGGACCAATTTAACTCTTTGAAACTGACCGTGTAGTTTTGGAACTCTCAATTTGAGAATATGACAATAATTTTAAAATATCTAGATTATTCTTAAAAACTAGCCGTCAAAGGGTGAAAACTCAAACCAACCCCCAAATGGCCCCATAAGAGGCATGGACACCTCCCATGGGACCAATGTAATTTGTAGGAACCGATTGTGTAGCCATGGGTATCTCGGTTTTTGAATATGTCGATAATTTGAAAATATGTAGATTAGGTTTAAAACATGCTGTTAAAGAGTGAAAACCTAAACTATCCCTTAAACGACCCCGTGAGAGGCACCAACACCTATAACGGGCCGAATGTAACTCATAGGAACTGACCGCGTAGTAACGGGTCTCCTATTTTCAGAACATGTTGATAATTTTAGAATATCTAGATTAGGCTTAATAATTTTTCGTTAGAAGGTGAAAACCTAAATAATTTCTCAAAGGGTCCCGTAAGAGGCACTAACACCTCGCACAAGACCAATGTAACTCGTAGAAACTGATCACATAGTCATGAGTCTCCCGATTTGAGAATATGATGATAACTTAAAAACATTAAGATTAAGCTTAACAACAAGCTGTTAAAAGGTGAAAACCGAAATCATCTTCTAAACAGCCTCGTAAGAGGCATGAATACCTTACACGGGACCAATGTAACTTATAGGAACTGACTGCGTAGTCACGGGTCTCTCAGTTTGAGAATATGATGATAATTTGAAAAAATCAACATTAAGCTTAAAAACAAGCCGTTAGAATGGTGAAAATCCAAATCATCCCCCAAATGGCTCCGTAAGAGGCATGAACACCTCGCATGGGACGAAAATAACTTGTAGGAATTAATCACATAGTCACTAGTTTCCCAATTTGAGAATACAATGATAATTTGAAAATATCTACATCAATCTTAAAAACAGGTCGTTAGAGGGTGAAAACCCAAACCAGCACCCAAATAGCCCCGTAAGAGGTACTAACACCTCGCACGGGACCAATGTAACTCGTAGAAACTGATTACCTAGTCATGGGACTCTCAGTTTGAGAATATGATGCTAATTTAACAATATCTGCATTACGCTTAAAAACAAGCCGTTAAAGTGAAAAAACCCAAAACAACCACCAAATGGCCCCGTAAGAGGCATGGACACCTCCCACAAGAACAATGTAACTTGTAGGAACTGACTGTGTAGTCACAGGTTTCTCAATTTGTAAATATGCCCATAATTTGAAAATATCTAGATTAGGTTTAAAATCATGTTGTTAGAGGGTGAAAATCTAAACCACCTTTCAAACGAGCCCGTAAGAGGCACCAACACCTCGTATGGGAATAACTGACCGCGTAGTCATTGGTCTTCCGATTTGAGAATATGACGATAATTCAACAAATTTAGATTAGTCTTAAAAATAGGTCGTTAGAGGGTGAAAACCTAAACAAGCCCTCCAACGGTCCCATAAGAAGCATGGACACCTCCCACGAGACCAATGTAACTCGTAGAAACTGGCCGCATAGTCACGGGACTTCCGATTTGAGATTATGGCAATAATTTGAAAATATCTAGATTAGGCTTAAAAATAAGCCGTTAAAGGGTGAAAACTCAAACTAGGGCCCAAACAGCACCGTAAGAGGCATGAACACCTCGCACGGGACCAATGTAACTTGTAGGAACTGACTGCATAGTCATGGGTCTCCCGATTTGAAAATATGATGATAATTTGAAAATATTTAGATTATTCTTAAAAACATGTCGTTTAAGGGTGAAAACACAAATCAGTCCACCAACAGCCCCGTAAGAAGCACTAACACCTCACATGAGAGTAATGTAACTCATAGGAGCTGGCCACGTAGTCACAAGACTTTTGATTTGAGAATACTATAATAATTCTAACTTGTATATGCAATTTTTCAGCTTGAATAAGATTTTTTTTTAAAATTACTTGGTTACTAGTATCATCTCTTTTTTCTTTCCTGTTATTTTGTAGGATAACATCTTAGCGTTAGGTTTTATCCACATGGAACACACAAAGAGGTCAATTGTTTATAATAAGGGTATTATTTATTTAATGTCGTTTATATTCAGGGTTCTATTTTTTGTGTGTGTGTTATGTTCGTGCGGGCTTTTGTAGTTTTATTGTTAACTTTTATAGACGTGGTGGATTGTGTAAATTTATCATTATATTTATGGCCATGTGGCCTTTACATTATGCAGGTTTTATATTAATAGGTTTTAGAATATCCAGAAAATAGAGGAAGTTCTGCCCAATTTGTTTTGGTTTGTGAACTATTAAGACTTGTAATATTTTGAAGTTTGTATGGACATTAGTTTATCAACAACGTGCGAGATTCACAATTTGTGAATTTTCTAATTTTGAAATAATTAATTTTTTTTTATCCAAAAATTTGGTATAGTTCAAAATCATGCCAAAAGTGTATTAAATTTTGGCACAGTTTTGAACTGTGCCCAAAGTATACAAAAATTTACCCAATCAGCCGCAGTTATAAATTGTGCCAGAAATGTCAAATTCTGTTACAATTTTAAAGTGTGCCTAAAGTGTTCATGTTTGGCCAAACATGTCACACTTTTTAACCGTGCCAGAAAAAATGACCATTTTGGAACACCTCAGATTGTTGTTTTTGCTGTTGTGAAATGATAACTCACATTTACATTTAGTCTCTAACATTATATGTCGTAGTGTGAAACAACCATTTGCATAAACATGATATTAAGTCTATTTAATCTCTTTCAAACGTTATACAAAATGTCCCACATAACTTTCATCATTAATAGTAGGTTAATCAATTAAACCTTCATACAAATATCATATTCATATATTTTAAACATAACTTTTTCACTTTATTACAATAATTTAGTCTCGAGAGAAATAAAACACGTGATCCATTCAATTTGGGAGAAACAAAATAATATACAATAATAGGACGAAATAATTAGAAAAATATTTCACTATATTAATGCTTTAACTTAACAACATATATGGTCATAACTTCATAATACACATCGAGTGCATAATCTTGGTTTTCCTTTAGTAGTAAAATATCAGTTATATGATGTTTATAAGTTACTTTATTGAGTACAATGTTATTCACCTACTTTGATAATTTTGATGACCCTTAATGTTCATTTATTCACTCAAAATTAATTTCATGTAAACAATGCTCTTTATTGTAGAAACAAACTAAATGCATATATATATATATATATATATATATATATATATATATATATATATATATATATATATATATATATAATAAAGCAGGAGGGTCTTTTTTCCACGTCATATAATTATTGCCACGTCATATAGCCACATCATACAACTTTGTATAGAAAACCTATATAAAACGTGGATCTGCCTCTCAATCTCTCAACCTTCTCAATATCTGTCTACCTCGAGCCTCTCAACGGATATTGCTTTGCATTGAAACTTAAAACCTTTAGAGTGCTTATAGTACACAGCGTAAGATATGGGGTCATATCATATCTCAAATCTTTTAGCTGGTCTCTCACGTTACCAAGAGTAGAGGGAGAAATATTACATCTTCACTCAAGAATAGAGATCCCAACTTCACAGAAATATACCCACTTTTTGTTCAAGAAAAAAACCACCGCTTCTCTCATTCGCTCTATCTATGCTGTTCAAGCCTCCGAGTCCGAGCACCTGAACTCAATTTTGCCTACATCTGAACTAGGTTTGATTTCTTCTTACATTTTGGGTTTCATCGTAGAGGAAATAGAGGGGGCGGTGGAACAGGGCAGCATAATTTTTGTGTACGGAGTGGAACCGTGCTCCTGCTCCTGCTCCGCCAAGAATGCCACCGTGGTTTCGTTATTATCAGACTGATCTCCTTATTGTGTGTTGATTAAAGTTTTCTATTTCTCTTTTTTATTTATGAGATATGAGTTCCCATAATCTCTTTTTTAGTTATGAATCTTTAAAAGCCGATGGATTTTTGGTCTTCCAACTTCGATGTGGACTAACTGATCCAATAGCCAGTCAAAAAGACACCGATTACCGATGTTCCTCATTTACACCGCCAACGCAGGAAATCATCGACGGGGAGATCTGGAAACAACAGATTTGTTCTATGAATTCGCCGTTGCAATCTGGACAAGAGGATCAAATAAGGCGTATTGATAACTGTGTAGTTTTAAATTTTCTGGGTACATATCCCTGCTCCGGCGTTATGATCTTGACAAGAGGGTCAATCTGTACAAGAATGTTTTTGTAGTTTTAAATTTTTTTTCGTTTGTATTGTGAGTTCTTTCGTGTTTGGTTTATGTCATATGGTGAATATTTCTGGGCCCGCCTTGGCCAACATCATGTCCCTCTCTTCCCTTTAGTGATATTTTGTTACCATATCATAGTGTTACTCTTTATTTTAAAAATTAACGTTTTTATGGTTAGTTTGGTGGTGTTTAAGGTGGATGTTGTGACTTTATATTTGATTGGTTAGTTTGTGGTGTTTAAATTATGAGCATGCCATTGGCACGGGCACACCTTAGAATTAAATTATTTTTAATTTGACTTTTTATTTCACCATGCCATCAACACGGGTACACATTTATCATGGGAGTAAATTTATCAAGGGAATGAATTTATTGTCGTGCTATCATCACGGGTATAAAATATCACGAGAACAAATTTATCATCGTGCCATTGGCACGAGTACACCCTAGTATATATATATATGAGCATAATGGGTTACCGCTATCACCTTTATCCTTAAATTTGATATTCACTTCTATACTAGTTGGGTCACCGTGCTCACTACAAAACATTTTATAATATCGAAATTAAATTAACTAAAGATTTACACACGTAGGTAATAAGTTTTCATTTATGCTATTAAAACAATCCACAAGTATTCATGTTTATGTCTTCAAAGACTTAATTGACAGAAACTGTTCATGTTTCCATAGATGTAATTGCAAGAAACCGTGTCATCCACTTTTGATGAAATATATTTATATTTCTAAAATATATATCGCCACTTAACTCATGTATTACAACCATCATTAGACCTTTAAGTTACCAAAGTACAATGATTGAATAAACAACAATATGCATGCCATGGCATATGGTAATTCAATATCATAAGTGAACTCATTGGAAATAAAAACATGCTTGATATGAATGCATATGTCTAATCTTTATGTTTTTTGGATGAAACCAATATATGAAAGCACACCAAAGCTTACATTATATTAATATTAGAGATATCCATAAAACATCCATATTACATGAATAATTTACATTATTGTCTATTGCTTGACTTGACATACACCAAATGTTTCAATTGGTCGTAATGTGAAAATAAAATAGATGAAGACTTGGATAACATATTACAGCAATAATTATTAATTGGTAAGACATAAATAATTTATTTTCTCATTATCATGCATAATGTCAAAACTTGTGTATGTGGATCAAACACATATAAACGACCAGAAATAGTTAAGGATTAGATTGGCACACAATATAATTATATGAAATGCATATTAAGTTGTTGATGGTTTTGAAATACTGTATTAGTGGCTTGCTAATTTATTTAAAAAATATTGGCATCTACGTTTGATGTCCTATGATTTCTTAATTGAAAAACACGTCACCATTAATATTCATTTTATCATAACTGCCCTAATTTTGGCATCTACATTTGATGTCCAACAATATTAATTATTATTAACTTAATTCAAATAATAAACCATCTAATATCCACACATATGAATTATAATGTGCGTTGACATCTAAAACAACCTACATATGAATACTAGTATAAATTTTGAACCATGCATCTAATATCAACATATATGAATTATAACATATGCTAGACATCTTATCAAACATGAACATCAATATTAATAATAAATCTGAATAATACCTCTAATATTCACAAAAATAAACTATAGCATGCATTTGTCATCTAATTCAACCAAAACATGAATATTAGCAATAAGTTTAATCATTGTCTAAATCGATGCATATGAATTATAGCTTGTATTTGGAATCTTATCCAACTTAAACAAGAATATTCCAATCATCATGAACATACAAATAGTAATTGTGGTGAAAAATACAAAATATTTGAGAAATCATTATTTTTGTCAAAAAAATTGAGTTAGCACCGTAAGGTCGTACATAATTACTTCAGGGCTTCAAAACAATTAAAGGAATTTAAAAATCAATTTTCTATAATCAGACATTGTCAAGTTTTTCATGTCCTAATAGACATCAAATCGTCTTAATAATGTGGTTGTCTTTGTATATGTATATTATATAGTAATTAGTATACAATACATTCTATCTAAGTAAATTATAGTATTTTTATTAGATGAATTTGTAATTCAACGTTTCACCCCTATTTGGTTTGTCCAATATTATATAATATTTATGATTAGATAGAAAAGTAAAAATAGACACCATGTTCTAATACGAGAATATTATGGGGATTAAACTCCTAATGTTCTTTAAAATAATATTATCCTTGATGTTATAACAAGTCTCTTCTCCAAAACCCCAAACAAAAATATAATTTGCAAACAAGTTTTAAACTACTAGCAAACAATTGTTGCATTAATTAATAAGGTTCCCCTAGTAGCTAAATAATTCCAAGAGTACTAAATACATCCCCAAATCATCCACTAAATGAGTTTGTATAGCAACAAAGTATCATACTCTATCATTATTACAGTGAAATGTACAACATTTATTGCAATGCCACATCATTTGGAAGATAACATCCCTTAATACATCCTCAAAATATATTAATTATTTGTACCATGTGTGAGTCCCACCACGATATAAAAACACTTAATGCGCCATGAATATGTTTTTTTGGATATTTTGTCACATATCATTATTGATAACATAATCACCCAAAATAGTAGAAATGAATACCATATTTAAATAAATCTCTGCAATGAAAATGAAAATATGTCATGTGCCCATGAAGAAATTTGCTACTCCAACTAAAAAAATTAATCCCATCTCTCCCCCACTATCTACATGAATATCGTGTAGGTTGAAATATTATCGAGGAAAATGGTAAAATCATCCACTACAACTCAAATTCACATTCACTACAAGAAGCTATCTTTTATCAATTAATTAGCTCGGCAATATGCCCATGATTTTGTACTACCTCGCTGATCAGGGAAAAAAAATTTGATGTCTCTAAGACATCAAAAGTTTGATGTCTTGGATATGTGATTGGTCAATGCCGGTGATGCGAACTCCCATTACTATTTATCACTATAGTTGTAGTTTTTTGTTGTTTAAAATTTGCTTCCAAATTATGTGTTTATTTGGGGTTTTGGAAAGGAATCGTGTTATAACATCTACGACAATATTTTTTAAAGATCATTTGGAGTTTAACCCCTATAATATTCTCATATTAGAACATGATGTGTTTTTTTAAGTTTTTTAATATAGTCATGAATGTAATATAACATAAGATGCATAAGAAAAATTAAACATGGATCAAATCTTGAATTACAAATTCATCTAATAAAAATACTATAATTTACTTCGAAAACATGTATTATATACTAATAACTATATAATATAGGTAAAAAAAGGGAACCACCTTCTTTATGCAATTTGATGTCGTTTAGGACCTTAAAAATTTGTCAATGTCTTATTGTAGAAAATTGATTTTTAAATTCCGCTAACTATTTTGAAATTCTGAAGTAATTATCTACAAACATGTGGTGCAAACTCAATTTTTTCTTTTTTTTTTTACAAATATAATGATTTCTAAATATTATGTATTTTTCACCACAATGGTTATTTGTGTGTTCGTGATGATTCTAATATTCATGCTTAAGTTTAAGATTCCAAAGAAAGGTTGTAATTCATGTGCTTTAATTTAGACAGATGATTGAACTTATTGCTAATATTCAAGTTTATGTTGAATTGGATGACAAATGCATTGTATAATTCATATGTGTTAATATTAGATGTATGATTAAGATTTACTATTAATATTCACGTGTTAAGTTGGATGAGTTGCCTAGTGTATGCTATAATTAATATATGTTGATATTAGATGCATGGTTCAGTTTTTATACTAGTATATATCTAGGTTGTTTATGTGTTAACGCGTGTTATAATTCATTTGTGTGGATATTAGATGGTGTATTTTGTGAATTAAGTTAATCATAACTAATATTCTTAGACATCAAATGCATATGATAAAATTATGGTAATTATGGTCAAATAAATATTAATGGCGACGTATTTTTCAATTAAGAAATTATAGGACATCAAACGCATATGCCATTATGTTTTAAACAAATTGAAAAGCCACTAGTTAGGTATCCTAAGAAATCAACAACTTAATATTAATTTCATATAATTATGTTGTGAGCCAATCTAATCATTAAGGATTTTGGGTTGTTTTTATGTGTTTGATCCAAATACATAAGCTTTTACATTATGCATGATAATGTGATAATAAATTATTTATATCTTACCCATTAATTATTATTGACATCATATGTTATGCAAGTCCTCGTGTATTTGATTTTCATAATACCACCAATTAAAATATTTTGTGGATGTCAAATCAAGCAATAGATGATAATGTAAATAATTTATGTATTATGGTTATTTATGCCTATCTCTAATGTTAATATAATGCAAACTTCGGTGTGATTTCATATATTAGACATATGCATTCATATCAGGTAAGTTTTTGTTGCCCATGGTTTCACATATGATATTGAATTATTTTATGTTATGGCATGCATATTTTTGTTTATTCAATCATTGTACTTTGGTAAATTAAAGGTCTAATGGTGGTTGTTGCAAAAACGTTAATTGGTTATCTATATTTTAGCAAGGGAGATATATGTGATCAAATGCAGATGACAAAATTTCCTAGGGAAACTACTCTTAGGTCCCTCACAAACAAATTTTAAACACTCAAAGAATTTTGAAAATTTTTAAACACTTAGGTCTGGTAATTCTCTTCTTGTACAAGTCCACTCTAGTGGCATAACAAGTGGACATAATTGTAAATTTTCCTAAAATGTTTGAAAATTGTTACCAAGGGACTTAATTCTAAATTTCTCTAATTTCTTTCAGCTAAGTCAATGAAAACATGAAGAGTTTCTATAATTAAGTCTACGAAAACATAAACATGAATTGTCGTGGAATGCTTAAATAACGTAAATGGAAAATTTATTATGTATGTATAGAAATCTTTACTTAATTTAGTATCCGTATTATAAAATGTTTGTTAGTGAGAACGACGAACTAACTAGTATGGAAGTGAATATCAAATGTAAAGATAGAGGTGATAGATGTAACCAATGATGATTATGATTATAATTATATAAATGGAGTACATTGGGTTTCTTTCTTTAGGAAAGATTATTCTCTATATTATACCATATCAGATTGCACCAAAAGAAGTTATTGCTCAACCTCATAAGCCTCGGGGTAGGGTGAAAATGATCGCAAATAGATTTTTTGACACAAGTGATACAAAAGTAAAGGTCATGGATCCATATCCGTGGAGTTTCCCACAATAAGGAATAAAGTGGTTTCAGGAACTATATAGAGGTTACTAGTTGGTGTAAATCGAGAAAAATACAGGGGAACTTTAGATCCTCAAAGTTGGTTCGTTTTGTGAAATTGAGGAGGAGGAGTATTCCACTGGTTCTAGAATATGCCTATGTGAAGTTTATGTATTCGTGCTACTAACATTGAACCGGATGAGATGAATATTGAGTTATATGATTTGGCGAAGCTTATCAAGAACATCTTAAGAAAAACTATCGAGGATTTCTCCAAACAACTGAATAGGTATGATTTTTTTGGGTAGTTTCTAACTCATTCATACATATCCATGTCTTTACAACTAGTATAGAATTTCTTTCTATGAACATTATTTTGGATGGGGAAAATCTAGTTAGGTAAGTAGTGCGGATGGGGTTATGAAACTTGTTTGTTTGAATGATTCACCGTGTGGTGATGGAGTTAAAGCTTGGGTTTTTTGGGAAAAAATGAGGTGCTCCATTTCCAACAAGATCAATAGATCTTTGAATTTATGAAATGAAATAACTAGGGTGGGTAATTGAGATGTCATATGTTGTGCTTGTAAGTTGTGTTGTGTTGTTTCTGCATTGAAACCTAGTCTATTTTACCATGTTTTTATGGTTGGAAACTAAGCTTTATTTTTAGTGTTAAAATAAGATATAATTCCAAGGGTCATGTATTCGAAAGGTTTAAACAATTTAAATTTCAAGAGTCATGTATTTGAAAAGTTATAGAGGTTCATTAGTCAATAGTCATATTCATATAGAATAATGGTTTGGGTCTCGAACAAATCCCTCAAATCTTTCCCCAAACAACATTAAGTCTTGTACCTTATGGCATGGGCCCCGCTAGGGAACAACCCTTTAATGCTATTTGGGAAAGGGTTTAGGGAATTTTGTTCGGACTCATAGCACCACTCGGTCATATATTAAAGTTATGTTTTTTGTGGGTTACGTCATTAAATTGAGTCTAATGACTCTTGAAACGTATTATATATGTGTATGCATTTGGGAAAATGTAAGAGAAGTTGAGTAATATACAAAAGTGAAATAAAAGTGTTTGCATTCAATAGAGATTGTATCCCCTTCACCTTTCTGTAACAACCCGTCCTTTTGGAGACCAATAAATTCCATAATTGGATATAAATTGGAATTTGGGGAATTTTCCTAAATAGTAATTTTTGGGATTTTCGAGGATTTAATGATTTTCGAAGGATGTTGTGATTATTTTTGGGACTATATAGGTCGAAATATTTTAATTACATGTCACCGTGGAGTATAGCGACAAAAGAGGTAAGATGTTGAGTAGAAAACCCGCATATACTTTTATGGGTTAGAATAGTGATTTTCGGTCAAGTACCTCGGATGGGAATTTCGACTGTGCCATGAGTCTCAGAATGTCTGAGATAGTCGGAAAAGAGTGTCCGATTGTCGAAAATGAGTTTCGGGTAATTTTAGAGGTAAAAGTAATTCGTAATTGGGTAAACGAGTCGTTTTTGGGGTTTTAAGGGGTTAAACCCTTTTCTTCCTATATAAAGAGAGGGAGAGTGAGAAAAAGAGAAAGGAAAGAAAGAAAAGAAAGAGAAGAGAGAGAGGAAGGAGAAAAAAGGAGAAAAAAGGGAACTCCGGCCAAACTGCGCGGGATTCGACTCGAGGTCGTCGGATTATATCCACGAGGCAAGTGTTTACTTTCTTTATTTACTTTTGAGCATAAATCTCATATCTTAGTTTGGTATAAACAAACCCTAAAGATTTTGGGTTGGGTATTCGTGAATAAAACGGGTTTTCGGGAGTTAAAAAGAATAAACCCCTAAAATTTATTAATCGGAGAAGCTTAGGTTTTAACCTAAATAAATTGGTGGTTTAGGGTTCTAGGATGTTTATAACCCTTAATATATGTGTATTTGTAGTTGGTTGAGGTCGTAGGACGTTGGGTGAGGCGGCAAAAGCTTGAGAGAGGCTTTAATGGCCGAAACCGTCTCGGAGAAGACGATGAATAGTAGGACCTGCGCCTTAACCAAATCGATTCGGATAGGGAGAATCGATTCGGCTCTTGTTCAAAAAATGAAATTTTTAGATCTATTCGACGTGGTCGTGTGGGCGCCGACCGCGTATTTTTGTGGTTTTTTTTGGATTTATAGTGATTTTTCTACGAAAAGCTGTCCGAGATCAAAATAGTTAGTCAGAAATTAAGACTTGAATTATTTAGAGATAAATATTCGGGGTTCTCAAATAGAGTGTTAGGACCTCTAAAGGACTTGATGAGAGAGGAAAACTTTGGGTTTGTAGAAATAAATCCGACTTAAAGTTTAGATGGTGAGTGGATTAAATTTTGGGTTTTGGGTTATATATAAAACCCTACGCAGATTTGGGATTTTGGGACAAGCCGAATCGATTCGGACAGGCCGAATCGATTCCGTAAGAGACAGTTTGAAAGTAGAACCATTTTTAATCAATTCGGACAGGGCCAATCGATTCGGTGGCCAGCGAATCGATTCGGGCTGGACGAATCGATTCGGTCCTGGCAAAATTTTAAGGTTTTCTCCTTTTAAAGTTTAGGGAGATTTAAACTATGGTTTTGGAGATTATTATCGAGGATTCTAGATATCACATTAGGACTCCTTGATAATGGTATTGAGGGTGAATAAACCCCGGGATGAAATAAGGAACCTCGGATTGATTTAGTGTACGATCTGGGGTATGGATTTAATGAATGCTTGGGAATACTTTGGGTTTAGTATCATGCTAATATGAAAGCATGATTATGATTCCTCGAGAGAATCTTTGGGATTATTGGTCATCGATAGATGGTTTGGCAAATATGGCCATTTTTATATATTCAGGGAGGAATATATGGTATATATATATACTATGTGATTAAGTATATATGATATGATATAAATGATTTTGAAAATATATAGATGAATATTTTCAAAATTGGAAACAGGTAAATGATTTTCATAATTAATAAATTATGGTTACACACCTCCCTAAATCGCTATCATAAGGGAAGTTGTGTGCGCTATGGTGATGCCCCCTGGCTAATGAATGCAGGGTGGTTATAGTCCTATAGGCCATATGGGCGATTATTGTTTACTGCGCTGGTTAGGGGATTCTGGGTGTGGTCTTGACTTTCCCGCAGGCAATATGGCCACTTCCCGACGTTGGTAGGTTCCTAGGTTGTCTTGTATATATAGGCCCTGGAAGATGATAGCCATTTAGGGGTCCAGTAGGGAAACTCGGAGGGGCGATCTTAGTTTTATGAAAGCAATTTATGATAATAAATTGGCTTTAATTTACATTTCCTGAGTATGAAAAGGGAAATGGGATAAAGGTTTGGCTTCGGTAACACTCTCGGATGGAAGAAGGGATGTGGAAGCATATGTTATGATCAAAGCATTTTCATGATAATGGAAATGGCTTTGGGTACTTTTCCTGAGTGTAAAAAGGGAAATGGGAAGATATAAAACGGAAAAAGCTTTTTTATGATAATAAAATTGGCTTTTAAAAGTATATGATTTGTTAAAGCAATTCATGATAATGAATTGGCTTGTATATTTACCTTTTCTTGAGTATAAAATGGGAAATAGGAAGTTTTGATAAATATGAAAGTATTCATAAATACTTGATATATGAACCCTCAGTCCAGGAGATAGATCCGGATGGTATGGTAAAATATGTATATGTATATATGGATGAATCGAGTACCGAGGGTCTAATGGATCCCGATGATCGACCTTGCCGCATAGTAGTGTATCGAGGGGGTTCCTTGTCTTGATTTCTCTTGGCGAGAGACCCCACGCACAAACATGGCATAGCGTTGAGACTGGGGTGAAGTTTAGCCCTTAGTACATTACTTGGACTATCTAGGGTTGATAGTAGGTTGGTGATAGACTATTTTAGCAGGATAGCTTGACTAGGATGTTTAAAGGGATGCGCTAGGAGTGCACTGTTAGTGGAGAGGTGAGGGGTATCTCACGGGAGTGCGATACCAAATTTAAATATGAGATAAAACCTTTTTCTAAAAATAAGGCATTTATGCACTTGCTAAATATTTTCAAAACTCAGGCTCTGACCCGTTTATCTACTTTTCCTTTATTGCTATATTATATATATATAGGTGTCCAGACATAGGGACGCCTGGATGGAACTTCTTTCGAGTCAGACGTCAGCTGCAGCAACTGTGGATACGTGCAGGTTTTTGATAGCCGCTTCCATTCTTGTACTCTAGATAGGAGGTATTGTATAAATATTCGGGCCAATGGTCCAATTGCATTTATTTATTCTTTTAGAGAATCATTCGAAATGGTTGTATAATTTGAACCGAGTGTTCGGTTATTTTATTTCATTTCATTTTCCTTTCAGTTTCATTTACGCATAAACTGTGTGGATGTTTTTATTGTAATTGTTAAAATGTGTAGTAAAGTTGAAATTTTGACACCGGCCTAATAGGTTATTAGTAATTAAATGGATTTTCGACAGTGATGCTAAGAATGATCCATATGAGACTCCTGTTATAATTTGATATAGGAGTGATCGCTCGGTATTTTATTAGGCGGGGTGTCACAAATGGTATCAGAGCATCAGGTTCTAGTGTCCTTAGGAATCTGTGCGGACGTACTACGCTTTCCGCGTTGCTCTCGATTTGTTATAGAGCCTCAGGATTAGGATTGTTGATTTCTCTTGTGAGATTTCATTCTCCTACCATATTATAAGGTTATAGAAATGTTTTGCACGCTCGTTTGAAAATCGTGTGCGGAGCTTGAATGGCGTCAGGAGGTGGGACTTAGTTGGAGCTATAAGGTTGAAGCTTGTAGTGGAATTTCCTTCTAACGGAGAAGTTGTGAGGACTAGTAAGATGATTGTAAGGAGCAGGGTAAAGTGGTTATTATGAGTTTTACCTCAATCGAGGAGGTATATTTGGCTTGTCTAGATAAAGTTGCGATATTAGTTAGCCCTAGACTCGTGTGTGTAATTTGACTTATGGCGGTCACGATAACATAATATCATGTATGTTTATGTGTTTTTCGCGACAACGAAATTTTATTTTCCTTCATTCGCCATAGAGACAGGTGTTGATATATATATATATATATATATATATATATATATCGGGTTTTTGATGGTCGTTTTATATGTCTATACGAGCATGGTGGTATGATGTATATAATACATTATGGTATTTTCGGAGCGATAGAAGGCTAAGAATGGCAAGTCTATCGTGTCCATGGTTCCTGGAGGGAACATGTTATTGTTGCGGTGTCTCACCTAGATATAGGTTGAGTTCACCTTATTTGTTGTGGGATACGAAACTTCGATGAGCATAGGTTTCATTATTGTAATTTGGGTATATGGCGACCTTATATATATGATTTAAGGCCGCATGATTATTGTTGAGCTGAAGATAAAGATCATTATTGTTTGCGCAAGGACTTAAAATATAGTGCGAGCGCAGGGTGGTATGACTCTTAGTTAGAGATAGGAATTCAGACCACCTTTTTATTGGATTAGGGGATAGGGATATCCCGGTTGCATGTTGAAATAATGGAACTCCATAACCAACGAAGTCAAGGGTTAATGTGTGGAGGGGTTCCTTGTTTGGATTTCGCTTTGCGAGACACTCCACACATGGCTCTTAATGGCGTCGGGAGTCGAGAGATGTTATAGGATGCAAGGATGTTGGTTTTGTGGAATGGTCTTATAGTGTGGATGAACCACTATAGGCTATGAGCCACACGATATTGATATACTTATGGAAATATGGTGCTATGGAAAAGCACTAAAGTGGTCCCCTCGCCACAAGTGGGTGGGTGAGGTTGGACTTAGAGAAATTGATTTGAGGATAATAACCAGCCTTAATGAAAAGGCAAATCTTGAGAAGATACATTTTGGGTATTATATTCGTGACACTTTCTACAGAAAGTGGGCACCTCGATTGGTTAGGTTTCTTTCCGTATGGGAGGAAGGATTCCGTATGTAGGATTTAGGACGTCCCACTGGTGTGCCTTAGGTCACTATATCTCTATGACCGACTACGCGAGGGAGTAGTGGAACGGGAGGGTTCCTTGTTTGGATTTCGCCTTGGCGAGAAGTCCCACGCACGAAACCGAGCAAATGTTGGAAGTTGAGAGAGGCTTTCGGCACAGGGACATATTTAGGATACTCGTTTCGCGTAAGTAGGGTAACGCTTAGACCGTAGCATTAGTAGGACATAAATTCGATAGTTTTAGTGGCGCCGAGGTTAGGAGAATTGAATTTCGTGGGTTCGGAGGACCCATAGGTGAGTATTACACCGAGGAAAGGAGACCCTTAATGGGAAAGAGTGTTACGTGTAGACGTTCACTATGAATGTGCAGATGTGCACAAGTTAGAAAGGTGTATGGGCACCTTGGTAAGATGGTTTTGTATACCGCCTGAAATAGAATGGGCGTGGTATATAAGGTTGAAATTCATGCCGATAGGCATTATAGATGATGGGTATTATGTGACGTATTAGATTCACTTTACGATCGTGGTAGTCGTGTAGCATATGATTGGGAACCATTGGGTTAGTATCTTTCCCTTGAGGTTTTAGGATTTGTAGTGATCCTAGTTAGATGGTGTAGGTTATATCCGAATTTCGAGGACGAAATTCCGTTGTAAGGGGGGGATTATGTAGCAACCCGTCCTTTTGGAGACCATTAAATTCCATAGTTGGATATAAATTGGAATTTAGGGAATTTTCTTAAATAGTAATTTTGGGATTTTCGAGGATTAAATGATTTTCGAAGGCTGTTGTGATTATTTTTGGGACTATATAGGTCGAAATATTTTAATTACATGTCGCCATGGAGTATAGAGACAAAAGAGGTAAGATGTTGAGTATAAAACCCGCATTTACTTTTATGGGTTAGAATAGTGATTTGCGGTCAAGTACCTCGGATGGGAATTTCGACTGCACCGTGAGTCTCGGAATGTCCGAGATAGTAGAAAAAGAGTGTTCGATTGTCGAAAATGAGTTTCGGGTAATTTTAGAGGTAAAAGTAACTCGTAATTGGGTAAACGAGTCATTTTTGGGGTTTTAAGGGGTTAAACCCTTTTCTTCCTATATAAAGAGAGGGAAAGTGAGAAAAAGAGAAAGGAAAGAAAGAAAAGAGAGAGAAGATAGAGAGGAAGGAGAAAAGAGGGAACTCCGGCCAAACTCCGCGAGATTTGGCTCGAGGTCGTCGGATTATATCCACGAGGCAAGTGTTTACTTGCTTTATTTACTTTTGAGCATAAATCTCATATCGTAGTTTGGTATAAACAAACCCTAAATATTTTGGGTTGGGTATTCGTGAATAAAACGGGTTTTCGGGAGTTAAAATGAATAAACCCCTAAAATTTGTTAATCGGAGAAACTTAGGTTTTAACCTAAACCAATTCGTGGTTTAGGGTTCTAGGATGTTTAGAACCCTTAATATATGTGTATTTGTCGTTGGTTGAGGTTGTAGGACGTTGGGTGAGGCGGCAAAACCTTGAGAGAAGCTTTAATGGCCGAAACCGTCTCGGAGAAGACGATGAATAGTAGGACCTGCGCCTTAACCGAATCGATTCGGATAAGACGAATCGATTCGGCTCTTGGTAAAAAAATGAAATTTGTAGATCTCTTCGATGCAGTCGCGTGGGCCCCAATCGCGTATTTTTTTGACTTTTTTTAGATTGATAGTGATTTTTCTACGGAAAGCTGTCCGAGATCAAAATACTTAGTCAGAAATTAAGACTAGAATTATTTAGAGATAAATATTAGAGGTTCTCAAATAGAGTGTTAGGACCTCTAAAGGACTTGATGAGAGAGGAAAACTTTGGGTTTGTAGGAATAAATCCGACTTAAAGTTTGAATGGTGAGTGGATTAAATTTTGGGTTTTGGGTTATATATAAAACCCTACGCAGATTTGGGATTTTCGGACAAGCCGAATCGATTCGGACAGGCCGAATTGATTCGGTAAGAGACAGTTTGAAAGTAGAACCATTTCGAATCGATTCGGATAGGGCGACTCGATTCGGTGGCCAGCGAATCGATTCGGGCAGGCCGAATCGATTCGGTCCAGGAAAAATTTTAAGGTTTTCTCCTTTTAAAGTTTAGGGAGATTTAAACTATGGTTTTGGAGATTATTATCGAGGATTCTAGATATCACATTAGGACTCCTAGATAATGGTATTGAGGGTGAATAAACCTCGGGATGAAATAAGGAACCTTGGATTAATTTAGTGTACGATCTGGGGTATGGATTTAATGAATGCTTGGGAATACTTTTGATTTAGTATCATGCTAATATGAAAGCATGATTGTGATTCCTCGAGAGAATCTTTGGGATTATTGGTCATCGATAGATGGTTTGGCAAATATGGCCATTTTTATATATTCAGGGATGAATATATGGTATATGTATATACTATGTGATTAAGTACATATGATATGATATAAATGATTTTGAAAATATATAGATGAATATTTTCAAAATGGGAAACAAGTAAATGATTTTCATAATTAATAAATTATCGTTACACACCTCCCTAAATCTCTATCATAAGGGAAGTTGCGTGCGTTATGGTGATGCCCCCTGGCTAATGAATGCAGGGTGGCTATAGTCCTATAGGCCATATGGGCGATTATTGTTTACCGCGCTGGTTAGGGGATTCTGGGTGTGGTCTTGACTTTCCCGCAGGCAATATGTCCGCTTCCCGACGTTGGTAGGTTCCTAGGTTGTCTTGTATAGATAGGCCCTGGAAGATGATAGCCATTTAGGGGCGCATCCAGTGGGGAAACCCGGAGGGGCGGTCTTAGTTTTATTAAAGCAATTTATGATAATAAATTTGCTTTAATTTACATATCTTGAGTATAAAAAGGGAAATGGGATAAAGGTTTGGCTTCGGTAACACTCCCTGATGGAAGAAGGGATGTGGAAGCATATGTTATGATCAAAGCATTTTCATGAAAATGGAAATAGCTTTGGGTACATTTCCTGAGTGTAAAAAGGGAAATGGGAAGATATAAAACGGAAAAAGCATTTTTATGATAATAAAATTGGCTTTTATAAGTATATGATTTGTTAAAGCAATTCATGATAATGAATTGGCTTTTACAATTACATTTCCTGAGTATAAAAAGGGAAATGGGAAGTTTTGAGAAAAATGAAAGTATTGATAAATACTTGATATATGAACCCTCAGTCCGGGAGATAGATCCGGATGGTTATGGTAAAATATGTATATGTATATATGGATGAATCGAGTACGGAGGGTCTAATGGATCCCGATGATCGACCATTCCGCATAGTAGTGTATCGGGGGGGTTCCTTGTTTGGATTTCGCTTTGCGAGACACCCCACGCACGAACATGGCATAGCGTTAAGACTGGGGTGAAGTTTAGCCCTTAGTACATTACTTGGACTATCTAGGGTTGATAGTGGGTTGGTGATAGACTACTTTAGCAGGATAGCTTGACTAGGATGTTTAGAGGGATGCGCTAGGAGTGCACTGTTAGTGGAGAGGTGAGGGGTATCTCACGGGAGTGCGATACCAAATTTAAATATGAGATAAAACCTTTTTCTAAACATAAGGCATTTATGCACTTGCTAAATATTTTCAAAACTCGGGCTCTGACCCGTTTATCTACTTTTCATTTCTTGCTATATTATATATATATAGGTATCCAGACAGAGGGACGCCTGGATGGCACTTCTTTCCAGTCAGACATCAGCTGCAGCAGCTGTGGATGCGTGCAGGTTTTCGATAGCCGCTTCCATTCTTGTACTCTAGATTGGGGGTACTGTATAAATATTCGGGCCAATGGTCCAATTGCATTTATTTATTCTTTTAGAGCATCATTCGTTATGGTTGTATAATTTGAACCGAGTGTTCGGTTATTTTATTTCATTTCATTTTCCTTTCAGTTTCATTTACGCATAAACTGTGTGGATGTTTTTATTGTAATTGTTAAAAAGAGTAGTAAAGTTAAAATTTTGATACCGGCCTAATAGGTTATTAGTAATTAAATGGATTTTCGACAATAATGGTAAGAATGATCCATATGAGACTCCTGTTATAATTTGATATAGGAGTGATCATCTGGTATTTTATTAGGGGGGGTGTCACTTTCTCCCAAACATATGTGTCAAACTCTCTTATTTTTCAAAAAATTATTATCAAAAGAATTGGAATCTAGTTACTTTTGAATTTTTTGATTTTTTTTTTAAATTAAAATTTGAAATTTGATAACCCTATAAAGATTTTGTAAAATCAATCATAGTTGTAAATCAATTTTAAACTAATTGAATATATTTGTGAATCATGTAAACAAGAAAGAGAAACGGCTTTTGGTGATCTAAAACACGTGAACTATTTAATTTTGGAGAAACAAAATAATGTGCAATAATAGGACGAAATAATTAGAAAAATATCTCATTATATTAATGCTTTAACCTAACAACACATATGGTCATAACTTGATAATACACACAGAGTGAACATTTTTGGAGTCTCTTTAGTAAAATATTAGTTATATGATGATTCTAAGTTTATTTATTGAGTACAATGTTATTCATTCACGTTGATAATTTAGATGACCCTTTTTGTTCATTTATTCACTCAAAATTAATTCCATATAGAGAATAATCTTTCCTAGAGAAAGAAACCCAATGTACTCCAATTATATATTTATAATTATAAGCATCATTGGTTACATCTATCACCTCTATCTTTACATTTGATATTCACTTCCATACTAGTTAGGTCATCGTGCTCACTACCAAACATTTTATAATACATATACTAAATTAAGTAAAGATTTCTATACATAAGTAATAAATTTTTCATTTACGTAATTTAAGCATTCCACGACTATTCACGTTTATGTTTTCGTAGACTTAATTGATAGAAACTCTTCATGTTTTCATTGACTTAACTAAAAGAAATTAGGGCAATTTACAATTAGGGCCCTTGGTAACAATTTTTAAACATTGAAGGACAATTTACAATTAGGTCTACCTATTATGCCACTAGCGTGGACTTGTACAAGAAGAGAATTAGTGGACCTAAGTTGTAAGGACATTTTTGTCCATTATCAATTTGTATGTCGTACGCCATTACACCGTTGAAGAAATTCAAGTTCGCATCTACATCAACGGATCCGAATATCAAAGTGTCTTCAACATCGAAGCCTCTGCGAGAATGAACTTGGTAAAGTTTTGTTTTAATGTTCCTTAAAGTTCAAGCAAAATGAGGCTTTTAAAAGTTTTTTATTTTTTTGGGAAGCCGGACCGGTCCGCCTCCCTACCAGACCGATCCGCCTTACAACAGTATACCCCGGATCGAATGCAAACCGATGAAGCCTCTTTTAAAAAAGAACCGGTCCAAGGTCGGACCGATCCGCCTCCAAGACGGACCGGTCCAGCTGGGATAAAATCATACAGGTTCGTGAGTGTTTTAAACACGATCTCAAAATTCCTATATATATATAACTATTTCGGTGGTATATTTTTTTAAGTCTTTGAGAAAACGTTTCTAAGAGTACAAACATAACAAGACTTCGATTTTTGATGTGCAAAACATCTTTTTGATTCACACACAAAAATCCCAATTACTTTTGTGAATCTTTTGGAACCCTAGAACACATGATTTTCTATTGTTCAACCTTTGTGGGGAGATCTTTGCAACCGAGGGCTGCGTGTCATTGCTGAGGGAGTCTCTACAAAGTGTTATGGCTGCGTGTCATTGAGGAGAGCTGTGGTTCTACCTTTGTTGTTTGGACTGCGAATCCTTGGAGGGTGTTGTGTGTATTCTCTTGCTGAGTTCAAGACTGCGTGTCTTTGTGGGTTGGCTGCGCGTTAATCCATTGCAAATTTCTCTATGTAATTGTAAGTTGCGATTTATATATTCATAGTGAAATAAAGGTTTTACCCGAAAGGTTTTTTTTCTGAAATCTGTGTCTCAGCATATTTTTGTGTCACATGCTTTATTTATTTATGGATTGACACACGCACCTTAGATGCATGTTTAGGGGCTGAATTAAATAAGGGTTGATTGGAAACTTGTGAATTTAATTTAAATCAATTATCACACAGTATCATATTTTTCATAAGTGTTTAAAATTTGTCAAAATTCTTTTAATGTTTTAAATTTGTTTGTGAGGGACCTAAGAGTAGTTTCTCCAAGAAATTTTGTCATCTTCATTTGATGATATATATTTCCCTTGCTAAAATATATTTCACCAATTAACGTTTGTGCAACAACCACCATTAGAACTTTAATTTACCAAAGTAAAATGATTGAATAAACAAAAATATACATGCCATAACATAAAATAATTCAATATCATACGTGAAACCATGGGCAACAAAAACATACCTGATATGAATGCATATGTCTAATATTTATCTCTTTTGGATGAACTCAATATATGAAAGCACATCGAAGTTACATTATATTAATATTAGAGATAGGCATAAATGTCCATAATACATGAATTATTTGCATTATCGTCTATTGCTTGATTTTGACATCCACAAAATATTTTAATTGGTGGTATTGTGAAAATCAAATAGACGAGGACTTTCATAACATATGATGTCAGTAATAATTGATGGGTAACATATAAATAATTTATTATCACATTATCATGCATAATGTAAAAGCTTGTGTATTTGTATCAAACACATAAAACAACCCAAAGTCCTTAATGACTAGATTGGCTCACAACATAATTATATGAAATTAATATTAAGTTGTTGATTTCTTAGGATACCTAATTAGTGGCTTGTCAATTTATTTAAAACATAATGGCATATACATTTGATATACTATAATTTCTTAATTGAAAAATACATCACCATTAATATTTATTTGATCATAATTACCATCATTTTGGCATCTGCATTTGATGTCTAAGAATATTAATTATGAGTAACTTAATTCACATAATACACCATTTAATATCCACACAAATGAATTAGAACATGCGTTGACATCTAAATCAACTTAAATATATACTAGTATAAAAACTAAGCCATGCATCTAATATCAACATATATTAATTATAGCATACACTAGGCATCTCATCTAACGTAAACACGAATATTAATAATAAATCTCAATCATACATCTGATATTCACAAAGATGAATTATAAAATGCATTTGTCATCTAATCCGACCTAAACATGAATGTTAGAAATAAGTTGAATCATATGTCTTAATTAAAGAATATGAATTATAGCCTTTCTTTGGAATCTTATCCAACTTAAGCATGAATATTAAAATCATCCCGAACAAACAAATTATCATTTTTGTGAAAATACATAATATTTAGGAAATCATTATTTTTGTAAAAAAAAAAAAGAAAAAAATTGAGTTAGCACCACAAGGTTGCAGATAATTACTTCAGAATTTCAAAATAGTTAACGGAATTTAAAAATAAATTTTCTATAATGAGTCATTGAAAAAAATTTAAGGTCCTAAATGACATCAAATAGTGTAAAGAAGGTGGTGCCCTTTGTATACCTATATTATATAGTTATTCGTACACAATACATGTTATCTATAAATAAATTATAGTATTTTTATTAGATGAATTTGTAATTTGAGATTTGACCCCTGTTTAATTTTTCTTGGTTATCTTATATTATATTACATTCATGACTGTATTGAAAATTTTAAAATAGACACCATGTTCTAATATGAGAATATTATAGGGGTTAAACTCCAAATGATCTTTAAAAAATATTTCCGTAGATGTTATAACATGATTCCTTTCCAAAACCCCAAATAAACATATAACTTGGAAGAAAGTTTTAAACATCTAACAAACTACAACTGCAATGATTAGTAAGGGTCCCCTAGTAGCTAAGTAATTCTATGAGTACTAAACACATCCCGAAAATCATTCACTAAATTATTTTCCATAACAATAAAGGATTATACTATCTCATTGTTAGAGTGCAGTGTACAACATTTATTGCAATGCCACATCATTGTGTGAGGATTTGATATATAACATACCCTAATACATCCTCAAAACATATTAATTATTTGTACCATGTCTGAGTCTCACCCCGATATAAAAACACTTAATATGTTTTTGGGGATATTTTGGAACATATCATTGTTGATAACACAATCACCCAAAATCATATAAAGGAATGCCATCTTTAAATACAATGAAGATGAAAATATGTGAAGTGCCCCTGAACAAATTTTATAGTATAACTAGAAAAACTAATCGCATTGTCGATATCTAAAAATGGAGTGGGTCCCATTTTATAATCACATATTAATATTAAGAGAAATCTAAACAAACACATAAGAGACAAATATTTTTAAAGTGGTTCAGCCATTAAAAGCCTATGTAAACTGTTGGTATTATTACTGAAGGTTACAAGACCTCAGTATGACGTGCTTGAGATTGATTTAATTGTCCCTTTGAGATAAGAGAGAAGATCTATTAATTGTCTACTGAACCCTAGAGACGAAATTCCTTTATATTTCTAAAAATTTACATTTGTTTATAGTAACTGAGACTCTTGGCATTCAGTGCCGATCTCCCTTCCAACTGAGTAACTTTTGCTATTCATGCCAGTTCACATTATGGAGTTAGTCAGCTTTCAAGTTGACTAGGTACTTCTTAAGTCGATCAAAATAGATGAATAGCCACATAGCATGACATGCATGTATTATTCATTGGTCCACGTGTAGAGGTTATTTTTACATACAACAAAATCCCCCAATACTCCATGTTTTATAATTGATCTAAATCATGAATTATTTGTTGATAATGTTTCTCAGTATACGCTCTGAGTATTGGTCATCTGCTTACCTTTCGAACTTGTAAAAAAATTAACTAGCACCGTTGGCAATGACATTGTTGCAAATAATTTGAATTTTTTTGAACCGCGAAAGGGTACGCTAGTCTTTTTTATCTTTGGAAAGTGAGAAGATGACGGTAGTCCAATCGTTAGTGCAGTCAATCATTCCATCTATTCTATCGAGGCAACCTATAAATAGGAAAAAATTTCCCTCCTTTTCTTTTCACCTCAATTCTTCTACACTTATAATTTTCCCTTATTTTCGAGCTTTCCTTTTACAAGCTCTTGCTACCTGTTATAGTTACTATTTTTCCACCCTTGCTATTGTCTTTATATTTTTGTAGGCTTTATTTCTCCCATTTTTCTATTTTCACCCTTTTCTTTATTTTAACCATCGTTTACTTCATGAATGAGGGTTCATTAGAGGAGTTTAGGGAGAAAAGGAAAATTCCTAATTGGGTAGATATAGAGATTCATCAGGGTCATGTAAATGTTTATTCTTTAGCAAAGTTTTATTAGATTTCCACACTTTTCATTCCTGAGTGTTGTATTAACTTTCCCCTAAATCCTCTCTTTCTTCAGTTTTGTCAATATTTAAATGTACTTCCTTCTAGGATATCTTTAAACATGTGGAGGGTGGTGAATGGAGTACATAGGTTGAATGAGATTTATAAGACTTGTATTAGTATTATAGATTTAATGTGTTACTAAAAATGTGGAACAAAACAGAGAACACTTATTATTTGAAGACTAAGACAGCCAATAGAGTTTTAATAGTTAGTTTGCCAGATTACAATAAAGATTATTGGAATTATGGTATTGTTGTCATGAATTGTCAATATGCCCCTTCCTGCAGGGGTATCCTACACTAGACCCAAGTGCCCCCAAGAAGGGCATGACATATGTTATAACTTTCCTCTTAACTTTTTCCAGTTCATTGTCTATTTGTAGACTAACTTTCTTATTTTGTATTTTTTGTAGAGGAGAGTAAGAAAAAGTGTTCCAAGGAGGGAGAAATCAATCTTATAGACCTCAAATATTTGTGGCATATTAATAAAATAGTTAGGTAAGAGTATCCAAGGGCTTCCTCTGTATTTTTGGACTATAAGAGCTCAATTACCTCTTTTATTGCTTGTCCATCACTTAGATTGCCTCAAGTTATTATCAATTTTGATGAGGAAACTGTATCCACCTCTTCTATTGTAGAATCAAGTGGAGTTGAATTCATTCAAGGAGGAAATTATTCTTCCTTTGAGTCTTAGGAATATCACTACCATCCCACATTCCATTCTTCTAACTTGCTGGATAAGTCCTCTCCTCCAGCTACCAAGAAAACCAACCCCGTGGAGAAGAAATCTCAATCTAGTGAGAAAAGACAACTAGTTTTGGACACTAAGGAGGCTAAAATTGAAGATCCCCAATATAAGAGGTTAAATAAAGGCTTGCTTGGACAATAAAAGCAGGCAAAAAAATATTCTGAGTTGGCCATAGCTCCGGAGGTGGACAAAACATATTTTGTCGATCAAGGTAAAAATGAAAATGTGTCTATTGCCATCAACCCTCAGCTGGCCATGGAGTTAATAAAAGTTGGGACACTGCTTTCTTATAGTTTGGCTATAAACCCCTTGACTAGAGCCCCTTTCATTTAGAGGGATACTCACAGTTTAGCTTTGGTAAGTCCTTAAATTTTTCAGTTGGTGGGAAATAACATTAAATCATTTTCTTTTACTAACTCTTTTATTTCCTTGCAGTTCTTGGTCGACTTCAACCAAATGATGGAGAAGGATGACCAAATAAGATCTTCTTCCTCGATTGATATTGATGATGCTTTAAAGGATTTTAGAAAATCCTTAAAAGCCTCTAGTGAAGCTCTGGAGAGGGAAAAATAAGCCTATTAGGAGAATGTCAAGACTACCAAGAACTAGGCAATAACAACAGAGGACACCGGAAAAATTGGTGTTAATGAGGTGACTCTAGACAAATTAACAATTGTCGAAGATGAGTACCTATAAAAGGCTACTGAGGACAAGGTGGTTATTTTGACCAATGATAAATCTGCCCTAAAGGCCAAGGACAAAAAGGATAAGGAGGATGCAGTAAACAAAGGATGAAAGAAATCCTTCGCAGCAGTATCCACCAGACTTACTATGCCTGGAAGAAGTCCTTCAAAAAAGGTTGGTTTGAGGCCTTCAAAAAAGTTGGTATTCCAGCAGACTTAAAAATTTTTCAGAGACGTTACCCAAGAACTCCACCCAATCTAGATGAATACATAGAAGATGATGAGGAGGGTTCTGGGGAGTCCTTTATGATTCCTACGGAGTCTGTCGACCTACCAACTATTGCTCAAGAAGAAGCCAAGGAGAAAGAGAAATTATAGCTCCCTTTAGTTAATTTATTTTTGCATTTTTATTTTTGCATTTTTCATTTCTTCTTTTTTTGTTCTTTCGGATGTAACCAGCTCTATAACCATAATATGATCGATGAAAGGACATTTTATGCTCAATTGCTTCCAAGTTCATGTGGTGTTTATTTTTGGTTAATTGTTATCTTTTATGCTGTCTATTTTTATTAATTGTCCCCATAAACATATACTTGTAAATTTCTAGTTCGATGTAAGGAAGAAATCCATAGTTTATGTTGAATTCTACCAACTCGGGTGGTGTAAAACTGTTCTTGAGAATGGACATGTCCCCTTGACTGAGGTAGATCTGGTAGGGTTGCTCATCCTAGATGCCTTCGACTAAGTGATGGAGTCTAGCATTCAGAGCTATAGCCAATAATGTTAGTTATTACAAGATGATTCAGTAGCTGCATGAAGACTATAAAGTATTTGAAACACTGCTTCATTTTGATTATTCGGGTAAGTATTGAGCCTTGAGTGAAGGTTAGGGATTTGATAAAAAGTTACAACAAATCATTTCTGCTATGAATAAGAAATAATTATCCTTAAACTAAGAATTAGAGAGTGCCCAATCAATTGCTGCCCTATTAGAGAAGGAACATAATTCTTTAGGAATTAACTTGAAGTTTGAAGAAATCAATCACCACTCGTCTTGATGAAGGGGTATTATTTTCAAAGTCTGAAAATGCTAGGTTGATGGACAATTTAGAGGAATTGCAGAAGAAGAAAATAAAGCCAGGACAACCTTCAAGGAAAAGCATAGTTGTTTGGCACTCTACTGATGAAGAGATAACTAAAAAACCTTGACCGACCAAGCTGCTAAGCTCAAAGATAATGACAAGGCCATTAAAAAGCTTCAAGACAGTGTGGACCGACATAATTTCCATTAACATAAGCAACCCAATCCTGATTGGATCGATGGGTATGATAGAGCCCTGAGTTACTTGGACCAGCATATAAAGCATGCCAGGAATGAAGGTTATAAATTGGGTTGATTATGGTTGCTCTGATGAAGATACCTAAGGGTAAGGAATTGTGGTACTAGAATGACCCATAAATATTGTAGTATCTTGATCCTCCTTTTTCTATTGATGTTAATTGGATTCCTCCTGATGCCATCCCTCACAGCTTGATCATAAAATACATTGGAGATTGCGGCCTGAAAGGATAAGTGGAGTACATTCATATCCAACAACTACTTAATCGGCCGAGCAGTAATAGGCGTACTAGGAGGAAATATTTTAGAACTATCAATCATCCGAGCACCCTTGATGAACCTCCTATTGGGATGAGTAAGGCTGATGGAAAGCTCTAGAAGAATAAATTTATATTATTTATTTTGCATATGTTTGTTTTGTAATTCGTATTCATTGGAATGATCTGAAGTTATTTGAGACATTGTTTCCTCTTTATTTAAGGTTGTGGTTGCTATTAATTTTATTGCCTACTAGCTAATCTGTATAATGACTAGTTAATCGTCTTGTTGACTAAATATCCTCATTAATGTTACATGCTTGATTTGTGACTGAATCTTATTGTAATGCCTTAGATTTTACTAATGATATTCTTATATTAAATTTTAAATAGTTTTGTTGAACTAAGTTGTAGCATTAATTATAAGTGAAAACCAAATGTATTAGGAATGTATAGTTATCCCTGTATTTTACCTTAGTCGGGCAAACCTCTTGTGATTGACTTCGAGTCTTACATGAGTCTTTGATAACTTCTTATTCATGATTTGTTGAAGATGAAAAAATATATTAAGTTGTTAACATAAACTTTTCTAATGCTGGAAAGGTCTGGAAATGGATTTTCTGAAGTTGGAAAAGTTCGAAACATAACTTTTCCGAAGTTGGAAAAGTTTGAAATAAATATAGTTTCTGATGTTGGGAAAGTTCAAGAAAATAACTTTTCTGAATTTGGAAAAGTTTGAGAAAATAACCTTCTTATAGTTAGAAAATATTGGAAAGTAATTATTTTGAGGGTAGAAAAGTTGGACTTATTGTTTAGTACCATATCATACTATAAAAACAAAACATAAAATGGAAGTATATTGGAGAGAAACACGCAATTTCATTAACTGGAATAACTAATTACATTGAAAATGAATTTATAGATAATATCTGTGAACATGGTCGGCGTTCCATGGGTTCTTAAACTCTTCGCCTTCTAATGTTTCCAGGGGATATGTTTTTGGTCAGATTTCTACTGAGATATGATAAGGATCGTGCTAGTTGGACAGCAAATTACTGTTTTTCAAAAATAGTTTCTTTAGTAAAATATGTCCTTGCTTCAAGTTGGTCGGCTTGACTTTCCGATTATAGAACCTAGCAGTCTTTTATTGATAGGCATCCATCTGAATCGCAACATCTTCTCGGACTTATTCAAACATGTTCAGATCTAGTTGCCTCATTTTATCACTCTTAGGGGAATCAAAATTTATCACCCCATGAGTTGGCAGCCATATTTTAGTTGGTATTACTGCTTCACTATCGAAAGCAAGCATATATGGAGTCTCTCTATTGATTTTCTTGGTTTAGTCCTGCAATCCCATAGAACGTTGTCGAGTACATTGATCAAATTTCCCTTAACGTCATCGAAGCTCTTCTTCAATCCATAGAAATTTTTTTATTAGTGATCTATGTTTGACCATTGCATTGTGTATCTCTAGGTGCTAAATGTAGTTTCTGAATTTTGGATATGATGTAATACTCTTCAAACTCTTCATTGTCAAACTAAGTGCCATGATTAGTGATAAAAACATATGGAATTCCATATATGTCACACCCCGCGTAATTCTAGCATCGACCGCCACCAAACTATGTCGGGCGTTAACTAAATAAAATATCATTCTCAGCATGTGATAGATATGAGACACACAAAATTAATTCCACAAGATAATAATTAAATATAGCCCAATAAATAATAACAATCAATGCAATATAAAATCCATCAACATGATAGCCTCCAAATAAATCTAATTTCCAATAATTATTAAAATGAGTACAAGAAATCCAACTATAATATTGAACAAAAACTGTATAACTATGGAACCAATTGGCACACCAAATCCATAAACCGAGTCTCAATCAAAATGCAAAGGAAAGAAAACTAAACTAAACTACTAATCATAATGTAAATAAACTCCAGCTGTACCGAACAAGATATATCTCCAATAATCCTGTGCACCTACCCCATCACTAATACCTGAAAAAGGTTAGTCAACGCACAGGGTCAGAGCCCCGAGCATGAAAACACACTACTCTCCTCAATTACCATACTTGAACACAAACATTAGCATTATACATGATAAATATCATAATAATGTATTTTAAATTAGACGAGATATGATTAGGCGCAATAACAATAAATCACTAACTACCCGAAAAAATTCTTATTCAAAAATCCAACCAATATTATTTTAAATAACCAATAGTCCCATGTTGTTAAATTAATTAAATTAACCCAAATTATCATTCTTCACAATTAAGTATTAACCAATGTGGTACTCCTATATAAAATTCTTACTCCAATAATTCACATTATTATAGTGGTCCTCCTTCCTCGGGTGGTACTGCCACCAAAATCCACACTCCCCTCGTCAATAGCCAACTGATCTGTTTAAACTGTCGATTCCCCAATATGACGAGGTTCCACACACGACACGATATAAACACCAGCTGGCCTGTTTAAACTGTCAGCCCCCGCACATTATGTCGCAAATAAATTTTTAATAATCGTTATAATATCTTAGATATTTATTCTCAATTAATTATATTGCTCATTATTTTAAATTTATACACCCCGCCCTTATTACTGATGTGAGATCCTCAAAAACACCCTTAGTCCCATAACTGAGGTGTAACAACCCGCCTAATAAGATACCGGACGATCACTCCAATATTAAATTAAAACAGGAGTCACATATGGATCATCCTTAGCATCACTGTCGAAAATCCATTTAATTACTAATATCCTATTAGGTGGCCGTTAAAAACTTTTACTTAACTATTCTTATTAATGAATAAATTACAACATCCACAATTAAATGCGTAATGAACTGAAATGAAAATGAAAGGAACTAAAATAACCGAACACTCGGTCCAAATATACAACCATATCGAATGCTGTACTGAAAGAATAAATAAATTCAATTAAGCTATTGGCTCGAAAGTTTATACAATATCTCCTATCTAGAGTACAAGGAAGGAAACGTCTACCGATAACCTGCAAGCATCCACAGCTGCTGCAGCAGACGTCTGACTCGAAAGAATTTCCATCCAGGCGTCCCTTTGTCTGGACACCTATGTATATATATAATATAACAAGAAAAGAGAAGTAGATAAACGGGTCAGAGCCCCGAATTTTGAAAATATTTTGCAAGTGCATAAATGCCTTATTATTTTGAAAAAGGTTTTATCTCATATTTAAGGTTGGTATCGCACTCCCATGAGATACCCCTCACCTCTCCGCTAATAGTGCACTCCTAGCGCATCTATCTAGAACATTCTAGTCAAGCTATCATGCTAAACTAGTCTAATACCCAACCACTATCTAACCTAGATAGTCAAACAGATGTACTAAGGGATAAACTTCACTCTAATCTCGACGCTATGCCATGTTCGTGCGTGGGGTGTCTCGCGAAGCGAAATCCAAACAAGGAACCCCCCCTATACACTACTATGCAGCACGGTCGATCGTCGAGATCCGCCAGTCCCTCAGTACAGAAAGATATATATAATATATATACCATAAACATTTAATAATATTAGAGCACTGAGGATTAAACTTCTCCCCAGTCTCAACACAATGCCATATTCGTGCGTGGGGTGTCTCGCGAAGCGAAATCCAAACAAGGAACCCCCCCGATACACTACTATGCAGCACGGTCGATCGTCGGGATCCATTAGACCCTCGGCACTCGATTTATATATATACGTACATCTACAATATACATCCGGATAATATCTCCCGGACTGAGGATTACTTGATACATATAGTATTTATAAATACTTATCCTTTTCATTTCAAAAACTTCCATTTCCCTACTCATATCCAGGAAATGTAATTTATAGAAGCCAATTCATTATCATGAATTGCTTTAACAAATCATATTCTTTTTGAAAGCCAATTTTATTAACATAAAAAAAATGCTTTTCCTTTATCAATTATCCCATTTCCCTTTTTATACTCAGGAAATGTATTCAAAGACATTTTCATTATTATAAAAATGCTTTGATCATAACATATGCTTCCACATCCCTTCTTCCATCCGGGAGGTGTTACCGAAGCCAAATAATATAACCCATTTCCCTTCCTATATCCAGGAAATGTAATTAAAGAAAATCCATTATTATGAACTGCTTTAATAAACGCGTTCTAAGACCGCCCGTCCGGATTTCTCCACTGTGCGCTCCCCTAAATGGCTATCATCTTCCAGGGCCTCCAAGACAACCTGGGATCCTATATCGAAAGACGTCGGGAAGCGATAATCCACCCCAAAACCTTTAGGGTTTGTTTATACCAAACTACGGTATGAGATATTTATGCAAAAAGATAAATAAAGTAAGTAAACACTTGCCTCGTGGATAAAATCCGACGACCTCGAGTCGAATCCGGCGGAGTTGGCCCGAGATCTCCCATTTCTTCTCCTCTTTCTCGTTCCTCTCTCTCTTCTCTCTCTTTTCTTTCTTTCTTTCTCTTTTCTTTCCCTCTCTTCCTCCTTTTATAAGGAGAAAAGGGTTTTAAACCCTTAAAACCCAAAAACGACTCGTCTACCCAATTACGAGTTACTTTTACCTCTAAAATTACCCGAAACTCATTTTCGACAATCGGACACTCTTTTCCGACTATCTCGGCCATTCCGAGAATTATGGTGCAGTCAAAATTCCCATCCGAGGTACTTGACCGCAAATCACTATTCCAACCCAAAATAATTAAATGCGGGTTTTCCAATTAAAAATCTTACCTCGTGTCGCTTTACTCAACGACGGCATATAATTAAAATATTTCGACCTATATAGTCCCAAAAATAATTACAGCACCCATCGAAAATCATTCAATCCTCGAAAATCCCAAAATTTACTATTTAAGAAAATTTCCCAAATGCCACTTAATTTAATTATGGAATTTAATTGTCTAAAAAGGACGGGTTGTTACATACTCCCCACCTTACAACGGAATTTCGTCCTCGAAATTCAGGTATAACCTACATCATCTAACTAGGATCACTACAAATCCTAAAACCTCAAGATAAAGATACTAACTCAATGGTTCCCAACCATAAGCTACATGACTACCACGATCGTAAAGTGACTCTAATACGTAACATAATACCCATCATTTATAATGCCCCTTGGCATGGATTTCAATCTTGCGTACTACTCCTATCTTAACTAGGCGGTATACCAAACTACCTTACCAAGGTGCCCATACACCTTCCTAACTTGTGCACATCTGCACATTCGTAGCGAACGTCTGACACGTAACACTCTCTCCCAATAAGGGTCTCCTTTCCTCGGTGTAATACTCACCTATGGGTCCTTCCAACCCGTGAAATTCCAACTCCTAACCTCGGCGCTGCTAACTCAAGCGAACCTACATCCTAACAAGGCTATAATCTATGCGTCACCCTACCTACGCGAAACTAATATAATCCTAAGTATGTCCCTAGTGCCCAAGGCCTCTCTCAACTCCCGACAATTGCTTGGTTTCATGCGTGGGACGTCTCACCAAGGCGAAATCCAAACAAGGAACCCTCCCGTTACACTACTCCCTCGCGTAGTCGGTCATCGAGATATAGCGACCCAAGGCACATAGGCGGGACTTCCTAAATCCTACAAGGCTATCCTATGAACGCATTCCTACTATCTTATCCTTCCGCCCATACAGAAGGAAACCTAATCAATCGAAGTGCCCACTTTTTGTAAAAAGTGTCACGAACATAGTACCCAAAATTTATCTTCTCAAAGTCTGCCTTTTCATTAAGGCTGGTTATTATCCTCAAACAAATTTCTCTAAGTCCAACCTCAACCACCCACTTGTGGCGAGGGGACCACTTTAGTGCTGTTCCATAGCACAATATCTCCATAAGTATATCAACATCATGTGGCTCATAGCCTATAGTGGTTCATCCACACTATAAGACCTTTCCACAAAATCAACATCCTTGCATCCCATAACAGCTCCCCACTCCCGATGCCGTTAAGAGTCATGTGTGGAGTGTCTCGCAAAGCGAAATCCAAACAAGGAACCCCTCCACACATTAACCCTTGACTTCGTTGGTTATGGAGTTCTGTCATTTAAACATGCAACCGGGATATCCCTATCCCCTAATCCAACAAAAAGGTGATCTGAACTCCTATCTCTAACTAAGAGTCATACCACCCTGCGCTCGCACTTATTTTTAAGTCCTTGCGCAAATAATAATGAGCTTTATGTTCAGCTTAACGAAAATCCTGCGGCCTTAATTCATATTTATAAGGTCGCCATAAACCCAAATCACGATAAGGAAACCTCTTCTCACTGAAGTTCCATTAACCCCTAACAATTAAGGTGAACTCAACCTATATCTAGGTGAGACGCCGCAACTACAACCCGTTCCCTCTAGTAACCATGGACACGATAGTCTTGCCATCATTAGCCTGCTATCGCTCCGAAAATACCAATAACATTATATACCCACCATTATACCATACTCGTATAGACATATAGAACGAGTATCCCAAACCAGATATATATATACAATATATCAACGCCCGCCTCTATGGCGAATGAAGGAAAATAAAATTCCGCTATCGCGGAAAAACACACATGATATTACGTTATCGTGACCTCCATAACTCAAATTACACACACGAGTCTAGGGCTAACTAATACCGCGACTTTATCTAGTCACTCCAAATATACATCCTCGATCGAGGTAAATCTCATAACAACATCCTTCTCATTCCGGCTAAATCATGGGGACTCACGATTAAAACTATCCGTAAGGTCCCTTTCGAACCCTCAATTTCAATGAGGAATTCGACTTTAGTACCACTCTCTACTTCAGTGGTACTGCGGTACTCCTAACTACCATTATTCAGTAGTCACCGCCGAAATCCTTAGCAATTGCCACGAGGAGAGTGACCTCTACTAAGGTCCTCATCCCAACCTTCTACTAGTTGCTCCAGCTAAGCCTGACCTCCTGCTGCCATCCATGCTCCGCACACGATTCTCAAACGAGCGCGCAAAAGATTTCTATAATCTCATAATATGGTAGGAGAACGAAATCTCACAATAGAAATCAACAATCCTAGTCCTGAGGCTCTATAACAAATGAGAGCAACGCTGAAAGCGTAGTACGTCCGCACAGATTCCTAAGGACACTAGAACCTGATGCTCTGATACCATCTGTAACAACCCGTCTAATAAGATACCGGGCGATCACTCCATTATTAAATTAAAACAGGAGTCACATATGGATCATCCTTAGCATCACTGTCGAAAATCCATTTAATTACTAATATCCTATTAGGTGGCCGTTAAAAACTTTTACTTAACTATTCTTATTAAGGAATAAATTACAACATCCACAATTAAATGCGTAATGAACTGAAATGAAAATGAAAGGAACTAAAATAACCGAACACTCGGTCCAAATATACAACCATATCGAATGCTGTACTGAAAGAATAAATAAATGCAATTAAGCCATTGGCTCGAAAGTTTATACAATATCTCCTATCTAGAGTACAAGGAAGAAACGTCTACCGATAACCTGCAAGCATCCACAGCTGCTGCAGCAGACGTCTGACTCGAAAGAATTTCCATCCAGGCGTCCCTGTGTCTGAACACCTATGTATATAAATAATATAACAAGAAAGGAGAAGTAGATAAACGAGTCAGAGCCCCGAATTTTGAAAATATTTTGCAAGTGCATAAATGCCTTATTATTTTGAAAAAGGTTTTATCTCATATTTAAGGTTGGTATCGCACTCCCATGAGATACCCCTCACCTCTCCGCTAATAGTGCACTCCTAGCGCATCTATCTAGAACATTCTAGTCAAGCTACCCTGCTAAACTAGTCTAATACCCAACCACTATCTAACCTAGATAGTCAAACAGATGTACTAAGGGCTAAACTTCACTCTAATCTCGACGCTATGCCATGTTCGTGCGTGGGGTGTCTCGCGAAGCGAAATCCAAACAAGGAACCCCCCCGATACACTACTATGCAGCACGGTCGATCATCGAGATCCGCCAGTCCCTTAGTACAGAAAGATATATATAATATATATACCATAAACATTTAATAATATTAGAGCACTAAGGATTAAACTTCTCCCCAGTCTCAACACAATGCCATATTCGTGTGTGGGGTGTCTCGCGAAGCGAAATCCAAACAAGGAACCCCCCCGATAAACTACTATGCAGCACGGTCGATCGTCGGGATCCATTAGACCCTCGGCACTCGATTTATATATATACGTACATCTACAATATACGTCCGGATAATATCTCCCGGACTGAGGATTACTTGATACATATAGTATTTATAAATACTTATCCTTTTCATTTCAAAAACTTCCAATTCCCTTCTCATATCCAGGAAATGTAATTTATAGAAGTCAATTCATTATCATGAATTGCTTTAACAAATCATATACTTTTTGAAAGCCAATTTTATTAACATAAAAAAAATGCTTTTCCTTTATCAATTATCCCATTTCCCTTTTTATACTCAGGAAATGTATTCAAAGACATTTTCATTATTATAAAAATGCTTTGATCATAACATATGCTTCCACATCCCTTCTTCCATCCGGGAGGTGTTACCGAAGACAAATAATATAACCCATTTCCCTTCCTATATCCAGGAAATGTAATTAAAGCAAATCCATTATTATGAACTGCTTTAATAAACGCGTTCTAAGACCGCCCGTCCGGATTTCTCCACTGTGCGCGCCCCTAAATGGCTATCATCTTCCAGGGCCTCCAAGACAACCTGGGATCCTATATCGAAAGACGTCGGGAAGCGACCATGTGCCTGCAGGATAGTCAAGACCACACCCGGAATCTCCTAACCAGCGCATAAAATATAACAACAAACGCTCACATGGCCTATAGGACTATATCCACCCTGCATCATTAGTCAGGGGGCTTCACCATACGAACGCAACTTCCCTTATGATAGCGATTTAGAGAGGTGTGTATCCTCATTTTTATTATTTATGAAAATCATTTGTCTTTCCATTTTGAAAACATTTATATATTATTTTCAAAATCATTTTCATCATATCATATATACTTTAATCACCTAGTATATACATTTACCATATATTCATCCTTGAATATACATAAATGGCCATATTTGCCAACTATATATAGCGATGACCATTAATCCCAAAGATTCCCTCGAGGAATCATAATCATGCTTTCATATAAGCATGATACTAAACCCAAAGTATTTCCTTACTTCGTTCAATACTAATTACCTCAATCATCTCTTAAAGGTTTATTTATCCTCAAAACCCTTATTTAGGAATCCCCATAAAAATCCCAAATGGTAATTCAACTCCCCATACTCTTAAAGGGAGAAAACTAGAAATTCTGGCCTAAGCGAATCGATTCTCCCCTTTAGCGAATCGATTCGGTTCCCAATTCGAATCGATTCGGAAAGTATTCTGCAAACAGGTCTGTAAATGGCGAATCGATTCGGTCTATACCCGAATCGATTCGGCCCATTGCAGAAACCCAATTCCCCCTTAGGCGAATCGATTCGGCTTGTACCCGAATCGATTCGGCCTGTTCGAGGGTCACAGTTTGGGCGATTTCTCAAACTCCAAAATACCCAAAAATCAATCCAAATTCATTTTCATGGTTTCTACTCTACACCAAAAATCATTCCAAACATGTACACAATAATTTCTAGCCTTTATTTTTCCAATTCCCGATTTGATTTCCGAGTTGGTACTTTCAACCCGGAGCTGTCATCTTATAAAAATCATATCAAATCGTAGATAAATCATAAAAATACGCGGTCAGCGCCCACGTGACCGTATCAAAAATATCTACAACTTTCGTGTTTTGGCCGAAAGCTAAATCAATTAGTTTCCTGGCCAAAAATGCCCCCTAAGGTGACGGGTTACTATTCATCGTCTCTTCCGAGACGATTTCGGCCATTAAAGCTTCTCCCAAGCTTTTGTCGCCTCACCCAACGTCCTACAACCTCAACCAACTGCAACTACACATATATTAAGGGTTCTAAACATCCTAGAACCCCAAACCACCAATTAATTTAGATTAAAACCTAAGTTCCACAAAATTGAAATATTATTGGGGTTTAATTGTTTTAACTCCCCAAAACCCGTTTTATCCACGATAACCCACCCCAAAACCATTAGGGTTTGTTTATACCCAACTACGGTATGAGATATTTATGCAAAAAGATAAATAAAGCAAGTAAACACTTGTCTCGTGGATAAAATCCACGACCTCGAGTCGAATCCGGCGGAGTTGGCCCGAGATCTCCCATTTCTTCTCCTCTTTCTCCTTCCTCTCTCTCTTCTCTCCCTTTTCTTTCTTTCTTTATCTTTTCTTTCCCTCTCTTCCTCCTTTTATAAGGAGAAAAGGTTTTTAAACCTTTAAACCCAAAAACGACTCGTCTACCCAATTACGAGTTACTTTTACCTCTAAAATTACCCGAAACTCATTTTCGACAATCGGACACTCTTTTCCGACTATCTCGGCCATTCCGAGAATTATGGTGCAGTCGAAATTCCCATCCGAGGTACTTGACCGCAAATCACTATTCCAACCCAAAATAATTAAATGCGGGTTTTCCAATTAAAAATCTTACCTCGTGTCGCTTTACTCAACGACGACATATAATTAAAATATTTCGACCTATATAGTCCCAAAAATAATTACAGCACCCATCGAAAATCATTCAATCCTCGAAAATCCCAAAATTTACTATTTAGGAAAATTCCCCAAATGCCACTTAATTTAATTATGGAATTTAATTGTCTAAAAAGGACGGGTTGTTACATGAGGATCCCCAACACATAACTACAACCTATTTTAATTATAGGATGAATATCTTATTATAACTCCTCATAGTCTTATACCCAGGCTAGCAAATCGAGGACACGACATAAAAATCAGCCCCACCCCGGAATCACCAATCCGCTAAAAACTACACTCACTAGTCCCATACTTGGAAAGCGTAAATCACAACTAAGGCCTAACCACTAGTCCCATACCTAGTAAGCATCCTAAAATATAGGTGAGAGCATACTACCAATATCCCATCGTACATGCGATGATAAATATCAATGTCAATTAGTCATATAATCCAACAGCACATGTAAACAATATCAGAAATTTATTCGTGATGGCACAAGTTAATTTAATTTAATTAATCATTATAGATTAATCAAAATATAAGATTCATGAAGCATACCAAAATTGTCCACTTTTATAAACTACATAATTTTTGTGCATATATACACGTCCAGTTTTCAATTAAAAATAACCCCCACAAATTCTGCATGCAATCCTACACACATAATAATTAAAACCCACTAGTCTCTCCTATGCATCCAAGGGTTTCAAGTCTTATTCCATATTAACATTTTTCATCAAAATAGTACCAAATTTATTTTTCACTTTTTCTAATTTAGTTGCTAATTTATTTTCATAAAAACATGTCATTAAGGCTGTAGGCGACAATTAAAATGCATAATAATAAAGGAAGAGAATAGAGTATCCATGACATAATAAAAGTTGATTGAGAATTTTGATTTCAAAGATGTTCTTCTAAAAAAGTTGACAAAGATCTATTCTTGACGCGTCTTACGAAAACCCAGTTAACCTTGACAAAATATGAGTTGAAAGTTATGTAAAATGGGATTAGGGTTTAGAGGTTGAAGAAGATGCAAAAGAGGAGAGGCTTATTCTCTAAGAATTAATGAAGATATTTTTAAAATGTCCTAGCCCCGAGTTGGGTTTATACCAAAATAAATAAGAGTTTGATTAGTAAAAGCATTCCAAGCAAACATGATTGTTTTACATAACAGACTGGGGAACCAATTCGACCAAAACCATGGGTTTGGTTCGGTCATGGAAAAATAAAATAAATTTTGATTTAAATTCGCACTTTAAATCCTATTTTAATTTCTATTAAAATACAAATTTTCAATATTAAAACGCAATATTTTAAATTACTAAAAAATTGATAAATTCCAAAATTTTCTTTTACCAAAAAATTTCTGAATTAATTTAAATAATACCGTTTAAATTTACGTGGTGTTATAATAGCGACATATGATTTTCTTCCATATGAACCGAACCACTCTTTAATAATTCATATCGATTGTAATAACCCGCCCTTTTGAAGAGGATTAAATTCCATAATTAAGTATAGTTTGGAATTTAGAGAATTTCTCGAAATAGTAATTTTTGGAATTTTCAAGTATTTAATGATTTTCGATGGGTATCGTAATTTCTTTTGGGACTATATAGGTCGAAGTAATTTAATTATATGTCGCCGTGGAGTATTGCGACAAAAGAGGTAAGATTTTGAGTAGAATACCGCATTTAATTATTTTGGGTTAGAATAGTGATTTGCGGTCGAGTACCTCAGATGGAAATTTGGACTGCGCCATGAGTCTCGGAATGTCCAAGATAGTCGGAAAAGAGTGTCCGATTGTCGAAATTGGGTTCCGAGTAATTTTGGAGTTAAATAGGCTCGTAATTAGGTAAACGAGTCGTTTTTGGGTTTTAAAGTGGTTAAACCCTTTTCTCCTTATAAAAGGAGGGAGAGGGGGAGAAAAGAGAAGAGAAAAGAGAAAGAAGAGAGGGAAGAGAGAGAGAGGAAAGAAAAGAGGAAAAAGGGGGAGATTCCGGCCAGCCTCCGCGAGATTCGGCTCGAGGACGTCAGATTTTATCCACGAGGCAAGTGTTTACTTGCTTTATTTGTTTTTAAGCATAAATATCTCATATCATTGTTGGTATAACAAACCCTAATGATTTTGGGTTGGGTATTCGTGGATAAAATGGGTTTTTGGGAGTTAAAACGAATAAACCCCTAAAAATGGTAAATTGGAGAAACTTAGGTTTTAATTGAAATTAATTGGTGATTCCAGGTTCTAGGATGTTTAGAACCCGTATTATAGATGTATTTGTAGTTGGTTGAAGTTGTAGGCCGTTGGGTGAGGAGATGGAAGCTTGGGGAAAGCTTCCATGGCCGAAACAGCTTCTCGGAGAAGAAGCTGCCCGACTTGATCGATCGATCGATCATCAGGGATCGATCAATCGAAGCCATCGATCGATCGACAGCCATGGGTCGATCGATCGACCCCTGCAGAAAGTTGACAATTTCTCTACGATGATTTGGATGGGATAGATTCCATTTCATCTTACTTTTAGTTTAATTAGGTGATAACCTAGAGGACCTTTTAGGATTTTATGGTCCATAAATTAAGGCAATTTAGGAGGGTAAAGTAAGGGTTTTTAGTATATAACCCTTAATTTATATTTTCGAGGAAAATAGAATAATTGTAGAAATTGATGGATTAGGGTTCCTAAATTATATTGGGGACTTTTAAATGATTAATTGGACTAGGTATAGTTTTGGGGGTTCAAGGAAATGAAATCCTTAACTCGTTGAATTTAAGGTTGTTCGGGTGAGATAAATCCCGAGGATATTTCTCTTAGGCATAGAGGCCTATATAATTATGTTTATAGAAAGCATAATTATATCGATTATCATTAAGTGTATCCTAGGAGATAATTAGGATAAACTGGGAATATAGGTATGTGTTGATTTCACTTAGAGTGAAGGGCATCATTGGAGATATCCAATAAATCCTTAGATGGGATTGAGGTATATAGTGATTATTAAATTAAGAAATATTTGGGTTTAGTATCATGTTTATATGAATGCATGATTATGATTCCTGGAGGGAATCTTTGGGATTATTGGTCATCGCTAGATGCTATAGGCCACTATGGCCGTTTATATATATTCTAGGAAGAATATATAGGATATGTATATACCGTGTGATTTAGGTATATATATATGTTATGATGGAAATGATTTTGAAAATATAAAAATGAATACTTTTAAAATGGAAAGAAAAATGATTTTCATAATTGATAAAATATGGATTACACACCTCTCTAAATCACTATCATAAGGGAAGTTGCGTTCGTATGGTGAAGCCCCCTGTCTAATGAATGTATGGTGGATATAGTCCTATAGGCCATGTGAGCGTTTGTTGATATATATTTTTCTGCCCTGGTTAGGAGATTCCGGGTGTGGTCTTGACTATCCCCCCGGCACATGGCCGCTTCCCGACGTCTTGCGTTGTAGGATCCCAGGTTGTCTTATGATAGGCCCTGGAAGATGATAGCCATTTAGGGGTGCGCACAGTGGAGAAATCCGGACGGGCGGTCTTAGAACGCGTTATATTAAAGCAATTCATGATAATGGATTGACTTTAATTACATTTCCTGGATATAGGAATGGAAATGGGATAAAGGTTTGGCTTCGGTAACACTTCTCGGATGGAAGAAGGGATGTGGAAGCATATGATATGATCAAAGCATTTTTATGATAATGAAAATGGCTTTGAATACATTTCCTGAGTATAAAAAGGGAAATGGGATGATTTAAAAAGGTAAAGCATTTTTATGATAATAAAACTGGCTTTAAAAAGAGTTATGATTTGTTAAAGCAATTCATGATAATGAATTGGCTTTAAAATACATTTCCGGGATATGAGAAGGGAAATGGAACGTTTTGAGATAAAAATGATAAGTACTGATAAATACTTTGTATATGGATTCTCATTCTGGGAGATTGATCTGGATGGTTATGGTAAAGTGTGGATATGTATATATATATGGATAAATCGAGTACCTAGGGTCTAATGGATCCCGATGATTGACCTTGCCGCGTAGTAGTGTATCGGGGGGGTTCCTTGTTTGGATTTCGCTTTGCGAGACACCCCACGCACGAATATGGCTTTGTGTTGAGACTGGGGAGAAGTTTAATCCTTAGTGTTCTAATATTATAAATGTTTATGGTATATATATATTTATATATATATCTTTCTGTACTAAGGGACTAACGGATCTCGACGATCGACTTTGCCGCGTAGTAGTGTATCGGGGGGGTTCCTTGTTTGGATTTCGCTTTGCGAGACACCCCACGCACAAATATGGCATTGTGTTGAGACTGGGAAGAAGTTTAATCCTTAGTTCTCTAATATTATAAATGTTTATGGTATATATATATTTATATATATCTTTCTGTACTAAGGGACTGGCGGATCTCGACGATCGACCGTGCCGCGTAGTAGTGTATTGGGGGGGTTCCTTGTTTGGATTTCGCTTTGCGAGAGACCTCACGCACGAACATGGCTTAGCATTGAGACTGGGGTGAAGTTTAGCCCTTAGTACATTGCTTGGACTATCTAGGATTGATAGTGGGTTTGGGATAGACTAGTTTAGCAGGATAGCTTGACTAGGATGTCTAGAGGGATGCGCTAGGAGTTCACTGTTAGTGGAGAGGTGAGGGGTATCTCATGGGAGTGCGATACCAATTTAAATATGAGATAAAACCATTTTTCTAAAAATAAAGCATTTATGCACTTGCTAAATATTTTCAAAACTCGGGCTCTGACCCGTTTATCTACTCTCCTTTCTTTCTATATTATATATATACTTAGGTGTCCAGACACAGGGAAGCCTGGATGGCACTTCCTTCGAGTCAGACGTCAGCTGCAGCAGCTGTGGATGCGTGCAGGTTTTTGATAGCCGCTTCCATTCTTGTACTCTAGATAGGAGGTACTGTATAAATATTCGGGCCAATGGTCCAATTGCATTTAGTTATTCTTTCAGTACATCATTCGATATGGTTGTATTATTTTGACCGAGTGTTCGGTTAGTTGATTTCATTTCAGTTTCATTTCTGCAAAACTGTGTGGATGTTTTATTTATTGTTGTTATAAAGAGTAGTAAAGTTAAAATTTTGACACCGGCCTAATAGGTTATTAGTAATTAAATGGATTTTCGACAGTGATGCTAAGAATGATCTATATGAGACTCCTGTTTTAATTTAATATTGGAGTGATCGCCCGGTATCTTATTAGGCGGGGTGTCACAGATGGTATCAGAGCATCAGGTTCTAGTGTCCTTAGGAATCTGTACGGACGTACTACGCTTTCAGCGTTGCTCTCGATTTGTTATAGAGCCCCAGGATTAGGATTGTTGATTTCTCTTGTGAGATTTCGTTCTCCTGCCATGTTACAAGATTTTAGAAATCTTTTACGCACTCATTATGAATCATGTGTGGAGCTCGGAGGGCAGCAGGAGTTGGAGCTTAGCTGGGGAAGTTGGTAGAAGTTGGGGACGAGGACCTTTGTAGAGGCCACTCTCCTTATGGCAAGTATTAAGGATTGTTGCAACGACTACTAAAGTATAGTAGTTATGAGCAACCAAGTACTACTGTGGTAGAAAGTGGTACTTAAGATTGAATTACCTCGTGGAGATAAGGGTTCGAAAGGGATCTTACGGATAGTTCTAACCGTGAGTCCCCATGAATCAGCAGGATGAGAAGAATGCTGTTTTGGGAATTATTCGACTAAGGTTCAGCCAGAGGCCGACGGTGAATAAAGAGTATTATGGCGAACTGAACCTTGTACCTAAGTAAGTTAGGTGCAATGAATATTGAGTCATTTCCAAGAAGGATGGGCTAGCTAAAGAATGGGTATGTTCGAGGACCCCGTGGTTGGACATCCACTCGGGGAATTTGTTAAAATGAAGTTGTTGTTATGAGTTGTACCTCAATCGAGGAGGTGTATTTGGAGTGACTAGATAAAGTCACGGTATTAGTTAGCCCTAGACTCGTGTGTGTAATTTGAGTTATGGCGGTCTCGATAACATTATATCATACATGCCTATGTGTTGTCCTCAATAGCGAAGTTTTATTTTCCTTCAATCTCCATAAAGGCGGGTGTTGATATATTGTGTATATACATATATATATCTGGTTTGGGATACTCGTTCTATATGTTTATACGAGTATGTTATTATGATGTGTATAATGCATTATGGTGTATTTTCGGAGCGACAGCAGGCTAAAAATGACAAGTCTATCGTGTCCATGGTTCCTGGAGGGAACAGGTTATGGTTGCGGTGTCTCACCGAGATATAGGTTGAGTTCACCTTATTTGTTATGGGATACGAAACTTCAATAAGTAGGGGTTTCATTATCGTGATTTGGGTTTATGGCGACCTTATGTATATGATTTAAGGCCGCGGGATTTGTGTTGAGCTATAAGATTAAGCTCATTACTATTTGCGCAAGGACTTGAAAATGAGTGCGAGCGCAGGGTGGTATGACTCTTAGTTAGAGATAGGAGTTCAGACCATTTTTGTTGGATTAGGGGATAGGGATATCCCGGTTGCATGTTTAAATAACGGAACTCCATAACCAACGAAGTCAAGGGTTAATGTGTGGAGGGGTTCCTTGTTTGGATTTGGCTTTGCGAGACACTCCACACATGACTCTTAACGGCGTCGGGAGCGAGAAGCTGTTATAGGATGAAAGGATGTTGGTTTTGTGCAAAGGTATTATAGTGTGGATGAACCACTATAGGCTGTGAGCCACATGATGTTGATATACATATGGAAATATTGTTCTATGGAAAAGCACTAAAGTGGTCCCCTCGCCACAAGTGGGTGGGTGAGGTTGGACTTGGAGAAATTGGTTTGAGGATAATAACCAGCCTTAATGAAAAGGAATATTTTGAGAAGATAAATTTTGGGTATTATGTTCGTGACACTTTCTACAGAAAGTGGGCACTTCGATTGATTAGGTTTCCTTCTGTATGGGCGGAAGGATAAGATAGTAGGAATGCGTTCATAAGTTAGCCTAGTAGGATTTAGGACGTCCCGCTTATGTGCCTTGGTTCGCTATATCTCGATGATCGACTACGCGAGGGAGTAGTGTAACGGGAGGGTTCCTTGTTTGGATTTCGCCTTGGCGAGACGTCCCACGCATGAAACCAAGCAATTGTCGGGAGTTGAGAGAGGCCTTGGGCACTAGGGACATACTTAGGATTATAGTAGTTTCGCGTATGTAGATATCGCATAGACTTTAGTATTATTTAGGACGTAAGTTCCTTAATGTTAGTGGCACCGAGATTAGGAGAATTGATTTCGCGGGTTGGAAGAACCCATAGGTGAGTATTACACCGAGGAAAGGAGACCCTTATTGGGAAAGAGTGTTACGTGTCAGACGTTCACTATGGATGTGCAGATGTGCACAAGTTGGAAAGGGGTATGGGCACCTTGGTAAGATGGTTTTATATACTGCCTGGAATAGAATGGGCGTAGTATATAAGGTTGAAATTCAAGCCGATAGGCATTATATATGATGGGTATTATGTGACGTATAAGAGTCACTTTACGATCGTGGTAGTCGTGTAGCTCATGGTTGGGAACCATTGAGTTAGTATCTTTCCCTTGAAGTTTAGGATTTGTAGTGATCCTAGATATATCTGAATTTCGAGGACGAAATTCCATTGTAAGGGGGGGGGGGGGGGGGGGGGGGGGGGAGTATGTAATAACCCGCCCTTTTGAAGAGGATTAAATTCCATAATTAAGTATAATTTGGAATTTGGAGAATTTCTCGAAATAGTAATTTTTGGGATTTTTGAGGATTTAATGATTTTCGATGGGTATCGTAATTTCTTTTGGGACTATATAGGTCGAAGTAATTAAATTATATGTCGCCGTGGAGTATTGCGACAAAAGAGGTAAGATTTTGAGTAGAATACCGCATTTAATTATTTTGGGTTAGAATAGTGATTTGCGTTCAAGTACCTCGGATGGAAATTTCGACTGCGCCATGAGTCTCGAAATGTCCGAGATAGTCGAAAAAGAGTGTCCGATTGTCGAAATTGGGTTCCGGGTAATTTTGGAGTTAAATAGGTTCGTAATTGGGTAAACGAGTCGTTTTTGGGTTTTAAAGGGGTTAAACCCTTTTCTCCTTATAAAAAGAAGGGAGAGGGGGAGAAAAGAGAAGAGAAAAGAGAAAGAAGAGAGGGAAGAGAGAGAGAGGGAAGAAAAGAGGAAAAAGGGGGAGATTCCGGCCAGCCTCCGCGGGATTCGGCTCGAGGACGTCGAATTTTATCCACGAGGCAAGTGTTTACTTGCTTTATTTGTTTTTAAGCATAAATATCTCATATCATTGTTGGTATAACAAACCCTAATGATTTTGGGTTGGGTATTCGTGGATAAAACGGGTTTTTGGGAGTTAAAACGAATAAACCCCTAAAAATGGTAAAATGGAGAAACTTAGGTTTTAATTGTAATTAATTGGTGATTCCGGTTTCTAGGATGTTTCGAACCCGTATTATAGATGTATTTGTAGTTGGTTGAAGTTGTAGGCCGTTGGGTGAGGAGATGGAAGCTTGGGGGAAGCTTCCATGGCCGAAACAGCTTCTCGGAGAAGAAGTTGCCCGACTTGATCGATCGATCGATCATAAGGGATCGATCGATTGAAGCCATCGATCAATCGACGGCCATGGGTCGATCAATCGACCCCTGCTGAAAGTTGACAATTTCTCTACGATGATTTGGATGGGATAGATTCCATTTCATCTTGCTTTGAGGTTAATTAGGTGATAACCTAGAGGACCTTTTAGAATTTTATGGTCCATAAATTAAGGCAATTTAGGAGGGTAAAGTAAGGATTTTTAGTATATAACCCTTAATTTATATTTTCAAGGAAAATAGAATAATTGTAGAAATTGATGGATTAGGGTTACTAAATTATATTGGGGACTTCTAAATGATTAATTGGACTAGGTATAGTCTTGGGGGTTCAAGGAAATGAAATCCTTAACTCGTTGAATTTAAGGGTTGTTCGGGTGAGATAAATCCCGAGGATTTTTCTCGTAGGCATAGAGGCCTATATAATTATGTTTATAGAAAGCATAATTATATCGATTATCGTTAAGTGTATCCTAGGAGATAATTAGGATAAACTGGGAATATAGGTATGTGTTGATTTCACTTAGACTGAAGGGTATCATTGGAGATATCCAATAAATCCTTAGATGGGATTGAGGTATATAGAGATTATTAAATTAAGAAATATTTGGGTTTAGTATCATGCTTATATGAATGCATGATTATGATTCCTAGAGGGAATCTTTGGGATTATTGGTCGTCGCTAGAAGCTATAGGACACTATAGCCATTTATATATATTCTAGGAAGAATATATAGGATATGTATATACTGTGTGATTTAGGTATATATATATGTTATGATGGAAATGATTTTGAAAATATAAAAATGAATATTTTCAAAATGGAAAGAAAAATGATTTTCATAATTGATAAAATATGGATTACACACCTCTCAAAATCGCTATCATAAGGGAAGTTGCGTTCGTATGGTAAAGCCCCCTGGCTAATGAATGCAGGGTGGATATAGTCCTATAGGCCATGTGAGCGTTTGTTGATATATATTTTTCTGCGCTGGTTAGGGGATTCCGGGTGTGGTCTTGACTATCCCGTAGGCACATGTCCGCTTCCCGACGTCTTGCGATGTAGGATACCAGGTTGTCTTATGATAGGCCCTGGAAGATGATAGCCATTTAGGGGCGCGCACAGTGGAGAAATCCGGACGGGCGGTCTTAGAACGCGTTATATTAAAGCAATTCATGATAATGGATTGGCTTTAATTACATTTCCTGGATATAGGAAGGGAAATGGGATAAAGGTTAGGCTTCGGTAACACTTCCCAGATGGAACAAGGGATGTGGAAGCATATGATATGATCAAAGCATTTTTATGATAATGAAAATGTCTTTGAATACATTTCCTGAGTATAAAAAGGGAAATGGGATGATTTAAAAAGGTAAAGCATTTTTATGATAATAAAACTGGCTTTAAAAAGAGATATGATTTGTTAAAGCAATTCATGATAATGAATTGGCTTTTAAATACATTTCCTGGATATGAGAAGGGAAATGGAAGGTTTTGAGATAAAAATGATAAGTATTGATAAATACTTTGTATATGGATTCTCATTCCGGGAGATAGATCCGGATGGTTATGGTAAAGTATGGATATGTATATATATATGGATAAATCGAGTACCGAGGGTCTAATGGATCCCAATGATCGACCTTGCCGCGTAGTAGTGTATCGGGGGGTTCCTTGTTTGGATTTCTCTTTGCGAGACACCCCACGCACGAATATGGCATTGTGTTGAGACTGGGGAGAAGTTTAATCCTTAGTGCTCTAATATTATAAATGTTTATGGTATATATATATATTTATATATATCTTTCGGTACTAAGGGACTGGCGGATCTCGACGATCGACCGTGCCGCGTAGTAGTGTATTGAGGGGTTCCTTGTTTGGATTTCGCTTTGCGAGACACCCCATGCACGAACATGGCATAGCGTTGAGACTGGGGTGAAGTTTAGCCCTTAGTACATTTCTTGGACTATCTAGGATTGATTGTGGGTTTGGGATAGACTAGTTTAGTAGGATAGCTTGACTAGGATGTCTAGAGGGATGCATTAGGAGTGCACTGTTAGTGGAGAGGCGAGGGGTATCTTATGGGAGTGCGATACCAATTTAAATATGAGATAAAACTATTTTTCTAAAAATAAAGCATTTATGCACTTGCTAAATATTTTCAAAAATCGGGCTCTGACCCGTTTATCTACTCTCCTTTCTTTCTATATTATATATATACATAGGTGTCCAGACACAGGGACGCCTGGATGGCACTTCCTTCGAGTCAGACGCCAGCTGCAGCAGCTGTGGATGCGTGCCGGTTTTTGATAGCCGCTCCCATTCTTTTACTCTAGATAGGAGGTACTGTATAAATATTCGGGCCAATGGTCTAATTGCATTTAGTTATTCTTTCAGTACAACATTCGATATAGTTGTATTATTTTGACCGAGTGTTCGGTTAGTTGATTTCATTTCAGTTTCATTTCCGCAAAACTGTGTGGATGCTTTATTTATTGTTGTTATAAAGAGTAGTAAAGTTAAAATTTTAACACCGGCCTAATAGGTTTTTGGTGATTAAATGGATTTTCGACAGTGATGCTAAGAATGATCCATATGAGACTACTATTTTAATTTAATATTGGAGTGATCGCCCGGTATCTTATTAGGCGGGGTGTGACATCAATCAAGGGCTCACCCTCCACCGATTTAGTGAAGTTATCCACTATAATGACTAAGTACTTAAACCTTCCTTTGGTGGCCGGTAATGTTTAGACCAAGTCTATTCCCCAATTGGTAAAAGTACATAGAGAAGTAATAGGAGTTAGGTAAGCTCCTGGTTTTTAGTGAATGGAAGAAAAACTTTGGCATGTGTCGCACCTCTTGGAAAGGAAACACCGTCTACTTTCATTGTTGGCCAATAATAGCCTTGCATGGCTATCCTTTGTACCAAAGATCTTCCAGCTGAGTTGGCAGCACATGAACGTTCATGGACCTCTTTAATCAAATCATCTACTTCAATTTTATGGACACAATGATGTAAAGAGACTATGTAGCCCCTTATGTATATAATACCTTTTTACATGATGTAGCTGACTACCTTATATCTCAATTAACTTACTTCCCTTTGGTCGATTTCTAACAGTCATTTATCACTGTATTATCTAATTGGATCTATCCAACATTGTACCAATTCTATAAAAATGATGTTGATTGCTTCCACATCAATACTCCTACTGGTGAGAATCTTTACCATAATGGTTCTTTTGACATCCATTAGACTTGCTAAGGCTATCCAAGTAAGAGCATCTACTCGGGCATTAATCGTCATTGGAATTGAAACCATTTTGACTATGAGAAATGAGGCGATTACTTCCTGGGACTTATTCAAGTGTCTTATCATTATTTCTCCCTTAAATCCGTAAATATGAAGTAACTGAAGAATAATAAGTTAAGAATCACTATACACTATTACCTGCTCGGCACCTAGTGATGAGGCTATCTTTAGACTAGTAATCAATGCTTCATATTTGGCTTCATTGTTGTAGGCCTGATATTGGAATATCAAGCCATACTCTACATCCAAATCATCTGGAGTATTGATAATGAGTCCATCTCCACTACCAATAGTGCATGAAGATCCATCTAAGAATAATTTCCAAACTGGGACATCACTGTTGAAGTCTTCGGCAGCCCGTAATCCATATTTCAAAACCTTCTTGGTTTGTTCAGCTAGTCACAAAGATTTTTGTTGAATATATGATGATTCTGGTTGGTTGTCAACCATCTCAATTTTCTTTTGAGCTTAGCAATCTTCCGAAGAAGTCTTCTCAGCAGGAAAACTTAGCTTGTTTGGTACCTCAGCATAAGTGAATTCTATTATAAAATCCACCACTGGTTGTCGTCTTAATGAGGTTCTTACCTCATAAATAATTTCATATTATCCAAGTTCAACTTCCCAAGATATTATACTTCCTGACCTTTCAGTCTTATGCAAAGCTTATCACAGAGGTAAGTCAATGTAAATTATTATGGTATGAGCCTAAAACTATGGTCTCATTCTTTTAGACGCTTTAATGAGTGCTAATGCCAACTTCTCCAAGGGTGAATACCCGATATCTACTCCTCTGAACACTATAATGGTATAATACACTTGATTTTGAACATATTACTCTAATCGAATGAAGGCTGAACTAACACCAAACTCTGAAATAGCCAAATATAAGTACAATTTCTTGCCCAAAATTGGACAGGAGAGTAGTGAGGGAGATTCCAATTACTTCTTCAAGTCCAAAAAACACTTTTCACATTCATCGTTCCATTCAAAGGTCTTTTTATGCACCTTAAATAATGGAATACATTTGTTTGTGGCTCGAGAAATAAAGCGATTTAGAGCTATTACTCTTCCTGTTAGCTTTTGCACATCCTTCTTACCGGTTGGGGATTGCATCTTCAATAAAGCCTTTATTTTATCAGGGCTGACTTTAAATTCCATTTTGATTTATAATATACCCTAAGAACATAGCTTCATGTACTCCCAATACACATATGGTCAAAAATAGTTTCATTTAATGTTTTTCCAACATGGTCAAATGTTTGGGAAAAATTAGCAATATGTTCGAAAACAAACTTGCTTTTGGTGAGCATATCATCTACATATACTTCCATGTTCTTACCAACTTGGTCCTAAAAGACTTTTTTTATGAATATTTGATACATTGCTCCTGCTTTCATACCAATTTGGTCCTCTGGATTCATCTAAATTTTATTATAACCTTAATAAGCATCCATAAATATGAGTAGCTCATAACCTATCATTACATCTACCAATTGATCAATACATGGTAAAGGAAATTGATCTTTTGGGCATGCTTTGTTGAGGTCAGTGAAATCTACACAAATTTACCATATGCTGTTCTTTTTCTTGACCATTACCACATTGGCAAAACCAAGTAGGATATTAACATCCTTTATAAATAATTACTTTTGTAAATCTTCCACTTCTTCTTGGATCGCAATATTCTTCTCGGGGCTAAAAACTCTAAGCTTTGTTTTGATTGGTCTGGCAGTTATGTACATGTTGAGTTCATGGGATCAATCGATGGCATATCATCATGATTCCAGGAGAACACATTCTTCTTATCTCTTGGGATTGTAATTAGTTCATGTTTGAGACATGGTGTTAGTCTTTAGAAAATATGGGTGGTCCTTTCTTGTTTCTTATCGTCAAGCACAATAGTTTATGTTTCTTCCATAACCTTCCCCTTTACCAAGACCTACTCTTTGTAGGGATCCAAAGTATTAATATGGAAAGTATTTTCTCCCCTCTATATCTACTGTTGTTAGGCTGAGGTATAGTATCATTCATTAGCTTCCATTTGGTTACCATTCACAACGCTAACTTCAAAAATAGTAGGAATTTTCATGCATTGATGCACAGTAGATGGCACTTCTTCTCCATCCCCACTATGCCAAGGATTATTTTGTAGTCTAAAGTCACATTTTTGTACAATAAAAATAAGTGAATTCTTTCTTTTTTGTTCGCTGGCCAAGTGCCGACCAACACATCTAGCTTGATTATTCCTAGGGGATAAGCCCTTTCTCTTAAGAACCCTATGAGAGGCCTGTGGTATGTTTCTAGCTTACTATATCATAGAACTTAGCTTTGGAAAGAATTGTAGAACATATCCGCCGAACTCCCATTGTGACCAGAACTCTTACCACTCTACTGTGGTGAACATTATAAGTGATGACTAACGTATCATCATGGGGATAGAGCACCCCACTCAAATCATTTTTGGAAAAGACGATCACTAATTTGAATTTGTTGACTTTTCTAGGCTGACCATCACTGCTCTCGAATATGTCAATCTGCCTGATAGTGGGATACCTTTTGCCCTCATTTAGATAGGCCTTCCTTTTAGCAAGTCCATCTCCTACACCGAGATCTAACCCTACTATTAAATGACAATAAAAGGAAATCATACCTAGAGACATTTTAGGTTCATTAGGCTTCTTTGATAGTTGAGAATCATCCTCATAATCATTATTGTATGCCCTTTTGGTGGTCTTTTTATCAGCAAGGTGATTTAGATCTTCTCCTGGTATCGTGGTTACCATTATGATCAACAAATTTTGCCAACTTTCCTCGCTGAATAAGATTCTCAACTTCATTATCGAGGGCTATGAAACTATAGTGGTATATCCATTATCTCGATGAAAATCGAAGTATTTGGAATTGTCCTTCTTGTGGGGAAGTGTCCTCAATTTCCAGGCCACTTTCGATCTTTATTTCCCCTTATTTCCTCTAGAATATACTGGACAACTTTAGTAAGTGGAGTATACTCATAGAATTCTTGATCTTGCCAAACTTTTTATCTTTTTGAACTTTCTTAAATGAATTGTTCTTCTCGATTTCATCTTTGTTCTCTGGCACTTATTTTACTGCTATAACTTCCTAATCTTTTTAGCTTTGGCCATAAACTCTATCATAATTTTGTGCGTATTTTTTTCCAGGGCAAAGTAAAGATATTTTGCCACTAATCTACTCATCAAGGCTGCAATGGATATCTTTTCTTCATAATCCATCACTTTTTAGTTTTTCATTATTGAAACGTGTGATATACTTCAGAGTACTCTCTTGAGTTTTTTGTCATACGATCAAGAAATGAGTAACACTCTTAACTGGCTTATCCCCAAAGTAAAATTTATCAATGAATAATTCAGCCAATTGATGGAAAGTGGAAATTTTACCTCTAGGCAGATTGTTGTACCATATTTGAGTTGGACCTGTGATGGAACTAAAGAAAGCCCTACACATCATCTCGTTGGGAACTTAATAAATGTTGTCATCATCTTGATAGTGCTCAATATGGAGGAATGGATTAGTTTTCCCATCATATTTTGAGTAACAACTGGTGGTTTGAATTTGGAAGGTGTGGGGTAGTCCACAATAGCCTGGAAAAAAGTGAAGCTTTAACAAAACTCCTTTCCAAAGGATTTTTTTTATTGTCCATTTCCCCCAGCCGATCTTCTAATCGCTGTATGGATCCCTTTTAGGAATGTCCATTTGGTTTGGATTTATCAGTATCAAATTTTGTGGCTTTCTTGCGTCTATGTTGAACTCTCATCCTGAGAAGTTTTATCGATATGCACAGATCCCCTCATTCTCATATATCCTTTTATTTTCCCATAATGATGTTTTTGCTCCCTGTGATGATCTCTGGTTACTCGGGGGCCTACGCGATCAAAAATAGATTCCCTACTCATCTTCTCCAATGCACCTGGCCTCTCCTTGGAAAAAGATCTACTCTCATAGTAATCCGCTGATCTTTAATACCCCGTACTTTTGGCTATATTTATTTTTAGGATTAATTAATTAATTGCGTATTAATTGAAAATTAATCCGGGTTATAAATACTAATGAAATGTGAATTGGTATTTGATTTTGTGCATATATGATTATATATGTATTGGGTATTATGAAATTTGTCGTAAGATTTATATACGGCATTTTAGAAATTTTGTTGAGACGCGTGGGACTGCCGCATCACGGTATAATTTTTGTTGATAAAAAGTGAATTTAAAATCTATAAACCATATAGTCGTTTTGAGTGCGCCAACGCGTCCGGAAGGGTCGAGATAGTCAGAAAACACTAGCCGGGGGTATAGTTTGGGTCCCGGGGTATTTTTAGGCCATACCGGTAACTTAAAGGGTATTTTAGTAATTTTGTATTTTTGGGTAACTGAAAGTGACGAAAATTGAGAGTTGTAATCTGATAAGGAATTGACCCAACCAACCCTTATTAAACCAACAAGCTACGGAGGTTTATCAAATTAGGTTTTCATAAGTTCCCCCAAAGCAAACCCTAGCCACCATAGCTTTTTGGAGAAGAAAGCTTGGAGAAGGAGAGAGAGAGAGGAATTCTGCAGAAATTCTACACCGAATCTACACCAAACTCAGTGACAACCAAGGCAAGTGACTTTATTCCATTTAATTTCTGAGAATGTTTCCTCCATGTTAGAAACTTCGGATTTATGGTTTGTTCTTGAAGAAAATATGAAAACCCATGTAGTTTAGATCATAGAACTTGAGAAATTGTGAAGAGAATTGCATGTAGTATGATAGGTAGATGATTTCCCTTATTATAATTGTGATTTGAAGGAATTACAACGAAATAAATTCTGGGATTTGATGATGATATAAACCTAGGGTTCATGTTCTAGAGAAATTGGGGAAAAGTATAGAGATTTGTAATTTTGGTTGATGTTATGATGATTCGATCCTTGAGAACATGTTAGGAGATGATGTAAATATGTTTAGGATTAATTAGAGACCCTAAAACGTTATTTGGATGAACTTTGGAAGAGATTAGAATTGATAAAAATGGTGAAAAAATGATTTGGGAAAAATCTGGGCCGAAACTGGTACCTCGTTAGAAGCAGCCCCCAGGTCGTTCGAACGAACTCGTTCGAACGAGCTTCTAACGAGTTGACCAGTCGTTACTAACGAGTAGGGATTTCATTCGATATCTCGTTCGAACGAGATATCGTTATAAGGGACAGTTCGTTCGAACGAACTGGGATCTCGTTCGAACAACCTCGTTCGAACGAGACTTCTAACGACCTGACAGTCCAAACTCGTTCGAAGCCTCGTTCGAACGAGACTTCTAACGAGCTAGCAGTTTGGTTCTTTTTGGACTGTTTTGACTTTTGGAGTTCCGTAAACTTGTTCGAGGATATAGTTAACCATCGTAGTGATAGGTTTGGGACATTTAGGTATTTATGAGAAGGAATTTACATACGATAGTGTATTACATGGAAGGTTTGGGTTGAGACGGGAGTATCTACTACGATGTGAGATAATTATGACGCGTATAATTACAAACCGGAATAGTATGAATTTTGATAAGTATAAGCTCGTACGAGTATGCAATATGTACTACGATTAAAATACGGTATTACTAAGATGTGTTTACTTAGTATTAGTATATGGATTGTGTGTATGACATACCTACCATACTTGCTATCACGGGAGGTTGCGTTCGCTTAGGACCCTCTATTCCTTGTGTGCCTACGGGGGGGATATAGACTGGTACCTTGATGAACATAGGTCATAGAAAGACTTATTGTGATATTAATAAGTCCGCTGACCGTGGGAGCGTAGGTATGTGCGTGACCCACGTGATGGTGACTGTGTTCGCCTCCACTATTTGTGATTTGTGTTATCTGGACTATTCCTGAGAGATTCGGAATATGTGATCCTTATGTACGTGATGTACCGGGATGGATAGCAGAGTATGTGTGCACCATAGCTTAGATTGAGGGGTGCTTGTATTGTATATTTATGATATGAATAGTATACAATAAATTAATGGGAATCCTCATGTTAATATGGTAAAATATTACGGTATTGTTTGAAGATATAAAATGAGTTAACTGAGAGCTATATCAATGGCATATTTAGTAACTGAGTTTACGTTAAACCTCTATTTTTAATTACGAGCGTTGTTATGTTAAATGGAACCGAGTAATATGGGTAGAACCTTTGGCAGTCTAGCTAGTTATGTTGTCAGTTAGCTAGTAGTATGGGTCGTTATAGATGGGTACTTACGTTAGGAGTGCACAGTTAGACGAGAGGTGAGAATATCATGCGAGTGTACGTCCTAACATGTACTTTTCATTTAATGTTTTAAATGTTTTTAAAGCACTTGCAGGTTTTTAAAATATAACTCCACATTCGGGCTCTGACCCGTTTGCTTTTCAAATCTTTTTCTTGTAAAACGTTTTTAGGTGCCCAGCCACGAGGACACCAAGCATAGATTATCCATTCAGGTGACGAGCTGTAGCTGCTTGTGGAAGCTACAGGGATTTTCATGTAGACGCTTCTATCTTTTGGATTCCAGAGTCATCATCTATCAGTTGTAGGGCATGTTGCCCATTTCTTTAGAGCATCTTTTACATTTCAGTTTTCAGACTTTAGCATGTATTGTTTCAGTTTATTTATTTCAGTTGTGGGATTGTAGTGAGGAGCTTTTCCTCCAGACTCTATTTACTGTTATGTGATGGTTATTCATTTTACTTCAGTATGGTGAATGGTGTTATTTATTTCTTCATTACATTTGTTGCATGTTAATCAGACTTAAATTAAAATTTGGCAACTTGCTTTTTAAATACTTGGTGGTTAGTAATATTAAAATGTTTTCGACAGTGATGCTATTAACTGAGCCAACTTGGCATTTTGAATTAATTTAATAAAGGAGTAGCTACCCGGTATTTAATTAGTCGGGGTGTCACAGGTGGTATCAGAGCATCAGGTTCTAGTGTCCTTTAGGATCTGTACGGCTATTATGTTTCCGCTACGTTTCTTTGATATAGAGCCCTATATTTTATGACTGTTGTATTCTTTTTGTGTATGCTTCGTTCTTCAGCTATACTAAGTTTATAAACCGTGAAGTTATAAACTTTGTTCATATTTCAGATGCCTCCACGACGTGCACGACGAGTTCCCAGGAATGCAGTGCCCGAACCCCAGCCCGCTCCAGTTCAGGGCATGTTGAACGCCGCTGAGGTTGCAGCTATAGTAGCTCAAGCGGTAAATGTCACGATTGCCGTTATTCAGCAGGCACCACCACCGGCGTCGGTTGCCGCGCCAGTACAGGTTAATGCATTTCCGTCTGCTTGGGAGCATGTACGTGACGCTTTTCAGAAAGCGCATCCGCCAGAGTTTGCTGGTAGCTCAGATGTGGTAGTCTCGAGCCAATGGAGGAAGGACATGCAGAGGCATTTGAGGATGCATGAGTGCACCGATGTTTAGAAACAGGTGCTAGCTACTTTCAAGCTAGTGGGATCTGCGTTACAGTGGTGGGAGTCTATTACCACCGCGGAGGAGAGGGATACCCTCACGATTCAGGAGTTCTGGGTGCGGTTCGACCGCAAGTACTTTCCATCCGCAGTTCATACAGAGATGAGTCTGAAGCTGATGAGTCTGAAGCAGGAGGGCAAGACGGTGGCCGAGTATGAGGCCGAGTTCACTAACCTATTGAATATCATTCCAGACGAGATTCCAACAAAGAAGAAGAAGATAGAGAAGTTCACCGACGGGTTGAATTGGAGGATCCGTCAGCATCTGCTTGGGAATCTATCATTGGCCACGTATTCTAATGTGGTTAACACTGCATTGTAGCACTGCCAGGACCACCATTTTCATATGGTCGAGGGCAAGCGGTCGGGGGAGTCTAGCCATCAGGGCAGGACTGGAGGACATAGTGCCAGCGGGGCACAATCGGGTCAGGGGCAGAGGCAGAATGAGCAGGGCTCCCAGCAGAGGGATAATAAGAGGTTTCGGTCAGGGAACTACAGGCAGGGTCAGGGAGGTTTCCGCCAGGGCCATCAGGGTCCAAACGGCCATCAGGGCCAGCAGGGGCAGAATGGGCAACAGTTCCATCAGGGCCGGCAGGGCCAAGGGAGGAATGGTAATGGCCACCAGCACCGGGGACAGCAGGGGCAGAGGGGAGGGAATTTCCCAGGGAAGTGCTTTACTTGTGGCAAGACTGGCCATAAGAAGCAGGATTGTCCTGATAGGGGCAGGGTCCCACAGCAGCAGCAACAGGGTGCTCGGCAGGAGCCACAGAGACCTATGTTTCCCGCCGCTCTTCCTGCACCGCCACAGATGGCAGCATTGCCACCCATTCCGGCAGTCCCAGTTCAGCAGGGGCAGCTACAGTATGGACGTGTCTACAACGTTCACCAGGCTGCAGTTCCACAGGCACCGCCCGCGATCGAGGGTACGTTTCCTATCCATGGCACTATGGGTCGAGTGTTATTTGATACGGGTGCTACACACTGTTTTATAGCTACACACTTCGCGAAAGCTTTAGGGTTGTTAGCTACGGCAGAGAGCACAGTGACTTGTGTCGACTCACCATTAGGGAGTGGGTCACTTATTTTCTTTATATGCCGGGGAGTGGGGGTAGAGGTTGGTGGTTTGGTATTGCCTGCGAACATGTTAGTGTTAGACATGCATGTTCACGATGTGATCATCGGTATGGATTGGCTCGTATCATATAGGGCCATGATTGATTGCTTCAGCGGGAGCATTATTTTTGCCATTCTGGGGCAGGAGATGTTTATAGTGGCGATGCCTCGCCCAGAGGGAGGATCGACCGCTCATCTGTATTACATTGAGGAGGATACCTCTAAGGAGATTGTGATTCCTTTGGATTCGATCCCAGTTGTCAGGGAGTATTCGGATGTGTTTCAGGAGATACCAGGCTTACCACCCAGTCGAGAGATAGACTTCGTTATAGATTTGCTACCGGGTACGAGACCTATAGTACGTGCACCGTACCGTATGGCTCCAGCGGAGATGCGAGAGCTACGGGATCAGATAGAGCAGCTGTTAGGGCAGGGCTTTATTCGCAGGAGTACCTCACCTTGGGGCGCTCCAGTTTTGTTTGTGAAGAAGAGGGATGGTTCACTGAGATTGTGTGTGGACTACCGAGAGTTGAATAAGGTCACGATACGGAATAAGTATCCGTTGCCTCGAATTGATGACTTATTCGACTAGTTGAGAGGAGATTCTTTCTTCTCGAAGATTGATTTGAGGTCGGGATACCATCAGTTGCGTATCAGGGAGGAGGATGTCTCGAAGACCGCATTCTTATCGAGATATGGATCTTACGAGTTTCGGGTTATGCCTTTCGGCTTGACCAACGCTCCAGCAGTGTTTATGGACTTGATGAACAGAGTGTTCAGGGATTTCCTAGATCAGTTTGTCATTGTCTTCATTGATGACATTCTGGTTTACTCTCAGACAAAAGAGGAGCACGCCGATCATTTGAGGCAGGTTTTGCAGACACTGCGTCAGAACGAGTTGTATGCAAAATATGAGAAGTGCGGGTTTTGGCTGAAGGAAGTCCAATTCTTGGGTCACATTATTTCCGACCAGGGAATATCTGTCGATCCGGGGAAGGTTTCAGCTGTGAGGGAGTGGGGGCAGTCCACGACACCAACGGAGATTCGTAGTTTCTTGGGTCTAGCAGGATACTACAGGAGGTTTATTCGGGGTTTCTCAGAGATAGCAGGTCCTTTGACACATCTTACTCGTAAGGGTGTGCCATACATCTGGAGTGATGCCTGTCAGTTGGCATTCGATGAATTGAAGGACAAATTGACCTCAGCACCTGTGTTAGCATTGCCGAAACCGGGAGTTGAGTATTTGGTTTACACCGATACGTCTTTGCAAGGACTGGGAGGTGTATTGCAGCAGGAGAGACAGGCCATAGCTTATGCTTCCCGTAAGCTTAAACCTCATGAGAAGAATTACCCTACGCATGATTTGGAGTTGGCGGCAGTGGTATTTGCCTTACGGATTTGGAGGCACTATCTTTTGGGGGAGAAGTTTCAGCTGTTCACGGATCACAAGTCACTACAGTATCTGTTCACGTAGAAGGAACTGAATATGCGGCAGCGTAGGTGGCTTGAATTTGTGAAGGACTACCAGTTCGACATCCAGTACCACCCGGGTAAGGCTAACGTGGTAGCAGACGCGTTGAGCTGCAGGCCAGCAGATGAGGTGGCAGAGGTGTGGAAAGCTAAGTGGAAGGAATTGGGACACCAAGATGCAGTGGCCCGATCTTTCATGTCTGTGATGACCGTTACCCCACAGATTGTCACGAAGGTAGTACGGGCACAGGCTAATGACTCGTTCTGTCAGGAGCAGATAGTTCGATTACTTGCAGAGGGAGCCGAGTCCTATACCGTTAGCTCAGACGGGGGATTACGCTTCAATGGGAGGTTGGTAGTTCCGGAAGGGGAAGAATTGCGGCACGATGTGATGGCAGAGTCGCACGGCTCACTGTTCGCAGTACATCCCGGAGGGGACAAAATTTACCAAGACATGAGACGGCAGTATTGGTGGAGCGGTATGAAGAGGGATATCGCTGAGTTTATCTCGAAATATGCCACTTGTCAGCTCGTAAAAGTGGATCATCAGAGACCAGCAGGATTGCTACAGCCTTTGGAGGTTTCGGTATGGATGTGGGAGAGCATATCCATGGACTTTATTAAGGGGTTGCCTACGTCGCATAGGGGTCATGACTCCGTTTGGGTAATTGTGGACAGGTTGTCCAAGGTCGCTCACTTCTTACCCGTAAGGACTGATTACACTTCGGGACAGTACGCCCAGCTCTTTATTTCAGAGATTGTGAGACTTCACGGTGTGCCCCTGAATATCGTGTCTGACAGAGACAAGATATTTGTTTCGAGGTTTTGGGAGAGTTTCCAGGAGGCCATGGGCACGGAATTGCGGTTGAGTACGGCTTATCACCCGCAGACCGATGGGCAGATAGAGCGCACCAACCAGATGTTGGAGGACATGCTACGCATGTGCATTATTGACTTCGGGGGTGGATGGGAGCAGTACCTTCCACTGGTGGAGTTTGCTTACAACAACTCCTATCAGTTCACGATTGGCATGGCTCCGTTTGAGGCATTGTACGGTAGGCCTTGTCATTCCCCAGCATGTTGGTTAGAAGTGGGGGACAACAAACTACTTGGGCCGGAAGTGATTCAGGATACTTCGGCAAGGATTGAGTTGATTCGGAGTCGCATTCGGGTAGCTCAAGACCGGCAGAAGAGTTATGCTGATGCGAAGAGGTTTTTTAGGGAATTCCAAGTGGGGGACCAGGTTTTGCTCAGGGTTTCTCCGATGAAGGAGATTATGCGATTCGGGAAGAAGGGGAAGTTGGCATCGAGGTATGTGGGGCCGTTTCCTATTATTGAGCGGATCGGACCCGTTGCGTATAGACTTGGACTACCGGAGCACTTGCATCGGATTCACGACGTGTTCCATATTTCCTTGCTGAGGAAATACCTTAGAGATAATTTGGCTCATTCTCACATTGCTGTGGAGGACATCGATCTCCAGCCGGATAGCTCCTACGAGGAGGGGCCAATTGCTATTTTGGACCGAAGCGAGAGGAAACTGCGGTCAAAGATAGTTCCGTTAGTGCGTGTACAGTGGCGACATCACAATGTCGAGGAGTCCACATTGGAGCGCGAGGATGAGATGCGCGAGCGTTATCCAGAGCTGTTTTTAGCAGGTACTTTCTAGTTTCGAATTTCGGGACGAAATTCAGTTATTAGGGGGGAAGTATGTAATACCCCGTACTTTTGGCTATATTTATTTTTAGGATTAATTAATTAATTGCGTATTAATTGAAAATTAATCCGGGTTATAAATACTAATGAGATGCGAATTGGTATTTGATTTTGTGCATATATGATTATATATGTATTGGGTATTATGAAATTTGTCGTAAGATTTATATACGGCATTTTAGAAATTTTGTTGAGACGCGTGGGACTGCCGCGTCACGGTATAATTTTTGTTAATAAATAGTGAATTTAAAATCTATAAACCATATAGTCGTTTTGAGTGCGCCAACGCGTCCGGAAGGGTCGAGATAGTCAAAAAACACTAGCCGGGGGTATAGTTTGGGTCCCGGGGTATTTTTAGGCCATACCGGTAACTTAAAGGGTATTTTAGTAATTTGGTATTTTTGGGTAACTGAAAGTGACGAAAATTGAGAGTTGTAATCTGATAAGGAATTGACCCAACCAACTCTTATTAAACCAACAAGCTACGGAGGTTTATCAAATTAGGTTTTCATAAGTTCCCCCAAAGCAAACCCTAGCCACCATAGCTTTTTGGAGAAGAAAGCTTGGAGAAGGAGAGAGAGAGAGGAATTCTGCAGAAATTCTACACCGAATCTACACCAAACTCAGAGACAACCAAGGCAAGTGACTTTATTCCATTTAATTTCTGAGAATGTTTCCTCCATGTTAGAAAATTCCGATTTATGGTTTGTTCTTGAAGAAAATATGAAAACCCATGTAGTTTAGATCATAGAACTTGAGAAATTGTGAAGAAAATTGCATGTAGTATGATAGCTATATGATTTCCCTTATTATAATTGTGATTTGAAAGAATTAAAACGAAATAAATTCTGGGATTTGATGATGATATAAACCTAGGGTTCATGTTCTAGAGAAATTGGGGAAAAGTATAGAGATTTGTAATTTTGGTTGATGTTATGATGATTCGATCCTTGAGAACATGTTAGGAGATGATGTAAATATGTTTAGGATTAATTAGAGACCCTAAACCGTTATTTGGATGAACTTTGGAAGAGATTAGAATTGATAAAAAAGGTGAAAAAACGATTTGGGAAAAATCTGGGCCGAAACTGGTACCTCGTTAGAAGCAGCCCCCAGGTCGTTCGAACGAACTCGTTCGAACGAGCTTCTAACGAGTTGACCAGTCGTTACTAACGAGTAGGGATTTCGTTCGATATCTCGTTCGAATGAGATATCGTTAGAAGGGACAGTTCGTTCGAACGAACTGGGATCTCGTTCGAACAGCCTCGTTCGAACGAGACTTCTAACGACCTGATAGTCCAAACTCATTCGAAGCCTCGTTCGAACGAGACTTCTAACGAGCTGGCAGTTTGGTTCTTTTTGGACTGTTTTGACTTTTGGAGTTCCGTAAACTTGTTCGAGGATATAGTTAACCTTCGTAGTGATAGGTTTGGGACATTTGGGTATTTATGAGAAGGAATTTACATACGAGAGTGTATTACATGGAAGGTTTGGGTTGAGACGGGAGTATCTACTATGATGTGAGATAATTATGACGCGTATAATTACAAACCGGAATAGTATGAATTGTGATAAGTATAAGCTAGTACGAGTATGCAATATGTACTACGATTAAAATACGGTATTACTAAGATGTGTTTACTTAGTATTAGTATATGGATTGTGTGTATGACATACCTACCATACTTGCAATCACGGGAGGTTGCGTTCGCTTAGGACCCTCTATTCCTTGTGTGCCTACGGGGGGGATATAGACTGGTACCTTGATGAACATAGGTCATAGAAAGACTTATTGTGATATTAATAAGTCCGCTGACCGTGGGAGCGTAGGTATGTGCGTGACCCACGTGATGGTGACTGTGTTCGCCTCCACTATTTGTGATTTGTGTTATCTGGACTATTCCTGAGAGATTCGGAATATGTGATCCTTATGTACGTGATGTACCGGGATGGATAGCAGAGTATGTGTGCACCATAGCTTAGATTGCGGGGTGCTTGTATTGTATATTTATGATATGAATAGTATACAGTAAATTAATGGGAATCCTCATGTTAATATGGTAAAATATTACGGTATTGTTTCAAGATATATAATGAGTTAACTGATAGTTATATCAATGGCATATTTAGTAACTGAGTTTACGTTAAACCTCTATTTTTAATTACGAGCATTGTTATGTTAAATGGAACCGAGTAATATGGGTAGAACCTTTGGTAGTCTAGCTAGTTATGTTGTCAGTTAGCTAGTAGTATGGGTCGTTATAGATGGGTACTTACGTTAGGAGTGCACAGTTAGACGAGAGGTGAGAATATCATGCGAGTGTACGTCCTAACATGTACTTTGCATTTAATGTTTTAAATGTTTTTAAAGCACTTGCAGGTTTTTAAAATATAACTCCACATTCGAGCTCTGACCCGTTTGCTTTTCAAATCTTTTTCTTGTAAAACTTTTTTAGGTTCCCAGCCACGAGGACACCAAGCATAGATTATCCATTCAGGTGACGAGCTGTAGCTGCTTGTGGAAGCTACATGGATTTGCATGTAGACGCTTCTATCTTTTGGATTCCAGAGTCATCATCTATCAGTTGTAGGGCATGTTGCCCATTTCTTTAGAGCATCTTTTACATTTCAGTTTTCAGACGTTAGCATGTATTGTTTCAGTTTATTTATTTCAGTTGTGGGATTGTAGTGAGGAGTTTTTCCTCCAGACTCTATTTACTGTTATGTGATGGTTATTCATTTTACTTTAGTATGGTGAATGGTGTTATTTATTTCTTCATTACATTTGTTGCATGTTAATCAGACTTAAATTAAAATTTGGCAACTTGCTTTTTAAATACTAGGTGGTTAGTAATATTAAAATGTTTTCGACAGTGATGCTATTAACTGAGCCAACTTGGCATTTTGAATTAATTTAATAAAGGAGTAGCTACCCGGTATTTAATTAGTCGGGGTGTCACATGATCGAGTTGAAAATGTCGCACTAGGATGGTATGACTTGTCACGAGAAAATTGGGAGTGGTAACTCCATTATTCCTGGAGGTGGCACATCTCTCTTGGAATTAGAAGATTTGTCTTGTATCCTACGAGCTAATTATTTGAATGACTCTTGAATGGCTTACTGTTCTTTAGCAAAATTGAGTGAGATCCTCTAGTGGTCTATCGTACCGGGGGTGAAGACATATTCGGGTTATTGCCTGCAGTTGTATGGTACTTTTCAAAAGGATAGTCATTCTCTAAACCAAAGAATGAACAAAAAAAAATGTAAAAGGTAAAGAACGATGACAAGTATTCTTTTTTGCAGACAACACCCATCTATAGATGTATAAAGAGGTAGTGGGTCCAATTTTATAATCATAGATAAATATTAAGATCAACCTAAACAAACTCACAAGGGACAATTTTTTTTAAAGTGGTTTAGCTATTAAAGCCTACATCCACTGTTGGTATTATTATTAAAGGTTACAAGAGCTGAATATGGCGTGTTTGTGATTGATTGAATTGTCCCTTTGAGCTAAGGAAGATGATCTGTTAATAGTGGTACACAACCCTAGGAATTGAATGCCATTATATTTAAATGCATTTATATTGGTTTACAATAAATGAAACTCTTGTCATTCACTGTTGGTTGCCCTTACAATCGAGTAAATTTTTCAGTTCCTACTGGTTCACGTTATAGAGTTGGTCGGCTTTCTAGCTGATTAGGTTCCTTTGATACTGATCAAGATAGATGAATAGCCAATAGGATGATGGGTGTCTATTATTCACTAGTCCATGTGTGGAGGTAATGTTTACATACAACACCAATATCTCTACCTTTCTCTTTACTTGAATATCATGCGATTGAGATATTGTCGAGGAAGTTGATAAAATCATCCGTTATAACTGAAATTCACCTTCGTTACAAGAAGCTATATTTTATTAATTAATTATCTCCTCAGCTATATATGTCCTTGATTTTGTACTAGTTTGTTGATAAGGTGAAGTGTGAAAAAAAGGTCATGGTCAAAAGACTTGATGGATTGAAGATATCATTATGATATGCTATGGTGCAGTTATACCCTTTTGAAGGAAGATTCATCAAATAATATATGTTGTTTGATTGGAATGATCAAGGGATGGAGTATGTGCGGTCGGGTAGATAGTTTGATACTCAATGCAAGAGAGAATATATAGCTCATAAATATTCTAGTCTTGCATTTCAAACCTAGTCCATAGCTATTAGTCCAGGTAAATATATTTTATTATGAAGGGCTTGCATTTAAGTTACGATTTTATAAGCGATGGTGGATTCCACAAGTTGGGCAAAATTTTAAATGCTTGGGATACTATAAATCGAGGAGTCATGAATCAAATGGTGGACCCATGTATTGATTTTAGTTATACCATCCCCAAAATATATACCTCAATGCACCAGAATAAGTTATTGCTTAACCACCTAAGCCATGTGGTAGGGTGAAAATGATTGCAAAAGGATTTGTTTTGACACAACTACTATAAAAACCAAGGTCATGGAGCCAGTTCCCTAGAGTTATCCACTAATAAGGAATAAATTTGATTTAGGAACTATATGGAGGTCACTCATTGGTATAAATCGAGAAAAAAATGGGGAAACTTAAGATCCTCAAAATTGGTTCATTCTGTTGAATTGAGGAGGAATATTATTCCACCGGTTCCAGAATATGCCGGCATGAAGTTTATGCATTGTGTGCTTCTAGATTTGAACCAAACGAGACCAATATGGAATTGCATGATTTGGTGCAATTTATCAAGAACGCCATAAAACAAATCATCGAGGATTTCTCCAAACCACTAAAAATTGATGATTTTTTGTAGGAATTTTCTAACTCATTCATACATATCCACATCTTTACAAACTAGTATAGAATTCCTTTCTATGAAGTTGATTTTGGATGGGGAAAACCTAGTTAGGTAAGTAGTGCGACTAGGATTATGAAACTTGTTTATTTGGATGACACACTGCGTGGTGATGGGGTTAAATCATGGGTTTGTTTGGAAGAAAATGAGATGCTCCATTTATAACAATACCAAGACATCCTCGAATTTAGGAAAAGTAATAAGTAGGGTGGGAAATTAAGATTTGATATGTTGCGTTTGTAAGTCGTGTCGTGTTGGTTCTGCATTGAAACTCTCAGTCTATATTTGGGAGTTTAGGAGAAAATAGGAAAGAAGGAAAAAATTTATTAGGAAAGAAAATAAAAGAATGAAAAGTTAATAAGAGAGAAGAGAAAAGAATATAAGAGAAATTAATATTCCTTCCTCAAATACCCGACCCATGAAATATATTTGTTGATAGTAAATTGGATGATTTATTCGAAGAAGTATTTGGAGAAAATCGATGAACAAGTGAATAGGTAATTATATCACATAAAATCACGCATTTTACTTGACATCTTTGCATGTTTGACGTGCATGGGCACGTATATGGATGCGCGATACCCATTTTAGGTTAATATAATTAAATTGGGGATACATCGATATTATTTTACATACATAAGAATGTGAATTTAGGAATCTAGACGGCGCACGACACGTCAAATTGCAACTTTGCTTGATTGTTAGAAAATTCTCCATAATGGATAAAAATGGTCCAACTGAATATTTGGCGTTCTAAAATAGGGGTTATTGAGGGATGTGGGTGAAAATGGAATTCAGGTATGTTTGGGGCAAAGTATCGATCGTTCAACAAAATTTAACCCTTGGTCAATCGAGCGAAGCATGTCTGCAAAAGTCGTCCCATATTTTTTGTGTTATCTCAATTTTAGCCCTTGATCATTTGAGGTGTTGATTCGTGCAAAACTTAGGATCTAATATGGAAATATTTAGAGATAAGAACCTTCCTAAGTTTTCATAAGAGTCCAATAGTTTGATTATAAAAGAGAGAGAAACCATAGGGGGCCATTTACACCACAAACATCAAAATTTCTAAGTCCTTATCCCCCTAGCGTAGGATCCCATTGGGTAAAACCTTATGTGCTAGTCCATCCCACCCCATACACTACATATAAACACCATTAAAAAAAACCATAAGAAAACTACAAAATCCATGAGGAAACGCTAGGGAAACTTGAGTGGGTGAAGAAGTTGATGCTCTTGGTGTGTTAATAGGATTTTAAAGAGGGTTTTATTGAGGTTTAAGAAGAATTTTGTTGACTATTCCTAGAGCACCATTGGAGAAATCTGGAGGAAGTTTTTGGTAAGCCCTTGAGGCCACCTTTGGAGGGGGTTTGCTCCTCCTACACCACTATTTGCACCACCATTTTGGAGACTTTGGAGGTGGGAAGAATAGCCTTGATTTATGTTTAAAATTGTGTATAGTTTTAGCTACTTTATTTGCCTATATTAGACTTAATATATGTAGTATACATGTTAGTTTGCATCCATGGGTTAACTAGATGCATTCTATGATTTTATGTGTAAATGGGTGTCAAAGAGATGATTTAAAACAGGTTTTGAAAATGATTAAATTTCAGAGTCTATATATATATATATTCAATATTTTATTGAAAAAATGTGTTAAAATGATGTTTTAAAGATAGTTAATTTGAGTTTATGCAAAGAAATACATTAGTCTTATTTAAGCCATTTTATGAGGTTAGAATGTGATTTTCTACTTGAATAATGAAGATACATGTAAAAAGAGAAACTTTCATTTTAATGGATATTTTATAGTGTGTGAAACTCATGTAGAAATTAAAATGGGTTAAATGTGTAGATATGTAAAAAGTAAGGATTTTCTATAAGTTACGGGTTAAAAGTTAATAAATTGAAGTTAAAGGTTTCAAATGTGTATATAGTATCAAAGTGGGTGTCAAGATGAAAAATCCCATAAATAAAACGTGTATTTGAAATGTCTATAAAATGCAGTTTAATATGTAAAAAAGTGTTATTTTATATATTAAAGGTGATAAAGTAGCAAGTAGTACTGTTGGGTTAATTATGGTCTTATACAAGTGTTAAAAATGAGGTAATTTTTTTTAAAACTTAACTTGGAAACTTAATAACCTTTTTTTTTTTTGTAAAATAACACTTAATAAATGAATAAATTGCATGTTTTGGCAACAAAGGGTCAATTGGTAAATTTACTTAAAGTGGAACATTTTTATGAAAAAAAGGTGTTAAGGAATGCTGTTATACTAATATGAATGAAAGTGGTATAAGTACTCAAGTGTAAATGGATTTGGCGTAAAATCAAAGATTAAGTGTGAAATAAAGGACTTAAAGGAAATAAATAATATTCAATGTGTGAAAAGGGTAAACGGGGGCGATAAAATCCCAAGTTTTTGCTTCAGACGGTATATAGGTGAAAATGATAAAGTAATGTGGGAGTTTGTAAGATGTTCAAACCCACAAAAGGAACTTGGATGACATCGAGATAATTAAGGAGGGCCCCGAGCCCTGGGGTGAAAGATCCAAAATCCCTGCCAGAGCATATGGTGGCGTTGTCGGTGGTGAAAAGCCCTTGAAAGTATGAAGTTTATTGGAAGAATACGAGAAAAAGATAAAGGAATAAGAAACATGCCAAGGAATGAGCTGTGTGGTATAATGTGTTAAAACAACCTAACTTGAATGAATTAATAAATGTTCCAATAAAGGGTAAAGTGGACAAGAAATATGTAAACTTATTAATGTTCATAAGGTAAAGGAAATGAAAATTATAGTGGAAAATAGGTGAGTTATGCAACCTAAGAAGTTATAATCTGTAATTAACTGGAGGGTGTGTGCTGAAAAGGTTTTCAAAGTCTAAAGAAGTATTTTCTGACACGGTGTTCATGTGTGTTGAAAAGTGTTATTTTCAATGAAATTACTAATGTGCATCAGTATAAATGGAAAGGGTAATTTTGGTATTGAAATGGTTCCCATTAAAAAAGTGTAGTTCTTTCAAGTGTTTTATCGTGAGTGTTAAATAAAAGGGTAAATGCCAAGTTAAAAATGAAAAAGTTCTTTTATGATATGATTAATCGGACTAAATATAGTTTTGAGAAGTAAAACAATCTCAATAATTAAGTATATATCTATCTATCTATCTATCTATCTATCTATCTATTTATCTATCTATCTATCTATCTGTCTATCTATCTATCTATATATATATATATATATATATACAAGACAGTTGCTTATGTATATAGGTATAATGTTTCAGAGTCTTATTTTTACTATTCGTTTCTAGCTACATTTTGTATATTTTCCATTGGGCATTGGCTCACATCCTCGTCTTGTTATGACAGGTTGGGTGTGGGTTCGTAATTTAAGAGAATTATATAAGTAAGTATTTTATTTAATTTTACATTAGTAGTTCTGTACGCTTGGACTCTAGGGTGCTCCCCATGGGTCTCTCACGTAGTTTGATCTGAAATTGGAATTCCATGATAATCAAGTGAAATGTCACTTAAAATAAAACTGGATTAGAAACTGAAATTGGAATTGCACCTAATGCTTAGGTCAGACCGGGTTGACAATGGGTGACCCACAAATCCAGGTAGGGCATTACAAATGGTATTAGAGCTCTAGGTTCACGGTTAGTTTTTGGGAGTGACATGGTGAGGTCGGTCACTACACCAAAAAGGCCAAATTCTCACGTTTCAGCCAACCACCCTAAAAAAACATGCAATTTTTGTCACAATCATTGATTGTGACAAGTTCGTGACAAGTACAACTATCACAGACTTGTCACAATCAATAACCGTGACAACCTTATGAAGTTGTCTCCATCAAAGACCGTGACAGGTCCTTGACAACTTAGTCAATAAAAAAAACCTTCCCACTTCTTTTTCCCACCGTTTTCACTTTCCTCTTTTTTCTCTCTCTAAGACTGTTCTCTCTCTCTCTCTCTAAGTGATTTTTAGGTTAGTTTTTTCCTCTCTTTATCTTTCCTTTGTATATAAGTGTGTGTATATGTATGTATGTGTCTATATATGTGTGTGTGTGTGTATGGGTGGTGTGTGTGTGCATGCTTTCGTGTATGTGTCATGGGGGGAGGGGGAGTGGGTATGTGCGTGTGCGGATGGGTGAATGTGTTTGTGTGTGTGTGTGTGGTAGGGGGAGGGGGGAGTGGGGGGCATGGGGCGATGGGGCGATGGGGTGATGGGGGAGGGGGTGGGTGGGGGAGGGGTGTGTATCTGTGTGTTGAAATTAATTGTTAATGTTTAGGACTTGAAATTAATTGTTACTGTTTAGGATTTGAATTTAATTGTTAATTTAGGACTTGAAATTAATGTTTAGTTTTGGACTTGAAAATAATTTTTAATGTTGATTTAGGACTTAAAATTAATGTTTACTTTAGGACTTGAAATAAATTGTTAATGTTGATTGGGTGATGTTAGTTGGGATTGCAATTATTAGGTATTATTAATATTGATTGAATCTTATTGTTTACAGAATAAAATTAATTTGACATTATAAATATTGTTTCTATATTTTTATTTAGGTTTGAAATTGTTAATGTTGAGTTAATTGAGTAGATGAATTAGAAGGAGTACATAATACACATTTCTTAGTTTGTTGTTGTTATTGGATATGGAGTAGTTGTGATGGGATATCCTAAATACAAAGAGTGGATGGGTGAGACAAATATATTAGGGGATGTATTTTTGCAGATGCGCTAATGAATTTGTGAAATACGCAAAGAGATGCCATAATGATGAAGAGTTTCCATGTCCATGTGCTAGGTGTAGGAATGGTAAGTTGTTTGAGTGGAAAATAATTGAACTACATTTGTTAAGATGGGGTGTGCAAGATATCTATCGATTTTAGAGTTTTCATGGGGAATCGAAAGTTCTTTTTGTCCCTGAGCAACCTCCACAATAACCTTTAATAAGTAGGATATGTACAAGGAGATGATGTAAATAGTAATATGTTAGAGGATTTAGTTGATGATGCGTACAGAGTTCATGAAGTGGGAGAGAATGAGGTCACTGACAATGTACAATGTTCAGGTTCTCATGAAGATAACGGGATAAACCTATAATACCCCGTACTTTTATTGATATTTATTTGTGGGATTAATTAAATTAAATGGGAATTAATTGAGAATTAATCCGGATAAAATACTAACGAGATGTGAGTTGGTATTTGATTATAATGTGTATACATATTATGCTATATGAATATTGAAACTATTGAAATTGTCGCGAGATTGAAATACGGAAATTTGGGAATTTTTGTTAGGACGTGCGTGACAGTCGCGTCAGGAATATAATTATTTTAATTGAAAAGTGAATTTTATTTTTATCAATCGTATGGTCATTTTGAGTGCGCCAACGTGTCCGGAAGGGTCGAAATAGTCAGAAAACACTAGCCGGGGGTTTAGTTTGGGTCCCGGGGCATTTTTAGGACATACCGGTAACTTAAAAGGGTAGTTTGGTAATTTTGGGATTTATGACCAACGAATTTTGGGAGTTTAAAATAGGAAATTTAATGACCCACTAACCCATTACTAGCAATTAACTGATTAGAGGGCAACGGGAGTTTCATGAGAAGTTAGGGGAGGTTCCCAAAAGAGAAAACCTTAACCTTCATCTTCAACCTTCAACCTTGGGAGAAAAAGGAGAGAGAGAGAAACCTTCATCAATTCAACACAAAATTCAGAGAATAATCCAAGGCAAGTGGTTTAATTACGTTAATTTCAAGCGAATGTTTCTTCCATGCTTAGAAATTGATATAATTGCATTGTATTGGGAGACTTGTAAAAACCCACGTAATTGGAGTTATAAATTCATATTTTCATAAAGAGATTGCATGTAGAACTATGTTTGGGAGATTATATTGTTAGAAATACATCTTTTATATTACAAAAACGGATTTAATTGTGGTTATTGATGACTTTAATTTTCTAGGGTTCATATTCATAAGGGTTGGGGGAATATTGAGAGATTTGATAATTAGGTGTTGTTTAGGGAGACTTGACCCCATAAATATGTTAAAATATGACCTAAGTATGTTTAGGAATGATTAGGAACCTTAAAATACTGTTGGGATAATTTTTGGATGAGTTTTGAGAAGAAAAAGTTGGAGGAAAAATGAATTTAGAAATTCTGGGCTCGAAACTGTCACCTCGTTAGAAGACCTGCCCAGGTCGAGTTGACAGTTTTCCTTCTAACGAGTTGGATGTTCATTAGATGCCCACTTCGTTCGAACGAACTCTCGTTCGAACGAGACTTCTAACCATTTGACAGATTGGCCTTTTTGGCCTGATTTGATTTCTAATGTCCCGTAACCTGGTTTAATTGTAGAGATAACATTCCCTTGATGATTAATTGATACAGTTGGGATATTTGGGATATATTGAGGAGTAAAACATAGAAGTGTGATTTGAACCAAATGAAAATTGTGGATTAGGACGTGAGAGACTATTACGATGTGAGAAAAAGTGACGGCTTAAATATTTGTATTAACCGGGGACATGTGAATTGTGTAACATTATAAGTTGGTATGAGAATGAGAAGGATACCACTAATAATTTATGGTAATTACTAAGATGTGTGTATGCTTAGTATACGTGTATGATTTTATGTGTATGACATACCTACCATGCTTGCTATCACGGGAGGTTTGTGTTCGCTTAGGGCCATCTATTCTTTGTGTGACTACGGGGGGATATAGATTGGTACCTCGAGGACATAGGTCCGAGAAGGACTTATTGGGAAGTTAATAAGACTGCTGATCATGGGAGCATAGGTATGTGCGTGACCCATGTGATGTGACTATGTTCGCCTCCATTGTTTATGATTGTTGTTATCTGAAAACGATTCCTGAGAGATTCGGAATGCGCGATCCTTATGTACGTGATGTACCGGGATGGATAGCAGAGTATGTGTGCACCGCAGCTTAGTCTCGGGTTCTTGTATTGTATATTTATGATGTGAATGATATACGGTTAAATGAACAGACTTGTCATGTTTAATTATGAGAATAATTTAAAGTAACTCCTTGAGAAGATAAATAAGGGGATAACCTCCAGTAAATGGTAATGCTAATAATTGAGAATCCTCGTTTAAGTAAAGCTATCTATTCAAGTGATAACATTGGGAATTCATATTGTGAATCGAGTAGATGGGTTAGAACTTATGTCGGTTTAGTTAGATATAAATACCACTTAGATGGGTACTGTACGTTAGGAGTGCACGATTAGACGAGAGGTGAGTATTTCATGTGAGATCACGTCCTAACATGTATTTTGCATTCTTTGTTTTAATGTTATTAAAGCACTTGCTGTTTTTAAAATACTCTCCACTTTCAGGCTCTGACCCGTTTGCTTTCAAATCTATTTTTGAAAAAAACTTTTAGGTGCCCAGCCACAAGGACACCATGCATAGGATTTCCATTCAGGTGACGAGTTGTAGTTGTTTGTGGACGTTACAGGGCCTTGCTAGTAGACGCTTCTTTTGTCTTGACTCTATTCAGTTTTCATCATTTGTAGGGCATGTCGCCCATTTCTATTAGAGACATTTCATATTTCAGTTATTCAGATTGTTGGCATGTAATGAATTCAGGATATACTGTTTTTTTTATTTCAGTGGTGGGATTGTTGTGAGGGGTTTTCCTCCGGACTTATTATTAATTGTTGGTTACTTTATTGAGACTTTATGGTGTATGGTTATGATATTCTTTCATAATTCTTTTATTGTATGTTAATCAGACTTAATTTAAAATTTGAGATCTTACTTTTTAAATACTAGGTGGTTAGTAATGATTAAAATGTTTTCGACAGTGATGTTGTTAACTGGACCAACTTGAAATTTTGTATTAATATAATAAAGGAATAGCTACCCGGTATTTAATTAGTCGGGGTGTCACAAAACCTTGACGATGACTACCAGCTTTTAAACTTTAAGGTGACCCAACCGTTATACTCTAACTATGAGAAAGATCAAACTAACTTACATGGCATGGTTGTTTTGCATAGTTTGAATACCTAATATGATTTGTCTCGCAATAGCATGACAGGAATTATGAATTGGGTGAAGGGCTTGCTACTAAAGGAGAATACGCTTCCAAATAGCTATACTATTATGAAGAAATTTTTGAAATGTTTGAGAATGAAGTATAAATCGACTCATGCTTGTGTGTATGACCGCATACTATATCAAAAGGAGTATAACAATTTCGATCGATGTTCTATTTTCAATGAACCTTGATATGTCCAATCTACTAGCAAGGAAGGCACAAGCTCACAAGTGCCACAAAAAGTGTTGAAGTATTTTCCCATTTGGGCTAGATTAAAGAGTTTTTTCATAGTACAGTGGATGGCAAAGGAAATGACATGGCATGTTAGGGAAGAAGTGGGGGATAATATCATGTGTAATCCTATTGATTCTACAACTTGGAGGAGGATGAGTTACGAGTATCCTAATTTTTCTCGAGAATAGCGTAACGTTCGTTTGGTAATATCAACAGATGGTTTCAATCCATTTGGAAATTTAAGCACCAATCAGAGTGTATGGCCAGTGATCCTAGCCCCACTCAACCTTCCTCCTTCACAGTGCATGAGACTTAAATTTTTTAAGCCATCTTTTTTGATACCTAGGCCAAAGTTTCCAAGTGATAACTTCGATGTCTACCTGGATCCTTTGGTATAATAATTAAATGACTTGTGGTAAGAGGGTGTGCAAGTATTTGACTCTTTTAGAAAAGAAGAGGTTATACTGAAAGCTATGTCGATGTGCGAAATTCATAATTTTCCATCTTATGGGACATTATCCGGTGGTGTAGTACATGGTTATTTGAGGTGTCCTATTTGTGTAGAGGAGACTGAATATGTTCGTCACTCCTCTAGCTAAAAAAATATTTACCATTGTCATAGGAGGTTTTTACCACCCGATCATAGTTTGAGATTGGAGAAAGTTTCCAAGTTTTTATTGGGCGGGTTGAACATAGGCTACCACCGAGAAAACTTCTAGGTCCAGAAATTGAAAGTAAATCTTCTGATTAAGGCCCTAATATGCTAGGTAAGAATCCTAAATTTCATAATGTCAACCATAAGAAGACCCCAACTGGCAATGAAAATGAAAGGCATGGTCTAGGAAGTCATTTTTATTTGACTTCCCTTATTGAAAGAATAGCCCGATACGCCATGAAATGGATTTGATGCACGCAAATAAGAACATCGTTAACATATTGTGGGAACATGCCTTGGGGGAGTCATTCGAAGGATATAGAAAACACACGAAAATACCATAAATCGTTGAAACTTAAGCCACAACTATGGTTGAAAGAAGATAGTAGGGGAAGGACAATAATTTCCCCTGGTGAATTTACTTTGACGAGTGAGGAAAGGAAGGTGGTTTTAGACATAATATATAATTTGAAGGTTCCATCTAATTTTTTGTCCCACTTGCAGAGGATTGTGAATTATTCTACCAGTGATTTACATAACTGTAAGTCCCACGATTGGCATGTGATCATGCAATTGGTTACTCTATTGTTTAAGGAATGTTTCTCCGAGCATAAGTATTTGCGACGGCCTATTATGAAAATCAGTATCTAGTTCTCACTTTTTGTGACACCCCGACTAATTAAACACCGGGTAGCTACTCCTTTATAAAATTAATTCAAAATGCCAAGTTGGCTCAGTTAATAGCATCACTGTCGAAAACGTTTTATTATTACTAACCACCTAGTATTTAAAAAGTAAGTGCCAAATTTTATTAAATCTGATTAACATGCAACAAGGGTAATGAATAACTAAATAACACCATTCACCATACTGAAGTAAAACGAATCACCATCACAAAATGTAAATAACTCTGGAGGAAAAACTCCTCAATACAAATCCCACAACTGATAAGTAAACTGAAATAAAACATGCTAAAGTCTGAAAACTGGAATATAAAAGATGTCTCTAAAGAAATGGGCAACATGCCCTACAACTGATAGATGGTAACTCTGGAATCCAAAAGATAGAAGCGTCTACATGCAAATCCCTGTAGCTTCCACAAGAAGCTACAGCTCGTCACCTGAATGAGTAACCTATGCTTGGTGTCCTTGTGGCTGGGCACCTAAAATGGTTTTACAAAGAAAAAGAGATTTGAAAAGCAAACGGGTCAGAGCCCGAATGTGGAGTTATATTTTAAAAACCTGCAAGTGCTTTAAAAACATTTAAAACATTAAATGCAAAGTACATGTTAGGACGTACACTCGCATGATATTCTCACCTCTCGTCTAACTGTGCACTCCTAACGTAAGTACCCATCTATATCGACCCATACTACTAGCTAACTGACGACATAACTAGCTACACTGACAAAGGTTCTACCCATATTACTCGGTTCCATTTAACATAACAACGCTCGTAATTAAATAGAGGTTTATCGTAAACTCAGTTACTAAATATGCCATTGATATAAATATCAGTTAACTCATTATATAACTCGAAACAATACCGTAATATTTTTACAACATTAACATGAGGATTCCCATTAATATAATGTATATTATTCATATCATAAATATACAATACAAGCACCCCGCAATCTAAGCTATGGTGCACACATACTCTGCTATCCATCCCGGTACATCACGTACATAAGGATTACATATTCCGAATCTCTCAGGAATAGTTTACTGATAACAACATCACAAATAATGGAGGCGAACACAGTCACCATCACATGGGTCACGCACATACCTACGCTCCCATGGTCATGCAGACTTATTAATATCACAATAAGTCCTTCTATGATCTATGTTCATCAAGGTACCAGTCTAAATCCCCCCCGTAGGCACACAAGGATTAGAGGGTCCTAAGCGAACGCAAACCTCCCCCGTGATAGCAAGTATGGTAGGTATGTTATACACATAAACTATATACTAAGCATTCACACATCTTAGATATTACCATATTAATAAGGTATTTTCCACATCATTATACCATTATTCCAAACTTATATAATTCAAGTCTCCCGTTAATATAAGGTTAAATTGCCGACACGTCACACGCCGTAGTCCCTTATCCTTAAAACGTATCTTGAATAGACTATTAAGTTCCCATAATTCCCACATATGACATCTATACACCTAAGGTCTTTACTTCTGTCCTAAACCTTATTACATCGAATTACACAATTTTGCACTATTAACCCAAACGTTACCTCTCTAACGAATTTCAATAACCTAGAATAATTCCCCGAATTGTATTCTAATTAAAGTCCACTATAATAATCACTCCTACTGGTCTCCTTAAGGTTGAGGGTATTCATAAGTTCTCCAAACATATTCTCCGAGGGTTTCCACCATTAAAATCAAATTAAGGAAAATTTTACTCATTTTGGGAAGGTCGATCGATCGACCTATGAATATCGATCGATCGATCTAGTCGATCGATCGACTGATGAATGTCGATCGATCGATCGAACAGGTATGGCTACGGACTGCTTCGTTCTGCAGATTTGAAAACGTCCCAAAACTTATTTCTAACGTGTGATTCTCAAATATAACGTTATAGTAATGTCATATAACAATCCTACAATATTACTAACGTCCATAAATCAATATTTCAACAACTATAGGCTACATATGGATCAATCTTCATCAAAAACCTAGTTTTTCTGATTTTTCTCAAGAACAGTCATGAACCTCATCTTAAATCCGTTTTTGGTATTACAAAAGGCAGTAATTCACATAATATGATCGTCCAGTAACATTCTACATGCAACCTATATCCCAAAATTCAAACTAATAACTCCAATCTTATGGGTTTTTCATTATCTTCCAAGAACATACAAAATTTATGAATAATCTAACATGGAAGAAGCATTCTCTGAAATTTAAATGGAATAAATCACTTGCCTTGGTTTGATTTCGGATTTGGTGTTGATTTGGTGAAGAATCTCTGCAGAATTCCTCTCTCTCTCTCCTTCTCCAAGCTTTCTTCTCCAAAAGATGGCTATGGTGGCTAGGGTTTGCTTTGGGAGAGTTGGAAGACTAAATGATAACCTACGTAGCTTATGGGGTTAATAAAGGTTGGTTGGGTCAATCCTTATCAGATTACAACTCTAAATTTTCGTCACTTTTAATTACCCAAAAATGCCAAATTACGAAAATACCCTTTAAGTTACCGGTATGGCCTAAAAATATCCCGGGACCCAAACTATACCCCCGGCTAGTGTTTTCTGACTATCTCGACCCTTCCGGACGCGTTGGCACACTCAAAACGACCATACGGATTATAGATTTTAAATTCACTTTTTATTAACAAAATATTATACCGTGACGCGGCGGTCCCACGCGTCTCAACAAAATTTCTAAAATGTCGTATATAAATCCCACGACAAATTTTATAATACCAAGTACATATATAATCATATGTGCACATAATCAAACACCAATTCGCATCTCATTAGTATATATAACCCGGATTAATTTCCAATTACTACGCATTTAATTAATTAATCCCAAAAATAAATATAGCCAAAAGTACGGGGTATTACATACTTCCCCCCTAATAACTGAATTTCGTCCCGAAATTCGAAACTAGAAAGTACCTGCTAAAAATAGCTCTGGATAACGTTCGCGCATCTCATCCTCGCGCTCCCATGTGGAATCCTTGACATTGTGATGTCGCCACTGAACACGCACTAACGGAACTATCTTTGACCGCAGTTTCCTCTCGCTTCGGTCCAAAATAGCAATTGGCCCCTCCTCGTAGGAGCTATCCGGCTGGAGATCGATGTCCTCCACAGCAATGTGAGAATGAGCCAAATTATCTCTAAGGTATTTCCTCAGCGAGGAAATATGGAACACGTCGTGAATCCGATGCAAGTGCTCCGGTAGTCCAAGTCCATACGCAACCGGTCCGATCCGCTCAATAATGGGAAACGGCCCCACATACCTCGGTGCCAACTTCCCCTTCTTCCCGAATCGCATAATCCCCTTCATCGGAGAAACCCTGAGCAAAACCTGGTCCCCTACTTGGAACTCCCTCAAAAACCTCTTCGCATCAGCATAACTCTTCTGCCTGTCTTGAGCTACGCGAATGCGACCTCGAATCAACTCAATTCTTGCCTAAGTATCCTGAATCACTTTCGGCCCAAGTAGTTTGTTGTCCCCCACTTCTAACCAACATGCTGGGGAACGACAAGGCCTACCGTAAAATGCCTCAAACGGAGCCATGCCAATAGTAAACTGATAGGAGTTGTTGTAAGCAAACTCCACCAGTGGAAGGTACTTCTCCCATCCATCCCCGAAGTCAATAATGCACATGCGTAGCATGTCCTCCAACATCTGATTGGTGCGCTCTGTCTGCCCATCGGTCTGCGGATGATAAGCCGTACTCAACCGCAATTCCGTGCCCATTGCCTCTTGGAAACTCTCCCAAAACCTCGAAACAAATATCTTGTCTCTGTCAGACACGATATTTAGGGGCACACCGTGAAGTCTCACAATCTCTGAAATGAAGAGCTGGGCATACTGTCCCGAAGTGTAGTCAGTCCTTACGGGTAAGAAGTGAGCGACCTTGGACAACCTGTCCACAATTACCCAAACGGAGTCGTGACCCCTCTGCGACGTAGGCAACCCCGTGATAAAGTCCATGGATATGCTCTCCCACATCCACACCGGAATCTCCAACGGCTGTAGCAATCCTGCTGGTCTCTGATGATCCACTTTTACAAGTTGACAAGTGGCGCATTTCGAGACAAACTCAGCGATATCTCTCTTCATACCGCTCCACCAATACTGCCGTCTCATGTCTTGGTACATTTTGTCCCCTCCGGGATGTACCGCGAACCATGAGCCGTGCGACTCTGCCATCACATTGTGCCGCAATTCTTCCCCTTCCGGAACTACCAATCTCCCATTGAAGCGCAATCCCCCGTCTGAGCTAACGGTATAGGACTCGGCTCCCTCTGCAAGTAATCGAACTATCTGCTCCTGACAGAACGAGTCATTAGCCTGTGCCCGTACTACCTTTGTGACAATCTGCGGTGTAACGGTCATCACAGACGTGAAAGATCGGGCCACTGCATCCTGATGTCCCAATTCCTTCCACTTAGCTTTCCACACCTCTGCCACCTCATCTGCTGGCCTGCGGCTCAACGCGTCTGCTACCACGTTAGCCTTACCCGGGTGGTACTGGATGTCGAACTGGTAGTCCTTCACAAATTCAAGCCACCTACACTGCCGTATATTCAATTCCTTCTGCGTGAACAGATACTGTAGTGACTTGTGGTCCGTGAACAGCTGAAACTTCTCCCCCAAAAGATAGTGCCTCCAAATCCGTAAGGCAAATACCACTGCTGCCAACTCCAAATCATGCGTGGGTTAATTCTTCTCATGAGGCTTAAGCTTACGGGAAGCATAAGCTATGGCCTGTCTCTCCTACTGCAATACATCTCCCAGTCCTTGCAAAGACGCATCGGTGTAAACCAAATACTCAACTCCCGGTCTCGGCAATGCTAACATAAGTGCTGAGGTCAATTTGTCCTTCAACTCATCAAATGCCAACTGACAGGCATCACTCCAGATATATGGCACACCCTTACGAGTAAGATGTGTCAAAGGACCTGCTATCTCCGAGAAACCCCGAATAAATCTCCTGTAGTATCCTGCTAGACCCAAGAAACTACGAATCTCCGTTGGTGTCATGGGCTGTCCCCACTCCCTCACCGCTGACACCTTCCCCGGATCGACAGATATTCCTTGGTCGGAAATAATGTGACCCAAGAACTGGACTTTTTTCAGCCAAAACCCGCACTTCTCATATTTTGCATACATCTCGTTCTGACGAAGTGTCTGCAAAACCTGCCTCAAATGCTCGGCGCGCTCCTCCTATGTCTGAGAGTAAACCAGAATATCATCAATGAAGACAATGACAAACTGGTCTAGGAAATCCCTGAACACTCTGTTCATCAAGTCCATAAACACTGCTGGAGCGTTGGTCAAGCCGAAAGGCATAACCCGAAACTCGTAAGAACCATATCTCGACAAGAATGCGGTCTTCGAGACATCCTCCTCCCTGATACGTAACTGATGGTATCCTGACCTCAAGTCAATCTTCGAGAAGAAAGAAGCTCCTCTCAACTGGTCGAATAAGTCATCGATTCGAGGCAACGGATACTTATTCCGTATCGTGACCTTATTCAACTCTCGGTAGTCCACGCACAATCTCAGTGAACCATCTCTCTTCTTCACAAACAAAAATGGAGCGCCCCAAGGTGAGGTACTCCTACGAATAAAGCCCTACCATAACAGCTGCTCTATCTGATCCCGTAACTCTCGCATTTCAGTCGGAGCCATACGGTACGGTGCACGTGCTATAGGTCTCGTACCCGGTAGCAAGTTTATAACGAAGTCTATCTCTCGACTGGGTGGTAAGCCTAGTATCTCCTGAAACACATCTGAATACTCCCTGACAACCGGGATCGAATCCAAAGGAATCACAACCTCCTTAGAGGTATCCTCCTCTATGTAATACAGATGAGCGGTCGATCCTCCCTCTGGGCGAGGCATGGCCACTACAAACATCTCTTGCCCCGGAATGGCAAAAACAATGCTCCCGCTGAAGCAGTCAATCATGGCCCTATATGCTACGAGCCAATCCATACCGATGATCACATCGTGAACATGCATGTCTAACACTAACATGTCCGCAGGTAATACCAAACCACCAACCTCTACCCCCACTCCCCGGCATATAAAGAAAATAAGTGACCCACTCCCTAATGGTGAGTCGACACACGTCACTGTGCTCTCTGCCGTGGCTAACAATCCTAAAGCTTTCGCGAAGTGTGTAGCAATAAAACAGTGTGTAGCACCCGTATCAAATAACACCCGACCCATAGTGCCATGGATAGGAAACGTACCCTCGATCGCGGGCGGTGCCTGTGGAACTGCAGCCTGGTGAACGTTGTAGACACGCCCATACTGTAGCTGTCCCTGCTGAGCTGGGACTGCTGGAATGGGTGGCAATGCTGCCATCTGTGGCGGTGCGGGAAGAGCGGCGGGAAACATAGGTCTCTGTGGCTCCTGGCGAGCTCCCTGCTGCTGCTGCTGTGGGGCCCTGCCCCTATCAGGACAATCCTGCTTCTTATGGCCAGTCTTGCCACAAGTAAAGCACTTCCCTGGGAAGTTCCCTCCCCTCTGCCCCTGTTGTCCCCGACCCTGGTGGCCGTTACCATTCCTCCCTTGGCCCTGCTGGCCCTGATGAAACTGCTGCCCATTCTGCCCCTGCTGGCCTTGATGGCCGTTTGGACCCTGATGGCCCTGGCGGAAACCTCCCTGTCCCTGCCTGTAGTTCCCGGACCAGAACCTCTTATTGTCCCCCTGCTGGGTACCCTGCTCAGTCTGTCTCTGCCCCTGACCGGTCTGTGCCCCGCTGGCACTATGTCCTCCAGTCCTGCCCTGATGGCTAGACTCCCCTGACCGCTTGCCCTCGGCCATATGAAAACTGTGGTCCTGGCAGTGCAATAGTGCAGCGTTAACCACATCAGAATACGTGGCCAACGATAGGTTCCCTAGCAGATGCTGACGGATCCTCCAATTCAACCCATCAGTGAACTTCTCTATCTTCTTCTTCTCTGTTGGAATCTCGTCTGGAACGATATTCAACAGGTTAGTGAACTCCGCCTCATACTCGGCCACTGTCTTGCCCTCCTGCTTCAAACTCATCAGCTTCCTTCTCATCTCTGTATGAACTGCCGACGGAAAGTACTTGCGGTCGAACCGCACCCAGAACTCCTGAATCGTGAGGGTATCCCTTTCCTCCGCGGTGGTAATAGACTCCCACCACTGTAGTGCAGATCCCACTAGCTTGAAAGTAGCTAGCACCTGTTTCTGAACATCATTGCACTCATGCATCCTCAAATGCCTCTGTATGTCCTTCCTCCATTGGCTCGAGACTACTACGTCTGAGCTACCTGCAAACTCTGGCGGATGCGCTTTCTGAAAAGCGTCTCGTACACGCTCCCAAGCAGACGGGAATGCATTAACTTGTGCTGGCGCGGCAACCGGCGCCTAAGGCGGTGCCTGCTGAATAACGGCAATCGCGGCATTCACCGATTGAGCTACTATAGCTGCAACCTCAGCGGCGTTCAACATGCCCTGAACTGGAGCGGGCTGGGGTTCGGGCGTTGCATTCCTGGGAACTCGTCGTGCACGTCGTGGAGGCATCTGAAATAAGAACAAAGTTTATAAGTTCACGGTTCATAAACTTAAAATAGTTGAAGAACGAAGCATACACAATAAGAGTACAACAGTCCTAAAATATAGGGCTCTATATCAAAGAAAACGTAGCGGAAACATAATAGCCGTACAGATCCTAAAGGACACTAGAACCTGATGCTCTGATACCACCTGTGACACCCCGACTAATTAAACACCGGGTAGCTACTCCTTTATAAAATTAATTCAAAATGCCAAGTTGGCTCAGTTAATAGCATCACTGTCGAAAACGTTTTATTATTACTAACCACCTAGTATTTAAAAAGTAAGTGCCAAATTTTATTAAATCTGATTAACATGCAACAAGGGTAATGAATAACTAAATAACACCATTCACCATACTGAAGTAAAACGAATCACCATCACAAAATGTAAATAACTCTGGAGGAAAAACTCCTCAATACAAATCCCACAACTGATAAGTAAACTGAAATAAAACATGCTAAAGTCTGAAAACTGGAATATAAAAGATGTCTCTAAAGAAATGGGCAACATGCCCTACAACTGATAGATGGTAACTCTGGAATCCAAAAGATAGAAGCGTCTACATGCAAATCCCTGTAGCTTCCACAAGCAGCTACAGCTCGTCACCTGAATGAGTAACCTATGCTTGGTGTCCTTGTGGCTGGGCACCTAAAATGGTTTTACAAAGAAAAAGAGATTTGAAAAGCAAACGGGTCAGAGCCCGAATGTGGAGTTATATTTTAAAAACCTGCAAGTGCTTTAAAAACATTTAAAACATTAAATGCAAAGTACATGTTAGGACGTACACTCGCATGATATTCTCACCTCTCGTCTAACTGTGCACTCCTAACGTAAGTACCCATCTATATCGACCCATACTACTAGCTAACTGACGACATAACTAGCTAGACTGACAAAGATTCTACCCATATTACTCGGTTCCATTTAACATAACAACGCTCGTAATTAAATAGAGGTTTATCATAAACTCAGTTACTAAATATGCCATTGATATAAATATCAGTTAACTCATTATATAACTCGAAACAATACCGTAATATTTTTACAACATTAACATGAGGATTCCCATTAATATAATGTATATTATTCATATCATAAATATACAATACAAGCACCCCGCAATCTAAGCTATGGTGCACACATACTCTGCTATCCATCCCGGTACATCACGTACATAAGGATTACATATTCCGAATCTCTCAGGAATAGTTTACTGATAACAACATCACAAATAATGGAGGCGAACACAGTCACCATCACATGGGTCACGCACATACCTACGCTCCCATGGTCATGCAGACTTATTAATATCACAATAAGTCCTTCTATGATCTATGTTCATCAAGGTACCAGTCTAAATCCCCCCCGTAGGCACACAAGGATTAGAGGGTCCTAAGCGAACGCAAACCTCCCCCGTGATAGCAAGTATGGTAGGTATGTTATACACATAAACTATATACTAAGCATTCACACATCTTAGATATTACCATATTAATAAGGTATTTTCCACATCATTATACCATTATTCCAAACTTATATAATTCAAGTCTCCCGTTAATATAAGGTTAAATTGCCGACACGTCACACGCCGTTGTCCCTTATCCTTAAAACCTATCTTGAATAGACTATTAAGTTCCCATAATTCCCACATATGACATCTATATACCTAAGGTCTTTACTTCTGTCCTAAACCTTATTTCATCGAATTACACAATTTTTCACTATTAACCCAAACGTTACCTCTCTAACGAATTTCAATAACCTAGAATAATTCCCCGAATTATATTCTAATTAAAGTCCACTATAATAATCACTCCTACTGGTCTCCTTAAGGTTGAGGGTATTCATAAGTTCTCCAAACATATTCTCCGAGGGTTTCCACCATTAAAATCAAATTAAGGAAAATTTTACTCATTCTGGGAAGGTCGATCGATCGACCTATGAATATCGATCGATCGATCTAGTCGATCGATCGACTGATGAATGTCGATCGATCGATCGAAAAGGTATGGCTACGGACTGCTTCGTTCTGCAGATTTGAAAACGTCCCAAAACTTATTTCTAACATGTGATTCTCAAATATAACGTTATAGTAATGTCATATAACAATCCTACAATATTACTAACGTCCATAAATCAATATTTCAACAACTATAGGCTACATATGGATCAATCTTCATCAAAAACTTAGTTTTTCTAATTTTTTTCAAGAACAGTCATGAACCTCATCTTAAATCCGTTTATGGTATTACAAAAGGCAGTAATTCTCATAATATGATCGTCCAGTAACATTCTACATGCAACCTATATCCCAAAATTCAAACTAGTAACTCCAATCTTATGGGTTTTTCATTATCTTCCAAGAACATACAAAATTTATGAATAATCTAACATGGAAGAAGCATTCTCTGAAATTTAAATGGAATAAATCACTTGCCTTGGTTTGATTTCGGATTTGGTGTTGATTTGGTGAAGAATCTCTGCAGAATTCCTCTCTCTCTCTCCTTCTCCAAGCTTTCTTCTCCAAAAGATGGCTATGGTGGCTAGGGTTTGCTTTGGGAGAGTTGGAAGACTAAATGATAACCTACGTAGCTTATGGGGTTAATAAAGGTTGGTTGGGTCAATCCTTATCAGATTACAACTCTCAATTTTCGTCACTTTTAATTACCCAAAAATGCCAAATTACTAAAATACCCTTTAAGTTACCGGTATGGCCTAAAAATATCCCGGGACCCAAACTATACCCCCGGCTAGTGTTTTCTGACTATCTCGACCCTTCCGGACGCGTTGCCGCACTCAAAACGACCATACGGATTATAGATTTTAAATTCACTTTTTATTAACAAAATATTATACCGTGACGCGGCGGTCCCACGCGTCTCAACAAAATTTCTAAAATGTCGTATATAAATCCCACGACAAATTTTATAATACCAAGTACATATATAATCATATGTGCACATAATCAAATACCAATTCGCATCTCATTAGTATATATAACCCGGATTAATTTCCAATTACTACGCATTTAATTAATTAATCCCAAAAATAAATATAGCCAAAAGTACGGGGTATTACACTTTTATGTGAGAAGGTAGTCAATCGAGAACACATAGTGGGAGCAAAAATGGCGGTTACCGAAGCGATTTGTGTGTTGGAGAAGTACATTAACCCATGATTCTTTGACATAAGTGTTCACTTGTTGGCACACCTATGCAATGAGGCACTTCTTTGCGGTCTAGTCAAATATCGGTGGATGTATTCGTTTGAAAGATTGATGAAAGTTTTCAAAGATTACGTCAAGAATAAACGACACATTGCAGGATAAATTGTAGAGAAATAAATAACCGTGTAGTCATCAATCTATCCTTGGGAATATATTCCTGACCCGACCATCGTTGATGACATTGATGAGTTCCTCAATGAGGGTGGTCATGTGATGGGCGAACAAGTGAAATTAACGAGTTTCCAACATGAACAAGTAGATCGTTATCTATTCGACACACATAAAGATGTCTAAGAATGGAAAAAGTAAGTTTATACTATTTTAAGTTTTACATCATTTTAGATTATTTTATACATGATTGATTTTTTAATACGTTCGACACATTAATTTTATGCAGAAAATATGAAGCCTGTGAGAACAATAAAAGACGAAAAATAAGGGCACAATCAGACAACGAATTTAGGCAGTGATTGACACACGAGATAATTATAATGAAAATGTTGTTATAGTGTTACATTACAATAAACTTTACAACTAACCTAATTAATTTATCTATATTCTCAGCTCTTAAAAATGGGTGATGCGACATCAAGGCTTGCTCATCTAGCCACTGGACCCTTGTTCATGGAAAAAGAATGCAAAAAGTATCAATTGCACGGTCACGTATTCGGTGGAAGGGTGTACGAGAAAAGTACAAATATACACAATTCAAGCATTTCATACAAGTCTCTTACTTTCTTTCAAGCGAGCACGAAAGATAGAAACCTCGTTGAAGCTGAAATGACCTACTATGGTGTAATTTGAAATATATTTGAATTGGACTATGTAAGCTTCAAAGAGGTTGTATTTTACTGTGATTGGGTAAGAGTTGAGCATAAAAATTCTTGTAAAGTTTATCCTGGAACCAATTTTGATCATGGTTGACTTTTCCAAGTTGAAGAGCAACGAACACATGAGCGATGAGCCATTTGTTTGTTCATTTCAAAATGTCAAGCAAGTTTTTTACTCGGAGTATATCAATAATGAGTCATGTTCAATCATCCTACATGCACCAAAGCTTCTAAACAGTCGTGTGGATGACTTGGCTTCTCCCATTGGAGATCAATCCATTTTTTATGATAACCTGAATTTGAAACAATTTTTAGATTTGTAATAAGTATTACAATTATCGGACATTAGTTTAATGCTTTTAATTCATTTTTACTTGATCAGTTTACTGCATGTAATATTTAGATTTAATTCTTAAGCATTAATTCAAAGTCCATGTCCAATGGGTGTATTATTGTAGTGTTTTAGTATTATTAGACATCATTTTAATGTTATTAATTCATTTGTACTTGATTAGTTTAGTGGATTAATTCAAAGTTGCCAGTGTTTTGTTATAATATTGCTAATGCTTTGTATTCTTCTAATTCATTTGGATTTGTACTAATAACAACATTTTTGTACAGAAAATGAGTTCTTCATGGTTTAACGGTAGTGGAGGTAACGAGGTCTCCTCGACCCGTAGGATCTAAAAATAGGGCAAATTGGGATTGGCCGTTGAGAACAAGACGGGAATATTAACTTGAACCGTCGAGTTGGTGGAGACGATTATCGGCCCGGGTACCCTAGTTAGAGGGAGGTGCCAAATGAGCTCAAGTTAGCTGTTTGGGCAGCACTACAGGTATTATATTTATATTTATATTTCAATTTCATTTTGTAATACCCCTTATTTTTATGACTTTTAAATTTGGGGATTTATTAAATTTAATTTGAGATATTAATTTAATATTAATACGGAAATTATTTTAAATATTTACTAGCGTGATAAGAGTTAGTAATTATTGGGATTTTGTTGAATATTACTTAATGGATAAAGTAATATGTATAATCGAATTTATCAAAATTATCACGAGTATATAATTTGGTAATTATGGAAATTTAATCGGGACGCGCCTGTGTCGTGTCGGGATTAAATTAGTATTATTAAAAGTGAATAAATTATAAGTCACCCTTATGGTCATTTTGAGTGCACCAATGGGTCTGGAACGGTTGAGATAGTCAAAATAATGTACCTGGGGGTTTAGTTTGGTTCTCGGAGCGTGTTTAGGCCTAATTAACATCACGGAAGGGTGTTTTGGACATTTCGTATATTTGGGGAATTAAACCCACGAATTTCCTAAGGTTATATCAGCTTCTAGGAGCTATCACCTCTGGTTAACAAAAGCAAAACCAAAGAACGACCATTAGAGAAGAAGTGGGAAAGCTTTCCAAGGAGTTCAAAGCCAAAAACTCTACCGTTTACACTCTCACCACCGCCAACTCGTAGATCGCGCGACGGGGAACACAACCACACCACTTTCTTCCACAAATCAGAAACTAATTTTCCAGGAAAGTATCTATCTTGATTTATTTTTAGTTTATGTCTCAATTATGTTAGTCTAGGGTTGTTTAGAACTTGTTTCATGAAAGAAAGTGTAGTTTGGAGACTATAATTCATATGTCATAGAAGAAGTAATCAGATTATGGACATCAAATTCGTATGTAGATGATACACCACTAAATTTCATGAATTTAGAAGTAGAAATCTGGAAAAGAATTGGAAGAATTGAAATTTAAAGAAATGATTAGCGTTCTTGAAGTCTATATATATTTTACCACTTTAAATTGTTATACTGGATGATAAGTAACATATTTTATGTAGGAAATCATTTAATTGAGTATATAGTACTTGTAGTATTATTTGTTGGGAGTTTGGGAATCATACATGGAGATTTGGTTGAGGTTGGAGATGGATTTCTGTAATTGGGTTAATGCAGTTTTTGTCATAACTGCTTGATCGTTAGATCGACCCAAGAACATTGATCGATCGATGATCGATCGATCGACCCCCTTCCATCGATCGAGCGACCCCTTCTGAGAAACTGCATATTCCTCTTATCATGGTTTATTCCGATTAAAATGCGTAGTAACCCTTGAGTATTATTAATAGAATGTTTTCGGATATAACTAGGACCAGTAGGGTTTTAGTAAACCCCAATAAGTGAGGGTTTATGTAAGATGAAATTAAGGGTTAACGGGGAGTTATTTACACATATGTTATTATGCGAACATTTGAATAAAAGATTTGGACTCGATAGGAAGTTAGACTAGAAAGTAAGTGAGAGTACCTATTGAAATTATACTTAGGTGGATAGAATACTTCGAGAGATATGAAGTAAGTATGGAATAACCTATAAATGAAAATAAAAGAGATGAGTCCGTTATACGAGACAAACGACTAGAACGTATTAAGTAAGGATAATTATAATTATGGGTCATGGGTGCACCTAAATGAGAAATGTGAATAGTGATATATATATATATATATATATATATGACTGTGTGATTATGAATATATTTTATATATGTGTAAAAATCATACCCGAGCTACTTGCCATCACAGGGGGGTTTCCACATCGGGACAGTCTTATCTCGATTGGGACTTATGGGGGATAACGACTTGTACCCTATAACATAGGATTCCTTGGTATAGGCTATCTGATTGATAGTGAGATGGTCCTAAGAGACGTGAGGGTATGTGCCGACCTCTTAGTGACTTGGAACTATGCTTCGCCTCCCTTTGTTTACGTTTGTGTTAATACAGTTCGAGAGTGATTCCGAACTAGTATTTCCCTTAGTACGAGTGATACGGGGACTAAATAGTAGAGTATGCCAGCACCATAAAGTTTATGTGGGGTGCCGATAGTATATATATATATATATATATATATATATATATATATATATATATATATATATATATATATATATATATATTATATGAGTGGCTAATATATATATGTATACTTAAGTATGGTATCGTTCTACTGTGCATAAATGTAGTTAAGTAATGAATGAATACTCCGATTTTATTATTAAGTGTTTGAGAATTTTGTGACTACACTAGAATATTTTTAAATGAAATAAGATAGATGTGAGAACTTTAATTTCAGAAATTAATTATCCTAGCCATAGTAATTGTCGGCCCAAATCTTATGGCAAAGTTAACTAAAATAAACTTTTGGGGTTAATTGTGTGGTAGGTGTGCACACTAGATGAGAGGCGAGAATTTCTCAAGAGAGTGTTGCATACTAACATAGTTGTTACATTAGCCGGTAATCATTTTAAATACTTGCTAAACTAACTTTAAATTGTTTTACAATCGGGCTCTGACCCATTTCCTGTTATCTCGTCTCTCTTATATATATGTATATATCACAGGTGCCCAGCCAGAGGGGTGTCATGCTTAGGTTCTTTGGACTGGACGTGTTGCAGCTTATGTGGGAGTTGCAGGCCATTTGCTCAGACGACCTCGTCGTTGATTCCACTCTTATTTCAGTTCTAATTGGTTGGGCATGTGTCTCTTGTTTCCTTATTCCATTGGATTTTTCAGAGATTATGTTCATTTATCTTTAGTATTTTTACTCTTTGGGATTTGATAACTGTTAGGATAGTTTTCCTTTGTAATTTTAAAGTTGGTATTGGTTTATCTGAATGGTTAAATTCATGGGTGTTTATTTCCAGTCCTAATAATTGTGTGATTCTTAAACTGTTACCTATTAAAGGTCTTCATAATTGGATTTAATAAAATGGAAATAATGTTTTAAATGGTTTTGACACTTAGCTTAATTATTTAGGGTGTTTAAATTGGAAAGTTTATTTTGCAACAGTGATCCTAAGAATGAACCAACCGTTCATCTTGATTATAATTTCATAAAGGACTGATCACCCGGTATTTAATTAGGCGGGGTGTTACAGGTGGTATCAAAGCATCAAGTTCTAGTGTCCTTTAGGATCCGTACGACTTATTTCGCTTCTAGCTTAGCGTTCTTGATATAGAGCCCTATTTTAGGATTGTTGTATTATTTTATTTACACTTACGTCTTTAGCTATTCGAGATTTGATGATAACTGTAGACTAATAAACTTCCTTCTCATTTCAGATACCTCCGAGACGTGCACCCCGAGATAGAAATGCCCAAGCCGAGCAGCCAGCAACTCCGGCTCAGGGGATAATGAACGCAATCGAGGTAGCTACTATTGTTGCTCAAGCGGTGAATGCCGCATTGGCAGTAGTGCAGTCGGATCCACCCCAGATTCAGGCAGTGGCGCCAGTACCAGCAAAACTTCCATCTATATGGGAGCGGGTTAGGAATGACTTTCAAAAGGCGCATCCTTCGGAGTTCTTGGGTAGTTCAAATATTATTGTCGCCAGCCAATGGAAGAAAGATATCCAGAGGCATTTGTGCTTGTACGAGTGCACGGACATACATAGACAGCTGTTGGCTTCCTTTAAGCTAGCGGGGCCGCCTTGCAATGGTGGGAGTCCACCACTACCTTAGAGGAGAGGTACATCATAACGATTCAGTCGTTTTGGGCGCTGTTTGGTCGTAAATACTTCTCATCCGTTGTGCAGACTGAGATGAGGCGGAAGTTACTGAATCTGAAATAGGAGAATATAACTGTTGCTGAGTACGAGGAGGAGTTTACTCGACTTCTCACTATAGTGCCAAATGAGGCACCCATCGAGGGGAAGAAGATACTGCTGTTTGTGTATGGATTGGCCTGGAGGATCCGCCAGCATCTCATAGGCAATCTATCACTGAGTACCTATACCGATGTACTCAATGCTGCGTTATTACACTGTTAGGATCACCGCTTCCATCTGTAGGGAAACAAGTGAGCATGCGAGTCCAGCCAGCAGGGCAGGACAAGGGGCAGTAGTACTGTTGGGGCACCAACAGCCTAGGGGTAGACTCATCACAATGAGCAGAGTTTCCATCAGGGGGACCCTACCAAGCGGTTCTGATCAAGTGACTACAGATAGGGATTTAGGGGATTTAGGCAGGGCCAGTCTAATCAGCAGGGCCATCAGGCCAACAACATTTTTTGCAGGGCCAGTGGAAGGGTGGTAATGGCCAACAGGGCCGTGGTTAGTAGGGATAGAGGGGAGGTAACTTCGGGGGCCGATTTTTCAGATGTGATAAGAATGGCCATAGGTGGCAGGATTATCCAGAGGGAGATAGGGCCCCACAGCGGTAGGGTCCCCATAATGAGCCACTAAGGCCACTCTTTCCAGCCGCCCTCCCAGCGCCAGCTCAGGTACCAGCCCTACCAGCCATCCCAACGGCTCCAGTACAGCAGGGGTAGCTGTAGTACGAACGTGTCTACAATGTCCACCAGGCGGTAGCTCCTCAGGCACCACCCACGATTGAGGGTATGTTTCCTATCCATGGAACTATGGGTCGGGTTTTATTTGATACTTGTGAGACACACTGTTTTATACCTAGTCATTTTTCAAAGGCCTTAAGATTATTAGACACAACAGAGAGCACTGTAACATGCGTAGACTCACGACTGGGGAATGGGTCATTGATTTTCTTTATATGCCAGGGTGTGGGAATAGATATTGGTAAGTTGATTTTACCAGTAGACATGTTAGTCTTAGAGATGCATGAGCACGATGTTAATATTGGCATGGATTAGCTCGCCCCATATAGAGCAATAATAGACTGTTTTGGTGGGAGTACTATCTTTTCCATTTTGGGGCAGCAGATGTTTTTGGTGGTGATCCCTTTCCCAGAGGGAGGCTCTTCCGCTCATTTGTATTACATAGAGGAGGATACCTCTAAGGAAGTCGTGATTCCCTTAGATTCGATCCTAGTTGTTCGTGAGTATTACGATGTATTTCATGAGATACCGAGCCTACCCCTAGTCTAGAGATAGATTTCATCATAGACTTGATGTCGGATACTCTACCGATAGCACGTGATCCGTACCGTATGGCTCTAGCGTAAATGAGGGAGTTACGAGATCAGATAGAGCAACTATTAGGTCAAGGATTAATTCATAGGAGAAACTCACCTTGGGGTGCTCCAGTTTTGTTTATGAAGAAGGGAGATGGTTCACTGAGGTTATGCGTGGATTACCGGGAGATGAATAAGGTCACGATATGGAACAAATATAAGTTGCCTCTAATCGAGGACATGTTCGACTAGCTGAAAGGAGCAACCTTCTTTTTGAAGATAGATTTGCGATCAGGATACCATTAGCTATGGATTAGGGAGTAGGATGTGTCGAAGACTTCTTTCTTGACGAGATATGGGTCCTATGAGTTTTGAGTCATGCCATTTTGGCTGACAAATCCTCTAACCGTATTCATGGACTTGATGAACCGAGTGTTCTGAATGTTCTTGGATCAGTTTATCATCGTCTTCAGAGATGATATCCTGATATATTCACACACTGAGGATGACCATGCTGAGCACTTGAGGTAGGTTGTTGAGACTGTACGAGAGCATCAGCTGTATGCTAAGTACGAGAACTGCGGATTCTAGTTATGGGAGGTGCAGTTTTTACGGAATATTGTGTCAGTATTGGGGATATCGATTGACCAGGGCAAAGTGTCGACAGTGAGGGAGTGGGGAAAGCCCACGACACCGACGGAAGTGCATAGTTTCTTGGGGTTATTCGGGTACTATAGGAGATTCATCCGAGGTTTTTCAAAGATAGCGGGTCCATTAACGAATCTAACTCGCAAGGGGGTACCATAAGTTTGGGACGATGCTTGTCAATTGGCTTTTGATGAGCTGAAAGATAAGCTAACTTCGGCACTAGTTCTTGCTTTACCCAAGATGGGAGTGTACTATCTGGTTTACACCGATGTGTCTTTATGGGGACTCGGGGGAGTACTTCAGCAGGAGGAGAAGGCTATAGATTTTGCCTCCCACAAGATTATGCCGCACGAAAGAAATTACCCCACCCACGACCTAGAGATAGCAACGGTCATTTTTGCATTGAGGATATGGATACATTATCTATTGGGGGATAAGTTTCTCTTGTTCACAGATCACAAGTCACTACAGTACCTATTCACTTAGTGAGAGCCGAATATGCGTCAGCGCAAATGGTTAGAGTTTGTGAAAGACTACCAGTTTGAAATTCAGTACCATCCGGGAAAGACTAACGTGGTTGATGATGCGTTGATTCGTAGACTGGTAGGTGATGTAGGAGATGTTTGGAAAGCAAAGTGGAAAGACTTGGGTCACCAGGATACGGTAGAACATTCCTTTATATCTGTCATGACAGTCACACCCGATATTGTTACGAGGGTGATACAGGCACAGTCAACGGACTCATTTTGTCAGAAGCAGATTGTACGGCTCTTAGCTGAGGGTGCTGAGTCCTATTCAATAAGTTCCGATGGAGGTTTAAGGTTGAATGGTAGATTGGTGGTTCCGAAAGGAGAAGACTTACATCATGCAGTTATGACACAGTCTCACGGGTCCAGATTTATGGTAAATCCCGGAGGAGATAAGATGTACCAGGATATAAGGCAGTAGTACTGGTGGAGTGGGATGAAGAAGGACATGGCCAAGTCTGTGTCCAAGTGTTCTACTTGCCATATGGTAAAGGTAGACCACCAGAGATCGTCGGGGTTGCTCCAACCGTTGGATATACCTACATGGAAGTGGGAGAGTATTTCCATGGACTTCTTTATTGGGATGCCTACATCACAATGGAGTCACGACTCCATCTGGGTGATCATGGACCGTTTGACCAAGGTGGCTCATTTTCTACCAGTACGGACAGACTATACCACAGGCCTATATGCTCAGTTGTTCATTGTCGAATAGAGATAAGATTTTCGTGTCGCGTTTCTGGGAGAGCTTTCAGGAGGCCATGGGTACATAGTTGAGATTGAGTTCAGCTTATCACCCACAAACGGATGGACAAATAGAGCGTACCAATAAGATGTTGGACGATATGCTACGCATGTGTGTACTTGATTTTGGAGGGGATGGGGGACACATCTTCCACTGGTGGAGTTTGCTTATAATAACTTCTATTAGTTCACGATCGACATGGCTCCATTTGAGGCATTATATGGCAGGACTTGTCGTTCTCCAACTTTTGGCTAGAGTTGGGGGATAACAAGTTACTCGGACTAGAGGTAATTTTGGAAACCTTGGCTAGGATTGAGCTTATCAGGAGTCGCATTTGGGTAGCCCAGGACAGGCAGAAAAGCTACACCGATGCGAACATGTATTTCTGATAATTTAATGTGGGGGAAGAAGTATTACTTTTTCATGTCTCCTAAGAGACGAGTGATGAGGTTTGGGAAGAAGGGGAAGTTCTCCCCAAGATACGTGGGACCATTTCCCATTATCAAGAGGATTGGCCCGGTAGCATACGGATTACGGCTTCCAGAGCACTTGCATCGCATTCACGGTGTATTCCACATTTCGTCATTGGGAACGATACCTTCGGGATGATATGGCCCACGCCCACATCACGATAGAGTATATAGACTTATAGCCCGATAGCTCTTACGAGGAGAGACCAATGGCTATCCTAGACCATAACGAAAGGAGATTGAGTTCAAAGGTAGTTCCACTTGTACGGGTCCAGTAGGAGCATCATAATGTGGAAGAATCCACTTGGGAGCGTGAGGCAGACATGCGCGAGAAATACCCAGAGTTATTCTTACTAGGTATGCCTTATTTTCTAAATTTAGGGACGAAATTCCGTTATTAGGGGGGAAGTATGTAATACCCCGTATTTTTATGACTTTTAAATTTGGGGATTTATTAAATTTAATTTAAGATATTAATTTACTATTAATCCAGAAATTATTCTAAATATTTACTATAGTGATAAGAGTTATTATTGGGATTTTATTGAATATTATTGAATGGATAAAGTAATATGTATAATCGAATTTATTAAAATTATCACGAGTATATAATTTGATAATTGTGAAAATTTAATCGGGACACGCCTAGGTCGTGTCGGGATTAAATTAATATTATTAAAAGTGAAAAAATTATAAGTCACCCATATGGTCATTTCAAGTGGGCCAATGGGTCCGAAAGGGTCGAGATAGTCAAAATAATGTACTCGGGAGTTTAGTTTGGGTCTCAGGGTATTTTTAGGCCTAATTAACATCCCGGAAGGGCGTTTTGGACATTTCGTATTTTTGGGAAATTAAACCCACGAATTTCCCAAGGTTATATGAGCTTCTAGGAGTTTTCATCTAGAGTTAACAAAATAAAAACCAAAGAAAGACCATTGGAGAAGAAGTGGGAAAGCTTTCGAAGGAGTTCAAAGCCAAAACTTCCATCGTTTACACCGTCACCACCGCCAAATCATAGATCGTGTCACGGGGAACACAACCACACCAATTTCCTCCATAAATCAGAAACTAAATTTCCTGGCAAGTATCAATCTTTCTTTATTTTTAGTTAATGTCTCAATTATGTTAGTCTAGGGTTGTTTAAAACTTGTTTCATGAAACAAAGTGTAGTTTCGAGACTGGAATTCATATGTCGTACAAAGAGTAATCATATTCTGGACATGAAATTCGTCTGTAGATGATACACCACGAAATTTCATGAATTTAGAAGTAGAAATATGGAAAAGAATTGGAAGAATTGAAATTTAAAGAAAAGATTAGGGTTCTTGAAGTCTATGTAGATTTTACCCCTTTAAATTGTTATACTGGATGATAACTCACATATTTTACATAGAAAATCGTTTATTTCGGTTTATAGTGCTTGTAGTATCATTTGTTGGGAGTTTGGGAATCATATATGGATATTTGGTTGAGGTTCGAGATGGATTTCCGTAACTGGGTTAATGAAGTTTTCTCCATAACTGCTTGATTTATCAATCGACCTAAGAACTTCGATCGACTGACGATCGATCGATCAACCCCCTTCCAACGATCGATCGACCCTTTCTGGAAAACTGCATATTCCTCTTATCATGGTTTATGCCGATTAAAATGCGTAGTAACCCTTGAGTATTATTAATAGAATATTTTGGGATATAACTAGGACCAGTAGGGTTTTAGTAAACCCCAATAAGTGATAATTTTATGTAAGATGAAATTAAGGGTTAACAGGGAGTGATTTACACATATGTAATTATACGAACGTTTGAATAAAAGATTTGGACTCATTAGGAAGTTAGACTAGAAAGTAAATGAGAGTACATACTGAAATTATACTTAGGTACATAGAATACTTCGAGAGATATGTAGTAAGTATGCAATAACCTATAAATGAAAATAAAAGAGACGAGTCCGTTATACAAGATAAACGAGTAGATTGTATTAAGAACGGATAATTATAATTATGGGTCATGGGTGCACCTTATTGAGAAATGTGAATAGTGATATATATATATATATATATATATATATATATATATATATATATATATATATATATATATATATATATGACTGTGTGATTGTGCATATATTATATATATATATATGTATAAAAATCGTACCCGAGATACTTGCTATCACGGGGATTTCCACGTTGGGACAGTCTTATCTCGATTGGGCCTTTACGGGGGATAACGACTTGTATCCTATAACATAGGATTCCTTGGTACAGGCTATCTGATTGATAGTCAGACGGTCGTAAGAGACGTGAGGGTATGTGCTGACCTCTTAGTGACTTGGAACTATGCTTCGCCTCCATTTGTTTATGTTTGTGTTAATACAGTTCGAGAGTGATTCTGACCTAGTATTTCCGTTATTACGAGTTATACGGGGAATTGATAGCAAAGTATGCCGGCACCATAAAGTTTATGTGGGGTGCCGATAGTATATATATATATTATATGAGTGTCTAATATACATATGTATACTTAAGTATGGCAACATTCTACTGTGCATAAAGGTAGTTAAGTAATGAATGAATACTCCGATTATATTATTAAGTGTTTGAGAATTTTGTGACAACACTGGAATATTTTAAAATCAAATATGATAGATGTGAGAACTTTAATTTCAGAATTAATTATCCGAGACATAGTAATTGTCGGCGCGAAATCTTATGGGAAAGTTAAGTAAAATAAACTTTTAGGGTTAATAGTGCGGTAGGCGTCTATACTAGATGAGAGGTGAGAATTTCTCAAGAGAGTATTGCATACTAACATGGTTGTTACATTAGACGGTAAGAATTTTAAATACTTTCTAAACTAAATTTAAACTGTTTTGCAATCGGGCTCTAACCCATTTCCTATTATATCTCCTCTCTTGTATATATATGTATATATCATAGCTGGCCAGCCACAGGGGCGTCATGCTTAGGTTCTTTGGACTGGACGTGTTACATCTGATGTGGGTGTTGCAGACCATTTTCTTAGACTACCTCATTGTTGATTCCACTCTTATTTCAGTTCTAATTAGTTGGGCATGTGTCGCCCGTTTCCTTATTCCATTAGATTTGTCAGAGATTATGTTCATTTATCTTTAGTATTTTACTCTTTGGGATTTGATTACTGTCTGCATAGTTTTCCTTTGTAGTTTTAAAGTTGGTATTATTTTATCTGAACGGTTAAATTCATGGGTGTTTATTTCCAGTCTTAATAATTGTGTGATTCTTAAACTGTTACTTATTAACGGTCTTCATAATTGGATTTAATAAAAGGGAAATAATGTTTTAAATGGTTTTGACACTTAGCTTAATTATTTGGGGAGTTTCAATTGGAATGTTTATTTTACGACAGTGATCCTAGGATTGAACCAACCGTTCATCTTGATTATAATTTAATAAAGGACTAATCACCCGGTATTTAATTAGGCGAGGTGTTATAGGTGGTATCAGAGCATCAAGTTCTAGTGTCCTTTAGGATCTGTATGGCTTATTTCGCTTCTAGCTTAGCGTTCTTGATATAGAGACCTAATTTAGGATTGAAAGGAACAATTCGGCCTACCCCCACACCTCTAGGATTCCGTGTTGGTGAAGTTGAGGGAACAACATAAGACATGCAAGAAAAATTTATAGACTCGACACTCCATTCTTAGACTACATGAGACCGTCCCGTCGAAGCAGCCGATTGTAGTGTAAAAGTGAAAAAATTTCATCGACAATGAGATCGAGGAGGGATAATTGGCATCTTTCCAATCCGGGAGGGAAAATTGGGCCAAAAAGACGGACGTGCACTACTCCGGCAGGATGTCTTACGCCGAGGTGGAGCACATTATGGTAAGTTTTTATTTTTCTATAATTATAGAAATATATTATTTTCCATTATTTTACTTTACGTTACTTACTAATTTTTCATTATTTTATTTTAATGGACAGGGAGTGATCCTAGGGGTAGGCCACATAAGCTCGATGCCTATGTGGAAATTCGAATGAAGAAGGGCAAGGATAAGGAGGTGTCCTCGAGCGTCGCAACCACGATTGTAAGTAATCTAATAGTTTAATTTTTCTTAATTATGTTGTAATTTTTTTTTGCTTAAATAACTAATCATGTGCTTTTTGTCATTTCGAGCAAAGCTTAAGGAAGTGCATGAGTCGCAGTCTAATGCCGACAAAGCATCTTTATCCATGGACGCACTCAACCAAGTGCTCGATGATGATCGCAAGGGGATGACTAGGGTGTGAGCTCCTAGGTGGGCAAATCTAGGATCATCAAAATGGCGACAAGCAACATCGGATTGGCTCAATACGTGGACAGGCATGACACGAAGCAATCCAGGTTGGAGGCAAAAATCCTAGATATGTATGCATTCATGAAGCCTTAGTTGGGATGAAAGGGAAAGGGAAAGGGAAAAAGGAAGGAGAAGATGGTAGAGGAGGAGGTGGATGAGGATGAGGATGTGGACGTGGACGTTACTGCTTCATCGCCGATATGAGCGAACATGCCACTTGGTGATCCAGTCCCCTACTTGGCTTCCATCCAGCGGCATATTCCAACAATCGATTAGTCGAGCATGTTTTTACGCGACATATATGATGGACAACAGATAGCAAGGGGGTTGAGGGACTCGAATACCGTCCCGAGTATGCCGATTCATGGACATATCCTTCAAAACATCGAGGCCAAGGTGCTCGTCACACATGTGATAACCACGAAGGATAACTCCACATTCTGGTTGCATGAACAATGCGGCATGATTCATATTGAGGGGTGTATCAATACGTATATCATGTGGCCTCCGTTCTTCCTCGAACCTACCCAAGACTCTATGGCGTAACATTATTTGTATCTATTTTTATTTAGACACTTGGATTATATTTGAATCGTTTTGATTTGTAACATTTTGGTTTGGATATGGATTGTATTGTTATTTTATTTTGGTATAGAAATATATATGCAACGATTTGGTGAGTTATTTCTATTGTATTTGGATATATGTTCTTTCAACTATAAATTTTTTCTATAACATGTACAAATATACTATTGGGCAATGGCAGTGGCCAAACTGCCAAGGAAATTTTTTTTAAATTCTGCCCAGATTTGTCAGGGTCATTAACCTTGGCAATTTTGTATAGTTTGTCACCTGTTTTTCACGGTCTTTGACTGGGACAAAACTTGTCACAGTAGAAAAATATGACAGGACCGTGACTAGTCTAATGAACTTGGTACGGTCAATGATCGTGAGAAGTCTATGACAACAAAACTTGTCACCTCCAAACTTGGTGACATTGACAATTGGACTTATCATGGTCAATGATCGTGATAATTCGGCAATTTTGGTGTAGTGGGTAGTGAATGTTTTGACATCGATGTTGGTATGGATGGTCACGCTAGTTTTGCTGACGATTAAGTTCATGTCCTGAACGATAAAGTCAAAGAGGTTAGCACGAAAAGTAAGTTAGTGTCATGTGGCACATGATCAAGTTGATAGTTATTAATCACTTTTGGGCTTCTGATTAGATATGTTAGTAAATTACGGGTGTCCATGCAAGCCAATAGTGGTGAGACCGTGGTTGTTAGTGTGAGGGGCTTATGTTCCAATCCTTCAAGACGTAGAGTCTTCTAAGATGTTAATAGAATGCGAAGATGACCATTTGTTAATTAGCGAGAATTGTGTATAGTCAACGATAGAGGTTGATGGTGGGGATGTTGTGACTAAGAACTTATGATTGGTGATTAAAAAGTATATATCCCTTAGGTGTGGGGCTTACGGGTAGTTAAAAGCGATAATCTAATTAAGAAAATTAGATCCTCAGGGTAATATCATGATTAATAGTATTCTGGTGAACATGTGAAGTTGTATAAGAAATAGCGGCATCACCATAATCTTTTTCGTGAGATGTATTATGTGGTAATTTTGATGATTATAATATCCTTACTAGTAGTATCAATATCGAGTAGTGTTTCTTGCAACATAGATATAAAGGTTGTATATTTCATCTATGGATTATGTGGTGAGAATGTATTGGGTCCCTTGGTTGAGGACTTCGATTTAACATATCTTGATTATAATGTGGGTATAGGTAATCATGATGATTTGACGTAACCTAGAAAATCTTTGTGATTTAGTTCTAACTACTAGCGTTGTGACGTTTTAAAATAGGACCTCTTGCGTCATCACTAGGGTGAGCCTCTTTTTACCCGGCGTCCTGTATTCTACCAAAACTTTGGTGGTATTAATTTATACTCTTAGAAATAATAATGTGGTATTGAGGAATAGGATCCCTTGTGGCATCTGTGGCGTGGGAGTTGGTATTTACAAGAAATACCCGACGTCCCGTATCCTGCCAATATATATATATATATATATGTCATTTTGTTAGCTTGTAGATTAACACAAGGTATGATGTTTACATAATGAGGCAATCTAGTTGTCATTCCTGAACATCCAATGAGTATTAAATGATGCGGACTAGTAAATTAGACTCCAGGTTAGTAATATTGATAGACATGTGAATTTATCTTCATAACTCCATCGAGATGTATACTAAGGTTTAGCTAGCGTGATGTTATTATGAGAGGAAGACCTTCTCTAGTAATAGTAAACTTAAGGTTGTGTATCGTGTATTATGATGACAATGATGTATCTCCTTGAACCTTTTGGGATTCCTTATGATGTCAAGGATATAGACTTACGATTGGTATAATGTGTGGTGACTAGGATACATGCCTTGTGGTTACGAGTTGGTGGTCGTGATCGATTGTCATATATGATAGAATCCTACAATAATGACTCTTACATTGGGATGTGTACGTTCATTTGGGGCTGATTGAATTGTTGTCATTTTTATATGAAACTTCTGGAAGAACCAATATTGTATTAAGGATTATGTGGTGATGACAAATCATTTATGATTTTGGTATAGTTAAGTCATGTTGATTTGTGGCGGTACTTTGCAGTTAGTTCCATGGATTTTTTTTATAAGACCAGTTCATGATATGACTTTTGGGGATAAGGTCGGAAGTATGATTATACATGTTAGGTTTTGAACTTAGGAGACTTAAAATATGATAATGTTCATAATGGTTTTTGGAAATGGCACTCAGATAGAGTGTTAGGCTTAATTATAGGACCCCCGTATTCTACATGTATGGTTTGCGACGACTCTAGTGAGGAAAGTTTGAGATTACATTACAATAGTTATCATTTAGATTACGTAAGATGTTACTAAGGATCATTGTTGTGGTCCGTGAGTCGAATGTCCGTAACTATGTGAGCATCGTGTTTCACTTGATGAGTGTGATCTCAAAAACTAAGTTTAGCTATTGCATGCTAGAATTGTGGAGACCTAGGTATGATAGGTTAGTGGTTAATGATAAGTGTTGAAAGAACATAATTTCATTTTCTTTAGATGGTTGTGGTTGCTAATGATGAGAAGGTGGAATTAGTATTTAGAAGGGAATCCTAGCGTTTCATCTTTCCAAATAAATCGATTTCATACTTAGTTCGTTCAGTAGGGATGGATGATTTCTAGTTAACACGTGTCAAGGTAAATGGACCACGCCAGGGTGTCTGGTAAGGCTAAGATGTTAATAAATACCCACGAGGGTTATAGATTTCAAGTGTACATTGTGGGTTCGTACTTCATGTGGCACAACCCATTGCCGAAATTCAATTATATCCTGTTCGCATGACAGTCACCTGATTCGTTGCATTCCTTTTGTATACTTGATCATGGTAGTGGAAGTTATAGAATATATTGCAATTCATAACAATTATTGCAATGCCACATCATTTGGGTAGAATTTGGTACATAACTTCCCCCCAATACATCCTCAAAATATATTAATTATTTGTACCATATGCGAGTCCCACCCGATATAAAAACACTTTATGCCCCATGAATATGTTTTCAGGGATATTTTTTCACATATCATTATTGATAACACAATCAACAAAAATTGTAGAAAGGAATACCATCTTTAAATACATATTGGTAATGAAGATGAAAATATGTAGAGTGCCCCTAAAGAATTTTTCTTGTCCAACTAGAAAAATGAATCCCATCTTTTTTATCCAGGTCTTGATCCCATATGTTTTTGAGGAGGAGGTAGATGGTTCATTAGAGATCATTGAGTTATAAAAAGATGAGGAAGAAGAGGAAGAAAGGGAGGAAAAGAAGGAATAAGAATGGAAGAAGACGAAGAAGAGGAGTCTGAAAGTCAAGGTGACACTGAGGATGAGGGTATGGCTCCACCCAAAACAAATGTTTGATTCAGCCTAATGATGATCAAGATCTTCTCTCTGATCATTGAAAGTCATTGAAGAGGACTGAGAGGGACTGTCCCATGGCGAGTGGTTCCAAACTGGGAGCCAAAGGGAATGTGAGTGAGATGGAGAAGAAGAAGAAAAAAGAAGAAGAAGAAGAAGAAGAAGAAGAAGAAGAAGAAGAAGATAGAGAGAGAGAGAGAGAGAGAGAGAGAGAGAGAGAGAGAGAGAAATAAATAAATAAATAAATAAAGAGGATGAAATAAAAAAAATGAATGCCCCTTTCCTGTTCTCCTCCACTGATTGTTGAGGGATCGAGTGTAGCTAACACCCCTGCTTTCTCCTAAATTGTTGGTTAGGGCGGTGTTCACTGGAGATCGCGAACGGTCGATGAGGATGGGGCCTTCTAGTTAGACCTCAAGTCCTCTCAAAGGCTTGCTTTGGTAAGCCCCCTTTTCTCTCTGTTTGACATAGATTATTATTCAATTCTTGTAGATTTATCTATGCTTCTCCTTTTTCTTGGAGTTTTTTATGGTTTTACCACATTTCTTTGGTCGAGTAGACCAGTTGAGAAAGAATGTTGATCTTGAAGCTGTTCTGAAGAAGTTCAATAAGGAATTAGCTTATAGGACCAGTTGAGAAAGAATGTTGATCTTGACACTGAGCAAGTGGAGCCCAAGTATTTGTAGGATTTTTTTCCTCTATTTCTTTCTTTTTTGTTGGCAATGTTTTGTAATTCCCTCAAAATTTGTACTGGCCTTTGCCCTATTTGTTATTAATGAAAATTTATAAAGAATATTATCTTCTTTGCTAATTGTATCCCATTGACATAGACAATTATATTCCTCCCGACTCCCGATTGAGGAAGATCCTTGGGATAAACATAAGTGTGAAGGCTCGCAGGGAATTTGTTAAACTCTGCAAATCCTTGAGGATGAGGAATGGACAATATATAAATTAGTTTGAGCTTGTCACCATGTTAAAGGATGAACAACTTATGGAAGGCGTGGGTGCTTTAATGCAAGAGGAAATGAATGGTCTCAAGGACCAAATGTCATCTATAGATAATGTGGGCAATGTGAGCAAACTGATCCGAAAATAAAATGATGCCCCACAGCGAGAGGTTTCTAGGCTAATTGGGATGGCTTGATCAAGATCTTATTTGGTACCACAAGGTGTTGTTTATAACCTAACCACTATCTAAAACTAGATATTGTTGAGCTCAAGAGGGATGTCCAAGGAGCATACGTGCTAGGTGTATGCCTCCAAAGAGATGCCACAAGGCTGAGGCATCTTTTTTGAATTGGACCATGATAAGCCTAGGTGGTTGAATACAATCAAGGCTGGACTAATTCCCCTATAAGATTGAAGGAGGCAAAAAATCTTGCCTTTGCTCGGGGGTCACACAGTGCCCTTAGAGAGGTCAAAATGCCTAAAGAGTCTATCCTATAGTATAAATACCAAATCGAGTGGATAGCTTACCATCATGAGCCATTCTCAAAGAATGATAAGTGGATCCCTATTGATTCCATCCTTGCCCAGCTCTTGGGACATCACTTACACAATCATGTAGAGGAGTTTTCCCCATACCCAGATGATGGTCAAAGAGTGTGCCTTGCAGACTATCCTGCTTGCCATCCTAGGCCATCTTAGGTCATTATGTATTTTGTCTTTGATATAATTGTAACTCCCCAATTTTTTTTGTAAAAAGCTTTAATTAGTAACCTTTTCCATATTATGAGCATATGATGACTAAACATGTGTTAATAATTGCTACTTATTCTTGAACTAGAAAGTGTTGTTTCCCATTAGTTATTCAATATCTTTATGGACAAAATAATTTTGATTTGACCATCTTAGGGCATTTATTATTCCAATAGGATAGTACTTAGTTCTTACCAATTTGAACTTCTTAGCTTGACTAAATGATATTAAGACTAGTGATAGCCATATGTTACTATATGTTCGAACATTCTGCCAGTCTAATATGCCTTAGTAGTATCATTCAATCTACTTTACGATTTGGATTGTGTCATAATACTCCCTTAGTCCTAAGTAACATGATGAGAATAATGTACCTGGTCGATGGGCCATTCTCCCTAGAAGGATTTCTACGCCAACGAAGTTGGCGATAACCTGTGTTGAATTTATGATGTCAGGATCCCCTATAGGGCTTTTGTTGTTGTAATGGAAACTTTTGAGGTCTATTGTGCTCACAACAAAGACGTAAAGGTCCTAGTTATTGAAACATTCTTGGTAACCTGTCAAAATTACTACAAACCCTCCTCGACATGTGAGATTCCATGATTCAAATAAGTTTAACAACTTATTATAATCCCTAAAAGCCCTTCTATGCATGGGGGAGTTATTATTTGGAAAAGGTGCGTATTAGTGAGATGCGATCAAGAAAAATTATGCATCTAATGCATGATATCAAAGTGCAAGGGCTAACTGGCCTTTATTCATTAAATAGTAACTGGCAAGCAATATAAGTTCGAAAAATAAAAGTTTTCTTAAATTGACATGCGCTAACAACACATAAAGAAGACTAAAAGAAGAATTCTTGAAATTATCTACATTCCAGGCTCTTGATATCTCTCTTCCCTCCAGCGTTTCCAAGTGATATGCTCCTTGAAGGTCGTCCCTGATTACCCTAAAAGGTACTTCCTAGTTTGACCCAATTTTACCATCGAATGGTTTTACGACACTTTGGAGGACTTTCTTTAGGGCATAATCCCCTACCCAAAACCTCCTCGAATTGACTTTCTTATTATACTGTCTGGCAAGTTGCTGTTGGTAGGAAGCTAATTTGATCATGGCCATCTCTCTCTGCTCATCTTCTAAGTTAATTTTGGTGCGTAAAGCATTATCATTAAGGCCTTAGTCAACCATGGTTGTTCTCATAGTGGGTATGACTTCTTCCATTGGGATGATAACTTTCATCTCGTAAGGGAGCGCGAAGGGTGTTCTATAGGTGGTATGGTAAGACCACAGAACATGATGGATCTCATCCACCCAGACACCCTTGTCCCTTTGCAACCTTTTTTTTTTAGTCCATCAAGAATTGTTTTGTTGGAAGTTTCTCCTTGTCTGTTACTTTGGGGATTTGTAACAAAACTGAAGTGGTGCTTGATACCATCCTCATTATAGAATACTTGGAAGAAGCGTTTTTCAAATTGCATGTCGTTATCAGTGATGATTGTCCTTATTACCCCAAAGCGTGTAATAATCATTATCTAGATGAACCTGGTCATATCTGAATCACGAATGTTCACTAGTGGTAATGCCTATTCCCATTTGCTGAAGTAATATGTGCCAACCACTATATAATTTTTATTTTCAGATGTAGTAGGTAGTGGTTCGAGAATATCTAGTCCTTATTACATGAGTGGCCATGGGATTGTCAAGGATTTCAGGCTGTTAACAAGATAGTGGGCCATAAAGGAGTGATTTTGACACTTTTCACACTTGTGAACGTCTGTGCCAGCATCCTTTTATATATGAGGCAACTAGTAACCCTCATTAATTACTCGAAAGGCCAATAATCTCCCTCCTTCGTGGCCCCCAAAGATTCCCTCATAAAGTTTTCTAAGTACTTTCTCGGTGTCAAGTGGGTAAACGCACTAGTGATAAGTTCATGTGAATAACTTCTCGTCAAGTTGTCCCTCTAGGTATATGTAAAAATGGGCACCCTTGACCTTAACCTGATGGATCGACCTCATATTATTAGGCAGTATGTCACACCGTAGATAAGTGATGATGGGATCCATCAAAGTAGGAGCCTTCCCTATGAGGAGGACTTTCACATCTATGAATGTCTGGTCAATGCTTGGATGCGTAAGGAACTCTATCTGAATGGTTCTCTATAAGTTAGAGTAAACTTTGAGCTCAAGGCCACAAAGGCACCGGTGTGACATTTTTTCCCCGGGGAAACTATTAATTGTCCACCTTCTCAAATCCTGCCATAAGTCCTCTTGCCACGGTGCGGTAGGTTTCCATTCTATCATCGTTAGCATTGAGATCCCCACTTACTTGCTTAGAGACCTGTTTAGAATCACCGAACATGTGAAGGCACCTTGCTCATAAAATTTGGGCCTTGTACAAACCAATGATCAGGGCTTCTTATTCAGCTTCATTATTTGAAGCCTAAAATCCTAATCTGATTCATTCATCGATGAAAGCATTTTTTATAGTGATAAGAAAAATGCCTCCTCTTGCCCCCTTGGAATTATATGATCAATCAATGTGTATTTTTCAGTCCTTGGATTATACTTCCTCATCTGTTGGCTTCTCTGTTCCATGCTGGTTGATCAACTGGTCCCTATGAATTCTGCGATGAAGTCTCTTAGGAATTGTCCCTTAATTGTTGTTGTAGGTTGAAAGTGGGTATCGAATCTTTTAAGCTCCACCAACCACCTTGAGTGTAATCCAGAGATGTCATCTTTTCATAGAACAACTTTCTTGAGGTGAACACCATTACATAGGTGAGCTTCTATAAGGGCAGGTAGCACTGCTCAATGTCCAAAAATGTATTACTACCAAAATAAATCGGTTCCACCCCTCCCCCCGTTTCACATACCAGAGCGAATATTACATATTGGTCTGGAACTTCTAAGTAATATAATGGGTCTCCATTATTTGGAATTACTAGCAGGGGTGGTTTGCTGAGGTAGGATTTTATCTATTCCAAAGCTTTTTAACAGTCATCATTCCATATGAGTCTTTTATCGATCTTCAGGAGCGGGAATAATGGTCAAGAAATTTCTAAAGACTTCAAGATAAAGTGATTTAGTGCCTCGAGCATACCAGTGAGTTTTTGAACATCTCGCAATGCTTGAGGAGGATGTGGACTCTAGTGATAGCATCAATTTGATCTGGATTGGTCTTAATTCCTCTTTTACTAACTAGATAGCCCAAGAAATTTCTTGGCTAGACACAAAATGATCACTCACTTGAATTAAGCTTCATTTGGTATTTCCTAAGGATCTTAAATTTGCTATCTAAGTCTTTGAGGTGGTATCTCTTGATCTTACTTTTGACTAACATTTCATCGATGTTGACCACCATTATATATCTCATATGTCTCTTGAACACATTGGAGAGCAGCCTTGGATAAGTTGACCCTGCGTTCATCAAGATGAGCGGCATAACCTTCTAGCAATCTAACCCAATGGTGGTTATGACCAACGTTTTGTCCTACTCGGGTCCGAACAACGGGATCAAATGGTAGCCAAAGTAGGAATCTAGAAAACTCATTCTTTTGTGCATCGTTGTGGCGTCAACCAATGAATTTTTTTTAGGAAGCAGGAATATGTCTTTGGGACATTCTCTATTGAGATCTGTGAAATAAATACACACTCTCTAAGTTCCATTGCTCTTGCATACTACTATTGGTTTAAATAACCATTTGGGGAACTAAACTTTCGTAATGGATCATGTATCTAATAGATTCCTTAATTCATTATCCACCACCTTAGCCTTCTCGGTGCCTATTCGATAGGCCTTTTGAGTGATCGATTTGAAGGCCGAATTGATGTGCAGGCGATGCCAGGCCACATTGGGATCAATTCCAGGCAAATCATACGGTTCCCGAGCAAAAACGTCTGGATTGCTTCTAAGGAAGGCAATCGGTTCTTTGTTCTCTTGATTCGAAAGCGTGGCTTTGATCAAACATGTCTTGTCAGGCATGTTGTCATCGGCCCCAACCTCTTCTAGGCTTTTATCGACCTTGTCGGTGAGGTGTACCCTGGTCTCCTCCACCCCTAGTCGTTCATATCATAATTTCTATTTGGATGGTATGGCCCCTTATGGACTTCATTATGAGCGCCCTTTACTCCTTATTGTTTTCCTTCTTGGGGAGAATTGTAATAACATGGTTCTTTATTTTATTTTAATTTAAATTAAATTTTTTATGTGTCAAAATGACCTTTTACAGACTATTAACAAATTTCACGAAGCCCGTGACTCGCACGTATGTCATGTAACATGAAAATAAGGTCGTCACATTTAATTGCATATTCAAATAATTATTTTTCATATACACGACTAGCAGGACGAGATTAAAACGAATACTTTCAAATTATTATCCAAATTAAAAGTGTTTATAAATTAGTGTAATTCAAAGGTAATGTCATTGCAAAAAAATATAAAAATGTGTCCTACACACTCTAATACTAATCTATAGTTGGATGTAATTTAAAAATTGTAAAATATTATACCTATTAACAATTATATGTAAGTACCAAATACACCTAGTTGAATAGTTATCCTAAGGTGATTATACCTACCTCAACTCTATAAAAGAAACCTAATCCCCTTTGTTTTTCTTACAACCAAACAATTTATTCTCTCCCTATTTATAGAAAACCTCTGCCCCTAAGGAAACCCAAAACCCAAAAAACCTCTGAAGAAATCCCCTTACCCCTCACCTCGAGCCTCTCCATCACTGAACCCCTACTCCACCGCCGCCCCTCCTTCTCCTCCTCTAATGCCGGAACCCCTGAACGCCGACCTCCCTCCTCCACTGAAGCCATGCCTGATCGAAACCCCCAGCTATTACTTCTTCATTTATTTTATTTATTTATTTCTCTTATGCTTCCATGGGAACGAAGCTCTAAGCTTCTATGTGTGTGTGTAAAATGAAGCTCCGACAATCACCCCTGCCATGGTAAATGCTGACGGCAAGAAAACCCCAATCGGGGGTGAGTTTTTTTGTTTAATAATTTCATTCTTTTGTTTGGTGTTTATATATATATATATATATATATATATATATATATATATATATATATATATATATATATATATATATATATATGTTTTAGCCCCAGATATCAACTTGTTGAAATTTCGTTTGGGGTTGGAATTTCAACACGACACAAATACAGTTTCGAAATTGATTTGGTTGGATTTTTTTTGGGTTTTGTTTGAGTAATTGAAAAGTTATTGGTTGTTTTTTTGTTAAGAAAAAGTTGTCCGACTCAGTTACGACTCAGGTTTGATTTTAGATGTTATAATTTCATATATGGTAAATGTAATACCACATATTTTTAAGCATATTTATTTTATTATAAAATTATGGAGATTTGGATTAATTAATTTAAAGGGAGAACATTTAATTTATAATTAATCCGATTCTAAGGGTAATAATTACAAGCATGACAAGAGTTAGTAGTTATCGAAAATAATTATGTCAAATTATAATTATGTTAAACGTTACGTAATGAGTAACGTAATATTGTTTCAGAAATAAGAATATGGCCGGGGATGAGATACATGACAATTAAAATATAATTATTTGGGACGCATGTATGAGTCGCATCACTATTATATATTGGGGGGTTAAAAAGGTAAAAAAATTTATATAGCTCGAATGACTATTTTTAGAGCGCTTGCATGTCCAGAAGGGTTGAAATAGTCAGAAAACACTACTCAGGTGTTATATTTGGAGTCCGGGGCATTTTAGCCCAAAATGACACACCGGAGGGGTCTTTTAGTCTTTTGGGATTTTTCAGTAATTAAATGGACGAAAATATAATTAAAATAGGAACATAGAGGGTTAGTGATCTGTCAGTTGCAACCTACGTGAGAAAGAGAGGGACGAAGAGGGAGAACCAAGGAGGAAGGAGATCCATTGGAGAAAAAAGACAAAAGTTGGAGACTTCTCACAAATAGTTACACCAAAGTGTAGATTACAATGAGAGGATCAATCACATACCAAACTCAATCAAAGAATCAGAAATTTATCCCAAGGCAAGTGTTTATCTTGCTACCTATTTAGGATATATTGTTCCTATTAATCTCTAGTTGATGAAATAATCATATTACAAAGAAATCTTGGGTTTAATTAGGTTTAATTGTAAAGAAACTTTAGAATTTGGAGATGGATATGCATGTAGAGGATTTACCCTTTTGTAATCTTTAATTAAGAATTAAATTGAGGATTTTGATTGATTAAAAAATACTGGGTTCATTGTAAAGAGGATTTTAGAAATTAAGGAAATTGTTTAGATTCCCTTTGAGTATGTGTGGATTTAACCTTTAAATTGTATTAGAAAGTTCCCTATTGTAATTAGGAATAGTTTGGAAACCTTAAATTCGAAGTTGGTGGAGTTTTAAGTTGAAATTGGAAGTAAAAAAGTTGGGAAAAATGATTTTGGGGAAGAAAAGGGCCAGTTCAGAATTCTCGTTCGAAGACCTGCATAGGTCATTCGAACGTCCTTGTTCGAATGAGAATTCCAACTAGTGATCTAACGAGATGTTTAGTTCATTCGAAGTGAGGCATTAGTTAAAACGAGAATCCCTCGACTTCTAACGAAATTCTAGAATGTAGTTTTAAGGCCCGGTCAAGTTAAAAATCATCCTAGGTTTATCCAAGTGAGAGAAATAACCCACATGAGTAACGGGTAATGTAAATTCTGAATTATTAGTGAGTTGGGAGTCTGATTGTTCTTGGGATATAGAGATTTTATAGAACCTGGGAGAGTATTTATGTTCGAGAGAGGAATTTTATGACTGAATCGCAATGAGTGGTAGAAATAATAATACTACTTGCGTACTATTAAAATTAGGTTGCTTGAACGCCTAATAAGTTATATAAGTTGTGTGCATGCTTATTACTTGGAATAATATGTGTATGACATACTGAGCTACTAGTTATCGAACTGAGGTTAACGCGTTGTGGACGACAATATCTTGTGTGCCTTCGGGGGATTTTAAGTCATACTACTAGAGCATGAAACCTAGGTATGGACTATCAGTGAGAACGATATTATTGACGGTCGTATGGGTGAGTAGGTATGTGCGTCGCCTATCGGCTTGGAACTATGTTCACCTCTAATATGTGTATATGTTATATTGGTTCCTGAGAGATGAGCACGTTGTCCTTCATGCATGAGCGTTGCAATGGGACTATATAGCTGAGTATGCCTAGCACCAAGAGTTTCTTAACCATGGGTGAAGTATTGATATATATATATATATATATATATATATATATATATAGTGAGATTTTATATAGGTATACTAAGTTCCTATTATGTGTTTCATATTCGCCACTTTATTAAAGTATATGCGTATTTAGTCACTAGTTGTTAACTAAGAATGTCATGCGAATGAGTTAAAGCACCTTTAAACCTATTCTTAAACAATATAAATATATTGCCTTCAGGTTAATTCGATATTATATCCAGTATAGTGGTTATACTAAGTTTAGTCATATAGGATATCTGAATTGGCATGGGTAGTTAGGCTCGCTAGGCATGCACATTAGATGATATGGGAGTATCTCAAGTGAGTACGCTAAGTTAACATGAATAATATACGTGATAATTAAATCAATTTAAGCACTTGCTACTTTTAAACTATTTTCAATTTGGGCTCTAACCCGCTATTATGAAAAACTCTTTTATGTTTCCTTTATTTTAGGTGCTCAGCCATAAGGACACTAGTCTTAGGAGATCTTATTCAGTTGCTGAGCTATAGTTTTTGTGGATGCTACAAGACATGAAATAGTCATATTACAAAGAAATCTTGGGTTTAATTAGGTTTAATTGTAAAGAAACTTTAGAATTTGGAGATGGGTATGCATTTAGAGGATTTACCCTTTTGTAATCTTTAATCACGAATTAAATTGAGGATTTTGATTGATTAAAAAATACTGGGTTCATTATAAAGAGGACTTTAGAAATTAAGTAAATTGTTTAGATTCCCTTTGAGTATATGTGGATTTGATCTTTAAATTGTATTAGAAAGTGACCTATTATAATTAGGAATAGTTTAGAAACCTTAAATTCGAAGTTGGTTGAGTTTTGAGTTGAAATTGGAAGTTGGAAAGTTGGGAAAATTTGATTTTTGGAAAGAATAGGGCCAGTTCGAAATTCTCGTTCGAACAAGAATTCTAATAAGTCATCTAACAAGATTTTGAGATAGTTCGAAGTGAGGAGTTCATTCGAATGACCTCATTTCAACAAGAATCCATGGAGTTCTAACGAAATTCTAGAATGTAGTTTTAAGTCCCAGTCAAGTTAAAAATCATCCTAGGTTTATCCAAGTGAGAGAAATAACCCACAAGAGTAATGGGTAACGTAAATTCCGAATTATTAGTGAGTTGGGAGTTTGATTGTTCTTGGGATATATAGAGTTTATAGAACATGGGAGAGTATGTATGTTCGAGAGAGGAATTTTATGACTAAATCGCGGTGAGTGGTAGAAGTAATACTACTCCTTGCGTATTATGGAAATCAGGTTGCGTGACTGCCTATTAAGTTATATAAGTTGTGTGCATGCTTATTACTTGGAATATTATGTGTATGACATACCTAGCTACTGGCTATCGAAACTGAGTTTAACTCATTGTGGACGACCATATATTGTGTGCATTCGGGGGATTTTTAGTCGTGCCACTAGCGTATGGAACCCAGGTACGAGTTATCTGTGAAAATTGACGGTCATATGGTTGCGTAGCTCATCGACTTGGAACTATGTTCGCCTCTGATTTATGTATATGTTTTATTGATACCTGAGAACTTGAACATGTTGTCCTTCATGTGTGAGCATTGCAATGGGACTAGAGAGCCGAGTATACCTAGAACTAAGAGTTTATTAACCATGGGTGCAGTATTGATATATATCTATACGTATACATAGTGAGATTTTATATAGGAATGCTGAGTTACTATTCTGCCTTTCATATTATCCACTTTACTAAAGTATATGCTTATTGGGTCACCAGTTGTGAACTAAGAATGTCATGATAATGAGTTAAAGCACCTTTAAACCTATTCCTAAATAATAGAAATATATTGCCTTCGGGTTAATTACATATTTTATCGGGCATAGTTGTTATACTAAGTTTAGTCAGACAGGATATCATAGCTAGCATGGGTAGTTAGGCTCGCTGGGCATGCACATTATATGAGAGGGGAGTATCTCAAGTGAGTACGCGAAGTTTACATGAATAACATATGTGCTAATTAAATTAATTTAAGCACTTACTACATTTAAACTATTTTCAACTCGGGATCTAACCAGTTCTTCTGCAAAAGTCTTTTTTTGTTCCTTCATTTTAGGTGCTCATCCATAGGCACACCAGTCTTAGGAGATCTCATTCAGTCACCGAGTTGTAGCTGTTGTGGATGCTACATGACATTGCTAGTAGATGCCTCAGAGTCTATTCTTTCTATCTATCATTTAATTATTTCGATTGGACATGTTGTCCCCTCTTTAGTCTTCATTCAGAGATTTACATTTGTGTTATCCTACTTTTAGACTTTTATTTCATGGCATTGGGCTTTTCTATGAGTTTGTGACTGGACATGTTTTCTCTAGTTTCTTCATTTATTTAACTCAGTTAATTTTTTCCTTATGATATTGTGATGTATGGTGATGATTAATTACTTCCCTTAAATGATAATGGTTAATGACAAGATAAAAATTTGACACCAACCTTTTTTAATATTCGGTGGTTAGTTTTTATTATATTAAAATTTGAGTCCTTAGACAGTGATGCATTATCTGAACCAACTCGATATTTTGAAATTAATTAATTAAGGACTGATCACCCGGTAATTAATTAGGCGGGATGTCACAGTTGGTATCAGAGAATCACGTTCTATTATCCTTAGGATCTGTAGGGCTTATTATGTTTCCACGTAGAGTCCTTTGATATAGAGCCATATATTTTAGGATTGTTGTACCCTTTATGCATTTTTCGTTTTTCGGCTATTTTGGGATAATAGATGTAGAATTATGAAACTTTTTTCTCCTTTCAAATGCCTCCTCGATGTACACAAAGAGTTTCGAGGGATGCTCAGCTTGAGCCTCAGCCTGCACCAACTTAGGGTATAATGAATGCTAGTGATTTGCCACCATTGTAGCTCAGGCGGTATATGCCACATTACTAGTTATGCAACAGGCACCACCTTAGGCACCGGTGGTGGCTCTAGTTTATCACCAATCTCTCCCGTCTGCCTAGGAATGTGTTAGGGATGCCTTTCAAAAGGCGCATCCTCCGTAGTTTATAGGGAGCTCCGATGTGGTAGTATAGAGCCAATGGAATAAGGACATCTAGAGACATTTGAGGGTGCATGAGTGCACGGAGGTGCAGAGTTAGATACTGTCCACATTCAAGTTAGTGGGACTAGCACTGCAGTGGTGGGAGTCTATTACCATTGCTGAGGAGAGATACACCCTCACAATTCGAAACTTTTGGATGCGGTTCGATCATTAATATTTCCCCTCGGTCGTCCAAGCGGACATGAGACGAAAGTTGGTTAAATTGAAGAAGGAGGGAAATACCATGGCGAAATATGAGGCAGAGTTTATCAACCTTCTGAACATTATAATGGATCAGATCCCGACCGAGGACAAGAAAATTTAGCATTTTATGGATGGGTTAACATGAAGGATCCGCCAACATTTGATAGGCAATATCTCTTCGTCCACCTATTCGGGCGTGGTTAATGAAGCACTACTCCACTGCCAGGACCACCATTTCATTTGACAAAGGTTAAGCGAGTAGGAGAGTCCAAACAGTAGGACATGACAAGAGGAAATGGTGCCAGTGGGGCACATGCAGTTCAGGGTCAGCTTAGACACACTGATTAGGGTTCATAGTAGGGGGATACCAAAAGGTTCAGGTCAAGAGGTTTTATTCATGGGCAGGGAGGCTTTAGACGTGGCCAGCAGGGTTAGCAAGGCCATCAGGGACAACATCAAGTTCAACAGGGCTAGCATGGCCAAGGGAGGGGTGGTAATGACCATCAGGGCCAGGGATAGCAGGGACAGAGGGGAGGACCCTTCGCAGGGAGATGTTTTTCTTGTGGCAACACAAGCCACGAGTGTTAGGAAAGACAGCAGCAACAAAAGTAAGGTGCTTGCCAGGACACCCAGAGACCGTTATTTCTCGTAGCTCTCCCAGCACCCCCACAGATACCAGCACTGCCACCCATTCCAACTATCCTAGTTCAATAGGGGAAACTTCAGTATGGACAAGTCTACAATCTTCTCCAGGCCATAGTGCCAGAGGACCCACCCGTGATTGAGGGTACATTTGCTATGCAGGTGGACTTTGGGGAGCATTTTTTTTAAACAGGGGCCACGCACTATTTTATTACCACGGGATTTGAACGTACTACGGGATCATTTGATATAGAAGATAGTACGGTTACTTGTGTGGATTCACCGTTGAGTAGAGGTTCCGTGATTTCTTTTATTTGTCAGGGGGTGGATATAGAGATTGGGAAATTTATCTTACCCGCTGACATGCTCGTATTGGATATGTTCGAGTATGTGAGATTATAGGTATGGATTGTCTTATCAGGTATAGGTCCATAATAAATTATTTTAGTAGGAGTATAGTTTTTTCCATTCCCAGTTAGGAGATGTTCCTGGTGGCGATGCATCGAACTGAGGGAGGATCGCCCACACATTTATACTACATAGAGGATGAGACCTCTAGGGAGTTGGTGGTACCACTTGACTCGATTATTATTGTTCGAGAATTCAACGATGTGTTTCAAGAATTTTTGTGGTTACCAACAAGTAGAGAGATAGAATTCATCATTGATTTACCATCGGGCACTCGATCGATAGCCCGCGCACCTTATTGTATGGCTCCAGTAGATATGAGGGAGTCACATGACCAGATTGAGCAGTTGTTGAGGATGGGTTTATCCATAGGAGTACTTCACCCTGGGGTTCTCCTGTACTATTCATTAAGAATATGAATGGATTGTTGAGGTTATGTGTCGATTACCAAGAGTTGAGTAAAGTCACGATATGGAACAAATATTCGTTGCCTCGAATTGATGACTTATTCGACCAGTTGAGATGAGCTGGCTTCTTCTAAAAAATTGACTTGATATCGGGATACCATCAGTTGAGTATCGGGGAGCAAGATTGTGACACCCCGCCTAATTAGATACCGGGCGGTCACTCCTTTATTAAATTAAAATCAAGGTGAACAGTCGATTCATTCTTAGCATCACTGTTGAAAAATAACTTTTCCAATTTAAACACCCTAAATAATAAAGATAAGTGTCAAAACCATTTTAGACATTACTTTCCAAATTTTATTTTATAAACCAATATTTAAATCCTTACATAATTCATAATTAAAGAATCACACAATAACTATACTGGAACAAACAATCCAATAATTAAACATCCAACAAAGTAATTCCAACATTTAAAACTTAAAGGAAAAACATCCTGACAATAATAAATCCCAAAGTGTAAATACTTAAATAAACAAATCACAATATCCAATAGATAACTGAATAATGGAAAAAGGGCAACACATGCCGAACTGAATAAAAAGTTCTAGAAGTGGAATCAAGAAATGAGGTCGTCTAAGCAAGAGGCCTGCAACTCCCACCTAAGCTGCAGCGCGTTCCTTCCAAAGGATCCTATGCAAGACGCCCTTGTGGTTGGGCACCTGTAATATATACATATATATACAAGGGAGAAAAAGAAAGAGGAAACGGGTCAGAGCCCGATTGTAAAAATGATTTAAAATTTGCTTAGAAAGTATTTAAAATGTTTACAGGCCAATGCAACAACCTATTAGTGCAACACTCCCTTGAGAAATTCTCACCTCTCTTCTAATGTGCAAAACTATCGCACTAACCTTCCCAACAGTTTAACTTATCTTATCTTAGGTTACTCGTAAGATTTAAACTGAATAATTCAACTGTTTAAGAAGTAAATTTCATTTAATAACAAAGCTCTCATTTTAACTTTATTTGTAAATAAAGTTTCCCAGTAATATACTATATTTTCAAAGCACGTATTTCTCAATTGAAATCATTGTTTATTTCTTACTTACCATAAACCCAATAGGAAATTCCCAAATTTCAGAATTTAATATATATATTAAATACTCATATAATATATATATTCTAACAGCACCCCACATAAAAATTATGGTGTGGGCATACTCTACTATCCAGTCCCCGTATCACTCTTACTAAGGGAAATACAAGTTCGGAATCACTCTCGAACTGTATTAACTCAAACACAAACAATATTGAGGCGAAGCATAGAGTCCCGGTCTCTAAGAGGTCAGAACATGCCCCCACGTCTCTTAGGCCGTCTGACTATCGATCCGATTAGCCTGTACCAAAGGATCTCTATCTTCTAGAGTATGAGTCAATATCCCCCTTAAAGGTTCCATCGAGATAAGACTGTCCCAGCGCGGTAACCTCTAGGAAAGCAGGTAGCGCGGGCATGATTTTCACACGTATATAGTATATGCATAAACACAGTCATATATATATACTACTATTACCATATCAAATTTTGGTACATCTCATAACCCATAATTATGCTATTTATCTTTATTTCTCATAATTTAGTTATCACGTATAACGATTCGTTTCTTACTTTAAATTGTGGGAATATTCCAACCTATCAGTGACACTGGTGAATTTCTATACTCCCAAGTGTAATTTTCAGTAGGTAACTCGTTTATTTTCCAATGTAACTACCTTACGTGTCTCCCCCTTTAATATATAATCCTATCGTCTCTTATGTGTAAACATCCCCGAAGAATGTAAATCTCGTCTTACATTAAAGGTTTCATATTTTTAGTAAGACCTACTGGTCTTCTTTATCTCCCAAAATATTTTAATAAGGATGTCCAAAGATTATTACTCATTTAAACTTAATTCAACCATTTAGAAGGGGAATTATGATTCTTCCAGGAGGGGTCGATCGATCGATGGCAAGAGCTCGATCGATCGATGCGTCGATCGATCAACACTCCTGGTTTGATTGATCGATCAAACAGGTATGGCAAATTCTGCAGATTAACAGTTACGGGTTCTATCCTCCAACCTCATCCAAATCCAGATTTTTAATACCCAGACTCCCAGAAATGTGTACTACAAACATTATAAACCCAAAATAACAATCTTCTACATAAAGCATGTGAATTTTCATCAATATCTATGGATTAAAGGGCCAAAACTTAAATAAATCTCATGAACCCTAGAAATTTCTTTAACTTTTTTCTAATCAGTATTTTTCCATAATTTCTACTCCTAATCCATCATAAATCCGTGGTTAAACCTCTACATAGGAAGGGGGTTTCCATATTATCATTCATATCATTACTACATGCAATTTTCCTATCTCCAACATGGGTTTTCTTCTATAAAACTCATCTTAATCAACCCTAGACTAACATGAATGATGCATTAACGAAATTAAGCAAGACAAATACTTGCCTGGAGATTTTTGGTCTCTGATTTGTGCCGAAATCAGTGTGATTACGATCCTTGTGACGTGATCTATCGTTTGGCGGCGACGGCGGCGCAAACGGAAGAGTTTTCGGCCTGGAACACCTTGGCAAGCCCTCTCCTTCCCTCTCCTATGGCCGTCACTTGTCTTTCGTTGTGTAAACCCTAGAAGACAATCCTAGGCATCTGATATAACCCTTAAAAATTCGTGGGTTTAATTACCCAAAATTACAAAATGTCCAAAACGCCCTCCCGGGGTACTAATTAAGCCTAAAAATGCCGTGAGACCCAAACTAAACCCCCGGGTACATATTTTTTACTATCTCGACCCTTCCGGACACTTTGACGCACTGGAAATGACCTTACGGGTGACTTATAATTTATTCACTTTTATTAATCAATATTTAGCCCCGACGCGACACGGGCGCGTCCCGACTTAATTTTCATAATTGTCATTTTATTCACACGTGACAATTTTTATAAAGTAAATCTCATGTATTACTATACTCATCCAGTAACATTCAACAAATTTCCAATGCTTACTAACTCTCGTCACACTAGTAAATATTTAAAACAACTTTCCGGATTAAAATTAAATTAATTTATCTCAATTAAATTTATTAACTCCCTAAATTTAAAAGCCATGAAAATTCGGGATATTACATACTTCCCCCCTAATAATGGAATTTCGTCCCGAAATTCAGAAAATAAGGCCTACCTGGTAGAACAATTCTGGATATCTTTTTAGTACACAAACTATTTACATAGTAAGGCGCCTAATCACTATAGCCCCCGCGTCACAGCAACCTTGATTAACATTCTCATTGGATACACTTCACATTGTGCTCCTAACCGATAACATTCGCATAGGTCACGCTTATACATTTTTAATTTCCCCTATTTTAATATCATTGGGAGGTCTCACTTCACCACATGACAACTACTCAAATTTATCTAAACACAAAACTCCCATTCTACGAGAAATCGTACGACATATGACTATTCTTGTTCGCCTAAAACAATCGTGGAATTTCATCATAGTTATTGGATTATTCTCGATCGATCCAAAATTCTGGTTATCCTCTCACTCCGACCATACGTAGAGGGAGAATAGTTAAGGTTTTTCCACACTAAAACTTCAATAATCACCTCATTTACGACGAACGGGTACGAGGTAATACCCTTCCCCAATTATCGTATCGCTCTACTTGTTAGCTATAACTGTTATGGAAACGAAATGATCCCAATATTCTAAAATCACCTTCATGCGGCTCCACTACTCGTTAATCACCATGCGCCTGCTCCTCAGCTATAGGTGATACCTCCTACTGAAAATGAAACGTTATCTTTGTTGTTTCCTAAAATTCCATATTGAAGGTGGAATTCAGAAGTTTCATCCTGATTCAGAAAATAATACCATGTAGGATCACATACCGGCGTCATCCCTTCCTTTGAGAGGAAGGCTGGGGCACATTATTTAATATTGTAAATCATCCCAAAGGAATGTCAATCACTTCCTTCTTGGGCGACTTACTCCCCATGTTCGGATGAACCCTTGAATCTTACCTTGAAGATAGCAACCCATCCAAGGAACTTTACCGACTTTACCGCCCTCTTCCGTTACAGGAATGGTTGATAACCACAAAATTTTGTAGTTGATCCCCTTCTTCCAACCGATCTCTATCTATGAGTGGTGCCCGTGGAGACTACTCACTATGTCTCATTCAACATCGACTTTCCTTGAAATTTCTCACATTAAGTGTCACTTAATACTCCCCTTCCTTCCTTGGTGTATAACTAAAGTTTCGTCCCTTGCACTTTTCTCCACGATGCACACTTCTGGATCTTATATACCATACTAACATTATCACTATTTGTATGCACAACTCACTCTCATCATCTGACAAAATTCAACTCCGTCCCGAGTGTTCTCCATATAGTTAAATTCTACCCTTCTTAAGGAATGCCCCATTATAAACGGATTCCCACAGAGTTCCAACCAGATTCGGTGTGCTACCCTGATTGCACATGTATATATGGATTTATCATCTTTCTCACGGTGTTTAATTCACTCTACCACTTTTACTTCGTTATGTTAGTTCCACAAACATACATTCCACACATCTATCACGTCCCTTCAACTTGGACGATTTTTAACATCAACTATCTAGGATGTCTGTTCACCTTATAAACCGTGCATACTAGTGTAAGCATCACATACGCATCACATCTAATAACCAATTCTTTATTTTCCTAGTGTTCACAACGTGATTGCAACCCTTGGGTACTCTCATTCACCGTAGAAACAGAAATTCTAAATCCTCCTTATCATCGTTCCACCCCTCAACTCGCGGTGGTAAAATAAAACTTTCAATGCTTTCTTACCACGCAACCGGCTCCACTGGCCTTAAATCATAATTCAACTACCAACATACATATATAAATATCTGCTCCTATTACGACCGAGTTACTGAACTTATGGACTAATGACCAAACATCTTCCTATTCCCAACCTTACGCTAAGTTTCATGCGTGGGGTGTCTCGCAAAGAAAAATCCAAACAAGGAACCCCCCGATAAACTACTACCTATCATTATCGATTATCGAATTTCGTTAGGCCCTCCCTCCATAGCATGTACCCCTATTTTCCTGTTTCTTGTCCGAAATTTACATCTTCTCCCGAACTTACACTGAACAAAGAACATTTCTCTAATTGTACTATCGTATAGTATTGGAGGTGATTTCATTCTGTAAACCTCGAATACATACAATAGGTATTCTCGAAATCCCTTTCCCCCAATCAGAGGGGTATAAATCTTAACTCTCAAATCTCTAAAGGATAGATATAACGATGCACTCTTTCTATCATCCAGTCCTGAGCGTTAAATATAATAGTGAGTTAAATCTTTTTGCTCAATCATAAACCCGATACAAATTGAATCATAACAAAAAAAGACCCGACACATCGGTGTCGAATATCTCGAGCCCACTATCGTATTAACTATTACTATAAAGTTATAACCAAGATAATATCATACTCGTACATCACATTACTAAAACGAGTAACCTCAATAAAACATATAATCGTATTAATACACACACTCATCCTCCTCCGATAGCACTAAAGGAAATCCCTCTACACTAGGGAAAATATTCACATAATAATAGTGTTTATAGTTATATGCATTAAACTTGTCTCACATGTTAATTTAGCAATGAACAAAATATATTGACTCGCTCGTGTCACATAAAACACTCCTCATCCATCGAGGATAAAACTCATACTTCTACTTTTCCAATCGTTTTGGCTGCACAGATGGTCCCCGGATGTGACACACCTGTCTAAACCAAAACAAAACTACTCTATTCATTGTCCCTTACTAGTCACCATACTCTGTCCCCTATACTTGCTTCGAAAAAATATTTTTAGCACGTGTGATTTCACTCTCCACAAGATATCTCGATATTTAATCCACTTATCATTTGAAATACATTGAAAAACTAACAAAGGACTAGAATCGAATCCAGGAGAATCAAAATTTCCTTAGAAGTATCCTCCTTTATATAATAAAAATAGGTGGAAGATCCCTCTTCTGGGCGAGGCATCGCCACTCGAACATTTCCAGTCCCGCAGTGACAAAGATAATACTCCTACCGAATAGATTTATCATGACTCTGTGCATAGTGAGCCAATCCATGCCAAATATTGACGTCGTGTTCACGTATAACCAAAACTAGTATGGTTACAGGTAAAACCAAACTACCAAACTATATACCTACGGCTCGGTGTATACAGAAAAATAAATGGTCTTCTCCCCAATGTTGATTCTATGCATGACACCGTACTTTAGTAATATAAAAAAAATCCTAAGGTCTGTGCCAAGCGAGTATCCATATAAATAGTATGACGCCCCAGGATTAAATAAAATGTACCTCATTGTACTGGAAGGAAAGAACTTACCATCAATGGCCGATGATGGCTGCTGGGTTTTAGTATGCTGGGCGTCGTATACACATTCGTGCTGATCCTGCCCCTGCTACTGGGGTATTTTACTCTTACCTGGGCAATCCTACCTCCGGTGACCCATCCTGTCGCAATTAAAACATCTACCTCTAAACTGTTTCATTTTACGGCTCTGTAGGTTTTGGTCCGGTTGTATAGTTCCACTTTCTCCTTGGCCTTGTTGAGTATCTTGATGAAAAACGATATTTGGTTGAGAATTGTCCCTCCACTTGTGACCCATTTGTACATAGTTATAGCAAAGTCCTGAAAGTTCTCTTTGGTTGGGTTGAAGTTCCTTTCCAGACTGATCTGGAAAAGTTGGGCGTTTATGACCGTTCATTCCACATTTGAAACACCTCTTTGTCACTTCATTCTTACCCCAACCTTGTTGGCCCTGACACTTTTGGCCCTTTACATAAATTTTGTTACCTCTGTAACTGTCTTGGTTTTGAGGGGTTTGTTGCCAAAATCTCGATGCCTTCGCACAATTATCAACTCTAGTCACATGAATTTGACTAATCTCTCTAGGTCTTTTGCCTCCTCTGAGGAACAGGCAGCGTTCGTGGTACTATAAGACTGCAGTGGTAACTGCTTGTGCCACAATGCTTACAAATTCGGCGATTGGTCCTTTTAAAGACGCCTGAGGTGTGAGTTGTTCTTGCTCACTAGCTTTCCTAACGGTATTATCTTGTTCGTCCTGACGGGCCATCTAAAAATTTAAAAATTTAATCTGGATAAGTTCAACATTCACATCGATAAATCGCAGAAGCACGAATTTCCATCGCATAAAGGTGAATACAACATTCCTAGTATTAGGGCTCTAAATCAAAGATGCTAAGCTGGAAGCGAAATAAGCCGTACAGATCCTAAAGACACTAGAACCTGATGCTCTAATACCACCTGTGACACCCCGCCTAATTAAATACCGGGCGATCACACCTTTATTAAATTAAAATCAAGGTCAACAGTTGGTTCATTCTTAGCATCACTGTCGAAAAATAACTTTTCTAATTTAAACACCCTAAATAATTAAGCTAAGTGTCAAAACCATTTTCGACATTACTTTCCAAATTTTATTTTATAAACCAAGATTTAAATCCTTACATAATTCATAATTAAAGAATCACACAACAACTATACAGGAACAACCAATCCAATAATTAAACATCCAAAAAAGTAATTCCAACATTTAAAACTTAAAGGAAAAGCATCCCGACAGTAATAAATCCCAAATTGTAAATACTGAAATAAACAAATCACAATATCCGATAGATAACTGAATAATGAAAAAAGGGTGACGCATGCCCACCTGAATAAAAAGTGCTAGAAGTGGAATCAAGAAATGAGGTTGTCTAAGCAAGAGGCCTGCAACTCCCACCTAAGTTGCAGCGCATTCCTTCCAAAGGATCCTATACAAGACACCCCTGTGGCTGGGCACCTGTAATATATACATATATATAAAAGGTAGAAAAAGAAAGAGGAAACGGGTCAGAGACCGATTGTAAAAGTGATTTAAAATTTGTTTAGCAAGTATTTAAAATGTTTACAGGCCAATGCAACAACATATTAGTGCGACACTCCCTTGAGAAATTCTCACATCTATTCTAATGTGCACGCCTATCGCACTAACCTTCCTAATGGTTTAACTTATCTTATCTTAGGTTACTCGTAAGATTTAAACTGAACAATTCAACTGCTTAAGAAGTAAATTTCATTTAATAACAAAGCTGTCATTTTAAGTTTATTTGTAAATAAAATTTCCGAGTAATAGACTATATTTTCAAAGCACGTATTTATCAATTGAAATCATTGTTTATTTCTTACTTACCATGAACACAGTAGAAAATTCCCAAATTTTATAATTTAATATATATATTAAATACTCATACAATATATATATTCTAACAGCACCACACATAAAAATTATGGTGCGGGCATACTCTGTTATCCAGTCCCCGTATCACTTGTACTATGGGAAATACAAGTTCAGAATCACTCTCGAACTGTATTAACACGAACACAAACAATATTGAGGCGAAGCATAGAGTCCTGGTCTCTAAGAGGTCAGCACATGTCCCCACGTATCTTAGGCCGTCTGACTATCGATCCGATTAGCCTGTACCAAAGGATCTCTATCTTCTAGGGTACGAGTCAATATCCCCCATAAATGTCCCATAGAGATAAGACTGTCCCGGCGCGGTAACCTCAGGGATAGCAGGTAGCGTGGGCATGGTTTTCACACGTATATAGTATATGAATAAACACAGTCATATAAATATACTACTATTACCATATCAAATTTTGGTACATCTCATAACCCATAATTATGGTATTTATACTTATTTCTCATTATTTAGTTATCACGTATAACGATTCGTCTCTTACTTTAAATTGTGGGATTATTCCAACCAATCAGTGACATGTAATACCCCGTATTTTTATAGCTTTTAAATTATGGGATTTATTAAATTTAATTGAGATAAATTAATTTAATTTTAATCCGGAATGTTGCTTTAAATATTTACTAGCGTGACGAGAGTTAGTAATTATTGGAAATTTGTTATCTGTTGAATATTACTGGATGAGTATAGTAACATATGAGATATATTGTTATAATATTGTCACGTGTGAATAAAATGACAATTATGGAAATTTAAGTCGGGACGCGCCTGTGTCTTGCCGGGACTAAATGTTGATTAATAAGTGAATATTTTATAAGCTATTCGTATGGTCATTTTGAGTGCGCCAATGTGTCCGGAAGGGTCCAGATAGTCAGAAAAGTGTACCCGGAGGTTTAGTTTGGGTCTCGGGGCGTTTTTAGGCCCAATTAGTACACCAGGAGGGCGTTTTGGACATTTCGCAATTATGGGTAATTAAACCTACGAAAATTAAAAGGTTTATATAAGATATCTAGGTTGTCTTCTAGGGTTAGAACAACCAAAGACAAATGATAGCCATTGGAGAGGAAGAGGAGAAGCTCTTCAAGGATTTCTAGGCCAAGAACACCTCCAATTGCACCGCCGTCACCACCAACGCGTAGATCGCGAGACGGGGAACACCAATTTCGGCACCAAACCAGATTTTTGAAAATTCATGGCAAGTGTTTATCTTGCTTCTTTCGTTGATGCATCTTTCATATTGGTTTAGGAATGATTAGGATGATTGTATGGTAGAAAAACCCAATTTGAGATAGGAAATTGCATGTAGTGATGACTTAAATGATATTCTGGAAACCCTTTGTCATGTAAAGGATTAAGAGTTTGATTAAGAAAAGAGTTCTAATTAGATACAAACACTAAAATTTTTATTCTGGATGATTGGACCATTGGAATTGCTTGAAATTTTAGTATGTTGTAGCGAACGGCGAGACAGGACTGCTGACAAAAATTCAGCTTGATCGAACGGTCGGATTTCTAAAAATATTATTTTTACTATAGAGTTTTATGTTTTGAGAACTCTTAGAGAGTTTTATGTTTTGAGAACTCTTAGAGAGTTTTATATTTTGAGGACTCTTAGAGAGTTTTATGTTTTGAGGACTCTTCTAAAAAAAAAATTCAATTAAAACTCCATTTTAATTCCGATTTCGAAACCATTTGAAATTCTCATCTTTGAAAATAAAATTCAAAATCCTTTAATGTAAGGCGAAATCTATATTTTTGGGATATCTTACATGAGGGGCAATGTAAGTATATGTTAAAGGGTAGAGACACGTAAGAGGGTTAGGTTGAAACATGAATGAATACCTACTGAATTGTACATTTGGAAGGATAGAGTCCATGAGACTACGTAGTAAGTTGGAGAAACCCTTCGAATTAAAGTGAGAAACGAACCATTATACGTGATGACTAATAATGGGAAAATAAGGATAAATGTTGTGAATATGGGTTATGGGATAAACCTAAATTGATATGATAAAAGTAGTATATTTATATGATTGTTTATGCATATATTATATACTTGTGAAAATCATGCCCGCGCTACTTGCTATCCCTGAGGTTACCGCGCTGGGACGATCTTATCCTGTTTTGCCTTATGGGGGATATTGACTCGTACCCTAGAAGATAGGAATCCTAGGTACGGACTATGGGATCGATAGTCGGACGGTCGTAAGAGACGTGAGGGTATGTACTGACCTCTTGGACTTGGATACTATGCTTCGCCTCAATATTGTTTGTGTATGTATTTGTACAGTTCGAGAGTGATTCCGAACTTGTATTCCCTTTAGTGTGATTGATACGGGGATTGGATAGCAGAGTACACACGCACCATAGTTTTTATGTGGGGTTCCGTTATGATATATATATTATACGGGTAGTTAATATATATATATGAAATTCGGAAATATGGAACTGCCTACTGTGAGTTGATATGTAGGACATGGTTAATGACTCAAATTATAAATACTTGTGTCGAGAAAGTATAATATGACACTGGAAAACTTTAGTGATTAATAAAGTTAAAAGGGAGAACTTTGGTTATAAATTGAAATCTTACGTTTTAAATACTTGTGTTGTTCAGTTGTAAATCTTGCGAATAACCTAAGATAAGTTAAATCATTGGGGAAAGATAGTGTGGTATATGACGAGATAGACCATTGGGAAGGTTAGTGCGATAGGTGTGCACATTAGAAGAGAGGTGAGAATTTCTCAAGAGAGTGTCGCACTAATATGTTGTTGCATTGGCCTGTAATAAATTTAAATACTTTCTAAACTATTTTTAAAGCGGTTCTACATTCGGGCTCTGACCCGTTTGCTGTTACTTCTTCTCTCTTGTGTCTATATATATATGTATTACAGGTGACCAGTCACAGGGGTGTCTTACTTAGGATTCTTTGGATGGAACGCGCTGTAGCTTTTGTAGGAGTTGCAGGCCATTGCTTAGACGACCTCATTATTGATTCTACTTCTAGTTCAGCTTTATCCAGCATGGGCATGTGTCGCCCTTTTCCATTATTTAGTTGGTATTGTCAGAGATTGTAATTTTTACTTTCAGTACCTTTATTTTGGGATTTATTACTGTTAGGAAGTTTTCCTTTAGTATTTAAATGTTGGGACTATTTATTGATGGTTAAATTCTTGAATGTTCATTTCTATTCTCATTCCTAATGTGTGACTCTTAAGAAGGTAAACGGTTAAAGGTTTTATAACTGGATTTAATAAAATGAGAATAAGGTTTTAAATGGTTTTGACACTTAGCTTAATTATTTAGGGTGTTTAAATTGGAAAAGTATTTTTACGACAGTGATGCTACGAATGAACCAACTGTTCACCTTGATGTTAATTAAATAAAGGAGTGATCGCCCGATATTTAATTAGGCGGGGTGTCACATGACACTCATGAATTTCTATACTCCCAAGTGTAATTTTAAGTAGGTAACTCATTTATTTTCTAACGTAACTACCTTACGCATCTCCCCCTTTAATATATAATCCCATCGTCCCTTGTGTGTAAACATCCCCGAAGAATTTAAATCTCGTCTTACATTAAAGGTTTCATATTTTTAGTAAGACCTACTGGTCTTCTTTATCTCCCAAAATATTTTAATAAGGATGTCCAAAGATTATTACTCATTTAAACTTAATTCAACTATTTAGAAGGGGAATTATGATTCTTCCAGGTTGGGTCGATCGATCGACACTCCTGGTTTAATCGATCGATCAAACATGTATGGCAAATTCTGCAGATTAACAGTTACGGGTTCTATCATCCAACCTCATCCAAATCCATATTTTTAATACCCAAACTCCCAGGAATGTGTACTACAAACATTATAAACCCAAACTAACAATCTTCTACGTAAGGCATGTGAATTTTCATCAATATCTATGGATAAAAGGGCCAAAACTTCAATAAATCTCATGAACCCTAGAAATTTCTTTAACTTTGTTCTAATCAGTATTTTTCCACAATTTGTACTCCTAATCCATCATAAATCTGTGGTTAAACCTCTACATAGGAAGGGGGTTTCCAGATTATCATTCATATCATTACTACATGCAATTTACCTATCTCCAACATGGGTTTTCTTCTATGAAACTCATCTTAATCAACCCTAGACTAACACGAATGATGCATTACAAAAATTAAGCAAGATAAATACTTTCCTGGAGATTTTTGGTCTCTGATTTGTGCAAAAATAAGTGTGGTTACGATCCTTGTGACGTGATCTATCGTTTGGCGGTGACGACGCAGCAAACGGAAGAGTTTTCGGCCTAGAACACCTTGGAAAACCCTATCCTTCCCTCTATTATGGTCGTCACTTGTCTTTGGTTGTGTTAACCCTAGAAGACAACCCTAGGCATCTGATATAACCCTTGAAAATTCGTGGGCTTAATTACCCAAAATTACAAAATGTCCAAAACGCCCTCCCGGGGTACTAATTAACCCTAAAAATGCCCTGAGACCCAAACTAAACCCCCAGGTACATATTTTTGACTATCTCGACCCTTCCAGACACTTTGGCACACTCGAAATGAGCATACGGGTGACTTATAATTTATTCACTTTTATTAATCAATATTTAGTCCCGACACGACACGGGCGCGTCCCGACTTAATTTTCATAATTATCATTTTATTCACACGTGACAATATTTATAAAATAAATCTCATGTATTACTATACTCATCCAGTAACATTCAACAAATTTCCAATACTTACTAACTCTCGTGGCACTAGTAAATATTTAAAACAACTTTCTGGATTAAAATTAAATTAATTTATCTCAATTAAATTTATTAACTCCCTAAATTTAAAAGACATGAAAATACGAGGTATTACAAAGATGTATCGAAGATGACCTTCTTGACAAGTTATGGTTCCTATGAGTTCAGGGTTATACCTTACGGGCTAACCAACACCCCAGACGTGTTTATGGACTTGATGAAGAGGGTGTTCAGAGAGTTCCTGGACCAGTTCGTCATCGTCTTCATAGATGACATTCTTGTTTACTCGCAAACCGAGGAAGATCATGTCGAGCACTTGAGGGAAATTTTGCAGACACTACATTAGCATGAGTTATACACAAAATATGAGAAATGTGGGTTTTGTCTTAAGGAGGTCCAATTTTTGGGACATATCATCTCTGATAAAGGAATATCCGTGGATCCGTGGAAAGTGTCAGCGGTGAGGGAGTGCGGACAGCCAATGATATCGATCGAGATACCTAGTTTCTTATACCTAGTCGGATAATATAGGAGGTTCATTCGAGGTTTTTCGAAAATAGCGGGTCCGTTGACACATTTGACTCGCAAAAGGGTGTCGTTTATATAGAGTGAAGCCTGTTAGTTAGCCTTTGATGAGTTAAAAGACAAGTTAACCTCAACACCAGTGTTGGAATTGCCTAGGTCGGGAGTAGAGTATATAGTCTACACTGATGCGTCCTTATTAGGACTTGGGGATGGACTTCAGTCAGAGGATCAGGATATATCTTATGCCTCCCATCAGCTTAAGCCTCAAGAGAGGAATTACCCCACCCATGACTTGGAGGTGGCGACGGTCATGTTTGCACTTCGGATTTCGAGACATTACCTCCTGGGGGAGAAATTTCTCTTGTTCACACATCATAAGTCATTACAGTACCTTTTCACACAAAAGGAGCTGAATATGCGTCTGTGCCGGTGGATGGATATTGTGAAGGATAATCATTTTGATATCCAATACCACCCAGGGAAGGCTAACGTTGTAGCAGATGCGTTAAATCGTGGTCCGACAGGGGAGGTGGGTGAGGTGTGAAAAGTGAAATAGAAGGAGTTAGGACACCAGGATGCGGTGGCTCGATCGTTCATGTCCGTGATGACAGTTACACCCTAAATTATTATGAGAGTAGTACAGGCTCAGGCAACTGACTCATTCCACTAGAGTTAGATAGTGCAGCTTCTAGCATAGGGGACCAAGTCTTATACCATAGGTACATATGGGGTCTATGTTTCAAGGAAAGGTTGGTTGTTCCTGAGGGAGAAGGCTTGCAATACGAGGTGATGACAAAGTCGCACGATACATGATTTACAGTACATCCCGGTGGGGATAAGATGTACCATGATATGCCGAGACAGTACTGGTGGAGCGGTATGAAGAAGGATATTGCCTAGTTCATCTCAAAACGGGTCACTTGTCAGCTAGTAAAGGTGGACCATCATGGGATTAGAGGTTCCTGTGTGGAAATGAGAGAGCATTTCCATGGACTTCATCATGGGATTACCTACATCATAGAGGGGTCACGATTCAATATGGGTGATAGTGGATCAGCTGACCAAGGTAGCCCACTTTCTTCCAGCCTGGATGGATTACACCACAGGACAGTACCCCCTAATATTCATAAAAGAGATAATGAGACTTCACGGCGTGCCTCTTAACATTCTGTCTAACAAAAATAAAGTGTTTGTGTCTTGGTTTTGGGAGAGTTTTCAAGAGGCGATGGGTACGGACTTACGGCTGAGCACAACCTACCACCTGTAGATGGATGGTCAGACCGAGCGGACAAATTAGATGTTAGAGTACATGTTGCATTTGTGCATCATTTATTTTGGCGGAGGCTGGGAGTATTATATTCTGCTGGTGGGGTTTGCCTATAATAACTCCTACCAGTTTACTAATGGTATGTCTACATTCGAGCCACTAATGGAAGAACTTGTTGTTCCCTCTCATGTTGGTTCGAGATGGGGGACAATAAGTTACTTAGTCTAGAGTTGATTCAGGATACTTTGATGAGGATTGAGTTGATACGGAACCGTATATGGGTTACTCATGATCGACAAAAGAGATATGCTGACACTAAATGGTATTTACGAGATTTTAATGTAGGGGACCAGGTGTAACTTTGGGTGTCTCCTATGAAGGGAGTTATGCATTTTAGGAAGAAGGGAAAGTTGGCACCTAGGTACGTAGGGTCATTCACTATTATCGAGAGGATAGAGCCAGTGGCTTATAGATTTGGGTTACCGAAGCACTTTCATAGGTTCCATGACGTGTTCCATATCTCTTCGCTGAGGAGATATCTTTGAGATGATTTAGCCCATACTAATATCTCGTTAGAGGAGATCGACTTAAAGCTTAATAGCTCTTACAAGGAGGTGCCGGTTGCAATCATATATCGTAGAGAGAGGAAATTAAGGTCGAAGATAGTACAACTAGTCCATATTCAGTGGCGGCAGCATAATATTGAGGAATCTACTTGGGAGTGCGAGGAAGACATGCATGAACATTATCCAGAATTATTCTTGCCAGGTATATTTTCAATTCTGAATTTCGGGACGAAATTCCTTTATTAGGGGGAAGTATGTAATACCCCATATTTTTACACATATTTATTTTATTATGATATTATGAAAATTTGGATTATTTAATTTAAAGGGAGAAAATCTAATTTATAATTAATCCGATTCTAAGGGTAATAATTACTAGCGTGACAAGAGTTGGTAGTTATCAAGAATAATTATGTCAAATTATAATTATGTTGAACCATACGTAGTGATTAACGTAATATTGTTTCGGAAATAAGACTATGGTCGGGGACGAGATACACGACAGTTAAAATATAATTTTTTGAGATGCGTGTATGAGTCGTATCACTATTATATATTGGGGGGTTAAAAAGGTAAATTATTTTTATATAAATCGAATAACTATTTTGAGTGTGCCGACGTGTCCAGGAGGGTCGCAATAGTCAGAAAACACTACTAGAATGTTATATTTGGAGTCCGGGGCATTTTAACCAAAAATGACACTTCAGAGGGATATTTTTGTCTTTTGGGATTTTTGAGTTATTAAGTGGATGAAAATCAGATTAAAATAGGAACATAGAGGGTTAGTGGTCTGTCAGTTGCAATCTATGTTAGAAAGAGAGAGAATGAGAGGGAGAAATAATGAGGAAAGAGACCCATTGGAGAACAAAGCCAAAAGTTGGAGATTTCTCACAAATAGTTACACAAAAGATTAGATCGCTACAAGAGGATCAACCACATTACAATATTCAATCAAAGAATAAAAAATCCATCTCGATTCAAGTGTTTATATTGCTACCTATTTAGCATATGTTGTTTCTGTTAATCTCTAGTTGATGAAATAGTCATATTACAAGGAAATTTTGGGTTTAATTAGGTTTAATTGTAAAGAAACTTTAAAATTTGGAGATGGGTATGCATGTAGAGGATTTACCCTTTTGTAAACTGTTAAATCTGGAGATTTTAAGCTTTAAACACAAATTAAATTGAGGATTTTGATTAATTAAAAAAATGTTGGGTTCATTATAAAGAGGATTTTAGAAATTGAGGAAATTGGTTAGATTCCCTTTGAGTATGTGAGGATTTGACACTTAAATTGTATTAAAAAGTGCCCTATTGTGATGAGCAATAGTTTAGAAACCTTAAAATCGAACTTGGTTGAGTTTTGAGTTGAAATTGGAAGTAAAAAAAGTTGGGAAAACGATTTTGGGGGAGAAAAGAGCCAGTTGAGAATTCTCGTTCGAAGACCTGCACAGGTCGTTCGAACATCCTCGTTCGAATGGGAATTCCAACTAGTCATCCAACGAGATGTTTAGTTCATTCGAAGTGAGGAGTTAGTTCAAACGAGAATCCCTGGACTTCTAACGAAATTCCAGAATGTGGTTTTAAGGCCCGGTCAAGTTAAAAATCATCCTAAATTTATCCAAGTGAGAGAAATAACCCACGTGAGTTACGGGTAATGTAAATTCCGAATTATTAGTGAGTTGGGAGTCTGATTGTTCTTCGGATATAGATAGTTTATATAACCTGGGAGAGTATGTATGTTTGAGAGAGGAATTTTATGACTGAATCGCGGTGAGTGGTAGAAATAATAATACTACTTGCGTACTATGGAAATCAGGTTGCGTGAACACCTATTAAGTTATATAAGTTGTGTGCATGCTTATTACTTGGAATATTATGTGTATGACATACCTATCTAGTGGTTATCGAACGGAGGTTAATGCGTTGTGGACGACCATATCTTGTGTGCCTTTGGGGTATTTTAAGTCGTACCACTAGAGCACGAAACCTAGTTACGGACTTTCGATGAGAACGATATTATTGACGGTCGTATGGGTGAGTAGGTATGTGCGTCGACCATCGGCTTGGAACTATGTTCGCCTCCAATATGTGTATATGTTATATTGGTTCCTGAGAGATGAACATGTTATCCTTCATGCATGAGCATTGCAATGACACTAGATAGCTGAGTATGCCTAGCACCAAGAGTTTCTTAACCATAGGTGAAGTATTGATATATATATTTATATGTATACATAGTGAGATTTTATATAGGTATACTGAGTTCCTATTATGTGTTTCATATTGGCCACTTTATTAAAGTATATTCTTATTTAGTCACCAGTTGTTAACTAAGAATGTCATGCGAATGAGTTAAAGCACCTTTAAACCTATTCCTAAACAATAGAAATATATTGCCTTCGGTTTAATTCGATATTTTATCTGGTATAGTGGTTATACAAAGTTTAGTCAGATAGGATATCTGAATTGGCATGGGTAGTTAGGCTCGCTAGGCATGAACATTAGATGATATGGGAGTATGTCAAGTGAGTACGCTAAGTTAACATGAATAATATATTTGATAATTAAATCAATTTAAGCACTTCATACTTTTAAACTATTTTCAACTCGAGATCTAACCCGCTTTTATGCAAAACTCTTTTCTGGCTCCTTTATTTTAGGTGCTCAGCCATAGGGACACTAGGCTTAGGAGATCTTATTCAGTTGTTGAGCTGTAGTTGTTGCGGATGCTACAGGACATTGCTAGTAAACTCCTCGGAGTCTATTCTCTCTATCTATCAGTTACTTATTTCTGTTCACATGTCATCCCCTCTCTAGTCTTCATTTAGAGATTTACGTTTTTGTTATCCTACTTTTAGACTTTTATTTCACGGCATTGGACTTTTGTATGAGTTTTTGATTGGGAGTGTTTGCTCCAGCAGCTTCATTTATTTATCTGAATTAATTCTTTCCTTATGCTCTTATGATGTATAGTGATGATTAATTATTTCCCTTAAATGATAATAATTAATGACAAGATAAATTTTTTACACCAACCTTTTTAAATATTAGGTGGTGAGTTTTTATTATATTAGAATTTGAGTCCTTCCAAAGTGATGCATTATGTGAACCAACTTGATATTCTAAAATTAATTAATTATGGACTGATCACCCGGTAATTAATCAGGCGGGGTGTCGCAATAAATTTATGATAAATTATTGTCAATTTTACTATTTACACTAAATTTTGTATTAAATTATCACAAACACGGAACCCTGACCCCGACAGGTACGAGTAATCGTACATGTTTTTCTATAAATATTTGGACTCAGTTGTCATTTGTTTTATTATCAAAATTACCACTTTTCTTTTAAAAAATATATTTAAACGAGTCACGACACACAAACGACTCGAGATTATGTCATTTTATATCTTGAGAGTATATTACGAGTAGTATTCACTAAAAATCGTGATTATGCAGGTGTTGGAAAATTTATTGTGTCGTGCGGCATAATTTTGTAAGTGGCATGACCACTCGTTTATAGTCCAAATAAAGGGGGGGGGGGATTTTCGATGTTTTTTCTAAATTTATGTTGGGTCATGAATATTATTTTTTAAACTACTCGTACCAAATGTTGACAGTCGGATAATATAAAATATGTCATCCATGGACTACTATTTTAATTAATTTAATTACATAATTATTCTCGAACCAATTTTAGAAATTAATATTTTTTCTGCAATCTCATATCGGGACAATCCCTAAAAAAATGTCTTTACATGGAGATTTTGTTAAAATAGTTGTACCAAATATTTGACCCGGATAATATTTTAACAAAATATTAAATTTATGCTTATTCAATTTTTTTAGACAAATTGAATCTTTTGACTCCATTTAAAGAGTAGTTTTTTTTTCTAGAATAATGATATTATCCAAATATCAAGTTACAACATAAACCTTGTTCACGAAAGGTGAAATGTTACTTATTTCATCAACAAATTAAAGAAAGTTGTTCCGACACTAAACGTGCTTACGAAAAATATATAAAGACACTTATATATCAAGTTCTTGTCATAGCATGAGTTTTATTCATATTTTCCAGAATGTTGTAAATTGTCATAAATCCAAACCATTCTTCCCAAACACTGATATACCCACTTCATTTAAAACCCAGTGCAAAATTATATATGGGAACTAGAATACAATAATGGCACATTTCTAAATGTCAACGTAAAGCTCGTAAACACTCGTATGTGATTTCTTATTTAACAGTATTTCTCACAATGCTATTGAAATTATGCTTATCGTTGATATTAGTTTGTGATACACCCAGTATATCTCGTTCTCATTATGGAACTGATTTGTGTAGTTCAAATTATTTGCGTACAGTTGATTCATATTTTGAAATGATTCTGAAATCATATTATTTTATATGATGTTTTTAACCCGGTTACTTATTTTTGCATACATTACAATTAGGGAATAATCTTTCGTTATACCCACGGCTGTATTATTTGGCATGAAGGACTCAGACGATTGATGGCTTGGGTTATTTCTTACCATATGGAATTCCTCTCTTAGCATTATCTTAGCACGGTGAATTTTATCTCCAGTTATCTGGATTGATTATCTCCAACTTAATTGGATTGATTTAGTTGTATGTATTTTCTATTGCCCTAAGCCTCTGGATAGATAATTATGGCTTCCTTTTTTAGAAATCATCCACGGTTTGACCTGATCTAGCCCCAAATATTTCTAATTTTAGCAATATCATCATGTATCATTATTATTATCACATTGTGAATATTGAATCAAATTTCTTATTGTAACCCCTGATGATATTATCATTCAAAGAAAGATTCTATCTTAAAAATTATTTGTATACTTGTTATCCAATTAAAATCATCTACTCGGCAAAGTTTTGCTTACTCCTTCCTTTTCAGTTATATTTATCATGTACCTGTAAGATGTGATGAATATTTCAAAAATTAGTTAATACATAGAAGCAAGGAAAAGTGATATTAGAAGAAAATGAGCATAGATGATAGGAGAAGAAATTTTGTATAGAAGTCTGTAATAAGAAACAATTCTTAGATTTTAGTTGGAACCCATTTGAGTATCAATCAATTCCTCAGTTGTTTCTGTATTTTAGATATATTTATGGTTAACAATTATTATCAGGTAACCCTCACGCTCATGAAACCATGATGTGACACGAATCTCCACGATAAAGCACTTCCTAGCAATGGCCTAATCATCACAGATTTTGAGCATGCCCTAATTGATAACACGCTTTAATTTTTTGTGGTAGGTGGACGGTACGGCCCTTATGGAATGCAACCACCCTATGCTTAAGATTCCGTGTTATGGGGACTCTATGTGCACCACTAATAACTCGATTAGCTTTTAGATGTTTCCCAGCCTGGCTGGCAGGTCTATCTTTCCCAACATGATCATGATCCTCCCTACGAAGCCGACTAATGGAACTGTGGCTTTCGAACATTGAAGATTTTCATCTTTAGATTGCAGAACAACTCCAGGTACATAACTTACGTTGAACTCCCTTGGTCCACAAGCATCTTATTAGCATTCCAATTGATGATTCCGAGGGTAATCACCATCGTGTCATAGTGTGGGATTCTCACCCCTACTAAATCATCCCCGATGATAACAATATGATTGGTGTAGTCAACATCTTATGGTCATCGATGTTTACCAGCCTAGGTTTTAACAGGTTCAATCCGAAATGCATCCATTACAGTAGTAACCCTCTTCAACTCCATTCGAACAACATTCCCTTTGATTCGTTATGATCTGATGCCCCATGGATCATCGCGAACTCATGTCCCATGTCTTAGTAAAGGAAATTGTCTAGATTTTAATCTCCATTGACCAAGACCTTATCTACTTTCTTCTCTATGTACTCTTTAAATTGCGCAGCTTGGACCAACTCCTCCAAGTGTGACTTCAAAGCCTTGTATTTTTTAGTCCTTTGGCCGCCTTTCGTGTGGAATGCGCGTCTCAGTGCGTTATTTATTGCAGTTAAGTTGCCAACCATTTCTTGGACCATTTGATGAACGGTTAGTCTTTGATTTTGCTCAATATCTTGTAAATTGGTTCCTTGAAGATTGTCTTAACACCCTAAAACACTTAGGAGGGATCAACCTAGTTCCCATTTTTAGAACTATTCTTGCTCACCTAATATAGAGTATCAATCTTTTCTTTTATTTTAGTTACCTTTGTTTGACATTTGTCCCCTACATTAGAGTGAACCACATCTTCCAACTTGGTGTATTTCTCAATACAAACCATAAGTACATCAATAATATTAAATTATTTCTTATATAGGGACTGGTTCCACAAAGAGTTCGTTGGCAGAATAATATTGAATGACCAACAACAACCTACTCCAAGCGATCATCGACCTCATTGAAGACATTGAAATACATTTTAGCATAACCGTGAAGGTTATCTTGAGGCATTTGCTTCATTTTCAGAAGTGCATCCATCCGCTTAGGGTGGGAGATGATGGTTATGAAGCGACAGTGAAGGTCTCTACTATACCCTTGAAGGTTTTGATTGACCTATGAGGAAGCTTCTCAAACCACTTATGTGCTACATCATGTAGGCTAGAAGGGAAAATTCATCACATTAGTGCATCATTATGTCTCCATAAGGTCATCGTTTGTCCATATTACTGAACGTGGTCTATGGGATCTATCTTTCTATTTTAAATCTTGAATATGGGAACAACAAACAACTTAAGGGGCCTTAAAAATGGTATTTCATCTAGGTATTCAGAGCTATCCTAGACAGATCTCTGGTGAACCTAGCTCCATGATGGGTTGGATGTTGGTCCATCTCTCCACCGACCAAAATATCTGTTGATTGTTGCTCCTATGGAATTCGTCTGGTTGGCCACTCTTTGAACGATCATGCTCAGATCTGCCATATTTAGTTTTATCCTAGTCTCTCCCAGAGTTCCTTCATCGACTACGAGTATTAATCCCCTGAGGACTAAGACTCCCATCGCGGCGTTTCCCTATGTGTCTATGGATATCTCTCTCCATTATTTCAAGTCTCCTCTGGAGGCGATCATTCTCTTCTTCCTGGACACTCATAGCCTCCTATTATTCTCAAATCCTAACTTTGTAAGAGTCGATCAACCTGGAGATTTGCATATATCTTGGTGGTCCTTGGATTTTTTTTTAAAGGATTTCTTTCCTGGCAAAAACTGGGGTTTGTATGCTCGAGAATCTTCGACCTGACCCTTGTTGGAACTAGGTCTTCTTACAAATCGCCAACCTGAGGATTGTTTTCGCTATGGTGAGACATTACGGGGTTTCTATTTGTGAAGGTTTTTGTAGGAATAGAAATCAATTCCCAAAGACAACGCCAATTGTGAGTACAAGAATTATTACAATAGAATTCCACTAAACAATCATAAATAATAGAATGTAAAAATCTCTCACACACACAACAATGATATATGAGGTTAAGAAATTTTCCTACGTCCACAGAGAGGTTTCTATTTTATTATAGTGTCTCTTAATGCTCGAGATTACATTCCATTACCCTTCAAGTACGGGTTTACAATCTATAGAAGATTGAATTCTAGAGGTAACTAAGCCAGCATGTTAGATAGCACGTCAGTGTCCCTGAATATCTCTCTGAGATTGTTCGTAACTGATTTGTGCATATCACCATAGATTTAAGCATATGTTAAATAGATGGATAAAATAATAATTATCTTGAAGTTGGGCAGAGCAATCCATCTTGTGTGTAGGGTTGATCGACTGAATGATCCGACTTTTAATATGTCCTCACAATAATATTCATTTAATTGTTGTTATATAAGACAGAATCATAGTGAGTTAAAATATGCATATTTAATAGGGGGAGGTACTAAATAGTATAACAAATCCTGTGACCATGATGTAAGATTATAATGGGTTATAAAGTTTTAAACATGGCTAATAAAAATATTTCGAAGGCATTTGATGACTATGAAATCACTTGGAGCTTTAACACAAAGAATTACAACCACCCTATTAAATAAAATGAAAATGATTGAATGGAACATGTAAATTCTGGAGCGCATCCTTAAAAAAAATTAACATAAATTACATAAAACGAAATCATAGTGAATTACATCACTCGTATTCATTGGGGGGGAGTTACTAGATAGTTTAACAAATCTAATAACAAAGATGTAAAATAATTGTAGACTATAAAGTTTTAAAAATTACTAATAAACAAATTTTGAAGGCATTTGAGGTTTACAGAATCGCCCAGATATTTAACTCAAAGAAACACAACCATCCCTTAAAAATGAAAAACATGAAATGGAACACATAAATATTGTAGCACACCTTTAAACACAATTTAAGACATAAAGTTGGGCAATGTAACAAAAACAAAATCAAACAAACAATTAATATCAAATATACTACACAAATTGCGGGGAAATGTAACAAAAACAATAATAAATCAAAATTAAGGCCAAATACATTGTTCCTTCATCCCCGATTAATACTCACCATTAAAAGTCAAACATTTGAAGAAAAAAATTAACTTTCCAACTATATCCTTCTGAAAATGATTAATAGCTTTAAATGCAAGACTTACATTTGTATCATATTATTCATATGAGTAACTTTGTAATATCAGTTAATTTTATATACTATTTTCATAAACATGACTACTAATCTAGGTTAGACTAAAAAGAAAATCATGACTTTTAGTTAGGGAAAGATGGAGCATCATTTTCAACATCGGAAACCAAAAAATTATTCCATTAATAAAATTAATATCATTTGTGTCCATTGACCACCAAGGTATTCTTGCTTTCTCCAATAGGAAATTGCGCATTTTATAGATATTTTTTAAAATGAATTTATTACGCTTCTTACTTTCTAATTATTCTCATACCTGTATGTTATGCTTATTGCTTTCTAATAATATTTGAATTACAGAGCAACTTTGTAGCAAATTGTGAGAGAAATTTCACACCCAAACAAATTGAATATTATAACTCCACTCACACACATATGTAGGGGTAATCCTAGGTGATCTCAGGGTGGTCGGCCATCGAACTAGATTTTTTTGAATTTTCCCCCAGTATATGCTAAATTTTTTTCAAACCTTTGCATAATGTTTCATAATGAAAGGGATTGATTTATTATCATTTTTAAATATTAGGGATGGAAATATAAATAAATTAACCCCTAAAAATGACATTTCGTTCTTTCTACACTCAACCAGTCGTCTTCCCTCCCCCCGCTCTACTACCAATTTTCCAAACTAGTGACAAAGAGAAGCAGTGCCTTGCTCTCCCTCCACCCCTTCCAGTTCCTTCTCTCTCTCTCTCGATGATTTTGAGTAGCAATCGGGTTACTTTTTTTTTTTTTTTTTTTCAATTCAATATTTATATTGATAAGGCAAATGTATATATTAACCATTGTTCAACATTTATATTCATCATTTTCATGATTTCATGCTAGCCTTAACTTCATTTTCTTAGAATGATTTCAAAATTAACTATGCCAGGAAAATCAGGAGAGATATATAAATAAAAACACCCATAAATTCAAAGACAAAGACCAAGACAAAATGATATAGAGGCAGGTTATTTGGTTATGCTACACCAAAAATAATGATCAATATTTTCTTATCTTGATCTATGTTTCAAATAAGAGAAAATGAAAGGGTAAAACATCATTTGTTCACCTAACTACATAAATATCAATAAACCACATAACTTAAGATTTGACAAAATTCAAATAGTAAACTCTAGTGAAAATCGACTGAAATCTCAATTTTGGAAAGATGGGGAAAAACCCAAAATATTTTTTTCGCAACGAAGATTTTGTCAAACTCATAGCATATAAAATTTACACCCTATAATTCAAATAAGCAATTCTCAAAATAGAGAAAAAAACTCGCTTTATCATTTTGTAAACCGCATAACATACAAAAAATTACAAAAATTAATAGGTCCTAGGAGTTATTATCTCAAGAAAATAAGTCACCACTATTGTATGTAAAAAGTACCTCCCCACATGGACTAATGAACAAAAGACACCTACCATCCTATGTGTCCATTTAATTGTCTTCATCAGCATCAGAGGAACCTAGTCGGTCAGGTTCCAACCAACTCCATAATGTGAAAAATAGGAATATAAAAAGTTACTCGAATGGAAGGGCGAACAACACTAAATAGCCAAAGTCTCATTTGTTGTACACATATATAAATGCCCTGAAATATAAAGGCATTTCATCTATAGGTTTCTAGACAACTGTTAATAGAGAAGATCCCTTATCTCAAGGGGGACTCAATCATTCTCAAGCACACCATACCGAGCTATTGTAATCACCATAAATAAAATATACAGTGGACATAGGATTTCTCCATAGATGAACTCTTTTAAAAATATCTCTCTTATGTGTTTGTTTATATTTCTCTTATTATTTCTCTTTAATTAAAAACATGGATCACTCCATTTTTAGACATTAACAAATTGGTTCCATCTGTGGGAATGACTTATTGTCATCATTCTCTACCTAGTAAATTTCTTTGTTCATTCTTTGGCTTGAAGAATCACAACTATTCCTGAAAGACGCCTGGCGATAGCAGGAAATATTCCAGATATGTCTCCTCCCCTAGTGAGATAGACATCTAGAGGATTTTATTTAATTTGGATAAAGGGTAGGAAGCTATAAAAGAGTAAGTCAGGAAATTGGCTCATACGATGCAATGCAAATCCTCCAATTCTAATAGAGATACGTCACCTCCACTAGCTAGGAATGAAAGTAGTTACCTTTCCTAGTCTTCTAATGATAGGTCATACCGTCCTGATGCAATTTCTTCATTCCGATCAATGGATTGCTATGACGGTAGATTTTAGGTCCAAGGGTAACTAGACGTCATCATTGGGAGCAAGAATGTCATCATGAGAATAAAGAAGGATCTGTAAGATCTAAAACCTAGTATAAGGGGATTTGTGCATGCCATTCGAGTTCTTAGGAAGGGAGTTCATCACATAGTCACATCAAAGACACAAAATTTGCTTTTTCCAAGGCCAAACCAAAGGAACATTCATGGAATGGATCCATGCAGCGACTAAAAGATCAGCTAAACGGAATAACCAAAACAAAAAATCCATTCAAAAATAGTTTTGTTTAATGATCAACTTTTGTCAAGGCTATTGTGGTCTACCCCACCATCCAAATTCAAGCCATTAGTTTCCCCTCCTTAATATGATGGGAAAACTGATCCAGTGTTCCATATTGAGAACTACCAAGCAATTGTTGACATTTATTATATGCCCAATGAGGTGAGATACATGTCTTTCTCCAATTATAGATAAAGCCCATCTCAAATATTGTAGAAAATTTTTCCTAGAGAGAGTACCCCAAATTATATCACACGTTTTAATAATAAGAAGTTAGAGGTGGTGGATTATGAAGAAAAAACAGCCATTGAATCTTTGATGAGTGGGTTACTGACAAAAGATCTTTATTATGACCTAGTGAAAAATCCACCCAAAACTATGATAGAGTTAATGGCTAAGGCTAGAAATATTATGAATGTCGCGGAAGCGATGGGAACCAAAGAAGTTATAGAGAGCAAAGTTGTGGTGCGAAAAACAATTCGTTCAAAAAATATAAAAAAGATAAGAAGTCTAACCGAATCAAGAAGTTTGGTGAGTGTACTCCACTCACTAAGGTTCACCACACCCTGGAGGAAATTAGGTGTAACAAAGATCTTAACTGGCCTAGGAAACTGAGGACACCTCCCAAAATGAGAGATAAGTCTAAATACGACGATTTTCATCGAGATCATGGACATTCTATTGATAATTTCATAGACCTTAATAATGAAGTTGAAACTCTTCACGACAAGAATTTTCACAATTAGCAATAATATTTAGCAACACAACCTATTTGTGTTCCCAAAGATACCCTTTTGGGAACAAAATCTTAATTATGTTGCCAAAAGACCATTTTACATTGTACTTTTTGCAACATAAAATAAAAAATTATTGCCAAAGGTTAAAATTTCAATCGGGAAGCTAGCAAAATAAAAGGGGGGGGGGGATTTAGCTTTTGGTATCATATTTGTTTGTTGCAAAACATGACTTAACTTTTGGCAACATAGGAGTGTGTTGAGAAAAATATCATACTTTTGGAAACAAAGAAAAATGTGATGCCAAAAGTATTTTATTTCACTTCTTACTTATTTTTGTTATGTGTTAAAAAAAAAAAAAAAAAAACATGAACAGGTTTGTGAAGCCTCAACTCCCACCTCCAACTTGTTACCTCCGCTCAGTGAAAACACAAACCCTAACCTCCAGCCACCGGCCTCTTCTCTCCCTCCGGCCACCTACCTCTTCTCTTCATCCGATCGTATATTTAAGTCCCTTCGCATATGCTCTCCCCTCCGCCCGCCTCTGCTCTCTCTCCGCCTCTACTCTCCCTCCACTTATGCTCTCCCGTCAGTTGATTTTTGCAAGGGTCCTAACAGTGACATTTTTTCAAGGGTCCTAACAGTTTGATCTGCATTTTTCGTATAAGACCTCGACCATTGTAAGTTTCTTTTCACTTATTTCTTTCCACTGATTTTGGATTTACTCTATAAATAAACATTAAAAGATGTTTTTAATTTTTGATTTCACTGTAAGACATTTCATTGTGATTTCATTATAATATTCAGTTATATGTTTGTAATGAGTCATTTTTTTGTTAACAGTTATAATTTAAAAGAGTTCAAGCTTCTGACCTTGTTCTGGTTGACCTCTCCGGCTCCATCCCTATTTTTCCTCTCTCCATTTCCAACTTGCTGGTAACTTGTTAACTCATCCATCATTTTTTTTAATTTGACATAATTGGTTTGAAATTTAAATGATGTTTAGATTTATGTTTCCATTCAAGAAATTTGAAAACTTATAATTTATGTTTTTACCTTTTTTCAGTTTATAATGTTCAAATTAATGTTTAGAAGATATGTACATTGCTTTTAAATTATAGTTTTAATAGTATTTTTGCAAAGGGTTAGTTGTGGTTTAAGAATTTAAAAGTAAAGTATAAAATATATTATCTAATTGGTTGTTTTAATGTGGTGAGAAATATAAAATTTAAAACATCAATTAAAAGTAGGGTAAATTATACATAGTTATAAACCTCTTAAGTTACACATATTGCACATTGATACTAGCATTCTAGTTCTTATGTGTACGCATCAATAGCCCTTAGACCCATTCGAGAGTCATTACCCCTGTAATGAGATTTCTCGAATTGCCCCGTTTGGATCGTTTGGGACTGCATAGTTTTTGTATAATAATGTATTTAATGGCGTACAAATGTTACTTTGGGGGGAACTTCTGTTGTCGTCTCTTAATGTTCTCTGGGTACATACTAGATTGACGCGGTATTGAGTGTTATTTCAATTCATAAATTGACATCAATTGAAATAACACAAACACTTGGGAATCTATGTCGTGTACTTGGAGAACTATGGGGATACGCTGCCAAAATTTCCTCAGATTGAAACAATGGGGATGAGCTGCTAAGTGTGGTACAGAAATATGAGGTCTGGAATGAGATATGACCACTCACCTTTTAAAGGAGATGGATGAGATAAGATTATATTTTTCTATACGATATGCACAAGGAAGTACACTGTAACTTCTAAGTAAAAGTTAATTCATCATTTGTTGTTTATATACTCTCTCAATTACTGAATATGTAGGGGATCAATAATAGTTTAAATTATATTGCTTTGTATGAAATACACTAGGAAAAGGTAAAGTTTAAGTAAAATTTAATCAATCAATTGTTATTTATGTAATCTCTTAATAAACAGATATGGAAGAAGTGGACAAGAGTTGTATGAAACTTAGGGATAGAGTAGGTTAGCAGTATCGTGAGCTCACTAAGTCTTTTCTTGACAAAACAATGGTAAAAGTGAGAAAAATGTAATACCCCGTATTTTTATATCTTTTAAATTATGGGATTTATTAAATTTAATTGAGATAAATTAATTTAATTTTAATCCGGAATGTTGCTTTAAATATTTACTAGCGTGACGAGAGTTAGTAATTATTGGAAATTTGTTATTTGTTGCATATTACTGGATGAGCATAGTAATATATTATATTGGTTATATTGAATGTCATATGTGAATTAAATGACTATTTCGGAAATTTAAGTAAGGACGTGCCCGTGTCACGTCGGGACTTATTTTGTTAAATAAAAAGTGAATATTTATAAGTTGTTCGTATGGTCATTTTGAGTACGCCAACGCGTCCGGAAGGGTCGAGTTAGTCAGAAAAGTGTACCCGGGGGTTTAGTTTGGGTCTCGGGATGTTTTTAGGCTTAATTACTGACCCAGGAGGGCATTTTGGTCATTTTACAAAATAGGGTAATTAAACCCACGAATTTCAGCCAACCTATATCAGCCATTAGGTCAGCCTCTTAGGGTTAGAACATTCACAAATCAAATGACGGCCATTGGATAAGAGAGGAGAGAACTCCAAGGCAATCCAAGGCCAAAAGGCCACCGGTTTGCACCGCCACCACCACCACCGCGTAGATCACGAGACGAGGAACGCAGCCATACGAAAATAAGCCGTGAACCTGCATACCAAAATTCCAGGCAAGTGTTTAACTTGCGTATTTTCGTTGGTGCAATATTCATATTAGTTAGGAATGATTAGGAGTATAATCTATGGAAGAAAACCCCACTTTTTGATAGGAATTTGCATGTAGAAAAGATTAAAACCATATTCTGGAAGTCTTATATGATGTAGATGATTAACCCACGAATTTTGATGATTATGTAGAAGGAAATTCTGGAGAAAAACTGATTAGAATAGAAGTTAAGAAAACTTAGGGTTCTTGATGATTAGATGATATTTTAGGTTGTTTAATCATGTTTAATGATGGTTATACGCATGCTTAACGTTAGAAACATCCGGTAATATGTTATTATATTTGTGGTATAAGTTTTGGGACGATTAGGGTTGGAAAATATGAATTTGAATGAAGAATTTTGGTGAAACCCGCAACTGCAATTCTGCAGAATTTTCGCAGACCTGCTTGATCGATCGATCGACCCTAGAGCGTCGATCGATCGAAGGTTCGATCGATCGAACCCCAGCCGTCGATCGATCGACCCTTCCTGGCAGCCTCTTATTTTCCCCATGTTTAATTAGTTGAATTAATTAATCATGGAATAATCCTTGGGCATATTAAATAAAATGTTTTGGGATATAGGAGAGACTAGTAGGACATATGATTAGGTGTTAAGAACTTTATTATGAAATGATTATTGTATTTTAGGGATAATTAATTAAGGAATGACGAACTACGTATTTCAAGTGAGGGATTATGACGAATACCTACGATAGTGAATATATGTCTACCTACTGAATTTGTTACTTGGATGGATAGAACCCATGAGTGTTCCATAACTAGTGAGAAAACCCTTCGAGTTAAGGTTAGAGACGAAACCTTATGCATAATACTAATAATGTGAAATTAAGGATAAATGTTGTAATTATGGGTAACGAGAGTGACCTATATTAATATGATGAAAGTAGTATATTTATATGATTGTGTGTGCATATATTATATACATGTGAAAAACGTACCCGTGCTACTTGCTATCCCTGAGGTTACCGCGCTGGGACGGTCTTATCCTGTGTTGCCTTATGGGGGATATTGATTCGTACCCTAGAAGATAGGAATCCTAGGTACAGGCTATCGAATCGGTAGTCACGGTCCTAAGAGATGCGAGGGTATGTGCTGACCTCTTGGACTTGGAAACTATACTTCGCCTCAATATTGTTTGTATTTGTATTGATACAGTTCGAGAGTGATTCCGAACTTGTATTTCCCTTAGTAAGATTTATACGGGGATTGGATAGCAGAGTATGCCCGCACCATAATTTTTATGTGGGGTGCCATTAGAATATATATATTACACGAGTATTTAATATATATATGAAGTTCTGAAACTTGGAACTACCTACTGTGATTTGCTAAGTAAGTCATGTTTGATGAATCAGATTGGAAATACTTGTTTTATGAGAGTGTAATATGACACTGGGAAACTTTATAAATTAATGAAGCTAAAACGAGAGTTGTGCTACACTTTGAAAGTACCCTTTTCACACGTTGACATTGTTCGTTTTTTTAAAACTTGTGAGTAAGTTAAGATAAACTAAATTATTGGGAAGGTTAGTATGATAATATGTTAAGTTAAACCATTTGGGGAAGTTTAGTACGATAGGCGTGCACACTAGAAGAGAGGTGAGAATTTCTCAAGAGAGTGTCGAACCAATATGTTATTGCATTGGCCTGTATCAATTTCAATACTTGCTAAACTAATTTTAAATCATACACACTTTCGGGCTCTGACCCGTTTTATCTCTCCCTCTCCCCCTTGTATATATATATATATATGTATGTATTTCAGGTGCCCAGCCACAGGGGCGTCTTGCTTAGGATCTTTTGGAAGGAACGTGCTGCATCTTAGGTGGGAGTTGCAGGTCTTTTGATTAGACGACTTCGTTCATTCAGATCCACTCCTAGCATTTTCATTCAGATGGGCATGTGTAGCCCTTTTCCATTATTTCTTTATGTTGGGACATTGTTATTTCAGTTATTTTCCTAGTTCGTTATTTTGGTATTTTTGTTCAGGACGGATGTATTACTTTATTTTCTCGCATGTTGACATTCGTTGATGAATGTTTTATATATTGGATTCTTTCGTTCCAGTTTATTGTGGTGTGAATCTTATTCATTGAGCTTTGTTAATAATTTAAATAAATCTTTTCTTTAAATAAAATTTGGAAGTTAATGTTAAAAATTGGTTTTGACACTTAGCTTAATTATTTAGGGTGTTTAATTGGAAAGTTTCTTTTTACGACAGTGATGCTAAGAATGAACCAAACTGTTCACCTTGATTTAATTTAATAAAGGAGTGATCGCCCGGTATTTAATTAGGCGGGGTGTCAAAGGTGGTATCAGAGCATCAGGTTCTAGTGTCCTTAGGATCTGTACGGCTTATTATGCTTCTAGCGTTGCTTTGTTTGTTATAGAGCCCTATGTTTAGGATTGTCGATTCCTTTGATGAGATTCCGTTCTCCTGCTGTAATGTGTATACACTAGTAAATTCTAATTTCGTTCGGATGTGTGTGTGTGCCGAGCGATGACGGATGTCAGAAGAGGACCGTTAAGCGTACATCAGGAGGCAGGGCTCAATTGGAAATTATGGAATATATCCGAGGATGATGACCGTAGTGGAGGTCACCTCCATTACTGAATGAGTTTACCATATGAGGTAAAGTATTCATATGCTTAATTATAGTACGGAGTATGGCAAACCGAAAGTGAAAATTTTGAGAAAATTTTCTTGGCTTTCGGGACGAAATTATAATGGTTGTATTCAACCACCAATTTTAGAAGTGGAATGTTATGCCAATGGGAGAACCTTAGGTACAATGTTGACCGTATGTCCCTTCCTCAACTGTTCAGGATGAGGCAAATGTGGTTCTGAGCTCATCGAGGAAGGGCATGTCAAGGGTCCATCCGTGAATATGAATCGTAACCGTCAACGAGTTTTGTATCGAAGGATGTAGATACAAGTGGGGGAAATGACTCCAAGTGGGAGGTCAACTTGTAATAATAAATTGATAATACTCGAGGAGGAAATTATGATGGGCGACCGATTCGGAGGTTGAAAATGTCTTACTTTGTCAATATAGATGATGACGCTTCTTTGTGGGGGAAGTTAAAGGAATCGAAGAATTTAGTCGGGAATAAACCTGAATACATCGGTGGTGGTATAGCACCACAAAAAGATGTGGATACACATCCGAAAAACCATTTAAGTGCTTCAAATAGTTAAATTCTTACCAAGTGATGGTAAATTCAGTAAGTACTATTATAGATAGTAACATGATCTGTATGGCTTAAAAAGGCTAAGGGAACAACTGGGATGGCTAACAGGAATCGAGTCTACTAAAGTCCGAGAGAAGGACAATCCTAACCTGGTTAGTAGGACAGGTGGTAAGTGGATTATGCGTTGAGGTATTTTGTGCGGAGTGAGATCGCTCATGATAATATGTTCCAAAATGAGAAAAGGGACAAGAATATGGTGCCTAGTAAAAGGCAACGATTAAAATAATTTTGTTTTGGTTTGGACAGACGTGTTACGTCCGAAACCATTTGTCCAGTCAAGACGATTGCCAAGATGGAAGCATAGGTTGTATCCTTAGAGGATGCGGCGTGTTTTTGTGACACGAGCGAGTCACCATATTTTGTTCATTGCTATATTAGCATGTGAGACGAGTTAATGCGTATAATTATAGATGGTACCATTATGTGAATATTTTTCCCTAGTGTAGCGGGATTTTTCTTTAGTGCTATCCGCTGAGGATGAATGAGTATATTAGCAGTGTTTTGTACTTTATTGAGGTTACTCGTTGTAGAGATGCGATACACGAGTATAATATTATTTTTGATAGAATGTTATATAATATGGGTAGTATGATAGTGTACATTGATTGCGAGGCTATCGGAGTAGTTGCATTGGTGCAACATGTTTTATGTTTGTTTTGGGCGAGGCCTCACCTGTAAAAAGTTTGGACTTGCACTTATATTATCTATCCTAGATACTTCGGAAGAGATAGCGGGCTCGAGATATTCGATGCCATAGTATGCGTAGACCTTGTCACTATAATTCCGTATGTATCCGGATTTACCCTTGAGCGAAAAGATTTGACTCAGAATTATGTTTAGCACTCCGGACTTAGTGATAGGAAAAGTGCGATGTTATATTTATCCTTTAAAGATGTGGGAGTTATTAGTTATACCCCTATTATTAGGGAAGGGAATTTCGAGGATTCCGATCGTATGTATCCGAGGTTAATAGAATGAAATTTCCATCAACCAATACGATAGTAAAAATTGGGAAACGATATTCGTTAAGCATAATTATAGTAGAAATTACAACTTTTCTATCAAGGGACAGAATAAAGGGGTACACGCTATGGACGGAGGACCTAACGGATCCCGATAACCGACAATGCTAGGTAGTAGTGTATCGGGGGGGGGGGTTCCTTGTTTGGATTTCGCTTTGCGAGACATCCCACGCATGAAACTTAGCGTAAGGTTGGAAATAGGGAGACGTTTGGTCACTATTCCATAAGTACGGTACTCTGGTCGAAATAGGATCAAGTAATTATATATGTAAGTTGGAAGTTGAATTCTGTTTTAAGGTCATTGAAGCCGGATTTTATGGCAGGAAAGCATTGAAAGTTATCCCCACGAGTTGAGGAGTGGAACGATGGTAAGGAGAATTTAAGAATTTTGATTTTCTAGGGTGATTGGAGGTACCCCAAATGTCATAACCGCGTACAGAACACAAGGTGAATAAAGAGTTAAAATGATTTTTAGCATGGAGTATCTGAAAAGAACTTCATATCATACAAGAGATGACCTGTAATTATTTTGATGAATAAAGCATTAGTGATTTATTTTGGTTGTTGTACCTATTTGGGAAAAATTTTTGTGCTTATCTGAGGAAGGTTGAGAATTATTATTCCTCTTTTGTTGTCATGGAATTTGAATACCTTATTCCTTCTATTCCGTTGAATTTAGTTAGTCCTACAGATGAGTAGCACGCCGTTCGGAATGTTGTAAAAATGTGGGTATCTTGGTTAACCACAGTTAAAATACTCCAAGTCGATGGGACGTGGTAATAGACGTGTGAAATATAAGTTTGTGGGACTAGTATAATGAAGTGGAAGTGATAGAGTGGATTAAACGTCACATGAGGGGCGATAATCCATACATAAGTGTGCAATTAGAATAGCACGCCCTAACTTGATTGGAAGGCTGTAGGAAGCCATTCAAGAAATGGTATTCCTGGAATAGGGTAGAACTAAATTGTTATGAAGTACACCCGAAGCGGAGTGGTCATTAGTCAAGTATGAGAGAGACTTGCGCATACAACGAGTAATGATGTTAGGATGGCATAAGAGATCCAGAAGTGCGCTTCGTGGAGAGGAAAGCACGGGTCGGAACTCTCGGAATGCTCCAAGGAAGGAAGGGGAGTATTACGTGTCACTTAATGTGAGACATTCCAAGGGAAGAATCGATGTTTAACGAGACGTAGTGAGTAGTCTCTGCATACACTGCCCATAGGTAAGGTTCGGTTGAAAAAGGAGAATCAACCAAAGAATTTTGTGATTATCAAAAATTACTGAAATTGGAAGAGGTTGGTAAAGTCGGTAAAGTGCTTGGATGAGTTGCCATCCTCAAAACAAGATCAAGGGTTTATCCCGAACTTGCGAATTAAATCGCCGAGAGGGAAGTGATTGATATTCCTTTGGACCGGCTTACAATATTAACTAGTATGCCCCAGACTTCCTTTGAAAGGAAGGATCGCGCCAGTGCATGGTCCGGCGCAGTATAAATTTCTGAATCAGGATGAGATTGGTGAATCTCACCTTTGATATGGGATTTCAGGAACCAGCGGAGATAAAATTTCATTTCAAGTAGGATGTATCACCCTTAGCCAGAGAATAAGTGCATGGTGAGTAAAGATTAGTGGAGCCACGTGAAGGAGATTTTGGAATCTTGGTACGATGATTTCAAAAATGCTCTGTAGAAGAACTCGTACCTGTTTGTCGCATATGAGGTACTTATTAAGGTTTTGTTATGGAAGAACCTCGACTATTCTCCTTCCGTATGTTTAGAGAAGAGTAGATAATCAGAATTTTTGGATCGGTCGAGAAAATATCCGATAACTATGGTAGAATTCCACGACTGTTTTAGACGAGCAAGAGTGATCAAATGTTCGTAATATTTTCTCAGAATGGGAGTTTTGTATATGAATAAATCCGAGTATTTGTCATGTAGTGAGGTGCGGCCTCCTAATGATAGTGAGATAATGAAATGTATAACGTACAGGCGTAACCTATGCGAATGTTGTCGGTTGGGAGCACAATGTGAAGTGTCTCCAAAGAGAATGCAAAACAATGTTACTGTGAGGAAAGGGCTATAGTGATTGAGCGCCGTAATATGTAGTTAGTTTGTGTACGGAAAAGGATATCCAGAATTGTGCTACCTGTTAGGCCTTATTTTCCCAATTTCGGGACGAAATTCAGTTATTAGGGGGGGAGTATGTAATACCCCGTATTTTTATAGCTTTTAAATTATGGGATTTATTAAATTTAATTGTGATAGATTAATTTAATTTTAATCCGGAATGTTGCTTTAAATATTTACTAGCGTGACGAGAGTTAGTAATTATTGGAAATTTGTTATTTGTTGCATATTACTGGATGAGCATAGTAATATATTATATTGGTTATATTGAATGTCATAAGTGAATTAAATGACTATTTCGGAAATTTAAGTAAGGACGTGCCCGTGTCACGTCGGGACTTATTTTGTTAAATAAAAAGTGAATATTTATAAGTTGTTCGTATGGTCATTTTGAGTACGCCAACGCGTTCGGAAGGGTCGAGTTAGACAGAAAAGTGTACCCGGGGGTTTAGTTTGGGTCTCGGGATGTTTTTAGGCTTAATTAGTGACCCGGGAGGGAATTTTGGTCATTTTACAAAATAGGGTAATTAAACCCACGAATTTCAGCCAACCTATATCAGCCATTAGGTCAGCCTCTTAGGGTTAGAACATTCACAAATCAAATGACGGCCATTGGAGAAGAGAGGAGAGAACTCCAAGGCAATCCAAGGCCAAAAGGCCACCGGTTTGCACCGCCATCACCACCACCGCGTAGATCACGAGACGAGGAATGAAGCCATACGAAAATAAGCCGTGAACCTGCATACCAAAATTCCAGGCAAGTGTTTAACTTGCGTATTTTCGTTGGTGCAATATTCATATTAGTTAGGAATGATTAGGAGTATAATCTATGGAAGAAAACCCCACTTTTTGATAGGAATTTGCATGTAGAAAAGACTAAAACCATATTCTGGAAGTCTTATATGATGTAGATTATTAACCCACGAATTTTGATGATTATGTAGAAGGAAATTCTGGAGAAAAAATGATTAGAAAAGAAGTTAAGAAAACTTAGGGTTCTTGATGATTAGATGATATTTTAGGTTGTTTAATCATGTTTAATGATGGGTATACGCATGCTTAACGTTAGAAATATCTGGTAATATGTTATTATGTTTGTGGTATAAGTTTTGGGACGATTAGGGTTGGAAAATATGAATTTGAGTGAAGAATTTTGGTGAAACCCGCAACTGCAATTCTACAGAATTTTCGCAGACCTGCTTGATCGATCGATCGACCCTAGAGCGTCGATCGATCGAACCCCAGCCGTCGATCGATCGACCCTTCCTGGCAGCCTCTTATTTTCCCCATGTTTAATTAGTTGAATTAATTAATCATGGAATAATCCTTGGGCATATTAAATAAAATGTTTTGGGATATAGGAGAGACTAGTAGGACATATGATTAGGTGTTAAGAACTTTATTATGAAATGATTATTGTGATTTAGGGATAATTAATTACGGAATGACGAACTACGTATTTCAAGTGAGGGATTATGACGAATACCTACGATAGTGAATAGATGTCTACCTACTGAATTTGTTACTTGGATGGATAGAACCCATGAGTGTTCCATAACTAGTGAGAAAACCCTTCGAGTTAAGGTTAGAGACGAAACCTTATGCGTAATACTAATAATGTGAAATTAAGGATAAATGTTGTAATTATGGGAGACGAGAGGAACCTATATTAATATGATGAAAGTAGTATATTTATATGTTTTTGTGTGCATATATTATATACATGTGAAAAACTTACCCACGCTACTTTATATCCCTGAGGTTACCGCGCTGGGACGGTCTTATCCTGTGTTGCCTTATGGGGGATATTGATTCGTACCCTAGAAGATAGGAATCCTAGGTATAGGCTATCGAATCGGTAGTCACGGTCCTAAGAGACGCGAGGGTATGTGCTGACCTCTTGGACTTGGAAACTATCCTTCGCCTCAATATTGTTTGTATTTATATTGATACAGTTCGAGAGTGATTCCGAACTTGTATTTCCCTTAGTAAGATTGATACGGGGATTGGATAGCAGAGTATGCCCGCACCATAATTTTTATGTGGTGTGCCATTAGAATATATATATTACACGAGTATTTAATATATATATGAAGTTCTGAAACTTGGAACTACCTACTGTGATTTGGTAAGTAAGGCATGTTTGATGAATCGGATTGGAAATACTTGTTTTATGAGAGTGTAATATGACACTGGGAAACTTTATAAATTAATGAAGCTAAAACGAGAGTTGTGCTACACTTTGAAAGTACCCTTTTCACACGTTGACATTGTTCGTTTTTTTAAAACTTGTGAGTAAGTTAAGATAAACTAAATTATTGGGAAGGTTAGTATGATAATATGTTAAGTTAAACCATTTGGGGAAGTTTAGTACGATAGGCGTGCACACTAGAAGAGAGGTGAGAATTTCTTAAGAGAGTGTCGAACCAATATGTTATTGCATTGGCCTGTATCAATTTAAATACTTGCTAAACTAATTTTAAATCATACACACTTTCGGGCTCTGACCCGTTTTATCTCTCCCTCTCCCCCTTGTATATATATATATATGTATGTATTTCAGGTGCCCAGCCACAGGGGCGTCTTGCTTAGGATCTTTTGGAAGGAACGTGCTACAGCTTAGGTGGGAGTTGCAGGTCTTTTGATTAGACGACTTCGTTCATTCAGATCCACTCCTAGCATTTTCATTCAGATGGGCATGTGTAGCCCTTTTCCATTATTTCTTTATGTTGGGACATTGTTATTTCAGTTATTTCCCTAGTTCGTTATTTTGGGATTTTTGTTCAGGACAGATGTATTACTTTATTTTCTCGCATGTTGACATTCGTTGATGAATGTTTTATATATTGGATTCTTTCGTTCCAGTTTATTGTGGTGTGAATATTATTCATTGAGCTTTGTTAATAATTTAAATAAATCTTTTCTTTAAATAAAATTTGGAAGTTAATGTTAAAAATTGGTTTTGACACTTAGCTTAATTATTTAGGGTGTTTAATTGGAAAGTTTCTTTTTACGACAGTGATGCTAAGAATGAACCAAACTGTTCACCTTGATTTAATTTAATAAAGGAGTGATCGCCTGGTATTTAATTAGGCGGGGTGACACAAAAAAATGGTACAATTCAATGCCCATGTAATAATTGATGTAATCATTATTGGCACATTGACCATGATGTGATGTATCATTTAGAATGATATGGCATAATGGAAAGTTATAAGACCTAGGTTCATCATGGGGAATCTATTTCGCAACACCAAATCGACGGATCTGATGATGACGTGGATGTTGAAATTGGTGATAATGAAGACGATGATGATTTCTTCCCTAAATTAGTAGAAGACTTTTGTAGGGGGACTTATATGGTGCGTGATCTAGGGGATTTTGGGACTAGATAATTATATGATAAAACCCATACGAAAGTTATGCACAATATCGAAAAACTACTAAAGGCTTCCCAACGTGAGGTGTACTCAAGCTGCAAAACATATACGCTATTGAAATTTGTGATTAAAATATTTCATTTGAAGGTTGTGGGTAAATGGAGTAATAATTCATTTGACATGTTGATGGATGTATTAATGGATCTTCTGCCTCTAAGGAATTTTGTTCCGATGTCGATTTATGAAGCCAAAAAGTTTCTACATGAATTGGGCTTAGGATATGAGACAATCCATGCATGCCAAGACGATTGTGCTCTCTTTTGAAAGGAGAATGATTCTCTTGATAATTGTACGATATGTGAAGAGTCTAGATACAAGACTAATTTTGGAAAAGGTAAAAAGATCCCTCAAAAGGTACTACGCTACTTTCCATTGACACCTAGGTTGAAAAATTTATTTATGTCAAGGAAGACGGTTAGAAGCATGAGATGGCACAGTGATAAATGCGTGGATGATGGGATATTGAGGCATCCGACTGAGAGTGAAGGGTGTATGGAATTTGATCGATGCTATCCTCATTTTTCTTAAGATCCCCAAAATGTGAGACTAGGCTTGTCCACCAATGGGTTCAACCCTTTTGGAAACATGAGCACCTTTTATAGCATGTGGCATATGGTAATGATGTCATATAACATGGAACTGTATGAAGAATCCACTTTTCATGATGACATTACTTATTCATGGGCTTCATACCATCGCTAAATAAATTGATGTTTACATGCAACTATTTTCATGAGAAAATTTGGCAAAATTTGTTAATCGGAAGGGAAATAGAGATACCAGGAGGAGATTCAAATCCCTCGGTCAAGGAAAGGACGTCACCAAAAGGGCACGAAACTATGACTAAGGATGACCCTGACCTGCCAAAAAAGTTTGATGAGATACAAATGTATGTAGGTATGATTTCCTTTAGATTGTATTTTATCGCAGGAGGAGACATCAGTGGAGGAGGTGGATTTGATGAAAGGAAAGCCTACTAAATGAGGCAAAAGAATGTCCCACTATTAGGTAGATCGATATGTCCGAGAGAAGTGATGGATTGCCTAGTATAGTCAGCAAAGACAAATTGGTGATAGGACTCTCAAAGAACGATTTAGGAGGGGTACATTATCCTCATGAGGATTCTTTAGTCATTACTTGTAGAGTTCACCATGGAAGATTGGTGAGAGTATCGCTTGACAATGGGAGTTCAGTGCATGTAGTGTTCTACAATTGTTTCCAAAGGTTAGGGATATGAGATAATAAGTTGAAATTATACCATAAACCTATTATAGTATTTTCAGGAGAAATGGTACATCCCCCTGGGAACTATCAAGCTGGATGTGCTAGTCGACACTTGGTTGGAAAGAAGAATGGAATGAATTCTCTTCTTTGTACTAAACAAAAACGTACCTTCAGCCTATAATATATTCCTTAGTCAATTAAGGTTGAAGCAATTAGAAATTGTTCCATCTAATGTGCATCAATTCTTGAATTTTTGTACTAGATATGGACTCGGCATAGTAATTGATAACAAGATGAGAACACGGGACTACTACCTTACCTTATCCGACTAATATTATATAAAGAGAGGCAAAAATACTTTCCATATTGATATATTGGATCCTAGCAAAGAGGAGGACTTAGGGAAAGGGAAAGTCATGGAACAAATACAAGTACAATGCTGGACAATGAGAAACTAGAAAAAAACACCCAGAATGGCTCAAGATTAACATCGTCTCTCAAATAAGAATTAGTTACATTCCTTAGAGATAAGAAGAATGTGTTCGCCTGGAGTCATGAGGATTTGTCAGGGTTTGATCCAAACTTCATCTGCCATGAACTCAATATTCATAAATATATTAGACTAATCAAGTAAAAGCGTAAAGTTTTTAAGTCCTGAGAAGAATATGGTGATCCAAGAAGAGGTGGAAAAACTATAGAAAGCACAGTTTATTAAGGATGTTAAATATTCGACTTGGTTGTCTAATGTTGTAATGGTCAAGAAGAATAAGGAAAAATGGAGAATGTGTGTGGATTTTACTGATCTTAACTAAGCATGTCCAAAAGATCACTTTCCCTTACCAAGCACATATTCAGAGTACAAGATGATATATTTGTAATACCCCGTATTTTTATGCTATATTTATTTGGGGATTTATTAAAGTTAATGTGAATGAATTATTTAATAAAAATCCAGAAATTAATTATGTTATAATTATTAACGTGACGAGAGTTAGTAATTATGGGAAATTTGTTGAATATTACTAATGAGCAAAGTAATATATTATATTGGTTATATTGAATGTCATGAGTGAGTTAAATGACAATTTCGGAAATTTAAGTCGGAACCTGCTCGTGTCGCGTCGGGATTAAATTTTGATAAATAAAAAGTGAATATTTTATAAGTTGCCTGTATGGTCATTTTAAGTGCACCAACGCGTCCGTAAGGGTCGAGATAGTCAGAAAAGTGTACCCGGGGGTGTAGTTTGGGTCTCGGGGCATTTTTAGGCCTAATTAGTAACCCGGGAGGGCATTTTGGTCATTTTACCTTTTTGGGTAATTAAACCCACGAAAATACCAAGGGTTATATCAGATATCTAGATTGTCATCTAGGTTTAGAAACTCTAAACACAAGTGACGGCCATAGGAGAGGGAAGAAGAATTCTCCAAGGCAATCTAAGGCCCCGAAAGTCATCCGTTTGCACCACAACCACCACCACCGCGTAGATCGCGCAACGGGCTACGCAACCACACCAAAAACATCTACAAATCAGAACGTCGAAAATCCCAGGCAAGTGTTTATCTTGCTATTTTCGTTGGTGCAATTTCCATATTAGTTTAGGAATGATTAGGGATGAAAAATATGGAAGAAAACTCAAACTGTGATAGGAATTTGCATGTACTAAAGACTTAAACCTTATTCTGGAAGTCTCTTGTGATGTAAAAAGATAACCCACGAAATTTTGGTGTAAATAAGAAGGAAATTCTGGGATTTAACAGATTAGAATCATGAGTTAGAAATTTTTAGGGTTCTTGAGTTTTAAATGAATTATGGCATGTTAAATCCATGTTTAGTGATGTAAATTGATATGTTTTATGTTGAATATACTTGATATGATGATATAAGGTTAGAAGTATTAATTCTGGGATGATTGGAACTTCAAAATATGGATTTAGTGTAAATTTGGAGATGAAACCCTTAACTACAATTCTGCAGATTTTCGCAGACCTGCTTGATCGATCGATCGAGCCCCAGACCTCGATCGATCGACCCCTCCTGGCAGACTCTTATTTCCTTTGTAAATGATTTAAAAATCGAATTTTCGTGATATAATTCTTGGGCATTCTTTGTATAATGATTTGGGAGACATGGAGGACCAGTAGGGCGTATGAATAAATGTTTGGATCAGTAATATTCGACGAGAATGGTATTTATGGGATATTTACTTTAGGGTTAGTAAATTGATATATTAAAGGGTGAGGCGCGTAAGAGAGTTACATTGAAACGTAATAATGACACCTACTGAATTTTCTACTTGGAAGGATAGAGTCCACGAGTGTCACGTAATAAGTGAGAAAACCCTTTGAGTTAAGGTTAGAGATGAAACCTTATACGTAATTCTAATAATGTGAAATTAAGGATAAATGTTGTAATTATGGGAGACGAGAGGAACCTATAGTAATTTGATAAAAGTGGTATATTTATATGATTGTGTGTACATATATTATATACATGTGAAAAACATATCGCGCTACTTGCTATCCTTGAGGTTACCGCGCTAGGACAATCTTATCTCGATGGGACCTTTATGGGGGATATTGACTTGTACCCTAGAAGATAGATATCCTTGGTACATGCTATCGAATTGATAGTTCAGACGGTCCTAAGAGACGCAAGTATGTGCCATCCTCTTAGAGACATGGAATCTATGGTTCGCCTCGATATTGTTTGTGTATGTGTTAATACAATTCGAAAGTGATTCCGAATTTGTATTCCCCTTGATATGAGTGGTATGGGGTTTGGATAGTAGAAGTATGCATGCACCATAGTTTTATGTGGGGTGCTGTTATTTTATATATATTATACGAGTAGTTAATATATATATGAGATTTGGAAATTTGAAACTGCCTACTGTGATTTGATAAGTAGGACATGGTTGATGACTCAAATAGTAAATGCTTGTTTCGTGAAAGTATAATATGACACTGGGAAACTTTATGTATTAATAAAGCTAAAATGAGAGTTGTGCTACTAATTGGAAGTATTCTTTTTAAACAATGATATTGTTCAGTTTTGAATTCTTATGAGTAAGTTAAGATAAGCTAAATTATGGGGAAGGCTAGTATGATAAAATGATAAGATAAACCGTTGGGAAGGTTAGTACGATAGGCGTGCACATTAGAAGAGAGGTGAGAATTTCTCAAGAGAGTGTCTCTCTAATATGTTGTTGCATTGGCCTGTATCAATTTAAATACTTGTTAAACGTATTTTAAATCAAACACACTTTCGGGCTCTGACCCATTTCTCTCTCTCTCTCTCTCTCTCTCTCTCTCTCTCTCTTGTATATATATGTATGTATTACAGGTGCCCAGCCACAGGGACGTCTTGCTTAGGATCTCTTGGAAGGAACGCGCTGCAGCTTAGGTGGGAGTTGCATGTCTTTTGAATAGACGACTTCGTTCATTCGGATCCACTCTTAGCACTTTCATTTAGTTGAGCATGTGTAGCTCTTTCCATTATTCCATTGTTATTGGGACATTTGTATTTCTATTATTTCCAGTATTTTTACTATGGGTTTTATTCAGATTGATGATGTTACTTTATAGTTCGCATGTGGACATTCGATTGACGAATGTTTTAAATTAATTGGACTATGTTGCAGGAATTTAATGTGGTGTGATTTTTACTTATTGAATGTTGTTAATAAAATAAATGTTATCTTTAAATAAAATTTGGAATGTATGTATGAAAATGGTTTTGACACTTAGCTTAATTATTTAGGGTGTTAAATTGGAAAAATTATTTTTATCGACAGTGATGCTGAGAATGAACCAACTGTTTACCTTGATTTAATTTAATAAAGGAGTGATCGCCCGGTATTTAATTAGGCAGGATGTCACAGGTGGTATCAGAGCATCAGGTTCTAGTGTCCATAGGATCTGTACGACTTATTTCTCTTTCAGCTTAACGTTGTTGCTATAGAGACCTATTTTTAGGATTGTTGTACTCTTGCTTTTACGTTTAAGTCTTCAGCTATTTTAGATTTGATAATAACTGTAGACTGATAAACTTGTTCACGTTTCAGATGCCTCCGAGACGTGCTCCGAAAGATAGGCGTGCCCAGGCCGAGCAGCCAGCAGCTCCGGCACCAGGCACAATGAATGCAAATGAAGTAGCCGCCATTGTTGCTCAGGCGGTGAATGCCGCGATAGCGGTGATTCAGCAGGCTCCACCCGAGGTTCAGGCAGTGGCTCCAGTACAAGCACAACTTCCATATGCATGGGAGAGGGTTCGGGATGCTTTTCAGTAAGCGCATCCCCCTGAGTTCTCTGGTAGCTCCGATATTGTCACAGTTAGTCAATGGAAGAAAGACGTCGAGCGGCACCTCCATATGTATGAGTGCACTGATGTGCAAAAGTAGTTATTGGCTTCCTTTAAGATGGTGGGAGCCGCATTGTAGTCGTGGGAGTCCACTACCATATTGAAGGAGAGGGACACGATCCCTATTCAGTTGTTTTGGGAGCGGTTTGACCGCAAGTATTTTCCACCCGAAGTGCAGACTGAGATGAGGCGGAAGTTACTAAATATGAAGCAGGAGAACCTTACTGTAGTTGAGTATGAGGAGGAGTTCACGATACTTCTCACCATTGTGCCAGATGAGGCACCTACTGAGAGCAAGAAGATTATGCTATTTGTCGACGGGTTAGCTTGGAGGATCCGTCAGCACCTTATTGGGAATTTATCTCTGAGTACTTTCACTGATGTACTCAATGCAGCGTTACTACATTGCCAGGATCACCGCTTCCATCTTCAGGGAAGCAAGAGAGCAGGAGAGTCCAGCCAGCAGGGCAGGACCGGGGGCAATAGTGCCAGTGGGGCACCATCTCATGGACATACCCGTCAGCACGAGCAGAGTTCCCATCAGGGGGACCCTGCTAAGAGATTCCGTTCAGGTGATTCTAGGTAGGGATATGAGGGCTTTAGGCAGGGGCAGCAGGGCCAACCTAATCAGTAGGGCCAGCAGGTCCAACACCGATAGCAGGGCCAGCAGTAGGGCCAGCAGCGTGCTAATCAGGGCCAACAGGGCCAGTGGCGGGGAGGCAATGGCCATCAAGGCCGTGGACAGCAAGGTCAGAGGGGAGGTAACTTCAAAGGCCGATGTTTTGGGTGCGGTAAACATGGCCATAGGCGTCAGGATTGCCCAGAGGGCGATAGGGCCCCACAGCAGCAGGGAGCCCGTAATGAGCCACAGAGGCCACTATTTCCACCTGCACTCCCAGCTCTAGCCCAGGTGCCAGCCCTACCAGCCATTCCAGCAGCTCCAGTGCAGCAGGGGCAATTAAAGTATGGATGTGTCTATAACGTCCACCAGGCAGCAGCTCCACAGGCACCACCCGCGATTGAGGGTATGTTTCCTATCCATGGTACTATGGGTCGGGTTTTGTTTGATACGGGGCCAACACATTTTTTTATAGCTACGCATTTTGTGAAGGCCTTAGGGTTGTTAGCCACAGCAGAGAGAACAGTGACGTGTGTGGACTCACCACTGGGGAGTGGGTCACTTATTTTCTTTATATGCCAGGGAGTGGGGGTAGAGATCGGTAGTTTAGTACTACCTGCGGACATGTTAGTCTTAAACATGCATGAGCATGATGTGATTATTGGTATGGATTGGCTCGCAGCTTATAGAGCCATGATTGATTGCTTCGGTGGGAGCATTGTTTTTTCCATTCCGGGGCAAGGGATGTTTGTAGTGGTGATGCCTCGCCCAGAGGGAGGTTCGACCACTCATTTGTATTACATAGAGGAGGATACCTCTAAGGAGGTTGTGATTCCCTTAGATTCTATCCCAGTTGTCAGGGAGTATTCAGATGTGTTCCAGGAGATACCAGGCCTACCCCCCAGTCGAGAGATAGACTTTGTTGTAGATTTACTGCCAGATACGAGACCTATAGCACGTTCACCGTACCGTATGGCTCCGGCAGAGATGCGAGAGCTACGGGATCTGATAGAGCAGCTGTTAGGTCAGGGCTTCATTCGTAGGAGTACCTCACCTTGGGGCGCTCCAGTTTTGTTTGTGAAGAAGAGAGATGGTTCACTGATATTGTGTGTGGACTACCGACAGCTGAATAAGGTCACGATATGGAATAAGTATCCGTTGTCTCGAATCGATGATCTTTTCGACCAGTTGATGGGAGCAACTTTCTTTTAGAAGATAGATCTGAGGTCGGGGTACCATCAGTTACGTATTAGAGAGCAGGATGTTTCAAAGACTGCCTTCTTGTCGAGATATAGGTCCTATGAGTTCAGGGTGATGCCGTTCGGACTCACAAATGCCCCAGCCATTTTCATGGACTTGATGAACCGAGTATTCAGAGAGTTCTTGGATCAGTTTGTCATCGTCTTTATAGATGACATCTTGATATATTCACACTTCGAGGAGGAGCATGCCGAGCACTTGAGACAGGTTCTTCAGACTCTACGAGAGCATCAGTTGTATGCTAAGTACGAGAAGTGTGGATTCTGGTTGCGAGAGGTACAGTTCTTGGGCCATGTTGTTTTTGAGCAGGGGATAGCAGTTGACCCGAGTAAAGTATCAACGGTGAGGGAGTGGGGATATCCCACGACACTGACGTAAGTGCGTAGTTTCTTGGGGTTAGATGGTTACTACAGGAGATTCATTCAGGGATTCTCCAAAATAGCGGGTCCATTGACGAATCTGACTCGCAAGGGGGTACCATATGTTTGGGATGACGCTTGTCAGTTGGCTTTTGATGAGCTGAAAGACAAGCTTACTTCAGCACCAGTCCTTGCGTTACCGAAGTCGAGTGTGGAGTACCTGGTTTACACCGATGTGTCCTTACGGGGACTTGGGGGAGTACTTCAGCAGGAAGAGAAGGCTATAGCTTTTGCCTCCCGCAAGCTTAAGCCGCATGAGAAGAATTACCCCACCCATGACCTGGAGTTAGCAACGGCCGTCTTTGCATTGAGGATATGGAGGCACTAATTGTTGGGAGAGAAGTTCCGTTTGTTCACAGACAACAAATTACGGCAGTACCTATTCACTTAGCGAGAGCTGAATATGCGTCAGCGTAGATGTCTAAAGTTTGTTAAGGACTACCAGTTCGATATACAGTATCATCCGGGAAAGGCCAACATAGTTGCTGATGCGTTGAGTCGTATACCGGTAGACGAAGTAGCAGACGTCTGGAAAGGAAAGTGGAAGGAGTTGGGTTATCAGGAAGCAGTAGCACGTTCTTTCATGTCCGTGATGTCAGTCACACCCGAGATTGTTACGAGGGTGATACAGGCACATACCACAGACCTATTTTGCCAAGAGCAGATTGTGCGACTTCTAGCTAAGGGCGCTGAGTCCTATTCTGTTAGTTCCGATGGAGGTTTGCGGTTTAATGGGAGATTGGTGGTTCCAGAAGGAGCAGAATTACGTCATGCTGTGATGACTCATTCTCATGGATCCCGATTTGCAGTACATCTGGGAGGCGATAAGATGTACCAGGATATGAGGCGACAATACTGGTGGAGTGGGATGAAGAAGGACATTGCTGAATTCGTGTCCAAGTGTTCTACCTGCCAGCTGGTGAAGGTGGACCATCAGAAACCGTGAGGATTACTTCAGCCATTGGAAGTACCCGCTTGGAAGTGGGAGAGTATTTCCATGGATTTTATTACAGGGTTCCCTACATCACAGCGGGTCCACGATTCTATCTGGGTGATTGTAGACCGTTTGACCAAGGTGGCTCATTTTCTACCGATGCGGACAGATTATACCACGGGTCAGTATGCTCAGTTGTTGATCGCCGAGATTGTCAGATTACACGGGGTGCCCTTGAATATTGTGTCAGATAGAGATAAGATTTTTGTGTCACGTTTCTGGGAAAGCTTTCAGGAGGCTATGGGTACTGCGTTGAGGTTGAGTTCGGCTTACCACCCACAGACAGATGGACAAACAGAGCGTACTAATCAGATGTTAGAGGATATGCTACGGATGTGTGTTCTCGATTTTGGAGGAGGTTGGGAGCCACATCTTCCACTGGTAGAGTTTGCCTATAATAAATCTTATCAGTTCACGATCGGCATGGCTCCATTTGAGTCTTTGTATGTCAGGCCTTGTCGTTCCCCAACGTGTTGGCTCGAAGTGGGGGATAACAAGTTGCTAGGACCAGAGGTGATTCAGGAGACCTCCGCGAGGATTGAGATGATCAGGAGTCGCATTCGGGTAGCCCAGGATAGGAAAAAGAGCTACGCCGATGTGAAACGGTTCTTCCGGGAGTTTAGTGTGGGGGACCAAGTGTTATTGCGTTTATCTCCTATGAAGGGAATGATGACGTTCGGGAAGAAGGGGAAGTTGGCTCCGAGGTACGTGGGACCATTTCCCATCATCGAGAGGATTGGGCTGGTTGCATACAGGTTGGGACTTCCAGAATATTTACATCGCATCCACGATGTATTCCACATCTCATCGTTGAGACGATATCTTCGGGATGATATGGCCCATACTCACATTGCGATAGATGAGATCGACTTACAGCCTGACGGTTCTTACGAGGAGAGACCGGTGGCTATCCTAGACTATAGTGAGAGGAGATTGAGATCGAAGATAGTTCCACTTGTGCGGGTCCGGTGGGAGCATCATAATGTGGAGGAATCCACTTGGGAGCGCGAGGCAGATATACGCGAGAGATATCCAGAGTTGTTTTTACCAGGTATGCCTTATTTTCCGAATTTCGGGACGAAATTCCATTATTAGGGGGGAAGTATGTAATACCCCATATTTTTATGCTATATTAATTTGGGGATTTATTAAAGTTAATGTGAATGAATTATTTAGTAAAAATCCGGAAATTAATTATGTTATAATTATTAACGTTAAGAGAGTTAGTAATTATGGGAAATTTGTTGAATATTACTAATGAGCAAAGTAATATATTATATTGGTTATATTGAATGTCATGAGTGAGTTAAATGACAATTTCGGAAATTTAAGTCGGAACGTGCTCGTGTCGCGTCGGGACTAAATTTTGATAAATAAAAAGTGAATATTTTATAAGTTGCCCGTATGGTCGTTTTGAGTGCGCCAACGCGTCCGTAAGGGTCGAGATAGTCAGAAAAGTGTACCCGGGGGTGTAGTTTGGGACTCGGGGCATTTTTTGGCCTAATTAGTAACCCAGGAGGGCATTTTGGTCATTTTACCTTTTTGGGTAATTAAACCCACGAAAATACCAAGGGTTATATCAGATATCTAGATTGTCATCTAGGTTTAGAAACTCTAAACACAAGTGAAGGCCATAGGAGAGGGAAGAAGAAAGCTCCAAGGCAATCCAAGGCCCCGAAAGTCATCCGTTTGCACCACAACCACCACCGCCGCGTAGATCGCGCAACGGGCTACGCAACCACACCAAAAACATCTACAAATCAGAACGTCGAAAATCCCAGGCAAGTGTTTATCTTGATATTTTTGTTGGTGCAATTTCCATATTAGTTTAGGAATGATTAGGGATGAAAAATATGGAAGAAAACTCAAACTGTGATAGGAATTTGCATGTACTAAAGACTTAAACCTTATTCTGGAAGTCTCTTGTGATGTAAAAAGATAACCCAAGAAATTTTGGTGTAAATAAGAAGGAAATTCTGGGATTTAACAGATTAGAATCATGAGTTAGAAATTTTTAGGGTTCTTGAGTTTTAAATGAATTATGGCATGTTAAATCCATGTTTAGTGATGTAAATTGATATGTTTTACGTTGAATATACCTGATATGATGATATAGGGTTAGAAGTATTACTTCTGGGATGATTGGAACTTGAAAATATGGATTTGGTGTAAATTTGGAGATGAAACCCGTAACTGCAATTCTACAGATTTTCGCAGACCTGCTTGATCGATCGATCGAGCCCCAAACCTCGATCGATCGACCCCTCCTGGAAGACTCTTATTTCCTTTGTAAATGATTTAAAAATCGAATTTTCGTGATATACTTCTTGGGAATTCTTAGTATAATGATTTGGGAGACATGGAGGACCAGTAGGGCGTATGAATAAATGTTGGGATCATTAATATTCGACGAGAATGGTATTTATGGGATATTTACATTAGGGTTAGTAAATTGATACATTAAAGGGTGAGGCGCGTAAGAGAGTTACGTTGAAACGTAATAATGACACCTACTGAATTTTCTACTTGGAAGGATAGAGTCCACGAGTGTCACGTAATAAGTGAGAAAACCCTTTGAGTTAAGGTTAGATATGAAACCTTATACGTAATTCTAATAATGTGAAATTAAGGATAAATGTTGTAATTATGGGAGACGAGAGGAACCTATATTAATTTGATAAAAGTGGTATATTTATATGATTGTGTGTACATATATTATATACATGTGAAAAACATATCGCGCTACTTGCTATCCTTGAGGTTACCGCGCTGGGACAGTCTTATCTCGATGGGACCTTTATCGGGGATATTGACTTGTACCCTAGAAGATAGATATCCTTGGTACAGGCTATCGAATTGATAGTTCAGACGGTCCTAAGAGACGCAAGTATGTGCCATCCTCTTAGAGACTTGGAATCTATGCTTCGCCTCGATATTATTTATGTATGTGTTAATACAATTCGAGAGTGATTCCGAATTTGTATTCCCCTTGATATGAGTGGTATGGGGTTTGGATAGTAGAAGTATGCACGCACCATAGTTTTATGTGGGGTGCTGTTATTTTATATATATTATACGAGTAGTTAATATATATATGAGATGTGGAAATTTGAAACTGCCCACTGTGATTTGATAAGTAGGACATGGTTGATGACTCAAATAGTAAATGCTTGTTTCGTGAAAGTATAATATGACACTGGGAAACTTTATGTATTAATAAAGCTAAAATGAGAGTTGTGCTACTAATTGGAAGCATTCTTTTTAAACAATGATATTGTTCGGTTTTGAATTCTTATGAGTAAGTTAAGATAAGCTAAATTATGGGGAAGGCTAGTATGATAAAATGATAAGATAAACCGTTGGGAAGGTTAGTACGATAGGCGTGCACATTAGAAGAGAGGTGAGAATTTCTCAAGAGAGTGTCTCTCTAATATGTTATTGCATTGGCCTGTATCAATTTAAATACTTGTTAAACGTATTTTAAATCAAACACACTTTCGGGCTCTGACCCGTTTCTCTCTCTCTCTCTCTCTCTCTTGTATATATATGTATGTATTACAGATGCCCAGCCACAGGGGCGTCTTGCTTAGGATCTCTTGGAAGGAACGCACTGCAACTTAGGTGGGAGTTGCAGGTCTTTTGAATAGACGACTTCGTTCATTCATATCCACTCTTAGCACTTTCATTTAGTTGAGCATGTGTAGCTATTTCCATTATTCCATTGTTATTGGGACATTTGTATTTCTATTATTTCCAGTATTGTTAGTATGGGTTTTATTGAGATTGATGGTGTTACTTTATAGTTCGCATGTGGACATTCGATTGACGAATGTTTTAAATTAATTGGACTATGTTGCAGGAATTTAATGTGGTGTGATTTTTACTTATTGAATGTTGTTATTAAAATAAATGTTTTCTTTAAAAAAATTTGGAATGTATGTATGAAAATGGTTTTAACACTTAGCTTAATTATTTAGGGTGTTAAATTGGAAAAATTATTTTTATCGACAGTGATGCTGAAAATGAACCAACTATTTACCTTGATTTAATTTAATAAAGGAGTGATCGCCCGGTATTTAATTAGGCGGGGTGTCACAATATTCTTGGTGTATATCATTAATCAAAGGGGAATTGAAGACAACCCTCATAAAATAAAGGCTTTATTAGAGATTTAATTCCCGACCAGCAAGACAGAAGCACAGAATCTGACAAGAAGAGTAGCATCCCTAAATCGTTTTGTATCTTGGGCTTTGGACAAATTTCCTTTATTCTTCAATGTGCTTAAAAAGACATTTGAATTGAAAGACGAATGTGGAAAGGATTTTTTGTACTTGAAGAAGTACTAGGGGTCTCCCCCACTACTCTCCCGACCACTACTCTCCCGACTCATTTTGTGTGATAAGTTGTACTTATATCTGGCCATTTTCAAAGTCTCCTGTAAGTTTAGCCTGAATTCGATTAGAGGAAGGTGTTCAAAATCCATTGTATTACACTGTAAAGCGTTCTGAGGAGCCGAGATTAGATACCCATGCTTGGAGAAATTTGAATTGGCACTCATTGAAGTGTATAGAAGAACAAGACCCTAGTTTTGGGCTCATACCACTATACTATACATTGACTTACCTCTGCCACAAACATTGCATAAGACTATAAAGTCAGGAGGGATAATTTCTTAGGTGATTGAGCTAGGAGAATATAAAATTATGTATGAGCGAAGAACCACATTGAAAGGGAAAGTAGTGGAATATTTCAGAACGGAGTTCACTTATGCAGAGGAACCCAACACACCAAGTTTACCTGTCGGGAGGAATTCTTCAGGAGAGACCTCAACACAAAAGAAAGCTGAGATGATTGCCAACCGACCAAAATCATTATTTGTTCAAGAAAGAACTCCCCGATTAGCCAAGCAGAGCTAGAAGGTTTTCAAATAAAAAATATTGGTGGACAAATACTTCAACAGAGATGTACGGATTTGGAAATTATTTATAGATGGCTCTTCGTGCACAATTGACAGTGGGAATGGACTCATCCTCAACTCTATGATGACTTGGACATAGAGTATTCATTGACATTTAAATTTCAAACTTCCAATAATGAAGCCTAATACGAAGCATTAATTACTGGTTTATAGCTAGCCTCATCAGTCGGCATCGAGCAGCTGATAGCACACAATGATTATCAACTTGTTGTTCCCCAGTAACTTGAAGTATATTGAGTTAAAGGGGAAAAATGGTGATATGATTGAATAAGACTAAGTAATTTATCTCTTCATTTCATATAGTCAAAGTGCGTATTCCAATAGTGGACAATGCCTAACAAGATGTTGTTGCTCGGCTAGCCTCAATGACTCTAATAGATGTGGAAGAAGTCAACATCATTTCTATATAATTATGACCTTCCTGGATGAATCCAATTAGGGACTACCTCTAGAAGGGACCATAGCCAACCGACCAAAGAGAAGCAAGCAAAATGAGATACACATTCGCCAGCTACGTCCTTGAGAAAGGTATTCTATACAGGAGTGGTTACACAGTCTCTTTACTTTGTTGTTGTAATACCCCATAGATCTTAAATTAGAATTTAATTAAGTTAATTAGGAATTAGGAAAAATACTAAATTTGGAATTGATTATTTTTAGTAATTTAAATTGTTGGAGTTTATTTATAGCAAGTAGGATATTAATCGGAATTTGAACCAGGGGTGAAATTGGGATTTTATTTACCTATACAATTTTTGGGGGGTCCTCGACAAATAGTCAGGGGAGAATCGATGTGACCATATAGCCGAATCGATTATATTTATATCAAAGGCAATAGTTGTGTTGTATTTTAATTAGAATTCTAATTTCCATCAAACTCTCATCTTCTCCATATTAAATTAATTCGAGGTTATAACTTTTAAAAGGAAATTTCACAAACTCTAAGAGCAATAGTCCCCTATAATTTTCATCTTCTTCCACCTACAAACCCTAGCCCAAAATTTCATTAAGTTTTAACCCAAGATTTGAAGGATTTTGCTCTATAATAGGGTGGGGATAAATTAAAATAATGAGAAATTGAGATGTTGAGAAAATAAGAAATTCAGAATTAATACGTAAGATAATAAACGGGTATTAAAATGAATTTGCGGTGCGAGTATGTCCAGCGATGACGATAAAATGGTCTGACTGGCTAGAGCGATGTGGGTGTGTGTTGGTATCACGGGTATGTGCAGGTTGATAATTAAATGGGTCGACAGACTATAGTGATGTGTCATGCGTGGAACCTCACGAGTATATGGAGAACTGACAGAATACGGGTTGAATGGCTCTAGTGAGGGGAATATGTGTTTTGTAGAACTTTAAGCATGCCAAGAGTATGTGCAAGGCGGATAAGGGGTCGAGTGGTCATATTGGTGTCGTATGAATTAAAGAAATTGGTTAATTAAATTAAGTGTGGATAAGAATAAAATGGTAATAATAATACTAATTGTATATTTTGACTTATACTTTATGGTGCTTTAGTCACATGGCAGATAGTGGTAGTTACGTTTATTTGCACATTAATTAATTATGTCGTTAAATTAAAATATTCTATTGTTGGACTTATAATTTATAATGCTACTGTCTGGGTTCATGGACACTTATTGGGGAGAGTAGCTTGTATTTATGTGGTGGGCTCTGACCCTTTGTGTTGAATAACATTTCAGGTTTATCTTTAGAGTAGCTGCAGTGGAGAATTGGAGATATTTTGCTGGTGCATTTGGAGTTTATTATATATGCTTTAGTAGTTAGATTTATTTTCCTTACCGTACCATATCTATTAGGAACTTTATTTATTGATTTGGTGGGTTAATTGATTCCACAGTTTTTTACGCTTTATTCAAATATTTGCAGTTAAATGTTTTTATTTGGATTTACATATTATTGGATTGGACTTATGTGTTTATTAACATGGTGATAGATTTTATTATTGGATGAATGGTTATGTTATTTGGATCGATTTAATAATTATCTTGTGGAATGAATTTTATGTCTCATACCTGTCACATGCTAAGAATGATTACTTATTTAGTGATGGCCGACATAGTTTGGCGGTCGTGGTTGGACACCTCGCTTGTTAGATTACGCGGGGTGTTACAGATGGTATCAGATCATGGTCTTAGGTCTCATAGCTTGTGAGTTTGTTTTAGTTTCCTCGTTTCTATCTTTGATTCCTTTTGATGATTTATACTCTTAGTTATTCTAAGTCTGATGTTCTTTTGTTTCTGTCTTTTCAGATGGTGAAAACCAGGAGTGCTAGAGATAGGAGAGAGGGTTTAGTTGCTGGCTCCGCTAGTCAGGAGAGGCCATTATAGTTTGTGTTTGATGGCGAGGAGTTAGCGGTAATTTTCCATGCGGACATGTCAGCAGACATTGAGGTAGGTCGATAAAGATGTGTAACTTGAGAGGTAATCCAGAAGGGTACACTCCCTTTGACTTGGGATAGGGTGATGACCAGTTTCCATAAGGGAAATCCTCCCACCTTCACATAGGGGATCTTACCCAATGGTTGCTCACTAGTGGAGGAGAGACATGGATAGACATTTAAGGATGGTGGACTACAATTATGTGCATAAGCTGATGTTGCCTACATTCAAGCTGATAAGAGATGCATTATTGTGGTGGAAGAATGTCGCCTCATCAAAGGACATGTATCGTTTCAATTAGGGAGATTTTATGATAAATTTTAATGGTAAATATTTCTCGTATGCGATAAGGAATGCGAAGAAAATGTAATTTTGCGACATAGAGCAGGGTTCAAAATCAGTTGTTGAATCTGAGAAGGGATTTGTGATTTATCAATGTTTGTATCGGAGGAGGTAAAAACCGAGGTGAAGAAGATGGAGTTTTCTTATCAAGCGCTTGTCTTGGTCTATTAGGAAGATGGTGTTGGGGAATTTGGCATACACTATATACACTCAGGTGGTGGAGGTCGCAATGTTATTATGGTAGGAGAAGGTAAATTTCCAAAATAACTTGGGGAAGAGGCAGGAGTCGTACAGATAAGGATGAGAGAACATGGGTTGCAATGACTAGGCGTGGAAGAAATACGGGACATGTCAAGATCAACAGGGCAATAATGTCCCACAGGGTCAACAGGTGCAGTGACGAGGATAGTCAAGGGAGCGAGCACTAAATAGGCATCAGGAATTTTAGGAGCGTGTGTTTCAGTTTTGGAGAAATAGGGCACCGATATTATAGGTGTCTAAAGGTGCAAGACCAGTAGGGTCATGGTGCACAGGGCCAGCAGGGACAAGGGCCTCTAGTATCGGCAGCACCGTGTGTACATGGAGGATCAACAACACCAGAAGTGACCACAATAGGTAGATGTTATATGCTTCCGACTTAGGAGTCTCAGGCAAGGCAGGCGTCACAGGAGCCACAACATGCCTAGTAGCACTGTATGTATTTTTAGATACATATATATATAGGTGATGTATATATTTTATTTTGACCGTGGAGTAGGTGCGTGTAGGATTGAATGTATGGCCACCTAATCATAGTATTTATAGGTAGGCATAAGTGAGCCTTATTTTATTTTGCCCAGTTACGCTTCGTCGAATTTCGTGGACGAAATTACTATGCTAGTGGGGAAGTATGTAACACCCCGTAGATCTCAAATCAGAATTTAATTAAATCAATTCAAAATTCAGAAAAATAATTTTTTTGGAATTAATTATTTTTAGTAATTTAAATTATTGGAGTTTATTTATAGAAAGTATGATTTTAATCAAAAGTGAAATCGGGGGTGAAATTGGGATTTTATTTACATATACAATTTTTGGAGCATCCTTGGCAAATGGTCAGGGGCGAATCAATTCGGTCTTATAACCAAATTGATTCGATTTGTATCAGAGGCACCGACGGTGTTCTATTTTAATTAGAATTCTAATTGCCATCAAATTCTAATCTTTTCCACATTACATTTACTCAGAGTTAGGAATTTTAAAACACAATTTCACAAAATCTAAGAGTAGTAGTCCGCTATAATTTTCATGTTCTTTCTACCTACAAACCCTAGCCCTAAATTTCATCAAGTCTCAACCAAAGATTTGAAGGCTTAATTGGTGTTTTCTCAAGATCGTCCAAGAATCAATCTTTCATATTTTTTAGAGGATTTCAATCGTCTAATCAGAATTACTAAATGACTTTTTAGTAGACATGAATACTTCTATTCTCTGTCTTTATTTTTATGTGTTTTAAATGTCGCCTAAATCTTAATTTACATGATTTTCTTTAAATAAATTAACAACCTTAATTAGGGAAAGTGAAAACTAATTTGGGATTGTTTTTCTTGAAAATATTAATCTAAATTAATACTCATAACCCTTGTGTGCTTAGGGTAGAGGTTGGGTTAGGGTAATTTGGGTATAGATTTGCTTGTAGAAACTGTAGTAACCTGATGTAAATGAAGACTAGATTTATACAAAGACATAAAATTATGTAAGTATGATTAAGATGAATTATTATTGTATTATTCATAAAGTCGCATGAGATTGAGATTATATTTCTAGAATAAAGTAAATTATGTTAATTAAGATGACGGATTAAATAAATTAAATTGAAATTAATGTAATTATATGAGAAATTGCATATTTGTTAATAAATTGAATTGTGCGAATTATTGTGTTGATTATATTTATCATCGCGGGAATGACGTGATTTCGGGCAGTATGCTCTTCCCTTATTTTAGGAATACTTTCTAGGTATGGGACTAGTGGGAGTGGTTTACTTGCGGCTAACAAATTCTAAGAATGGGATTAGTTAGTGTAGATTTTTACAGATGAGATATTCTTGGGTGGGATTGATTTTGATGTCATTCCGTTGATTTGAATAGCCTTGGCGTGAGACTCGAAAGATATAATTGATATAAAATCGACTTATAAAATAGGATAATACGTGTTTGTGTTTTGTAGAACTCTAGGTATGGGACTAGGGGTAGGTTCGAGGTTTATGCTCTATACTAGGGTGTGGCTAAAATAAAATAATGAGAAAAAGAGACGACGAGAAAATAAGAAATTGAAAATAAATACCTAAGGTAATAAATGGGTATTAAAATGAATTTTCGACGCGAGTGTGTGTAGAGCTGACAGTTAAATAGGTCGTCTGGAAGTAGTGACGTGGGTGTGTGTTGGAGTCACGAGTATGTGCGGGCTGACAGTTAAATGGACTTACTGGCTAGTGACATGTCATGCGTGAAACCTCGTGAGTATGTGAACAACTGACAAACTACGGGTTGACTTGTTATAGTGATGTGAATGTCTCTGATGAGTAGAATTTTAAGCTTGCTAAGAGTGTGTGCAAGGCCGATAAGGGGTCGACTGGCCATATTGGTTTGGCATGAATTAAAGAATTTGGTTAATTAAATTAAGTGTGGGTAAGAATAAAATTTTAATAATAATACTAATGGAATATTTGGACCTACACTTTAGGGTGCTTTAGTCGTATGGTAAATAGTGGTAGTTACGTTTAATCGCACATTATTAAAATATTCTTTTGTGGTAGTTGTTATGTATAATGCTACTGTCTGGGTTCACGGACCCTAATTGAGGAGAGCAACTTGTATTCATGCGGGGGGTCTGACCCATTGTGTTGACTAACATTTCAGGTTTATCGTTGGAGTAGCTACAGTGGAGTATTAGAGTTATTTTGGAGGTGCAACTGGATTTTAATATCGATGATTCTGTATTTAGATTTATTTTCCTTTCCATCGCATTTATATTATGAGACTTTATTTGTGAATTTGGTCAGCCAATTGTTTTCATAGTTGTTTACAAAGATTTATTCAGATATTTGCGGTGGGATATTTTTATTCGAATTTATATATTATTAGAGACTATAGTTATTTGGAGGTTAACATGATGGTGGACTTTATTATTGCATGAATGATTATTTTATTTGGATCAACTCAATTATTATCTCATGGAATGAATTTTATATGTATAATATTTGTCACATGCTAAGAATGATTACTTATTTAGTGACGCCCAACGTAGTTTGGCAGTGGCGGTTGGCCACCTCTCTTGTCAGATTGCACATGGTTTTATAGTTGTGTCCATCTAACTAAGATGGTGTTGTACCACCATCAAATTAAAAGCTAATTTTACATCTTTAGAAAAGTTCTTTGTCCAACTTTCTAACTTCATAAAATTTCTCTGTCAAACTTTTCCTTAAAATTTTCTAACCTGAGAAAAGTTTGTCGTTAACAACTTCATATATGATTTCATCTTGGACAAATTACAGACAAGAAGTTAATAAAATCTCCTCCACTAAAACAAAAGAGGTTTTACTTGATTAACTTAAAATACAGGGATAATTATAGATTCCTAATACACTAGGTCACCACTGATAACTAATGTTACAACTTAGTTCAACAAATCTATTTATTTATTTTTATCTAAGAACAACATTATTAGAATCTAAGGCATTACATTCAGATTCAATCATGAATCAAACATCTAACATTTAAGTGGGAAATTAAATCAACAGAACAATTAACTTGTCATTATACAGATTACATAGTCGACAAGAAGATTAATGGCAACCACAAGCTTAAAGAGAAAAGATAAAGTGTCTCAATTAACTTCATTTCATTCCAATGAATATGAATTTCAAAATAAAGATACACAAAGTGCAAAATTAAAGTAATTCCATTAGACTCTTTTCATCGTCCTTGTTCATCACAAGAGTAGGTTCATGAAGGCTTCTCAAATGATTGATAGGCCTGAAACCTCTCCTTCTAGTACACCTGCTGCAACTCGGCTAGTCAAGTATATGTTGAGGATGAATATACTCTAATTTTATTTCCAAGCCGTAATCGCCACGGTATTTTCTAATCAGGTTCTGAGGGATGGCATCAAGAGGAATCTAGACATCAATTGAGAAGGGAGGATCAAGGCAATCCAAGAGTCCTAGGTCGTGCCAGTACTATAGTTCATTGTTCTCCAAATTATTCATCAAAGTAGGTAGGTTTATCCAACCCTATTTGTAACTTGCATTCTTGGCCTGCTCACCCATCCATCTAAAAAGATTTTGTTTCCTTATGGAAATAGAAGGTAAGTCGCTCCACATTATTTTGAGGCTTCCTGGTGGCCTTGTCCTTTTCCTTGAGCTTAGAACAACTATACATTTCCTTGGAGGTTGCCAAGCTTAATATTATTCCTTTGAAAAACTTCTAACTCTTCCAATATCATGGCATTCTTAATCTCCAAAAATGAAACCCCTTCATCTGAACCAATGGTGGTTGATTTCTTTAGACTATAAAGTTCATTCTTCAACATTTTATTTTCTTTAACATGGAAACAACTGATCGTGTGTTATGTAATTCTTGGGTCAAGGCCAATTCTTTCTTATTCAGGGTAAAAGTGATTTTTTGTAACTTCTTATCAAATCCCTAGCCCTCACTCAAGGCCTTATACTTTGCCTCATAGTTTGAATGAAGAATTTCCTTGGAAAGTTTATGATTCTTCTATAATTGCTAAATCATGTCATACTAACCACCATTGTTAGTTACATCTATATCTAATAGGCAATGAAGATGAATGTAATACTCATTCAATTAGTCGAAAGCATCTAGGCCGAGAAACCCTGTTAGATCTACCTCGGCCAAGGGAACATGGCCAGCCTCAAAAATATTTTTACATTGACTAAGTGGGTCATATTAAACAGAAACTATGTTTTTTCCTAGAAACAAACAAATAAATTTACAAGTATAAGTTATGGGGGAAATCTAGAAAGATAAATAGCATAGAAGATACTAATCAACATAAAATCAACATCATTTGAGGTTGGAAAAATTGGGTAAATTTGTTTATTTCATTGATCACGTCATGGTTACAAAGGTGGGTATATCATCAATAACGAAATGAAAAACACATAAAGAAAAAGGGCAAAAACAAATTAAGCAAAAGGAGTTACACCTTTTTCTTCTCTTTGTCCTTGTCTTGATCAGCACTAGGTAGGTCGACAGTCTAAAAAAAACATTGAAGACTTTACATAAACCTCCTCATTATCTTCAAAGTCCTCATGTAGGTTTGGAGGAGTTCTTGGGTCATGCTGCTGAAAAAGTTAGAAACTATAGGAATAACAAATTCCTTCAAGGCCTCAGACTAACCTTCCTTAAAGGACTTCTTTTTGGCATAATTAATTTGGGTGGCAGCTACCATAAATTCCTTCTCATATCCTTTGTTTATTTCCTCAGCCTTATCATTTTCCCCTTGACCTCTAAAGTTTAATTGCCATTCGTAAAAATAACCACTTTGTCTTCAACATCCTTTGCCTGACTCTCAGCTTCAATAATTATTAATTTATCTTGAGTCAGCTCATTAATAGAAGTTGTTCGATCATTCTTTGCAGTTTTTTAGGCATTCTCTATTGTTTTTGCCATATCTTCAACAGTCTTGACCTTCCCCTGACAGGTTTGATTTTCTCTTTCTAAAACTTTAGTGGAGGCTTGTAAAGATTATATCAAACCATTTAAAGCCTCCTCGGTGTTAACCAAGGAGGAGGATCTTATTTGGTTGTCCTTCTTCATCATTTGGTGGAAGTCGACTAAGAACTACAAGAAAATAAAAGAGTTATCAGCTAAAATGTATTTAAAGATATGGCCCATCAATAAAAAAGCTAAATAAACTTATTAAATCTAAAGTATAAGCATCCCTCTTAGTTAAAGACGATGTAGTCAAGGGGGCTATAGCCAACCTATCAGCAGGAAAAATCCTAGCCTTTATTAACTCCTTAATTAGCTTAGGGTTGATGGCAACAGAAGAATTTTCAAATCTATCTTGATTGGTAGAAGATTGTTTGGCTGCCTCATCAACTTTGGCCAACTCAAAAGACTTTTTGGCCTGATCTTAATGGCTAGGCAAGATTTTCTCCATACTTTTATATTGAGGCTCCTTAATTCTAGCCTCCTCAGTGTTCAAAAGTAGTGGTATTTTATCACTGACTTGAGATTTCTTCTCCATAGGGTTGGTTTTCTTATTAGATAGAGGAGAAGACTTGTCCAACTTGTTGGGAATTTTTATCTTCACCATCTTTATTGAAGGAGATGTCGGGATTGTGGTGATGTCTAAAGACTTAAAGGAAGAAGAAGTTCCTCCTTGGATGAATTCAACCCTCACTGATTCTACAGTCGAGGAAGTGGATGCAGGATCTTCCTCTAAGTCAGTGATAACTTGGGGCAGTGCAAATGAGGGACGAGCAACAAAAGACATAATTAAGATCTTGTTCTCTAGCAGTACTAAAGTAGCTCTTGGGTGTTCTTCTCAAACTCTTTGATTCAGACCCTACAGAAAATTGAGGTATGTAAGGTTGACTTCTCCCACCTTGGGATACTTTTTCTTGATCTCCTATGCAAAAGAATAAAAATTAAGAAACTCAGTCGATAATTTTTCAAATAGATGATAAATATGAAAATGTTAACAGAAAAGTTATTACCTCTGCTATGCCCTTCTTGGGGCCACCTGTGTCGATTGTTGGATACCCCCACTAGAAGGGGGAGCATTGTGAATTCTTAACATCAATGCCATAATCCCAATAATCTTTGTTAGAACCTGTGAGATTTACTACTAAAGCCCTATTGGGTTGCGTAGTCTTCAAATAATAGGTGTTATCTCCAATGGTTCCCCATTTGTAGCAGAACATCAACTTACGGATCCCAATCTGTGACCCATAAATCTCTTTTGGCCTACGCACTCTATTTATCACCCTCCACGTGTTTGGGGCTATTCTAGTAGGAACTACATCAAAATATTGATAAAATTAACGAAGCAAAGGGTTTGGAGGAAAGGTGATACCACACTTAGCAATGAAAAGAATGGGAATCTAGTGACCCTTTCTTAAATAATAAACATTTACAGGACCCTGAGCTATTTTTATGCAATATTTTATTCCAAAATTTCAATTAAAGTATATATGAATTATTCTGAAGAGGAGTTAAAGATGATTATGAGAGAATTATGGGTAAAAAATTGAGCGAATAAAGTTATGAATAAAGGTCGTTCAAATTACTATAAGGGTTCATTCTAAAGAAAAACCCGTGTCGTTAGAAGAAAGATGGATGTCGTGAGAAATAGGGCTTTGAACGACATGCCACTTCATTAAAGTGGCATGTCGTGCGAAGGGTCGCGCGAACCAAAGTTAAAACGAGATGGAGAAGTCGTTCGAGCGACAAGCCCAAGTCATTAGAATGACGTAAATAAAAAATGTTTTGATCAAATTTCCTTTATTCACGGTCACGTTTTTGGCCATTGGATCTTTTAGTTATCGAGCTCAAATTGTCCCAGAAGGGGAAAAATGGGATTTTTGGTCGTTGGAAGGGTTTCATAATGGATTCTTTGGTTTATTTGGGGTGTTTGAAATTGGAAGAAGGTGGGGGAGTGGGAGAAGGTGGTCTTCCATCATCACAAACCACCATGCTACCACCACCTCTCGACATTGTAACACCATAATTGTTACATATTCCATCATATTTGAGCATTATACAAACATTTTCACCATGGATGGGGAGAGCTATTAATGTTGGAGTAGTATTTGGGGATTTTGGAGAAGATGATGATGGCTTCCATGGAGTTTAAAATGGGTATTTCTTGGAAGCATGGAAGGAGCACATTTTCAAGCATTTTGGAGGATGCATTTGGTAATCCCTTGAGTCCACCTTTGGAGGTGGGGTGCTGCTCCTACATCAACATTCTTACCACCATTGGAGCCCTTAGAGGTGGTAAAATCTGTCCCAATTATTAAGACTCTATTTTGCATTATTTTTGGTCTTGTAGTTAGATTACATGGGTAGTATGCGAATGATTAGATGATGAAATTATGTCTAGTAAATAAGAAATATTTTTATAAAATAAAAATGTTTGAAAAATGATATTTTGTCAAAAAATAGAGAATGGATAAATATTACAAAGTTTTGATGTATAAAAGTTGATATTTTATGAAAATGGTGTATTTTCTAAAAAGATTGATGTTAATCATTTTATGAAATAAAATGTCTAATATTAATGATTTATTTTGATAAACATTGGTGAAATAATGTTATTTACAAAAATGAAGATTTTATGAAAAATAGGCATTTCTTGAGTTTGAAGAAATTAAATGTCTTTTTTTCCGTAAAAATCTATTTTTGGAAGTATCATGAATTTCTAAAATAAATATGTGTTTAACCCATTCAATAAGATTTTAAGGTTTAAAAGTCCATCTTCTCATGCATATAAATTTGTCGTATTTTGGTAATAATTGTATAAACAAGTTTAAAGAAGATTTTGTTGGGTTTAAACATGAAATAAGAAAAGTACAAATTCCAGTCTTTAAAGTGTGTGAAAAGGGGTTAAAAGTATGATAAGTACAAGTTGTAAGATTATATATAAAATATGGGAATGGTATTTTCTTATAAAAGTATACTTATGTGTAAATGGATTTTTTTAATGAAGAATGTACATAAATGTGTAGTCTAGAAAAATGGTTAATAAAAATATTGAACAAGTGTTAATGGGTAGACAATTGAAAGTTGGCGTGCGACTTAATAATGTTGTAAAAGATTAACACCTACGAAATTGAAAATGAAATGAAGAGGTAACCTGTTTCCAATTAAGAAGAATATTACTCCAAGGTTAAAAGAGCATTATAGTGTTAAAACATTTAAGAATTTGTGGTGGTTCACTTAATAGTGTTTTGAAAGGAATTAACGCTTATGGAAATGGAGTAAAAGGTGATTTTGGAAACAAATGGGTAAAATGGTAATTTACTTAAAGTGGAACATTTTTATGAAATAAAAATGTTGGAAAAGGTGTTACACAAATTGGTCCTAAATGAATATGATTTTGGAATGTAGATCAAGGTTAAAGGACAAGAAATGGTAAAATTTCAAAGTGTAACACAATTTGGGGTGTAACCCCAAGTTTTGGCTTCGGTCGGGTATAAAGGAAAAGTGCGGTAATGTGGACATTTGTAAAATATTAAAATACATTATAAGAAACTCAGATGACACCGGGATAATTAAGGAGGGCCCGAAGCCCTGGGGTGGAAGACCCAAAACAACTAGTCAAAGAATATGGTGAGCATACTCGGATGTGTGGAGCCTGTCAAAATATGCGGTATTTGAAAGATTCCGTGAAAATGTTTTAAGACAACCTAACTTGAATGGATTAATAATTGTTCCAGTAAATGTTAAAATGGACAAGTAAATTTGTAACTGATTAACATCCATAAAATAAGAAAATGGGTAAAGTAAGTGGGTAAAGAGGTGATTAAGCAACCAAAGCAATTAAACCCATAATTAACATAAGACTATGTTGTAAAAGGCTATCAAAGATTAAATGAGTATTTTTTTAACACGGTGTTTGTGTGTGATAAAAGGGTGGGTTTCAACAAATATACTAAAGTGAGTTGGATAAAATAAAAAGAGTGATTTCAATAAATGAATTATTTTGGGTAAGTAAAATTTAGTGGTTTCAAGTGTTGAACCGTGGTTGTTAAATAGAGCAAGAAATGCTAAAATGGGTAAAATGAAGTCTTTTATAAGATTAAGGTAAATTTGTCTAGATGAATAAAGTTTCTCGATGTAAGACCATTTCATGCGCTATGTATGGGATATATATATATATATATATATATATATATATATATATATATATATATATATATACGATTGGCTCTCACCCTTACTTTGTTACGGCAGGTTGGGAGCGGTTTCGTACTTTGAGAGTGTTATATAGGTAAGTACTTTCTTTATTTTACATTAGTAGTTTTGTATGCTTGGACTTTCGGAGTGCTCCCCGTGAGTCCCTCGCTTATTTTATTTTGAAACTAAAATCGCATGGTAAAAAAGTGAATTGTTAACAAAAATAAAATTGGTGTAGCAACATTACATAGGTTGTTTCATTGCATTTCATGTCTAAGGCTCGGATCGAACAGGGTTGAGTACGTGTAACTCATAAATTTGGGCCGGGATGTTACAAATGACGTCGGAGCTCTAGGTTCAAGGTTCCTTTCGGGAGTGACGTGGTGAGTTTGGTTTAAGATCTTTGACTTTAGTGTTGGTTTGGTACGACCATGCGATATTGATGAGGGTTTAGTCAGTGTCCTCGATGGTAAAGTCAAAAAGGTCACCTCAACTAGTAAATTAGTGCCTAGTTGAATGCAATGATAGTTATTAATCTCTTCCATGCTATTGATTATAATTGTAGTAATTTTTGAGTGTCCATGCAAGTCAATAATGGCGACACCGTGGTTGTTAGTTATGACACCCCGCCTAATAAAATATTGGGTGGTCAGTCCTATACCAAATTAAAACAGGAATTCCAGTTGGTTCATCCTTAGCATCACTGTCGAAAACTTTTTAAAACATATTTACCAACTAGTATTCCAAATGCTGGTGCCAAATTTTAACTTTAATTAAACAAAACAGTACATGCAGAAATAAATATAAACCATTCACACAACTGAATAAAACTCAACTGAATAATTAATTAAATAATTTGCCGAATAAACCATCGCCCACCAAAGTGAAATAATCCAATACAAATATTCAACACCTGAATAGATACATCTGAAAACTGTATTGAGAAGTCTGGGCAACAATCCCTAAATAAAACTGGAACTGATAAATGATTCCTACTCTAGGAATGAATGAGCGATGCGCCTAACCCAAATTCCTTCTAGCATCCACATATGCCGCAGCTCCACGTCCCTGGAATAGAATATCAATTCTGGCATCCCTGTGGCTAGACACCTAAAAGGTTTTGAAAATAGTTTTATAGGAAGGGTTAGAACCCAAAATATTTTGAAAATATTTAGCAAGTGAATTAATTGCAGTAATTTAAAATGCATGAATGCGCTTCATATTTAAGTTAGTGTCGCGCTCCCTTGTGGACATTCTCACCCCTCCACTAATGCACACACCTAACGGTTACCTTGACCCCAACCTAGTTGTACTACCCCATCCAACTAGTCCTGGTATAACCTCCCCTTGCCATACTACTCTAACCCGAGTATAATGATTCATGAATTATAAGTTATCTAACCAATTAACTTAATTAATTCCTTCTTAAATAATAGCATATAACTGTGTCACAGGTTATATAAAGTAAATGCATCACACACTATATTATTACCCACATATAATATTGAATACCGTTATATATGTACCTTTACTAAAACATCCACACATATAAAATACGTATATCCATCCCTCCGAGTATATCCTCGCCAGATTATTCCCTCTAAAGTGCTATCTCACTAGGTGTGCTCACATAACCTAGTTACCCAAGTTGGATTTGCACACCAACCTGGCCTAAAACATAAACGAAGTGGAGGCGGTCATATTCCTTCCCTGAAAGTGAGATAATCCCCTCACCCATATATCAGACGCTATGACCTGGGGATATACTCACCCTACTCCTCAAGCTAGGGGATTCACCCACATCGCGCAACCTCCCTTGATAGCACCAGAGTATATAAATTAAATAAATATCTAATCATTGATATTTAATAGCACACATAATAAATACACACACACACACACACACACACACACACACACACACACACACACACACACACACACACATATATATATATATATATATATATACTATCACTACACCATATATATATATATATTATAAACCCCGACTTTACCGTGTACTCAAAAACCCGTAACACTAGCCTGTAATTTCCTGAGTCTGTGGCTTGACTCAACTTAATTAATTTTCTCACTTATTAAATTATCATTACCCCGAGTCTGTGGTCCGACTCTATTATATTTAATTCACACTCACTAATATAATATTTTTCCCGAGTCTGTGGTCCGACTCTCATATAAATAGTTTAAACAATAATGGTTCGACTCTAAGATATTTAATTCACTTCTCAATTAACTTATTACTTTCCCGAGTCTATATTCCGACTCTAATTAAATTAATTAACACACCTATTAATTTAATACCTTCACGAGTCTATCGTCCGACTCTAATTAAATTAATTAACACACCTATTAATTTAATACCTTCCCGAGTCTATCGTCCGACTCTAATTAAATTAATTAACACACCTATTAATTTAATGTCTTCCCGAGTCTATCGTCCGACTCTAATTAAATTGATTAACATACCTATTAATTTAATACCTTCCCGAGTCTATCGTCCGACTCTAATTAAATTAATTAACACACCAATTAATTTAATACGTTCCTGAGTCTATCGTACGACTCTAATTAAATTAATTAACACACCTATTAATTTAATGCCTTCCCGAGTCTATCGTCCGACTCTAATTAAATTGATTAACACACCTATTAATTTAATACCTTCCCAGTCTATCGTCCGACTCTAATTAAATTAATTGACACACCTATTAATTTAATACCTTCCCGAGTCTATCGTTCGACTCTAATTAAATTGATTAACACATTTATTAATTTAATAACTTCCCGAGTCTGTGGTCCGACACCCAGTTAATTGATTTACACATTAATTAATTTATACTAAACCGAGTTTGTGGTACGACTCCCATTTAATTAATTTACACATTAATTAATTTATACAATTCCCGAGTCTACAATTCGAATTTAAATTAATTAATTACAACATGAGTTAATTTAATACTTTTCCGAGTCTACCTTCCGAGTCTACCTTCATTAATTAACACATCCATTAATTAATAACTTGGTGTCACCCAACCATTATCCCCAGACTCGCTCACTTAACCCATACCTTAATATTTTCATATTATATTTACCTATAATTACCAACATACTCGGACTCGCCCACTTGGTCCATAATTAAATTGAATATGTTTCACCCAAAATTCTCACTTTAAGTCTCAACTCTTAAGTTAGATTTCACATTCCTAATAGCTATCTTTTGAGCTCCTAGCTATTAATTTCTCTATAATTTTGCACCAAATAAAATTATACCCAAAATCCAAAAAAATAAAACAAGGGTAACCAACAACCCGACCTGGCAAAGTATTCCCATCGTCGATCGATCGATGGCCACCGATCGATCGATCGATCATACCTGGGCAGCTTTTCTTCCCCACTGAATTCCACCATTAACGAAATACACGGTTTCTAAACCTTAATTTAAACCTCTAATCACATCACCCCACCACATAAACATGGTTAATTCACGTCGTACACATCATAGGGGCCTTAAGATAATCAATTTCTCCACTTATCTCATAATTTCCGAAATGGGTTTTTCTCTATTAAAGTTCAATTAACTGTTCTACAAATTCCAAATTCCAGATCCAATTTCCACCATTTTATGTTCCGAATTCCTCATTCAAATCATATAATCATAATAAAAAATATGTAACACAACTATTTATTACTTTGAATCTCATTCAATGGCTCCATTAACAAAAACCCCATTTTGTACCCATTTATCCCCAAACGAATTTTAGTTTACACACCACTAAAATATGAATTGGATATCACTATTTACACATCACAACAAGTTATCCACTTTCCTGGAATTGTTCATAGGGTCTGATTCTGTTGGTGTAGAGATTGGTTGATGAAGAACACCCAAAATTAACCCCTTAATTTAGCTCCCAAAGACTCCCAATTGCTCTTGATTTTCTTTCCTCTGTGCCACTCTCAAACCCTAAGTTTAGAATTGTTAGCTTCCATTCAATAAGTCCCTCACTTAGGTTAAAAACCCTTAATCCCGTTTTTGTCCATATGGGCCTAATTAAAATGGCCCTAATCACTCCGTGTGGGCCTTGCTATGCCCAAAAATACCCCGAGACCCAATTACTACCCCCGGGTTCTCTTTTCTAGCTATCTCGACCCATCCGGACTCAACCTCACACTCAGAATTGCCATCCGAAATACTTTTGTACATTTCCAAATTTTGACCTCAAAATGCGACACACATTAATTCGGACAATTAAACTTTAAAGTCGTCAATTATACATAATTCTACTCACTCAAATAAATTCTCCAACTTGTATTTAAGTTTCTATAATTTAAATATTTTTAACTCCCAAAAATAATTAAATATTAAATCCTCAAAATTACGGGGTGTTACATACTCCCCCCCTTACAAAGGAATTTCGTCCTCAAAATTAAGATGAGCGTAATGTTCCAAGTTTCACATAACACTCTCAAGTCATGTGCCACTAAGCCCGCTATATCTATCCCATCCACTTCTAACCATAAGTTGTACAAGTATGCATTTAAATTAACCAGGGCGCCCATTCACCGTGTACCCGTGCTTAACAGCATGAAATTTGCCTTAATTTACCCGGGTGCCATACACCCTATCCCCGCGTTTTACCGCACGAAAGTTACCCGACTATGCTAGTCGTAACCCGTAATATAACTTCGAACCCGTAGTCATATCACACACACACACACACACACACACACACACACACACATATATATATATATATATATATATATCTACTGCCCTGGGTATCCAACCCATGTACAAACATCCAAACATTTCCCCACAAGGTACTTGTCTCTCAACACAAAGTATATACGCCTACCCTCATGTTACCAAAGAGAACATAAAGTACCTCGCCCTTACCATCACTAGTCCTTGCGCAAAATAAACCCCGAGCTATCTCTCTTTACTCGAACATAAATCTAACCACCCTAGTTCACTTCAGTAAACACCCCTACTTACTGGGATAAAATGTGAGAACACAAGGCCTCACTATGTTCCTATCACACCATGCAATACAACATATATACACACATATATATATTCTATACTTCATCTCAGGTGATAACCTAGTACAAAAAATATCTTGGTGTCGTGAACACAAAAACTTAACACTACTATCCATAAGAGTTAAATTCCATCGCTATCCAGCCGATATTTAGGAAATATTATTAACCCTACTCCCATAATTCTCGAAAGTAGTAACTCCTCGCATAATTCAAACCTTCACTCAGTGTACACCTTCACTCTCCCGTTAAGAACACCAAAGAAACTCCGCTACCCCACGGAAAGTTTATCCACATACTATGGTTGCTACAGCCAACGCACCCACTAAATTCGACTCACCTACGAACTCTAGTGAAAAATAAGTCTTATACTGTGACATCCTCTTTGTCACTCAAAAATATACCCCATGCCCATAGGGTAAAATTTTTACCTCCACGCACCAGCTGTAACGGCTGATCCTCGGGTTTAGGAGCATCTTCTCCCTGCCCGAATGCGCTCCTGACTTGTTTTAGTGGCTGTACATCCAGAATCTCATCCTGTAGTTGACCACTGCCTCGTTTAAGACAATCCCTCTTCATATGTATCGCTTCCCCACAAACGAAACACCTTCTGATATATTCACCCTGCTACTTATCCCTTCCTTGTCGACCTTATTAGATTTCCTGGCCATCTGGCCAATAGCCTCCAGTTCTAAATCGTTTGGCATGATTTCCCTATCGGAAATCCTGTCCCTGATCTCCCCCTGTCTACTGCTGGGATACCCACTGGTACTATTCCCTCTTGCTTTATCCGATTGGCTGGTTTCCACTCCCCTCTTGCTTCCTTTCACGTGGAAGCGATCTTCCTGATAGTGCAGGAGTGCTGCGTTAACGACATCAGTATAAGCTACTAATATGTAATTACCAATTATATGTTGTCTGATTCTCCAGACTAAACCATCCATAAGCCTTGCTTTCTTTATTATTTCATCGCTTACCTCATCCGGTACAAAATTTGCCAACGAGTAAATTCTTCCTCGTAATCGGCCACTGAACGGTCTCCCTGAGTCACCTCACAAAATTTTCTCCTCATTTCGGTCTCAACCACTGGAGGAAAATATGTGCGGTTGAACCGCACCCAAAACTTTGCAATAGCTAGTGTATCCCTTTCCTGAACTGTGGTGATCGACTCCCACCACTGTAGTGCTTCTCCCACTAAAGTAAAAGTGGCTAGCATTTGCTTCCGCACCTGATCGCAATCTACCATGCGTAGGTGACGCTGGATATGTCTCATCAACTAAAATTCTAGAATTGTAACTAAAAAACCTCTCATACTTGTTTCCACCCCGACGACCCCGGGTGGGCCTGAACATCTAGTGCCACTAACACTTGTGGATGATCTCGTAGCAAGTACCCTGCCATTGCGATCATCATTGCTTCAACTTCCTACGCCACCAATCAAGTTACATGTGTTGCCGAAATCATCTCTAGGAGTTGCTGCGGTAACTCTTGCTCCTAATGAGCCTCCCTAGTCTCAACTCCCCCTGCTTCCCTATCTGCTCCCTCGCTCCTGGGCGGCATCCGGAATGTGAATCGAATCGTATGAGTTCACTCTCAAATATAAATTTGGTGGAAGACGTAAATGAGTATACGTATAAGAATACAACAATCCTATGATAGGGCTCTATATCAAAGATTGCTAAGACGAAACGTGAAAAGCCGCACAGATCCTAAGGACACTAGAACCTGATACTCTGATAACATCTGTGATACCTCGCCTAATAAAATACGCGGGTGATCAGTCCTATACCAAATTAAAATAGGAATCCCAGTTGGTTCATCTTTAGCATCACTGTCAATTTTTTTTTAAAACTTACTAACCACCTAGTATTCAAATGCTGGTGCCAAATTTTAACTTTAATTAGACAAAACAGTACATGCGGAAATAAATATAAACCATTCACACAACTGAATAAAACTCAACTGAATAATTAATTAAACAATTTGCAGAATAAACCATCGGCCACCAAGGTGAAATAATCCAATCTAAATATTAAACACCTGAATAGATACATCTGAAAACTGTATTGAGAAGTTCGGGCAACAAGCCCTAAATAAAACTGGAATTGATAAATGGTTCCTACTCTAGGAATGAATGAGAGATGCGTCTAATCCAAATTCCTGCTAGCATCCACATATGCCGTAACTCCGTGTCCCTGGAATAAAATATCTATCCTAGCGTCCCTGTGGCTGGACACCTAAAAGGTTTTGAAAATAGTTTTATAGCAAGGGTTATAACCCAAAACACTTTGAAAATATTTATCAAGTGAATTAATTTAAAATGGATGAATGTGCTTCATATTTAAGTTATTGTCGCACTCCCTTGTGGACATTCTCACCCCTCCACTAATGCACACACCTAACGATTACCTTGACCCCCACCTAGTTGTACTACCCCGTCCAACTAGTCCTGGTGTAACCTCCCCTTTCCATACTACTCTAACTCGAGTATAATGATTCATGAATTATAAGTTATCTCACCAATTAACTTAATTAATTCCTTCTTAAATAATAACATATAACTATGTCACATGTTATATAAAGTAAATACATCACACACTGTATTATTACCTGCATATAATATAGAATACCATTATATACGTACATTTACTAAAACATCCACACATATAGCATACGTATATCCATCCCTCTGAGTATATCCTTGTCGGATGATTCCCTCTAAAGTGTTATCTCACTAGTTGTGCTCACATAACCTAGTTACCCTAGTTGGATTTGCTAACCAACATGACCTAAAACATAAACTAAGCGGATGCGGTCATATTCCTTCCCTGAAAGTGAGATAATCCCCTTACCCATATACCGGACGCTATGACCTGGGGATATACGCACCCTACTCCTCAAGCTAGGGGATTCACCCACATCGCGCAACCTCCCTTGATAGCACTTGAGTATATAAATTAAATAAATATCTAATCACTGATATTTAATAGCACACACAATAAATACACACACACATATATATATACTATAACTACACCGTATATATATATTATAAACCACGGCTTTACCGTGTACTAAAAAACCCCGTAAAACTAGCCTATAATTTCCCGAGTCTCGGGCCCGACTCAACTTAATTAATTTTCTCACTTATTAAATTATCATTACCTCGAGTCTGTGGTCCGACTCCAATATATTTAATTCATAGTCTATTAATATAATATTTTTCCCGAGTCCGTGGTCCGACTCTCATATAAATACATTACACAATAATGGTTCGACTCTAAGATATTTAATTCACTTCTCAATTAACTTATTACTTTCGGAGTCTATAGTCCGACTCTAATTAAATTAATTAACACACCTATTAATTTAATACCTTCCCGAGTCAATCGTCCGACTCTAATTAAATTAATTAACACACGTATGAATTTAATACCTTCCCGAGTCTATCGCCCGACTCTAATTAAATTAACACACCTATTAATTTAATACCCTCCCGTGTCTATTGTCCGACTCTAATTAAATTGATTAACACACCTATTAATTTAATACCTTCCCGAGTCTATCGTCCGACTGTAATTAAATTAATTGACACACCTATTAATTTAATACCTTCCTGAGTCTATCGTTTGAGTCTACTTAAATTGATTAACACAACTATTAATTTAATATCTTCCCGAGTCTGTGGTCCGACTCCCAGTTAATTTATTTACACATTAATTAATTTATACTAAACCGAGTCTATTGTACGACTCGCATTTAATTAATTTACACATTAATTAAATTTATACCAATCCCGAGTCTACAATCCGACTTTAAATTAATTAATTACAACATCAATTAATTTAATACTTTTTCGAGTCTACCTTACGAATCTACCTTACGACTCTACCTTCATTAATTAACACATCCATAAATTAATAACTTGGTGTCACACATCCATTATCCCCGGACTCGCTCACTTGGCCCATACCTTAATATTTCCCTTTTATAATTACCAACATACCCGGACTCGCCCACTTGGTCCATAATTAAACTGAATATGTTTCACCCAAAATTCTCACTTTAAGTCTCAACTCTTAACTTTGATTGCACATTCCTAATAGCTATCTTTTGAGCTCATAGCTATTAATTTCTCTATAAGTTTTCACCAAATCAAATTATTTTCATAATCCAAAAAAATAAAACAAGGGTAACCAACAACTCGACTTGGCAAAGTATTCCCATCGTCGATCGATCGATGGCCCCTGATCGATCGATCGATCATACCTGGGCATATCTTCTTCCCCACTGAATTCAAACATTAACGAAATCCAAGGTTTGTAAACCTTAATTTAGACCTCTAATGACATCACCCCACCACATAAATATGGTTAATTCACACCCTACACATCATAGGGGCTTTATGATAATCACTTTCTCCCCTTATCTCATAATTTCTTATATGGGTTTTTCTCCATTAAAGTTCAATTAACTATTTTACAAATTCCAAATTCCAGATCCAATTTCCACCATTTTATGTTCCGGATTCCTCATTCAAATCATATAATCATACTTAGAAATATATAACACAACTATTTCTTACTTTGAATCTCACGCAATGGTTCCATTAACAGAAACCCCATTTTGTACCCATTTATCCCCAAAATGAATTTTAGTTTACATGTATATGATGTGTTTGTATGCTACTTTGAAGACCTAGATTTGAATTCCCTTATCGTGAAGGTTTCTGATAAAGGAAATTATTATATATGATGTGTTTGTATGTTAAAAATATTTTTAATAAATGTTCCATGATTGATGCCCGATGATGATGTTATGTATGCTTAAAAATTTTCAGCTATGCTTTAATGTTCTATTCCGACTTAGTTGTGGTCAAAACGGCATAAATCATGGAATACTTATTGAAATCATGATATTATAGTTGGATATGTTATAAAACATATATTAGTATAACATATCCAGAAATTATGTCAAAATACCAAGAAACGAATCTTGGGCGATAGTTTGAAGTGTAGGTATATAATCTGCCTCGAAAGTGTAATAACGCATACAAGGTGTATGACGATTTGCTTGACATAAAAAATCAACTCTAAAAATTATGAAACTTTAATTTTGTATTATTCAATATGTTTATTTAAATTTGGCGAAATATCAAGTAAATTTATGTTATAGAAAAATCATGAAAATTCTTGGAAGTTAAATAAATGATAGAGGAGCCTATAGGGTCGATTTGTTTTGTAATAAAGAAATGGGCATATCTTGCTCTAGAAAACTTGAAAAGATGTGTCATTTTTGTATTTGAAAAATAATATGATAAGAACTAGATTTCCAAGACTTAATTAAAGTATGTTTGGACTACGAATTGGATATCTTAAATATCTTAACATGAAATTGGATGAGACTTCCTTTATGATAAATGATTTGAATGGGATCATATGATGCTTATGAATTGAATTACGTTTAAGTGATTCTTTGGATTGGTAATATTCTTATGATCACACTAATATTGTAGTAATGATAGGAAGGTAAGGATAACTGGTTGAAAAACTGCTAGACTAAGGCATGGGGGAAAACCCATTAAGTGGTCAAGGTGAATATACTCACTGGTAAGATGCATTTATACATGGCTATGGATAAGCTGATAATATTACTCACTAGTAAGATGTATTTATTCATAGTTATGGATATGATCTTAATGTTATGAATATGAAACTGTTCATTTCATTTTACCGAAATGGGAGGTTATTCCTCGACCCGACAAGATATGTGAATCATGATTTGGATAAGTTGGTCCTTCTTTATGAATGAACCGGATCAGTATATAATTGGCCATTCTTTATGAATGAGCCGGTTGACTATATAATTGATCATTCTCTATGAATGAGCCAGATAAGTATATAATTGGCCATTCTTTATGAATGGGTCGGATAAGTATGCATATATCGTCATAGTGATATGATTTATTGCATTTAATTTTATGCAATAGTGTATTAGTGACGCATTTGGTGAGATATTTTGCTCATGGTTCCTATTTTTATGTTTTTCAGGTATTGTGATATCACTGCCAAATCTAGGAGGACGATGGGATTAGACAGCGACACATAAAATCATGATCTTTATCAAATTTAAATGGGGTAATTTAAACTTAATTATCCTTTCAATAAGTTTGAATAAGGATAATTACTTTAAGATTGTGAAAGGTTTTAGTTTTATTGATTCATGTTAATAATTGGATAAGGATACTCATGATTATTGTTTGGTGAAGGTAATTATGATTTGAACCACTTTGAGTTTCAAACATAATTATAAGTAACTAGGTTGGGGTGTGTAACCTTTGGTATCAGAGCCTAGGTTTTAGAGGTACTAGGGTGAGGAGCACCTAGATTTGACAGTGGAAGTAGAAATTGTTACGAGTCATAAGTAAATTGGCTTTATTAACCAACATTTGTTAGGTATACATATATATTATTGTACCGGATATGAAATGTAAGGATCTTGCTGGAAAGGAAATGAGATGTTAAGGTTTATTCACTGATGACAGCGAATACATGTATTTTAATATGAATCATTGCATTGTTTATTTGTGGTGTGGACAAACATGTAATTGAAGGAAAAGTTATAAAGACAAAATGTGGTATACGAAAATTCTGAAGTATTGAAAGTAATATCTTCTCATACTAGAATATGTACACTTGAGTTGTGTCACTTATTAAGCCATGGTTTGGTGTGTGCCCATTTATGTGGGAGAGTGAGGTACGAAAACCCATATCCCGTTAAAGGATGAGATGGTAAATTTTTAGTGTGGGAATAAAATGAAGATTCATATGGTAAAGGTGAAATGATAATATTAATAGTTGTATATGTTTAAATTTAATATGCGAAATGGTCTTAAATTCAATTACTAGTCAATATATCACAATTAATCCGAATATGGGTTCATAATGAATTATGATAAGTAGAAGAAAAGAGTAATAAGAGTTGAGATGTATTTCTTTAATAGTATGAGTATATGTAGTGGATGTTACCCTTGTGATATCTTGAAATTATAATATCAATAATAAAGTTGAGACAATGTGTTAAAGAGTAGGAAGTTTAAAAATATTAGGGAGGCCTTTTAAGAGTATGTGTTGTGTATGAGTATGGGAAAGATGCTAATCGGGTTACAACATCGACAACTGGTTTGGGTGGATATTTAGTTGTATTTTGCCATTGTATGTACGTGTTATCACTAAGAGTATGATATATAATGAATATGATTGACGTTACAAAGAATTTCCAAGAAGTACGTCTAAGGGTGATGTGCTATGTGAGATACCATAATGTGATATGTTAAGGTATTTGTACAGGTTATTTGAAAAAATACGACATATAATAGTTAGAGAAGTATTATGGGTTTGGTAAATATGGTTAAAGAATAATCAGACGATACTAAAAAAGGGAATATTGTGAGAAGATATATTGTGTTCATAATGCATGACTGTACAATATACATGAAGGTGAATATGAAATATTGGTTAAAAATAAACATTTATTGAATGATTGTTCGATTTCAATATGTGAAAAGTAGAGAGGCTACATTTATATTAAGAAATCGTAAGGAGGATATTTAACATACTCTTAAATTTCAGAAATGATACAGAAAGTAGTTAAAGTCAAAGACATGTATTTGGTGTTCGATGGAAGATGAAAATATGATGTGTAATAAGCTAGTCTGGTAATATGATAATTATGATTTGAAATATTGCACGATGATAAGGATAGACTATAGGAATGAACAGAGAAATGTAAAGAATAATACTAGGTTTGCTAAGAATGTTAACTCATTGTGAATATATGCTGATACAACTGATAATCTATTATATGTGAATGTTCTACATACCTATATAAAGGTATGAAGTAATATGTGTGTTTGGAATTAGTTTTCATGGATAAGATATCATTAGATGATTATCCTTACGTGTAAACGATAAAGAAACTGAAGACATTATGAAAGAAGATTTATCATACATAAATGAACCGGTGGAAAGTATTGATCGAAAGGATCGAGGTTAGGGAATAAAGTTAGTCCCATAGTTAAAGTGTGGTGGATGATCTATGAAATTAATTTAGCGAATTGGGAAATGGAATATAGCATGAGGAAATAGTATCCTCAATGGTTTGACAAGTGAAATTCATACTAAATTTTGGTAACGAAATTTTTTAAGGCGGGAAAGTTGTGACAACCCGGATATAATTTTGATAAATCATGTTTAGGGGAAGCATACACATGTGATATATGTGTTGTTTAAATTAGAAGTTAATCGAGAGTATGATTGGGGATAACATGTTTCGAGCATATGATTAGTCATGTGGTTAACTGCATCCTGAAAATGTGTTTCTAATGCATCATTATGTTTATAAAATTAAACTAGGGTGTTGGTGCGAAATTGGCAATGTTGGGTCGCCAAATGTGAAAGTTATGAAATTTTGAGTAAAATAGTACTCTTCTGTTAGAGCCCAAATTAGGCATACTAATGTTATGATTTTGGGAAAAAAAGTATTAAAGTTGTAGATATATAAGTTATCTAATAGTAGACGCAAAGTTTGAATTAATCGGGGTCCGTAATAGGGAGTTATGTTAATTTTATCAAGGTGGGACAAATCTGTCATTAGTAAGATTGTCTTATTGGACCTCTTATCCAACCAATCGTATTTGTAAGCACAAGGATAAGTTACATTGGACCCATTAGGACTTATTTCATTATTATAAATCATATTTGGATATTCTTCCACATGTGAAAGGAGAAGCGCAGGAAGAAATATGCTTATGGAGAGAGAAAAAGAAAGTTAAGGAAGAATTGCTTTAGAAAATTACCATAAATCGAAGAGATCTTATAAGCCAATTACTTCTCTGTTATAATTGGTCATGTGGATGATTTACACAGTTGGTATTTTTTTTATTTTTAGAAATATTTGAATGACACCCATATCACCAAATTGTGTTAAAATAGGGATGTCTTAAGAACATATGTAAGAACGAGTGTTAGGATAGTAAATGTTCCTTGAAATCCCAGATTTGAATTCCCTTATCATGAAGATTTTTGATGTAGAAAATCCTTGTATATGATGTGTTTATATGATAAAAATATGTTTAGTATATGTTCCATGATTGATGACCGAGGAGGAGGTTATGTACTTTTAAAATTGTTAAGCTATGCCTTATTGTTCTTTTCCGACCTAGTTGTGGTTAAAATGGAATAAATCTTGGAATACTTATCAAAATCAAGATTTTATAGTAATATATGTTTTTTAAAACATATTAGTATAACATATCCAAAAATTATGTAAAAATACCAAGAATAGAATCTTGGGAGATAGTTTGAAGTGTAGGTATATAATCTGCCTTGCATACCCGGTGTTTGACTATTTGCTTGTCATAGAAAATGAACTCTAAAAATTATGAAACTTTAATATTGTATTATTAAATATGTTTATTGAAATTGGGTGGAATATCATATAAAGTTATAATATACAAAAAATATGAAAATTCTTGGAAGTTGAATAAATGATAGAGGAGCCTATAGGGCCGATTTGTTTTGTAATAAAGAAATGGGCATATCTTGTTCTAGGAAACATGAAACGATGTGTCATCTTTTGTATTGGGAACCAAATATGATAATAGTTGGGTTTCCAAGAATGAATTAAAGTATGATTGGACTATGAATTGGATATGGTAAATATCTTAACATGAAATTGGATGACACTTTATTTATGATAAATCATTTCAATAGGATCATATGATGCTTATGAATTGAATTATGTTTAAGTGATTATTTAGATTGGTAATATTATTATGATGAAAATAATATTGTAACAATGATATAAATGGAAGGATAACTTGTTTAAAAACTACGAGAGAAAGCCAAGGGGTAAACCTATTAAGTGGTTAAGGTGAGTGTACTCACTAGTAAGATTCATTTATAAATGGCTATGGATAAGCTCGGAATATTACTCACTAGTAAGATGCATTTATGCGTAGTTATGGATGTGATCATAATGTTATGAATATGAAACTATTCATTTCATTTTACCGAAATAGGAGGTTACTCCCCAACCCGGAATGGGGGAGAATTGTCTATTCTAGACGGGATATGTGAACCATGATTCAAATAAGTTGGTCATTCTTTATGAATGATCCAGGTAAGTATATTATTAGTCATTATTTATAAATGAGATGGATAAGTATATAATTGTTCATTCTTTATGAATGACCCAGATAAGTATATAATTGATCATTCTTTATGAATGAGCCAGATAAGTATATAATTGGTCATTCTTTATGAATGGGACGAATAAGTATGCACATATCATAATAGGGATATGATTTATTGCATTTAATTTTATGCAATAATGGAGTAGTGATGCATTTACTAAGCTATTTTGCTCGTGGTTCCTATATTTATTATTTTCAGGCATTGTGATATCACTGCCAAATCTAAGAGGTCGATTGGGTTAGCCACGGACACATAAAATCATGATTTTGGTCAAATGTAAATGGGTTAATTTAATCTTACTTATCATTTCAGTAAGTTTTAATAAGCGTAATTACTTTAAAATTGTGAAAGGTTTTAGTTTTATTAATTTATGATAATAATTGATAAAGGATACTCATGATTATGATTGGGTTAATGTAATTATGATTTGACTCACTTTGACTTTCAAACATAATTATAAGTAACTGGGATGGGGTGTGTCAGTAGTCCCGTAAACATATCCAATTGTATAGGAGAATAGTGGCAATGTCGCGATCCATTGTGTGATGATTTTGGTGATGAGAGTAGCCTTGTTAGTGGCAATAATGAGTAGTGTTCATTATGACCTAATTGTAAAGGTTGTATGTTTCATATTTGTATGTTAGAAGACTGAGTAGCATTCATAAGTATTGATTATGTTGTCGAAACATGTTATGTCCCCTGGTTGAGGAATTGGGTTGGGTGTACCTTGATTATAATGTGCTATTGAGGAATAGGATTTCATGGAGCATCTACAGCGTAGGCCTGGGTATTATGGGACACACCCAATGTACCATGTCCTACAAAAAATATATAGTAATGATAATAAGTAGATTAGAACATAATATGATGTTTACATAGTGAGGCAATTTTGTTTCCATAGTTGAACATTCATTGAGGATTGGGTGAGGCAGATCTTGAGGTTTATAGATTGTAGGAGACGTCATTTTCCTACCAAAACCCTTAGTAGCATTAGTTGTGATTTGTACGTGGCTTATGGTCACAGACGTTTGGGAAAAAGATAATATTAGTATCTAAGTGAAGAGACTCGTTTTAGACACATAGTTAATGGCTAGGTGCGAGGTAATACCTATGTGAGAGTAGTTCATAGGCATTTGAGGTACCCATAGTACAAATTAAGTGTGGCGTCATTGAGGATAAAGATAAAATATTTTGATGCCTTGAGTTGTTTAATGGTTAAGGTGTACTATAGATAGAAACGCATAGAGTAATGTGTGTACGATCACCAAGTAATTAAAATATGTGTATTGGGCGGTTAATAGAACGCACCTATTGTGATAAAGGTATAAATGAGGAAATATGATGTGTTTGGTGTTCTTAGAAGAAAAATTAAGTCCAGTAAAAAGAGGCAATACCATTCTAGTAACGATTATGTTGGGGGTTAGGTGATGATCCTAGAATGTTGGTCATATACTTTACGTGCCGGGTGTGCCCCCTAAAATCGGCACAGATGGGTGGTATGATCCCTAAGGTAGGGTGATAGTTGTGTCATTATAGGAGTGATACTCGGATGTCATGGAATCACTAGGATGGGTGTGGTGATACTCGGCTTTAGGATTTACTAGAAAATGTATTCGAGACTTAGAGTGATGATGCCATATGGAGACTTGAAAATTACAATGAAGGCGGGGTAACGTCGAAACATGATTATTATGTTGACGTGTCGATGGTATACGCTAGGTTAGTGCTTGGAACACCTTGACATGAAGGTACATGATAGAATATGTATCCCAGTGTGGTATTTACTATCCTTAGAATGCCAATGGCGGTGGGTGTGGCTGTTAAAATTTTTTTGTGTGGGTAGAAATTGAAGGTAGGTTTGGTGGAAATTTCAAGTGGTCAAGAAACACGACAAGGTGAGTGTCTCTCTTAAACTAAGTAATGACTATGGGAGTTTTGTATTTCGACGGCGATTTAATAAGGAAGGTAATAACATAGGTAATGTGGGTTTGTGACATCGTCACTAGGAATTGGACAAGGTCAATGCAGGCTAGAGCATGAGGTATCCACCAATCGGGATGGTTCATGTACGCCAAGGATGTGAAAGGTAGGTCCTTACTCCTAAGGAGGGAAGTCAATCGTTGACTTCCTAAAGGACTACCGATTCATAGTTTTCTTTCGTTCTATGAAAATAAATGATTTTGATTCAATTATCCACGGTTAGTGACCAAAGTCAGGGTATACGTCTAGGATTTGTGCTCGGTGAGAACTTTAGGAATGCATGTATTGACTTCAAGTTTGTGACATAGGCTTGCATTCATAAATCGTAGTCCAACATTGGTGGGATAAATTTCTCGAGACAGTCACTTGTTCTTTCTGAATCTTGTGTGTTCCTGTCAATTTTGATATTCAAAAATCAGTATTCTCACTTAAGATGTGACTTAGATTAGTGACATGTCATGGTACGACGCAATTGGTACCGGTAGAGCGCGATGAATAGAGTATGGTCAATGTAGCTCGGTAACTAGGTGGACTCGTGTGAGGTTCTCTTTCCATTTCATAAAGTTCTGCATATGAGTGGTTGTGCTCTCAAGCACACGGTTCGGTCGTAGTATCGATCCTTCTTTGGACTAGTGGACTTTCGACTGGCCGACAAGATAGTTAGTGGGACGGATTACAAAGAGAGGGATGGTGACTTGAGCATATGGTATAGTGTTGTAAATCAAGGAAGCTTAGCATACGATGTTTCTTTGCCATGGTGAGTGGATTAGAGTGAGACGTTAGTGAGTACTCAAGGAAAGGATACCCAGGTTAGTATTAAGTTCAACAGAAGGTGTAGATCGGGCATACGGTGATGACTTAGTGAGAATATTCCTCCTTAGAGTGAGAGAATAACATACGATGGTTATCGATAAGCTCATGCTAGTTGTGTAGTTAGGATAGCCTAAAAGTTAATGGATCACATGATGTATGACCCTAAGCTATAATTGATTTTTATGACTAATGCAACAGTTGGTTATATTATGATTCATATTACGTGAGTATCGACCGCTGAAAAATAGGCTTTTCCCATATAGACATCAGTACGCCTTAGGTACCAACATATGTGGTGTGAGAAATTGTTTGGACATGATCATAAAGTGAGTGGAGACTCGTAGTCTATTATGTAATGTCATTATTAGTGAAATAGTGAGCATTAGATCATGTCACATATTGAGTATTTGGTGACCTTAGTATTGAGGACTTTGATGATTGGTCTTGGAAGATTTCTAGGATTTAGAATATAAATTGGTGGACTCTATAATCTTGAGGATTAATGGATCAATAATTTTAGGGACAAAATTACCTAAGGAGGGAAGTTTGTAATACCCTATTCCAACAAGAATTAAAGATGAATAAGAGAGAACCGTTGGTCAAAAATTGAATGCATAATATTATGGAATAAGGGTCATTGAAATGAATGTAATCGTTTGTTCTAAAGATATCCATGTGTCGTTATAAATGAGATGGATGCCACGAGAATTAGGTCTCCAAGCGACATGCCACTACTTTACAATGGACGATTGCACGAAGGGTCGCGTAGTGAAAACTTCGAATGAGATGGAGAAGTTGTTCGAGCGACAAACCCAAGCCATTCAAACGATGTAAATTGAAAATATTTAGGTCAAATTGCCCCTGTGGGCTATCACATTTTTCACAATTGGATCTTTGAGTTATCGAGCTCAGATTAGCCTCAAAGGGGCAAAACTAGATATTTAGACTTTCGAAGGGTTTTGTATGGGATAGTTTGGTTTATTTGGGGTGTTTGAAGTGGGAAGAAGGTGAGAGAGTGAGAAAATGTGGTATTCTACTATATTTGTCTTCCGCCACCACTAAACACAATGGTACCACAACCTTTCCACATCACAAAATAATATTTTCTACATATTCCATCGTATTTGAACTTTATACGCCCATTTCCACCATGGATGAGGAGATCTAAAAATTTTGGAGGTTTATTACGGAATTTTAGAGGAGATGATAGTTGGGTTGTATGTAAAAAGAGTTTGTGCTGAAATTATACATCTGTACTGATCATAGTTCCTAAATTTTGTATCACATTGGAAATTAATGTAATTTATCTTAACCCGAATAATCCAACTAGTTTATTTATGTATACTAATTTTTTTATTTTATTTTTTAGTTGTTTATAATATAGGATGGTCAAAACATAAAGTTCAAAAGCACCAACAAGAAGAACATAACAAGAGGAACATGTTTTACTAACTCCTGATATCATTTTAGAAAACATAATGCAATGTTTACAAGAACTAATGACATTAAACCGTGTGAAAGGAAATACCCCACCAAATCATACATTAGGTAGTGTAATATTTGTTAAAGCTCGCATAATGAATGCCGTAAAGGATATTCTTCGATAATGACATCCATCATTTTACGAAAGAACTAGGGATCACAAGGAAGAACAATGGCTTAGATAGACCCTAAATGTACCAAATGGAGTACTTATGGTACCAGATCTTATGATAGGTTTAGGAACTTATCTTTTTTAAGGAGAAGCTGATCACTAGTGGCAGTTAGTAGGAGGTATTCAAAATATCAAGGAATTAACTTGGGAGCAATTCAAGGATTTTTTTTTTAAAGTACATCTCAGAAGCAACAAAAGATCAATTGATGGTAGAATTTATGCAATTACAAAAACAAGAAATGATAATAGCTTAGTATGAATCAAGATTCATATAATTATCTCGATTTTCACAGGAATATGTAAGCACGGACACCAAGAAATTGAAGCACTTCAAAAGAGGGATAAAGGCCAATATTAAGACCCATCTTAGTCCTTTACAGATTTGAAACCTAGACAAAATCATAGAAATAGGCACCCTGATTGAAAAAATCCGACATTAAGTGGTAATTTTCATAATCTAGTCCCAATTCGTTGAAACAACTCCAATAATCACCATTTAAATAATCAGGTCAAGGACCACCTTGTTTTCAAACCTAAAGATGGTCGTATGTACAACTAAATACACCAAAAATATATATATGTGACGTCCCATCCTATTATCTTTCAAGTTTAGATTGTATGATGATACCTGATTTAGTATCACCAAATAAACTTGTATGAGCTCTATCCAGAATAGCTCTGGAGGTGCAACAACGGTGTTTAAACTAGTGTTTAAGTAGAGAAGGACATAAGGAGAAGAGGACTAAACACTAGCATGTAAGTGTTTCAGCCATTGGCCCATTCCACTATTCAAGTGAGGATGAATTTTACTATAAGAATAGACACTAATGGCCTTAGTGACACAACTCTCAATACTTTCTCTATCTACTATAGTAAAAGTAAATCTCGGTCTACAATTTGTATCTTTAGTTACCCTTCATTCAAGAAGAAGATGAGTATATAAAGTTCTTGGGGTGTGTACTACATCCCCTAAGTAGGTAGTAAGCATGTGTAGAATGTATTTGCCAATAAGGATCAACTATCTATCACTCGCACATATAGGTCATGATGATGAAATATTCCTTCATGTGTAAGGAAAACTTGTTATAATGATTATGTCCACATGGGATCTATATCCCATGCGCACTCTTCCACCCGTGCTCTATTCTATGTGCTCTTCCAGGTGTCAACTATCATCCATCTGGACCAGGTCTAGGACGAGTTGTCATGTTTGATATTCTTGTGGTAAGGTAACTGTCATGCTGAGTTGAGTCTTCATTTGACCCTCAGCCTTCAAGTGATGTATGAGGTTGAGGGAACTTGGTTCATAAGATTACTGATACTTGTTTTGTTGATTGTGTCTGAGATGAGGACTAGACCCTTCGTGATGGGTTTACGCCCAAGGATGAGACCTTTCATGATGAGTTCCCGACTGATCCATAACTTATTCAAGATCATAGTTTCCCATTGGACGACCTTAGATGAGGGGGTCCAGGCCAGGGATGAGGTCATACATGATATTTCAATCATCCTTAACCCTTAATCTTTTACATAAGTAGGAGGTTGAGGGACAAGAATTTTGAGGGTAGATGTTAATGAAATGTCTCTAACTGATGGCTAAGATGCCATTTTCATATGTAAGATCTGGGATGTTGAATGACAACCTTGGATTAACACTTGGTAGTCATCTTGTGGGTTAGTTTGTTGCCCAATAATGATGACTATAAGTGTACCATATGGAGTTGTACCCTAATGATGACATCCATGGAAGTTGAGTATAATGATTTCCTTTATTTAAATGGTTTTCAATAACTCATATTATCTTTCTTTTTTCTCTCTCTTAGAACCAAAAACTCTCTCTCTCTTTAATAGAAACTGGTTTTTCCTTTCACCTTCGTTCAGGCATTTCCAGCGGGATTTTTGTGTCTTTTCTTCTTCTTCAGATGTTTTCCCTTACTCAATTAATCTCTTTTCTTCATTCTCCCTTTTATGTCAAGGTTTCCTAGCAATTTTGGTTGCTATTGTTTTTCGACAAGCTTCGAGCATTTTTGGTAGCCTTGAGCGGAAGGTTTAATGCTAGTTTTAGGAGGTTAGTTGGTGGCATAGAGTTCTGGTTATTAATCTTTGGGTTTTCTAGGATTTCTCAGCCCTCATTGCTTTTTGAATGGGCCACTAAAATTGTGTATATTATCTTCTTCGGTTCGCTCCAGTTGAGTGTTCTTGACCAAAATGATTCATTACCTTCTTTGATCTTTCAGTCCACTTAGGTAAAACTTCAAATTATTTGTGCCTTTTGACCCTCTAGGATAACTTATTAAACCTCATTCACTCGAATGTTAAGGAACCTATACTAGTTAGTAGAACAATACCCCACGCTTAGAGAGTGATACTTTCAGGAGATACGCAGAGTTGAAAATGAGGTCGAGGAGAGTCATAGAGCCGACGCCTACCTTACTCTCTTGATCTTTCCCATCCCCTTAAAGGTTTTCTCAACTTTAACAACTAAGGTTGGTGGGGAAGAAATGTCTGACTAGTCCTGCTTAGACTCTGGTCCCTCAGTCCCATCTCGGGCTGAGAGGTAAGATTCTTTTGACAAGGCTGTGAGGTTTTCACCCATAAATCCTTAGGGTTTGAGGCGGTCGAGAGATTGTCTTGGTCTTCGTCCTCCAACCACACTGAGTCATCCGTCAACGATGATGCTTCAGTTCATTATATCTCAAAAACTGATGAGCCGAGAGTTAATGTTTTCATTCCACCAATAGACGTTTTGCTCTCAGCTATGACCTAGGGAGAACTTTAAGAGAGATTCCCTGGTTCGACCCTGACCGCTGAAGCTCCTACCGATGATTATGATTTTGAGGGTGGGGAAACATTTGACTACTTGTATGCCCAGTGATGAGTGCATTATTTTGTATTAATTATACCCAAATCTAGGCCTTGTTAGTTCTGTTGCACCATCAATAAAATGTTTTTAGAGCAATTTTTATTATTTTAGAGAAAAATGTAAATTTAGGAATAAATGTGGATAATAATGCAATTTTGAAAACTTCACGCTCACATCTTATATTCATTGCTAATCTCTTGTTCAAGTTTGTTTTCGAGTATTAACAAGTTTAAAAAGAAAGCGGTGAAGTCCGGGCGCAAATTGAGCATGAAAAGGTCACTTACACACCTTCAAAGGCAATATTATAAATTCAGATGACTTAATTCAGACTCGGACCAAACACGAAAATTGAAGGCCTTGAATCAAGGGATGCTTGGGTTCAAACGACGTGTCAATTAGAGTTGAAACGAAGAAATTATGACCGTGAAAAATTCAAAGCCGAAAGAAAGTCAAAAGTCAAATCCCGAAACGAAGTCAAAATCATTCCCCTAATCCAAACCAACCCTTAAACCGAGCCCTGTGTGTGTTTAGTTTGTATTTATTTATATTTAGATTTTTATTCGAGTCATGTACATATCTTTTGTGATATTTTATTTGTGTGCGTATCATATTTAGTATTTTATTTTTATTTTTTAGTCTTTCTTGTTACTTTGTCTGTTTAATTATTCTTAGGTAAATATTATTTAGAGTGTGTCATTTTATAGGTCATAGTTTTGTTTTAGTGTTATATATTTTATTTGAGTCGTGTACATCCTTTTGTAATTTTTATATTTCAATTATGTGTGTAAGGTTATTTTTATTTTATATTTTTCGAGTCATTTTTACTATTTTATTTTCTTTAGTGTTTTACCATTTTATGTAAATATAGTAGTGCGTGTGAGTATAAGTGTTATTTTATATAGTATTAAGTCTATGTCAGTAAATAATATAGGTATGCGTTTTTTTTTTTATTATTTTATTTTTAGTTTTATTATTAGTTTAGTAATATTTTTATTAGATTAGGTTTATTAATATTATTTTATTTTATGTCCTTTTATTTTTAGGTTTGTATTTAATTTTTAGTTTTATATTAGGTAAGTGCTATTTTTATTTTTATTAATTAGGTACAAAATAGACACCCACACATACTAACTACCCTACACAGACTCACACCTAAACCAACCAACATCACTATTCATCATCATCCACATTTCCTAAAACACACGCACCCGTACATACCCAAAAACACCCACACCACTATTCATCTTCTCCACCCACACCTTCCACCATCCCACTCCCTCTCTCTCCTCTCCATACTCCATAACCAAGGCCCAACAACAACCAACCCCACTATTCATCATCTTCCCCACACACCCATATAACCACCACTACCTTCATACCAATAAAACCTCCAAAAAACGGACATATCCAATTCCCAAAAAACCCAACACCATCCTTTCTCTCCTATCTCATAAACCACCACACAAACCATTAACCCACTAACAAATACACCCCACCTACCCACTACAAAACCAAAAAAAAAAACCACTACTCCATTATCTTTTTCTTACCTATAAATGAAGAGGCACGAAGACATTCTAAAAAAAAAAGACTTTTGATACACAGTTAGTGTGTGTGACAAACACACTTAGGAACACCATTTTTGTACATAGAGTAGAGATATGAATTTTTAGAGTGTAATTTTTGTGTGCAAGTTTGGAGCAGAATTTTATTATATTGGCATTCAAATGTTGGGACTTCAATCTTGTTAGTTGATTATTATTATGGCCATTAATATTTCATCTTGCAATTTTTTGTGTTTTAATTATGATGTCATTTTAATATAAATTTCTAGGATGATGTGAAATTTACCATAATTATTTAGCGTATAATTTAATTGGTTTAATTCGCTAAATTCTCTACTTGTTCCAAAAATGATTTTAAAAAAAATTCGGTATTCATTTAAAATAGTCACGAGAGTGATATTTAAAACCTTCAAAATTAATTGTCACATTCACATCCTTTGATTTTATGTACTTACGTTTGATGGATTATGCTTATGTTAAATTGTTTGATAGTTCATGCTTATATTTGACATTTATTGCTTATGAGTGATATTTTTAAAGGAATAGGGATTTTTGGTATCTGAAAAGAGATGTAAAAATATTTATTCGAACATTCACGTTTTTATCATTCGAAATTTACGCGGCGAGAGTCGCTACAATTTTGAGTTATAAAAGGGAATTGCGAGTTACATTAATTAATCGTAAGCTAGTAAAAGTGGTAAACGGATCCGAAATCCTACTAATATCGCCATACTTGTTACGTAATTTGTGTTACTCATTAATTTAATTATTTTACTTTGTTTTAACACTAAATAATATGTTTATACACTCATATGTCTAGTTGGACAGTCAATATTTTATAAAAATCGACGAAATCTTTGTGGGTTCGACCCGTACTTACACCTGCTATATTTTAATAGCCCGTGCACTTGCTGTAGTTTTATATCAAATAAAATTTGAAAACACATAGACTTTTTGATCCACTATTAGAGAGTCCGGGCTTATTTTTTGCAGGCACGTGTATGGCATCATGTCAGATATCTCTATGCGGGTCCCATTGGAGGACGAAAGAGTATATGTCGACCAATAAGGAGAAATCACCATCTAAGAATAAATTTTAGAGTCGACATTCATCGCCCTTTCCATCCTCCAGTCCAATCGATTCTATCCAATATGGGGATTTATCCTTCCCAGCTGGCGTCGAATTCATGGAGGATCATACTCGTTTCGTCTCTCTCTAGATGAATAAATACAACGATGAGTCTTCGGTAATGCTATTCAAGGCTTGTTATAATGTTTCATCATTCAGAACTCAACTTTGTTACTACCATTTTAGGGGAAGAAAAGCCCGACAATAAAATCATCCATGTCAACCAAAGTTTTAATCCCCATTTGAAGTTGAGGATATCTTTCATCTCTCGGGCATCTGAATTAGTGACCGACGTTGATCGTTTTGAAGACGAGATAAGGGTTCCTTATTCTTGGTCCAACCCTTACATGCCTACCAATATTGATTTGGGTCTCAGTAATACCAATATGGAGAAGGTTAACTTAGTGAGATACCAAGGGAAGAACAAGGCCTTTCCCGAGTTTGAAGATTTAATGCCTCCCATCTTTTTTGAGACGTCTAGTTTGGGGGTTGATGCCCTAGACGGGATATGTAAGTTACTTTATTTTTCTGATCAATGAAGTCTTTCCTCATCTTCTGACTTTATTACGAACAACTTCCATTTCTTCTTTACAAACACTCCACGTCATATTTCAGACAAAGCTTAGAACATGGTTTCTTTAAGTATCTAAAATGCCTTTAGAAATAAGGGTAGTAAGAAGACCACTTACACGATGACCGTGGGTGGGCCAAGCCGACCTGGGGCTGGTTAGAAGAGAAAGGAGTAACAGAGCTTATGGATGTTCATCACGATCGCGAGACAACGATGGGGGTTATCCCTCCTGAGATTGTGACGCTCTCTTCTTCATCAAACTCGTTCGAATCTTTTTGGGCGACCAACTTAGCCCAACTAAACATGAGCTCGGGCTCTCTTATTCCCTCGGCAACGAGGTCAAAGGATGCTATGCTTGTATTCCCCTCGGAGGGGATTACAAATTCACGGGGATGATGCACACCTCGAAGGTTTATGACTTTGGTCTCCATTACTTGGCACATTTATCTTCTTCGTTTATTATTTGAACTTAATCTCATACTAATTTTTACTGCATCTTATTCTGACATCAGTATATTTTATTTTTTGGTATTCTGTGTGCACCTTTACTTCAGCTACCCAATAGATAGCTGAGAACTTCATAAAAAATTAGGAGGCCGAGAGAGCTCTTCAAGATGAGGAAGTGCTAAAGGTGAAGCTGAGGGACCATAAGGCCAAATAAAAAAGGCCCTTGATACATTAATGCTGGAGCATAAAGATTCTTTGAAAGCAAAAGACGACGCTTTTAATGCCTAATCAGCCAAGCATGCAGCTGATCTTGCTTTTATCATCCTAAAGGCCAAGGACAAGGCCCTCTCTATCAAGGCTATTAAAAAGTTTCAACACAAGGCCTTTAAGGCTAATAAGGCCTTAGATGAGTTTGGTAGATTTAGGTGTGAATACCTTGAAAGAGGTATTAACATGACCTATGGATGGGTCATCTTAAAATCTCCTGGTTCCATCTCATCCATTCATCCAGAATCGGAGGCCCTTGATATGGATCCTCTTTTCCTTAAAGCCTTGGACGATGTCGAATCAGAGTCCACAACCTAGGAAAAAACATCCTAAGCCGAGTTCCCTATCAAAACATCTAATACCATTTCCACTGTTGGTATTGGTGATGTTCAGGACAAGACTGGTGCCATTGGGTCAGCCATTAACAATGAATTATCTTTGTAGGGTGGTTGTTGGAACCCACACCCTTTCTTCTTGTATTTTTGTTCGAACATTTCATAATTTTTAACCCTTGTTTATTTTAATGAATATCAATATGAAGTGTTATCTCGTATTTAAGATTCAATTTTTTTTCTCTATATCACACTTAATGATTTTTTGATTTTGAGTCCTCCAAATGAATGAGGTTTTTCTCAAGATCACTCTCATCCTCGGTCGAGAGTGAATTAACCAACATAATGATTTTTCAATTCCAAATTCATCAAATTAATGATGTTTTTCTGAAGCTCACTCTCATCCTCGGTCGAGAGTGAATTAAACAACTTAATGACTTTTAAATTTTGAGTTCACAAAATTAATGATGTTTTTCTGATGTGTACTTTCATCGATTCAGAGTTAATTAACCAACTTAATGATTTTTCAATTTTGATCCCACTAAATTAATGATGTTTTCTCAAGTTTACCCTCGTCCTTAGCTGAGAGTTAATTAACCAACTTAATGATTATTTAATTTTGAGTCCAACAAATTAATTATGTTTACCCTCTTCCTTTTTTAGAGTGTATAAAAGAGTCATCTCGTCATACACTGTCATTTCGTCGAAAGAGTTTTGACTATAATCCCACTATATTGTGATGTTTAAAGGAACCATACATAAATTATTTTCAAGGCTTTAGGTTTTTTCACCACTTTAGTGATGTTATCACACTATTCGCCCTCTCGTTATTATTGAGAATCCATAGACGAGATAAATATCCTCTGGTGTCTCGTGTCATGCAAAGTGAGTTAATGATATTTCACCATATGAATGATGTTTTTTATCTTGTTAAAACTTGAATTATCAACTTGAACACTTCATAAAAGAAAATATGAGGGAATACTTGAAAGTTTTTCATTCATCACTCTTGAATATTTGTCATACAATGGTAAAATAAAATTTATACAGAATTCTAGTTATAGTATTTCTTCAAATGGTCGGCATTCCATGTGTCTGAGAATGGTTCTCCCTCCAAATTCTCAAACTTATAGGTTTCTGGGATGACATCTTAGGTGACTCTGTATGGGCAATGTCAATTTGCATGGAGTTTGTTTGGCTTCTTCCAAATTTTCTTTAGGATAAAATTCTGAATAGCTATCGGTCTGGCCTCAACCCTCTTTTTGTAAAACATCGTATTCCTCTACTGATAAACAACTTGTCAGACCTCTATATTTTCTCATCTCTCTTCGATTAAGTCCAGGCCCAGTTTCCATTCATCTGCATTTTCCTCTGGGTTGTATATTTGGACTCTATGACTTGACATCTTGATCCTAGGGGGTATTATAGCCTCTAAACCATAGGCAAGCATGAAAGGGGTCTCCCCTATTGGCATGAAAGGGGGCAAGCATGAAAGGGGGTATTGATTCTCTATGACTTGACATCTTGATCTGGGATGAGTTTGATGAGTGATGCAGGTATATCTCTAACACTTGTTGCACATCTTCACATAGTCGATCGTATGTTTGGTTAAGGTCAGCAACAGTACCCCTGAGTAACTATATTATAAGATAAAGATGTTCCTCCAATGTTTCTTAAGCAGGAAGCCTCATGGATATCTTACAACACATATTTCACCTCGGCTGGATGAATGTATTTTAGTAGAGGAAGGAGGAACCCTTTTTTGTACAATATGTCTCCTATTATCGAGGACTTTGTTACCTTATAACTCAATTTCCTCCTCTCAACCAATAATGATGGAAATTCACCATCTGTGATGTATCTGATGAGGGGATCCATCCATAATGCTCCTAGGTTTAGGTATAAATAAACTCAACTGCATTATTGTCTTCTTAAATGGTCGGCCTATACAGGATCCCCACTAGCACTAACCACCTGATCTCAGTTTTTATTGCAGATGCTAATCTTACCAAGGTGTCGACTCAACTCTTATCTAGCCAAGGGATACTTTTGATCTTTAACACTCCAAATTTCTTCAACATTTTCTTCACATGTGCCAGGTATTTGTCCATCCTTTTATTTTTGTCCTCTTGTAATCCCAAGATCTAATTTACCACTAACTGGGAGTCATTATGCTCTAAGATTCGGCTGATATTTAATGTTTTTTCAAGGGAGAGTCCTGCCAAATGTTATTCATACTTTGACTCATTGTTAGATGCTTTAAAGTTGAATCTCAAAGCATATTATAAGTCAGTTCAATCTGGTGCTGATATTATCAAGCCGACTCTGCTTCTTATTTCACATGAGGATCCATGTACAACCAAGCTCCAAATTGCGCCACCTTTGGGAAAGGAAACTTCTTTCAGGACTCCATTTTTTAACAAAAAATTTCTTCTTCAACGTCGTCCATGGTAGGACTTGCTATATTGGTCTCAGCCTCAGTCAGGCTTTCAATTGATTTCTATAGTTTAGTCATTAGTACAACAAACTCTCCACTATCATCCTTAACCCAAGTGAGATTTTCTACAATGTCAGCCAAAGCCCTTTAATTGATCCTCTCGACTGGTATCTGATATCAAATTCTCCCAACTCAATGGACTAAGCCATCAGCCTACCCGATTTCTTGAGTTTATGTATGACTTGTTTTAGAGTGGAATCATTGTGGATGACAATTGTATGGGCTTGAAAATAAGGTTTCATCTTTCTTGAGGTATGAATTAGGGCATATACCAACTACTCCATCTTACGGTATCTCTAATTGTCCCCTTGAAGGGCCTTACTATTAAAGTATATTAGCTTTTGTACCCCATCATCATCTCATATGATTGGTGCACTAATGGCCGCCTCAGACATAACCAAATATAAATATAGTTTTTCTCTTTGAACTAGACAAGATAACAACATTAGGGAGACCAGGTAAGCCATAAGATGTGTCTTTCACATCCATCATCCCACTCAAATGTTTTCCTAAATATTTTAATGAAGGGTAGACTCTTTTCTATGTCCTTTGATACAAACCTATTTAGTGAAGTTACTTATCCTGTCATCCTCTGTATATCCTTGATGGTTTTAGGGTTTTCATATGAATCAAGGTTTTGATCTTTTCTAGATTTACATCTATTCCCTGCTTGTTGAATATGAATCCCAAATATTTCACTAATCCTACTTCGAATACACACTTAGCAAGGTTAACCGTCATCCTGTAATTATCCATGGTGTCAAAGATGCACTCAAGGTCAGCCACATGTGTCTCAACCTTAAGGATTTTTGTCAACATATCATCTACGTACATCTCCATGGTCTTACCAGTATGTTCTTCAAACATCTTGTTCACGAGTCTCTGATACATAGACCTAGCATTATTTAGGCCGAAGGGCAAGACTTTATAGCAATAAGTTTCTTTATTTGTAAGGGAGGAGGTCTTCTCAGTGTTGGCTGGGACCATAGAAAATTAGTTGTAGACTGAATAGGCATCCATGAAGCTCATCAACTGGTTCCCAACCGTGGCATCTACCATTTGATTAATCCTTAGGATAGGGAATCTGTCTTTTCGACAAGCTTTATTCAGGTTACTAAAGTCTACACACATCCTCCATTTACCATTTGGATTTGGTAAGATGACTACATTAGATATCCACTCCATGTAGACCAATTCTCTGATGAACTCAACCTTTTTTATGTTTTATACTTCATCTCTTATAACCACATAATTTTCTCTGGAGTACATTCATCGCCTCTGTCTAACCGACTTCATTCCTTTATTCACATTCAGCTACTGGCAGGGAACCTTTACGTTTATTCCTAGCATGTCCTCGTGACTCTAGGGGAAGATACTCTGTATCTCTTTCAGTAACTTGATTAGTTCATCATTTATTTCTTTCTTCAAGGCTTTGCCAATTTGGATGTTTTTTTTGTTCGTCCTCAATAAGTATGATGGATTATACCTCCTCGATGGCTTCACCTTTATTAAACTTTATCTCATCCCTTAGGTTGAGGGTATCAATATTGTACGCGGTGGTGGATTTTTTATGACATTCACTCTCTTTGGCTGTGTTAGAGTAGCATTCTTGCGCCTTTACGTAATCACCCTGAACTTACCCTACTCCATAAGAAGTCGAGAATGTTATCATCTTGTGTACAGTAGAGGGTACTGCCTCAAATTCCTTGACGGATACCTTTCCTACGATGGTATTATAAGCCAAATAGACATTATTTTCCATTAAAAATAAGCTTATACTTTTGGTAAGGCATCTCGTCCAGGTTCCCATATAAACATCCATGTCATATACCCCAATGGGATGGACCTTTTAACCACTTATGCCAATTAAATGTTGGTGGTATATGATAAGTCTTTTCTTGCTAAGCTCCAATCCCTTGAAGCATTCCCAAAACATCACATAAGTTGAACTCCCCCATCGATATGTATTCTGGGAACGTTGCATCCATGAACCCTTGTAGTAATCACCAGTGTGTTGTCATGAGGGGCCATTACCTTGAAGTCTAATCATGAGAAGACTATCACCTAGGTGTTCATATCCACCTTCTCCCACTTACTTAACTTGGGGTTAACTTCGATTGAGCTTATCATTTCATTTTTTAGGACAACCTTAGCTTTTGTGACACGGGCCTTCCTGTTGGCCACATCCTTGCCACCACTTGCAAAATCACTGCATATCATCTTCATTACCATAGAGATCATATTCAATCGACTTTTGGGTGCAGGTACTTTTGGTGAAAGGTTAGGGTTAGCCTAGTCATCATCGTCAGAGACATCATATTTTTTCTTTTCTTGGACCTCTCGTCTAGGTTTGTAGTCTCATATCATCCTTGGGTCATCTCTATCACATCTGGCACTTGTTTTATCAACATATTTTTTAACTGTTCCTTGCTTTAACATTTTTCAATCTCATGCTTAAGTGCGAAGAACTTATCAGTAGTGTGGACGTGATCCTGGTGGAACTCACACCACCTTCTCTTATGATTCTTGTGAGGAGGGGCTCTTAGCATCTCTGACCATCTTAGAGATAGGTCATCTTTGATCTCATTTAGTATCATATCTGGATGACCATTAATGGAGTGTAGTCTGCGTAATTTTCATCCTCCGACCTCATTTTACCTTCCTTTCCTTTGGATTTCTGGAACTTACTCCCACTCGTTTCCTTATCGTCTTCTCCTTAGGTAGCCATAGCCTCCTCCCTATTCATGAGTCTCCTAACCATGGAATAGAATTCGTCCATGAGTTTTGGAGGATCTTCGACCATCTTGCATAAAAGGATCCCCTTCTGCAATCCACCCATTAAGGAAGTCACAACGATGCTTTACTCGTAGTCTTCTAGTTTTATTTTTCCTTATTAAAACGGTCTATATAGTCTCTCATAGACACACATTATCCTTCATGATATAGAACAGATGTGTGGTGTTAAACCGAGGCTTCACTCTAATGTAGAAATTGTGGATGAACTTCTCGACCAACTGTTTAAAATTATCAATAAAACTCCAGGGGATAGAGGCATACCATATATGTGCAGCATGAGTAAGGATGTTTAATAACGCTCAACATTTTAGCTCATCATAAACCGAATAGATGTCGGTTTCCGACTGGTACATTTCAACATGATGAACATCGTTTGTGCTCCCATCGTACTTTGGCATGACAACTGGAAGCTTTAACTTGGCAAGGTTTGGTAGTTCACTATTCTTGCGAGAAATGGAGATCCTTCGATATATCCTCTTTGCATGGGGTCTCGTATTTTTAAGAGAACACTAATTTTATTCTCCATTCTCTGAATGGAGCTGTTTCACAACTTCTCAGTTGCTTCCACATTTCCTCCCATGGCCTCCCCAAGCTCCTTCTTTGTCGACTGCGAATTGCAAAAATTCTCTTCTACTCATCATGTGACCACTGTTAACTCCTATTTATTCCTCAGCCCGTCCGTATGTAGGCCGACGATCAGCATATCCTCTATTTCCCCTGGGGCCAGCAATACTGTGTAACCTAGAAAGTCGGTCTCGTAGATCACAAATTGGGTCAAGTCGATCAAAAGCTAAGCATCTAGTCAGTATGTCAAGTGCTGAAGCCTAGGGTTCACCATCTCGGCTAGGCCTACCACTATTTCATTTACTAACTAGGATTGGATGCACTGTATTTCCAAAATATTTTTAAGGCTCCCAGTACTCATCCTCATCACAACACAGGTCGTCTTGGAATTCCTGAACCTTTCTTCCTAGGCGCAATTATCTTGGTTCAGAAATATATTTACATATTTACTGTTGTGGTGCTTCTTTGTATAGGGCTGGGGGAGGTCTCCCTATCACCATATCAACACCCTCACTGGCTACCAGAGTTATCATCTCCACTATAGCGTTGGTGGGTCTTTCCATCACATTTTGGATAAAGACAAAAAAAATTTCTTGCATTCTCCACTAGTTATACACCAGTGAACACAGCAACACCGGAACCACAACCATCTCTGACATAATTAGCACATGGATGGAGATGGGGCCAGCGCGTTGAGGCAAATCGGAGGCCATCTACTTCGGTTAGTGAACGAAATAAAGTGTGAACTGGATGAGCTAAGTGAGATAGAGAAAGGATTGAAAAACCCCATAGAAGCTCTTTCAACATTTATACAGATCGAACCTAGTGTGGAAATAAACCACCTGCAGAGAATCAAGTGAGAAACAAGTTGAAAATGAAGAGGAAGAAGATAAAGAACCGTCATTCTCACAATAGAAGCCAACTAATGATAATTTATTTATCATAACCAAATAATCTTATATGAGATCAATCCAGACTATCTTTGGATGTGAAATAATGGTGTTTAAGTGGAGAAGCAGACAAGGAGAAGATGAATAAACACTAGCATATAAGTGGTTCATCCATTTGCCTACTCTACTGTGTAGGTGAGTGTAAATTTCACTATAAGAATGGGAACTAGTTCCCTTAGTGATACAACTCTCAATACTCTCTATCTACTGTAATATAAATAAAGATTGGGATAGGGTTTGTACTTTTGGATCCCCTTCACTGATGAATAAGATGAGTATTTATAGTGTTTGGGGTGCGTACTGTACTCCTAAATATGTAGTAAGCATGTGTAAAATGTATTTCGCAATAAGGATGAGACACGTGTTACTTGAACATATAGGTCATGATGATGAAAACTTCCCTCGCGTGTAAGGGAGATCTTGTTATAACGGTTTTGTCCACGTGGGATAAAAAACCCACACATCTCTTCCACACGTGATCCATTCCATGTTCTCTGCCAGGTGTCAACTTTGGGAGAACCAATATTATTGGTAAAAAATAAAGATGGAGCATTTTGCTTGTGCATTTATTACCGAAAATTAAACCAGGTCACAAAAAAAGGTATTCATTACCTAGAATAGGTGATTTGTTTTACCAATTACAAGGTGCAAAGATATTTTCTAGGAATTTTGAATCTTTAGTTATGTCCTTTGGAGTAACAAACATATCAATAACTTTTATCGATTTAATGCATCGGGTATTCTAACCATTTTTTGATCAATTCGTGTTCGTATTTATAGATGATAGTTTGGCATATTCTAAAAATAGGAAAGATCATGAGAAACATTTACAAATTGTACTAGAAACTTTACGACAACACCACCTCTATGTAAAGAATAGAAAAGGCAATTTTTTAATGAGAGAAGTGAAGTTTCTAGGACTGGTAATTACCAAGTTAGGATTAACAGTTGACATATGAAAACTCATAGTAGTGATTGAGTGGCCACATTCTTTACCATTATACAAATTCAAGTTTTCTTGGACTTGGAGGTTATTAAAGAAATTTTGTGAAAGAATTCTAAGTAATTGCATTACCCTTGATGTAGTTAACTCGTACAGATGAACGATTCGATTCGATAAACGAAAGCAGACAAGCATTATAGACCTTAAAGGAAAAATTAATTCTACCCCTATGGTCAGTATAATTTCTAGTGATGTTGCTTACGAAGTATATACTCATTCACGATTTAGAACTAGCTGCAATAGTTTCGCATTAAAAATCTAGAGATGTTAATTGTACAGAGAGGAGTTTCAAGTATTTTTTAGGTCATAAAAGTCTTAAACACATATTTACCAAAAAAGACTTAAATCTTTGGTAACGACGATGGATCGAATTATTAGAAGATTGAAAATTTCAGTTATAATATCACCCCGAAAAGCGTAATATCATCATAGATGCACTAAGTCAAAAAGAAAGTGGAAGATTAACAGGAATGTTTTCATATAAAGTTATAACTACCTTAAAGGCATATAAGTTTCACATGGAAAACGTAAGAATTTCTATTATTCTCTGAAGTATTAAGACATACCCAACCCTTCAAAAAAAAGATAATACTCGAACAATCCGTTGATAATTTCCTTAAAACCCAATAGCAAAAAATTGAAAATGGATAACGAAAGAATGATTGGTCTTATAGCCAAAAAAGAGAACTACGATATAAAAATTGAATATACATACCTTCCAATCACAGGCTAAAAGAGTAAGTGTTATAGGAGGCACATCATTCTAAATTCATCACACATCAAGGAAATCAAAAGATGTATCACGGTCTTAAAAGAAAGTACTAGTGTTAAGGAATGAACAAAGATCTTAAGAAGTTTTTAGTAAGATGCCTAACATCTCAATAAGTAAATATCGAGTATCAGCACCATAAAAAAGTGTTACAACCCTTCCCATAGTTGAAATTGAGTTATATTACCATGGAATTTGTCACTAGACTACCCATAACATCATAATGTTATAACTAAATTCGGGTACTCATCGATCGCTTAACCAAATATGCACAGCATGTATGAGTTAGAACCGCCAATTATTTCCAATGTCTTAGTAAGTTATATTTTTGAGAAATCATCAGACTCCTTGGAGTACCTTATCCATAGTATTTGACCGTGATTATCTGTTTATAGGACGTTTTTAGTAAGCTTTAAAATAGGTTATGGGCACTAACCGACATTTAGTTACTCCTTTTGATCCACGAATTGATGTGCAATCTGAAAGGCAAAATCCGAACACTCGAGGATATGTTACAAGGATGTGATATAGATTTATCCTGAAATTGGAATGATCATTTAGACTTAATTGAATTATCCTCCAATAAAAGTTACCAAGACAACATCTAGTCCGCTCTTTTTAAAGTACTTTATGGGAGACCATCTTATTTCCCATTATGTTGGAATGAATCAAAAGGGAATATTATCTTTGGTTCTAAAATAATAAAGAAAACCACCAAAAAGATACACCTGATGAGAGAAAGATTCTAGGCAGCCCAAAATCAACAAAAAGAGTTATGCAGATCATACAAGAAAACCCTTGGAATTTCGGGTGAAAGATTGAGTATTTCTAAAATTATCATTAAGAAAAATAAACCATATGATCCAAAAGGAAAGGAATACTAACACCATAATATGTTGGACCATTTGAAATCACACAACGTATAGGAGTGTAGCCTATCAACTAAAGCTACCCGCAAAATTACAAAAAATACATGACGTGTTTCACATAACACAGTTATGGAAATACATAAAAAAATCCAAGACATATCATCACTGGAAAGGAGTATCCGTAAAATCAAATTATGACATTAAGGAGAAACGCAACAGGATATTAGACTCTCATGATAAGCTCCTTCTCAATAAAAGAATTATGTTAGTCAAGGTTCTTTGGCAGCATCATGTAGATGAAGAAGCCATATAGGAAACTAAGGGCGCAATAAAACAAAGCTATCCTGAACTCTTTGAATGTGATTTTGAGGATGAAATTAATTTTGGTAGGAAGATTGTAACAACTCGAACATAAAAATATACTATGATATTATTAGTTTACTTACATTCAGAAACCATGACTACTCACTGATAAAATTATAAATATGCTATCCCAATATGCAAACGAATAAAAGCCGTAGTTTTCTTTATTACCCAACTAGATACCCAAGAAAAATACAAATTACTTAGAAACTTTCAAAACTTTTTTAATGCTACAAACCAACCCAAACCCCAAAACTATTTACATACATAACCTATAACATAAATGATTACTATAAGTACTATGACATACCCTTACAAGTTCGTAAAATTTCATTTTAGACCCTAAAACATTAAAAAAATATATGAAAATGAATATATACTCAAACTTAAACTACCTAGGGACCAAATGCTTAAACTAAACTAATATCACAAATGCCCTTGATGATTTGGAAGACACATAAGCAACCATATAGACTCTAGCACATGGTATCACAAAAGAACCTCATTTTACCCACTACCCCCTTAAACTAAACTAATATCACAAATGCCCTATTTATACTCTTGTGCGGACTAGTCCGCATTTTAAGAATGCGGACCGAACATGTGTCACCTAACGGTGCACCTAGAACTTATCGCCTAAATTATAGGAACACTCTCTCTTTTCTGGGCTCACCGTCAGGTGACACATGTTCGGTCCGCATTCTTAAAATGCGGACTAGTCTGCACAAGAGCAGGACTGTATATATATATAATAATAATAATAATAATAATAATAAGGAGTAGAATGTTAGTTACTACTCCATAAGTTGATAACTTAATTAGAGGTCTAGATTTTGCCACTCCACTCGAAAATGAAGGGTTGGGATTGATTTCTCAATTCTCTCCTTTACGCTCATTTGGAAACCCTTGTCGTCTTGCTCATTATGTCCATCTCTCATTTCCATTTTCCCCCCTTTCAACACAAACTCGCTGTCTCGCGAATACACCTCCGCCTCTATGGCTCACTGACACTCATACGCATGAAAATACACGCCTCCTTATCTCCATCTCTCATTGTGGTTCGATTTTTGTTTCGTCTAAGATTTGTGTATGTTATCTTATGGGATCTAATTATTTTTTTCATTTGTTGTTTATTTTTTCTTTTGCAGATCAAGAACTGAATCACTGATTATATTTTCAAAACCTTAAGCACGTACACTCTTTTCATTTTTATTGTGGGTCGATTTATAGATATTAGGTTTAAGGGGTGTAAAAGTAGGCTCGATTTTTTTTATTTCCATGTTTTGATTTTGGGTTTGATTTATGTTTGGCTGTATTTCACAAATGTTGGTGTGATTTTTTGTGTTTTTTTTTATCATGATTCAAATTTGATTTTGGGACTCATCAAGTTTTGTTCCTTTTTTATTTTTATAGTTAAATGCTTGCACCAAAGTATTTTGAACTGCATAATGTTTTTTTTCTCTTAATTACTTTCACTGAGCATAACTATCTTATGGGCTCGGTTTGGGAAAACTTTGCCTACATAATGGGGGTTTCGATTGTATAAATCTTATGTGTTCGATAATGGTATTCAACGAACTTGGAAACAAATTTTATTATCATAAAATATGAGGCATTAAGTTCCAAGTTTTTTCCCTGATTATGATTTATAATAATTGATATGGACTAATTGATTGCTTATTTTCTTCATTAATTTTTGGATAGTGGACTATTTAATACATGGGGAATATTCATTTTATTTTTAAAATAGACTATTTGTTGTGTCTGTAATACATAAAAAAAATTGTCTGTGGTTCCATTTTGGGGGTCGTGCTGAAGTGTAATTTAAAATTTAATACATAACAAAAATTGTCTGTGGTTCCATTTTTGGTGTCTTGTTGAAGTCTGATTTGAAATTTAATTTACTTCTTCAAAATTCAACCCAAACCCTATTGGTTTGTGTTTTCATTTCCTAAGTTTGAGTTATATAGTCCCATGGGTACCTCTATTTGTCACTTTGGCCCAAACGAGAAGCCCAATTGAACACGGCCCAAAGTTTAAAGGCCTCGCGCCTCAACTAATTCCATTTTGACCCAATCAGTTCCTAAAATCTCTCTTCAGAGATGCTTCAGGTATTACGGGCTAACGTGTGGGAGTCCCACTCCTCCACTCTCGAAAATAACATGTATATAACAAACCCTCCGCCTGGGTAAAGGGCATGCATTATTTTCTGTAAAACACTCCCCGAAGTAAAGATAAATAATATACAAAGATCACCATAATGGAGGTAAGCCTTCTTGCCGAACCACGTAAATCCTGTGTTGTGTGTGATTGTCATTCTTTTCAATTCTTCATTTATTCTAATGATTGCTTTTATTTGTTATTTTGTGCTGAAATTATTTGTCACCACGATTGGAGTCGTCTGTGGGAACATTTGTTTTCCTTTAAGAAAGCCTTCACCAAAAATAATTTAGAATGTCTGGTCACAGTAGCAATGCCCCCCAAGCTGGGGATATTCAAGAGTAGCCTGCCCCTTATAGGATCAAATCTGAAGTTCGATGTTTAAATCCTAGGGCTCACCCAGAATGGAAAGCCTCGGAGGAAAGCCAAGGGCCATCTAGGTCCACACAGGTCTCCAAGCTAATCTACACCTATGAGGACAGGCTCTAAGAGCAAGAGGAGGCCATTCGCAAGATAGAAGATAAAAATGCTCATCTCAAAAAAAGATTGGAGAAAATGGAGAGAGAACTCCATCATAGTACCAGGCAACGTCAATACCGCACTCCTAGCCCTCAAGCGAGCAAGTCTCGTAGCCGAGGAAGGAGCCCTAAACATGGATCTCCAAGGCTTGAGGGACACAGATAAAATGAAGACTTGCGCGAGCAAGAGCAACCAGCTCATCGGTATGGAAGCCCTTCTCGAGGAAATGATGACATACATACTTTGGTCCGAAGAGAAATGGACTATCACCAAGCACACTGAGGTACCAGATTAACCAGAGAGCTAGCCATGTGAGCTCTCATGACCCAAACAAAATCCCCTTTCTCAAGGGAGATAGAAGAAGAAGCCCCCAAGAAGTTCACGATTCCTAGGTTCAAAATCTACGATGGAAAAACTAACCTATCGGCCATGGGAGGCAGTACAGGCAGACCATGACCCTCTGGAACCATAAGGACGCCCTAATGTACCGGATCTTTCCATAGAGCCTGCACAATATGGCCCAGAAGTGGTTCGAGAGACTCCTTCACAGATGCATCAGGAGATTTGAGTCCCTGGGAGAGCTCTTCACAACTCTCTTTATTACCAACAGCTCCCATCCTAAGAGGATGGATGCCTTTTGACAATGAAGAAAATGCCCTAGGAAAGCCTACGAGACTATGCAAAAAGGTATTGGGAGTTGTTCAATGAGGTTGAGTACTTCTCAGAGCAGGTCACTGTGGAATCTTTTAAGATTGGCCTACCTAGATCTTGCCTCTTGCACCAATCCCTTACTAAGAAGGAGGCAAAAACCATTATTGACCTAATGGCTCGCATTGGGAAACACGCCAAGGAGGAGGATGTGACCCTCCTAAGTGAAGGGAAGAATGGTCGTGCCAAGTTCATTGGTAAGAGTAATGACAAAGCTGAGAACCCGAATAAAGGAAGAAAAAATGGGGGCAAGAGTGGCATTAAGAGAAGAAATAACAAAGATGATTTGAAAGAATTTCAGGAAGTAAACACTATCTTCAAAGAACTAATATACATGATCCTATCAAATATCAAGGACGAGTCATTTGTTAAGTGACCGGGAATGATTGGAGGAGATCCCTAAAAGAGGAAAAACACGCTAAGATGTGCTTTTCATAAGGAAGGTGGGAACAAAACTAAGCATTGCAACTATCTCAAGTCTCACCTTAAAGAATTAGCCCAGACTGGGAACCTGAACGAATTTATGGAGAAGAAGGAAGAGAATGTCGCTGCCAATGGAAACACAAGGCCCGACAACATGCTCGAGGAGGATGTTGTCCATGACTTTGTAGTGATTCATGGAGCATCATATGGAAGTAAAAAATCTTACGACAGTAATGCAAGCTTTTCAAATAGATTCAGCTAAAACGCATACAGGATAGCGTCGGAGAGAAGATGACATCGACTATAGCAAACACATTGTTTTCACAGATGAAGATTTGGTGCGAGTAAGGACCCCACATCATAATACCTTGATCATTATACTCAGGATAACTACCTATAATGTTGACAAGTTGCTCATTGACCAGGGTAGCTCGTCTGAAGTAATGTATCTCGGCCTATTCAGAAAGATGAAGTTTAGCGTCACCGACTTGAACGAATCCACTATCCCTCTAGTCGGCTTTGCTGGTAAAGTGACCATCCCTTTAGGAAAAATAGTACTGCCAGTTGTGGTAGGTAAGCATCTCTAAGATGATCGAGTTTTTGGTGGTCGACATTGACTCGCCCTACCAGGCCATTCTTGGCAGAGGATGGCTACATGCGATGAAGGCCATCCCCTGAACCTACCACCAGAAACTCAAATATGTGACCGCGCAAGGAGTAATGGAGATTCATGGAGATCAGAAGATGGCAACAAAGTGCTTCATAGTATACATCCGCCCAAGGCCAGAGAAGAAGGTTGAGAAGGGCAAGAAAAAAAAGACGAGGAACATGAAGGTTTGATGCCTTCTAAATTGCAACTAAGATATGGAAGACGTGGAGTGGAAGAGACCAGGCTCCTCCCCTCTGAGTAGGTCATTGAGAACCTGGAGGAGGTTACGGCAGATGGCAGCAAGAAGGAAAATATTTTTTGATTGGAGCCTCTCTCACAGATCGAGAGAAGAAGGAATTAACAGTACTTTTGCGAAACAACTTGGACGTTTCACATGGGAACCCTACGAGGTGCCCGGGATTGATCCCGGTATGGTTTATCATTGGTTCCACATTGACCCGGCCTTCAAACCAGTTGTGCAGAAAGCACGGTGAACTTCACCCGAGAAGGCTAAGGCTGTGGAGAGAGAAGTGCAGAAGCTGTTGGATGTAGAATCCATAACGAAAGTTCAGTTCCCTAAATGGCTGTCCAACCCAGTAGTGGTTCCAAATAGATATGGGAAATGAATAGTTTGTATTGACTTCATTTACCTTAACAGGGCTTTCCATAAGGACAGTTTCCCTCTCCCAAAGATCAACTAGTTGGTGGATGCTACAGCAGCTCATGAAAGAATGAGTTTCCTGGATGCATACTCCAGGTACCACCAAATTCCTCTATACATAGTAGATCAATACAGGACAACGTTCATCACCACCGTCAGATTATATTGTTACAAAGTTATGCCCTCTGGGCTAAAAAATGCAGGTGCAACCTACCAAGGTCTCGTCACCAAAATGTTTAAAGATCAAATGGGAGATACCATGGAGGTCAACATCGATGATATGGTCGTTATGAGAAGGTATAAATACGACCACCTCTCTAACCTATCAAGGACCTTTAAAATCCTCAAAAAATACCAAATGAAGCTCAACGCAAGTAAGTGTTCCTTCGGTGTCCAGTCAGGAAAGTTTCTCGGGTACTTGCTTAGTGAGAGGGACATTGAAGCCAACCAATACCAGATTGACGGTGCATCCCCCCCGCATGATAAGAGAGGTATAGAAGCTCACAGGCATGCTCGTCTCCTTGAATTTTTTCATCTCGAAGTCATCCAAGAAGTGCTAGCCATTTTTCCAGCTATTAAAGAAAAGAAAAACTGTGGGGTAGAACTAGGCTTGCTCGAAAGCATTAGAGAACCTCAATGATTTTCTAATCGCACCACCCTTGCTCGTCATACCTCAAGAAAATGATTCCCTATACCTATACCTTGCATTTTCCATCCACACTACCAGTTCTACACTGGTATGAGAAAGAACGGGAACTCGACACCCAGTCTACTATGCAAGCAAGACCCTCTTGGATGCCGAACAACGATACCTACCACTGGAAAAGCTCACCTTTGCACTAGTGGTAGCTTTGAGGAAACTGAAGCACTACATATAATCTCACTGTATCATCGTCCTTACATCTCACCCCCTTAAAGAAGTTATACGAAAAGAAGATCTGTCTGACAGACTATCCAAGTGGTCAGTCGAGCTCGAGAGATTTGACATCTAATTTTAGCCAAGGAATGAAATAAAGGGAGAAGTCCTCACTGACTTCATCAAAGATTTCATAGGAGAACATCGTCATAATATACTTCAACCCGTTGGTCGGATAGAAGATCACTCGACACAAGGTGTTTGGCGACTGTTTATTGACGGAGCCTCCAACTCCAAGGGGGCAGGAGTGGGCATTGTGTTAGTCACCCCAGAAGATATAATCCTCGAGCAAAGAATCAGTCTTGGATTTTAAGCCTCTAACAACAAAGAAGAGTATGAAGCATTGATAGAAGGCCTGCAGAAGGCACGTGCGTTGGGTGCAAAACAACTTCAGGTGTTCGATGACTCACAACTGGTCACCAGTCAGATAAGTTGAGACTTCTACGCGAGGGATGAAACAATGGCGGCCTACCTCACCACAGAGAAAAAGTTAATGTCTAACTTCGAACAAGTCAGTGTCCAACAGTTTCCTAGAGGACAAAATAGTCATGCTGACACCTTTTCGGCCTCAAGCTCAATGATCAGTTTTGACCTGAAAAGAATAATTTTGATCAATTTCCTCACCTAATTGAGCATTAAATAGAGCGACAAGGAGGAATACACATGTCATATTCTTCAGATTGAACCAACCTCCAGTTGGATGGACCCCCTGAGGGATTATTTGAAAGATGGTGCCCTACCAGACGATAAAAAGGCCTCACATCAGATAAGAGTCAAAGATGCTCGCTTTCACTTATCTCCTGAAGGAAAACTGTATAAGAGGTCTTTCACCGGTCCTTACCTCCAATGCATTCACCCAAGGGACATTGAAAAAGTTCTCCATGAGCTCCATGAGGGAATCTGTGGAAGTCATATTGGGGGTAGGTCGCTAGCCTTCCGGGAAATAAAGGAAGGCTAATAGTGGTCGTACATGCAAAAGGATTATGCGATATATGCTCGCAAGTGAGAGAAATGTCAACTACACTCTCATATGGTTTACCAGCCTTCTAGCAACTTAAAATCACTTACCAGTCCCCGGCCTTTCGTTCAATGGGGAATGGACATCGTGGGCCCTCTCCCTACTGCTGTCGATAATTGCAAGTATTTATTGGTCCTAATAGACTACTTCGCCAAATGGATAGAGGCAGAGAAATTGGCAAACATCAGAGATGCGAATATGATAAGGTTTGTATGGAAGAACATTATCACCCATTTTGGGATCCCCAAGACCATCATCACTGACAACGGAACCCAGTTCGAGAGTGGCCTCTTCAAGGGTTTCTACAACGACCATGAAATCAGGCACCATTTCAGTTCGGTGGCATACCCCTAGAGAAATGGACAAGCTAAAGCTTCCAACAAAATGGTTATTGATGGATTGAAGAAGCGTTTAGAGAGAGCCAAATGGGTCTGGGTAAGCGAGATACCACACATCTTATGGGCCTATCTCACTACCCCACGATGAAAAACTAGGGAAACCCCATTCGCACTGACATATGGTATGGAGGCAATCATCCCCTTGGAAGCTAGCCTCCCCACCATGATGTCCACCCTGGTCGACTAAAGCCAAAATATGCAGCATTACTCGCTAAACTTGACCTAGCTGAGGAACGAAGAGAGCTTGCACTAGTGAAACTAGCAGGCTACCAGCAACAGCTAGCGAAGCACTACAACATGAAGGTCAATCCAAGAGCATTCCAAGTTGGGGACTATGTCCTAATGAAAGTTCTTGGCAGTGCAGTAAAACCATCAGAAGGCAATCTAGGACCAAACTGGGAGGGACCATTCAAGGTGATAAGGGACAACCTGTAAGGAGCCTATCACTTAGAAATGCTGGAGGGCAGGGAGATACCTCGAGCTTGGAAGGCAGCCAATTTACAGAAATTCTACTTCTAGTTTTCTGTTTTAATCTTTTATTACAATGTCAAAATTTTCAATTCTTTTCTTATTAATAAAATATTGTTTGGCAGTGGCATTCTATGAAGTGTTGATTTCTTTTTTAAAAACTTTATAACATGTGCGCCATTTCCAAGTGACAGTCTTCCCGCTGAACACATATAAGCAGGGTTTTACCCTCCTCAGGGTTTCGTCATTTAACACGAACAACCTCTTAGCATTGCCCTTGAAAATATATGAAGCCCTACAAAGGACCATTAGGATGCTCAACCAACTCAAAATTGGTCGCCAAATAAAGTTTGGTTTAAAAAACTGCTCGGATAGAACATCCAATACCAGGTGTGTCCTCGCCATTGCCACACTTAGGCCTAAGGGAGTGTGACGACATGACCTAAAAGGTAAAGTGGGGCAGAATATTATGTTATAAGCATACAAGACTGGGAGGATACTCACGCAATAAATTAACTCTAGTTGGCTAAGAAAAGTCGAAGATAATCAAACAAGAAATCAATGAAGTGGACAATATACAACATATTTTTAGTCGGCACATCACCCAAAACATAATTATTTTAGAAATTCATTACATTTACAAAGAGTTACATTGGTTGAATTAAATAGATCCTATTGAGGATTAGACCTCTGAGCAAGATAATCAGCTACTTGCGCTCTCTGGCCATCGTACGGCTGAGGATCTAATTCCTCCTCGACTTCATTTGAATCTGGATCCAGTAACTGCCTGGGGATAGCAGCTATGGGGAACCATTGTACATCCTTCCTGAAAGGGTTAGGAATAAGATTTGAAGGGGATATCTCATGAAGATACTAGAGTACTTAGTTCCTGGGGACCTTCAGCTCCCTGAGAGCATTCAACCATCCCCTAATAAAGGATAGATCTTCGACCTCTACCAACCTCATCGGGAATCTGTCCAAACTTGATCATAACCCTGAGCCCACACTCGCCGAGGACCTTTCTTGAACAGATACCTCAGCAGCGTAACATCTCTTTAGAGCCCCAACAGCTATCATGTATGCTCGACAAACATCTCCTCGAATCTCGTCAATCTCCCTAGCTGAACCACTATCATCTGTACCAGCACATGGACCATCCAATGAAGAGGAACCCCGTAAAACTTAAGGGTAAACACTCGGTGCATGCTCTATAAATAGTGACACCTCCCTCCTCAGACCTTTATTCTCTTATTGAAGAAGTTCTCCGACCTGATTGATCTTGGAGGCATCCAAAAGTTTAGCTCTCAAAGCATTCACTTCCTCTTGAATGGAAATGCCAACGTCTTCTATCTCCTGAAGCCTATCCTTCAGTCTGGCAACAAGCTCGAACTGGTCTTTAAAACTATGTTTCTTCGACCTAAGGGACTTGAAAATCTATACAAAAGCTTGGAGAACTTTGTTACTAGCATTAGGACCTATAATCCTTCGTAGTTGAGAAGAAGTAGGTATATACTCATCAACATCAATTAGCTACAGACCATATAAGCATTAAATAATGAGACCAATACGCAGAAGGGAACAAAACCTCATTTCATTAAGAAAGTATTCACAGTACATCAAAGGGAAAGAACAACAACAGAAAAAAAATAGAAAAAGTTCCCTAAGAAGGACTAGCTGGAAACTCGAGTCTGCTTTGAGGTCGCTGGTTGCTTCCCCTTATCTGCAATGGCTCCAAGTGCTCCTCCCTCAGACGGAGTAGTCACCAGTCCCTGGTTGAGGGGCACTTTGGCAGTGGTTGTTTGGACAATAGGAACACCTTCATCCATAGCATGATCAGGTGCCTCATACATAACAGGCTTAGGGCTAGGAGTGCTCGTCAAAGAGTGGGGAGTCGATGTCCACCTCGAGAGCCAGGAGATCCTGTTCCAACCCTTCTTGAAGTTCATACGACTGATATAGAAAATCTAAACATCAGCATCCTCATACGCTACAGCCCATCCATTATTATATGAGCTTTCTTTAAGGATGGCAACCTCGAATTCCATCTTCTTCACCTTTCCGATTGGCACCTTGTTCTCTTCCACCACGGCTAGCTTGCTTGAGCAGACCAAGTCGTAGGATTGCCTTAACTCCTCAAGCTCCTTGCCCCCCCCCCCTTCGCTCGATTAACTTTAGTAAGGGAAAGATCTGAAGACTTTTAGGCTGCATTGGGAGTCTTTAGACAGGCCTCCAGCTCGGCATTCTTCTTTTCTAGCTCAGTATTCCTCCTCACTAGCACATCGCGATTGTGTTAGAGGATAGTGAAATCGGTCACGAACTGCAGAAAAGAGAAATGTCAGCAGGAGAAGTATTAAATAGAATATTTCAAGAATAGAGAAGTAAAAATAGACTTACCATGGCTAGACTTTGACTCACCTTCAAGGCTAACTGGTCAATCCCCATTGCCTTTTAACGATCAGTCGGCAAAATTGCTCTTTTGAGCAACACAAGAGCCGACTGAGGAGAATGGGAAATAGAGTCCACCTATGGCAAAGAAGATGCGGGTATAAGAGCTTGACCCGCCTTTGTCCTTACCTCCTATCTCCTTTTATCCTCTTCCCTCTCTTTCTACTCTCTTTCTCTCCTCCACCTTCTTCTTCTCCTCCTCCTCCTCCTTCTTTCTCTCCCTCTCTCTCAATAGCTCCTCCTATTTCCTCTTCTTCTCCCGCTCATGGGTAGCAGACTGAGAACGAGTAGCAGCATACCCACTGCCAGACTTCTGCTTCTTCAACCGATGAGTGAGAAGCACATCATCATCATCATCATCATCATCTCGGATCAAATTCTTCCTGGGAGGAGCCATGTCTTCTTCGATGGAACTTCTTGAATACCCTGAAGACTCTTAAACTTCTTAACCCTCTTTCGATATAGAATATTCTTCTCTACTAGATCTACCCTCATTATAATTACCTTCATCACTGCCCCTATTAGTACCCTTGCTCTCCTCACCAGAGCTTATCTCCTCATTATCCAATTAAATTGGCTCGGTAACAACCTCTTCAAAGATGTCTAGCTCAGGAGTCCTATCCACAGGTCACATAATAAAACTGGACCCAACATTCTTATACTCCAGAAGGAACGCCACTGATCAAGGATATTCACCATCAACTAAAAGTTCCCTGATTTTCAAGCCTTAATCAGTTCGGCAACTCGAATATGGTGAAGATATGGTTTTGGATTGTTTGTCTTCGCTGAAAAAGAAAAAGAGAAACATATGATAAAAGCATGCATTAACAAAGGATCAATGTGTAAAATAAAATCTATTCCTACATATTAATTACTCCCCATAAAAGGGAATCACAAATCTACCGGACCTCGACCCTTCATCATGGGGAGAAAACTGCCAATTTTTGGTAATAACCACATCATGCTAGTAGTCCTTATGGGAATCAAGTACATTTACTACCAATACCCTATCAAGATTCCTAGCCTTGATGTAAAAAAGACCAGATCTAGTTCGAGAGAAAGAATAACAGAAGCAGATTTCAGCAAGCCCTAGATTGGTTCCATAGAGCTAATTTATTCTTGGAACACCATTGACAAATTTCCAGATATTGGACTAGCATTGTGCATGAACTATACTGAAGTAACCAAAAAAGTGCAAAAATAAATTATTTAGGGGAAAAGTAAGACCCCCCAGAAAAATAAGAGAACATGAATCCAATGATTGACCTCAATTTCTATGGCATTACGAGGGACAGGGGCACATTCAATGCCCACCCAGTTTAGAATGTTATAGTATTTCCTAAATTCAGTTATCGACCTATTGCCTATTTTCGACATTGGAAAAGAAAAGACTAGTAGCGGATATGATGAAATCCCAACAGAATAAGGAAAAAGAATAAGTGATAAGAACTTACAATGTTAGATTCACCTTGAGACGAGACAATGTCACAAGAAGGGACGATGAGAAGATGTCAAAAGCTTGGAAATGGAAGAGGAGACCTGGGAGTAAAAAGAGCTACAGTGAAAGCTTAGAGAAATCGATATAATGCGAAGAGATATGAAAACAAAGATTCAAGGAATGGCCTCTCTAAAATGATTTTAACCTTTCTAATCATGATGCATAAAAAATGAGGCAATCTGACACCTAAGTCATTTTAAAAAGGGCGCTTTAGTTCAAAAGTGTTGCACGAATCACATAAATGCCATTAAGACAAGTCATTTAAAATTATTGATCCCAAATTGTCACCCAAAAATTTTAGGGGCAATTGTGAGTACCTCAATTTGTTACGTTGGCCCAGACGAGAAGCCCAGTTGAACACGACCCAAAGTCTAAAGGCCCCGCGCCTCAACAAATATAGTTTTGACCCAGTCGGTTCCTAAAATCTCTCTTCATAGATACTTCAGGGATTGCGGGTTAACATTGGGGAGTCCCACTCCGCCACCCTCGAAAATAACATGTATATAACAAACCCTCTTCTCGGGGGCAAAGGGCATGCATTATTTTTAGTCAAACTCTCACACCCCAAACCCAATATCCATACTAATCATTTGTTATTAAAATAATTGGATCATAATCTCGAGCCCATTGGAAAATATACTTCATTTGTCAATATTTTTCTGTACAATGTGCATAATGGACATGATATTATTCTTATACCCTAAAATTCAATATCAGAGTCATAATTAAGCGGACATACAATACTGTGATTAACTATGATCAACTCAATCCATACTAAATCAATATATAAAATGTGTGAGTATATTAAAATCTTCAGTGTGGCAACGATAAAATCCCCATTTTAAACCCCAGCTCTCTCCAACGGTGCAACTCTCAAAGTTACCGATCATATGGTATCCTAGCTGGCAGCGTACGAACCTGAAATTGTTAAAATATAAACCGTAAGCATTAAGCTTAGTGAGGTACTCCTTCCCTGCAACAGAATAACAATTCTATATCTAATATAAGGATATAAAATCCAAAAAATCCAGCCCATTGGAAATAACAAATCATGGATCATAAGATCCAAATAATTCTTCCCATTGGCGATAACAAATCTTGGAACATAAGTTCCAACAAATCATTCGGTCTTTGCCCAATTCCAATCCTGGATCATAAGACCCAAACAAATCCTGAATATTTTAATATCCAAACAAATCCTGAATGTCGAAGTATTCAAACCAATCCTGGATCATGATACCCAAGCAAATCTTGTATATTTTAATATCCAAAAAAATCCTGAATACCGAAGTATTCAAACCAATCCTGGATCATGAGACCCAAACAAATCTTATATATTTTAATATCCAAACAAATCCTGAATACCTAAGTATTCAAACAAATCCGATTTTAGAGATATATTCATATTTATATATGAAACAAATCATAAGTACACTCACCTCGACAGTTTAACTCGCTTTTCCCTTGCCTTTATTCGTTATTTGTCCAATTATCTCTTCTTCCCTTCCTATCATTATTAAAATATTAGCATCATCATAAGAATATCAATAATCCAAATAATGATTTAAACATAATTCATTCCATAAGCATCACATGATTCCATTCAAATCATTTATCACAAGTGAAGTTCCACCCAAATCCATGTTAATATATTTAACATATCCAAATCATAAACCAAATATAAATTCATTTATTCTTGGTAATTCAATCCTTATCTTACTAGTATTCCAATACAAAAGACGGTACATCGTTTCAAATCTCCTAGAGCAAGATATTCCCATTTCTTTACCACATAACAAATCTACCCTATAGGCTCTTTTATCGTTCATTCAATTTCCAGGAATTTTCATAATTTTTATACATCAGAAATTTATATGATATTGTACCCAACATCATTAAAAATATTGAACAATATAAATTTAAAGTTTCATAATTTTTAAGGTTCATTTTCTATGTGAAGCAAAACATCGAACACATGGCGGGCATACTTTCACCCTTAAGGCAGATTTCATACCCGAACTTCAAACTCTCACCAAAGACTCGTTTCTTGGTATTTTCCAATTATTTTAGGACATGTAATACATATATGAGTCCAGGTTAATCTACAATTGTAATCAATTAATTACGGTAAGTATAAAAAAATATATCGAAGTTTGAATAAACAAGGTTCCTAAACAAAACAATTTCAAGGGTTTACACATTCAAGTTTGCTTAAACTTGCATCTATCCATAAGTACACATCAAGACATGGAAATTCAGTAAAGAAATGATTATTTCAATCATTTAAATAAGTAATACAAAAAATAAACAAGATTTATGGATGGAAATACCTTAGGGGCTTTTACGTAATTTTTCTATGAATTTTTCTTCAATTTCTCCTCACACTTTCTTCCTAAACTTCAAAACTCTCTTTTCTTTAGGTTAAAACTCTTCCATAGATGAAATATGATGAATTAATAGCTTAATTCAAGGGTTTTAAGTCGGCATAAGGCCACCCCCTCTTGGTCCAATCAAAATATAACATGTGGCATTACATAAACCAAAATATCATTTAAGGCTAAATGACCCCTGTTCGTAAAAAGACAATATCTTCCCATTCGGATGTCCATTCGATGAACCATTTGTTTTTGTTATAAACCTAACTCATATATCTAAAAACATCTAGTTTACAGCTCAAGTTCATTGTTATGTCATAAAGGTCAAAACTAGCCTCCAACAGGAACATTCCTACCGAAAACTTTAAAATTTCACATTTCTAACTAATTCGATATTTCAACCTTTATGAAGGTAGGATTAAACTAAACATAATTACTTACATTATATATATACTAATAGCATATTATTCATATCACATAAGATAATCATGATTTAAACATGGTTTATCATAATTATATTCAGGTTGTCACAAAAACACTCCCCGGAGTAATTATAAATAATATACAGAGAGCACCACCATGGACGTAGGCCTTCTTGCCGAACCACGTACATCCTGTGTTATGTGTGATTATCATTCTTTCAATTCTTCATTTATTCTGGTGATTGCTTTTATTTGTTATTTTGTGCTGAAATTATTTGTCACCACAAGCCCAATCATTATTTGTTTTCAATTGTATTTTTGAGTTATATAATCCTTTCATTGTTTGTTTCCCTATGTTTGAGTTATGTAGTCCTTCCTTCTTCAAAAACATATAATATTTCATTTTTGCTTTAAAGCCCTCTTTTTTATGTGATGGGATAAATGTTTTCATGTCCAAGTTTGAATGTTTTATATTCGTTTGGATGGATTTTTCATATATTTTTTTACTTGGGATTGTTTTTTTACTTTGTAAATTTTTTCTTTCAGTAAAGTAACTTTCCCGTGTTAAGCAATTTTTGAGGTGTACATGTTTATATATTTATAATTCATGCAGAGCCATGAGTTCTACTAAAATATAGGTGTAACTAAAGGTTAGGTTGTTGTTTAGTTTGTACATATTTGTGAAATTTTTGTACTACTCTGTAAACTTTATCAACTGATTATTGATTGAAACTTTTGGCGATACAGGTATTTCAATCGGTTCAAACTTGTTTTCCTCACACTATCTCAAACACTCTTCCCTCTATCTCACCCACACCTCATCTTTTCCCACTCTTTCATTTATCGTGCCACATCCAATCACCACACCATCTCTACCTAACCTTCGCACAACCAAAGCCAACCAAACGCACAAGAAGATGATAAGAAAGGTATCCTCCTTTCAATGATAAGTAATTTTTATGACTTTTGAAGTGTGTATGTTTTATGCTTGATACCATATCTTCTCCTTTCATTGTTGTCCCTTTTATTTTATTTGCCTCTCTTCATGGTTAGGATTTAGTTATAGTTGGAGGTAATATTTATTTTAAAAAAGGTTCATTATTTTCTTATGTTATGTATTAGATTACCTTATGTTTTGCTACACTTAGCTTCACTATGGATTCTTAATTGTGGAAAAGAGATGCACAACAGTAGCCAACAAAGTGAGAGGTAGCCAACAAAGTGTGAGCTGCTCAATAGCAGCCAACACTTATGTTTGTAGATGATAATATAATAATAATAATTTTTAAATGATTTATATTATCTATGTACTTTTGAAGGTTAGTGCTTAATACAAGGGTGGTGGTGTTGAAGGCACGTATGTATGATGCTTTCTATTTTAGATATTTTGTTTGGTGTGACTTAGGTGATGGTAAGCTCATGTTAATTATGTTTTTGTTCCAGATAAGTAAATACAAACTAGGGTTATTTAATTCTTTTAGGTTACGGATTTAATTTGAGAAGAGAGGTCAAATTTGTCATGTAGTATGGCTAACTAATAGTTGAAAAAGTATATCTCCTATATTATTGTTAATAAAACTATGTTTTATTAACAATAATGAACAAAAAACATTTGGTATATGTCTTATGTTAATTAATTCAATTTTTGATAATTTTATATATCATTCTCGCAATAACCCCCCTACATTCTCCCTAAAATTCGATGTTAATTTTTTTTGTGTATTTATGGATGTGTGGGAACCCATATGCATTTTCTTTTTGTGTGTTATTTGCAGATACCAATTTATGTATCTTAATCATCTTACATAGAATTTTTGTGAATTAGGAAATTCATAATAGGATTTTGAAAATTTCTGGGCAGGTTGTGGTTGTGGCCAATTATATTATTCTTTCCCTTTTATTTTGTTTTTGGAGTTCTGTATGGTAATATGTTATGGTTGAATTAATAAAATTTATGAGTGACTAACAATTAAGTTAGTATCAGTGTTCAAATGATTTTGTATGATTGAGCATGGATAGTTGTTTATTTGATTTGGATTTTTAATATATGTTTTTCATTTTAGTGTTTTATGTTTTTCATTTTTGATCTACATAGTCTATTGATGGAGGAGAAGCATGGTTGACGGACACACTAGCAACAGTTGGATTGTTACCAACCTCTTGGCCTACTTCATCACCATTATTACCTACCATATTGCTATTATGGCTAGATGCTTCCTTCGGCTACGAGTTGGGTTATATCACTAATAACATGTCCGTTAACAAGTTGTTTTACTATTACCATGAACTGATTGGGATCGATAAGTTGATTTTATTTGTTGCTACTATATATACGACCTCTATATTGGAGTATTTGACTGCAGAAATGCTCGGGTTTGCAGGTAATGAGTGCAAGGATCTCAAGGTAAAGTGTATAACACTAAGGCATTTACAGCATCAACGTTTGCAGATCGACCTCGGATAGCCCCAGCTCCAACCCCAGACGCCTGCTAAATTGCAAATTACAAAGTGTCCAAGATTTTAGTAACATCGATTCCTTTTACCACGACCCCTGCTACTAGAGATAGAACTCACCATATAGCGAGAATTAGCAAGATCCTAGTGTATAGAAGCCCCAAATGATTTTAGTATTTCAAACAAATCTGGAAACATTTTTGTATCCTCCTCATTTACAAACAGAATTGAGGTACCCTCTTAGACTTATCCTCTTTATTTAATGCTTTCTTAATACTGAGCCTTAGTTCAGGTGAGAGGTGAAAAGAATCACCCTCTTATACTTATGCTACATCTCAACTATTTGGGCTTTGTTCTGTAGAATCGTATTTTTTATCTTCATATAAAATGAATTCAATTATGAGATTATTCTTAAACTCATCATCCTAATGGATATATTTCCATTTTCTGTTTAAAGCACAAATGAATTATTTCACTTATTTTTTGTTATTATAATGGATATCTAATCTATTGGACTACAAATTTTATCGTGAATGCATGAGTTGACAATAATGATCCTTTTTTGTGACTTTCTAATATATACTTGAGTTGGAAAAGAATGTCATAAAAATTAGACAAGTGATTTTTCTTGAAGTTTCTTCTTTGCCCATAACCCATCCAATCAAATCTTAGATTAACACTTCATGCTCAAGAGACTGCTTTATGTTGGATGCTCTATCCCATTTTCATTTCACTCCAAAGCCAGATGTAAAAGATATGTCAATACAAGAAAATTTTCCTGCCCTAGAAATGGAAGTGATTTCTCCTCTGGCTCCTCTAATAGAACTCTACTTGAGTCTAATTTATACTTTTTACTGCTATACTTGGTTCCATAATAATATCATCATTTTGTGATATTCATGTCGCCTTTATCGGAAAAGAAAATGAAGTATGTGCTACTTTTTTTATCCTTTAGTGTGTAGATAATTTTTGTTTGACATTATGCCATGTTGATTTCTTGAGTATAACATTGTGCTATGTTGATTAGTTGTACATTATTCTGTGTTGATGACATGTAGGTTAAACATGATTACAAATTAGTGATGCAAAAAAACCCAACAAAGTGCTATCTACTTTCAATTTTCTAAGTGATTTGAATTCGTTGTTGGAAACCCCATTCGTTGTAATGTTATACAATTCCGTAAAAAGCCCATTCATTGTTGGAAATCGAGGTTGGGCTAGATTCATCGCACTCCATGGACAAAGAGAGCACCACCATTCGAGTTTTGTGTCATAAGCTGGTGATGAGCATGAACGAATCAAGCTTCCAATGGCTCATCGTTTCCCCATTCTTCCCTCCACTCACAATCCTCTCCAACTTCAAATGCATCCACATTCCACATCACTTCAAAGAAACAGGTACTCATGTCTTCATTATCTATTTACAACACTGCTCAACTTTTTGTTGATTTCACCTGAGCCGATGATATTCGAACACTTCTATTGAAATGATTCGATGTAATTGAAGCATTAATTGTGGGAAACAACCCTGATTTGGAGCCAATAGCGGGTGAGGAAATCAAGGACACACATGAATTGAGGAAGATTCTTTTCTCAAAAAATCAATATTTTATTGGAGCAGTGGCAGATTCCACTACAAGAGACGTTTGATTTTTTGTATCGAGATTTGGAAATTCGAATAGCTTTGAGTGTGATACTTTCGTTGTATACGAAGATGAGCCTGAAAACTACATTTGGGGGAGAGGTTGTATACTTCGGTGCCAGCTTCCAATTATGTTGCCTATTAATTATCTTCTAAATAGACTTAAAGATTCAGAGGATATATTTACGTATGCAACTGAAACTATTGCTGCTAAGTTTAGAGACCCAAAAGTCATATACATGATAGAAGCATTAACTGAACCCTAGATTGAAGCACCACGACTTTCCATTCTTCATGGAGTGGAATTAGATCGCCAAGAAGGGCTCTCAAATGCTGGTATTTCAAATGAGATGACTCAAGAATAATGTAACACCCCGTATTTTTGTGCATTTAAAATTTAATTAATTCGGGAATTCTGAATTACTTGTATATCGTAATTTTAATTGAATTAATTATGGTAATATTTATTTAAATATTAATCGGGGAGTGAATGGTTTATATTTAGGGAAATTTAATTACTAAGTGAATAGTAACAATTTATTTAGGTAATTCTGAGTATTAGTGACGGGGTGTGTACTTATCTCAGCCGAAAGTCAGTATAGACTAACTTGGGTGTGAGATAAGGATTTCTCTAAATTTATTCGGATGCCAATTCAGAGTGTACGATTGAGTCTCAATAGGCTGATATAGTCGGAAAAGTGTACTCAGGGATAGTAAACGAGTCACGGGACATTTTTAGTCATAGCCGAACCCACACAGGGGTATTTGGGTCACTTGGGCTTGGCCCATTAGGCCAAAAATGGGATTTAGCCTAATTACCTAATTAAAAGAAAAAGGGGAATGACTGATGTAAAATTAGGAAACACTTAGTGGGAGAGGAAAACCTAAGAGATAGTTAAAGACAAATTGGGGGACAAAGGAAAGATCCAAAAGAGGGGATTTCATCGTCAGACTTGGAATTCACAACTTATGTGGTTAGTAATTAAAAAGACGACGGTGATGCTAAGAATGAACCAACTGAGAAACCTATTCTAATTTAATTTGGGACTGGTCACCTGGGGTTAATTGGGTGGGGTGTCAAAGATGGCATCAGAGCAACATGTTCTAGTGTCCTTAGGATCTGTGCAGCTTACTACGTTTTAGCGTAGCTTTTAGTTGTTTTAGAGACCTATTATTAGGAATGTTGATTCATTTTTCCCTTGTGAGATATCGTATTTCTCCTATTTATTTTTGTATAAATTGTGTACTTATACAATTCGATCTATTTTCAGATGTTGCCAATGAGGCAAAGAGCGAAGAGGGTTGAGGCTAGGGATGAGCTCAGGGAGGCTCATCAGGAGCCACATGTACCGCCACCCCCACCCCCACCCGAATTGATCTCCACTACTCAAGTGATAGTGATAGTGTCCCAGGTAGTCGAGATAACAATGGGAGCTATGGAAGCTCATTTTCCACAGCCCCAGGCACCAATTCCAGTGGCACCAGCAACTCAGGCTCTAGTGGGGCCACCGTCTTGGCAGCGAGTTAGGGAGACCTTTTAGAAGGGTCAACCAGTAGAGTTTCGAGGTAGCACCGATGTAGTAGAGGATTTTGACTGGAAGAAGAATATTCAGCACCATTTGCGCATGCTGGAGTGTACCGATGTACAGAAACAGATGCTTGCTACCTTTCATCCATCGGGGGAAGCCTTACAGGGGTGGGAGTTAGTTACCATCGTTGAGGAGAGAGATTTGATGATGATATTCGAATTCTCGGTGTGGTTCTACCGCAAATACTTCCCACCAATGGTAGAGATTGAGATGAGAAAGAAGTTCAGTGAGTTAGTGCAGGGTGACCAGTCAGTGATAGACTATGAGGAAGAGTTCACCCGTTTGGAAAACTTTGTGCCAAATGAGGTGAGCGATGAGGAGCAAAAGAAGTCGATGTTCAGGGATGTCTTAGCCTAGAGAATCCGTCAACATTTGATTGGGAATCCGTCATTAGTGAAGTATACAAATGTCATTAATTCTTCCCTTGTACATTGCCAGGATCTTCGCTTCCATGCGAAAGGGAGCAAGAGAGTAGGGGAATCGAGCCAGTAGGGCAAGGAAGCTACTGGTAGCGACACGAGTGGTACTCAATAGCAGACTCGAAGTCAGCAGGGAAATCAACCTAAGAAATTTAGGCCTGGTGGGTTCCGAATGGGAGGATAGGGGTTCAAGTAGGGGCATCCGGGCCCAAATCAGTACCAACAGGTTCCTCAAGGCCGTCAGGGCTAAGGGAACAATAGGGGAGGCCAGCCAGGCCAGCCACGTCAGGGCCAATGCTAGGTGGATGGCCATAAATGTTGTTTTATCTGTGGCTATCTAGGACACTTCAAGAGGGAGTGCTCGCAGAGGGGCAGAGGTCATCAACAGGGTGCCCGACAGGGGCAATAGGGGCAGATGCCGCCAGCAGCACCAGCTCCACTCTCCCCACAACAGTAGGGGAAAATGGATTGCGGGCATATGTATAACGTCCGATATGTTCCCAATCCTCCAGTAGATCAGGCCCCGCCACTAGTTGAGGGTATGTTTCTCATTCATGATCATGAGGGTAGTATACTTTTTGACACGGGAGCATCACATTCATTCATTAAATCTAATTTTGTTAAACGGGTTGGATTACTAGAGACCGTGGGTAGTCTTCGTATGTGTGTAAAGTCACCAGTAGGCAGCGGGGATTTGATTCACTCTAGTAGTCGAGGGGTGGACATTTTAATTGGGAGGCTTCATTTGGCAGCAGACCTCTTAGTGTTAGATATAAAGGGGTACAATGTCATCCTGGGTATGGATTGGTTGAGATGTTATCGGACAACTGTGGATTGTTACGAGAGGACAACCATGTTCTCCATTTCGAGATAGGAGATGTTCCTAATAGCGATGCCTCTATCGGAGGGAGGGTCGCGCACACACTTGTATTAAATCGAGGCGAAAACCTCACAGGAGGTGGTGGTTCCATTGGACTCAATCCCAGTTGTGAGGGACTTTGAGGATGTGTTCTAGGAAATACCAGGGTTACCACCCAGTAGGGAAATCAAATTTGTAATCGATTTATTAGCAAGGATGAGGCCAATTTCTGGAGAACCTCACATTATGGCTCTTTCAGAAATGCGTGATTTGAGAGAGCAGATTCAGCAACTCCAGGGTCAGGGTTTCATTCGGTAGAGTACATCACCATGGGGTGCACCGGTGTTGTTTGTGAAGGAGCGGGATGGTTCACTTCGGTTATGCGTGGACTATAGGGAGAGGAATAAGGCTACGATACGGAATAAGTATATGTTACCTAGGATTGATGATTTATTTGACCAATTGTGAGGTGTGTCTTACTTCTCCAAAGTCAACTTGAGGTCAGTGTATCATCAACTGCGTATCCGAGAGGAGGATATTCCTAAGTTCGCTTACCTGTTGCGGTATGGATCTTACGAGGTTAGGGTGATGCCATTCGGGCCCACCAATGCACTAGCAGTGTTCATGGAACTTATGAACAGGGTTTTCAGGGAGTATCTCGATCAATTTGTCATCGTGTTCATTAATGACATACTAATCTACTCGCGCACCGAGGAGGAGCACACAGAGCATCTACGTATGGTTCTATAGACATTGCGGGATCACCAACTCTATGACAAATTTGGGAAGTGGGGATTTTGGCTGAGGGAGGTGTAGTTTCTTGGGCAAGTCATGTTAGATTGTAGTGGATCCGAGTAAGGTGTCAGCGATGAGGGAGTGGGGACAGCCCATGACACCGACCGAGGTGAGAAGCTTTTTGGGATTGTTCGGTTATTACAGGCGATTCATTAAAGGTTTCTAAAAAATTATGGGCCCTTTGAGGAATCTGAATCGGAGGGGGTGCCTTTCACTTGGAGTGTTCATTATCAATTAGCCTTCAAAGAGATAAAGGACACATTGACATCTGGACTCGTACTTTCTTTGCGGAAGGGAGGACTAGAGTATCGGGTTTACACTGACTCATTCTTACAGGGACTTGGGGGGTGCTTCAGCAGGAGGAAACAACGATAGCTTATGCGTCCGAAAAGCTAAATCCCCATGAGAGGAATTACCCCACTAACGAGCTAAATCTAGAAGCGGTCATTTTTTCTTTGAGGATATGGAGACATTATCTTCTAGGAGAGCAGGTCACGTTATTCACAGATCACAAGTCACTTCAGTATCTCTTCACACAGAAGGATCTGAATATGAGGCAGAGGGGGTGGCTAGAATTCGTGAAAGACTACCAGTTTGATATTCAGTATTATCCTGGTAAGGAAAATATGGTAAGAGATGCATTGAGTCGGAGACCAACTGGGGGAATATCAGAAGTCTTGAAAGAAAAGTGGAGAGAGCTTCGATATGAGGATGATGTATCCAGGGGCTGCATGTCAGCATTGTTTATCACACCTGAGATCATTATGTTAGTTGTGAGGGCTTAGGCAGAGGATCAGATCTTCTGAGATAGAGTGAGCCAGTTATTAGCTGAGGGAGCAGAGGGTTACTCGATCATCTTGGAAGGAGGCCTACGCCTTAATGGGAGGTTAATTGGGCCAGAGGATGAGGATTTGAGGCACACTGTTATGACAGAGTCCCATGGTTCGATATTTGCGGTACATCTCGATGGGGATAAAATGTACCAAGATATGAGGAGGTAGTATTGGTGGGCAGGAATAAAATGGGCATAGCAGAGTTTGTTTCAAAATGCGCCACATATCAGTTTGTGAAAGTTAACCATCAGAGACCATCAGGGATGCTACAACCGCTAGAGATTCCCATGTGGAAGTGGGAGAGCATCTCAATGGACTTCATTATAGGGTTACCTGCATCACAGAGGAGTCCCGATTCCATATGGGTCATTGTGGATCGGTTGACCAAGGTGGACCACTTCCTATCAGTCTTCACAGACTTTGAGACGATGCGTTATGCATAGCTATTCGTAGAAGAGATTGTTAAGTTGCACGGGGTGGCGATAAATATTGTGTCTGACAGAGAAAATTTTTGTGGGCCACTTTTGGCAGAACTTTCAGGAGGCTAGGGGAACGGAGTTACATTTGAGTAAATCCTATCACCCATAGACTAACGGGCAGACTGAGAGAGTCAATCAGATGTTGGAAGACATGCTCAGAATGTGCATTTTAGACTTTGGGGGAGGTTGGTAGAAATATATTTGTTTGGTAGAGTTCGCGTATAATAACTCTTACCAATTCACGAATTGCATGGCACCGTTCGAGGCACTGTATGGGAGACCTTATCGTTCACCCTCTTATTGGTTAGAGGTGGGGGACAACAAGTTATTGGGCCAGGAGATTATCAAAGAGACGTCTGTCGAGATAGAGTTGATCCAAGGGTGAATTCGGATAGCTCAAGATAGGCAGAAGAGTTATGCGGATGCTTCACGGAGACATATGGAGTTAGAGTTTGGGGATCAGGAATTAGTCCGAGTGTTCCCTATGAAAGGGGTGATGAGGTTTGAAAAGAAGGGTAAGTGAGCAGTGAGGTACATGGGACCTTTACCTATTATTGAGAGGGTGGGACCGGTAGCATATCGATATGGATTACCGGAGCATCTTCAGCGGATACACAACGTGTTCCATGTGGCATCGCTGAAGAATATCGAAGGAGCGAGAGGGCCTTCTGGCACATTCCACTCGAGGAAATTGATTTATAGCCAGACATCTCGTATGAGGAGAGACCGGTGGCTATTTTAGATCGTAGTGAGCGCAAGTTACGATCCAAGGTTATTCCACTAGTTAGAGTACAGTGGGATCATCGCAACGTTGACGAGTCTACCTGTGAGCGAGAGGAGGATATGTGGGACAATATCAAGAGCTATTCACCACAGGTAAGACCTAATTTCGGGGATGAAATTCTTTTATAAGGTGGGGAGTATGTAACCCCCATATTTTTGTGCATTTAAAATTTAATTAATTTGGGAATTCTAAATTACTTATATGCCATAATTTTAATTGAATTAATTATGGTAATATTTATTTAAATATTAATCAGGGAGTGAATGCTTTATATTTAGGGAAATTTAAATACTAAGTGAATAGTAATAATTTATTTACGTCATTCCGAGTATTAGTGACGACGTATGTACTTATCTCAACCGGGAGTCGGTATAGACTAACTTGGGTGTGAGATAAGGATTTTTATAAATTAATTAGGATGCCAATTCTAAGTGTACAATTGAGTCTAAAAGGGCCGAGATAGTCGGAAAAGTGTACCTGGGGGTATTAAACTGGTCAGGAGACGTTTTTAGGCATAGTCGGGCCCATACAGGGGTATTTGGGTCACTTGGGCTTGGCCCATTATGCCAAAATCGAGATTTAGCCTAATTACCTAATTAAAAGAAAAAAGGGAACGACTGATGTAAAATTAGGAAACACTTAGTGGGAGAGGAAAACCTAAGAGACAGTTAAAAGAAAATTGGAGGACAAAGGAAAGAGCTAAAAGAGGGGATTTCATCGTCAAACTTGGAATTCACAACTTCGATTCATACCCTACGAAATCATAAGGCAAGTGGTTAACTTACTATAGAATTTAATTTGCATTTTGATTCATATTTATGTGATGTGAGAAACTCAAAATCCGTTTTGGGATTTAAAGGGTACAGACATGGGGTTTTTGTAAACCAATATTCTGATTTCTAAATTGTGTATAAATTCATGTATAATCTGAGATTAGGATATATATATGGTATAATTTGTAAACCCAGATGGATTGGAAAAAAATTTGAGATAAGAAATTGTTGTTTAAATGGTTAAATATTAAAACGGATTTTTCCCCAATTTATGAAAAATAGTATAGAACGTAAATTAAATGGTGTTTGTGGACTTTATGGGGGTCCCTTATGAGGTTTTTGGTATATATTGTTGATGGGAAGACTTGGGTTTTACGGTAAAAGAAGTTAGGGTTTGGAGCTTTTCGTCCATGGCTGAAATAGGAGGGACAAGAAGCTGATGACCTGTGCGATCGATCGATCGATGGTCGGAAATTTCTGGCAGTTCGACCAGTTTATATATATAAGGGGAATTTATTTTAAATTATTTTCCTATACCTTAGGTAATGAGAAATAAACATAAGGATACAATCTAATTAATTATGAGGGAAAATTAATTAGGATTTGGAGGAAATTTATGTGCGACACACCATGATTTAAATTTTGGGAATAATATTTCAAAATTATTAAATACGGATTTAGTGGGCAAGTCTGGGTATATTGATTGAGCGATACCAAGACGTTAATTTTAATTAAAGTGAGAGTTAAATAATTGGGAGTTAGAAGTTTAGACTCGGGTATTGTTTTATTTCGGGCCACAGGTGTAAGTCCGAATATATTGGTTGGAAAGACACCGAAAGTAATTTATTTAATTAAAGTGCGAATTAATTAATAATTGGAGTTGGGCCATAAACTCATAATAATCTGAATAGGCTTGTATTACGGACTTAGTACACGGTGTAGCCATGATAGTTTATATATATATATATAGTGCCAACCCGAATATAATTTTGATAAATTATATTTAAATCATGTTTATATTATGTGATATGAATAATGTGTTATTATTATATCTAATATTAAGTGCTTATGTTTAGTCTAATCTTACTTTCCTAAATCATGAAATGTCGAGTTATGTACGAACACAAGATTTGGTTATTTTCGATAGAAATGTTCCTATTTAAGACTAGTTTTGACCATTGTAACATTACAATTGACTTGAGGTGAAAACTAAATAGTTGTCGACATGTGAGTTAGGTTCGTAACACAACAAACGGTGCATCAAACGGATGCTCGAGGAAGAAGTTAGGTCAAAATTACGAGAAGGCGCAAATCTATCAATTCCCTTAAGTGGTAAATTGTCTTTTATTAAACCAAATGGTTTAATTTGATTGGTTGGCTTGGGAGGCAGCCTTGTCCGACCTTATACCCTTGAAATATCCTTATCCTTCAGCCAAAACCAGCCATGAAAGGGTTTTAAGCTTAGGGAAAGAGAAAGTAGAAGTTAGGGAAGAAAAGTGAGGAGAAAAAGTGTAGAAAAATTCGTAGAAATTACGTAAAAAGCCCTGAAGGTAATACTAATTGTAATTTTTGTTATTTATCTTATATTACTGATCTATATGATATAAATCATCATAAGTTTACGAAAGTTTCAGCCCTTTATATATATGTATGGTTACAGGCAAGCTTATGTTAAGTTGAGTGTAGAAACCCTTAAAATTGCTTTGTTTTGAAACCCCTTGTATTCAAATCTGCATATCTCTTTGTGTGACTACTGGAATTGAGAAATTACAATTGTACATGAAAGTAGACTCATATATGCATATAATATCTGAAAATTAGAATTTATCTCCATGTGGTTAGGCCGTAATAATGATTTCAAGTTGGTACATTGTTTCTGTTTTTATACTTCATTTCGGTATGCCCTTAGTTTAGTCAAGCTTTTGAGATATCAAATGAAGTCAAACAATTATGAAACTTTAATTATGTACGATTCAGTATGTGTAATGAAAATGGTTTGAAAATTATGGAAATTTATGATGGACAAAAATTATGAAAATTCTTGGAAGTTGAAAGAACAATAGAAGAGCTTGTAGGGCAGATTTCTTGTGTTGTAGAGAAATGGTCATAACTTGCCCTAGGAAGCTTGCAAAATTACACCGTCACTTGTACTGGATAGTATATTCATATATATTTTCATATTGATGAGTTTGGACCCCTGTATTTGTATAATTTAGGAATATAGGATGGTTAAGTAAGTAAGACCATAATTTCAGGGCATACTGAGTACCCCTTGAATGAATGTTTGTATTTCGTCCTTACAAAGGGTACTTTGAGTACATGTTTCATGTGTATATACATTGAGGAGTATAATTTCATGTTTAATTGACTTTGGTTATAAATTCCTCATAAGGTATTTCCTACGGTTGAATGTCCATAACTTTATCAACATGTATATCATTATTTTGCCTTTACCTATGTTTTATGGAATGTGACTTAATTGGAATTATATTTTTGATGTATAGCCATGGAAAGTTACATAATTATATTTGGATAATATTTATGATTGAGGTTCAGTACTGATTTAGTTGGATTGACAGGTGTAAGGTCTAATCAACCCAGTTCAGCTCCACTAGAAGAAAACGTGAATATATAGTTGTCAACCAAGGTGAGTGTACTCACTGGAAAGAGATATTTGTATCGTGGTATTGATATGATCATAATATAATGAATATGAAATTGTTCATTTCGGTTTACCGAAATGAGGGGTTACTCCTCGACCAGGAATGGGGGAGATTTGTCTATTAATGACAAGGGGTTACTCCTCGACCAGGAATGGGGGAGAATTGTCTATTTAGACAGGATATGTGAATCATGATTCGAAAAAGTTGGTCATTCTTTATGAATGAGCCGGATAAGTTAATTCATAATTATATGGACATGATATATTGCATGTAAAGTTTATGCAGTAGTTTAGTAGTGATGCATTCACTGGGCTATTTTTTCTCATGGTTCCTATGTTCACATTTTTCAGGTAATGAGATGTCACTGCCAAATCTAGGAGGTCGGGTTGGGTTATCCGGGAATGGGAGAAACCATGACTTTGTGTAAATGTAAATGATGTAATTAAGTTAACTTATCCTTCAAGAAAGTTTTTATGGACATGATTACCCTAATGTTGTAAAAAGGTTTTCAGTTATATGGTTTTACAATGATGACTCTGAAATCAAAACTCGTGATTATGGTTTGGTTAGATTAATTATGGTTTGACTCACTTTGACTTTCAAACTTAATAATAAGTAACTGGGTTGGGGTGTGTCAGATTTTGGTTTCAGAGCCTAGGTTTTAGAGGTTCTGGAGTGAGAAGAGTCTAGATTTAGCAGTGAATGTTAAAAGTATATTTTGTTTGATACTAACGATTATGGTAGGAAAAATATGTATATATGCATGTTGTTATATCTTTGATTCATTTCAGATATAAGAGAATGGAACAAGGGAATGTTAATGAGAGAATAGAAGATGAGGCTTCAAATATGGCAGCGGAAGCAGAGGTTGAACAACCTGTTCATGGAAATATAGAACCTGACCCAGAACAATTGACACAAATGCAAAAAATGGCACGTGCTATGACTCTAATGGCATAGCAACAAGCTAGATTTATGGCTCATGTGGAAGAACAATAGACCAGGCAACTAGAGGCACAAGCCTTGTCTAGGGATGAGGAGGTGATACACCGGGAAGAAAGAAGTACTTCACATGAGAAATTTATTAAGATGAACCCACCCTCATTTGAAGGAGCAGTTGATCCAGCAGAGGCAGAAGTATGGGTTAAAGAGATTGAACTTATTTTTGGGGTAATGAGAATGCCTGACAATCAACGAGTGACCTTGGCGACGTATATGCTAAGAGGAGAAGCTAAGTACTGGTGGGATGCCACAAAACATTTGTTGATTACTCCAAGAGGTGGGAATGTGATCTCATGGATGCTTGGGTTAAAGCCTTGTATGATAAGTATTTCCCCCCAATGTGTCAAAAACAAAAGGAGAAAGAATATTTCCTGTTGAATCGGGGGAGTATGACAGTTAGAGAATACGAAGCTAAACTGACAGCCTTATCTCGGTTTGCATCGAGGTTTATACGGAATGAGGAAAACATGTGTAGCCAATTTCTTGACGGGCTTGAGTTAGTCATTAAATCTAGATTATCGGCTTAGAGACTTTTAAATATTCCTCCTTGGTGAATAAAGCCATGCTAGTAGAAAGGGACGTGAATGAAGCTAGAGGGTATCGAGAGCGAGGTGTAAAGAGAAGCAGATTTGATCCAAATTATCAAAAGAGTAGTGGTTCAGAATATTCGAGGTTTGGAGGGCAGAAATTCCAACAGGGTAGAGGTGGAAGTAGTTTGAAAGAGGTGAAGTTAGTGGTGGAAGAGGTTCAGGAGTTTCAGCACAAGGAGATCCAAATGTTTGTTTATTTTGGTGGGGCATCAGGTCATATAAAGAGAAATTGCCCAAAGTTACTGAATATATAATGTTTTAACTTCCACCAGAAGGGTCATTTGAGAAAGAATTGTCCTATGTTAGCGAGAACAGTTTCAGTCAGTAGTGTGGGGCCTCATAAAGGATCTTCTCCAGGGAGTGCCACCAGGGGGAGAGGTACAAAACAAGCAACTGGATCGAAGGCAGGAGGAAGAGTGTTTGCGATGACGCTACAAGATGCCCATGCTACACCTGAAGTGGTTACAGGTAAACTCTCTATTACGAACAAAGATTTATATGCACTCATTGATCCGGGATCTACGCATTCATTTGTGGCATTAGATATTGTTTTATATTTGGGTAGACCATGTTCATTCCTCAATTGTGCCTTATATATTTCTACCCCAATGGAAAGTGTAATTCTAGTTGAGCACGTTTATAAAGATTGTGTCTTACGAATGGGTGAGAGAGATTTCTATGTTGACTTGATACCGTTGGCCATTCGGGATTTTGATATTATACTGGGGATGGATTGGTTATCATCGTATCATGCTTCCATTGATTGTTTTCGAAAGGAAGTTACATTTCATCTGCCAGGTGAACCTGAGTTTCAGTTTACATGAGAAAGGAATGTTGTCCCTAATTGTCTTATCTCAGCCATTAAGAGTAGAAAGTTATTGATTAAAGGTTGTACAGGGTATTTAGCTTATCTTTTTGATGTTAGTAAGGAAACACTTAAAGTTGAAGATATAGCAGCGGTTAGAGAATTTTCTGATGTCTTCCCACAGGAATTGCCAGGATTGCCACCCGATAGGGAAGTAGAGTTTTCTATAGAATTAATACCAGGTACTGGTCCAATTTCTCTTGCTCCATATAGAATGGCACTAGCAGAGTTGAAAGAATTAAAAGTGCAATTACAAGATCTGATAAGTAGAGGTTTCATTCGGCCTAGTGTTTCACCATGGGGAGCACCCGTGTTATTTGTGAAAAAGAAAGATGGAACAATGAGATTATGTATTGATTACCGGCAATTGAATAAGGTGACCATTAGAAACAAGTACCCTCTACCTCGTATCGATGACTTGTTTGACCAATTACAGGGGACCACTATATTTTCGAAGATTGATTTGAGATCGAGTTACCACCAACTGAAAGTGAGGGATAGTGATGCTTCCAAAACAGCTTTTCGGACTCAATATGGGCACTATGAGTTTTTGGAGATGCCATTTGGATTAACTAATGCTCCAGCGGTTTCTATGGATTTGATGAATCGGGTATTCCACCCTTTCATTGATTCATTTGTGATTGTATTCATAGACGATGTGTTGATTTACTCGCATAGCATGGAGGAACATGAGAAGCATTTGAGACTTGTATTGCAGATTTTGAGAGAGAAGAAATTGTTTGCTAAATTCAACAAGGGTGAGTTTTGGTTGAATGAAATTGTGTTTTTAGGGCACGTGGTCTTGGGAAATGGGATTCATGTTGATCTAAAGAAAGTGGAAGCAATTGTTGAATGGGAAAGTCCTAAGAATGTGATAGAAATTAGGAGTTTCCTAGGATTGGCAGGTTACTATCGCAGATTCATTAAGGGATTTTCAGCAATAGCATTACCACTGACAAAGTTGACTCGTAAAGAAGTGAAGTTTGTATGGGATGAAGAATGTGAGAGGAGTTTTCAAGAATTAAAAAATCGGTTGGTTTCAGCCCCTATACTTACTATTCCATGTGGGAATGAGTCTTTTGTGATCTATACAGACGCTTCATTTCAGGGGTTAGGATGTGTTCTTATGCAGAATGGGAAGGTAATAGCATATGCTTCCAGACAATTAAAGACGCATGAACGAAATTACCCTACACATGACTTAGAACTAGCGGCCATTATTTTTGCTTTAAAGTTGTGGAGACATTACTTGTATGGAGAAACTTGTGAGATATTTACGGATCATCAAAGTTTGAAATACTTGTTCACACAGAAAGAACTAAATTTGAGACAGAGGTGTTGGATAAAGCTGATTAAAGACTATGACTGTACTATTCATCATCATCCTGGGAAGGCCAATGTAGCAGCAGATGTTTTGAGTCGAAAATCATCAGGGATTCTTGGTTGCATACAGTGTGTCTGTGTTGGAAATATTCTTGACTTTGCATTGATGGGGATTGAATTGAAGTTTTTAAAAAGTGGAGGATTATTAGCACATGTCACAGTGAGACCTTTATTGGCCGAACGCATACGAAATTTGCAGACCAGTGATCCATTCCTTGAGAAGAAGAAACAAGAAGTTCGGGATGGTAGAGAGAGTGACTTTGAAATTAAGAATGATGAATCACTGTGTTATAAAAATAAGATTTGTGTACCTAATGATCCACCTTTAAAGAAAGATATATTAGAAGAGGCACATAGTTCTATTTACTCTATGCATCCGGGAGGTACCAAAATGTACAGAGATTTGAAAGAATATAGTACTGGTGGAACAATATGAAACGTGAGATTGCAGAGTTCGTAGTTAAATGTTTAGTATGACAACAAGTGAAAGCAGAGCATCAGAAGCCGGCAGGATTATTGCAGTCTTTGCCTATTTCGGAATGGAAGTGGGAGCATATAACGATGTACTTTGTTACATGATTACCCCCGTCACCAAAGGGGCATGATTCTATTTGGGTGATTGTAGACCGACTGACGAAGTCAGCTCATTTTCTCCCAGTTAAGACCACCTACACTGTTGACAAGTATGCACGTATGTACGTTGATGAGATTATCCATTTGCATGGGGCACCAGTGTCAATAGTATCATATAGAGATCCAACGTTCACTTCTAAGTTTTGGCCTCGTCTCCAGAATACCATGGGCACAAGTTTGAAGTTCTGCACTGCGTTTCATCCACAAACTGATGGGCAATCAGAAAGGACGATTCAAATAATAGAAGACATGTTACGAGCCTGTGTATTTGACTTCAAAGGTAGTTGGGATGATCATTTTCCATTGATGGAATTTTCATATAATAATAGTTATCAGTCGACTATTGGTATGGCTCCTTATGAAGCTTTATATGGGAGGAGATGTAGGACGCCTTTGTGTTGGGATGAAGTAGGTGAAAGAAAAATTTTGGGTCCGGAATTGATAGATATGACAACTAAAAAGATCAAAATGATTCGGGAACGGATAAAGATAGCGTAAAGCAGGCAGAAATTTTATGCAGATAAGAGGAAGCATCCATTGGAATTTCGGAAGGGAGATTTTGTATTCCTGCGTATTTCACCGTGGAAAGGCGTTATGAGATTTGGCAAAAAGGGGAAACTAAGTCCAAGATACATTGGACCATATGAAGTGTTGGAAAGAATTGGGCCCCTGGCTTATAGATTAGCATTACCTCAAGAATTATCCCGTTTACATGTTGTGTTTCATGTATCGATGCTTCGTAAGTATTTGGCGGATCCATCTCATCAGTTGAAAACTCAACCAATTGAACTGAAGGAAGACTTGTCGTACATCGAGGAACCATTGGAAATTATTGATCGTAAGGAGGAGGTATTGAGGAATAAAGTTATTCACTTAGTTAAAGTTATGTGGATGAGACATGGAGTTAAAGAAGCAACTTGGGAAACGGAGGATAGCATGAGGAAAGAATATCCCCATTTGTTTGGTAAGTGACCTTTATATTAAATTTCGGGGACGAAATTTTCTAAGGGGGGAAGTTGTGACAACCCGAATATAATTTTGATAAATTATATTTAAATCATGTTTATATAATGTGATATTAATAATGTGTTATTATTATATCTAATATTAAGTGCTTATGTTTAGTCTAATCCTACTTTCATAAATCATGAAATGTCGAGTTATGTACGAACACAAGATTTGGTTATTTTTGATAGAAATGTTCCTGTTTAAGACTAGTTTTGACCATTGTAACATTACAATTGACTTGAGGTGAAAACTAAATAGTTGTCTACATGTGAGCTAGGGTCGTAACACAACAAACGGTGCATCAAACGGATGCTCGAGGAAGAAGTTAGGTCAAAATTACGAGAAGGGGTAAATCTATCAATTCCCTTAAGTGGTAAATTGTCTTTTATTAAACCAAATGGTTTAATTTGATTGGTTGGATTGGGAGGAAGCCTTGGCCGACCTTATACCCTTGAAATATCCTTATCCTTCAGCCAAAACCATCCATGAAAGGGTTTTAAGGTTAGGTAAAGAGAAAGTAGAAGTTAAGGAAGAAAAGTGAGGAGAAAAAGTGTAGAAAAATCCGTAGAAATTACGTAAAAAGCCCTGAAGGTAATCCTAATTGTAATTCTTGTTATTTATATTATATTACTGATTTATATGATATAAATAATCATAATTTTACCAAAGTTTCAGCCCTTTATATATATGTATGGTTAGATGCAAGCTTATGTTAAGTTGAGTGTAGAAACCCTTAAAATTGCTTTGTGTTGAAACCCCTTGTATTCAAATCTGCATATCTCTTTGTGTGATAAATGGAATTGATAAATTACAATTGTACATGAATGTAGACTCATATATTCATATAATATCTGAAAATTAGAATTTATATCCTTGTGGTTAGGCCGTAATGATGATTTCAAGTTGGTACATAGTTTCTGTTTTTATACTTCATTTCGGTATGCCCTGAGTTTAGTCAAGCTTTTGAGATAGCAAATGAAGTCAAACAATTATGAAACTTTAATTATGTACGATTAAGTATGTGTAATGAAAATGGGTTGAAAATCATTGAAATTTATGCTGTAGAAAAATTATGAAAATTCTTGGAAGTTGAAAGAACAATAGAGGAGCTTGTAGGGCAGATTTCTTGTGTTGTAGAGAAATGGTCATAACTTGCCCTAGGAAGCTTGAAAAATTACACCGTCACTTGTACTGGATAGTATATTCATATATGTTTTCATATTGATGAGTTTGGACCCCTGTATTTGTACAATTTAGTAATATAGGATGGTTAAGTATGTAAGACCATAATTTCAGGGCATACTGAGTACCCCTTGAATGAATGTTTGTATTTCGTCCTTACAAAGGTTACTTTGAGTACATGTTTCATGTGTATATACATTGAGGAGTATAATTTCATGTTTACTTGAATTTGGTTATAAATTCCTCATAAGGTATTTCCTACAGTTGAATGTCCGTAACTTTATCAACATGTATATCATTGTTTTGCCTTTACCTATGTTTTATGGAATGTGACTTAATTGGAATTATATTGTTGATGTATAGTCATGGAAAGTTACATAATTATATTTGGATAATATTTATGATTGAGGTTCAGTACTGATTTAGTTGGATTGACAGGTGTAAGGTCTAATCAACCCAGTTCAGCTCCACTAGAAGAAAACGTGAATACATAGTTGTCAACGAAGGTGAGTGTACTCACTGGAAATAGATATTTGTATCGTGGTATTGATATGATGATAATATAATGAATATGAAATTGTTCATTTCGGTTTACCGAAATGAGGGGTTACTCCTCGACCAGGAATGGGGGAGATTTGTCTATTAATGACAAGGGGTTACTCCTCGACCAGGAATAGGGGAGAATTATCTATTTAGACAGGATATGTGAATCATGATTCGAAAAAGTTGGTCATTCATTATGAATGAGCCGGATAAGTTAATTCATAATTATATGGGCATGATATATTGCATGTAATATTTATGCAGTAGTTTAGTAGTGATGCATTCACTGGGCTATTTTTGCTCATGGTTCCTATGTTCACATTTTTCAGGTAATGAGATGTCACTGCCAAATCTAGGAGGTCGGGTTGGGTTAGCCAGGAATGGGAGAAACCATGATTTTGTGTAAATGTAAATGATGTAATTAAGTTAAATTATCCTTCAAGAAAGTTTTTATGGACATGATTACCCTAATGTTGTAGAAAGGTTTTCAGTTATATGGATTTACAATGATGACTCTGAAATCAAAATTCGTGATTATGGTTTGGTTAGATTAATTATGGTTTGACTCACTTTGACTTTCAAACTTAATAATAAGTAACTGGGTTGGGGTGTGTCATATATGGTGTGTGCATTAATATCAGTCCCTAGATATTATTATTACATATACTCTAGTGCTATAGGGGGGTTACGCGTAGTGGATGAATCCCCTAGCTTGAGGAGTAGGGTGAGTATATTCCCAGGTCATAGCGTTCGTTATATGGGTGAGGGGCATCTCACTTTCAGGGAAGGAATATGACTGCCTCCAATTTTTACGTATTATCCAAGTTAGTGAGTAATTATGACTTGGGGTAACTAGGTTATGTGAATATGCCTAGTGGGATATCACTTTAGAGAATTTACATCCGGTGAGTTACTACTCAGGTGGATATTTAATATTAATTACTATTCCATCATGTTTATGAATGTTGCAATATAACTATACTTATATAATGAAGTAAATAATTATATGGGTAAATTAATATAAGCCGTGAATTGTATTATACATATAATGGGTGTGAAAGTTATATGATTTTAAAAAGGGAAATGATTAATTAAGTTAATGTTAATAATAACTTAGAAATCATAATTTTGGCACACTCGGTTAGAGTGGGGTGGTTTCAAGGGGTTATATTAGTTATATAGTCAAGGGATAAATAATTTGGTAAATTAATTACGGCGTTAGTAGTGCACATTAGACAAGGGGAGAGGATGATCTCAAGAGAGTGCGACACTAATTAAAATATGAAGAGCATGCATATATATTTATTACTACAAGTTAATCATTTGCTAAATATTTTCCAAATGTTTTGGGTACTAAACTTTGTTATAAAAACTTTAAAAAAAGCCTTTTAGGCGTCCAGCCATAGGGACGACAGGCTTGACTCATTCCAGGGATCTGTTGTTTAGCATGTGTGGATGTTGAGGGGGTTTGATAGGCGCCTCGTTCTTTTCATTCTTACTGTAGAGACTCCCTATCAGTTATTCGAGCATGTTGCTAACAGTTTTGTTTTAGTACATATGTTGGACCTATTGAGATTTATTACTTGTCTTTACTTTTGTTGGATTTTGAACCGATGGTTTATTCGATCAGTTAATTAATTGTGAATGGTTGATTTCAGTTAATGGTAATTGTTTATATTATTCGGTTTCTGCACGAGTCTTTAATTGTAGTTAATGAAATATAAAACATGGCACCAATCTAATTTTCTCACTTAGGTGGTTAGTAATTAAAAAGACGACAGTGATGCTAAGAATGAACCAACTGAGAAACCGGTTCTAATTTAATTTAGTACTGATCACCCGGGGTTAATTAGGCGGGGTGTCACAAATAAGATGCAAAGTCTTTATCATGCTAAGATTTTTGCTTAAAAAGTAAAGATATCACATCATTTACTTCTATTAAGGAGGTAAATTTCATGTAAGATTTTACTTATTTGTTGTGTTCAGAATTTGAATGGGTTATATAATGAGCAATCTTTAAACTAAAAAAAAAGTTTATACATTATAGATGATATAACAAGCTAACTGAATATATGATGTTTGGGATTAATCCCATTCTCTCTTTCACTCCAAGTCCAATGAACTACTCAAAGCCCAACTATTTAGCAGGAAAACAAATCAATATGTGTATGTTTGTTGTCTTTTTATACACGTTGTACACAATTTGCGATTGTATAAATCTATATATTTAATATAAAATTTTCTTTTTGTTCTTTTAGGGGTTTAATCTTTCTGCAGTTGGATTGGATATGTGAATCAATTGGAGTGTAATGTGGATTAGTATACATGTTGAGCATATGCACTCTGTTTTTAGTTCCCTGGAACAATACTATTATAGTTAGATGAGATTTTTTTGTTCACTTGGTTCACAAATCCCTTTCACCGTATCAAATATTGAGATGATTGTGTTACATACATTAATTAGGATACATTTTTGTTTGCTTTATTAAACTTTCATCTAATAGTGATTACTATTTAACTATATATGTCATATGAACTAAGTGAGGTATTTCCTAACAATATTGTCATATACATAAAAAAATTACTAATGGGGAGTTGTACATGTAAAAATCATTGTCTGTGAGTTTGTGTGATAATTTTGAAATATAAGTGTGCGCGAAAAAATGGCTAAGAAATGGGAAATGTCCTTTACATGAAAGGCCATCACTGGAAAGAGACTAAAAGATTGAGAGGCAATAAAAAATAGAAAAATTACTTAGTCCAAAAAATTTTGTATCGATGCTTCAAAATATTAGCGTAAGGACACAAATTTCCAATTGAGTCCTTTGTAGTTTTGCCTCAATTCCGGTCAAAAACATTTGAGTCATAGGATAGAGTTCATGTTGATCAATTCAAGCTTATGACGTGTTTGTTGAAGACATAGAGGACAAGAGTATAAAGCTTCATCACATTGCCGAGTTTGTTTGTGCCTCGTTTCTACGTCATCAACATGGTTCCGTTTTCTCCTATGGTGTGAATGCATTTTGATTATATATATAAGAGCTTGGAACATTGTATATGAACATTTATTTAAACCTTTATTCATTTTCCGAAAGATTTTTATTAAAACTTTAAAATAAAGAACATAAAGTTTCTGGGCAAAAATCAAAATTTCACAACTTTCTGGAAGTTCGTTCGAAGTGTCGTTCAAACGATTATGTCGTTCGAACAGTAATGTCGTTCGAACGAGTTTGCCAACGAGTTCCCATATAGGCCACTTGAATGTCGTTCGAAGTATTGTTCAAACGAGAGTGATTATTCGAACGAGATATCCAACGAGGTTTCTAACAGGTTCACACTGGAACTTCGTTAGAAGCTCGTTCGAATGAGACTCCATTCGAACAAAAAATTTCATTCGAACGACATTTGGCGGGAACAGGTATTTGGAAGTTTTGAGAAGTTTTTCTCACTTTTTCCACTACTTTACCCCACTAACTTTTGATAGATTATCTATGTGCGGGAACCAACATTGAAAAACTAACTTTTCATATCCTACAACCTCTAAGAGCGTGTTTGAGAGAGAAATTAAAAGGAGAAAAAGTTCAATGTTTAAAGTGTTTTTGTTTTCAAGAAAAATCCTTAAACACTTGTGTTACACCCAATTGTTGTTTGTTTATCCAAGATTCCATATATATATATATATACATTTCTTGGAGTTTGGCACTGGTTTTTCATCTCTACCGTTTTGAAGAGATGTTTGGGTTTACTTCTAAATCCCACAAAGAAGAAGAAGTTTGCGTTGATTTACGCACTTGGATAAAGGCTCCTAGTTTGGGTAACGGTGACAATATAAAGTCCGATCGGTGGATTCCGAGACCGCGGTGGTGCTCCATGGTTATTCGCTTGGTGGAGGTGTCAATAATAAGAAGCGTCTGGTCTTGAGAGGGATCGAGCTGAGTGTTATACGTCTTTCTGTCTTGTATTTGTAAAACCATACTTAGTGGATTTGAGGCTAGGGTCGTCCGAGGTTTTTTTCCCGTTGTGGGTTTTTCCTCGTAAATCGCGACGTAGTGATTCATTGTTTATTTTATCTTGTTATATCACCTAGAATGCATGCTTAGGTAAAAAAGATAAAAATATGGTTTAATCACTACTTAATTTAATTTGGTGCTAATTAAATATTGGGTAATGTTTATGTAGTTAATTCAAGTCGTCAATTTAATGTGTTAAAATTTGGTTTGGTCTAATTTGATTAAATGAAAAATATGACTTAGGAAATTTATAGGACTTGGGTTAATTAACTTGGTTTAAGAGAAATTTAAATTGTGTGTGTATTCCATCATATTTCACTCGGTTTAATTTTAATTCAAAAAGAAATTAAAATTAATTAATTTGGTGTTTTTGTGACCCATATACGCTTTCGCATCTCAAAAGGAAATTATTAATTTTGTGTAGTATAAAAAGGATTTTGATTTAAAAATTGGGGGCCTCACGTTCCAACAATTAGACATTTTCAAGAGAAAGAGAGAGAGAAAATTATATCTATTTTTGAGTTTTTTGAGCTGAATATCGATGGGTGTGCATAATGAGTCCTTTTTCAGCTTAATTATTTTAAAGATATTGAATAGAGAATCATAAAAAATTCTAGTCAACTATGCATTGTGTTTGTTTGTGCTCTTGAGTACCTGATTTGAGATGTGAGGCTAAATCGAATGTTGATATATTATAATGATCAAATAGATCTACTTAAATATTTTTTAGTGATTGGGTCATTTTCTCTTGTATATAGTTCATGTCCCTTCATTTCATATAACAATATTTTGACACGTTGATACTATGAGAGTGTGTAAAGTTTTTGTGTTTGTGTCTTTGGTGGTCATTTATGCCTATATATAGTATGTTTTGGGATTCAAGTCTTTGCGTTTTCATTTAATCCATGTTTGCCGTATGCTTAATATTTGATTTATATTGGCATCTATTATGATCATCTAGTTATCTTATACTTAAATTCTTGGGTCATAGTTAATGTCGCATATTCGTAGTTTGGATTATTCGTGATTGTGTTGCTGAACTGTTTGTCGTTGAATGACTTGGTTCACACCATTGAGTGACATATTTATTTTTCCCTATGACTACTCGTGCTTAATTTATGTGAGGATTTGGTTTTATTTTGGAAAATATTTTACTATTATGCACATTATTCTTTATCTATTCATGTCCAAAATGGAAGAGAAATGGTACCTAACTCTTTTCGTGGGGTGGGGGGAGGGGGGGGGGGGGGGATCTTTATCTTGGGGGACACGTCCTTTCTTAGGTAGAGATGTTTAGACAAAGGGAAACGTTTTTCATATGTGTTTTATATATTGTTATAATCTACGTACATTTGGAGGTGTTCTTAAGTGCGCATGTTAGTTTAAAACCCAGTATTTTTTAGTATTTATAATTTAATTGATTCGAGTATTTTTAAATTACACGTGTGCTATAATTTATATGAATTAATTATCACGTGTTTACTAAAATATTAATCAGTAAAGATAATGATTAGTATTTGTGGAATATAATTACTGATTTACCCAAGTATAACCTCAACCCTAGCCGGTTCTAATGCGAAGGCCGACCCCTGGAAATTATCATACAGGGAATATTGCGACTCGACCTGAGGACTCAACATGATATGACTCGTCTTAATCCATAATGTACACTGGAATCATCCGGGACCTCAACTATCTTTCATGTCCCCTTGGTCTCGTCTATGACAAGGAGGACGAGGCTCCTATAAAGATTCAACTCAGCACTAACAACCACTCCATTAGAGGACTGAATCGACATCTCGGCCTTGTCTTCGACCAACTTGGCCGATAGTTGAAACTTGGCAAAACGAGTGGGATTAGGCATGTATGGAAGTATTCTCATGGGTTAGGGCTCATTTATACACGTGGATAAACCATTATAACAAGATCTCACCCTCAAGTGAGGGAATATTACATCATCATGATCTACTTATGCCAGGGACAGGTGTTCACACCCTTCTGGAGTCTTCATCATTCACATGCTTTATACCTACCATGGGTACAATGCACACCCCTAACACTATATAAATCCATCTTCTTCCCTATAAGAGGAGATCCAGAAATTAAAAATCCTACCTAAACTCTATTGCATTCACACTATAAAGAGAAAGCTTGAGAGTTGTTTATTTCAGGCCATTAAAGCTTCATTTATAGTGAAAACCCATGCTCATTTGCATAGTGGAGAAGGATGATATAGCCGAACAACTTGAATTTTATTGTCTTTCCTCTTCTCCTCAACCCTTTCTCATATTTGCTTTATTATGTTGTTATATACAACTCCATCATTGTGTGTGATTGAGCCTGAGCCGCAGATACAAATTTAAATGGTGACTTTATAGCATCATCATTTTGGTTTCATAAGTGGTAACGAAGGTTCTTCATATTCATTTTCATCTTGTTTATAACTTGATTCTCTAGTGGTGATCCAGTTCCACGCGTAGTTGGATCTGTAGCACCATTGAAAGAGATATTATTGGGGTTTTCAAGATTTTTTCTAGCTCATTTAACTCATTCAGGTCACCCATTTGTTTTGTTCATTCACCGACACTAGCCCCAGCTCCATCCAGGCGCCTCCTCAGTTAGAAATGGGTAAGGTTATGGTGGCATTGCATTCGCTGGTGGCTAGCCAACAGAAAATGCGAGAACAGCTTGATGTGTTTAGTCAAACTATGATGGCGAAAATAACTGGCATTGCAACGGAGATGATAACTCTGGCCGCCAGGGAGGTGGCTCCTATAACATGGATCCACCCCCTTTCCCTACATAAAGAAGTTCCAAAACAACACAGACTTAGAGACATGACCGACCCTACGTGATTATGCTTAGGAAGGCAAGTCTAAGAAAACCCAGATGACCAATACTGTGATGAGGAAGAATATTAGGAGCCTTATGTGATTTTTGGAAATACTATGTGCCCACTCCTAGTTAACAAAGGAAATAGTGGTCGGCCGAGCTGAGATGGAAAATGTTGAGATTCATCACTTAATAGATCGAGTAGAGTGTCGATTTTTTATCGACTCGGCCCAATTAACGACCTACGAGATTGACTATCGAGATCACGTAGTTTTACAGCCTCTTAGGGAAATGGAGGATGTGCTGACTATCGACCTCGATGTGGCCTAGAGGAGGAGAAAAGATAAGTCAATAGCCGTCGAAGGATAGTTGGCAGACATCCTTTGCAATGCCCAACCTATAGAGAAGGAGCTTGGGATAACGCTCTGACAGTCGAGGGAGATAATACGAGAGCGGCTGAGAAACCATGAAATAATTCCATTTAAAGGCCGGAGGACAAAATCGATGATCTCCTGAAAATCCAAGACCCCATGCAAAGGGGGTATATGGAAAGGTCTTCACTCGTATTAAGAATAGTGAGCAATCCAGCTATGTCCAAGTTCAAGCCATCGACTGTCACATCGATGTATGATGGGAGAACACACCACGTCTATTGATCAAGTGCGAAAAGTAGCGTCTGTAAAGACGCTAATCGTTGTTTTCGTTTCACCTACTCAATACAAACAAACCTAAATTACTACTACACTTGCGCGGAAAGCACATCGGGAAGTCGGGTATCGAAATCCACAGGGGCGAGATGCTATAATTTTTATGATTTAATAATCCTAAATAAAAGTGTAAAAGGTGTATTACAAACTAAAAAGGAAACAGATGCATAAAAGGGAAATGATTAACTAGGCAAGGGAAAAATGAATCTAGATTAATAAATCGCTAAAACTATAGGTTGCGTCGAATATCCCTCACCCGATTTAATTTGTATAAAATGGATACATGGGTCGACGAGTTATTACAAAAGAATCTCGTTTCGACAGTTAGTTAAATCAAGGGTTGCCACTCCCCTAAATCCTCATAAAAGACTAATAAGATTTTGGCGTCAATAAATATCCAGGAAATTACGCGCGAAAGGTCGTAAGCACGGGACATACATGATATGCCCCGTAAAATCTTCTAGGCATAATAAGTAGGACAACGCACCCGAAATACACCCGTAAACACTATCACCAAGCAAAGCAACGCGTCACCCCGAGTGAGTTCTATTCAAACACAACCCAATTTAAATTACCTAGAAAGCATTGTAAAAACGTGATAAATGGAAAGTGATAAAGAAACGTGATAAATCTACCTAGAAAGCAATAAATAAAATCATGTAAACCTATTTAACAAAGCATGTAAACTAACTAGAAAGTTAGGAAATACAACTTAAATTAATTGGTAGGGAAGATGAATAGTGAACACTTACAACCCAAATGGGTGTCAAACCAAGAGAGGAACAAGAATGAGCTCTCAAAATCCAAACCCTAACCTAAAATATCTACCTTATAATAATATCTAACTATATCTGAATATGAAACAAAATTAATTTATATAGTAAGTTACAAAAGAAATAAAGGAAAAAGAAAAGTAAAAGGAAGAAGAGAAAAATATCTGGCATCACCGATCGACCGGTCGTAGGGGCGCAGTCGACCGGTCCATAAGGCAAAAGCCTACTATCTCCTTCCCACGGTAAAAACACAAACTGCAGTCGACTGGCCCCCTGGGAGCGGTCGACCGGTACTTTGTTTTCTGGCCTACTTTGGTCATCACAAGTAAGAAAAGGTTGATTACGGAAATGTCTATAATTTCACCGTCCGGACTCGAAATCATGCACCGTTTGTGGCCACGCGAAGCTTGCTCAATGAACCATGCATCCGTAGAAATTACATGATACGAAGATGAAATGTGAATTGACTAAAATGCCCTTAAAGTAGCATCCGATGATGAAAGTTCTTCGAAATACAATGAATCCTCACTTTTAGCAATCCAATACCTACAAAAGCACAATTAACCCCTGCAAAAAATGTATCTATCCAAATCCAAGGTTTTCTGGTTAATGAGCATAAATATAGGCATTAGGACCATAAAGTTTTAGAATGCATAAAGATAACGGGAGGAAATATGCAATATTTGATACGAATCACACCCCCTAACTTAAACATTGCTAGTCCCTAGTAATGAAACAAACAAAACCAGACCACAGAAGGCGGTACAAGACGTATATATGCATCGAAATGTAAATGCCACTTTCGTAGGGAGCACGAATGCATTTAGTATATGCAATAACCCGTTGAACCCCCAGATTACCCTGGTGGACGAGTGTCATCTCGTGAGGTTTTCAGGGTTGATACCCACAAACATCGCATGGTTTCCTCAAAATAAGCCGAAACTAACATGCGACAAGCCCAACAATAGCGAAAAGTATTTCGTACGCATTATTAGCAAAGTGAATGAATTCAAACAAAAGTCCAAATCATTATCATTATAGAATGCACCTCATAGAATTGAAACCTTAAAAAGTGGGAGGGGAGCAAGCACATGCAAAGTGTGATTTGGCGAAAAACTTATATAAACAGGATAAATGTTAAGGCAAGCCTACATGCAATCCTCACGGGCATTACACTGATCAAGAGAATTCACTCGAAACAGGGAGGTAACACAGTGAAAATGCGAGCTAAAGAGTAAATGTAAATGGAAACTAGGCCGCACACATGTCACAAATGAAGAACGCTATATACAAAATGAAAAACTGTAATGTCAATGAAAGATACCGCACATTAAAGGAGGCAAAATGTATTTTCACAGATTATCAAAACTATTATGACCTTTGGATTACATGCACCTAAGATCACATAGGACTTTAATAGAGTTGTAATGTAGGTTAGGATAGGGTATGAAATGCAGGATATATATATATATATATATATATATATATATATATATATATATATATATATATATATATATACAGATTCAAAGTGTTCGGGATGAAAACTCGGGATAATGGGAAAATGCGGGCAATATAAAAATTGGAAAAAAAGTTTCAAAACGGCATTAGATATATCATCGGGGAGAGTAATCAAAGCTTATTGAACACTATACACAACATTTGCAACTTGCTCTTTCTTTTTCTTTTCTTTGTTTTATTTTGTTTTCTTTTCCTTTTTGCTTTCTCTTTTTTTTCTCACTTTTTCACTACTTTATTTTCTTTACTTTTCAAACTCTCTTATACCTAAATTGTAACCGACATCATAACAACAACATTCAATCCCATGTAACAATCCAAACAAAGGTATGGAAAGTGTATGTATGGGCTAGAACTCCAATTTAGAGTTGGTTATGGGAATGGGGTATGAAACAAAAGGCTATATTTAGGCTCAAAGGGGTTATTGAGGGTAAATATATAAGGGCGAGGTCAAGGATAATATGGGTGATATAACAAAGATGGCCTATGATCATTTCCTAAAGTTTACATAATTATTGAGTCAAAAAAATATATGAAAATCATGATCAGGTAACACATTTTAATTATGAACTCAATTAATGAACGATCAAATGAAAGAATAGTGAGATTACCAACGAATTCAACGTTTTCAATGAGAAAAGAATAGTGTATACACTAACAAACGACGAAAGGTACAAAGCTTACTCAGTGTAAGTATATACAATACAACAAAAGATTACCGAGTTATAAAAATCTTAAACCAAATCAATAGAACAAGGAAAAGTGCATGTGCTCATGGGATTAAAGTTTAATTCATGAAGTTATTCATAATATCAATAATCGAGACTAAAGTCTAATAACTTCTAAAATTGAGAACATGCATCGTTGGGTTGTCTATTGGATCGGGCAATTATTAAAATTTATCATCGGAAACAAAGTCAAAAAGCCCAAAAAAGGAGAAAAAAGAGAAAATATTTTTGAAATTTTTAATTTTTCTAAGAAAAGCATACTATGTAATTAACATGTGAGCAAAACATGGACTAAATAAAGAAATGGATAGAATATCCCACACCCCCTAACTTAAAACTTGACATTGTCCTCAATGTGAATTAAGAACCAAGTTAAGAGAGGAAAAGAGCGATATTACCCAAAATTGGAGCGATTTCCATAAGAACAAGTCCAAAGAATCTAAAAAACAAGTTAGTACCGAGCATAAAAAAAAGAAATAATAAAGAGTTAACTAATTACACTAGAGTAGATAAAAAAGGAAAGGAAAAAAATAAAAATAAAAATGAAAAGCTAACTATATACAACCTACTATTTAAGCTTCACACAAACTGTGCACTAGAAGTCTAGATAGCTGAGGGTCCACCATAAGAACAATTTGACTTTGGAGGATAACCGGTGTACCCACACATACAAGCATGCCCATCAAAAAATATGAATTTCGTTTTAACAACGGAAGGCATGTGTAAGGCGTAAGAAATGAACCATCACCAATTAAAAGTTTTGGAGGGACGATGGGGGGTTTGGATATAACGGGTGACAAAAAAATGTGGGGAACGAGAAAATCCGAATATCCTCCTAATGATTTTGAAATTGGAATGGGAGGCTGCGCACACATAGGAACATATGCGATTGTGGAGGACGACTCGAGCAAGTAATCCTCATCGATGAAAAGGTTTAAAGCATTAAAGTTTGAAACCGAATCATCGGGTACTTGGGATGGTGTGATAATAAAGAATGAAAATGGGGATGAAAGAAATTCAAACTCATGAGATGAATCATCATCGCATGAAGTTTGAGTTTCGAAGGAAATAATATCATTTTCAATGAAATGTTCTTCTTTGGGGGCCAAAGAAGAAATCATTTCATTGCAAATAGATATTATATCATTTTCAATATCTATTACGCAATGGGCAAAGTCTAGAATGGCTTGTTCCAAAGTATGCCAAGTGCCTCATTTGGTTCAAAACATTCCTCGACCTCGAAAGTCTCGAAAGAAAAATCATCGTTGGACTCAAAAAGTAAATCCAAGTCATGTTCCCACGAACGATTTTCTTCCTAATAACGAGTTTCAATTTTCTCATTTTCATACATATGCAAACCCCCACCGAAAGTCATAGGTTGAGGTGCGGATGCATGAAAATGGGAACTTTGAAAATTACAATCGGACTTAAATGAAACCTTATTATCATTGGAATTTTGAAAACTATTCGAATTCTTTTCAAAATTCCTATTATAAGGAGCTAAAGGCCCAAAATCATTATCATCATCATCAAAATTCCAATAACCTAAATTTTGACTTTCATTATACTCGCCCAAAGTCATATTTGAATTTGTTATACTTTGGGATTCTATGTATTCACCAAAAGTCATAGGCTTGCGAGAATTTTGAGAATTATGACAAGGATTACCGAAAGAATTGGAATAAGACATGCTTACTCCAAAAATGGCTCGAAGTGGCGAGTTCCACAAAGTAAGTGCGCGTGGGAAAAATTCGAGCATTTCTAAGTGCTCAAATTTGGAACTCTTGCAAAAAGGTTAGTAAATAATACAAATAGAAAGAAAAAACTATGAAATACTAAATCAAATAAAGTCTAAAACAAACTAGTCCCCAGCAACGACTCCATTTTGATCGAGTGCGAAAAGTAGCGCGTGTAAAGACGATAATCGTTGTTTTCGTTTTCCCTACTCAATACAAACAAACCTAAATTACTACTACACTTGTGAGGCAAGAACATCGGTAAGTCGGGTATCGAAAATCCACAGGGACGAGGTGCTAGAATATATATATGATTTAATACTCCAAACTAAAAGTGTAACAGGTGTATTACAAACTAAAAAGGAAAAATATGCGTAAAAGGTAAATGATTAACTAGGCAAGGGAAAAATGATTCTATATTAATAAAGCGATAAAATTACAGGTTATGTCGAATATCCCTCACCCGAGTTAATTTGTATAACATGGATACATGGGTCGACGAGTTATTACAAATGCATCTCATTCTGACAGTGAATTAAATCAAGGGTTGTCACGCCCCTAAATCCTCATAAAAGCCTAATAAGATTTTGGCGTCAACAAATATCCCGAAAAATACGCTCGAAAGGTCGTAAGCACGAGACATACATGATATTCCCCATAAAATATCGTAGGCGTAATAACTAGGAAAACGCACCTGAAATATACCCGTAAACACTCTCACCAACGAAAGCAAAGCGTTAACCCAACTGAGTTCCATTCAAACACAACCTAATTTAAATTACCTAAAAAGCATTGTGAAAATGCGATAAATGGAAAGAGATAAAGAAATCCGATAAATCTACCTAGAAAGCAATAAATCAAAGCATGTAACCTGATTTAACAAAGCATGTAAGCTAACTAGAAAGCAAGGAAATAAGGAAATACAAGTTAAATTAATCCGTACGGAAGATGAATAGTGCGCACTTACAACCTAAATAGGTGTCAAACCAAGAGAGGAACAAGAATGTCCTCTTAACCTACAAACCCTAACCTGACTATCTACCTTATAATAATATCTAACTATATATCTGAATATGAAACCAAATTCCTTTATATAGTAAGTTCCAAAAGAAATAAAGGAAACAAAAAAGAAAAAGGAAGAAGAGCAAAATATATGGCATCACCGGTCGACTGGTCGTAGGGGTGCGGTCGATCGGTCCATAAGGAAAAAGCCTACTATCTCCTTTCCATGGAAAAAACACAAATCCTGGTCTACCGGCCCACTGGGCGTGGTCGACCGGTGCTCTATTTCCTGGCCTCCTTTTGTCATCACAAGGAAAGAAAGGTTGTTTACGGAAATGGCTATAACTTCACCGTCCGGACTCGGAATCACCCACCATTTGCGACCACGCGAAGCATGCTCGATGAAATAAGCATCTGTGGAAATTCCATGATCCGAAGATGAAATGTGAATTGAATAAAATGCCCTTGAAGAAGCGTCCAATGATGGAACTTCTCCGAAATGCAATGGATCCTCACTTTTAGCATTCCAATACCTATAAAAGCACAATTAACCCCTGCAAAACATATATCTATCCAAATCCGAGGTTGTCTAGTTAATGAGCATAAATATAGGCATTGGGATGGTAAAAGTGCTAGAATGCATAAAAATAATGGGAGGAAATATGCAATATTTGATACAAATCATCTATCATGCTGAGATATACCAATCTGCGGTCGACATCTACTCATTTTCTGATGAGATGAAATGTCACTCATTCTCTAGTACTCTCACTAGTGTAACCCATTTATGGTACACTTCCCTCCTCAAGAACTCCATAGAAAAATTCAAATAACTGGTTGAGAAGTTAATTCATAACTTTTTCTTCAGTGTGAAACCTCAGAAAAGGCTACCCATCTTCTGTATGTAAAGCAGGGGAAGAATGGGCTTCTTATAGACTATATTTTAAGGCTCAATAAATATAAGCTAGAAGTTGAAGACTTGCCATGATTGCCCTTATGGGAGGATTGCAAAAGGGCAAATTAGTTAGGAAACTTGCCGAAGATCCTCCAAAATCCATGGCAGAACTCCTGGCTATGGCCAAATGACTCATGAATACCAAAGAGGACATGGCAGCCAAGGAAGAGGATGATAAATAAGTTGGTGGAAGTAAATCTTACATATCTAGGGTGAATGATGGTGAAATGAGTGCGCGTGCGTTCAAATAGAGATATTATTTAATTAAATTCAGTTTTTATTACTTAAGTCCTAAACATGCATATAGGTGTGATTGAAGATGATAAAATCATGTAAGAACATTAAAACACACACATGTGAGGAAAAATCCCCCGAAGGGGCAAAAAAAAAAAATTTCACTATAATTTTGTAAGAAACGGTTACACGGATTACAATGAAAATACAGTGAGGCATCGGTTCCGTAGTTGGCGACTGGAATCTCCCTCAGGAACTCCAAGTGAGCAGCAATGAAGATGGAAGAAGGCTTCTCCATAAAGTTTGAATAAACTCAAGGTTGTGTTCTTGGGTTACAAACAGATTCACAAAGATTTGGCAAAGATGTGTGAATCAAAACATGAGTCTTGGGACTCGAAAATATGAAGACTAAATGTATTTGAACTCTCAAAGTCTTATAAAATAACTCCCCCGAAATTGGCTTTCATAAGGAAACCAAAAAGAGTTTTATTTTTTAGAAACTCAGCTAGCGTATAGGTACCTCGAACCGGTTCGGGTGTACCACAAATCGGTTCACCCCCCAAACCAGTTTGGCCTTCGGTTCGTAGAAAATCGCTAGAACATTGGGCTAAAACGCTTAGCATTTTTCAGGGATTTTTTCTTAGAATATTCTCCATTTTTAAAGATCCATAACTTCTTCACCATAGCTCTGATTGAGGTGTCGTTTCTTCCAGTATCTTCGTGGCGGCGAGCTATACAACTTTTCAGTTGACCGGACCTCTGGATGGTGGCTATAAAATTACCAAAATGACCTTGAACTTCCATATTATGCTTTGTTTCACTGTTTTGACTTCTCTTGAGTACCACTTGCATTAAGTCCTTAAAATCATGGAACGTGAAGATGTTGAGGCAGATGTGGAACACATGATGGAGATGTTGAATGCTTGATTCCCAAAATTCGGATTGAGGTCGTCGTGTGAGATCATGAAGATACATGCCAAATTTATCGACGCACAACAGACATAAATGTAATATTTTGGACATCATAAAAATGTCCTTACAAATCTCCCCTATGTCTGTGCCAGTACATACATAAAAAATCCAAATTATCAAATAAGAAATTGCCTATACAAATCTACCCTCCCATGAACCCAAAACTGGGAAGATACAAATGAATAAGACTTCATCGTTTGTTTTTTAAATCTTCAAAACTTTTCTCATCTGGGAATTTTCTCATCAGGTTGTACAATTTAGTGATCATCAATGAAGTACCTACACACGTGAGAAAAAGAAAATACCAAGTGACGTATCGAGTTTGAAATGATATAAACATAGATACTCTCCCATAATATGATAGTTCACACATGATGGAGAAGTTAAAAGCTTCATTCTCAGAATTCGGATTGAGGCCGTCGTGTGAGATAGTGAAGAGACGTGCTAAATGTAGTTGCGTACGACATACATAAATGTAATGGTTCGGACATGATAAAAATGTTCTTACAAATCTCCCCCTATGTCTATGCCCGTACATACATAAAAAATTCGAATTATCAAATAGCAAATTCCTTATACAAATCTACCCTCCCATTAACCCAAAACTGGGAAGATACAAATGAATAAGACTTCATCATTTGGTTTTCAAATCTTCAAAACTTTTCTCATCAGGGTGTGCAATTCAGTGATCATCAATGAAGTACCTACACACATGAGATAAAGCAAATACCATGTGACGTATCGAGTTTGAAATGAGATAAACATAGATACTCCCCCATAATATGATAATTCTTCTCCCCCTATTTATTATGTCCCCAAATAGACAGATATGAGAAGCAGAAATAAATGCAAATGGAGAATAATACAAGGTAAGAAAATTATATTTTTAAAATTTTTGAAATTTTTCACGCAAAATATACAAACGAAGAAATCACACCATGAAAGAACACAAAACAACCAAGTCGATGACAGCGTAAATGAATGGGAGTGAACAAATTCGATAGGAAAATTAATGCACACAAACATGACATATGTGCACGATGAATATTGGATACTCCTAACGAATTGTGACACCCCACCTAATTAAATACCGGGCGATCACTCCTTTATTAAATTAAATCAAGGTTAACAGTTGGTTCATTCTCAGCATCACTGTCGAGAAAAATAAATTTTCCAATTTAACACCCTAAATAATAAAGCTAAGTGTCAAAACATTTTTCATACAAACATCCAAATTTTAATTAAAGAAAAAGATTTATTTATAAAACAACATTTCTACAATTAAGAATCACACCACGATAAACCAAATAATATAATACATTCGTCAATCGAATGCCAACATATGAAAACTAAAATCACAAGTCCATACTTAATAAATCCCAAAGAACAATACTGGAATGACTGAAATATAAATGTACCGATAACAAATAAATAATGGAAAGGGCGACACGTGCCCAATAAATGAGAGTGGTAGAAGTGGAGTCAATAAAAGAAGCCGTCTACTCAAGTGACCTGCAACTCCCACCTAAGCTGCAGCACGTTCCTCTCAAGGGATCCTAAGCAAGACGCCCCTGTGGCTGGGCACCTGAAAATATACATATATATACAAGAGAGAGAGAGAGAAAAAGAAACGGGTCAGAGCCCGAAAGTGTGTTTGATTTTAAAATACGTTTAGCAAGTATTTAAATTGATACAGGCCAATGAAATAACATATTAGTGCGTCGCTCTCTTGAGAAATATTCACCTCTCTTCTAATGTGCACACCTATCGCACTAACCCGTCCCATTGGTTTGTACTTATCAATATTAACATACTAATCTCCTCAATAATTTAGCGTATCTTAGCTTACTCATAAGACTCCAAAACCGAACAATATTTTGTTTAAAAAGATTATTTCCTGATTAACATCACAACTCTCATTTTAGCTTTTATTAATATAAAAAGTTTCTCAGTAACATATTATATTATTTCAAAACAAGTCTTTATTATCTGAATCATAAACCATATCCTACTTATCAAATCACAGTAGGCAGTTTCAAATTTCCAAATCTCATGTATATATTAACTACTCGTATAATATATATAAAATAACAGCACCCCACATAAAACAACGGTGCGTGCATACTCTACTATCCAAAGCCCCATATCACTCATATTAAGGGGAATACATTCGGAATCACTCTCGAATTGTATTAACATAAATACACAAACAATATTGAGGCGAAGCATAGATTCCAAGTCTCTAAGAGGATGGAATATACCGGTGTCTCTTAGGACCGTCTGAACTATCACATCGATAGCCTATACCAAGGACATCTATCTTCTAGGGTACAAGTCAATATCCCCCATAAAGGTCCCATCGATATAAGACTTGTCCCAGCGCGGAAACCTCACGGATAGCAAGTAGCGTGGGTATGATTTTTCACATGCATATAATATATGTACACACAATTATATAAATATACCACTTCCTCAAATTAATATAGGTTCTTCTCATCACCCGTAATTATACCATTTATCCTTAATTTCACATTTATAGAATTACGCATAAGGTTTCATTCCTAACCTTAACTCGAAGGGTTTCCTCACTTATTACCTAACACTCATGGGCTACATCCTCACAAATATGAATTTCAGTAAGTGTCTTTATTAGGTTCCAACGTAACTCTCTTATGCACCTCACACTTTAAATTTATAAATCCACTAACCTAAAGTAAATATCCCATAAATACCATTTTCGTTAAAGTCTAAAGGTTCCAACATTTATTCATATACCCTACTGGTCCTCAATGTCTCCCAAATCAATTTATCAAGAGTGCCCAAGAATTATATCACGACAATTTAAATTTAACGCATTTAAAGAGGGAATTAGGAGTCTGCCAGGAGGGGTCGATCGATCGAAGCTTGGGGGTCGATCGATCGAAGCTTGGGGCTCGATCGATCGAATCTTCGATCGATCGAAGCTCTAGGCTCGATCGATCGATCAAGCAGGTCTGGGCAAAATTCTGCAGAATGCAGTTACGGGTTTCATCCAACTTCTTCATCTAAAACGATGTTTTTACATTCTAATCCCCCCAAAAATCCTACTATCATCATTATAACATTATACCAGGTGTTTATAACGTAAAGCATGCGTGTAACTATCATTAAACATGGATTTTCAACCTAAAATCATGTCCAATTATCAAGAACCCTAAAATTTTCTTAAACAGATTTCTAATGAATCTTTCTCCAATATTTCTTTATTATGATCACCAAATTTCGTGGTTTATTACCTCTACATGGCAAGGGTTTCCAGAATCAACATATACATCAATACTACATGAGTTTTTCCTATCAAAGATTGGGTTTTCTTCCATAATTTTCATCACAATTCAATCCTAAACTATTATGAAGATTGCATTAACGAAAATATGAAAGTTAAACACTTCCCTGGGATTTTTGGTATGCAGATTCCCGGATGATTTTGGTATGGCTGCGTTCCTTGTCTCGTGATCTACGCGGTGGTGGTGGTGGCGGTGAAATCCGGTGGCTTTTTGGCCTTGATTTGCCTTGGAGCTCTTTCCCCTCTTCTCCAATGGCCGTCACTTGATTTGTGAAGGTTCTAACCCGAAGAGGCTATCCTAATGGCTGATATAGGTTGGCTGAAATTCGTGGGTTTAATTACTCAATTATGTAAAATGACTAAAGTGCCCTCCCGGGGTACTAATTATGCCTAAAAATACCCCGAGACCCAAACTAAACCCCCGGGTATACTTTTCTGACTATCTCGACCCTTCCGGACGCATTGGTGCACTCAAAACAACCATACGAACAACTTATAAAATATTTACTTTTTATTTAACAAAATTAGTCCCGACGTGACATGGGCACGTCCCGACTTAAATTTCCGAAATAGTCATTTAATTTACTTATGACATTCAATATAACCAATATAATATATTACTATGCTCATTAGTAATATTCAACAAGTTTTACATAATTACTAACTCTCGTCACGTTAATAATTATTACATAATTAATTTCCGGATTTTTATTAAATAAACCAACACATTAAATTTAATAAATCCCCAAATTAATATAGCACAAAAATACGGGGTATTACACGAATGAACTCAAAATCTTACTTTGGTGTAAAAAGATTGGAAATATGAGACATTGGCTCAATCAAATCAATAAATCAAAGTTCAAAGTGATTTCCACACCAAAAATGTCCAAACGATTTCATGCTTCTTCAGGACTTTCAAGGAAGTGAAAACCCGTTTAAAATCTCCAACCAAACTCCCTCAGATTTATATCTTTAATAGAGGTAATCTAACTTCTCAAACTTTGGAGAATTGATGGTGAAACCTAAATGGCCCATATTTGGCATGTATTGCTTTTTATTGCCTGTAAATTTTTTCGAGCTCTTTTAACCTCTTTGGACCCCGAATAATAAAATTCCTCAAATTTTTAGGTATGTTTTAATAGTGGCTTAGTATTCACAAAGGCTAAATGAACCTTTCACAACCCTTCCCCATTTTTAAATAAACACACAGTCTCACCAAATTGTTAAAACATTCATTCCAATCTTGTCAAGTTTTATCGCATATTGTACGTTGTATAGACAGAATTGAGATGGAAACACTCAAGCCAATATGTGATAGACAAGTACAATAATGAAATATAGTCGTGCATGTGTGCAATAAAGGAGATTGAAGTCAAACATGTAGAAAGATACCACTAATCACATCTGAAAGACACCAAATAATGTACAGCACGTGGATGAAGTGATGTAGCATCTCAAATCACTATCAAACAGTCACATGGATAAATGGAATGAAATTTGACTCGGCTATCTTAAATGTTCATCTATAAAAGGGGCAAAAAAATACAAATTTTTTTTGTACTTTTCTAAAATTTTTGTAAAAAGAAAATCTTTTTCGATTTTTTTAACAAATATAAAAAGGAAAAAGTAATAATACACATGATACAAACTAGAAATACGAAGCATATTATATGATCATGAAAAGCATCCTATCATAGACATGGACCAACCCCTTAGTCAACTGTGTAAATCCCCAAAAACTTCCTAAGACTCTCAAATCTAAGGGCATCTAAAGGTTTCGTGAAAATATCGGCTAACTGACGGTCGGTGGGAACGAATCCCAGGGATGTGACTTTCTCCTCAACTAACTGACGTATTAAGTGCTCACTATCCTGATGTACTTTGTGCACGAATTCTGGACTAGATTGCTGGATAAGTGTATCGCGCTCGTGTTATCACAGGAATTTTCATGGTGTCCTATGAAATCCCATAATCCTCCAGCATCTGCTTCATCCGTAAGAGTTGCGTGCAATAACTCCCGGAAGTAATGTACTCAACCTCCACAGTGGAAAAAGATATGGAGTTTTGCTTCTTGCTCAACCAGGAGACAATAGAAGAACCAAAATAGAAACACCCACCAGAAGTGATCCTACAACCATCTACATCCTCGGCCCAATCGACATCCGAATAAGCGGACAAATGGTCATCGATATCGAAGGAATACCAAATACCGTATGTGAGAGTCCCACTCACATATTTGATAATACGGTTTAGAGCGAGTAAGTGTGACTCTTTCGGGGATGCCTAATATCGTGCACAGACTCCAACACTAAAGGCTATGTCGGGACGATTGGCAGTCAAGTAGAGAAGACTACCTATTATACTCTGATATATGGTTTGCTCTATGTCCTTGCCTGAAGTGTCCTTACTAAGCTTTATAGAAGTAATCATAAGTGTTCGTACATGCTTAGCGGAGTCTAAACCAAATTTCTTCACTAGGTATCTAGCATACTTGGATTGGGAGACGAACATCCCATCCTCTAGCTGATGAACTTGGGGACCAAGGAAGAATGTAAGCTCCCCTACCATGCTCATCTCAAACTCACTTTTCATCTCCTCCTAAAAGTGGTTAGCATGCTGGGAGCATGTAGATCCAAAGACTATGTCGTCCACATAGACCTGGGCAACCAAAATGGAACCGTCATCTCTCCTGACGAACAACGTCATATCAAATCCCCCTATCGTGAAGCCACGGGCCAAGAGATAGGAAGAAAGCCTCTCGTACCAAGCATGGGGTGCTTGCTTCAAACCATACAAGGCTTTCCTCAGATAGTAAACATGCTCCGGGTGCTTAGGGTCTTCAAACCCTTTTGGTTGTTCCACATACACCTCCTCCTATAGAATGCCATTTAGAAAGGCACTCTTGACATCCATCTGATATAACTTTAACCGTAGATGGAATGTGATGGCGAGTAGTAAGCAGACGGACTCAAGCCTCACAATAGGACCAAATGTTTCCCCAAAGTCTACACCCTCTATCTGTGTGTAGCCTTGAGCGACTAACCTAGCCTTATTTCTTATTATGGTACCATTTTCATCCATTTTATTCTTAAAAATCCACCTGGTACCTATCATATTAGACTCACTAGTCCAGGGGACAAGTTCTCCGACATTGTTCTTTTTAAACTAAAGACTCTCATCCTGCATATCAGATATCCAGTGTTCATCCTTGAGTGCTTCTTTGTGATTCTTGGGCTCGACTTTGGATGTGTAGCAAAAGTGGATAACAACGTTGTCTAGCTGAGCACGAGTCTTAACCCCAAGAGTGGGATCGCCTATAATGGAGGTCGGGTCATGACTATTGCAAACCCAAGATGGTGTGTCCCCAAACACAAGAGTAGGGTCCACAAAGTGTGGGTGAGGGACAAGTAAATCACTGTCAGAAAAGTCCTCATCCTCACACTGAAGGTTAGGATCAATAACCGTCAGAGGTTCGTCATCTTGCACGGTGATGTTTATTGACTCCATAACCTTAGATCTCTTCAGGTTAAAAACTCGATACGCTCTACTATTTGATGAATATCCTAGCAATATTACCTCCTCCCTCCGGGAGTCAAACTTTCCTAATTTCTCTCTATCCCGTAAGATGTAGCATTTACTCCCAAAAACATTAAAATAAGATAGGTTGGGTTTCTTGCCAGTCCACAATTCATAAGGCGTATTAAGTGTGTGTGGATGTAGGTAAACCCTATTCATCGTGTGGCACGCAGTAGACACTACCTCTGCCCAAAATCTCCTAGAGACTTTATGACCTAGAAGCATAGACCTATCCATTTCCTGGATCGTCCTATTTTTTCTCTCAAAAAACCCATTTTGCCGAGGAGTCTTCACAGCAAAAAAATCATGTTTGATCCCAAGACTATCACAGTAAAGATCTGCCTTTTGTTCCTTAAATTAAGTGCCGTTGTCACTACGTATCCTGTTAATAGTGACTCCGTGTTAATTTTACAGGACACGACACTTGGTCGTTAAAAACTCTACAACATTGAATTTTTCTCTCAGAAAACCTACAATCGAATATCTGGAGTAATCATCTACCATTACAAGGATATACCGCTTACCACCCAGACTCTCAGTACGAGTAGGACCCATAAGATCCATGTGAATCAACTCAAGTACATGGGAAGTGGTAACGGAATGCAACTTCCTATAGGGGCTACGAATTTTCTTTCCCAACTGACAAGATCCACAAATCGTAAAAGTCAGCTTTCCGAGTGATGGTAAGCCACGTACTAAGTCCTTTTTTGCTAAGGGAGTCAACTCTCTAACGTTCACACGACCTAGACGTTGGTACCACATGTCTATAGGTGTGATTGTGGCGATGTGGTAGAAAAGTGAGGATGTAGGCTCAGTCCCATAGAAATTATCCTCTATTTTCACCCCTCGCACTAAAAGTTTATCGGTTTGATTATAGACAATACACACATCCCGGTCAAACTTTACAGTGAAGTTAGCGTCGTACAGCTGGCTAACGCTGAGAAGGTTTGCTTTCAAACCTTTGATGTACAAAACACTCTCTAGTTTAGGAAATCCTGGTAACTCTATTGAACCTAGTTCTACAATGCTAGACTTGTTCTCATCTCCAAAGGTGACTCTACCATCCTTATAATCCTCAAGGTAGGTAAAAAATGATGCATCACCTGTCATATGTCCGAAGTACCCACTATTAAAATACCACTGTGAGGTATTATGTGGTCTCAGAGTGACATGAACAACAAGGGATTTTTTATCTTTCTTAGGTACCCAAGAAGTGGTAACCTTTTTTTTACCCTCGTTGTTGTTGTTTTTATCCGGGATGCTAGAAGCATTCACTGATGGTAACGACATTCGTCGGAATTCCTCCACCAAACTCTGTGATGTGGAAGCTAAAAACTTAACATGCTCTCTGAGACTAGGAAAATCATCAGGATGATGTGGTGGAGAAGTAGTACGTTGTGTCCGACCTAAACTATAGCAAAACTCCTTGAGGTGGCCTTTTCTTTTGCAGTACGTACAAAAGAACGCAGTCTTAGGCAGACCTGGGTTTGCTTTTCTTAGTCAACCTCTCCTTCATGGTTTTTTACGATGGCTATATGGAGTCGTAGTAAACTCAGGAACTGGTCCAGGTACAATTTGGGATGTTGAGGCACCATCATAACATATTCCCTGCCTATCACCAAAACCTAAAGCGGGGCCGAGGAGCATCTTTCCCATCTTCCCGGATCTATCCTTGATTTGAACCTTGACTTCCCGTTCTCGTTCAAGATCATGAGTAAGCTAGGAAATAAGGGCTTCAATTTTCTTCCGAGTCTCCTGGGAGGAATGGAGCTCACTCGTAAGACTAGTCACTTGTTTTGTCAAGACCCCTTTCTCTTTCTCAAAATAACTCTCTCTCTCTCTCTAAACAGTTTCTCTCTCTCTAAACAAACTCTCTTTCACAACACAGACAGACTCTCTCTCTCTCTAAGTAGTATAGGTGGAGGACTCTCTCTCCCTCGCTTCTTCTAAATCTTCCTCTAACGAGGTGATCCTAAGAACTAATGCTTTGTTACGTTTATTTTTTTTAAATGATTCATTACATAACTTAGCTTAGGCGCGTTGAAGATTACTCTCACTCTCACTTGCATCATCCTCCCCCTCATTCACATCGCTCTCACTGTCCAGGTGTCCTTGTGAAGTAGCATCCACATCGTCGTGAGGAGCACTAGAAGTGCTCACATGACTAGCCATGAATGCGGTGAGGTTACACTCATGCGGTGACTCATCTCCAGAGTCCACCGACTCAACCTCACTACCGTCACTAACGGAAGTGTTAAGGACAACTTTTCCCTTTTCTCTGTTCAGCCTAGTAGCACACTCAAAAGCTCTATGACCCTTACTGTTGCACTCTAATAATATCTTACTCTCTTTCTTAGGAGGATATTTAAAATCGTTTCTATTTTTCTTTTCAAACTTATTTTTCTCAAACTTCTTTTTATCTTTTAAATTACCTTTTTTCTTAAATTTGATAATTTTCTTGAAATTTTTAGCAAACAGGGCCAAATCATCTAAATCAAATTCACACTCAGAATCTAACGTTTCTATGTCTCTCTTTCTAGATGACGCAACTCTCTTTCTTATCGACCAAAGTGCAATTCCCTTATCTTTAGGCTTAGCAGGTTTAATAAACATATCAATTTCATATGTTTCTAAGTCTCCTACAAGTTCCAACAATTTAAGCATATTTAAATTACCCATAGAATTTAACACAGTGACTTTAGGGATGAAACGCTTAGGAAGTGATCTAAGAATCTTAATAACAACTCTATCATTAGGAATATGTTCACCAAGATTAAATCTATTTTTAACAATATCAGACAGTCTAGCATAAAATTCAAAAAAACATTCAGACTCAAGCATGGTGATTGTTTCAAATTGAGTTGTTAAATTTTGGAGTTTAGACCCTTTCACAGCATTAGTTCCTTCATGGGTAAGTTGCAAAACATCCCATGCCTCTTTTGACATGGTGCACGTCATTATACGTTTCAAGTCATCTGGTGTGACAGATCCAGAAATATTACTTAGACCCTTAGAATTAAAAGATGACCATTTAAATTCTTCTTCACTCCATATAGTGTCAGGTTTTAAACTAGTCACGTTATTAATAGTGACGGAGGGAGGAGTCCACCCTCTTTCAACCAAAATCCAGACACGTTCATCAATGGCTTTTAATGCAGATCTCATGAGGGCTTTGTAGTATGCATAGTTTGTCCCGTTAAAAACTGGCATTTTATTATATAATTTCTCCATTATGAACACGCTCTTTTACAAAAATACATTTTTCAGAAAATTCATATCGTAGAAAAATTTCGCGGAAAATTACACGGTACAGTTAAGTAATTGGCTCTGATACCAATTTAAAAGGAGTGCGCGTGCGTTCAAATAGAGATATTATTTAGTTAAATTAATTTTTTATCATTTAAGTCCTAAATATGGATCTAGGTCTGATTAAAGATGATAAAATCATGCAAGAACATTCAAACACACACATGTGAGGAAAAATCCCCCAAAGGGGCAAAACCTTTTATTTTCACTATAATATTGTAAGAAATGGTGAAACAGATTACAATGAAAATACGCTGACACAAAAATACCCATAGGAATCGGTTCTGTTATCGGCGGCTAGAATCTACCTCGGGAACTCCAGGTGAGCAACAATGAAAAAGGAAGACGAATTCTCCACAAAGTTTGAACAAACTCAAGGTTGTGCTCTTTGATTGCAAACGGATTCACAAAAATATGAATACTAGATGCATTTGGACTCTCAAAAACATCTCTCAAAGTCCTATAAAATAACTCCACCAAAGTTGGCTTTTATAAGGAAACCAAAAAGAGTTTTATTTTTTTGAAACTCTGCCAGCGTACAGGTACCGCGAACCTGTTCGCCCCCTGAACTGGTTTGGCCTTTGGTTCGTAAAAAATTGTTGGAACATTGGGTTGAAACACTTCACAGTAGCCCGGATTGAGGTGCTATTTCTTCCAGTATCTTCGTGGCGGCGAGCTCTACAACTTTCCAGTTGGCCAAACCTCCGGAAGATGGATGTAAAATTACCAAAATTCCCTTGAACTTCCATATCATGCCTTCTTTCACTATTTGGATTCTCTTGAGTACCACTTACATTCAGTCCCTAAAATCCTGGAACATGAAGACATTGAGGCAGATGTGGAACACATGATGGAGATGTTGCATGATTAATTCCTAGAATTCGGATTGAGGCCTTCGTGTGAGATTGTGAAGAGACGTGCCAAATGTAGTGGCGTACGACATACATACATGAAATATTTTGGACATGATAAAAATCTCCTTACAGATAGGAAAAAGTGGTTGGTTGACGACAAGTTTGCTGACTACACTCCGCTTACGGTAAACCTTGATTTGATTATAAATGAAATTAAGGATGATAGATCCTTGAGATGTCCTGAAAAGTTAAGGCCTCCTCCTAATAAGAGACACAAGAGCAAATGGTGTGACTTTCACCAAGATCAAGGCCCCACTACCGAAAAATGTTTTGCATTGAAAGATGATATTGATAAAAAGCTTAAATAAGGGAAACTTCGTAAGTCCATTAACCGAAACGGTTCCAAGGACGATGCCTAGAAAAGACAGGGTGGGCCGAGAGATGAGAGGTCAAGATGACAATATCAGGCCGGCAAGAAGGATGAACAGTTTTGACGAACATGGTGAAGACGACCCTGACCTCCCACCAAAAATTCTTGAGCCCAAAGGATGAATGTGTATGATCTCGTTTGACGTAAAGATGATTAGTGGGGGGATGTCCGTTCAAGGGTCAGAGACGACGGAACACAAGGCGTATTGTAGCAGAGGCCAAAGCACCACTAAAGCATATAGAGGTCAACTCGGCTTCCTCTGAGCCGGAGCCGAGAAAGGTGAAGAGGTGAATATGGATACTTGTAACACCCCCTAAATTTTAAAGATTTTTATTTGGAGATTAATTAAATTAAAATGGGACATTAATATGGATTAAAATATATATTAATTAGCGTGATATGGGTTGGTATTTATTTTTATGAATTATAATGAGTATTAATTAGTGAACGAGTAATAAATTAGTAAGAATGCATTATGGTTGTCGCGTCTGTCAGTCGTATCGGGACTTAAATTTATGAGATTAAATGTAATTTAATTATTGGTCATCGAAATGGTCATTTTATGTGCATGGGTGTGTCCAAAAGGGTCAAAATAGTCAAAAAATTGTACTTGGGGGTTTGGATTGGGTCCCAGTGAATTTTTAGGCCAAACTGGCACCCCAGAGGGGTGTTTTTATCTTTTGGCTCTTTGGGGAAAAAGGACCTATGAATTTTTAGAGGTTTATATAACTAGTTCTAATAAGTGGATTAATTAGGGTTTGAAGTTATCCCAATACATAGAGGCCATTTAGAGGAGGAAGAGAAGAGTTCCAAGGCTTCCTACGCCTTTTTTTCATCATCACCGGCATAATTTAGATTCGATGGAGAGGAAGGAAATTCCAACACCTGTTTGCAGAGAATCATACCTACAATTCCAGGAAAGTTTTCATCTTTGACATTTATAAAAGGTTAAAATACCCATAAAGTGTAGGGTTTATATTTTGATGAAAAATTGATGTTCTTGGAGTTTTTGAGAATTAAGTACATAAATCATGGGTAGGATTTGAATGTAGATTTAACCCCCTTGTTATATGAAAACGAAATCAGTACACATGTGATGATAAGAATGGGAAAACTATGGTTTTTATGATGCATATCCATTAAGAACTATAAAACTAGGGTTTTGAATGAATATAGAATTGAAATCTTGTTTTGGGACTAATTTATGAAAATTCATTGATGTATTTACGTTAGAAATAATCCCTAAATCTATATTTAGTGTTTACATAAGTTGGTTGGGAGTTTGGGAATAATACATATAGGTTATGGTGATTAAAAATGGTGAAAAGGCAAAACTCCGAATGAAAAAGACGAACACTGGCAAAACGAATCAATTCGACCCAAGGGCAAATCGATTCAATAAGGGGATCGATTAGGCCGCCTGGGCAAATCGATTCGATTTTCCCCGAATTGTGTTATTTCCGTATTTAAGCCTAAAAACTGTGAATAACTATTGGATAAATTTTTGGGACATCGCTAAAAGATAACGAGGGATATAATGAGTTACAATAGGCTTTGGCATGATTGAGGCTTAGTCATAAATATGGAGAACTAGGACTAAAATTAATCGAACATCTTTTGTAATGCGAGTGAATTCAGGAAAATGGGAAAGGATCACAGAGAGATAAGTGAACTTATGAATATGACCCGTAGTGCAGGAGTGCATTAGCTGCTGATATTTAATCAAAGGGTAACTAGAACCTTTATATAGAGAGTAATACTTGGGAAAATGTTATAGAGAGGGATATTCGTATATTGATTCCTACGTTAAGTATGCGAGAGAGATATTTATATACGGATAATATTTATAAGTTAAGTGTATACCTATACGGATTATATTATAGGGTGAGTGTATACCTAAACGGACTATATTTTTGGTTGAGCGTACACCTATATGGAATCTATTTATAGGTTCAGTGTATTCTTATGCGAATGATATTTCTAGGTCGTTCGGATACATGTACGGATGTTAATATAGGTTGAGTGTATACCTATGGACTTTATTTATAGGTTGGGTGTATACCAATATACGATATATGGATAGGTTGTGTGTATGCATATTATGTGCTTTCTTATATATGTGAACTTACCTACGCTGCTTGATATCACGGGAGGTTCTGCGTCGTGTACAGTCGTATCCTGATGAGCCGGTTGGGGGGTGGGGGAGAGATGTGACTTAGAACATAGAACTTAGGGATTGAGCACTACTTATGTGTATGATGGTGTGACGAGTATTTTAGGTGAGTTAGGTGTGTGCCTAAAAGAAAGGCTTAGAACTATGTTCGCCTCCAATATGTGTTGATTTAATTTATGGTTTGAGGGTGATATCCGAACCGATAGACCTTGGTTTTGTACGTTATGAACCAGGACTCGATAGTAGAGTATACATACTTGCACTGCGGTTCTATTCCTAGTGATGCTATAGATGTATATATAAATTGTGTGATACATATATACATGCATGTGTATATATCCTACGTCTTCGTAATGTAGAAAGGTTAGATAGTGTATATCTAAAAGTGATGTCATTATGAAATAATCTACTTAGTCGGTGATAGTAGTAAAGTTAGATAGTGTATATCTAAAAGGCGATTTAAGTATAGCAATTTAATAAGTTGTCTTACCGATAACATATGTGAAAGGTTAATTATGGTTTATTAAGAACATATGAGGTAATGTTAATTATTAGTGCTACAATAGCGTACAATATGGGCGGTACAAGGGAAGTTAATGAGATATTTAACCGAGGAAAAATGAGTAAAGACTCGGACATTGTAGTGTACTGTATGGGTGGTATGAGCTTGGTAAACCTATTATTGGTTAGTTAATTATTGAGGATACCTAGTTAGGGTAGGTAGCATATATAGGTAGGATATGTTAGGCGTGCACATTAGTTGAGAGGTAAGGAACTAAAGGGAGTGTAAGTTGAATTAACATTTGTAATAAATAACTGATTTTAAACTGTGCTAAATACTTGCTAAATATTTTCAAAAGGTTTTCTTGGGAACTAAATCGTCTTGCAAAATATTTTCAAAACCTTTTAGGTGTCTAGCCACATGGACTCTAAGATTGCTGATTTGTTCCAAGGATGCGTAGCTGCAACACTTGTAAATGCTTGAAATATTTGGATTAGACGATTCAGTCACTTCATTCCTAGAGTAGGATGCAGTTTATTTATTTAATTTGGGCATGTTTCCCCTTCACCTATTTTTTTATTCAGTTTATCAGACTTTGTATTTGTGGAATCAATTTGAATTCATTAGATGTTTACTTAGACTTTTGTATTGGGAACTCATGGTTTATTCAGTATTATTTTTATTCAGTTATTTACTTTTGATTGGTTCAAAATTTTATTATTGCATGAATGGCTTGGTTATTGTATTTATTTTCGTATGTTGTTATTTTTTAAATAAAAATATAAAATTTGGCACTACTTTATTTAAAACGTATGTGGTTAGTAATTTAATAAGTTTTCGGAAGTATTACTAAGAATTAACCAAATGATATTCCTATTTTATTTTTATGAAGGACCAGCCACTCGATATTTAAATAAGTGGTGTGTCACAGATAGTATTACAGCATCAGGTTCTAGTTCCCTTAGGATTTGTGCGGCTTTTTACGTTTGAGATTAGCGTTCTTTGATATAGAGCCTATTCTATGATTGTTGTATTCCTCTACGTATTGTGAGATACGTTCTTCTACTATTAAGTATAGTTGATGTGACTTATATACGAGTTCAGTTGAGATTCGTACCCCGAAAAATATAGGACGACCAACGAGGGACGATAGAAGGACTACAAGAGGATAGGCTAAAAAGAAGTCATACAGTATTTTGGGAATGGTGATCGCAATAGAAGTCACCATGATTAGTTCTCAGTTAGATGGAAATATCATAATCATCGAGGAACACTACTTTTCCTAAGAACTATTGTATATAATGGTGGTGTGAATTCAAACTTACCTAGTGTAGTCGGTAGGGGAGAGTCGGAAGAACTCCTTCACAGAGCCATCTGTAAGGATTCGGGGAAGAGATTAAGTGCTTTAGTCCAATGGAAGGAGAAGATCCGAAGGCAATTGTGTAGGGTGGAGTGTAGTGACACCCAGTATTAAATTTCAAGAGTAATTATTTTTCTCATAGCAGCAGCGTTATATTTATGGGAGTCATGCACCAAAATCATGGGAAGATACATTAATAACGAAAAATTTGGGTTCAATTTGACTGTAAGATCTTCCAACTATTCTTCAAATCGAGACGCAAACGGAGTTTTAGAATTTATAACAAGTGGGCGAGATTGAAACCTATCGTGAGAGAGAAGTGAACTTGTTTAGTGAACTTCGTACACAACGAAGGGGATATAGAGAATAAAAAAGGGCAGTAAGTTTGTAACAGACTCATGGGTAGAATACACAAGCGTGGATCAGAAATTTGACTAGGATAACTAGTCTAGATATCATCAAGATCGTATGTTTACAAGTTTATTGCAAAGCTTCCATGAGAAGGGTGCTAAGAGGGTTAGAGAATCTAGCCAAAGAGCAAGACTAGAGTAAAATGGTGCTAGTAAAGCATCACCCGATGGTATACCCAGTAGGGGACCCATTTAAATGATTGAGACTTAATGGAAATCCTTCCAAGAGATGGTTGATTCAATTAGATCCGTTGAGATCTGTAACGAGTCTCATAAGGCCAGCAGAGCCAAAGCAATAATTAGAGTAGTAATCGGGTACAAGACTGCCAAGTTCGAGAGAAGGACACCTCGACACAGCTAGTGGGTCCAAAGATAGGAGATGGCACAAAAAGCTGACTTACTTGTGGAGAGTAGGGCCACCTATACTAAACTTGTCCACAACGAGAAAGTGAAACTAGTCAGACTGGGAAGGTATGTGGGAATGCTAGTAGATCATAACAGAAACCACATAAGTGAGACTTTTGGTAGGGTAATAGGACTAAGGATTTAAGTTAAAAGGTAACCAACCTAAGAGTGGTGAGACTAAGAAGGAATAGTAGGGTCCTCATCAATAAAAGCATGTCATTCCTCAGGGCTGCCAGGGCTAAGGGAATGGCAGGGGAGACCAATAAGGCCCGAACCAGAAGCAAGAGAGTTTCTCTGATATTTTTCATGGTTGTGGAGAGATAAGAAACAAAAATAAGGATTTCCCAAAGCGAGGTAGGGGAAACTACAAAATAAAATCCTAGATATACAACCATTACAGTAGATGATGGGTCAGTTTTGGCATGAGAGTTATGCTCAGGAACCCATTAACCAGGCAAGATAGATGGAAAATGGAGATAGAATTTTTGTCTTGTGCTTATAAGTATAGGATATGTTCGGGTGACATGAGTAGTCACAATATACGATTATTTTAACACTTAAATTTGCAAGTGAGTGATAATTAGTGGATGCATTGGCAGTGTCAGCCTTATTAGTTATATATTTACCGTTGGGTAGCGGTGCTCCTTGGTGTTTCCTAGGGGTAGTGGGTGTGAACACTAGGAGGATGTTTGTCTTGTGTAATTAGTTTTACCAATTTTGAGATTTATTAAAGTATAATTTATTATAATCATTTTTAGCGACTGGATACCGAGGGTTTGAGTAGTAGTAGGTAGTGTGATAAGACTATTGTGCTTATTATTCCATGGCGAGATGTATTATTTTGCTAGACATCCCCTAAAAGAGGGTGAGGCCTACACACACACACACACAGATATATATATATATATATATATATATATATATATATATATATATATATATATATATATATATATATATATATATATATATATTTAAAGGAGTAAAAGGTTTTTACTATTCCATAAGTTGACAACATAAGTAGAGGTGAGGATTGTGACAACAAAGCATGAAATGTAGGGTGAGATCACAATTCACACCGTAAGATCTACAACTCACCACATCTCATTATATACTCCATATTGTATTTACAATTTTAACCCACTCAAACACACTTTCCCCCTCTTTTTCTTCCTAGATTTTGAGTTAAGATTCAAACAAAGAGGGTATATTGGTAATACACCCAAACGTACTTTGGTGCTCACACACGCAAAAGTACTTTCTCTCTCCCGTTCACCTCCCCCACACACCCAAACCCTCTCTCAGCTCTCGCACGGCGCATGTAATTTCTGTCTTAGCCACCACTCACATCTCTCTCCCCTCTCAACTGCCGACACTTAAATGCATCCTCAAATTCCATCTCGACTCCAAAAGGGGGAACGGTAAGCGCACACTGTCACTCTATCTTTAGAGTTTTCTCTGTTTCTATACCCTCTTTTTTTTTTTGTTCGACTTTTGGATTTTTTTGGAAACTCTGTATGACTTACATAATTTTTTGGAGACTTTGGAATCTCAACCCGAGTGCTATTCCTTCTGCCGCCACGAGGTCAGAGGGAAAGACGGTGTCGGAACTAAGATGGATTCCATGGATTTGGAGAGGGAAAAGGGAATTACTATTCCGTCTGTCGCCACTTACTGTGCGTGGAAAGATTATCAGGTCACCATAATATCATCTCATTTAAGTGTTTGCTCTACTGTTTTCTCATTAAATGGACAATATTTCAATAGTGGGTTTCGTTAAGGGTGTGTTTGAGAGAGAACATGGAAAATGCATTTTTTTTTCCAAGCTAATTTTTTAAATTTGATGGGATTGATTGTGTGAAAAGTTGTGGAGAATAATGAGTTTATTTAGAGTCCATTCGATGTGCATTTATATTGTTAGACATCACCATTGTATGGGTTCACTTTTTTTTTAATTGAGTATAAAATTAGGGGTATTACTTAGTGTCTACTTTCAGTTATGCAGATTATATCTATGATTATGTTTGGATTTTTAAGGAAGTTGATTCTCAACTAAGCTTTTTCCTCCATTAATAATTTCTATTTTGAGGTTACTTTATTTATATTTCATAAATATTGTGTTTACAGTTACAGCTTGATTCGTTTTTTATAATACAGGTTAGTGGATTTGGCCATTTTAATTGAGTTGCATTCCAAGTATTTGTTCTTTCAGGCATGTAAACTGTAGAGTTTATTTAGTGTCTTTCTTGAGACTTTTTTATTTGGACCATTCTACTGGAACCAAAATTTCGACAGAAATTTTGGGGAATATTTGACATGACAACATTTTATTGGACAAAGTAACCAATAAAACCCAACACCTATTTCAGTTCCAACACTTTCGGTAAAAAAAGGTTCCAATAGCATTTTTGTTTTTATTTTTGATCTTTATCCTTTGATATATCATCAATATTTGCTTAAAGAAATATAAAATATTCAACTCTTAGGAACTGTTATTTGAGCTATTGATTGTGGGCAACATAATGTTATTTGGGATTCTATTTATATGTCCCAATATATGGGCTAGGAATTACACCATAGCATTGGTGAAACTCTAAAGATTGGATTTTCTTTCATTTTGGGGATTGCACGTTTAAATGGATAAATAAACAAATTAATGCTCTTGGATTTATTTCTCTCCATACCAAGTTTGTGATTTATAGATTGGTGGTTTGTATTTTTATATTGTTTGATTGCTTGATAATTTTGGGATTTTTTAATTTTTGTTCGCACATTGGGTGTTTATTACACCTGTTTATTGGTTTAAATGTTGATCAAGGTGGCGACTTAGTTTCACCATACACATCTTAAGCATGTGCTACATGTTCAAAAGTTTTAGTAATTCCTTTAGGCATGGGAATCCTCTAGCTTGAGATACTGTGAGTTCTTTACTTTTTCTCCTTGATTCCCTTGAATTTTTTGGCAGATTTGAACAGACTACTCTGTGTTTTCTCTCTATTTTTTTACCAAATTTTTATTTTCTATTAATTTGCATTATATGGGTGGGGAATGTCATTTACATGTTCATTTGGTCCATCATATTTTTCTTTATGCTCTATTTTTTAAGATACACACCCATATGACCAACATTTATGATCATAAGTGCACCCCCAAACTGCACAAACATTCCCTTAATTTTTTCCATGATATTACTCACTTAACTTTATTTCACTAAGTTGAATCCATATTGATGATTTGGTGTTATTCTTCAAATGTGTTTTGTTGTAGAGGTCTTATATTATCATGTAGTTCTTTTTTCTCCTCTCTCACGTCTCTGTGATGACTACACACAACCCAACCAAAATATGTCTTCGGCGTCACAACCAATCACTTAAGAGAGCACGATTGAACATTTATGTTATTACTAATGTGGTGTATTCTAAAATTTATTTACTATGGACATTTATATAATTACCTTATGTTCTTTCGTACTAGGTTCATTCAGAGTCGAATATATGTGCAGGAAATAATGACGCTAATATTTGTTTGTATGTTTTTGTGTGCTTTGATTGGTTAATAAAGAATCATATTTGGTTAATAAAATTGGTTAATTGAAATTCACATGATATCATTTTTTAATATATGAATTTGGTTACTTTGTAATTCCCGATCAATTACACGCAAGTTATGATAATATATATTCACACTCATTTTTTTTATTTTGAGTTATCAAATTAGTAGGTTTCACTGACCAATCGAGAAATATTCACATAAGGTTGTTCTCAGTTATTTCCATCCGGAAGGTCTTTTTCAGTTATTTCGAGGAGGTAAATTGATTTAAATCCTTTGTTTTGTATTCTTATGTGCATCTGTCAACGAATGATTATGTTTTCTATTAATATGTTATTATGTTTTAATGATTTACATTTTTAATCATAATCCATAAGCAATGTTCGAATTCTGGTGGATCGTCATCGTCCGGTAGTAAAAGATTTTATGTCAGGAATTTTAGTTATTTTCATCTCAATGCACGAGTTCTTTTCACCTCTTTCAAAAGTCATGAAAAAGAAAATGGGGTGTTGGGACAACTGGATAGCAAGGGCAAATGATAGCAGGGGTGCAGATTATGGACCTAAAATACAAATAGCATTATGTCAAGGGAAAAAAGGAGGTCATCAACAGTATATAAAGAAAAACAAGTTACAAACATACCGGCATAAATGATTTTACTAGAGGCACGATTATGGACTGATAATCATGGGCAGATGTAGGGTTAAGCTTAACTTCAAACTACTAGATCCCAGTAACGTTTTTCATGATTCTTGCATCAATTTTGCTGAGCTGTATTACTAAGCGAGGGAGATAGAGTTGAAAGACGACATTTGTGATTTTCACATAAAAAAGCCATAATGGACAAACCTACCTCCATACACAGGTGTACTTTTTGTCTCTTGATTGAAACTTCTATGCAAGAGTCCACTTGATGCAGATAGTCCTTCGCTCTTCAATCATCATCTTCACCAGATTCCAAGTCACACAGGTGAGAAGTCACGCCATTATAAGTTTCCTCAAATCCGAACTGATTGACATTCAAAGATTTTTCTTCTTTTAGAACGTTTGATATTGCATCCAAATCAAACCTATTACTGATAAACATAGCATCATTTTCACTTTCAATGAGTTCTTCTCGCCACTTCCTTAAGACTGACTCATAACTTCGGCGAACAAACTTTGTGCCATGCTCCCTTTTCTTACCCTCTTCAAGGTAAAGATCCTCCACGGCCTGTAACGCCTCCTCATAACTTAAATTCTCGCATTTAAATTCTCGCACTTTGTGCTATAGAGTTTACTCCTTATTAATCAATATGTATAATTTGCAGATCTGCAGTTGTGAAATTTGCTCAACCATTGGGAACCAAGACAATGGGGAAGGTCTTTATGATTCCATTTCGAGAATTGAGAAGGTTGCCGAGGAAGGTAGTGCAATTGTAGTTGTTGAAGGAGTGGGACGATAATGGGGAATTAATTTTTATGGTTAGTTGAAACTTCTATGGATTTACAGTGCATAATATTGGCGCTTGTTCTCCTTATTTTTTGCGTGACCCAACATTACATGACAAATACCTTTTTGACATGAACACAACATGGATTTGACAAGCACCATTTTATTATATGTATATTAAGCAAATGTTTCACATTCATATGTATCTCATGAGAAAAATACAAAAGGGAAAAAGAAAGAAAAGGGAACAAAAAGAGGACTTCAACATCCTGTTGTCACATTTACTTTTGTATGATATGCTGATAACACCATCTTAAACGTTGAATTCTTTAGTCTCCCCCATCTCACCACCATTTGTGTAACCACTCATAACGACACTATAAGTGTACACATCAGGTTTCAGTCCATACTCTCCATGACTTTCATAATTTTCTTTGCCTCTTCTAGATCTCCAGCCCTGGACAAGCTGTTGATAATTTAATTTATTCACACTTCTTTTTATTTCCAACTCACATGTGCAAACTAATAGAGGAGGAACTTGGATAAAGAGGGGAGAAAGAAAACTGATAGAACAGAGTCTTAAGATTATAAAAATTAGCTCTTACTCAAAGTTATTCTATTAATTCATTTGTTCAACACCCACTGAAGTGGATTTAACTTGCAGTCCGTTTCTTATTTTTCTTACTCTGCTTTGTGACAAGAAGCAATATATGAGCAAAACCAAACTTCTTTCTCTTTATATCGAGTTGCTTATGTGCAGTCTCCCTCTCAAATATTTTAATTCTGGATTATTTTTTTTGTTCAGAAATCTCATATTCAAACTAATTGACTCTACCACTCCATAAAATATTGTATTTATATTGATGTAGTAAATGTTTACGAGATGTATGGATATTGATGTAGTAGATGTTTACAAGATGTATTATATTGATATTGAAAGGGTCATTAGTTCTATTGACCCACTAATTAATCATTATGTTCGAAATATCAAATCCAAACTTACTAATGATGTTGATTTTTTTTTGGCAATTGATCTGTGAATCACAAAGGTATTAACTATTAGATCACTTGTCTCTGTTTTTATTGGTTTTTTATAGTGTGTTAAGTTTATGGTTGAATAATTTCCTCTTTTTGATTGATACAAGGTTTGTTTTCATAATTTTAGTTTCATTTGAATTTAGTACCTATTGAAATGACCTACTGAGAATGCAGAGTAACACGTGTGGTTGACATTTAGTTATTATTTTACAGATTATAGGGGCAACATCTAAAGCTGGAAAAGATAATTAGTGACGTAATTGTCCAAAGTAATTAATTGGGATGATATAGAATTATCGCATCTTCACTTGATGAATCTTCAAACGCGTGTGGAGCTACAACAACCGAACATGTGTGTTCATTTAATGTGGCTTCAATTAATTGGTATCCCACAATTGGACTCAAGTTACAGGATCTACAACATTAAACTTTCATCTACAAGTACATGGAGTCTGGGCTTCCTGTGCCATTTCAAATCATTCTTCCAATATGGAAGAGTTTGAGTGGTCTCGAGGGAAGTAGGTTATATATCCACAGGCTAGGGCCTGCTGACGTTCATAATGCACTTATTTTTGTTTTGATGGTACTAATTTGATGCTTATATGTATTTTTTTGTAGGTACTAATTTGTGGTTCTCAGTTATCGCCATTTGTAGGTACTAATTGATGAAAATTATGGCCGAGATTTGATATAATTCCATTGAAATGATTTTAGTACTTGCTTTGCTTGAGATATTAAGTCCAAGAGACATACATTCCCTACATAGTAACCATGAATATGAAGATCAGTATAGTCTGCTTCAAATCCACAACAGTAACTGTAATGTAAATATCGAACTCAAAATGGAACCCACTATTGCAGGAGACATATAAGGATCATAACATGGCAAAAGAGTAGGGTTTCCACGACATCATAAACTACAGTTACCAATGTAAGTTTTTGACTTATATCCATCGAACTTTTACATGTTAGAAGAAACTCACATCATACATTTTATACAAACATGTACTCAAAGAAAATGACAACAAAAGATCAACTATGTAGCTTACTGATGGGGAGAGAAAAGGACAAGACAACTTGCATTATATTATTTCACATTATAATTTGTATCTGTTTATTGGATTTTAACGTTAAATTTTTGTGCCATCAGGTTAGAATAATTAAAGACAGATTCAAATGAGAACAATGGCTTTGCTTTTGTGACTGTTAGGAGTGTTCAATTAGTATCCAAAGCCGTTGAGAAGTTTAACAATTTTGAGTTCAAGGTAACAATATCTCCTCGAAATTTTGAATTCAAGACAGATTCATACAACCTTAATCCTTATTGCAATTTTCAATTTTTGCCAATTTCTTAAAGCTTTGTATTATTGCCACTGTCCCTCACTTTTTAAGAGTTCTGATAATTTAAAATGATGAGGGTGGATCGAGATGATGCAGACTGTATGCCCATGCCTGAGATACTTAGAAATGCTTCTTATACAGGATAACTGAACGAGTTGATGCTACATCTCTTTTTGTTGTTTGTGTTCATTTATGTTTAGAGGTCATATTTGTTAATAACTATATATTATGACATTACAATACCCGGTCATGTTTTAACATTTAACAGTTGTTAATAAATGTTAAATGTTGTTAATAACTAAACCATCTTTGTTCATTCTTTGACACCCAATTTTTCAGGTTGTGTTGTTAAGTTTGTGTTCATTGAGCCATGATCGATAGATAGATTTTTCCATTCGACTGTCCACATAGTGACACAATCTATGGGATCGGTAGCTTCTCTCCGAATGAAACACCGATCGCTTGGAGCCGATGTAGGCTTTAAAACGGCTCTTGAATTCGAAAATGGATCGTGATGAGAATTTAGTCATCCAAGTTTTCTTTGTGTGCACACATTCAAATTGGGATTGCTTTTGGATTTTGTTCATTGTACTTTCATTTGAAATGCATGGTGTCCTATCAGTTCTTATTGTTATATTGTTTTCATTTGACCATTTGTGGTACGTTAAGTGTTTAGGACACTATGTCAATAACTCTTTCTATTTGATGGCTACGATGTTATTTATATAAAGTACAAAATGGGCTATTAGTATTGTCATTGTTGGAATATTTATTATTTGGTAAATAGGGTGGATAATCCTATAAACAAAGGAGAGATTGCCCATATTCACTAAATTGTTATCAATACTTTTGTTAGGGAATGAAACTTTTAACGTTTTCAATTATGTCGTTTGGAAATTTTCGACGTGCCATCAGGCACGGGCATTCCGCTAGTATATATATATGGTACAATGGTGTTATGAATAGTGACATCTTATCTTGTCTTATATAAGTAATCAAAGGGTCTACATTTTGACACATCACTCACAAATGAAGGGTTGTGATCATTTTCCCCATAATCTCCCGTACACTCATTCGGAGTAACCCTAGCCATGTTCTCATCTCTCTCTCTCTCTCTCTCTCTCTCTCTCTCTCTCTCTCTATATATATATATATATATATATATATATATATATATATATATATCTTCCCCCTTTTCTTCTCTTTGTGACACCTCGCCTAATTAAATACCGGGCGATCACTCCTTTATTAAATTAATCAAGGTGAACAGTTGGTTCATTCTTAGCATCACTGTCGAAAAAAAAAAACTTTTCCAATTTAAACACCCTAATTAATTAAGCTAAGTGTCAAAACCATATTTTTTTATACATTACTTTCCAAATTTTATTTCATAAACCAAGATTTAAATGTTTACAACATTGCAATATTAAAGAATCACACCACAATTATCCTCGAAAATATATTTCAAATAATTTAAACATTCAACAACTAAATCCCAACATTTAAAACTTAAAGTAAAACATCCAGACAGTAATAAATCCCAAAGTGACAATACTAGAAATAACTGAATCACAATGTCCAATAAAACAACTGAATAATGGAAAGGGCGACTCATGCCCCACTAAATGAATATGCTAGGAGTGGAATCAAATAAATGAAGTCGTCTAAGCAAGAGGCCTGCAACTCCCACCTAAGCTGCAGTGTGTTCCTTCCAAAGGATCCTACGCAAGACGCCCCTGTGGCTGGGCAACTGTAATATATACATATATATACAAGATTGAAAGAGAAATAGAAACGGGTCAGAGCCCGATAGTGTAAATGATTTAAAATTTGTTTAGCAAGTATTTAAAATGTTTACTGACCAATGTAACACATATATTAGTGCGGCACTCTCTTCAGAAATTCTCACCTCTCTTCTAATGTGCACGCCTATCGCACTAACCTTCCCAACGGATTATCTTATCTTATATCGCACCAAACTTCCCAATGGTTTAACTTATCTTAGATTACTCGTAAGATTTACAACTGAACAATATAATTGTTTAAGAGGAAAATTTCATTCAGTAACAAAGATCTCATTTTAACTTTATATATTAATAAAGTTTCCCAGTGTCATATTATACTTTTTCAAAACAAGTATTTCCAATTTGAGTCATTATACATGTCTTACTTACCATAACACAGTAGGCAGTCCCAAATTTCAGAATTTCATATATATATATTAAATACTCGTATAATATATATATTCTAACAGCACCCCACATAAAAACTATGGTGCGGGCATACTCTGCTATCCAATCCCCATATCACTCATACTAAGGGAAATACAAATTCGGAATCACTCTCGAACTGTATCAACACATACACAAACAATATTGAGGCGAAGCATAGATTCCAAGTCTCTAAGAGGATAGCACATACCCCTACGTCTCTTAGGACCGTCTGAACTATCGATTCGATAGCCTATACCAAGGATTTCTATCTTCTAGGGTACGAGTCAATATCCCCCATAAAAGTCCCATTGAGATAAGACTGTCCCAGCGCGATAACCTCAGGGATAGCAAGTAGCGCGGGCACGATTTTCACACATAGATAGTATATGCATAAACACAGTCATATAACTATACTAATATTACCATATCAAATTAGGTACATCTAAAATCCCATAATTATGACGTTTGTCCTTATTTCTCATTATTTAGTTCTCACGTATAACCGTTCATTTCTTAATTTAATTTGAGGGATCATTCCAACCTATTACGTAATACACATGGACTTTATCCTCCAAGTGTAGAATTCAGTAGGTACTCTTCTAATTTCCAACGTAATTATCTTACGCGTCTCTCCCTTTAATACATAATTTCATCGTCCCTTATATGTAAATATACCACCAATATAAATTTCGCCTTACATTAAAGGTCTCTTAATCATTAATAAATCCTACTGGTCATCTTTATCTCCCAAAATATTTTAATAAGGGTGTCTAAGGAGTATTCTTCATTTAGAATTAATTCAACAATTTTAAAAGGGGAATTTAAGTCTTCCAGGAGGGGTCGATCAATCGAGGGCAGGGGCTCGATCGATCGAACCTTCGATCGATTGAAGCTCTTGGTTCGATCGATCGATCAAGCAGGTATGGTGAATTCTGCAGTTAACCAGTTACAGGTTCTAACACACAACCTCATCCAAATCCATATTTTTCATTCCCAATCGCCCAAAAATTTGTACTACTAATAGTATAAACCCATATCATACATCTCCTACATAAAGCATGCAAATTTCCATTAATAACCCTGGATTAACAGGCCAAAATTCATGTAAATCTCAAGAACCCTAGAAATCTCTTTAACATGGTTCTAATCAGTCTTTTCCAGAATTTTCATCTTCTAAAACATCATAAATTCGTGGTTTAATCCTCTACATGTGAAGGGGTTTCCAGAATATCATTCAAATCATTACTACATGCAATTTCATATCTTTAACTTCGGTTTTCTTCCATGAAACTCATCCTAAACATCCCTAGACTAACATGAGTGATGCATTAACGAAAATAATCAAGACAAAAACTTGCCTGGGATTTTCATCTTTCTGATTTGATGACGAATTTGGTGTGGTTGTGTTCCCCGTCGCGCGATCTACGCGTTGGTGGTGGTGGCGGTGCAAACGGATGGATTTTGGGCCTTGGATTGCTTTGAAAGCTCTCTCCTTCCCTCTCCTATGGGCGTCACTTTTCTTTGGTTGTTTTAACCCTAGAAGGAAACCTTAGACATCTGATATAACCCTTGAAATTTCGTGGGTTTAATTACCAAAAAATGTAAAATGTCCAAAATGCCCTCCCGGGGTACTAAATAGGCCTAAAAATGCCCTGAGACCCAAACTAAACTCCCGGGTACACTTTTCTGACTATCTCGACCCTTCCAGACACTTCAACACACTCTAAATGACCATACGGGTGACTTATAATTTATTCACTTTTATTCATCAATATTTAGTCCCGACGCGACACGGGCGCGTCCCGACTTAAATTTCCATAATTGCCATTTCATTCACACGTGATAATTTTATAAAAAATAAATCTCATATATTACTATACTCATCAAGTAACATTCAAAAAATAACAAATTTCCAATAATTACTAACTCTCGTTACGCTAGTAAATATTTAAAACAACATTCCGGATTAAAATTAAATTACTTTATCTCAATTAAATTTAATAAATCCCTAAATTTAAAATCCGTAAAAATACGGGGTATTACACTCTCATGATGCCTCCCTCTCACATTTCTTCCCTCATCCCCGTGTTGTCCCCCTCATCCCCATGCTTCCACCTTCCACCTCGTCCAGCTCCGCATCGACCTCCCCGCAACATCTCTCTCACCCTATTACGCAAATGACCCTGCTCTATCTCTCTCAATTCCGTATCTAATGTTTGTTTAGTAGATCTAAATTTTTTGTGTGATTTGGTTTAAATTTTTTGCAGATCTACATTGTTTTTTGAGTTGTGTTAAGGTTTCAAACAAGTCATTGGTTCAGTTGTGGAATCGAAAATAAATCTCCAGTTACATTGAAGGTAAATAATTATGTTATCTATTTTTCTTTTTTGTTTTTTTCTTTTTTTGTTCACATTATTGGTATTCTATGATTTATGGACTTATGGTATTCGATCTGTGTATATGATGAGATTTTTATTTTGCAGATCTAAACTTTTTGTGTGACTTCGTTTAAATTTTTTGTAGATCTCATTTTCGGATCTATTGTTATGGTGCCCATTGTGGCGATCCCCGATCCTCGCGGCAGGAGAGGATCCCTTTTGTCCTGTGCGTCCCTCTCGGGAGCGCTTCGTCCTGCTTCGTTAATGAGGTGAAAATGTAGAGAGATGGTGTCTCCAGTTTATTTTACTCAAAGAAGACAAAAGAAAAGGGAGCCATCCCGAACGATAGCATCCAAAGACATACTGATACATACGAAACTAAAATGATTTGAAAAAGGTTCCAGAGGCTATATTACGAAATGGGAAGGTGTTAGGAACCCATTCCGCCCTTACGGTCTCTCATGGGTTGTTGTTGTTCTCCTTTATTTCCCCGTGATATGTGTGCATCTGTATATGTAGTGGAGTTAGGAATCATCAACTTGTATCATGTAAGAGATAAAGCGAGTCATCCATAGGAATGTTCATAAAAATAATATTAGAAAATAGGATTTACGCGATTATCCTCGCGTTGATCGTTATAACGGAACGATAATGCACATGGAATAATATGACACTAAGAACAAATATATGTATGTGTAAATGTATATATATAATTTAAGAGAATTGAGTTTAAAGAATATAGAGAAAATAGAAAATGAGAGAAAAGTAGGAATAGGACTCGAGTCACGGGTTTTACCTCGAGACGCCTACATAGCCTATAGAGGCATCCAAGTACACGTAGTTCGCATGCAAAATGAGGGGTGGGATTTATCCCATAAATCAAATTGGGAACTTCTCTTATATGTGTGTGTGTGTAAAAAAGTAATTTAGTTGTGAGAAAGGTGTGAGAATTCCCGTTTGGAATTTATGATCAAACCCACTTTTCTTGTGTTTTGGGTTTTATTTATATGAAAATAAGAGATGTGCAATAATACAAGATAAAAAAGTATATTAAGATATATGAGATGATAGAATAAAAGTGATAAGTAATAAAAACAAGATAATGCGAATTTAGGGGAATTTAAAGAGAGAGTTGAGAAAGTGGGACCTTCTTGAAGATCTTGACCTTGATCTTGGATGTTGGAGAGCAGCCCTTGTACTTTGATGATGATGGAGGATACTTAATTCACTAAATTTGAGGAAAAAGGTGATGAAAGGTGAACGTTGGAAAGGGATTTGGATGTGGAAATCACACTGACTTCGAGAGGGGTTTTCTGAGCTTGCTGAGAGTAATGGATCTCTGATCTTACTTCTTTTTGAAATGAGGTTAGGCCCTCCTTTTTATAGGCCCAGGGCATTAACGATCGACATAGCCCTGGTTCGGCCAATCGACAGGTGCGTTTAGGCACACTACCGATAGGCAAGGTCTGGAACCCTACCGTTTGGTAGTCTATTTCAGGTTCCTTTGGAAAATTGGTCGTAGAGCGCAAACCGTTGGTCCGAATCATGCATGGGGAAAACTGTTGGAAAGGTAATTCAGAGACCTTTGAAATTCCTTCGGACTTCTCCTAGGTTCGAGAGTTTACTATGGGTCAAATGTGGGTCAGAAGCGTTGGTCGATCTTTTGGACGGGGAAATGTCGGATGCAAACAGATCGTTCGTCCGCATGGTAAGTCAGAATCGCGAACTGGGAAGACCTTTAAAAAGTATAGGAGATTTTATTTTACATTCCAAAGATATTGACTTAGTTTAGGGAGTTGACTTTGATAAATTAGGTCCTGGAATCATTCGGTGACCTTTCAGAGTAAAACGAATCATTCGTCCATATCGTAAGTCAGAATCGCGCACGGGGTGGACCGTTGGAAAGGGGTTTCACTTCCCTTCGAAGATTCATTTAGTCTCAGTTGAGATAAATATTAGACTTTGATCAAATGGAGCCTGGGAGCATCCGATGACCTCCTGATCGAGTCTCAATGGAAAATGGGTCATTCGTCCACACCGTAATTTAGAATTATGCACGAGATGAACTGATGGAAAGGAGTTTCAGTGCCCTTTGATGACTTATTCAGTCTTGTTAGAGATTAAGAGTTTAACTTTTTTTCAAATAGAGCCTGGGAGTGCCCAATGGCCTTTAGATCAGTACTCGGGGTATGACTTGGGTTTGCAATGACGAAGGGAGGTGCTAGGGACCTAAGGAGAGGTTAGGGGGTATTAGAATGGGGTGTCTACAAAGCCCTTCGATGGGTGAGTTGGAAACAAACAATAGCCATCGAATAGACACCACATCTTTCCTTTTGAAAGAGGATGACTGGTGGGCCGAGGTTGATTCTGAGGACCTAAGGATGAGGGTGACAGATTCTATAGGTCGAAGATAATTCTGCGGGCTTGGAGATGAGGGCGATCAATTCTGCGGGTCGAAACCAATTCTGAGGGCTTAGATATGAGGGTGACCGATTCTATGGGTCGAAGCCAATTCTGAAGGCTTGGAGATGAGGGTAACCGATTCTGCGGGTCGAAGCCAATTCTGAGGGCTTGGAGACGAGGGTGATCGATTATGTGGGTCAAAACTAATTCTGAGTGCTTGGAGATAAGGGTGACTGATTTTGCAAGTCGAAGCCAATTCTGAGGGCTTAAAGGGGCATGCTGGGGATGGTCCTAAAGGAATGATTTAGGTTAATTCCGATGACCTACACCAATGATGGGGGTGACAAATTATGCGGATTTAAGCCAATTCTGAGGGCTTAGGTTATAATGACCGATTCTATGGGTTGAAGCCAATTCTGTGGGCTTTGAGTTAAGATGACCAATTCTGAGGGTCGAAGCCAATTCTATGGGCTTCGAGATGAGGGTGACCGATTATGAGGGTTGAATCCAATTTTGAGGGCTTGGAGATGAGGGTGACCTATTCTATAGGTTGAAGCCAATTCTGAAGGCTTGGAGATGAAGGTGACCGATTCTGCAGTTCAGAGGCAATTTTGAGAGCTTGGAGATGAGGGTGATCGATTCTACGTGTTGAAGTTGATTTTTCGGGCTTAAAGGGGCATGTTGGAGACGGTCTTAAAGGAAATGATAACCAAAGATTTAGGTCAATTATGAGGACGTACAACAATGATGTGGGTGACCAATTCTGCGAGTTGAAGCCGATTCTGAGGGCTTTGGTTATGATGATCGATTCCGCGGGTCAAAGCCAATCCTAGGGGATTGAGATGAGATGACCAATTACGCGAGTTGAAGCCAATTATGCGGGCTTGAGATGACCAATTCTGCGTGTTGAAGATAATTTCGTGGGCTTAAGGTGAGATGACCAATTCTGTGGGTCGAAGCCAATTCTGTGGGTCTAAGGTGAGATAACTAATTATACGGGTCGAAGCCAATTATGCTGGCTTAAGTTTGAAATGACCAATTCTGCAGGTCGAAGCCAATTCTGAGGGCTTAGGTTTGAGATGACAAATTATACGGGTCAAAGCCAATTCTACGGGCTTAAGTTAGGGATAACCAATTTTGCGGGTCAAAGCCAATTCTGCGGGATTAAGGTGAGATGACCAATTATGCGGTTCGAATCCAATTCTACGGGATTAAGGTGAGATGACCAATTCTGCAGGTCAAAGCCAATTATGCGGGCTTAAGGTGAGATGACCGACTCTGCGGGTCGAAGCCAATTCTATGGGCTTAAGTTGAGATGACCAATTCTATGGGTCAAAGCCAATTCTGAGGGCTTAAGTTGGGGATGACCAATTCTGCGGGCTTAAGTTTGAAATGACCAATTCAGCGGGTCAAACCCAATTATGCGGGCTAAAGTTTAAGATGTTCTCGAGGAACTCTACTGGGAAAATTACCTCATGATTTTAATTTAAGCTGGGGAGCCGAGTGCTAGGACTATGATTAGGTGGTCCCGGGTTTGGACACATTTCTTGGGAAAAATTGAGACCTTTGGGGAATAGTAGATGAACCTGAAGTTTGTGATATTTTGGAGGTCCTCTGGGGACATTACCGGGGATAGATTCACTTGTCTTTTGATAGTTCTGCCAGGGAAATAGGGGTTCTGCTTAAGGAAGTGCAAAATTTTCTTGGTGAAAATGTTCTAAATCCTTTTCAAGATTTTTAGGAATTTTCTAAGGATTTTATAGGGTTTTTTGGTATTTTTTAGGAATTTCTGTATGAAAATTTAAGGGAGGTGCCGGTCAGCATGGTGTAGAGGGTGCCATTCGACACTGTCATGGACTTTTGGGCTGCCTCGAGAAGGTAAAGGGTCAGTGTCGATCGGTAGGTTTAGGGTCAGTGTCAATCGGCATGACCCTTGTCATCCTATATAAAGGGGGCGAATTCCCCTCATTGTTCATTGCTTATTGCCTTCTCTCTTTCTTCATTTTTCTTTTGTGAATCATCCTAGCATTTCATAATCTAAAAGATGGCCGCTTTTGTGAGTACTGCAGTACACGAGGAATGGATGGCTATTGATGACTGGGAAAACGTGGAGTGGAGGTCCAGGGCACCTCTTGCTTTGGGGAGAGAGAAATCTTTTGACGCATTTGAGACGGTTGCGGACGAGCAGACTTTGCTGCGGGAGCCATCGCGTCATCGCTCTTCGAGGGTTGTGAACCCTAGTGGTTATGTAAGTAAAATGACTTTTGGCATTCTTTTTTGTTGATTTCCTTTTTTTTTCTTAGATTTTGACACGGTTTTTCTCTTTTGACAGTCTGATGTTTCTTTGTCGAATATGCGTTCCCGCGGGATGATGGGGCATAAGGATTTCTAGGAGCATCTTCCATCTGTGGTGCATTGGGTGGTATCCTCAGCAGGCTTTGGGAGGTTAGTGTCTGTGCTAGATGAGACACCCCATTTTATGGCAGTCTTATGCGCTCTGGGGGAGAAGTGGTGGGGCACTACCCACACCTTTCATTTTGATTTTGGGGAGATGACTGTGACTCATATAGATGTGAAGCAGCTGCTGGGGCTGGATTGTAATGGAGAGAAGATAGAGGTGGATCGCTCTTTGCGGGTGAGGCTAGAGGCGGTGCATTCGACGCTTGGTGATGTGGGGAGGATAGTGTCTGGGGACTCCATCGATCTGTTACTACTGAATGATGTTTTATTGGGCAGAGTGATCGATGTGGAGGACGGGCTACAGGTGAGGCATATGGCCCGGTTGTTTATTTTGTTGGTGTTGGGGGGATTTCTGGTGGCATCGAGCAACAAAGTTGTCCACTTATGATTTTTATCGTATCTGAGGACGTTTTCGAACATCCCCCTATATGACTGGGGGGGCCTGACTTTGGTGACCCTTTAGTTTTCCTTGGATGCATTCAGTCAGTGTTGCCGGTAGTCTTTCACTGAAGCCATGTATCTTCTTGAGGTATTCTTTAATTTTTTGCATTTTTCTTTCATGCATTCGCATTTTCCTTATGGACCTCTTTTGATTACGAATTCTTATCTTTGACAGACGTGGTTTTATCAGGTGATCGGGTGTAATACCCAGCTGATTGCTTTGAAGGATGAGACCATTGGGGATTTTTACCGATTGCATCGATGGCGCAAGGCCAATCGGCAGTCGAGGAGGTCTCTCTCTCTAGAGGCAGTGCGTCTAGTCTTGAATGGCCGGACCAGTGATAGGGTAAGCCTTTTTCTCTTCTTTACTCTAAGACCTTTGTGTCCTCTGATTTTATGTTTCCTTATATTTTGTTAGGGATTTTTCAGGTGATCTTTTACCTTTGGGGGATGATTGTTAAGGACACGGGGTTGACTGGAGTAAATGCACAGATGAGGCATTTCCTAGTGCATGAGTCTGGCCACTCTTGGTATCTTGGGTAGAGGGTGGTCCGACAAATTACTGAGGGGGAGGAGGTGGTGCCACCTGCGAAGCCCCCTATGTCTATGAGGTGGGAGCGACTGCTGCAAGAGGATGAGAGGATCGCTGCGATGATTGGCGAGTCCTACCTGCTGTACACCGATACAGCTATGTCGTATGATTATATAGACTTTGTGATGAGCTGGCTGATGGCCCCGAGCATATATGATACACTGCCCTTCCCTCCAGTCGGCTAGTGGGGTCCTCCCACAGCAGTGGCGGTCCGTCGATATCTGAAGTGGTGGCGACCTCAGAGGTCCGCTTTATGTGGCTGCATATTCCTTAATACAACATTCGGTGGGCTGATGGTGGGATAGTGCCTATGTTGCATCGTCCTCATGCGATGGAACTAGAGGAGTTGAGCTTGACAGAGCAGGTTCTTCATCCTGAGGTGTATCTTTTTTATTTTTTTCTTTTCCCTCCTTTTGGTTTCTTTTGATCTTTTCTGCTCGATACTGATTTTTCATTTGCTTCCAATATGTTCAGGTGTCCACCACTTGGCTGAGGGATATTAGGGACCGAATATCTTTGGTGATGCCCATATTTCGGACACAGTTCATGTTCTTTCTTACTTGGTGTCGTCTGCCTCATCCGGGGAGGAGTCAAGTTCAAGTAGTGGTGGTGAATCATCTCACCGTCGGGGAAAGAGATCACGTCGCAGGGGTGGAAGCTCTTAGGAGAGATATGTGAAGATTAGGTGAGAGTGAGATAGGGAGAATGTGGGTTCGGGCTGAGTCCCATTTTTTTTATTTTCTTTTCTTTATTTTCCTGCAAGATTGATGTGATATAAAGAAATATCTATGCAATGCAATGAAGTTTTTTTATAATCTTTTGTTAATGATGAATGAATGCATGCACATGTGCTTTTTACTTTGCTGCTGAGACTGTAAAAACAAATATTTTTGGGATTTTGAAAGAAAGTTTTATTCAAAATGAGAATTTATTTAAAGATGAAAAGGGTATTTTTTGAAATTCTATTGAGAATAACAATTTATTTTAAGTTTTCTGAATTTTGACAAAAGAGTAAAAAGGGAAATTTCCCAAAGTAGGAGGTTGCCGATCGACAAGCACCTTGTCCTGCCTATTGGCAAGTCAGTCCAGTCCCATAAATTCAAAGCTTTGATTGGTACCCTTTTCAGCCTTTAGTACCTTATGGGGAAGGATTTCCTCCTATTTCTGCAGGGGTTATGCCCTTTGTGGGGGTTTTCATGTATAGAAGAGGGGTAAGAGTGGTGTGCTTTCCTCACACCTTTACATTCCTACTTTCTTGTTTTGTGAGATGGATCTCCCTAGTAGTGTTGAGTTTGCCAACTACCTCGATACTTTGCAGGCGATGTGCTCCTACAATGTTGACTATGATGCCTATAACATGCGTCGAGTTTCTTTATGGTGTAATCGGCCCATAGAGTGGAACATGCTGATGGCGGTGGTACAATTCTTGTACCCCGAAGAGCACGTATTCCGCTTTAGCTTGGAAGAAGTATGTTCGACTTATGAGGAATTTTCTACCATCTTGGGGATAAATCCCAGCGTTGCTGCAGCTCTGCCTGAGTTTTCTCATTCTCCCCAAGAGTTATTGGTCGGGCTTCTTTGTATTTTGCACTCGATGGCCCGACCACTTGTGGCTAGAGTTACGATATCTCTTTCGACGGTGTTGCGGTCCATGCATTTCAAGGAGGTTGGTGATGCTGGATATGTCGGATTTGTTGCTCTAGGCTTAGTTTCAAAATAGTTTTTGGTGATCGGGGAGCTGCTGGTGGACCCACAACTTGCATCTATTACTTTATGGATGTCCTACCGTTGCAATCCTATGGCGATGATATTGGCGGAGAATTTGAATGTCTTAGATGCCTGACGAGAATGCCGTTCTGAGTTTCTGAGGGGTAGCCTTGTGATGTAGTTCATGTGGTTATCTCAAAGATTTCGCCTGGTGACTCCTCCGAAATACCCTTTGTCGGCTGTACCTAACTTCTTTTCTGCCATTTCGTCAGTGTTGGCCTGGATATTGAGAGCTGGGAGAACTGGTTCGTGGAGCATATGGATCTAAATCTGTACTAGTCAGTACCTTGGTGGGGACAGTTGTTGCCTATTTTGGAATTGGGAGAATACCCGTATGTCCAGTAGGTTGGTCTTAGACAAACCTATTTCTATTTCCATTGGCAGCTTCTACACCAATTTAGCTGGGAGTAGGTCGTGCCAGCTCGGACACTAGACTTATTTCTGGTAGAATATTTGACAGAGCGTCTGCGCATGCTGCTTAGCTCTTTGTGGGAGAGTCGGCGTCCATCGTCCCGTCCCTCTCAATTTGCTGGGAGAGTTTGGCAGATCCCCGGGGATTATATGAAGTGGTTGTAGAGGAGAGTGGTCAACAAGATGTTAGAAGTGGACACTTGACAGAGGTGGCTTGCCTCATCCGATACCATGGATGGAGGTGTGGTATTTTTTTCCAGGTTGGTTCGAGCTTATCAGTTCATGGAGCGTCTGCGGCACTCGATTCAAGCAAGGGAAACTTGAGGACCCCCGAACATAGATGATGATGATGAAGCGGGCTCCTCTCATATCTTTGGTTAGGACTCTTGCAGAGTTTATTTTGTACCGGGAAATAAGTTTTGTTTTTTTATTTGACTTTTTAGGAAGGTAAGGGGAAGGGAGTTATCCGTTCCTTTATGTAATTTCACTGTAATTTCTTATTAATGAAATAAACAAGTTTTTAATCATCCAGTTGTGCCTTTTGATGAAATTTGTATTTTGAATTATCTATATCGATCGCTAAGGCATGCATAATCCTTTTGTTCAAATATATGTTAGAATGGACTGCCATTCTCGGAGGTAAGAAAAGAATAGTTTTTTGTGAAAAAGAAAGGATCGTGCTCATGTGATACGTATGAGCTACCTACGTACCTCTCGGGTTTTTGAAAATTTTCAATTATTTTGGGAATGATTTTTACAAAGGATCAGGCCCACGTAGTTCTTGGTAGAAGGAAATGAAGAGAGATATTTTTTTTAGAATAGAAGGGATATAATAAGAGTCGTAGCACGCTGAGATTTTGAACTAGGGGTAAAATTTCTTAAGACGGTCTAGGTTGACTGGACGAGCCATCTCTTCTCGATCTAAGTCAGTGAGCATGGCGGCACCGTGAGACAAGATCTTCCTCATAATGTATGGGCCACTCCAATTGGGCTTGAATTTCCCTTTGGGGTCCCAGATGGGCTCTACTATTTTTTTGAGGGCTAATCCCCTTCTCAAACACTGGGGTCCTTGAATCTCTTATTGAATGAATGCGCTATTCGGCAATGGTACCCTTATATGTGATATAAAGCCTTCACTCTCTTTTCGTTCAGGAATGATCGCTCGTCGAGGTAGCTTTGATGTTAGTCTTACTCACTGACCTTGCTTTCGAGCATGACACGTAATGAGGGTATTTCTAGCTCCACAAGTAGGACCGCTTCCATGTCATAGACTAGAGATTAAGGGGTAGCCCCAGTAGAGGTTTGGATTGAGGTTCAGTAGCCCTAAATGGCGTATGGGATTCGGTTGGCCAAATCTCGACAACTTTTGGTCATCTTACTGATGATGGCTTTGAGGTTCATGTTAGCGGCTTCAACTGCACCATTGGTCTGAGGATGATACGGAGAAGATTTGTGTCTCTGGATCCCATACTCGTTGACCACTTCTATGACTTCTTCTTCGAAATGCAACTTGTTGTCTGATACTAGCTCGTGCGGGCCCCCATATCGGGGAATGACATTTTTCTTGATGAATTTGTCCACCTTCATGGCATTTAGAACTACGTATGACTCATCTTCGACACATTTGGTGAAGTAATCAATGGCAACCAGGAAGAACTCATGCTCTTTGGAAGCCTTGTGTGTAACCTTCCCTCTGATATCGATGCCCCAGGTGGAGAACGTCCAGGGAGAAGTCATGTTGTATAATTTTTATGGAAGTAGGTGTTGAAGGTTGGAGAACTGTTGGCATTTGAGGCATCTCCGGACGTAGGTAGTGCAATCCTGGATCATAGTGGTCCAGTAGTAGCCTTGTCATATGATCTTCGTAGCAAGCATGTGATCATTTATGTGGGGAACGCATTCCCCACTATGGATTCTCTGCATTACCTCTTCAATCCCTGCGATGCAGAGTAGATGGGTTCCATCAAAGTTTCTCTTAAACAGTGCTTTGTGATAGATGATATACTAGGCGACCAGTCTTCGATGGGTTGCCCGGTCCTTCTTGTTAGAACCATTGGGATACCTAACATGCTTGAGGAGGTTCCAGATATCATAATACCAACAATTGGCTATCTCGAGATCTTTTTTGGTGATGAGCTCAACGTCGTAGCAGTGGGTTGGTTTGTCTTGTTTTTGGACCAAGAAGGGAGCCATTATTATTCCTTCGGGCATGTCGACCATAGAGGCCAAGGTAGCAAGGGCATCGGCTAGATTTTGTTTTGCTCAAGATAGGTAATGGAAGGTGATGTCTTGGAATTGGGAGGCTAGTTCTTCTAAGTGGTCATTGAAGGGTTGAATTTTATCGTCCTTGGCTTTCCATTTTCTGAGCACATGACCAATGATGAGGGAAGAATCCCCATAGACATGTAGGCATTGAATACCTTTGTTGAGAGAAACTTTGAATCCTACCGTACATGCCTCGTATTCAGTCATGTTGATGATGGAGGGGAAACCCAATTTGATGGTTATGGGAGTATGGGAGTCATTTGGGGCGATCATAAGTATCCCAACGACATATCACTTTTTGTTGGCCGCGCCATCAAAGAACATTTTCCATCGGAGGTTGTCTTGAGCAGCATAGAAGATGTTTTCATCTGGGAATTCGAAGATCCAGTCAGCGGCCTCTTCCATGGGGTAGTCAACGAGGTAATCAGAGATGGCTCTTCCTTTCATGGCTTTCTGTGTGACGTACACGATATCAAACTCGGCTAAGAGCACCAACCATCGGGCCATTCGACTTGATAAGGCTGGTTTCTTAATAAGATACTTGATGGGTTCCATTCAAGATACAATCTTAATGGGGAAGGCGAGATTTAGTGTCGTAACTTTTGGGTGACCCAAATAAGAACGACGCATGCTTTTTCCAAAGTAGTGTAGTTGACTTTGCACTCGGCCAATTTGCGACTGGCATAATAGATGGATCTTTCTTCACGGGAAAGTTTAAGGTATTGGGCTAGTAAAGCCCCAATTATAGTGTTAGTTATGGTTAGGTATAGGATTAATGGGAGACCAGGTTGTGGTGGCATGAGTATCGGAGGTTTAGTTAGGTATTGTTTGATTTGGTCGAAGGCTTCTTGGCTGCCTTCGTTCCAAACTTTGGTTGAATCCTTTTGGAGGTGTTTAAAAAATTGGTTCACAAATGGAGGTGACCTGGCTGATGTATTACAATTTCCCAAGGAAACTACGGACTTCTTTCTCCGTTCGGGGAGGTGGCATCTCAATTACGGCGTTTAGCTTTACAGGATCTGCTTCTATCCCTTTCTCACTAACCATGAATCCCAAGAGTTTTCCCTTTGTAATGCCAAAGACAAATATCTATGGATTGAGTCTCATCTGATATCGTAGCAATCATTCGAAGAATTTTCAAAAAGAGGGAACGTGACTTTCACTATTTTCGGATTTAAAAATCATATTATCCACATAAACGTCGACTTCTTTATGAATCAGATCGTGCACGATGGTTGTGGCAGCCCTCTAGTAGGTATCCCCAGCATTCTTGAGACCAACTGGCATATCAGTGTAGCAAAAGGTTCCCCATTGGGTGATGAACGCATTTTTTTCTTCATGATCTTGGTGCATTTTGATTTGGTTGTATCCGGCAAACCTGTCGACAAATGACTTGAGCGTATGACTGGCTGTTTTCTCCACGGTCATGTCGATATTGGGTAGCGAGTAATCATCCTTTGGAGAGGCTATGTTCATGTCCCAGTTGTCTACACACATCCAAACTTTCCCTACTGATTTTGGCACAAGCACTATGTTAGCTATCCATGTGGGATATTCGATCACACGAATGAAACCCACATTCAACTGTTTGACCACCTCTTCTTTGACTTTGAGCAAACATTCAGTGTGGATCTTTCTTAGCTTTTTCTTAACCGGCTTGTAATCTGGAGGAGTGAGGATATCATGCTGAGCTATTTCAGGATCAACGCCGAGCATATCATCATAGGACTATACGAATACATCCACGAACTCCTTCAATAATTCTTTGAGTTGTGTGCACTCATGCTCATCAAGGGTAGCCCCTATATTAATCTTGCACAGTTGGCTACTAGAATCGATGTTAATAATAACATGCTCTTCTTCATTAACTTGAATACGATTATGTTGTTTGTTATTAACCTTATTTAGATATGTTAAGAATTGTTCATTTGCAAAGTCATCATCACCAAAAGTTTGATTAGAATCTAAAGAATTAATGTAAGGCACAACAAGATACTCAAAATCTTAATTTATTTCATTTATAGGAAAAACAAAATTGAGAACCTCCTCAAAGGAGGTCTCGATTACATTTGAGCAAGGATAGATAATAGAAGAAAAAATAGTGTAAACATTGGGGTTAGGTGGGATTTCAACCGGTAGAACTAGCGCAGCATGCCAGTTGAGGATAGGTGTATCAGTAGCTTTAATCAGGTGGAATGGATCCAGTGATGTAGTGCTTGAATGAACTATGTAGAGTGCATCCCCAGTGTTTGCATGTTGAACGAGTCCTCAAAGTCACTTTTCTTAGTCTCTTAGGTATCTTTGACGAGCGGTTGTACATGGTGTTAGGAACTTTTGGCCCATGGGTACCATGGTTCTGGAAAGCCACAAAAGGGGAAATCCTCACCCTCTTTGATGAATCATCGATTCAAGGAGGGACCTGGGATAGTATGGATGCAGTCTAGTTTTCTCTTTGGTCGAGACTGGCGGATCATTTTGAGATCTTGTTCTGATGGTTGATACCCCAAACCACAAGGACAAAAAATCTTTCTTCAGTTCAATGGGCTCAAGTATCCCTTGTTGTCTTTATCCTAGCCCCAGTCCGAGCATCACGTGTATGTTTTCAAACATCTGAATCACATTGACGTTGCTATGAGGGTCATATTCGGGACAAACCCTTTCTTTGAAATCATCCCCAACTGGGAGTAGGAGTGGTTCAACTCAAAATTTTGATAGGAGCATATCATTTGACCCATGTTTATCTCAAAGATCGGACTGCTTGTACTTGCACCCTCAGCATTGTCATCGTCACCCAAAATGGTGATGACTCGTCCATCGGTGAAGAACTTCAATTTTTGATGGAGTGAGTAAGATACACCCTTGATATTGTGGAGCCAAGGTCGTTCGAGGAATAGGTTGAAACAAGTTGGGATGTGAATAACTTGAAATTCAATGATAGGGTTTATAGGGCCAGCCCATATTATAAGTTTTATGGATCGTATCACTTCACAATGAGTATTATCGTAGGCACGTACAGTAGCGGAGGTTGGAGTGAGGTCACTTTCCTTTAGTCTTAAGCAGTTGAGAGTTCTCAATGGGCAAACATTCAAGGCGGATCCATTATCGATAAGAGAGAGTGGTATGGTTTTCCCCATAACTTCAAAGGAGATGTTGAGTGCATGATTGTGGTTTGGCCCAATTCTAGTGATTTCTTCTTTGGAGAAGGATAGCATTCGGGTAGAGGTAATGGATTTGACTAAATTTACTACTTCTTCTAGTGTGGTAGAAGGAGGAACTATGGGTTCAGTGAGAAACTTGATCAAAGCATTTCTATGCAGTTGGGAAGACATGAAAAGCCCCCATATAGTGATGTTATTTTGAGTTTTCTTTAGTTAATCGAGGATCTTCCTCTCCTCGAGGGTCATTTCTAGCAGATGAAGGTTTTTAATCCCTTCCCTTTGTTATTGGCTGGTAGTGAGCTTAGGATATGGTAATGCCTCCCCGATCTGGTCATGTGATTAACTGAAGAAGGGAAGAATATGAACCTTGTTTCGTCATCAATCTCGGGTTATTCTACCACTTCGTTTATTTCTCCAAGGATCTCCTCAAATGATATCTTCCCACACATGTCACCTACCGGGTTAGTATTCTTGAAAGCTTGTTCTTCATTCGAATCTTCGAATTCTTCCCCTTATCTGGTGGAAATAATTATTTCTTTCTATGTAAAGTTAATGCATTCCACAACTTCAACGGCTTCTTCATACAGCTCTTCCCATTCTGTGGGGATATGTAAGGGTTAAGGTACCAGGCATCCTTGTAATTTCAGAGTATCAAGTAACTCAGTCATACTGCAAGTGTCGTAGGTTTGCCTAAATAATTATGTTATAATCTGGATAACACCATCTAAGCAGACTTCATCAGTTGGTACCAACCAACTGTCTGTCTATCGGGACCATTTTTGTGCTTCCAAGAATAACATGTTGAACCTCTGATAATCAATTATCATCCGTGAGGTCAATTTCACGCTGAAGTCTAGGAGTTGGTTTAACACTTCTGATAATTCCATACCTCCATTTTCAGAATGGTTACGGATAGCGATGCATGCTCTGGTAAGGAGTGATAGTGCCAGATAAGTGAGGCTAATAGGGTGTATGAGGAAATATGGTCAAGTTTGGAGAGGTTTGGGAGAGTGTATGGATGTGATTTGAGTTGAGGGATCAAATTTTGGGTTCATTTCTAGGAAGATAGTATTGGTATGATTTGGTAGTGGGTTTTGAGTAGTGTTTGGCTTAGGACTGGCTGGTGGGGAATTGGTACCCCGGTCAATTAGACCGTGTATTATGTTTCGAAGGTGAAAGCATTGGTCAGTGGTATGACCAGCGATTTGGTGAAAGGCGCAATGGGCATTCGCTTTGAAGTTTCTTGGAAGTGGATTAGGCAATGAACAGGGATCCAAGGGCTTGGTGAGGTTTCGGCTTAACAGGGCTTCATAAACTTTGGAGAGGGGAGCATGGAGCTCGATGTATTCCTTTCGACTAGGACAGGGCCGCTTTCTGGTACTCACGAAGTGGTCGGTTAATAGATGTTGTTGGTGGTTGAGACTGCAGCATTGGCAGTTTTGTCATATTTTATGGGGGTAAACTGTCCGAAAACTTTCTTTCGCTCAACCTCTATTTTAGCAAGACTTTCCTCGATTTCTACTCCTACTTCTCTGATAGCTCAGAAGTGGGTATATTATTGTCCTCCCATGGTTGCTGATACATGGGGCAAGAAGTTTTTCTTCACTATGTTGACTTGTTCTTCTTCAGATGGCCGATTTGTCATAGTGGCTGCCTTTTCCCTCCATCGGACTATGAAGTTCTTGACTGATTCCCTAGAGTTCTATTTGATCATCTCTAAATCAAGGCAGCTGACCTAAATCTCTTCGTTATATTTGTACTGCGACATGAATTCACAGGCTACATCTTCCCAGCTACGGATTCTAGACTCCTTGAGAGACAAAAATGATAAGAGAGCGCTATCCTTCAAAGTTTTCTGAAATAATTGGGCCATCACTTCTTCAGAATCCCCTAGGAGAGTCATAGCATGGTGATAATTGCGAAGATGGAAAATTGGAGGTCCACTTCCTTCGAATTTCTTGATATTCGGCATCTTAAACTTATCGAGTAACCCTGCCTTAGTATAAGGAGACATGTGGGTATAATCCATGTAATTTCTAGAGTCGGAGTTGGTCGAACTTCTTAGTTAGCATCTTCCGATCTTCTTTGACCTTACTCAATTCTTTCTTTTTCGGATCAACGATCAGAGGCAAGTTAGCCCCAGGCTAGGCAAGGTTTGTCATATAAAGATGGGCAGGCGATGACCCATTATTAAGATGGGAACGTGGAGTGTGCTGATACTCTTGGGGAACCCAAATAGGCTTGGGTGGACCCACAGCATGAGGAAATAAGGCCTCGGACTCTTGAGGAATAGGAACCTCGTTTTGTTGCATCTCTCGGACCTCAGTCTGAGGGTTGTCAATCTTGGACACGAGCTGAGCTAAAACTACAATCATATCTGGCTGCACCATTGGTACTTGATCTGTGTTTTTCATAGAAAGCGTATGGATACCGGACTCTGAAGAGGTAGAAGGGGAACGATCAGAACTCGGGGGTGATTTGACTAAAGACTGAAGCCAATAAGGAGCCAGGCTAAGGACGTGCGATTGACCTGAGAAGGCATAAAATGGGATTTATTTTTGACAAAGAAATGATGAAAATGTTTTTGACATTTTTTTTTCTTTTTGAGATTGGAAGACAAAATATTTTTGGATTTTTGGTAAAGAAAGGAGAAATATTTTTGGATTTTACAGAAAGGAGAAATGTTTTTGGATTTTTTGATAAAGAAGGGAGAAATACTTTGGAGATGGGTCTCAACATAATTATTATTATTATGTTCTCACTTGTATTAAATTATCCTAAATGCAAAGTGAAATGTCGGACGAGACCCTAGCCTGGAAAAGTTGGGTTTATAACATATGCAAAGCTATGGCTAGACTTCTAACTAGGCTCACGGGTAGGGTCCCATTTTAAATATGAGCGAAAATTTGGGCGGCACGCCGACCCGAAATTTTGGTAGAGTTTCGAGTTGAAACCGAAAATCTGATATGTGTGTACTAGGCTTGACACATATGAAGTTGGTTGGGCGAATCGAAAAGGGTTCCCTCCATTGACGTGGCTTCTATGATATACGTCTTACTTTTAAGGGCAGTCGGTACATGTGGACAAGTTATTTGATATACCAGAGTCTACATGAATTTCCTCACCATATACCTCGTGGGGATGGTACGTGTGAGAGCGAATTCAATACACTCGACGTATATAAACGAGTTCCCAGCGATATACCTCTCGTCGTGACTTCGATTAAGCGGTATGACGTAGGGGAACCGTTAGATATATGTCGAAGGTACTTGTACAATGGAAGTTGAGAGTCATATCTCTTAGGCTAATTGTGCCCTTCCACACAAGCGGCCATCACGAAGTGACCTTCCAGTTACTGGACAAAATTTGGTCCATCACAATGCTCTTTGGTGATATCGTGTGAATCCTGCATAATTCTTTTATTAGTATTTTATGAGAGTATCTTTATTGATCATGCCCAATAGGGAGGAAAGTATGGGTACCTATGGCATACCAAGGGTGGGTGATGCATGCAACATGGGGATATATGTGATCGTAAGTGCACGTGGTGTGAAGTGTACACGGAGAATTTTCTACAAGTGTGTGAATAGAAGCATAAGCATGAGGTACACATGAATAGTAAAGGGGAACATGAAAATGTGGGTATATATAAGAAAATAAAATACTTATGTAAATAGAGTCTAGCCCTCAAAATGAAAAATCCCTAGCGGAGTCTCCACCGTGGCCATCACCGATCCTCGCGGTGGAAGAGGATCCCTTTTGTCCCGCACATCCCTCTCAGAAGCACTTCGGCCGGTGTCATTGATGAGGTGAAAAATATAGAGAGATGGAGTCACCAGTCTATTTTACTTAAAACATACAAAAGAAAAGGGAGCCATCCCAAAGGATAGAATCCAAAGACATACTGATACATACAAAGCCAAAATGATTCGAAGAAGGGTCTGGAGGCTAAGTTACGAAATGGAAAGGTGTTAGGCACTTATTCCACCCTTACTGTCTCTCATGGGTTGTTTATAGTTTCCTTCATTACCCCGTGATATGTGTGCATGTGTATACGTAGCGGATATATGAATCATCGATTTGTATCATGGAAGAGATAAAGCGAGTCATCCATAGGAATGTTCCTAAAAATAATATTAGAAAATAGGATTTACGTGATTATCCTTGCGTTGATCGGTATAACGGAACGATAACCCACATAGAATAATACGCCACTAAGAACAAATATATGTATATGTAAATATATAAAATTTAAGAGAATTAAGTTTAAAGAATATAGAGAAAATATAAAATGAGAGAAAAGTAGGAATAGGACTCGAGTCACGAGTTTTACCGTGAGATGCGTACGTAGTCTATAGAGGCATAAAAGTCCACTATGTTTCCATACAAAATGAGGGGCGGGATTTATCCCATAAATTCAATCGTGTACTTCTCTTATATGTGTGTGTCTGTGCGTAAAAAAGTGTTTAAGTTGTGAGAAAGGTGTGAGAAAAGTTTGAGAATTCCCGTTTGGAATTTTTGAGAAAACACTCTTTTTGTTTTTTTGGGTTTTTTTTTTATATGATAATAAAATATGTACAATCGTACTAGATAAAAATTATATTAAGATATGTGAGATGAGACAATAAAAGTGCTAAGTAATAAAACAAGTTAATGCGAGTTTAGGGGAATTTAAAGAGAGATATGAGAAAGTTGGACCTTCTTGAAGATCTTGGGTTTGATCTTGGATGTTGGAGAGAAGCCCTTTTACTTGGGTGATGATGGAGGATACTTAATTCACAAAATTTGAGGAAAAAGGTGATGAAAGGTGAAGGTTGGAAAGGGATTTGGATGTGGAAATCACGCTGACTTTGAGAGGTGTTTTCTGAGCTTTCTTAGAGTAATGGATCTCGGATCTTCCTTCTTTTTGAAATGACATTAGGGCATCCTTTTTATAGGCCCAGGGCATTGATGATCATCATAGACCTAGTCCTTTCAATCGGCAGGTGTGTTTAAGCACACTGCCGATAAGCAGGGTCTCGAACCTGCCGTTTGGAAGTCTCTTTTAGGTTCTGTCGAAAAATCAGTCGTAGAGTGCAAACCATTGATCCAAATCATGCACGGGTCAAACCATTCGAATGTTAATTCAGAGACCTTCGAAAGACCTCAGGACTGCTCCCGGGTTCGGGAGTTGACTTTGGGTCAAATGTGGCTCGGAAGCGCTCATCGAACTTTTGGACGGGGAAATGTCGGACGCAAACGTTTCGTTCATTTACATGATAAGTCCAAATTTCTCACGGGGTGTACCATTGGAAATTTTAGTAGATGTACTTTGAATTCGAAAGATATTGACTCGGTTTGGGTAGTTGACTTTGGTCAACCGGGGGTTGGAAGCGTTCGGTGACCTTTCAGAGTAAAACGGATCATTCGTCCATATCGTAAGTCAGATCCGCATACGGGGAGGACCGTTGGCATGGGGTTTCAGTTCCCTTTGAAGATTCATTCATTCTTGGTCGATCTGAACAATTCACTTTTGTCAAACGGAGCCTGGGAGCATTCGGTGACCTCCTAATTGAGTTTCAAGGGAAAATGGGCCATTCGTTCACACCGTAAGTCAGAATCGTGCACAGGACAAACCATTGGAAAGGAGGTTTTGTGTCCTTCAAATATTTATTCAGTCTCGTTCGAGCTTAACAGTTTGAATTTTGGTGAAATGGAGCCGGGGAGTTCCCAATGGCCTTTAGGTGAGTACCCGGGGTATGACTTGGGTTTGCAATGATAAAGGGAGGTTCTACGGACCTAAGGAGGGGTTAGGGGTATTATAATAGGGTGTATACACCCACATTTTGTTGAAATCATATCAAGTATATACATTATTATGATCTATCTCTTTCATTTATCTCCTCTCCCCTTTTTAGGTGTTCATAATTTTTTGAGTTATGTTAAGGTTTCAAACAGCTCAAGTTACATTTGGTTTTAGGACTATCTATTAATTATTTATGTTCATTAATTTGTTTGTACATTTGGTTTGCGGACTATCTATTTGATCAAAAGCCTACCGTATCTCTTGAAATTATTTCGTGGATTATTATTACTTATACTTAAATGTGGCTTGGTTTAATTTTTGGGGCAAAAATATTCACACTGTCATTTATGATTTGTTTCACAACACTCCAATTTATCTTCTTTGATTTTAAAGGATTTTGGGAGAAGGTTATTAATATTCTATAAAGTGTCCTTTTAAGATTGAGTATTGAAGAAGTTTCAAACTATTTGCAACAATTGGATGTGGAGTTGAATCATTGGTATGCAATGGTCAATCAAATATGATTTACTTTTTGGTTGGTTTAGTTTGATTATAACTTCAACAAAAACTGAATTATGTTTGTGCTCCATTCGATTTCATTCTTGCCTTCACGAATCTAATTTTTCGTGTGATTTGTTGTATGTTTGTTCTCCTTTTCATTCTTTCGTACACAATATATGACAGATTTTTGGCCTATGTTTTTGTGTTCATGAAATAACCATTATCACCTACATTAGGCTTTAGTCAGTTGTGTGTATTTTTCATTTTGTTATGTGTGAGATCTAATAGAAGGAAACATTCTGGTGTAGCCTTTTAAATTTTATAATATACTCATAGTAACCAACATATTTATGGATTCAACTTATTTGGATTCAATCTAAAACAGGAAGCTCCTCACATTAACAAACATATTTATCCTCTTTTTATGTAGACGTTTTGCAAATGTGAACAAGACTTTGAACTATGACCGATTTGTCGGAGTCCAATTTGGTTTCATGACCTTGAAGTATGCTCGTGGCTTGGTTGGTATTTGTAGTTTCAATTTGGTAGGATCTATACCTTCAAATAAGTGGACATTTGAGCTTTTGGTGCCCAGTGGTGATGACGAATGATAATGCCTTCATTATCTCTTTATATGTTTTCTTTGTAGTTTCATTTCATTTGGGCATTTGATTTATTTCAATCTTCATGTAATGCTGTCATTTTTCATTTATATTTTTTTTTGCAATTTTTCAGTTTGTGCTGCAATGCTTTTGTTCCTCATCCTAGGTTTAGCATCAACATTGATTGTGTTTTGGGTCGAGACCAAAATGTGTTGTTATAATTGGTCCCGACAACACTCATTGGGATGGAGGTACGTTCAAGCTAATTTGGATACATGTAATTGACATTCCATACAGTAGTATATGATGTGGTTTTGATCCAAATTACATTTCATATTTTTAAACATATTTTCAGCTTTGAATAGCATGGAAATGTTTGACAGTTATATTGGACATATGGACGCTTACAATATGTGGATAATGTATCAATTTGATCGTCTCACATAGTATCATAACGTGGAAAATGTGCCTTTATATATATTTGAGAAACTCTACCACGAGCTACATTATTTTAGTAAAATATGAATGAACTACCATATTTTGGAACTTAATTTTTTCTTCTATTTTTGTTTTCAACTTTATCTTTGTTTTGTTTGGTTTGTAGCTCCCTAAGTCAGTAAGAGGTTGCTCAGATATTTTTTTTAGTTCTCCATGAATGTGGAACACATACTATTTTAGATACAAAACATAATGAGTAACAAAAAGGCAAGGTTGAGTGTGCCAAAGCTTATATAGGAAAACTTTTGAATCTTCCCATGAATGTCCCAAAGTTTATATAGCTAAGCTTGGGTATGTTTTTTATTCTTTAGATCTCACATGTTTTTTTTGTAGATCTAACTTTGGGTATTTCTGATTTGATATGTTTTACCAAAATTATTCAGATCTAATACGTGATAGGTTCTCATTGTCTCTAATTGTCTCATGATTAAGAAAGTGTGGAATTTAATTTTGGTTTGAACTGAATCTAACCTTTTTACTATTCTTGATTCATTTCAAATAGTTTAAAACAGTTTGGACCTCCCTTTCCCCAATCCTTATGATGAAATTCACCGTGAAGCTCTCATGCCCTTATAACCGGACATATTTTAAACCAAACATTTGTACGACCTGTCTCATTCCCCACTTTTTGCATTTCCATAACTACTCATGCTAATGCATTTCCATTGTAAAATTGTTAGCTAAATCATATCCTATACTGGAACAATATTGTTAATGCATTTCCATTGTATAATTGAGATATTTGGGGGAATTTCTTTTTCCCATATAAAAATACATAGCAAAGAAGAAGGTTTGGAATTTCTTTACACCTCTGAAGTAGTCTTAGTCGTAAAATCACCACGTTAATTTCTATGATTGTTCTGTAGTAAATTACAATTTAATAATTCTTACTCTAATATTGCAAATGTAGTTTGTAACAGGTAATAATCGCTAGTTGAATATTGGGATTGAGTACACTTATTGGATCCCGTTACAAGAATGGTGTTTGGGGTAAATTGTAACCAATGGATCATGCACGATTTTAGCTGAATCTACTTCCCTGTGCACAACTATAACACTTCCATTTTGTCGTTGGAGAAATTAACTTTGGAGTTTCAAATTGGTTGGTTCTTATGCCTTCTTATACTATTTAATGAGTTTTAAATTGTGAGGGTATGCGTATTTTATTACCTACAGTTCCTAATTAATTCTGTTTTGCGTTCTCTCATTTTAAATACACTTTGTAATATACTATTTGTCATGAATATTCATTAGTTGTTATATATGTCATGACTCCATTGTATTTGGTCAGCCTCGTGGGATGAATAACAATTGTATTGGTTAAAGATGTCTGTTTTAAGTTGGGTTTGTTAATGTTGCATGTTGATACCATATTCTGTGCATTAATTATAGTCTAATTTTAAATTATAATGTTTCCTTTTATGGTCTTATCAAACCAACTGAATTTTTATGATAATCAAATGTGCATTGCTTGAAACTGACAAGATGACTTTTGATTTTATCGCCTGCAGACACTAGACTGGCTTGGATGGCACACGTGGGATGTTTCTACAAGGATGTCAATCCACGTGGAATCAAAGATTGTCTTCAAACATACAATGGAATGTCCCAAATTTCAGATTACATATGGAACGAATGATGTTATATTTGGTCCTATTGGGAGTGCAATATGTTTCTCGGATGTTCCATCATATAGACATTAGTGGCGGTACTACAACCGTAAAGTAAGGAAATTTTTGGAGCAGAGCTGGACCACTGACTGAATTGATATCGCTGGCGTGATTACAACAATATAACACTATAGTATGACGGCCCTCTTTTATGGAACATTTGCCACTGCCCTCACAAAATACATCACTAATACACACATTGTATTACTGTGAAGGAAGGACTCTATATTGCTTGAATCATATTTTGTTTGATCAAATTTTCTATTCCAGTTCTTTTTTTCATTTTGTCTGTGGTTCCTACTATTTTTCCTCGAAAGCTTAACCTAGATTTCAATTATCATAGTATAAACATTCATAAGGGAGTTTTTTTTTGTTTTTTATCGATATATTTTGTTTCATAATTTAAGGACTTCCTTGCGCCATCATTAGCACTTATGGAGAGACTACTTTCCATAGATCCTACTGATCGTAGATCTGAAGCTTCTTCTTTGGGGGAATGAGGTATGATTTCTTTTCCCTTTAAAATGACATTTCTTTTTTATCTTAGTGCGATTTTTTTCATATTTACTTTGGTTTCAAACTTATGATTTCTCTAAACTCCCCCTCTCCCAAATGTTTTTGAAGTTAATGATATAATTATTGTAAGATATAGAAATTTTAACAGTGAAAAACATCTCAAACACTCCTCAAGTTTATACAGATGCATGTGTTTCCCTTCCATTTGGACTCTATTTTCTCTCATAAGTAATTGATATCAATAGAATGCGCATGTCGTCTAGAGAGGACAAAGCTAAAATGCGAGACTGAAGAAAGTCCCCATATATTATGTTTTCGATAACAGCCTGTACCTTCAACCACACACCACCCCCTAAAAAACAAGGCACATATTTAACCGTACGGCTCTCTCGAATATGATTTAATCGTGGCTTGACTATCTCTCCTGGAGCCCACCTTAAACTTGGAGCTCTTTATGAGTAGACCTGGGCCTATTTAATATGGGCTATCCTAAGGCCATGATCATGGCCTTTTGATACAAATTCTGTTTATAGAAGAGTCAATAGGTGCATTGGATAATTTAACACAGAGATTTGTTTGACAAGTAATTCTGGATGTTTGTATATTTTGCTGTCAAAACAGAGGTTGGCTGCAGATTATGAGTCAATAGGTGCATTTGATTTCAGTTTGTTTAAATATATGTATATCTTGGTTTTTATTTATAGTTTATCTTATGGGTTGAGATACCCATATTTTTTGTTGTCAATGTGTATTGATCCACGAAGAGTTGATTTTCACCTAGATGGATCGGACTGGTCGATTCAGATTTATTTTGATGAAGATTTTGGATTTATATTTGGTTCATTTCAGTTATGTAGTCATGCAGATTTATTCAATTTCTATTGCTATGTGTTTGGTAAAATGGCCAATTGGGCGATCTACTTGATTTTTACCTTCCTCGGTCATACACACGTGAACACACAAGTCCACACACACCCGCGTATAGCCATGGTAGAACGTTTTTAGTTTCAGATAATATATATAGGATGAAATTTTGGTGTCTTTTTGAATTGTCAAGGTTTACAGGTTCGAGGTTTGAAACTAATCATAGTACTTTTTCGGTTGTTTAGAGTTCAATAACTTACTTAGTTTAATTTTAATAGGTATCATGAACTATAATGGAAGTTTACATTAAATCCAAGAGTCTCATTATCATTTTCGACCCTATTTTTTAGTTATTGAAACCAAAGACGACATACACCGTGATGCCGCCCCATGGAATGAACGTAACAGTTTTCTTTTCAAGTTAATATGTTATAAATATATAAATATCATTTAATATGAAAAGGTTTTAAAGATTATGATGATGTGTTACCTGGTTTAGATTAGGGAAAATCATTATAGATTTATTTAAATTTATTACGTCAATACTAAGTTGCCAATGACTCACCTCCCATGTAGAAGAACGAATTGAAAAAGTTCATAAAAAGAAGGGTAAATAAGTTAAGGGATAAGTGGAACTAAGATAACATTGGCCTCAAATGCACAGGATCACAAGTGCAACCCCAAACTGCAAAAATAAAAGTTTCTTGCAATTAGACAATTGTGTCAAACAGGTACGCGACAATGTGAACTCTATTGGCAACTGGACAGTTGTGTGGAAATAATTGGTTTTATCTCTAAAGAAATTTGAAGTATTTATGGGTTTCATATCAATCTGTTTTGGGTGTAAATTTTATGTATTTTTCTTATGAAGTTGGGTTTCTTTTGTATCTTTTGTGTTGCAGATGTTCTTATCACAATGAATGTGGTAGTAGATTCATATTGAGAAATATTTAGGTTAGATTTTATTTGCGTATTCTATAGACAATAGTAGTTGGTATAATATGCTTCTCACATGCTCAATGTGTGGTGATGTTTTCATAAATTCAAAATCTGGGTGGACTTAGGTTATGGTTTTGATATACATGTTGAATGTTTTCCTTACGATAAAAGTCTAACTAATTTGTAATACTTTTTCAGTGTAATACTCTCACTTTAGATGTATACTGGTTTATTATTAGGAGAACCTAAACATGTGCTAATGATCATTTTTTGTTATAACTTATAGTGTTATTCTTATTGTGTGCACGGGAGTTTGAACTCATATTATGGTTTGTCCTAAATATATATGTTACTGTATGAATTATTCATTTATGATTGTCAATTATTTTGGGTGATTTGTATTCACTAATTTATGGATATTATGAATACTATTGGGTTTTTATAAAGTAGGATCACTATTGTAAAATCCATCAGCAGTTGGACACTATTTCATTTTTTTTTGTTTTGTTTATTTTATATTTTTAAGCAAGTTATGTGTGCAGTTTGTGATACAAACAGCAGGTTACTCATGTTTGTTCCAATTGCATCGTTAAAATGGGGGATTAATTGTGCGACATGTAAATTATGCAATGATTACACTACGACTAAAGTTGCGATGATTATTAGCACGGACACACAATGCATATGGAATGCCAAAATGAGATGGTGAAACAACATTAGTATATTTTCCCCATATGCTCAAAATCATTGACGCACATATGTAAAACCTAGAAAATATTAGATGAGGAGATCGAAACCACTCCCATGCTCGACGAATACCATTGTTGAGTATAGTCCCATAGTTACTTATTTTTTTCATTTCATTCTTTCTTTTCTTGTAATAGAACTTCTAAAGTTTAAATTTCATGTTGAAATAATGTTGTTATTGTGAGCATATGACTGACTATAGTTTTCCCTTATATAATTTGATCTTTGTGTGGATTATGTATATGAACAAACATCATTAAAAATACACATGGGTATATTTTTGAGGTATGTAGAAGGATACCATTTACTTGTAGAAATAACTCATTTCATGTTATTGAATATTATTTTAGGTATCTATAGTGATAACAAAGGTTGAAATACAAATACCCAGTTCTTTAGTATACAACCTCTTTTACTCATATGTCTTTATACTTGTTTATGAATCAGCATGTTTATATAAATTGGTTTTAAATAATGTGTGATTAGAAACCATGGTAACTTTTATGCAGAAACTAGGGAATGGGATTGCCAATGTAAATCTTAGAATATCGTTGTTAAATTAATTTAAAATTTCACTTTATCGCTTTTTGTTTACTTTAATTCATTACGTTATTTTATTGGATCATTTGGCCTTCGTTCACATTAGTTATGATGTATATCTTCTTCGGAAGCAAAGTACATATTATATCAATTTTTGGTTACATATTATTACATTGGGGACTTAATAGCTTTGAGTATATAAATCAATTGTTCTTTTAGTAGATGTGTGCAGTAGTTAATCCATTTATAATGGTAGGCGTATGAGTTTGAGTCATGATGCACACGGCTTGGGAAATTATGACCGATTTTTCTAAAGTACACTTTGTTTTGTAGGGGAACGAAATATTTTTTTTTTTTGCAATTACGTACTTTAAAAATTTGCAACGTTTTGTGATTACGTAGTTTGAAATTTTTTGCTGTGCGTTCAGGCACGGACATACCCTAGTGTGTGTGTGTGTGTGTATATATATATCATAGACTTCAATGACTATGTTGTCTTGTTAGATTTGATCCCAGTGCGTAGGGAATTTTTTACTAATGTGATTCACGATACTTTGTTTTCATTCTTGAGCGGGGAGTTATAGCTCATTATAGCACCAAAAACTTGTGATAGTGTGAATGCCGTGTAGTATGATGTCTTTAGGGATATGAGAGTGGGCGAGTGGACTTTTTATGTCAACAAAAGATAATTTAGGGGTACATGTTATGGGCTAAAGGATTAATGGATCTCAACGAATGACAATGAGAGTTAGTAGTATATTACGGGTTCCTTATTTTGATTTCTCTTTGCGAGATATCCCAGGTATGAAACATAGGGATGGGAAATGTTTGGACTTTAGGACATGGGTGTAGTACCTTAGTTAGTATACATGTGTGTAGTTATAATTGATAAATGATAGTTATATTTTGATTTAAGGCATGTAGAGCCATATGATATTGATGTGAGAATAATTAAGTTGCGATAAATAGGGTGGTTGAGTGTAACCTTATTGTATAGTCATGAGTAGTATACAAGACTTAATTTAAAATAGGTATATTACGTTCAGTTGATTGGTGAAGAAATTCATGGGACATAAGGTGTATGGGAGCCCTAGTTAGTTGAGATTTTTACTATTATTCACGAGGAAGAGATGCGGAAACAAATGAAAGAAACATAGATAAATCGGTAAATTAGAGGAAGAACTACAACGAGATAAAGTGAATGTAGTGGCATTGTGAGTAAGGCGTGTCACTCTAAACCAAAGAGTAGACGAAAAGGGGTGATTATAGTGTTCAAAAGTACAAGGAACGTATATTTCAGATTTTGGAGGATAATCAGGAACTACTGTAGGCAAAGGAGTTAAATGACAAGAGTTAGGTCTTAAATAGTTGTTGATGTAAAAGTCTGACATAAATAGTCAGGTATGATTACCAATATCTCCCATGAAGGTGGTATGTTATTTAAAAATGGGGAAGTTGGCACCTAAGGAGGAGGGTACATTTCCCATGATAGTAAATGGTATGGCCGTTAGAATAGCAGCCCAATCGTGTTGGAATATTCTTGGGAGAAGGGTAACTGGTTTCATTGGCACCATGTTGAAATGGTTAGGGAAATGAAGGAGTACTTCAGAGTAAACTTATTAGGACATATTGATCAATAGTTAGAATGGTAGAGTATAGACCGTCGAACTAAAGAGTACCATTAGTGAAGGGGTACCAGGAATAACATAATGTTCCAAACTTTAGAACGAAGTTGATACCGTGTGGCGAAGTATCTGAGAGTGCTAGTACTGAGCTTACCCTAATTTTGAGGTCTAAATTCCTTTTTTAGGGGGGAAGTAGGTAACACCCCATAAATTTTAATGATTTTATATGGAGGTTAATTAAATTTAAATGGGAAATTAATTTGGAATAAATAAGTATTAATTAACGTGCTAAGGATTAATATTTATTTACATGAATTATACTGAGTATTACATAGTGAATGAGTAGTAGATTAATAAGGTTGCATTATGATTGTACTGAATGAAAAATATGGCAGTTATGACGTGTTAGTCATATCGGGGACTTAAATTTATGAGATAAAATGTAATTTAATTATGGTTCATCCAAATAGCCTTTTTGAGTGTGCCAATATTTTTGAAAGGGTCGATATAGTCATAAAAGTTTACTCGGGGGGTTCGATAGGGTCTCGGGATTTTAAGGGAAAATCGGCACCCCCAGGGGTATTTTGGTCATTTGGATTTTTGTGGAAAAAGGACCTACGAATTTTAGAGGTTTATACCATAAATTATGTTAATCGAGTTAGGTTTAGAAGTTACCATAATATAAAGGCCAGTAGAGGAGGAAAAGAAGATTTTCAAGATTTCCCACACCTTTTTGCATCACCACCACCACCGGACATTAGATTGTGATGAGAGGAAGGAAATCCCAACACCTTTTTTCATTGAATCAGACCTACAATTATAGGCAGGTGTTTATCTTGAATGTTTGTAAAAGGTTATAATACCCATGTAGTGTAGGTTTTATATTTTTATGAGAAATTAATGTTCTTGAAGTTTTTGAGAATTAAATACATAAATCTTGGGTAGGATTTTTATGTAGATTTACCCTTTTTGTGATATGAAAACAAAATCAGCACACGTGTCATGATTAGAATGGGAAAATTATGGGTTTGATGATGCGTATAAATTAAGAACTATAAAACTAGGGTTTTGAATGAATATAGAATTGGATTCTTGTTTTGGGACGAAATTATGAATATTCATTCATGTATTTACATTAGAAATCATCAATACATATATATTTATTGTTTAAATAACTTGGTTGGGAGTTTGAGAAAAATACATGAAGGTTATCATGATTAAAAAGGGTGAAAATGCAAAAAATCGGATGAAGAAGATGAATGGTGGCCAAACGAATCAATTCAGCCCAAGCGCGAAATGATTCAGTCCCTGGGCGAATCGATTCGGTTCCCCAAAATTGTGTTATTTCCCTATTTAAGCCTAGAAATTTGTGAATAACTATGGAGGATGTTAAAAGGTGAAATGCCCCTAAATTTTAAACTCAAATTATGAGATGGCTCAAGATATACCAGATTTTAATTTTTCAAAAATTATTTAATTTTCTTTACTTTAAAAGTACAATTAAACACATGAAAAATTAAATTAAACTTAAAGTGAAATTAAACTCACAAACATTTTAAGTTTCACTAAAATAAAATTCAATTCAATTCAAGTTAAAAAAACTAAGCATGAATACTATGAAATTAAATTAATGCCAACTTGAATTAAATTAAATTTAAACCTAACCCAAAGTAAATTTGCACCAAATTAAATTAATTGTGTTTAAACCAAATTTTATATTGATTAGACCAAAGCATGCATCTATGTGAGTTTGCCAGATAAAATAAACACAATCACACTATGCCGCGATGTACGAGGAAAACTGACAACACGAAAAACCTTGGAAAACAGTGCCTACAAGTCCAATAAGTATGTGTTTTTACAAAAGACATGACAAGAGACTGACTTCCTCGACTCGACTCCATTCAAGCTTTGATGCTTCTTCGTTCTTCAATATCTACCAAGTCAAAAACTCTGGAGTCTACCAGAATCCTGGAATCCACCAATGGGGCCCAACTACCATTAACCCATACATAGTGCCTTGCACCATATGAGAATGCCATAATAAAAACGATTTCCTTTTGAGGGTACATAAGTAACCCATACTCTCTCCTTGTAGGTAGAGAAGAAACCCAGGGACAAACAATCTTTAAGAAAAGATATACATATATGAACTTCGATTTAAATAAACATGGGTGTAAACATGTGTTTTTGGAAGAAATTTGATCTTTAAATTCAACACATTAAAGGGACTTTTTCTCGGATGTTTTTTCTCTCCAAAGCTCTCAAGGATGCAAAAAAACATGTTCCCTCATTTTTTTTATCAGGAAAAAATTAGTGGGGAAGAGGAACAAAACTGCTCAAAACTATCAGAAAATTGTTCCCGCTGAAATGTGGTTTAAAGGAAATTTTGAGTTCAGTCGAACCATAGTGTTTGAACGAGATTACAGTTTCCATGTTCAATCCAACAAGATTTTAGAAAACTTCTCATTCGATATTTCGTTCGAATGACTTTGTTCCAACGACCTTCCAACGAGAAAACAGATAGAAATAGCACAATGTCATTACAAATTCATTCGAACTACCTAGGAATTTCATTTGAATGAGAATCCAAGTTCGTTCGAATGACTTTAAAGAAAATCCTTAAATTGCTTTTTAAGCCCAAAAACGTTTATGGAAATTTCTAAAATTATTTTCTGAGAAAAAATAAAAAGTCGTTGATGAAAAAAGATTATAAAAAGAACACCCAAATAATTATCCAAGCTCCTTTATATATATTTATATATGTATATGTATATATATATATATATATATATATATATATATATATATATATATACACACTAGTGGAATGCCCGTGACTAAAGGCATGGCGAAAATTTCCAAAATACGAAACCGCAAAATGAAAAAAATTACAAATAACAATCAAATATGAAAGTCATACAGATCCCAAGTTCTCATATAATTATGTTACATTTAAAAAAAAAACAATTAAATATGAATGTAACCCAATTTTGTAAGTTCAACAAATTATACCGCTGAAATCAAAATTATGAAATATTCATATTAGACACTTACATTCAGCAATATGACGTGGATTCAACAAAAACCGTGGACATGAAGCGTCAAACTATAAACAACAACCTTAACATCAGCAATATACTAAAGTCCAATTCATTATTCCTATTTCAAAATTTAATAGAGATAGCTTTTAATCAAATTTAAGTCACATTTCTCTACACAATCAAAAGCCTTCACTATCCTTGTTTACATCAAGCTTTCTAGCCTTCATCAATGGGATCCAATCAAAAGTTGTCCCTTAATTCTAATAATCCCTAATTCTTCCTCTAAAGAATCCATCTTTTAATCATCAAGTTCCTCCCATTGAGTCTCGTTTAGTTTGTGTGATCTGAAATCGGGTTTTATTGGGGATTTGGAAGTCTTCATTAGTCTCATTCAATATGGCTACAACGTTGTAAGTCATCATATGATAGATATTTCACCACCAAATAAAAAGAGTGGACCTTCTCTGGTGCAGATGCCATAGCCATTCATCAATTGCGCCTTTGCAATTACGAACGTTATTCATCATCTCATTAATTCCCAAGCTTTGATTAATTTCACCCATGATTTCATCCATTAAAACACTTGCAAAATTAGACAAAGCAATGTTTAAATTTCATAATCTCAAAACAACCTATCATGTTGATTGTTACACGAATTTAAAATTTTTTGCAGGTGGGGATTAATGATGAAGTAGCTTCTAAGAAATACACAAATGAGAATATAGTTGTAATGAAAAAAGAATTAAAATGTGAACAAATCACCCATAGCTTATAATATTTCAAGATGAAAACCACATACCCCAGTCATTTTCCCTGGCAGTGATGAAAAAGATCACATGTGTAGACATGTTGAAGAGCATTGAGATTCTGCTATCAAAGTAATAAGCCACTGCAGATCCTTATCGAGGAATAGAAAGGTACTCAAAAGCTTCCCTAAAAACATCAAGAGAATCATGAAAGTTTTACACACTGGGTCATAACCCCAATACATTTTAGACATGGATGAATATCTTAGAAAAACAAATGGAGTGGCTATATCATTTAGTTTGGTTTAGGAAGGGATTTTATTTTGGACAAAATATATGCACTCAAAAAATCCAAGTAATGGCGCTTCCCTCAACTGGAATACATAATTGAAAAATAAAAAAATATATTTAATCAATATTGTAAAGCAGCTGGTGGGGGTAGGGGGTGGAGCCAGTACCAAATGGAGTTTCTTACTTCCCCACGAACACTTTGTGGTTTGGTGAACATACTTGAACATCAATGGCAACAAACTTGAACAAATCATACATGAGCAAAAATTAAATATATTATTAGTTTAATGCCATCATACTTGAACATCATCAATGGTAGGATACTTGAGAAAAAACAAAATATAGTTAATACTGATATGTGTTCAAATCTGCATAAAAAGTGAGACAAATTACCATTGAAAGATGTCGCACCCTCAAATCTCAAGAAACAAAATCACACCTACAAATCCAAGAAACAAAATAGATAAATGTTATGGGGTGAGTGGTAGAATGACACAAAATATTTTCGACGCACGAATCAGTTGTTTTATACACTTCTCCAATGCCAAAATATCTATATAATACAGTTACATTCAAAAAGTACAATAAACTATAAAAAATCATTATCCAGACTAAGATAACATATACAAAATTAGATTTCACCATAAACTTGTCTGCAAGCAGTAGATATAAGGGTTTAGAACATTTAAAACACAATAAATAATTTTTGAACAGAAAGCTTCTAAGACAAATATGATTTATTTCGCTAAAATTTGCAATGCCACTATATGTAACCATATATCAAAAACTCATTTAGCCCAAAAGATAAATACACAGAATGTTGTAGTCTTTCCAAAATGGGGGTTTCATTTGGCTAGATTAGAAACAGAGGAAAAATTAGGTACTCTACAATTAGGAACAAAGTGTCATGCTGCTTGTTTGGCCAGCCTCAAAACTTCTCATACGAAAGTCATATATCCAGATGCACAACTGAAGTAAACACTTTTGCAGTTGATATGTCATGACGCATCCCTCTATTCTCTTAACTAAGGAGTTCACATGTATTCTGAGTCGTCTGAATTTCACGCTCTTTAGCTGCAAGAAGAGGATAAATAAACCTACTGTAACATCAAATATGCCCTATACGGTGATCTATGTGCAGATTTGCAGATAATAAGAGAAGATGGATTGCAAAAAGGAACAACAAATACAACTAAAAATTACCTTGTACATGTCATGTGTTGAAGATTTAACCTTATTATTAAATTTTAAAAAATACACCTGGTAGCAGATCGACTGCTTTGTAGGCAACAACCATAACATCAGAACTTAAATCAAAACCCAACAAAAAAACCAATGACGATTAAATGCGTGATTACTTATCATCTTAAAACAAAAAGAAGCAAACAAACTCAATATTAAACAGGAATCCTATATGAAACTAATATCCTAAAAGACTCCCTGCAAAAATTATGGGATTTCCAAATAACATCCCGAGCATACAATGTTTGAATGATAGCATTCATATTACAATATATAGGTGATAATATTAAGTGTGCTTTATTTTTCAACCCAAAAGAAAGGGCTGGAAGCTTCTATACTTACCCATGAATATGATCCTCTTCATGAAGGCAATGTCTCCATTATTCTCTAATGCCCTACTCCAATTACCAGTTGATCAACACTTGCATACTTATCAAGGTTAATTTAATACCCGACCAGAGCAGCCCATTGGTCTTCAAATTCAAGTGTGAGTTTTGAGAAAATCCTATCAATGTCTTGGAGTGGGTGTGTCCGCTGAAAAAATAGACTAGATAATCCAATAACTGAGTCAAGTAGTCCATTTATTGGTTAGTCGATTTTAATTTAGGAGGAATGTTAACGGGAAATTGTCGAAAAACTATAAGGTATGCAGAGTAATTAAGGCAAGAGTCATCAAATTTAGAATTAAGATGGAAGCTAAAGAGTTGGTGCAAGTCAAGGTACTTAACAAAGGCTTCTTCACTGCTAAATTGAATTGAGGGCAGGTCATGATCATCAAAAATGTATTCTTGTTCCCGTATAAGTGGTTCTTGTTTCCTACTCATGATTTAGACACATCCCATGTACAAAGTGCATGCCAGTTTTATTAATAAATGTGGTCGCATCATATATTCATCACTCAGAACCCTGTTTTAAAAAAATGATTTCAGAAATGAAGAGAATATTCAAACAAATTGAAGCGAGAAACAACCTCTGATGTTTGATTTAACAAATAATGAAATTTTGATAAAGAAGAAAAGCATGCCGATCATCTGTGTGAAATCAGAAAATAAGAAAATATATGATGAAGATTTACAATTCTCCACACGGAAATGGTCATCTAACATAGCAAGACATTTAGAATTCTCCACTTGTGTCTCAAAAGACACCAAACTATTATTATCGGCCATCGTAAACTTCAAATTATAATGACGACCAATATTGACATTGTGTACCTCTTCAACCTAAGGTGATAAAATTGTCCTAATTCCAATTGATGTTGCAATTAGTATTTACTAGATAAACTGATTTAATGGATAGACTAATAGTGTTCCCATCTACCAAGACTGATAAAACTTGGAAATAAAGCACAACGCATGCTCTGCACGCTCAATTCTCCACATATATTCGAATATAGAAAATGAAAATGGGGATTTCATCCAAGAATACAACATATGTAAAGAAAGCAAGGACACAATGAACTAAAGAATTTTTAATGGATCAATATAATTTAAGTTTTGATCACAAACCATTTTCCTTGTTTGATGATTGCGAATAGTGAACATTGGTGTTTTGTTTCTAGCACTAACCATTTGATCTATGTTGATACAAAAATTACATAAAAATGAGCAATAACAATAATTAAAAAAGAATGAAAAAGGTTATTCAATAAATAGATCAATACAATTCACACCAGTATATAATCCCAAATAGAATCTCAGACAGACCCTTATTCACGATCCATTATCAAATTCTGTGAAGGTAAATATAAACAGGAGGATGGGCGTAGAAAAGGATATTTGGGTAACTAAACATCTTAATCTTTTTTTTACCTACATCATTAGCCACGGATTCTTCAATATAAGTGAGTGAATTCATGGTAACAGAGTATAAGAACACCCACTATAATAAAAACCAGTACTAAGATACATATCAACTATAATAAAAACCACAAAAACATTAATCAAATCCACAAAAAAATATATCCATATCTACATTTTTTACCCTATAAATTCTCAACTATAATCAAAACCACAAAAAAACTGTTAATGATGAAACCCACAAAAAAATGCTATTCAAAATCACAAAAAAATAGATCCATAAGATGAAAGAACAACAAAAAGAAAATCATATGTAACATCAATAGTCATTGGCAATTTTAGAAAACTATTTTCATTAATTTCTTAGCTAATTAAGGGGATATCAGATAGGTATACCTGACATTTGCAACAATATGGAAAATGAACAAAGTTTCCTCACAAAGTACCTTAAAGTTAAACAAAATCAACCCGATGTTAATAAATTTTGGTCCCAAATAGAATACATTCTTCAAACTTTCTTAGCATAGGAAAAATCATTGAAAGGCTCAGTAAGAGAGTTCCCAATATTTTCAATGAGCTGATACACAAATTTTTGTCCAACTAATACAGGTAAAAATAGCAAAGCACGATAGATTAAGGCATAGATTAAAATTAAAGGTCATGAAATTATACAAAAGATTTAATAGGCTTGTGCACTGTAAAGTATAAACATCGAATTCCAATTTCATACCAATTGCTTAAATTTTCGGTAAAATCATTGCAATTCCTTAAATTTCGTTAAAATCACAAAAAAAAGATCTTTTCACTAAAATGTAAAGGTTCCTTACATAGCTTTTCAGTGTCACGTATTTTTTATATAAATATATGGATATCAAATTTAGATAGTTAGAATCTAATCTAGATTCTTCAATTCCATTTATTGCCATAGCCTTTGTTGAGATAGACATGCAAACCCTTCCAATAACCCTATCTAGCCACACTTTTTGCAATATCCACCAAGTTAATAAAAGACTTATATTAACAACAACAGTAATGTTCAAACTAATCCAAAACTCTAATTTATTATCAGGCTTTGACCCCACTTTTTAACGTGATATTTTTGTTTAGTCAAAATGAGGCAATAAAATATCAAGAGATGTTGAACACCTCAGACCCAAAAGTCTAAATTAAATTGTCTGAACGCCCTAATGTTCATGCAAACAAAACAATAATCGGTTCCTACCATGATGAAAGTAAAGTATTAATATTAAAATATAATTACAAGGAGAAGAAAAGAAGTGAAGAGAAACATGCCTTGTTGCCGTCATGGAAGGGAACTGGGAGAGAAAGGAGGACAAAGATGTCTTTTTTAGAGAGATTATGATATGTCTAGGGGGGGGCGTTAGGTCGAGGAGATCTTGGTAATTTGGGGGCATCTTGGATTCCCAGACAGAATCCGAGGAGGCAGCTCCTCGAAAAGCATGGTTGAGGCGAGATATATTGCAAATCTCTGGCGGAGTTAGATAGAGAAAAATGCACGCCACACAACTCTCTGGTATGTCCCCGAGCCCAGGTCTACCCGTGGTTAGATTCGACAACGACGCCCCCATCACTCCCTCTTTTATTTAAATCATTCTTCTTTAAAGGTGAAATTATTATTAACATTATCTTAAAAAAATACTAATCAAAATCACAAAAAAACAGATCCATAAGATGAAAGAACAAAAATAAGAAAATCATATGTAACATCAATAGTCATTGGCAATTTTAAAAAACTATTTTCATTAATTTCTTAGCTAATTAAGGGGATATCAGATAGGTATACCTGACATTTGCAACAATATGGAAAATGAACATAGTTTCCTCACAAAGTACCTTAAAGATGAACAAAATCAACCTGATGTTAATAAAAATCATGGCCTAACAAAATGCATCCAAAATTAACAATAATAAAGAAATGGAGTGAAACTATGAAGTCAATATGAGAAGTTTCTACAGAGAGAAAACAAAGTGAAAATATTCAACAACAATCCTAATGTTTCATTGACCCAAAGATCTGAGAGGTACTCTTGAAATTTGAAAAAGCCTAATCAAGAAGAAATTATGATTTTCTCACTATTTCCATCTGAAGATGAAACAAACATGTTCAAAACCCAAATCCGACATTAAAGCTAAATCTGGCTTTGAAGCTAAATATGAAATCAAATATGAAATTAAAATGCAAATATGAAATCAAAACAATAATCCAAGGATAAAACTGAAATCAAACCCTAAAGTTAAATTTGATCCCTTAATCAAAATAAGAAAACCATTGCTAAAGTTGAAAAAGAAAACAATTTTGTATAGGAAATCTAAATATACAAAACACAATGAGAAATGGAGAAAGGGAGCGAGATACTTGTTGTTATCTCGGTGATGATTTTAAAGGAGATTCCAGTGGGGGTTATGAGAACAATTGCCCTGTATAATATGAGAAACAAAAATGCATTTTATATAACAAAAACGCAAAAAATATGATAACTAATCCAAGCAAAAAAAATTAATAGACAAAAATCCCCCGAAAAGAAAATCAAATGGGGGTCACGCACATAGATATGAGTAAAAAGAACCCAATACATCAAAGAGAGATAAAGATCAATGATATTTGGAAATGAGAGATAGAGAGAGATTTGGGACTAATAGTGATATGAGTTGGTAAAGAGATATAGTACGAAAGCTTTCAAATTAGAGTGGTCTGATTGAGTAGGTAAAGTTTTGAGGCGGCAGAGATCTTAGTCGTGAGTCAGTCTAGAACAAACTTGACACGCTATCTCACACAATTTTTTTCTCAAGTTTGATCTGGATCCTCTATTTGATGCATTGGTGGCACAATCCTAGCCCATAATTGTGTTGTCTCCAACCGAAACTGAATAAGGAAACTGAAGCTGAAATACTTTTAATGATTTTAGTGAAAAAAATAAAAATCTAAAGCTGAAACTGAAATTTATATCACCTTATTAATCTCCGAACATCGGCATTTGAGAACAATCAAACCAACCCTGAAACAAAAATGAAAACAAATATTTAGGGGATGATTATAGAGAATACAAAGAAGTTTATGGGGTTTTCAATTTCAAAAATGAAATAGAGGCTAAATACATCTAGGGTAAAAAACATGTGTACTAGATTATGATGTTTACTCACCACCATGAACTGAACCTTGAAGCTCAAAATTATATATGCAAATTTTGTAATATTTTTCAACAAATAGGCGAGTACACACTAAAAAATGTCCACTGACACTCAATTGACCACCATGAACCTCATAACTGACCTTCAGAGGTTTAAACTACATACTCCTTCCTTATATCAATATGTACACTCACCAGCTATATGAGTGAAGTAGTTGACATAGTAGGGCAACAACCTCTTTGTACAATACATAAAACCCAAAAAAGTAAGAATAAAACATTGGAGGAGAATGCAACCGAGTAGTGCACAGCAAGAGAGACAAATTCATAACCTAAAAAAGAAAAAAATATCAAATTTCCTTAAATTGAAATTTCAAAAAATCTAAACTTTAAAACAAATAGTTCAAAGTCTTCAGGTATGTAGATCCCAAAAACCCTTAAAATGAACCAAAAAACCCAAAAAATCTCAATCGAAGAAAGAGAGAAGAAAGAATACCAATTTCAAACCCTAAAATCACAGCCCCTAGATCTCATAAAACCCTTAAGTTTGAAAACCAAAAAGACCTTAATCACACCTTGAAGAATACGAATAAGAGAGGGAATACCACACCTTGAATAAGAAGAAAAATGAGGAGGAGGAGGAGGAGGAGGATGAGCGTTATTTGAGAGAGGGCGAGGGAGAAAGGTCGAGAAATCATGTGCGTGAGAGCTTGTGAGGGTCAGGGAGTGGGTAGACGGGTGGGTAGACTCATTAAAGAGGTTTTTTCTTACAAAAATACCCCAAATTTTGAATTAAATTAAAAATTGGAATGGCAAAAGAGGGGGAAATCACCACAACCATTGGATTCCATTTTGCACCATTCAATCCGAGCCCCTAATTACCTTATCATCTTATTGAATAGTGAAAACATTCTACTCCTTATCATATATATATATATATATATATATATATATATATATATATACTAGGTGGTACCCGTGCCGATGTAACAGTGAAATAAAAAGTCAACTTAAAAATAATTTAACGTTATTACATTGTACCCCACCTCTCTTCGTCCAGCCCATGGGTCATAATAATTGTGTACCCCTGCCATTGGCATGGTGTGCCCGTGCCAATGGCATGGTGAAAATTTAAACTCTAAATAAAATTCATTAAAATAGTCATTTTGATTTTAAACACATTATAATTTTCATACTTTTCCCTAGCATAACATGTTTGATGAGCACCTCCCAACCATTTTTGCTAAATTAATAAAATAAAATTGAACTCCATTCGAAACTTAAACTCAATAAGACTTCAACTCTCCCACAGTGTTTTTCTGTCTTTCTCAATCTCCATTCATTTTTAATTTGTTTCTAATTGAAAATTAATACCAATTCCAAATTATCAAACATCGTGTAAAATTAAATTTTGAACTCATTTCAAATTAATTCACAATGGACTACTTAACATAATTAAACAATTTGTGCATGTGAATTGAAAATAGTCATATTATGAAATGTATGTCATCTATAATAAATATTTCTATTGAGATGATGTACAATTAACTCAATTTGTAAAAAAACATTATAATTTAATTGTGAAATTCCATGTAACATGAAACGTAAACAAAATTATATTTTTAATTAAATAAAAAACAATAATAAAATAATATTTTTTGTTTCTGCTTCTTATGCGTAGAATTTCAATAATATTATTTCAATCACAATTAATTTATTTTCTCCAGTGCGATATGCTTTTAAAAGTGCGGTATGCTTTTAAAACTATGGTACGGGAGCCCAAATGTGAGACTCCAGTGCGGTATGCTTTTTAAAAAAAGTTTTTATTTTTTATTTTTTATTTTTGTATTAGTTATAAACATTTCAGGATAACCCTATAAAAAATTATCTTATAATGAGTAATTGTTTAAATACGTGAGAGAATATAATTTAAAGGGTTTGAACATACATCTCCCACTAACTACTACCTCGACCCATGGGCGAAAAACTGACAATGTCTCTCCGTCATTATCATTCCTGTATGCATTATGCATTAAAGAATTCAATATCATAAAAGATATATAATGAACACAACACACAATAAGCAACTTAACCTTCTCCATCACTCATTCATCCCAAGATCCATTTAATCGGGGTAGATATAAAAAAAGACGAAAGAAAAAAACATTTAATCACTTAAACAAATAAATGGATCAACTATCTAGTTCTAACACAAAGAAAAACTTTAAAAACTAATTACAAACACAATAAAGTTAGAAAAATTGGTTAGAACTTAAAAACTAAAAGAAAAAAAAAATTGGGCATAAAGAACCTTAGATCTATAACGTTCTTTTTAATGGGTCCAAACTGAGATATGTAACAGAAAAATCAAAATCAAACTTTCTTTTTAATGGGTCTTGTGAACAACCCGAGATCTGAAAAATATACACATTCAAACACCGATCTGAAAAAATACACATTTAAATGTAAAACTTTGCACCATGAAATGAAGTGGTGTGCTCATGGTAGTAGATAATAGTAGCAGATCTACAAAACATAAAAAGAAGAGGTCTAATCATATTGTATTGTGTGTCACACAAAAAATTTAGATTACCATTTTTCATAAACAGTAACAATTATGGAAAGAGATGTCAAGAACATACTAAGAATTCAAATAACAGCTACAAAACTACAAATCAACACCATTGATGACCACAAAGTCAACTTTAAAGGGTTAAACAAAACACAAACCCGAAACATCAAATTTTTAGGAGAGAGATCTTACAACATGATACCATACCCAATCTCCAATTTGAGTTTGATCATAGCATATAATCAGTCCTTGTTGGCAATCTCAGCACATAAAATCCAACAAAAAGGGACACATAAAATCTAGAAAATCACAAAGAGAATTGTAGCTCTGGGGTCCCGCCAGCTCAGCAAAATACTATAGCCTATCCCCTTTGGTTGGCTGGTCACCAACCACTATTTGGATCCTCCCAATAATTATTCTCAAATGATCGTACCCTTACCTCATCATCACCATGCCTTTAAGATAATATCCAAATGTGACTTAAAGTGATGAATCTAAGGTGTGAGAGAGTGGTTGAAGCTAACCTGTAAAACACCATGGGAGAGAAAAAAAAAGCAAACCATTTAGAGAAATTTCAAAAACCATGAAAGAACTTAAAATAGACGGATATGAAGCCGGATCTCAAGCACAAACACACAGATCTGAAAAAAAATTCATAAACACGCCCTCTAGAGAAAAGTTAGGAAATAAAACCAAATTTCCAAAAAAGTTAAAATATTGAAGAAAATAGAAAATAAAAAAGATTTGACTTCTGAGAGAGAAAAGAGAAAATTTATACCATCAATCTCTAGCACAAGCACACTGATGTGAATGATGATCATCAGAAACGATAATAAAAAGAAGTCACCACCGTTAAAAACGGTGACAAACACACGGGGACCAAAACCTTTCTTTGTGTCAAACCAGTGTGATTCAAACCCTTGGAGAGCCCAAAATGATGCAGTCACAAAAATCCTCAATGAAACCCACAAAGCTGTTGTCAATGCAAAAGCAATGCAGGAGGGGATGGAGAGGGAGTGTTAAGAGAGAGAGAGATGAAGACTAAAGAAAAAGAGAAGTGACGGGGCAGTATCAGCGTGGGTGTTTCTTGAGCCCTGTGCTGCTGTGGGAAAGTAAATCATTTAGGACCGTTAGATTCAATTTGGTAAGATTTAATCTGAGCCGCAAGTTGATAAAGACCAAATTCCCCAAGATGTAATCTCAGCCATTAGTTAGGGATGACAAAAAGTCCCTCCCCCTTTATTATATATATATATATATATATATATATATATATATATATATATATATATATATATATATTAATGAATTCATACCTTTGGAGACCTTGGAAACCAAATGTTGATGACGTATACACTGACCACGAAAATCGGCAAGGATGAAACTTTAAATTCTTACCCGCTACATATTCACCTCTTCAAACGTCATAGGCTTGAGGTACAACCAACATCTATCCTATGACTCAAACAGTTTTGTCAAGAATTGAGCCAACACTACAAATATACTCAATTGAAAATTTGCCCTTACAAATCTCCCCCTTTGGCTATTCTGGGACAAAGACAAACAAAAAATCCTATGGTCCGTCAAGCACGCATAGACACAATCCTACCCAAGAATAAAATAAAAATAAATTCTTCACTCGACTCATATATGGTTTGTCGCTTTAACCAATTTTCGCTAAACGGAATTCCTGAACACACTACTAAACACATAGGGAATATGACAATAAAAAGTGCATAAAATTAAATACCCCCCCTTACTTAATTATTCCCTTTTATCTAACATGATACACATAAGAAAATAGTGCTCTCCCCCTAAGTTATATATCTTGAACTAAAGGTGTAGATACCATTTCTCCCCCTTTTTGTTCAGGAATAGACAAAGGTCATGAATAAAATAACTTATTTCTCCTCCAATTAAAGCAAATACTTCACCAACTAAACAAGGTATATGAATAAGGAAAAGTAGGTTAAACATGCAATCGTTCATAAAGTGACAAGAGCATTAAAGCATAAGGGCAACAATGAAGTACAACTAATCCACACAAAGAGTAATAGATGTCAACTACAATGCGATGACATGATATACCACCCAAATGTACTATGATAATCATGGGATATCAAACGCAATTCATAACAAGATAGATACCAATTTCGAATTTAAATCATACATGGAGTATCTAGAAAGGCAAATACTTAAAAACAAAGAAATACCATATATATATAATAAAGTAGGAAACTTATGTATGTCATAAGATACAACTATGACATCACAAGATGGGTTATTTTCTACCCTTCCTATTTTACCCTTAAAAATATTATATTCCCCCTATTTTGATACACTCTAATATATTTTTCACTCTCTTTCAAAATTCAAAAATATGGGTAAAGAAGTAAATTACTTTTTACTCTCCAAAAACTCCCATTTCTCCCTACCTCACACACACGAGATTCTCTTTCTTACTTTAACTCAAACCTTTGTTTACCACATACCCAATGTGGCTCTCATTTTCTTTTTCTTATCTTTCATCTACACCTTTACCCAAAACAAAATCACAGTTACATCGTAGATCTCGGAAACCTCGACGGACACCTTCTCCCTCTCATTTGTCATCTCCGACGGTACCACCGCTCGAGGTAATTTTTATTGAAAATGATCACCTTTCTCTTATTTATTTGGATTTTATGCATTTGTTTGAACTTACTTGCAGATTTGGTATTTTTGATTTTGGTACCTCACAGCTTAGCAGGTAAGGTTATTTTTCTCTATCTGTTGGGTTTTCGGTTTGGGTGTTTTTAATTTTCTTTAATGAGTATTGTACGATTAAGTGCACATTGAAGCGAGAATTTCTCTATCTGTTGGGTTGCACATTTCAACCCAGAAATGAGTATTTTTAATTTTCTTTTATTTTATTTTACTTTACTTTATTAAGCGAGATTTTGTCTCTGATTTGTTGAACGAACCATTACTGTTTGTTTGGAGTGAGAAGTTTAAGGGGAGGGGGCCAACTCTGTTGGGTGAGATGTTCAACTTCAGTTTGTTGAACATACCATTACACTATGTTTCCTTTCAATGTGGCCATGGTCCTTATATCAGGGGTGCTTCTACTCCACAGGTTCGTTGTTCTTTTTAAATGTTCAATTCAATAAGAATTTGTATTTTTCAATGTTCTCTATACAAATTTAAGAATCATGTTTTTATGTTTGGTGTGCGTTTTACTTTGCAGTGGGTTGGTTCCGCGTTGGGTCATGGTTTGAGTTTGATAGCGGGTTCAGCCCAGGTTGGAAGTTCTTCGGTGAGGTTGACTGGCCGAAGTTGGGTTGAGATGTTAAAGTGTGTACACAGCCGTAGATAAAAACTGATCGAACAACTGTTAAAGAAACACAAAAGATTCCATTGTAGAAGAACTAAAGTGGCGTCGTTTTGAAATATAAAATCGAAAACTGATTTTGGTATGGCGAAACCAGTTTTGGAAACAACGGGCGGTCAAAATGAAAACAATAAAAGGGAACACGCCATTAGTTTTTGAAAGATCCAAAAATGCTTATGCGATTAAAGTCGTGGCCAGCTGTGATAGCTAAGGCCAAAGACCTGCTAAGGTCACATCTAGATAAACATATATTAATCTATAATATGTACACACACACCAACAATTATGAATAAGGGGTTAACAACTAACATATTCCAACAAATATATATATTATATAAAAAATTCTGCAGATGGTCAAATCGACAGCATATGTGGAGGCAACACGCCAACAATTAAATGCTAAGGCCTTAATGACCTGTTACGACATAAAAAAATCCTAAGGCTCTTCAAAATATATATATATATATATATATATATATAGGGTCAGATCGATAGAAAGCTAAGGGCAAAACCTGATAAGTCGTGTACAATAAAGAGGGGCGGTCAAATCGGCATGGCATTGAGAGGCCTGCCAACAGTTATATGTATATGGGGTCACAATGCGCAAATATAAATACATACAATATTACATGAATAAGGCCACTCAGATCACGCATAAGGCCAACTGTTAAAATTGCCAACTGTTAAAATATAATAGTTGCCAACTTTTTACCCATAACACTGTTATGGGTCAAACTGCCAACTGTTAAAATATAATAGTGCAAGACATGCTAAAGCTATAACTAAAGGCTTCTAGATGTGCTGACTTTCCAATCGCTCAAAGCTTTCAGGGAAGCAGGCCAAAAGCTATACCTACAAAAGCATACATATATAATATACATGTTATAGTAGCAGCTACATACGCAGACATATATTAATAACATATAACACACACACACACACACACACACACACACACGCACACATATATATATATATATATATATATATATATATATATATATATATATATATATATATATATATATATATGAATATAAAAATATTTAAGGGATTCAGCAAGGCATCAACATATACATAATAACATATAAAACAGAAATATTTAAGGGATTCGGCAAGGCATCAACATATACATAATAACATATAAAACAGGTCCTGTATTATATATATATACTAGCGAATACCCGTGCCGAGGGCACGGCGATAAATTTTCCCCCGTGATAAAAAAACCCAGCGCATAAAAGAAAAAAAAGAAGAAAGAAAAAAAAAATAGTTAAAAAAAAATCCATATATTTTTAAAAATAAATAAAAATAAAAATAAAAATAAATAAATAAACACCTTTTAGCATGACATTTCATGCATGGGCATGAAATGTCAAAAATATCATACATGTCTTTTTTCCATCTCCATTTGGCTCCATATATATATATATATTATATATATATATATATATATATATATATATATATATATATATATATATATATATATATATATATATATATACCATAGAAACTAAAACAAGATTTTTATTTTTAACTTCAAAAAATTACTTCTGAAAATTTTATTAAAAAAAATTTAGTGTCAAAAATTATTTTCAAAAAAAATATTTTTCTTATAAAACTTCAATTAAAATTTTGAACTCAAAAGAAAACAATTATTATGAGAAAAAATTTATTATGCAAAATGTAACGTGGGGTCGTGTCTTACGCGACAAAAATTCCTATGAGTCGTAGAAAATAAAAATTTCCTTTTTTTGAGAGGGCGAACTGAATTGAGAGTTCATTTGATGTAGATGAACAAGGAGAACTTGGGGTCGATAGGCGAGACACAATCCTAAATACAAAAATATTTTGTCAAAAATCAGGTCCAAATAGATGAAGTCTTAAATAGCTAAAGCACGAAAAGCAAACCCTGTGTGTGCTCTATATAGGGACCTTCATAAATAAATTAATTTATAAAAAATAGCACTAAAAATATAATATTAATGACAAAAATATATACAGACACGAAAATTATTACATATAACACAGTACAAGCATACTATGTTATATATACATAAAATAATAAAACACTACCAAATTGTCCCTCGAAATTTTTTTTATATACGTTTAGTCCAGAGCCTTTTTATTTGTTCCAAAAAGTCCCTCAACATGTCGCTAGCGCGGAGTTAGAAAATAAGAGAATATTGGTTAAATGGGTGTTTGAAGGATTTTTTGGAACAAAATAAAAATGTTTGGACTAACTGCGTATTAAAAAATATTTGAGGGATTTTTTAGTATTTGATGCAAAAAATAAAGACACAAAAAATAAATATAATATAATAAAATAAAAGGAAAGGAAATAAAAATGACACGATTAATTATAAAATGACGATAACATAACACCCCCCCCCCCACACACACACACACTGTGGTCTAGGCGGTTATCAGCGTGCCTTCAGGTACGGGCATACCCTAGTATATATATATACTAGGGTATGCCCGTGCCTGAAGACACGACGAAATTTTCAAACGTACGTAACCGCAAAGCGACATATATTTCTGGGAAGTACGTAATTGCAAAATGGAAGAAATTTCATTCCCCCAACAAAAAAAATTGTTACGTCATATATAATTTAAGTTATACAGTTTTAAATATAATACATATAGTGTTACACAATTTAAATTTTTTGGAGAGTTTCAATTATTTATAAAAATACCCATCTTATTTAAGAGAGAAAAAATACTTCAAAAATACTCCAAATTGAACTCAATTCGTGAAAATAGCACCAATACTTAATTCAAAAAGATTTATTACATAACACAAAAAGATTTATATTAGTTATATAAAATATTAACAATGATCTCATTTAAAAATTCTTTAGAAGATATTGTTAGCTAAACTATTTGTAAGAGTCTACCTGTTGTTAAAAAAAATCAGTATTATCATTTCAATTTAGGTAAATTATATCAAACTTTTACTTTGTCTTGTATCCCAATGTGCCCAATAATGCATCAAAAGAATTCCACATGCTCCTACTTACTTTGAGTCTTGTGCCCAATCTTGTAGCTTTTATAATGAGATAGATGATCATAAAAAATGATAACATACCACATTCAAAACATAGAAACATCCAAAGAAAATAATATAAGAAATTCAAAAAATATAAGTTTGCATTTACAATAAAAGTTACAATACATTCATTAATGGGTGTGACCCTTGTACATACAACTTTGTTTAGTGGCGTAAGCTTACTAAATCAGCAAAAATCAATATAAAAAGACATTTGAAAAACATTAAAACAAAACAATGACAGATAAGTGAAGTGGAGACTATTGAAACATATTTGGACTGAAATTAAAACCACAAATGAGGTGACTACTTTGTAAACCGTTTGTGGTTTCTTTGGTTTCCTCTACATTGTTTGTTGGTTCACACTACTGAAACGATTGGATTTTGGTTTCCTTGATTGTCTAATGTGGTTTACAACGTGTCCCTATTCTTGGGATGCTATGCTTTGTTTGATCTTGATTAGGTCTCTCCGGAGATCGGTGGAAATGTACCTTTTATTCAGTTGTTTTCTCAACTTCCCAAAAACACGGAAAAATCGAATAGGAGTGTACCTTTTACTTGCAAAAAAACGAGCACTAAAATAATATAGGGGAGTGATATCTGCATAGAATGTGTGTGATGGGAAATACCTCCATAAGATCTTGAATCCAGAACCGGGATCGTTGGAATCTCAACCTCAAATCCCTAAAATCCCAAACACTGAAAGGCCTTAAGTAAAAAATAAAATGATTATAATTTTGCTGAGTTTAGAACATTGTTGACAATAAAAAATAAGAAAATAACCTCCATATAAAAAAAAGATCAATTTGAAAATAAACCCAATACTTAAGGAGAAAGAGAGAACTAAAAATATAAGCCCAACATATTGTCCTGATGTACTTGAAATCAAAAATAGAAAAAGTAATAGCATTAGATCAGACCCTAGTTAAAACAGAAATCACGGCAGTCAATCTTCTAAGAATTAAAGAAAATATTTAGCCTGAATTTCTGTTAACATTACACAAATGGAGATAACACGCATAACGCCATGTGACATTGCACATATTGAGCTAATAGTTGTGATGTTCTTGGTTGTTTGAGCTATTACTTGTGATGACACGTATGTGTTAGGCAAGTGAGGAAGATTACCTGCATGAAAGAATGAGAGAGCATTGGTGGCATCAGCAACATATTAAGGATTTGGGTTTGTTTCGAAGCAGCATCAATATATTGAGGGATGCAGCATATTGAGAGCTTTAGTTCCAAGAAGCAGTTGCAGCATATTGAAAGCTGCAACTATTAAGCTTTTGGTTTGTTCCGAAACAACGCCACTAACTAAGAGCCTCTTTGTCTATCATCACAATTATAATAAGATGTACAATCATAATTAAGGTATGTCAATAGAATTAAGGAGACATCATTGTAAACCATATACATTCCACCAAAGTGTTCTAACAACAAATATGAAACCATATACATTCCACCAAAGTGTAGAAACTGACATTCCAACCGCAGGTTACCCAACTAACATATACATTCGCTAACCAATAAAAATTTAAACAATTAACTTAAATTCGGGTTTAAAAACTCTAGAACATCAGAAACTGAGGGACCAAAAAGTACCTTAGTGATGTTTTCTAACCACGCATAAGAGGGTATTTGTGAAAATTGCAAGATTTAAAAGGGCTTTGTTGTAAATATCGTTCATATAAGACCAAAACATTATACAAATAAGTCAAAAAGCTATTCTTTTTACTCAAGTAGACATCAAAACATTATAAAAATAACCTACAAACACAATGGAACATGTGTAATTCTATGTTAAGCAGTCCTTTAAAATAGCAATTCCGAGTCTTAAAAATGGATATGACACTCAAAGCACTTGTGAGTCTCATCACTAAGAATAAGATGACCATAACCATCCTAAAGACCATAATAGTAATGTAATCGACATCTTAAAGAAAATAAAATTAATATAAGGAAATCAAAACAGAGTAAAAAATAATGTTATAATTAATTTATATCAATGTAATAGCACACCTTGATTACACATTAATATATGAATGAAAACGGATATAACCTCACCCATAATGATAAGAAAGGATGATTAATAAATATGTTTAACAATGTAACAACAATAATAAATAATTATTAACAAATTAAAAAACTGATATAACCTCACCCATAAGAACATTCAAGGTGAAATGAACATCTTTTATCAAGTTGTAGTTGGATGATATACGAAACCGGCACAAACATCACCAGTTATCCCCAGTGGAGTTATCTTAGTTATTTCAGACATCTTCTTATACAAACTTTTTAAGAATTACTTCAAAAGGAATTTCAAGTGTTTCTCCTACATGATCTTTTCTAGGTTTTAATTGTAATCGCTTCGCGAGTTTGAGTTTGTCACGTACAATCATGTTGAATATGATGTGAGAGGCCTCTCGAGCATCCTTTAACAGCCTCCCAATCTCTGCTTGGGAGGTCATGTCACTCTTCTCTTCGAATATTTTTTTAACTTCACTGGAGGATTGTTTGAGAATAATAGCGTAGCCATCAATATTGAAGACACAACAGATCAATTAAGTAGTAGCAACAACATTAGTGAACTTTGATTCTTCTCGCTTTGCTTGTTCTACTTTGGCTGCTTCTTTTGCTGGTACAAGTGCTTCTTTAGCTCAACATTGCCTTTCACCGCTACCTTTAGTTCATTTATATGAATATCAGATGCTTATACACATTCCATTTTGACTAAGACCCTATTAATGACCTAACATAGCCTTGGGATGACATTGCAACCTTGAGAACAACGGTCTGCAACATGATGGAAATCGGATGGGGGACAATTGAACACATCTTGATTTGTACAAAAAGATAAAAGCAAATACAAAAATCCCGAGGAGGAACTGAATCACCTCCATAAAGACCTGTTCTAGAGAATAATAATATTGATTATGATTTCCAACTCAATATTAAATTCCGTAATAATCCCGAGGAGGAACTGAAGCAAGTTGTGTAGGAGTTGATGCTACTGGTTGTACATAACCTTGCTGCAGGGAAGGCTTGTTGGGGCAGAGATGTTAGTACTTGTGGTTGTGTGTATATGGTTCCATAAGTATTATATGCTCCATATTGTAGTGTGCACATAGCCTTTAAAAGGTGCATTTCATCTTTCTCTCAAGTTCTACTGCAAATATACATTCTCCTTAAAGTAAGTTTAGTGATATATATTGAAATCAATTTATTAAAGAGATTACTGTGAGTATGCATCTTTAGTCTTTACATGATGAGTGTAAGATGATAAATAAGAATTATTTTGAACCAATACGATTGACCATTTGTAAACATTGAAACAACTATCATTTAGCTGTGGATCACTAACCCTAATGATGTTTTTCGGCCATTAGAGATGATATTAACTTGCAAAATTCACCCAACATCAAAAGGCTCAAGGGCATAAATCTTCAACCTAAATCAACCCCCAAGCCCCATCACCTGTTTTGTAGTACTTATGAACTAAAATAATAGTCCCATCCTAATTATACCATCTGTTTAACTTTACTAATTAAGAAAAATGACTAAAAAAGTAAGTGGAGGAATTTTCTTTGCCCTTAAATTATGACAATTAAGCTATAATAAGTGATATTGCAAGTTTAGAAGTCAATAAAGTTGAATTACCTATCACTCTTGAATTCCTTGAATCCTCTTAGAACTCAATTTCTTGAAAGAAATCACAGTTCCATTTCCATTTCTGGAGTTAACCTTCTCATTAACCCAACCTATGTACAATTTCCCAAAATCGTATCAATTCAAAAATTTCTTATGCAGCCTTTCGTTCTAAGAAACTGAACACCCTCAAATTTTGGGTGGGCAATATCTACCTAGTGGGAGTGGGGGATTCATCACCACCCCCACTTGAGGCAAAGAAGAGGTTGTTCCTATAAACTGCGATGCTTTCTGGATATGTTGTCTGGCTAGTTGTTTGTGATATAACTGCTGAAATATGCAATCACAATTCCCAAAAAAACATCAACTTGAGTTTAACTCACATATATTGTTACGGATGATGAAACATATGCATTGAATGTATAAAACATCCAAATCTACGAGATAAAAAATAGAACCAAGTAGAAAATTAACAAATTTAATAAAAACTTGTTATAATTCACTGCAATTGCAGTGTCTTGATTTCATTCCATTGAACATATGACCTGATAATAATGTTTAAAATGGTGGTCATGCAAGGTATTTCATTTTGGTTCTGGAATTCTTGTTGGGTAAGCTACGTCGCAACAGTAAAAGCTACATACAAAGTTAATAGGAATTCCAAAAATTAATAAGATAATTTAAAGCCATCAACAATAGGACTATTAATTTATGCCCTTGCATCCCATTAATTTAAAACTAATCAAGCCATAAGATCATTGATTTAGAACCTATAAACCAAATCATACTTGCTTGAACTTTAACTCTACCCCCCACCAGGAACTCAGAAACTCGCCATTACTGCAATTTTAACGATGTTGTTTTGAGGCAGAGAGGAGCATTTTAGGGAAACTCGCCACTACTACCTGGTTGTTAGAACGGGACAAATCACCTCATTTAATCGCCTGATTGTTATACATGATTGTTCATAATTCTATACAACTAAAATGAAAAAAAAAATTGAATTTACTTACATATTCAATCTAACCCTCTTTCAAAGAACCCTGGTGCTGCACCACCTGTAATATTTGGGGGGATCAAATGTCCAAGCGAATTCTAACATCTGCATGCGCTTCATGTCCAGTGATGAAATTATAAACGTCGCAACATACCCGATTAGAACAGGAAGAACGACACATTGCCAGTTGGTAAATCCACACCCAATCCTAGGAGCTGTGTAGAATAATCAAGGATTCCTTTGAAAGTGAACATCAACAGATCCAAAATCATGGCTCTGAGGCAGACTTCAATTAGATACGTCCATAATATGTAGGAAGTTCGCCTCCGAGAAATATGATACATAACTAAAGAAAGAAAGATTAATTAAAAATATATATTTGCAAAATAACTCAAAAAAATATGGGAAAGTGAATTTTTACATCCTTTCATAATTGTTGGTAAAAGCATCCTTTCATAAATTGTTGGTTTAATAAATGAGAAGATGACTTAATAACAATAACTGAAGGGAAAAAATAATTTTTCAAATAATACTTAAAAATTATCAATACTACAAAACTACAATATCACACACATGATTCCTAATATAAAGTTATTATCAAGTTAAAACCTATCAGAATCATCAAAAACACATCTTTGTATACCTAAAAGAGGCCTAATTGCGCTAAAAATGTAGATCATGGCAAAACGATGAATGTAGAAAGTTGAGTTATTTTAGAATAAAAAATGGAATAATCTAATGTCAATCTTGAGTATCAATGTACTTGTACTTCAAATATAGACATCACCAAAAATGTGTAACAAAAGTCATGCCTACGCCACTACAAAAATGTATTTCCTCTGCTGCTCTTCTCAAAACAAAGGCATGTACAAACATAAATCCACTTCCAATGAAATCTAAGTCCCTATAAATTTCACCACCAATATTATTAATTAAAACTAATGACCACAAAAAAATTAATGTGTGTTCATTGAACCCAATAATGTACATTCATTAGGTTTAAAGCCTATCAATAGGTATTAGCAATGACTATATGAGCAATGTTGGCCAAGTTGGAAGAATAGAGGCCAAGTTGAAAACCATCTACAATCACCTTCGCAAATATGGTCTTCGATACGATGATCTGTGTGATCGTATGTATATAAAGGAACCCTACAAAATTTGTATAATGATATAGAATAAAAAAACAGCAAAGTAACATGTCCATGTATGGTCGGTTCAATGACTGGAATCAAACATTCAAACACACGTACACACTCCTGCAGATCTAAATCTCATCATCTTAAAGCATTGTTCATGAAAACACGCAACTACCCATGTGCATCTGAAGTAGAATCCATTTAGACCACGAAGCTATCAATCTAGTTCCACATACATGAACAGATTATCATATATCTAAAATATATTTAAAAATGAAAAACTCTATTGATTTTTTTTTATCAGTGCCATAGTAGACATGCGATGATCAAATCCCTATGTTTGAAAATGATATAGCTTAAAAAATGATATAAACAAAAATGTATAGGCTCTATAAATTACATGTGCTTAACCTAAACCATTTGCCGGTGACATGAACAAAAGGAGTTTTTGCAAAAAAACCTTAGGCATAAGTGAAATTTATTTCTCCAATAGTCTTTATATTGAAAAAATATAATTAAAATAAAAATAAAGGAAAAAAATATGACTTTCATAGTAATGCAACATCCTAACCACCACCGTTCAAAGCTCGAATCCAGTTATATCCCAAGTAATAAGAATGATGTTTGACTATCATAAGAATGAAATGTTAAGCATTGGTCTGAGAAATTAATAAAAATCTTCAACATAAGTGATGAACATTGGAATACTCTTCATTTCTTACAAAAAAATAGAAATAGAAAAAAGATAATTACATAAATAAGTCAAATTGAGAAAGGGAAAATAAATAAATAGTTGATCATAATACCATTATTACAAATGTAGATGGATACAAACACAACATTTAGAAACAAACCTGTTAAGTCTTTTTTTTCTAAGATATACTTTTTTGGCATGAAGAAATAACGAACATTTTAGTGCTCATCTATTTCCCTACCGAGTGCATTTAAAAAAAGGACGAGATCCCTAGAAGACTTCGGCTGGTGGTTCCAATAATCATGATCTATCCTAACCACAATAATTCACAATCAGACTGAGAGGGAAAATGGAAGGAGCTCGGTGGCGGCTGCTGGGTATTATCTCTACTTCTGCCAAAACAAAATAATAAAAAATACACAACAAAATGAGTCAAAGAGGAGTATCATTGGAAACGAAACCATAAGTTTTACATTGAACAATTTTTGCATAAAATTTCATTCACACGTTAAAATCTTTCTTCTATAAGGGCATATTTTCTCAATGCTATTATATTAGTTTCTTTAAACTAATTTGATTTCTTGTGGCCAACAATTCTTGGGATTGGAAAATTTCTTTGTTTAGTGCATGCATACTATCCGTTCAGCAAATTCAGAAATTTTCTTAGACTGTATCACCATCATTGTGGTTACTCTTGGAAGAAGAAGTGAACTATTGAGTTCGTAACCTACTGTTCAAACACCAAAAATTGTACGACTACATGAAGAATATGTAAACTACAATAAACATAAAGAAAGTTGAAATTCATTCATAAAGAATTTGGAAAATGGCATCTCAAAGTACCAAATTACAAAGTGGACAAAAGATATAACGCGAGGAAAAAGTAGAAACAAAAAAGGACCAAAACTTGCAGTGCAAATCATGAAGAACCACCGGTATACTAAATCTCAGCAACTACGAATAGGTCGCTTACTTTTTAAACGAATGGTTTATCTCCTTTGAAAATTCACAGACTCATACACCTACAAACAACATAAAATAACCAATAATCAAAAGCACGGACAATGTAAAACCATGGAATACCTCTTGGGGATACATTGCAATACCTGTTTTGAAGTCCTAATACCGAGAGATTAAAAAATCATCTATTTTTCATCCACCCTTACAGGCATGTCAACTTCAACTTTGATAATTTCATCTTTGTACTTCCTTATAAGAAGTATAATTCTCTCTCCAGGATTATCTTCGATTTTGAAAGGAAATCCATCTATAATATCTACTTCCTACATAGAGAAAAATGAAGCCAAAAACTTCACTACATGATCAACTAAATTTATTTTAAAGAGAGGAGAACAAATCGTGTATTTATAAAAGGAAAGAGAAGAAAGCTGACATTCACAAATGCGAGGGCTATTATAGACGGATATGATCTTCGGAGGCTAGAATACACACCCAGTGGAGAGGTTTTAAAATGGTGTCATCCATTTGAAGTTTATAAGTGAGTGTGTAGGTTAGGTGATGATGGGTACGACCATGAGTTGTATATCATCTAAAATAAATCATTAGACTAAACCATGCCGCTGTTCTCAATAACACCTTCCATTCCCTTAAATATGAATTTGTAACCCCAACTGAAGCAGGAGGATACATTTTTTCATTATCTTTTCTTCATTATGTTAGACCACAAAGACTGATGTTGTAAACCTCCACATTTCTTCATGTACATAGTTGCACTATATATTCAAAAGATATTAATCCCAAATCTCCCTAATCCATTCGATTACATATATAATTCTAAGTCACCCAATGGTATTTATGAGTATTCTCCATATAACCTAAAAAAAGTTGGCAAAAATTCTTTTAAGACATTCTTGATTAAAATAAGTTTACCTCCAAAAGAAAGTAGTTTTGAGCTCTGGCCCTCAATTTTAGCTCTAATTTTATCAATCAACTATGCATAATTGCTAGGTTTGTTCTTCCCACAAAAACTCGGACATACAAGAGATTTAAATGGGAAAGATTAATCCACAATGCCCCTGTGTCTAGTACTTATATGCTACTCCAAACATTATCATAGGTCCACCATGCTTTGTCATCTCAGTAATCCAGTGGAGAACTTGTTGCCAAAACCAATTGTCACCATTTAAGAAAATAATTATTTAATCTGCTGAGCTAATATAATTAATCAAAAGACTACCTCTAGGATAACTCATCTAATGTTCCTCATATATAAGCATATTTTTTATATGGTCGAGTCATTTTTTGGTTGCAAATTGGAGTAAGAGTTGAAGCCCATTTAAATAAATCCAAGTGACTATTTAGGTTACCCAAACAATTTAGTTTAAAATTTTCTCTCAATCATGGATATACCATAAAATTATCAAAAAATTAAGAAAGGAAATCAACATATAGCTTATCATGTGAATGAAGAGAAGCAGTAATTTACTGAATTTATCTCCATGCCCATTTAACATATGTGCGACTATAAAATTAACATCCCACCGATATTAAGCTAAGAGGAAAGAAAAGAAAATAACTTACCCATAGTCCGATGGAGAATATTCTCAAACACATGGGTTGCATACAAATGGAAAACACAAATTAACTAAATCATGTACGTAAATAAATAATTCAATAAAGTCCCCAAATCAAAATTAGTTTATGCGTATGAGGCCACTCCATCTAACAGGATTCGTAGCCAACTTATGAGCATTAACTATGAGATATTCAAGAAATTTATTGAGAAATAAAAACACAGTAAGCATATTAGTTCACATGAACAACGAATCATGTCATTTCAGTTCATAGGAACATTTTCAAAGTTACCCATTTAATGAATCAATATTTAAAAAAAGTGAACTTTGGTTGATACAATATATGATATATCAGTAGTGCTAATCCAAGCTAATCCACCACGACTCGAAGTGGTGGATGGAGTCTATGTGTGTGCTTATGTAGAGAGAGGGGGAATACCTGAGTTTAATATTTCATTTATCTTCACCACACTATCAAATCTGAAAACCCTAAATAAATAAACCAAAAACACAAAACAAATAATCAAAAAACCTCAAATTAATCAACTAAAGAGAGATAACGTGATTGAGAGAGAGATGATTACCTGAAATCCAAACCCAAATAGACAAAAATGAACCTAAAATACAGAAATATAAACCCAGCTTCGCATGGAGAGAGAGAGAGAGCGTGCAGAACGTCAAAATGAGAGAGAGAGATGAGAGAGGTTGTGTGTGTGTTTGGAACCGGTGGGATTTGTGCTTTGGGTGTCGTGAGGCAGAGAGAGATGAGAGAGGTTTGGAGGAGTGTTACCAAAATGCCCCTAATTTTGAATTAAAGTGAATTGTTAAAGCTAGGTGCAAAGTAATTGACTCTTTTACCCAACTTTTTGAATTTTTTTAGATAATGAAGAAATTATGAAAAAGAGGGGGAAATGAAATACTAAAGGGACAAAAAAGGAAAAAAATATCTTTTAATCTCAACCCTTGGATTCTTGTCTTGTTGGCTTCGATCTGAACCGTGAAGTTGCTCCCAAACTTATGAATAGTGAAAATACCATTGTAACTTATTATATATATATATATATATATATATATATATATATATATATATATATACACACACACACACACACACACACACACACACAAATATTCGAATAGCACACATCCACATATACATTGGTATAAACACCACACACGACACAAAATTCATTAAGTTTTTCTCACTCGTATGGAAAAAATGTGACTAAAGCCATGTGGTAAACGGAAGTGAAGGGGTGAGAACTAGCAAAAAAAATTTTAGGCCCAATCACCTAAACATGTTCACGGAGTTCTCATTTGATTGTAAAGCTTTATATAACTTAAATATAGCCTCATGTGATAAGATAAAGTGAACTAACGGAACAAATATACATAATGCGCACAGGCCTAGGATACAAATTCATTGTGCAAACTCATTGATATATCCAACCAAACTTCCCCATTAATATTCTTTTTTCTTTATGAACATACCAACTGAACAACGAAGGCCTTCGCTAATTTTTTTATGCTGCATTTTTAGGTCAACTTTCAATGGTGGCTTTTCACACAAAGTAATTTTTTCTTTCGCAGCTCGATTCCATTAATAAACAACTACACCTGATAAATATTTTTCTTTTTTTTAAATTCGGGAAACGGTTATACATGCACAAATTCTCTATAGTCATAGAAACATGTATATGACTAAATTTATAGGAGAACATCTCAATTAGCTTAATTATAAATGTGAAGTTAAATTTCAAGTGAGCTCGTGCATGTATGAATCGAGGCATATAAAAAGAGAATCCATTAAGCAAGTCAAAGTCACATTGCTCCATGCAAGCATGATAAAGAACTCTTGTAAGGATTTAAAATCTTAACCAAAAGTTCTAACCACATAAAAGCGGATATGATATTGGATTCAAATACAAGTATATTACACACAAAATGTGTAAAACTAAAATACACAAAAATAAAAAATCTTTTTGAGTTTTTCAAAAAAAAATTCACCGAAAAAAATTCACCGAAAAAAATTCAACTAAAAAAAATCTTTTTGTATTTTTCAATGAGACCAAGTAAATGGAAATAAAATACAAAAGATACACATATCATAATTCTAGCACAATTTGTTTTGTAATAAAGCAAAGACTAGAAAATGAAAAATAAACATACAACCAACAAGAATATATCATGATGCACATAAGCTAGTGTATGTAAACAAAGCTAACACATTCAACCTTTAGATTTACCGTGGGACTCTTCAAGTGCAAACAAATGAGAATAAAAAATTCTATCTTGTAAAACCACTAAATCAGATTTCTTAACCCGAACTAGTGAAGCGTGATACTCTCGAGATTTGAGAATTTTTATCACTCTACCATTAGGCTTCCTAAAACCCTTTTTAAGATCAAAACAAAATTTCGTAAGATGATCTTTTCGACCACAATGTAAGAATGTAAAGATCCGGAGAAAATTAGTACCTAAGGATTAACCATTGAAGGCGTTCCTAGTAGATTCTCTCAAGCTTATGGTTTTGGCTTTATTAGATAAATCATTTTGAGTATTGAATCCAATACAAATAAATCATTTTTAATTTGGGCGATTCCAAGTATTTTATCTAATTTTTCGGACCTACATTCCAAATAAAATTTGACTCGACTTGAGTCTCTCAACTCTTCTTCCAACTCTAAAATACGTGACTCAAGCAAACATCTACTCTCTCCAAACCCAAGAAGGTCTTTCTTCATAGCCTCCTTTAAACCTCTAAGGCTATCTCTATCATATTCTACATACTCAAGCTTGTCATGAAGAGATCTCTCACATGTCCTAAGGTCTTTCACTAAAGAACTCTTATTATTACCCTTGGCACGTTCTCTCAATTAAGCTACCGAATTCAAGTTTGCCCTTTTTAATTTAATTGATTCCACATACAACTATCGAAAGGCTACTTTAAGCTCACTCTCATCAACCTCTTCTTCATTTTCACTCTCACTTTCAACTCCATTCTCTATACCATCAAATTTTTTGGCATTCATAAACAACGGCCTCTGAAGTGTCATGTAAAGGAATATCTTCATGGGAAGATTTACTATCAATGGTCACATATCTTGCCATGAACGCGATAAATTTGCGCTCAGTGGGGGAATTGGGTCCCTCTTCCTTTTCACTATCACTAATGGTGGAATTTTATGAAATTCGTTACTTTCCCTCCCTCCTTAGTTTAGTGGGACATTCTCTTTCCCTATGGACATTACCCTCAAACCATAACATCTCTTCGACTCGTCCCTACTAAGATCGTCCTTATGCTTTGTAGGGAATTTTACGGCTTCGTTGTACTTGGACTTATCAAATTTCACAAAATCCTTTTTAAGATTATATTTGTTAAAATTAAGAAATTTTCTAAACTTCCAAGCAAACATAGTCGTGTCATCGAAATTGATGTCACTCTCATAATCGAAACTTATTTTTCCTTCTTTCAGGATATTAAAGCGATGCCCTTCTCTTTATCCTTCTCGTGCTTGGAGATAAACATGTTAAGTTCATACGTTTGTAAGTCGCCTACAAGATCTTCAAGTTTTGTAGAGGCTAAAGTGGGTAAAAAATTGAACACTGTCACTTTTGGAATAAACCTATCCGGTAAGGACCTCAAATTTTTATTTACTACACGGATGCCGGGTATCTTTTCTCCCAAATTAAAAAATGAATTAATGACATCGAAAAGTCTAGCATAGAATTCATCAAAAGTCTCACTTTGAAGAATTTTAATGGTTTATAATTGAGTGGTGAGGTTTTGGAGTTTCGAAGCTCTCATGACACTTATTACCTCATGGATAAGTTGAAAAATATCCCAAGTTTCCATAGACGTTTAACAGGTCATAATCCCACGAAACTCATCGGGTGTAACAGCACTAAATAAAGCATTCAAATCATGAGAATTAAAATTTGCTAATTTAAGTTCATTCTTACTCCATCTCTCTACGAGTTTAGGAACACGCTCATTTTCAACTAGACACGTAGGTGGATACCACCTGCTTACTAAGGATTGCCAAACCCACTCACTACGGATTGCCAAACCCGCTCATCTAAGGACTTAATTGCCAATTTCATTCGCACTTTCCAATACAAGTAATTTGAACCATCAAAATTAGCGATTTTTGAAAACATTGAATTTTCCATTTTAAACCAAACAAAATTAAGGATCTTAATGGAATAAATTAGCGCACCCGCTCTGATACAAGTTGTTGAGAGGAGAAATGCATCTAAATTTTAAACTCAAATTATGAGATGGCTCAAGATATACAAGATTTTAATTTTTCAAAAATTATATAATTTTCTTTAATTTAAAAGAACAATAAAACGCATGAAAAATTAAATTAAACTTAATGTGAAATTAAACTACACAATTATTTTAAGCTTCACTTAAACAAAAATCAATCCAATTCAAGTTAAACAAACTAAGAATGAATATTATCAAATTAAATTAATGACAACTTAAATTAAATTAAATTTAATCTTAACCCAAAATAAAATTATCACCAAATTAAACTAATTGTGTTTAAACCATATTTTATCTTATTATACATAAGCAAGCATCTATGTCAGTTTACAAGATAAAATAAACACAATCATACTATGCTGCATTGTACGAGGAAAACCTATAATGGGAAAAACCTCGGATAGCCCTACCTACAGGTCCACTAAGTATGGTATTTTTATGAAAGACACGATAAAATACTTACTTCCTCGACTCAACTCCCTTCAAGCATTGATACATCTTCTCTCTTCAAACTCCACCTAGTAAAAAACTCTGGAGTCCTACACGATGCCTTTCACTGTAAGAGAATGTCGTAAAAAACGATCTCATTTTTGGGGTAGAGAAGGAACCCAAACTATCTCCTTGTTGTGTAGAGAAGAAACCCAGTGCCAACAATCTCCAAGGAAAGATATACATATACGAACTTGGATTTAAACAAACATGGGTGTAAACATGTGTTTTTGGAAGAAATTTGATCTTTAAATTCCACACATAAAAGGGACTTTTTATTGGAAATATTTTTTTCTCCAAAGCTCTCAAGGATGCAAAAAGTCATCTGAAGAAAAATCTATTCCCGCATTTTTTTATCGGGAAAAAGATAGTGGGGAAAAGTAGTGGGAAGAGGAACAAAACTACTCAAAATGGTCAAAAAATTGTTCCCACTGAAACGTCATTCAGACGACATTTTGAATTCGTTCGAACGATAGTGTTCGAATGAGATTACAGTTTCCAAGTTCGTTCAAATGAGATTTCAAAACAACTCTCGTTATATATATTGTTTTAACGACTTCGTTCCAACGCATTTGTTCCAACGACCTTCCAACGAGAAAACTGATAAAAATATCACAATGTCATTAGAAGTTCATTCAAACGAATAAGGAATTTCGTTCGAATGAGAATCGAGGTTCGTTCGAACGAGTTTAAAGAAAATCCTTAAATTACTTTTTAAGCCAAAAAACTTTTATGGAAATTTTTAAAATGATTTTTCTGAGAAAAAATAAAAAGTCGTTGATGATAAAAGATTATAAAAAGAACTCCCAAATAATTCTTCAATCTCCTATATATGATGAGTATATACAGGCCCCCTGGGAAAATCGATTCGGTTTTCCCCGAATTGTGCTATTTCCCTAAATGAATATATATATGTATATATATATAGGCCCAAAAATTGTGAATAACTATTTGAAATTTTTTAGGGACATCGCTAAATGATAACGAGGGATATAATGAGTTACAAATAGCTTTAGCATTAATGGGGCTTAGTAATAAATAAGGATAACTAGGACTAAAATTAATTGAACATATTTTGTAATGCGAGTGAATTAGGGAGAATGGGAAAGGATCACGGAGAGATAAGTGAGCCTGTGACTATGACCAGCAGTGTAGGAGTGTATTAGCTACTAATATTTAATCAAAGGGTAACTAGAACCTTAGGGTAGAGAGTAATACTAGGGAAAATGTGATAGAGATGGATATTCCTATATTGATTTGTACGTTAAGTATTCAAGAGATATATTGATATACGAAAAATATTTATAAGTTAAGTGTATACCTATAAGAGTTATAATATAGGGTGAGAGTGTACCTATACGAACTATATTATAGGTTGATCCTACACCTATACATATTCTATTTATAGGTTGAGTGTATTCCTATGCGGATGATATTCATAGGTAGTGTGGATACCTATACGGATTTTAATATAGATTGAGTGTATACCTACTAACATTATTTATCTGTTGGATGTATACCTATATACGATATATAGATTGAGAATGTCGTTGTGCGATATCGATTTAATTAAATTATAAAATTACAACCACAAACTTATTTAATTGGAGTCAGTTTTAAACCAAATTTAATCAGCCCTTAAACAAGAAACTACGTGTGCGTGTGTGCGCGCGCGCGTCAAACCATCACAAACAAAATTATTAACTCGCAGATTTCATGAAAAAAAACCTTTCAGGTAAAACCTTTATTTCACTATAATACTTAAAATTACAATGAAATCCGCAATGATCACTCCACATAACAATCAAATACACCATAGCCTAGAGTCAGCCAGAACCGCAGTTCCAACTCAGCCCATGAACACCCACGAGCACTCACTATTGACACCCAGTCATATTCAGCACAATACTCCCATCAAGATCACCTAGATCAGTAGTAGAGATCCTCTCTACATGAGAAACTTGACATAATATGTGTTCTTGGCTTCAAAAACAATTCACACCGACTATTGGGATAATCTGTGAATTGAAAATAAAGGATTAAAACACTAAAAGTGAGATGACATAGTATTCTTCCAAAAGAAGTTTCGTGTATGGAAAATTTTATAGGTCTTCTGATTAAAAAACGAAGTTGGAAAACTCTATTTATAAAAAATCTAAGGTAGCGCGTCGCTCGAACGAAATATGGTTGTCGATTGAACAATGCCAGTTGTCGCTCGAACGACTTCACGCGAGATGCCTTTATCACTCGAACGACTGCAGCGTAAATTAATTTTTTATTCCAGTCAACCTCAACACTATGAAAAAATATTTTGACAAAAAAACCGCTCCAACACTTAGAAATGTTTTTAGAAAAAATATCACAAAAACTTTAGTGAACCGTTAAGGTACTAAAGTACAAACTTACCAAAATTTGTATCGCAGAGGCTTTTCTTGTTGAAGAACTTGATATTCGGAATCTCCCTTGATGCATGTGTGATCTTGAACCTTCTACGACATTTGTAGCAGTATATGACATACTCAATTGTGAACGTACATTATAAAATTATGTCCATACAACTCTCCCATTATGTCTATACCGATACAAAATATAAAACATCTGAAGTATGAAAAGAATGTACTATACAAATATAATACCCTCCCATGAACCCAAAACTGAAAAGGTACTAAACATGTTTGTCTAAAACTCTTCTTCAAAAATCTTCGACATCAAAAACTTTAAATCTTAAGCTTTTCACATCAGAGTGTGCAAAAAATAATGATCTTCAATTTTGTACCTTCACACATGAGACAAAGAAAATACGTTAGTGATGCATCGAGTTTGAAATGATATAAGCATAAATCAATCGATAATTAAATCTCCCCCATAATGCAAAAAAAAAAAAACTCTCCCATATTTCATTTTCTCGCCCTTTTTATTTGTCTGAAATAGACAAGAAATCAAAATAATTATGGAGTTGTAAAAAAAATGCATATCTAATATGAATCAAAATACGCTAAGAAAAGAGTAACTAAAAACCCGCCACAAACTATTTTTTATTTTTCAAAATTTTCAAACAAAAATGCAAAAATAATTATACAATAATCACACACCATGAATTTACACTAAGACAATTAAATCAGGGAAACATAATGAATGGGTGTGAACATATCCAACACGCAAATCAATGTAATCAAACATAACATATGTGCATGATGTATACGTTTACTCAAAATAAATCAATCAAAAAGTGTCCTTAGGTGTCGAAAGTGTTGAATTTAAATGACATCGACTCAGTCCATCAACACATTAAAGTCAAGAAGAATTCCCACACCAATAACGTCTAAAACTATGAACGCTTTCTCAAGTCGCTGTTAAGATATGCAAACCCATTTTTCATTTCTTTCCATCCAAACTCCCACATATATAATAATCATTTACTTTTATTTTGAGCTTGCCCCTTTTTTGGCATATATATATATTTTTATTGCCTTTAAATTATGGCATTCACGATGAGTTAACTTTTTACTTTAAACGATGGCGTTCACGATGAGTTAATTTTTTACTCTCGCATCCCTTTCCCGTGATTCACTGATCATATTTTATTTCAATTAAATTCCTCACAGTAAACGGTTTTTACAAGCACTACTTACATTGTCAAGTTTTATTGCATATTGTTCATTTTACAGACAAAATTGAGATAACAACACTCCAACCAATATGTGATAAACAGGTACAATAATCAAACAAATCCATGAAAGTGTTCATTGAAGGAACTTATCAGTCAAACATGTAAGTAGTAATAACTAATCACATCTCAATGACTCCAACCATTGTAAAGCACAAAAATAAAATAATAACGCATATCAAAACAGTATGAAACCATCATGTGGAAATGGAATGAAATTATGACTCGATCATCCTAGATGTACATTCATATATAGTGTAAAACAAACTACAAAACTCTTTTTGACTTGTTCTAAAAATTTTATCAAAATAAATTCTTTTTGTGTTTTTCAAAAGTTTTCTCAAAAATAAAAACTAATAAAAAAAGTACACAAGTCATAACACTAGAAATAGTATATCAGGAAACATAACTAACATATGAAAAACATGCGATCACAATCATCTATATGATATAGAAAGAGAAGAATCATGTGCAAGCAACTGAGAATCGATAAGTCTAACATCTAGTGCCTCTAAAAGTGAATTCCTAATCCAAATAGGCGTGACACGACACATGGGAGATTTGGGAACCAAGGTAACTCTAGACTTCAACTTCCTAGGACCTTTTTGAAGATCAAAACAAAAACACCTAACGTGCCCTTTCCTACCACAATGTGAGCATACGTAAACGGGTGGAAGGATGCCTATGGGTTGACCTTTTATATTGTCCTTGGGATTTATTGACCCTCTAAAATAGATAATGGCCTTGGCTTTAACACTCAAAACTTGAGAACATGACGAGCCACTACCATTGCTACCAACATGACTCGAGTCTGTCAAATCATTCTTTATCTCCAAAATTTTAACTCAAGTAAAGAATTAGACACTTCCAATGATGATGCTAGAATTATCACCACCGGTTTAGGTGTTTTGAAGCCCAATCTAAGAATAACAATGGCAGCATAGTTACGTAAAATGTAGGAGAATGAGATGAGGAGAAGAGGAGAGAGCACTAGAATATAAGTGGTTCAGCCTAAATTGGCCTACGTCCACTGTGTGTGTGAATAACCTCACTGTAATAAGGCACTGATGGCCATGGATACAATATCTCAAGCTCTCTCTCTCTCTACTGTGTATCTAGACAGAGTGTTAGCTAGGGTTGTATTTCCTGGATCCTTTACAAGGTTGAGGATGACCTCTATATATAGTACCTAGGGGGTGTAATGTACCCCCCCATGCATGTAATGTGCAGGGGTGTGGTTGCCTCACCAATATGGGAAAGCCATCTTTCACTGTCACATGTAGATAATGATGATGCAATATTATCCCCACGTGTGGGGAATAATATTTTTATAACTGATTTGTGTCCACGTGCCCTTATCGAAATGTCAGCAGATGCTCGGCTATTGCACCTGGTGTATGACCTCGGCTTGGGAGAGGCCGAGGTTGGTAAGTCCAGGTGCTCGTTCAGTCCGAGGTGACCATGGAGGTCTCGGCTTAATCCTAGCCGAGACAATGGACAAGGTCGGCCGGAGCTGAGGTCGAGCTGGTGTGTTTGGAGCATCGACTAATGTCTTCATGAGGTTGCTAGTGTCTTCTGGTAAGCTCGGCCTATGTTTGGTCGAGGTTGCCATTCCAAGGTATACGAGAATGCTGATGATCCTTCTGATGCATGCGATGTCCCTTCAAGAGGCTGGTGGTAGTGTCGGCCTGGGCCGACCTTGCTATGGCCGAGCGCTGATGCCGCATGCCCAAGGCTTCTCCAATGTCGGCTACGATCTCAACCGAGTTTGGTGTCTCCGAGCCGAGGTCACACTTGGGGCATATCAATCACCCTCTAGCCCTTAGTTACATGTGAAAGAAGGTGACTATGGGGTTTACCACTCCGAGGTCTTTCCAATATGAGCCAGTATTTGTTTGACACTTGTCCAGTGTTGAAGTATGGCTTGCTTGGCAAGCGTGTGTTGTCAGCCGCCCTTTGGGGCTCCCAAGGCAATGATGGGCCTTGGCAATCGCGCCTGTATATTTAAGGGTTTTGAACCCTCATTTTTCCCTCCATCCTCAATTCTCTTTCTCTTGCACGATTTGCATTCCAAGTGTTTCTTTAAAGGCATTCTCTTCATGATTCCACTGCAGAGGTCTTTGGTGGGGATTTTCTCGAGTTTTCTTCGTTTCCTTCCACTACTACTTCCTCAGGTACTCTCCGCCCTCCTTTTCCCTTCGTTTTTCCCTATTTTTTGTGTTTTCCGGCGATCTTAGGGATTTTCAGGCGAGAACTTCATACTTTCAGGCGAACTGTATTTGCGTTATGTTTCTTGGTTTGATCTTTAAATTACTTTACTTCATTAGCCAATCTTGTTTGTAGTTTAGGAAGCCTCCCTAAGTGTAGTGTCTACCTCTGATGCTCAGACCCCTATACAAACTTCTTGAGGAGTTCCCCTCCCTTAGGGAGAAGACTTTAGAAAAAATAAGACAAATAGAAAGAGCACAGGAGGAGGCTCGTAGGTCACAAGAATTACCTATTAGACCCATCTTCCCACCACCCCTGAAGGTGATATATACTGATTCCTCGGAGTCTTTCAACCAGGAAGAGGTTCCTGTCGATCCTATACCAATGTCTGAGTCTGAGTCTTCCACCTCAGACCCCATGTCTCTGAATTCCTTCCAAGAGGCCATGGACTTCTCAATTCGGGAAGATCAGGCCCCTGATCAGGCCGAGGTCTCCAGCCGGGTCTCCTCTCATAACAACTCAAGCGCCTCAGCCTCTTCCTCAAAGGTTGAGATCGTTGAGCCGAGTGTGGCCATCCCACCACCACTTGACGCCATTCCACTGTCGTCCTTCACCGGTGCCTGTAAGGACATTTTTGTCCATTATCAATTTGTATGTCGTACGCCGTTACACCGTTGAAGAAACTCAAGATCGCATCTACATCAACGGATCCGAATATCAAAGCATCTTCAACATCATAGCCTCTGCGAGAATGAACTTGGTAAAATTTTGTTTTTACGTTCCTTAAAGTTCATATTTAGTATTGGGAAATTTTTATAAAATGTTTTTTATAAAAATAAGAAGTAAGTTTTTTCGAGCAAAATGAGGCTTTTTAATGTTTTTTATTTTTCTGGGAAAACCGGACCGATCCGCCCCCTACCCGGACCGATCCGCCTTGCTCGAAGTCCAGTAGACCCCGGATCGAATGCAAACCGATGAAGCAGAATTACCCGAACCGATCCGTCCTCATCCGGACCGATCCGCCTCTTAATAAAAGAACCGATCCGGTCAAATCGGATCGATCCGCCCTCAATCCGGACCGGTCCGCCTGGGATAATTACGGACAGTCCTAGTTTTTGAAAACTCTTTCCTTGGTTTTCTTATTTATACCAACTTCGGGAGAGTTATTTTTAAGACTTTTCAAGACGATTATCAGAGTCCTAAATACTCTAAGTCTTCACCTTTTTGATGTGCAAAACATCTTTTTGATTCACACAAAAATCCCAATTACTTTTGTGAATCTATTGGAACCCTAGAACACAAACTTTGTTGTTGTTCATCTTTGTGGAGAGATCTTTGCAACCGAGGGTTGTGTGTCATTGCTGAGGGAGTCTCTACAAAGTTTTATGACTGCGTGTCATTGAGGAGAGCTGCGGTTCTTTCTTCGTTGTTTGGGCTGCGAGTCCTTGTTGGGTGCTGCGTGTATTCTCTTGCTGAGTTGAAGACTGCGTGTCTTTGTGGGTTGGCTGAACATTAATCCATTGCAGATTTCTCTATGTAATTGTAAGTTGCGGCTTGTATATTCATAGTGAAATAAAGGTTTTACCCGAAAGGGGTTTTTTCCTGAAATCTGTGTCTCAGCATATTTTTTGTGTCACATGCTTTATTTATGGTTTGACACACACACGCATTTTAGATGCATGATTAGGGGATGAAATTAAATAAGTGTGCTATATTAGAAAGTTGTGAAGTTAATCAATTATCACACGTAATTCTTGGCTTTTCAGTGCCGAGTTCGCTCAGAGGTTCCCGAGTAACCCATCAATATCTGCGCCGGCTGACGTTGAGCTAGATGATGATGACGCTGAAAGTGATGTCGACGTCTCTGAGGCGGTCGAGATCGAGAGTACTGTAACTGAGGTAGACCTCCTCTGCTTCAGATATCAATATTCCATTAGTCCCTCCATAAAGCTAAGAGGACCTCTGAGGGAAGAGAGGGCTTTTCACGGCCGAGACGGCGAAATCTTCTTGTAGGAGTAGATGTTCAAGTTGGGGTTTCGTCTGCCCGTCCATCCCATTATTAAATCTATCCTTGCCTATATCAATTTGGCCCCCTCTCAACTATCCCCTAATGCCTGGAGGGTCATAATAGGGGACATAGTCTTATGGAAAGCTGTCCACCACTCAGACCTCCCAGTTCAGGTCTTTGTAGGTTGCTATGTCCCTTCCTCAGCCAAAAATCATCCGAGCTACTATCATTTTGTATCTCGGAAGCTTGAAAAAAAGATGATTCAAATAACCCATACTTCCAACCACAACTGGAAGCCACGATACTTTTTTGCTTCTGGACCATGGGAATTTGGCCCATGTGTTCCCTCGTCCATTCTGGAGTCGAGTATGCCCCTTAGGTGGGGTAAGGTCACAATGTATGCGAGGGTTGACCTTGGCCTGATCCCACAAAACCTTCATAAGGTGAAATCCCTTCAATATCAGGGGGTACATGGTTTGTTCGTTAGGTTCGAACACTTGATGACCCCCCACTACCTCTCTGAGACAGGTCTGGGTGGAAGTCCTCTTTTCGAGCTTGGTAAGATCTTTCTATTTGAAGTTGAACCTCTGAGTTTATTTTTGTCTGATCTTCTAACTCAGATCTATTAATTTTACAGAGCATTCACAAGATATCTTAGATGAACTCTGGGAAATGGCTGCACCCAGCTTGACGAGACTTGCAAAGAAAGCTGGCCTTAATGCTCCTCTCCCAGCTCCCTCCGCCTCGAAGCCCTAATCCATAAAGAAGAGGGATCCAGCTGATCATGCCCCTGAGGATCAGAGGTCGAAGAAAAAGAATACTGATACGGCCATCCCCATCTCTTCAGCAGATGCCCTGTCGGCTCGTCTAGAGCAGTTGAAGATTACTGACAGCATAGTCGACCATAGTCTTTAGGCCCTATATTCCTTCGGCTCTATATTGACCGAGGCTAACAAGCGCTTCTTCAGGTCACTTGATACTCCTTTGTGGGTTGAGTTCGGCATTCAAAGATCCATTCAGGTATGACCTTATCTTCTTTCTAATTTCTAAGTGTAACCTCTGATTTATCTTTTTCTCATTCCTGATCGTAAAACTGCAGGGCCTGGCAGTGATGCACCACCTCTCTAATTGGACTCTGAGAAAGTTGCCCCTCATCCAGAAGGGTCAAGAGGCTGAGAAGGTTCAGAGTTCTTTGAACATAAAAATTGAGCGGCTGATGTCTGAGTTGGGTTCGTCTGATAAGAAGGTGAAGGGGCTGGAGAAGGAGGTCTCTCGGCTTAACAAGGACCATGCTACAACTCTGAAAGCCAAGGATGATGTTCTGTAGCAGAAGGTCAGCTCGGCCATGAACGCATCCCTTGATGATGCGTCAGAGGGGATAATAGCCGAGTACAAAAGCTCTGATGAGTTTATAAGTTTTGGCTTTGAATACCTTGAAAGAGGTATCAAAGCCACTATCAAGTGGGCTGATGTCAAGGAGAGGGAGGCTAGCACTTTGAAATCCTCTGACTTCATAAGCCTTGGCTTTGCTGACCCTCAGTTTGCCTAGGCCCTTCAGGAGGTTTAGGAGGAGGCTGTCGCGCCTGTCGAGACTGCCACGTTGGACGGCACTGAGGTTGGAAGGGCAGACCATCATGATGACGTTGCCAAGGTGACCAACATTGTCCAGCCTAACCAAGACGAAGATACCAACATTCCCCCCTCAAACCCTTATCTATAATTTTTGAATGAACATGGCTCTTACTTTTCTATTCTTTGTACTCTCTGATTATTTTTTATCTCTGAATGTGTTATTCTCTGAAGAGGACCATCTTCTTTCGTTGTATGTATGTCATGATGTTTTTGCTCAAGCTTATGCAATGGTGTTTTGTTAAACCAAATTAGTAGTCTGAGCTCAGACCTCGTCACCACTGAATGGTCTTATGAAGTTCTAAGGTCATCACCTAAGATGTTAGCCCCATTAATGAATCTCTCCAAATTAATGATGTTAAGGGTCTGAGGTCATCCCATTATGGTGTCTGATCTCAGACCTCATCACCACTGAAGGGTGTTATGAAGGTCTGCGGTCATCACCTAAGATGTTAGACCCATTAATGAATCTCACCAAATTAATGATGTTAAGGGTCTGAGGTAATCCCATTATGGTGTCTGAGCTCAGACCTCGTCACCACTGAATGGTGTTATGAAGGTCTGAGGTCATCACCTAAGATGTTTGCCCCATTAATGAATCTGACCAACTTAATGATCTTAAGGGTCTGAGGTCATCCCATTATGGTGTCTAATCTCAGACCTCGTCACCATTGAATGGTGTTATGAAGGTCTGTGGTCATCACCTTAGATGTTAACCCCATTAATGAATCTCACCAAATTAATGATGTTAAGGGTCTAAGGTCATCCCATTATGGTGCCTGAGCTCAGACCTCATCACCACTGAATGGTGTTATGAAGGTCTGAGGTCATCACCTAAGATGTTAGCCCCATTAATGAATCTCACCAAATTAATGATGTTAAGGGTCTGAGGTCATCCCATTATGGTGTCTGAGCTCAGACCACATCACAACTGAATGGTGTTATGAAGGTCTGAGGTCATCACCTAAGATGTTAGCCCCATTAATGAATCTCACCAAATTAATTATGTTAAGGGTCTGAGGTCATCCCATTATGGTGTCTGAGCTCGAACCTCGTCACCACTGAATGGTGTTATGAAGGTCTGAGGTCATCACCTAAGATGTTAGCCCCATTAATGAATCTCACCATATTAATGATGTTAAGGGTCTGAGGTCATCCCATTATGGTGTCTGATCTCAGACCTCGTCACCATTGAATGGTGTTATGAAGGTCCGAAGTCATCACCTAAGATGTTAGCCTTATTAATGAATCTCACCAAATTAATTATGTTAAGGGTCTGAGGTCATCCTATTATGGTATCTGAGCTCAGACCTCGTCACCACTGAATGGTGTTATGAAGGTCTAAGGTCATCACCTAAGATGTTAGCCCCATTAATGAATCTCACCAAATTAATGATGCTAAGGGTCTGAGGTCATCCCTTTATGGTGTCTGAGCTCAGACCTCGTCACCACTGATGGTGTTATCAAGGTCTGAGGTCATCACCTAAGATGTTATCCCCATTAATTTCTGACATAAGTGCAAAATGAAGCAAGGACCACCATAAGAACTGATCTTTTATTAATAACCTCTTCATGACAATATGGTACATTTACACAACTTCATGCAACATCATATGTAATACTTCTTTAGGTGGTCAGCAATCCATGGATTAGCGAAAGGTTTTCCTTCTAGATTTTCTAGCCTGTAAGTGCCAGGCACAACCTCTTCTGTCACTTTGTAGGGACCGTACCAGTTTGGGTTGAGTTTGTTTCCTTTCTGTAAGGTCTTATTTAGTACTAGGTCTCCCACTGTAATGGGTCTTGACTTAACCCTCTGGTTGTAGAATTTTGCTGCCCTCTGTTGGTAGGCTGCTTGTCTGACCTCTGCGTCCTCTCTTCTTTCTTCGATAAGATCTAGGTCTAGCCCCCTCTCTTCCCCATTATTATCAGGGTCATAGGTCTGAATCCTATGAGTTGGGACCCCTACTTCTGTTGGTATGACGACTTTTGAGCCATGTGCCAACATGAACGGGGTTTCTCCTGTTGGTGTCCTTGTTGTGGTTCTGTAGGCCCATAACACGGCGTAGACCTCTTCAGTCCATCTTCCCTTCGCATCTTCTAAGCTCTTCATAATTTCATTGAGAATTTTTCTGTTTGTGAACTCGGTCTGACCATTTGCATGAGGTCGGCCAGGAGATGAGAAGAATTGCTTTATTCCTACTTTTAGGCAATACTTTTCAAAAGAGGATTTCTTGAACTGGGTCCCATTATTCGAGATAAGAGTGTTTGGGGGGCCATATATGCATTTGATATTCCTCCAAAGAAATTGGAAGGTCTTCTGCTCTTTGCTCGTTATCATCGGTTCTACCTCCACCCACTTTAAAAAATAGTCGATGGCAACTATCAAGAATCTCTAATTATTGGCAGCTCTTGGCAGGGGCCCTACCAAGTCAATTACCCATACTACAAATGGCCATGGAGAAGTGATTGAAGTCATAGGATGATGAGGCTGATGAGGGATGGTGGCAAACCTCTAGCATTTATCACATTTCCTCACGTGGGCTGCAGCGTCCTTGGAAAGGGTTGGTCACCAGTACCCTTGGGTGATGATTCTTTTGGCCAAGGTTCTTCCCCCTATGTGGCTAGAGCAAGAACCCTCATGGACCTCCTGTAAGACCTGGGGAACTTCTATGGGGTGCAAACATCTGAGGAGAGGTAGCAAGAATCCTTTCTTGTACAGGACGTCTCCTACTACCGAGAACTTGGCAGCCTTATATCTCAATTTCCTCCTTTCTAGATTGGATTCAGGTAGCTCTCCCTTTCTGATATATCTGAAGAGGGGTTCCATCCATGAGTCTCCTAAGTTTAAATTATGATAAGGGTTATATACCTCTTCTTGCTCAATGGTTGCCTTCCCTAAGACCTCGATAGGAATGGTCCTTCTAACATCTGTCTTCATTGTCAAGGCCAACCTCGCCAATGCATCTGCGTGGCTGTTGCTTTGTCAAGGCACTCTCTTCAGTCTTGACTCTTCAAAATGTTTTAACATTGTTCTCACCCTTTTTAGATATTTGGCCATCCTTTCATCTCTGGATTTATAGATTCCCAATACTTGATTGATAACTAACCTTGAGTCGTTGTGGAGTAGGAGTCACTTTACGCGAAGAGTCTTTGCCAATGAGAGACCTGCTATCATGGCCTCATACTTGGACTCATTGTTAGAAGCTCAAAAGTTGAATCTTAAAGCGTATTCAATGTTGGCACCATCTAGAGCTGAGAGTATCAACCCTGCACCGCTTCCATTGTCACAGGAAGAGCCATCAACGAAGAGGCTCCAAATATCTGTACTGATGAGAAGACCCCTTATGTTATGACTCTTTTTTTGAAGAGGTACTGATCTTCCTCGTTCTCCGCAACTTGGTTCCGTGCCCCGTTGGATGCGATCTCTTCCTGATCTTGGAAGATGTTTGGTGTCGTCTCTTTCGAATTTCGTAAGACACCACGGTTTTCAACACCCTCTAGGCCATTTTCTGCCTCGGCCTCTTCCCATGTAAACTCAGCGACAAATTCTATGAGGGCTTGCCCCTTGATGGCCGTCCTAGGTTGGTAGGTAAGATCGTACTCCCCCAACTCAATGGCCCATGTCATCAATCGTCCGGACTTCTTAGGTTTATGTAGGACCTGTCTTAGTGGGGAGTCAGTGAGGATAACCATGGAGTGGGCCTAGAGGTAAGGATTCATCTTTCTCGAGGCATGTATCAAGGCGTAAGCTAGCTTTTCTATGCGAGGGTAATTCTGTTCGGCCCCTTGAAGGGCCTTACTCTTGAAATATATAGGCCTTTGGATTCCATCGTCTTCCCGTATTATGGCTGCACTGATGGCTGATTCGGAGACTGCCAGATACACGTACAGTTTTTCCTCTAATACAGGCCGAGACAGCAATAAGGGAGACCCTAAATAAGACTTGAGCTGGTTGAAGGATTTTTTGCACTCTTTGTCCCATTGGAAGGCCTTTCTCAGCACCTTGAAGAATGGAAGGCACTTATTTGTTGCCCTAGAAACAAACCTGTTAAGGGCATCCACTCTCCCCTTAAGTCTTTGAACATCTTTGATACTCCTCGGTGTCTTCATGTCAAGTAAAGACTTGATTTTTTTAGGGTTTGCTTCAATCCCTCTCTGGTTAACAATAAAACCTAGGAACTTCCCAGCTCCTACTCTGAAGACACACTTCGCGGGGTTGAGTTTCATTCTGTATGAGTCCATAATGTCGAAGGTCTTCTCGAGATCTGTTACATGAATGTTAGCCTTCAAGCTCTTTGTTAGCATATCATCTATATACACCACCATAGTCTTACCTATTTGCTCTTCGAACATCTTATTAAAAAGACGTTGGTATGCTGCCCCTGCATTTTTCAGTTCGAAGGGCATCACTTTGTAGCAGTACGTCCCTTTGTCGATAATGAAGGTCGTCTTCTCCGAGTCTTCTGCATCCATGAAGATCTGTTTGTAGCCTGAATACGCATCCATGAAGCTCATGAGCTCATGTCCCACTGTAGCATCCACCATCTGATCTATCCGAGGTAAGGGATAGCTGTCTTTAGGAGAAGATCTGTTCAGGTCAGTGAAATCAACACACATTCTCCACTTCCCATTGGCCTTGGTCACGATGACTGCATTTGATAACCATTCCGGATATGTGACTTCTCTTACAAACTCAGCCTCTTCTAATTTTTTGACCTCTTCTCGGATGACGTTGTACTTCTCCCTGGAATAGACTATTCGTCTGTATTTGATTAGCTTGGCATCTTTGGTCACGTTGAGCTTGTGACTCATAACTTCAGGGTCGATACCGGTCATGTCGGCGTGACTCCATGCGAAGACACTATGTCTCCTCCTGAGGAAGTTTATCAGCTCTTCCTTAATTTCTGCCTTTAGGGCTTTACCCACCTGGACGGTTTTTTCCGTCTCTTCCTCATTGGGGACGATGGATTCTTCCTCTTCCGCGGCCTCTCCCTTCTAAAACTTTATCCCATCTCTTGGGTCAAGCGCATCGATGCTCTAAGTGGTGGTTGCCCTCTTATGGGCTTCTCTCTCTTTAGTCGAGTTGAAGTAACATTCTCGCGCTGTGGTCTGGTCACCTTGCACTTCCCCTACACCATAAAGCGTCGAGAATTTTATCATCTGATGGACCGTCGATGGCATAACTTCAAACTCTTTAAGGGCCACCCTTCCTATGATGAGGTTATAGGCCGAAAACACATTATCATCCATGACGAAAAAATTTATCTTCTTGGTGAGCCTCTTAGGCCACTCATCACCCATCCGTCGTCCATCTCATACATGCCCAAAGGGTGGACGTTTTCTCCACTGAAGCCTATCAATGGGTGGTGATAGGGTACCAATCTTGCTCTGCTAAGACCTAGGCTCTTGCAGCAAGGCTAGAACATCACATCCACCGACCTCCCACCATCTATGAGGATCCTCTGCACCTCTCACCCATGCACCCTTATTGTTATGACCAGAGGGTCATCATAGGGGGCTAAGATACCCTTGAAGTCGAGTATGGAGAATCCAACTACAAGGGTGTCCATGTCTTCTTTCTTCCTCTTCTGCACTGTATCGGAAGACGTTAGATTCACAACTTCAAGCTTGGCCAGTATCCTGGCCTCTGCTACGTGAGCCTTCCTATCAGCTACTTCAGAGCCACCTCCTACAAATCCTCCATATATGGTGTCAACATCAAACAAGATCATTCCAACCCTCTTCATTGGGGTGTTCTCATCTTTCGGCGAAAGATTCGAATCGTCTTCATCATCACCTTCTGAATCATCGTCTCTTCTGGCCGGGACATTGTCATGGAATCTGTCATTTCTCCTTTTCTTAGGGTCATCTCTTCCACCCTCAGGAGCCTTACCATCCACATACTTCCTTAACTTTCCAGATTTTAGCTTCTTTTCAATCTCATCCTTCAGGGTGAAGCATCTGTCCGTGACATGGCCATGATCCTGGTGGAACTCGCACCATAGGTTTTTGTTCCTCTTATGTGGTGTGGCTTTCAGTTTCTTTGGCCATCTCAGAGTCCTGTCATTTTTAATCTCGTTTAGGATGTGCTCGCAGCGCATAGTCAGAGGAGTATAGTGAGCGAACTTGTCATCACCCGACCTCTTCTTCCCATCTTTCTTATTTTGGGTATTTCCACTGCCACCGCAGTTCTCATCCTCATACTTGGCGGCCATTGCCTCTTCTGCATTCATAACTTTCCCTGCGGTTGCCAGGAGCTCCGCCATAAACCTAGGGGGTCTTCCGCAAGTTTCCACAACAACTTCCCTTTCTGTAGACCCCCTATGAGGGCGGTCATGGCTATGTTCTCTTCATAATCTTCGACCTCCAACTTCTCTTTGTTATATCTCGCTATGTAGTCTCTTAGGCTCTCATCCTTGGCCTGTTTGACATACATCAGGTGAGTAGTCTTCTTCTGAGGTCTCACCCCAAAGCAGAAGTTGTGGATGAATCGTTCAGCCAAGCCTTTGAAGTTCTCAATTGAGTTCTTCGGAAGGTAGGTGAACCAACTGTGCGCTGCCCCTGTTAAGGTCCCAGAGAAGGCCCTACACTTCATCTCATTGGGTATCGAGTAGATGTCTATTGCCGACTGGTATATCTCGATGTGATGTACAAGGTTAGTGCTGCCATCATACTTGGGAGACACTGTAGGAGGATTGAACTTAGCTGGGGTTGGGAAGCCCACTATCCTAGCCACAAATGGAGAGCCCTCAGAGTAACCCCTTTCTAATGGGTCCTTGCTTTTAATGAGGTCTCCTATCTTCTCCTCAAGGCGCTGGATAGAGTCATTCCATGGTCTTGTGCCATCGACCTGGCCGAGGTTGTCCCCAACCACCTCCATGGGATGGACCGAGGGTTCCCCTACCATGGCGCGTCGGCTGTTGACCTCTTCATGTTCCCTGCCTCTTCTTTCACAGTGTCGGCCTTGATCTGGCCGACCCTGGTTGTTCCCTCTCTGAGAGCCTGCTGCGCTCCTTGATCTCGATAATCTCTGTCTTAGGTCATTCACCGGGCCCAATATCTCAAAGGCTGGCCCTCTGCTCAACTTATCAAAGGCTGACCCTCTTTATTGGGCCACTTTACCTCTTCGGCCGATGCAACCTTGACTTTGCCAAAGAGGTCGTACAGTGTTATTCGACACCTCATACGGTTTCTAGATCGTCATACCTGTCCTCTAGACAAGGGTTTCCTTGCCTCCCTAGGCACAAGCGCCTAGGGTCAGCAACGTCCCTTCTCCGCTGGGGTGCAGGCTGGTCCTTCATTGGTGCCTCGGGTGGTCCCCTGGCGTCAGGATGAGGCTGAACAACTGCCGGAGTGATCATATTCGGTGAGACTCCAGGTGGCCTCATCATAGTTTGGTTGAGCTGTGCAAATTGCTCCTGCATAGCTTGTTATGTTGCAGCTAAAGACCTCAAGGTTGTAGCTACCTCTGCCATTTCGAACTGGGGCGGCGCCTGACTGGAACTAGGCCCCCCCACCTCCAGGTGGCGGAAGAGGCGGTGGTAATTCTGGTGCCATATGTTAACACTATAGAGCTTGAGTAGCAGATGAGCTTAGTACCTTAAAGGACCCCTTTCAATGGTGAAGCAGCTCCACGCAAGCGGGTTCACCACCAGAGCCTCCGGTGAGGTTAAGCTGAAGAAGAGGAAGAGATAGCTTCTCTCTCTTCCCACAGACGGTGCCAAAATAATGATGCTAGAATTAGCACCACCAGGTAAGGTGTTTTCAATCCCAATCTAAGAACAACAATGGCAGCATAGTTACGTAAAAGGTAGGATAATGAGATGAGGAGAAAAGGAGAGAGCACCAGAATATAAGTGGTTCAGCCTAAATTGGCCTACGTCCACTATGTGTGTGAATAACCTCACTGTAATAAGGCACTGATGGCCATGGATACAATCTGTTAAGATCTCTCTCTCTACTGTGTATCTAGACAGAGTTTGAGCTAGGGTTGTATTTCCTGGATCCTTTACAAGGTAGAGGATGACCTCTATATATAGTACCTAGGGGGTGTAATGTACCCCCCCATGCATGTAATGTGCAGGGGTGTGGTTGCCTCACAAATATGGGAAAGCCATCTTTCACTGTCACATGTAGATAATGATGATGCAATATTATCCCCACGTGTGGGGAATAATCTTGTTATAACTGATTTGTGTCCACGTGCCCTTATCGAAATGTCAGCAGATGCTCGGCTATCGCACCTGGTGTATGACCTCGGCCTGGGAGAGGCCGAGGTTGGTAAGTCCAGGTGCTCGTTCAATCCGAGGTGACCATGGAGGTCGGCCTGAGCCGAGGTCGAGCTGGTGTGTTTGGAGCATCGACTAATGTCTTGATGAAGTTGTCGGTGGCTTCTTGCAAGCTCGACCTATGTTTGGCCGAGGTTTCCATTCCAAGGTATACGAGAATGCTATTGATCCTTTTGATGCATGTGATGTCCCTTCGATAGGCTAGTGGTAGTGTCGGCCTGGGCCGACCTTGCTATGGCTGAGCGCTGATGTCGCATTCCCAAGGCTTCTCCAATATCGGCTATGATCTCGGCCAAGGTTGGTGTCTCCGAGCCGAGGTCACACTTGGGGCATATCATCCAATTTTAGAGACTCCTCTAAATTTTCAATTATTCCTAGAAGGTTATCACGTTGGTTCTTAAAATACACAAACTTATCCCTAAGAGTCTCCTCACGGGCCACAGACTCATTGAGTAAAATATTTTTATCTACTTTAGCCCCAACACAAATCATAGAATTTTTAAATTCCTATAATTCTTTTTCTAAAAATAGGACTCTATCGTCATTCTCCTTTTAGGACAACTTTAATACGTTAAAGTCATAGTCCAAAGAAACAAAATTTTCAAGATAAAAATCTCTTTGATTTTGAACCGTTTGCAAAATCTCCATTGCGGATTTAAAACAACAATTTTCTTTTTCCAAAAAATCAATTATTTTGGAAAAATTCAAAATATTTAAATCATCCAAACTCTGACTCGTGACATCAAAGGGAGGATCCGATTACATAATTTCTCCATTGGAAAAATTGGGATTTTTTACAAAACAAATTTTTCGAAAAAAATCAATATCACACGATTTTGCGAAAAATAGGAATACACTATAAATTATTTTAACATGCTTTGATAGCAATTTGAGAATGTCGTTGTGAGATATCAATTTAAATAAATTTGCAAATTCCAAATGAAAACTTATTTAATTAGATTCAATTTAAAAAAAAAATTAAATCAGACCCTAAACATGCAACTACGTGTGTGCGTGTGTGTCAAACCATCACAAACAAAGTTACTAACTCACAAATTTTAGGAAACCGAACCTTTCCGATAAAAACATTATCTCACTATAATACTTACAATTACAATGAAATCCTCAGTGATCACTCCGCAGAACAATCACATAGACAACAACCTAGAGTCAACCAGAATCGCAGTTCCAATTCAGCCCAAGAACACCCAGGAGCACTGCCTATTAACTCGCAGTCATCTTCTGCCCAACACTCCCTTCAAGAAAACATAGATTAGTAGTAGATATCATCTATACAAGAGAAACATGGATTCCAAACCAATTAATACAAACTATTGGGATAATTTGCAAATTGAAAAAAAAGGCGTAAAACCCTAAAAATCAGAAAATAAAGTATTCTGCCATAGTAGTTTTGTGTATGTAAAATTTCCCAGTTCTTCTGATTAAAAAACGAAGTTGGAAAACTCTATTTATAAAAAATCTAAGGAGGGGCGTCGCTCAAATGAAATTGGGTTGTCGCTTGAACGATGACAGCTGTCGCTCGAACGACTTCACGCGAGATGCCTCTGTCGCTCGAACGACAATGAAATATCGCTCGAATGACTGGGGCTTAAATTAATTTTTTATTCCAGTCATCCTCAACGCTTAAAAAAATATTTTGACAAAAAAAGTAAGCTCCAACACTTAGAATTTTTTTTAGAAAATATATCCCAACATCTTAAGTGAACCTTTAAGGGATTAAAACACAACCTTACCAAAATCTATCTCAAGGAGGCTTTTCTTATTGAAGAACTTGGTATTTGGAATTTTCCTTGATGCATGTGTGATGTTGAACATTCTATGACGTTTGTAGTGGTATACGACATACTCAATTATGAATGGACATTTATAAAATTATGTCCTTACATAGATATGTTGTGTTTATGCCTATTACGTGCTTTCTTATGTATGTGAACTTACCTACACTACTTACTATCACGGGAGGTTCCGCCTTGTGTATAGTCTTATCCTGATGAGTCCATTGGGGGGGATTTTAGACTAGAACCTCATAACATTTAACTTAGGGATTAAGCACTACGTGTGTGTATGAAAGTGTGACCGATCATTTGGGTGCGTTAGGTGTGTGCGTAGCCCAAAGGCTTAGAATTATGTTCGCCTCCAATATGTGTTTATTTGATTTATGGTTCAAGGGTGATATCGGACCTGATAGTCCTTGATCTAATATGTGATGTTCCAAGACTCGATAACAATTATTAAATAATCTACTTAGTGGATGATAGTAGTAAAGTTAGATAGTGTATATCTAAAGATGATTTAAGTATATAATTTTAATTAATTGGCTTATTGATAACAAACGTGAAATGTTAATTATGGTTCATTAATAACATATCAAGTAATGTTAATTATTAGTGCTATGATAACGTACTCTATGGGCACTACCGGAGAAGTTAAAGAGATTTAACTCAGGACTAATGAGTAAAGATTCGAACCTTGTAGCGTACTGTATGGGCGGTATAAGTGAGCTAAACCTGTTAGTGGTTAGTTATTTATTGACGAGACCTGTTTGGGATGGGTAGCATAGCTAGGTAGGAGACATTAGGTGTGCACAATAGTTGAGAAGTGAGGAACTCAAGGGAGTGGACATATAAATAACATGTGTAATTAATAACTGATTTTAAATTGTGATAAATACTTGCTAAATATTTTCAAAAGGTTTTCTTTGTCTCTAACCCATCTTATAAAATATTTTGAAAACCTTATAGGAGTTTAGACACATGGATGACAATATGTATGATTTATTCCACGGATTCATAGCTGCAGCACTAGTGGATGCTTATAGGATTTGGATTAGATGCTTCAATCACTACATTCCCTGAGTAGGATGCACTTCAGTTATTTCATTTGGGCATGTTTCCCCTTCAGCTATTTCTTTAATTCAGTTTATGCGACATTGTATTAGTAGACTCGGTTTTAATTCATTAGATGTTTAGTTGGAATTTTGTATTGGGAACTGATGGTTTATTCTATATTATTTTTATTCAGTTATTTATCTTGTGATTGGTTCAAATTTTTATTACAGTGTGAATGGATTGGTTATTGTATTTGTTTACGCATATCATTATTGTTTAAATAAAAAGATAAAATTTGACGCCAATTTATTTAAAATGTATGGGGTTAGTATTTTAATAAGTTTTAACAATGATACTAAGAGTGAACTAAATGAGATTCCTATTTTATTTTTGTGAAGGACTCATCACTCGGTATTTAAACAGGCATGGTTTCATAATACTCTCATTATAGGATTTTCAAGGGAAACTTGCCCCCCCATGACGACCCTCTGGTCATCAGCACTACGGGTCTTCAGTATGACGTTTCCAGGATTTTGGTAGATGGTGGTATCTTAGATGACATTATGTTTTGGGAATTTTTCAAAGGGTTAAAGCTAAGCAATAAAAGATTGATCCCTTATCGCTAACCCTTGATAGGGTTTAGTGGAGAAAAAGTGCATCCTCTCAGAGTATATGAAATGGAAGTATCCATGGGTACTTGGTTGAGGTGCCTAACAAATAAAGCTAAATTTTTTATGGATAAAAATGTATGCTTGACTTACAACATCATCCTTAAATGTGTAACTCATAATAAGTGTGAAGATTTACACTCGAATGTACATCAAATGATAAAATTCCCAACCCCTTATGGGGTAGCGTAAGTCTAAGGTGATCATGTAGAGTCCAGGGAATGCTACTAAAGCTCCACTGAGCAAAGGGAGGCCCATAAAAATATCACCACCTCATACAACATTAACATTATCGACCCAAGGGATGATAAGAATCTTAAGAAAGGCGAAGTCATAGATCAGGTAGAATCCATTGTCATCAATGAGGACGAGATGAAAAAACTCGTCCAAATAAAATTCCCAACCCCTTATGGGGTAGCGTAAGTCAAAGGTGATCATGTAGAGTCCAGGGAATGCTACTACAGCTCCACTGAGCAAAGGGAGGCCCATAAAAATATCACCACCTTATACAACATTAACATTATCGACCCAAGGGATGATAAGAATCTTAAGAAAGGTGAAGTCGTAGATGAGGTAGAATCCATCGTCATCAATGAGGACGAGATGAAAAAACTCGTCGAAATTAGTACTTCACTTAAAAAGTAGGTGAAGGATAAAAAGATAGAACTTCTAAATAAGGGGCAAAATGTGTTTGCATGGAGCCATAAATATATGCCAGGAATAGAGCCAAAGGTTATCTGCCATAAGTTGAACATTGATGATACGAAAAATCCAGCGAGACAAATGAGGTGGGACTATGCTAGAGAAAAGCATGGGGTCATCCAAGAAGAGTTTAGGAAACTCCAATCAGCAGAGTTCATCACAGAGGCTCACTATTCGGAGTGGTTATCCAATGTTATGGTAGTCTGAAGGATAATATAAAGTGATCTATGTGTGTCAGCTTCACTAATCTAAATAAAGATTATCCTAAATATAGCTTTCCTCTCCCTCGAATAGATTCGTTGGTTGATGCTACATTAGGGCATGAATTAACGAGTTTTTTGGATGCGTACTCTGGATACAATGGGGTATTCATGGATGAGTATGACTTAAAAAAGACTTCATTTATCACTGATGAAGGAACATGCTACTACAAGGTCATGCATTTTGTCCTTAAGAATGCAGGGGAAGTCTACCAAAGGTTGGTCAATAAGATGTTTAAAGAAAAGATTTGTAAGACCATGGAGGCCTATGTGGAAGATATGCTTACGAAGAGACTAAAGGCCAACGAACATGTGGCTGACCTTAAGAGGACCTTCGGTGAGATGGATCTTTATCAAATGAAGGTAAACCCAACAATGTGCATGCTCAACGTGGGTGTAATTAAATTTATTGGCTTTATAATTAACCAAAGGGGTATAGAGGTGAACCCAAAAAATACCAAAGCGTTGACTGAGATAAGGACTAAGACCATCAAAGATGTGGAGAGGGTGAAAGGGAGGGTCATTACACTCAACACGCTCGTCTCAAGGACCATAAAAAAATATGTCCCCTTCTTAAACATTTTAAGGAAAGCGTTTGAGTGGAATGAAGAATGTGAGAGAATTTTAAGATCTCAATGATTATTTGGGTTCTCCGATGCTTCTGTCTCGGCCCATTCAAGGAGAACACTTGTTTTTATATTTAAAAGTATCAAAGTTAGTTCAATAGTAAAGCTCTTTAGGGGGTGATTTAAATATCAAAATCATGAGAAGCTATAGCATGTCTTAATACATGCCTAAAGAAAAATGAAACCTTACTTTCAAGTCCAAACTTTGGTGGTTCTCACCGATACTCCTTTGGGGAAAGTCATCCAGAAACTCAAGAAATTGAGTTGTTTGATGGCTTGGTCAATTGACCTCAATGATTTTAACATCATATATCAGTCGAGAATAGAAATTAAAGGGCAAGTATTAGTTGACTTTGTGGATGAGTTCACATGGGACAAAGCCGGCACCAAAGAAGATGAGGTGGTAGTTGTTCCAGAAAAAGAAACAATAGGTCCAGAGAAGTGAAAAGGGTGTTGGCGTAGTTCGGAGAAGTAAAAGTAAAAAGAATCCTTCGTCTTGATAACAACCAAGGTGATTCATTGGTTAGGTTAGCATCATCTACAAGAATAGAAATGAGAAGGATCGTCCTAATTGAGATACTACAAAGATCGAGCATTAAGGAAGATGACGGTAAACTTGAGTTTTATTTGAATTTAAAACTGGGAGCTTTTGGGATGTACCCTCTCGTCAGATATATAAGAAATAGGGAGATGCTAGAATTGAAGTCCAGGAGAAAAGAATTGAGTTACATGACAGAAAAATTCTGCATCATATGAGATGTCCAATACAAGAAGGATTTTCTTCTTCCCATATTACGATGCATCCACCCCTCATAGGTAGAGTATATTTTGAAATATGTGTATGAGGGATTATGATCCATCCATATTAGAGGATAGTCTTTGGCAAAATGGATAGTACCTCAAGGTTACTCGTTGCCGACCCTTGCTAAGTATGCGGTCAACTAGATAAAAAAATGTGATAAATACAAAAGATCAACTTTATCCCCCATCATCCCATCAACATCTGTTGTCCATCATAACTCCTCGACCATTTACAGCTTAGGGGATAAACTTGGTAAGACCTCTATCTGGAGTCACATTAAACTACAAATATATGATTGTGGGAGTTGACTACTTCTCAAAATAGGTAGAGGCTAAGGATATGGTCTCCCTTATAGACACATATCCCTTCAAATTCATCTGGAGGAATATTATTTGTAGATATGGCATACATCATACATTGATCTCGAACAACGAAAAGGAGTTAAAACAATACTTAGAGGCTTACTATGGAAAGGTCGACATCAAAAACTTACACTCAATGCCAGGATGACCTCAAGAAAATGGTCCGACCTCAAGAAAATGGCCAGATAGAGTTCACAAATAGAATAATCCTGGACGGGATCAAGAGGAGCATAAAAGAAGACAAAGGCTTATGGGTAAAAAAGTTACATGCCATCTTACGGTCTTACATGATCATAAAAAGGATGCCGATGGGGGAGACCGCCTTTATGCTAGCCTATGGCTTAGAAGCTATGACTCCTGTGGAACTTTGCCTACCCAGCCACAGATTTTAGACCTACCATCCAGAGACAAATAATGAAGAGATGAGGCTGAACTTGGATTTGATTGAAGAGAGAAGGGAAGATACAAAGGTAAGGCAAAAAACATACCAAGAGAGGACGACTATGTCTTTTAACAAAAAGGTCAGATATAGGCCGATAATGATGGGATACGCAGTTCTAAAGAATTTTTGGCAAAAGTCAAACAAGTTACACCCAAATTGGCATGGCCCCTATAAGGTCACTGAAGAGGTCATTTTAGGGACATATTAGATGGAGAATTTAGAGTGAGGGCCATTTTTAAAACCATATAATGCTGACCATCTGAAAAAATATTAATAGTAGTTTTATGTATACAATTAAGTTTATGTAATTTTTTCTTTTTATTTGAACAATTAAAAGAGATGAATGAAACTAGTTCCAACTGTTATCCCATATATTTCTTGTCTGAGTTGTCCAAATGCATGGTTTGAATCATCTTAAGGTAAACAACATCATTTATTTGCTGAATTAGCTTTGACTCACTCGCGGTGTTATAAGAAACCATGAGAGACTCATCTTGTCCACAGGTTCCCAATAACACCGAGAGGGGGGAATAGGGTGATAATGTCACTAAGGTGGTGGAAATAAAAACTCAATTTAAAATCATTAAGTTTGTTATTTTATCTCTCAGCTAAGGACGAGATCAAGCTTGAGATTAACATCATTAATTTGGTGGTATCCAATTTTGGTTATTTTATCTCTCGGCTAAGGACGAGTGAAAACTTGATATTAGCATAATTAATTTGATGGTATCCAATTTAAAGTCATTAAGTTTTTTATTTTTTCCCTTGGCTAATAATGAGAGCAAGCTTGAGATTAACATCATTAATTTGGTGGTCTCCAATTTCAGATCATTAAGTTGATTATTTGACCTCTCAGCTAAGGATAAGAGAAATCTTGAGACTAACATTATTATTTTGGGGGTCTCTAATTTAAAATCATCAATTTTGTTATCTAATCTATCAGCTAAGGATGAGAGAAAACTTGAGGTGGACTTATGTTAAAAATCATTAGTTTGGTTATCTTTGCTACACAACATTTCCATTTAAAATGACACAAACTCAAAGCAGAATGAAACGAAAAGCATAAACAGGAGATGACACTTCCATTAAAAAAGATATGATGTTCATACAAGATACACAGGATTAGAAATGTGAAAATTTTCAAGCAAAATATAAAAAGAAAGGGAATGGGTCACATGCAACAACCCTACAAAATCGGCTCATTGACGGTAACAAACTCCCTAGCACTAGTCTCAGTCAGCAAATTCTCGGCAGCGACATTATCATCTTTGATATCTTCAGATTTAGTCTATTCAACAATTGGTGCCTCGACCTCAATATATTTTTTAACTTCGTCCAGAGCTACTTGATAGAAAGCATCCTTCAGGTCCGGGGCCTCAAGATTTGGCCTAATGGACGAGATAACCTTAGGGAATTTGAGAATCAACCATCGATAAGCCTTCCTAATACCACTTTCGAGGTATTGGCAATTGAAGTCATCAAACTCGTTAGAGGATTAATAGGCTCCAATGGCCTCATCTTTGGCCTTTTGAGCTTCTGATGCTAGGTCAGTGATGTGCTTGCACGATGGGGCAGTGATGGCATCATCCTTCTATTTGGTTAAAGCATTATGAGCATCAGTGTGCCCATTTTTTAAGACATCAGTGTCCTTCTTATGATCAATCTTCTGGGACTCCAACTTCTCCTTCAACTCTCCCTAATCCTTATTATCTCTCTCGGCCTCTTGGATTTGGGGAGATTTTGCAGTTATCCATTCATTGGCTAAAGTGAAGGAAGACACAAACTACAAAAAGCTTACAAATCTTATAATAAGAGGGGGAAAAATTAGTATGATGAAATGATGAAATTAAAGATGAGGCAAATGCCTGAGACAAACGGTGAAGTCCAAAGTTGTAAACCTTGGGGGAATCCATCTTTCGTAGGAATTGGTAATAGAGCATGTTTAGGGATAACAAGCATAACTGCCTCGGACCTCGATAGCAAAGGTTTGAGTGAGTAGGAGAGATTAGACGCCTAGACGGCCTCCAGCGGGTTTGATGAAGAGGAGGTGGTAACAGACTCATAAGGGTTGACCCTCGACCTCATCTCATGTTGACATTAAGTGTCCTCACCATCAATAGGCTCTTTTATCTTATGACCTACCTTGGTTCACTTGACCCACCTATTGCCATCTTCTTAGCGGGATGCTTGCTTCCATTATTTTCCAAATCTGGCTTGTATACTTGTAGCCATCATTTATAAATGCTATCAGATGTGTTGGGAGGACGGTCTGCAAATAAGAAAGAAAATGGTTAGTAGAATAGTTGAAGATAAGAAAAGAGTTAGAATAATATTAAGGTATTAAAAACTCACACAACTCATCTAATGGGGGAACCCCCATACCGAATTTTTCAAGGTTCTAGTGGGTCATCACATCTTCAAATTTTGGCAGTTTCCCCTCTTCCCCTCGGCTCCTCAGCAACTTAACCCTCTCTAAATTAGCTATGCTGAGGCCAGGGTCTAACTTGGTCGACATGGAGGGATTGGCCCAATGGTGAGGAACTCTCGGCTCGTCCTCCGAACGCTCATCATCAGTAGAGAATTCCCGATACCCAAATACCGAAAAGTACCTAGGTTGCAAAATATAGTTGGAGGTTTGGTTGGCATGAAGAATTTTTTCCCACCATCTCGTAGCCCCTAGGTAATAGAAAGTCGGGTGGGCTTTAGTGCTAGATACATTGTAACATACTTTGAAAATATCAAGTGAGGACTCGTTATTATACATCGATTTCCAAAGGAAGATGAAGCCAAGGATAATCCTCTAAAAATTTGGTTCTAACTGGGCAAGGGCAAGTCCCAGGCTAGCAACGATAGCTTGGAGTGAAGGATGTATGGGGAGATAAAATCTGACCGTAAACATTTAGTCATAAATGGAAATTTCACCATCTCGGTCGTTGACTCTCTCTCATCCTCATCCGGTACTCTCATCATCACATTGGATTTTATACCGTAGGCATGCCTCCAAACTATAAGTTCAGCCGTGGTGACAAAAGATGAAAACGTTTGGGCATATGAATAATTAAGTGGATCCCTAACCTCGAATTCATCATCCTTAGCCTGAGCCTCATTGTCTAGGGCCCTACTAGGAAATATTTCAAAAAATTCTCCCTCGATCATGGCTGATATAGGAATAGCCATGAAAGGGTCGTCCATAGTCACACTGATACCCTCAAATTTCTACGTTCTGTAAGGTTGGTGACTATGTGAATTCTCGGCTGCGTCAAGCTGAGCAACACGGTATGGGGGAAATTTTAGAGCCTCATCAAAATAATTGGTAGGCGATGGACTGTATCCCTCAAAAGATGAGGACAAGTTGGCAGACATCTTGTCCCCATAAACTTTTTTCTATGAAACCTCGATCATAAGAGGACGTAACAAAGTTAAAGGAACTATCAAGATAGGAGTTGGTTTGTCGACCTCGACTCTCCTTTTAGCCTCAGCCTCGGCTCAATCATACTTATATCCCTAAAGAATCTTCCTCTAAGGGTTGGATATTGGGCCGCTAGTTCATATAATGTTATTAGCATTCAAGATGTTTTACTTAGTTTGACCAAAATATCAAAATAGAAGTTGAAATGTTTTTGTTCAAGACCACTTCCAGAACAGTGGATTGGAGGCCACCGAAGAAAATAATCAAAATAGCTCTAGTGACCCTCACAGGGAAGAAAGATGATAGAAAAAATGTTGAAAACACCCTAATCCACCACTCTCGCATCTCAACCACTCCTAACAACCGTTAAACCATCTTAAAAAAACCTAAAGAAGCTACCAAAAAATGCAAAGCCTTGCTGGAAAAATAGAACAAGGCTAAATTCACTAGAAAATGGGAAAACTTAAGGGAAATAAGTGGTGAAGGTTATCAGATAGAGGAGAGTACCTGAAAAATGAAGGTTTGAACCTAAATCTCATCGGAGAATCTTGAATTGAGAAGAAAGGCAAAGAGAAAACTATTTTGCTAGAGAGCGAGTTTAGGCATGAGAAAAATGAAGAAGAAAGATAAAGGAGGGATGTTTCAAATGAATTTAAAAAGTAGTGACGATTCAACACAACCTCCAAGGAATTCTTCATTAGGGAACAACACCCCAAACAGTCCTACAACTGCCATCCTTGGACAACATGCCAACCCATATACCTAATGACAAGTGGAAAGTTCAAAGCATCCCTTTTAGAGACATTGAATTGATCATTAGACACTCAATAAAATTTGTTCACGGCTTGAACAACCTCAGACGACCAATGAAACACATAGGGGGTCAGCTGACTATACCCGTCAGCCTTCCATTCACATTAAATACTAAGGCTTAGGCGGTGAAAAATGTTCCCAAGTATAACCTTGTCCCCAGAAGGATCCAACTCGGCCAATGCCGACTTACTAGAAATCAACATACATGACATATTGTGACTTGACCTAGGTACTCAACATCATAGGACCCTTCCTCGGCCATAACGTATAATAACAACATTAGTGACCTCAACTATATTGCATGTCCCCTCGGCCTCGTCCATGAAAAGGAGGCCAAGGATCTTATACTAATTCACTTAACACAAACAACCATCCTATTATAGGACTAACTCGACCTCTCAGCCTCGGCTTGGACTAGTACGACCAATAGCAGACACCTGCCAGAGCGTATGGGATTAGGCATGTGTGGAATTATGCATGTGGGTTATGGCTCATTGAACCATGTGGATAAAATGTTATAACAAGATCTCACCCTCATGCGAGGGGATATTTCATCATCATTTTCTATATGCGCCAGGGACATGTGTCCACACCCTACTGGAGACTTCATCATGTACATACTTTATAGCTACCTAGGGTACAATGGTAACCCATCACTATATAAACCCATCTTCTTCACTAAAAGAGGGGGATCCAGAAATTAATAAAAAATAATATAAACTCTCTGTCATTAATAATAGAGAGAGAAAGCTTGAGAGTTGTGTATTTCAAGACACTAGAGCCTCATTTATAGTGAAAAACCATACTCATCTTCACAGTGGAGTAGGATGATATAGCCGAACCACTTAGATTCAGTTAGCTTTCCTCTTCTCGTCATCCTCTTCTCATATTTGCATTATGGTGTTGTTATATACATTTCCATTATTGTGTGTGATTGATCTTAAGTTGCAGATATAAATTTAAATGGTGACTTCATAGCATCATCAATTACAAAGCTAATAGTAACTAAGTTTTTTATATCATAGCGAGAGATAGTGACGTGTCAGTGTTATATCTCAATCGGGAGTCACATGTAAACTATATGAGGTCAAGATAGGAAATTTATGTAAAGTGGATTTGATGGTGATATCGAATGGAAGGTTAGTTCTAGATGTGTCTAGATAGACGGAATAGAGTATGTGGGGATAGTAACTGGGTTCTAGGGACTTCTTAGACATAACAGAGCCCACATTGCGGTATTCGGGTCATTTGGGCTTGGCCCTTAACCTAATTTCGGGATTAGGTATTATAATCCTAAGTCTAAGAGTTTGGGGTAGCCATTGTGCATAATCAACACCCTAGAAATTGAGGGAAGAGAGAAAGAAGAAAGAGGAGAGCCTTATGAGCCAAAGCAAAAGGGGATTTGGTAGTGTTTTCATCAACTTGTCTTCTACAAATCAGATCCTACGAACATATAAAGCGAAGTGATTAACTTGGTTTTAATCTAAAATGCAAAAAAAATATGTTCATATCATAATAGGTGTAGATAACCATTTTGGGGGAAGTTATCTTATGAAAAAGGGGATTTAGGGATGAAATAAATCCCATCTGCTATTCAAATGATAAATTGATGATTGTAGGCAATTTATATTGATAGGGAGTTTAAATGTTGTAGAGATATATGTGTTGAATGCTCTCAATTCGTACCTAGGAATTTAGCGTAGGGTTAAGTTGTGAAATTTTGATATAAACCCATTTGAACAAATTGATTGTTGATTGTTAGCCATATTTTTAATTCTTAGATGATTTACTTATATTAGAATCATTCCTTTTAGTTATATATATGAATCGATGAAGGTTTATGATCATATCAATTAGGTTTGAGTCGAATTTTGGGATTAAAAATGTTGGTTTGGGTTTGCTGATCGGGGCAGTGGACCAATTCACAATAGAATCGAACCGATTCGGACTTCTACATACACGAATCAGTTCGCATATGCATCAAATTGGCTCGATTCTCTGGAAGTTTTGAGATTGGGTTGTTTTATGATCTGGACGATTTACGCGGAGTTTAAGGAATTCTGAAATTCATCGTATCAAGTGAATAAATAAATGGGATAATTGAAAAGAGAGTTAATTATCTGGAAGTGATCGTGTAAATTAAATATTTGTTTAAATATTGTAACAAAGATACCTTATATTTAATAGTATATGATTAATTGCGTGAGTCAAATTCATGAAGAATTGGTATATGAGCTGTTGTGAGTAGCACTCAAGTAGTCTAGCGGGGTTAAGTCGATTTAATAGTTAATTAATGAATTCAAATTAAATTAATGGTCAGGTGATAGACTTGGGAAAGTAGGCAAGTCCTGTGGTCAATAGGTATGTGTTAGAAAGATTTGTGTGTGAGTTTGTGTGTGTGTCTGTGTGTGTGTATGTATATATATCTATATACACCCGAGTATAGAGATAGTATATATATACATGTTTTATAAATATCGGTGTGTATGATATTTATGTGAAAACATTCCCCTCTAGTGCTATCATTGGAGGTTGCGCAATGTGGGTGAATCCATTGGCTAGTAAATGCAGGGAGAGTATGGTCCCCAGGGCATATTGCCCGGTATTTTATTTTGTAATTTATTTTTTAGGTGAGATGCTTTGGATATGATTAGGTCTCACTCTCAGGGGAATATTACCACCTCCACTGGGTTTGTGATTTTATTTACCTATTTTGGTGTGAGTTAACCGACTTGTGGTAACTGGGTTAGAGTGAGCATATATGCGATATGATAGCATTTACAGATGAGCATCCAGTGAGTTATTACTCGGGAGGATGGTTATTATACACAACATATGTGTGATTGTTGTAGTATAATTATAGGTATATAATAGAGTTGATAATTATATACAGGTTAAATACATATAGTGTGTTTGTATTACATATATAACTAGTGTGAATGTTATATAACCAATAAAAGTGGAATTTATTAGGTAAGTGAATGAGTAAATAATTTATGAATCAAAGGGATAAATTACTCGGGATAGATTAGGGTGTTATAAAGAGTGGTATCAAGTCTAGTTAAGCTGAGTATAGTATAACTAGATGGGTTAGGAGGTAAACATTAGGTGTGCACAATAGTTGAGGGGGATTGGTATTTCAAGACAGTGCGACACGTGCTTAAATATGAAAAGTGTTAATGCATATTTCATTGTTCCATATTAATTACATGGTATATATTTTTCAAAAGGTTTTGAGCTCTTACCCGTGTCAAAAATATTTTCCAAAACATTTTAGGTGTCCGACCACAGGGACACCAAGCTTGAGGACTCATTCCAGGGATGCGTAGATGAAACATTTATGGAGGCTTGCAAGATTTTATGTGGAGACTTTAGTTATTCATTAAGGTTTTGATTCAATACTTCTTTGGGCATGTTTCCCCCTTCGGTTGATACATTTTTTTTTAATCAGACAATGTATTTGGATTTTTTATTATTTCTGTAGACTTATGGTCTGGATTATGTTTTGGAATCGATGATTTATTTGGTATTCATTATTTATCTATTTACTATGTGATGATTCAGACTCTTATATTTGTTGTAGATGAGTTATAATATTTATATTTCTATGCTTGTGGGTAAGTTAATGAAAGATAAAATTGACACCGGCTTAATTTAACATAGGTGGTTAGTAATAAAAAAAGGTTTTCTATAGTGATGCTAAGAAATAACCAAATGAGATTCCTATTTATTATGATAAAATATTGATCACTCGTGATTAAAGTATGAGTGGTGTCAGAGATAGCAGCGATGCGGCAAAGGTTTACACAAGAGCAAAGATAATGAAGATTGTGTCGATCAAGCACCTGTAACATTTTTCCTTTTGAGGCTGGGAATTGATTCTTGGTGATATTGATGTCCTAGTAGGTTTAGTTTTTTTCCTGAAATAAACAAAAGAGGATATTTGTAAGGATAATTTTCCAAATCGAGCCAATTTGTATGTATTAGCTTAATTTCGATTTTGGACAAAACTTATTTGAGTCAAAGATTAGGATTTGATTTATGTCCTCCAAGCCCATGATGTGAGATTGAATACCATTCATCATCATTTTAAAGCACCATCGATAATATAATGGAATACGTGCTAAGTTTTTCTCTTCATCGGCTGAGGGATCTGAATGAAAGTATGAATACATATTTTTATTTGATCCTTGAATATAATTTTGGTGTGTGTTATTTTATAAACAAAATTTAGGCCATTTCGTATAAGGGATTTCATAAGAAAAAGAATTTTTCTATGTAAATTTCGTTCAACTGAATTCCCTCTAACGTTCAAACATTTGAACGAGGTTCTTTCATCAGTCAATTGAGTTTAGGCATATCATTCAAATGAGGTTCCAAATAACTTCAAATGACGTTTTATTATTTACAAAAGTATCGTTCAAACATATTTGATCATCGTTCAAATGAGAATAGAATTTCGTTCGAGCAAACATGTTTTTGGTTCAAACGATAATGCTAGTTTCATTCAAACGTACCTTAATTCTCTTTCGAACGAACTGTCTCAAAAACATACCGCCTCAAAATTCATGTTTTCGATAAATACTTAGGTCTGGCATAATTTTTCCAAGGACTTTTTTTCATAAATGACTTTTCAAGATTTATCTTATGCCTCACATATTCTAGTTTACACCCATGTTTGAGATCCAAGAATCCTACATCTATATGTATATTTGAGATCTCTTATGTGGAAGACTATACCGGTTTAATCTTCATACCATGAGCCTTTCGAGCATTAGAGGTCCTATTTTTGTATAGCGATGTCCCGACTAATCACAATACAAGTAAGATCGATGTGATACTAAGATGTGAAAATGCGCCTGTGTTTTGTGGATAGTGTAAGGCATCCAACAATGGTTACGAATAAGGTTAAAAAGAACGAGGAAAGGTATAAGGCATTGAGTCTGTGAGTTAGTCTAAGTTGTTCATTTAAGTAGACATATATCAAAGTGAACTTATGTCGATGGGTCGTCCTAGGTCTTTCCCGTTGTTGGTTTTCCTCATACATCGTCGTGTTATGGTTTTCCACTTATTTTATTCTTGATTATACTCACTTAAATGCATTCTTAGGTTACGATTAAAATTGGCAAATTGTGTCATGCAACGCTTGTGCATTTGTTGCCGAACAAAGTTTATTAAAACTGTTACAAATTAAAAATTGGGGGTGCTTATGTACAAACCTAAGGGCTCACTACCATTCTCATAAGGGAAGCCTTTAATAGCTCTCCACCGTAGGGAACAACATGTTATTCCCATTAACACTAGTTAACCCCTCTAACTTACTGGGCACTTTAGTTGCCTTATTCAAACTCCTTCTTCCTGGAGGAATACCACCTTGTTCGTAAGTTTACTTTGTGAGACTAAACGTTGTAAGTCCCTTGGAATAGAGGGATTACCCTGGGTTTCTTCAAGCGTTCCAATTTCCCTCGATTATTGTTGCATAAAGGGCATCATTTTTAAAGACTCTAGCATTAAGCCTTCAACAGGTCTAATGCCCAAGTTGGCCTCCTCCCCTAGCCTGAATGCCAGTCTTGGAATATTCATCGAGGCACTAAACTTCATATGTTTGGTCGTCTTAGACCTTTTTTTCTTACTAACCAAAGCCTTAGCAGGAGTATTTTTTCCAAACCTCATGTTTATCCTCCAATCTTACCGTTCATTCACTAGATCAACAACAAATCAAAGTTTGGTATCAGAAAATTAGAAATGTAAAAATAAAAAGAGTCAAATATACATACATGAGGAATAATGATACTAAAGCAGTGTAGGCTTGTTATCCGAGGTTGGGAACCCGTATGTCTTTAGAGGATCAGCCTTACCCTTAGCATGTCACCTTCATCCTTTGAGGCCCCAGGAACCTTGATGGAGACCTTGTCAACAAATATACATTCTTAGGGCACCAAAAAAGAAGCCTCAGACCCCAACGTATCCCTAACCAGGATCTTAGTGATCTATGGGCCCCTTCAGACATCAGAGACTTCGAGTCGGGTCAAAAACCATAACTAAATAGATGGCTAGTTGTGAAAAGAATATCAAATAGGGTAGAGGCAAACCTCTTTGGCTCAAGAGTCCAATCTAATTCCTCCCGAGAGGGCTCATCAACCATTGTAAAAGAGTATGAAATTGTTAAGACTCATAACAATGATCAACACAAATACAAAAGAAAAAAGTCAACCCAATTACAAAAGAAAAGGTAAACTTGAACTTACCCACAATCAGAGGCATACACTATAGGGTAAGGAAAATAATGGGACCAATAGGGTCTGGTCTGGGCCAAGCTCCTGCAATAATGAAGAATTTATCCTTCCAGTTTTTATGGGCATTACTCTCATCTTTTTCAAGTGTTAGGAGATAAGTACTTTAGACCTTTATCATTCGCCTTCTTTTTCTCTTGGACCCTATATAACTTTAAATTTGGGACAGGTTAACATCATGCTTGCCTCTATTGCATTCCCTTAAATACAAGAATGTGTCCATTACATGTGTCTATGAGGGAGCCATCAGTAAAAACTGGGCTATCCAAATGGGTTTCAGTATCCTTACCACGAACAACCATAGTATGAATTTACCACTATATGGGAGGAAGCATTTATTGAAACATATGTGATGGGAAACCACTAAACATTCTCTGTCAAGAGGACTTCGATCCTTGAGGATGACTGAGTCTGGAATTTTTGAGTTCTTTTGGATATTTACTAGATCCTACTCCATATTTAGTGAATCAGAATGAGCCCAATTAACAAAATTAGGATTGTAAACACCCTCATATGTAATCACTTTTCTACCAGTAGGAACATGCCTAGTGGGGAGATGAGCCAAGGACTTAGTATTTGGATCCATAGTGGAAGAAAAGGAAATATGCGGCCTAACAATGGATAAGGGTTTTGGGTCCAAGACTTGTGAAGGGAAAATATTTTCGGTCGACATTATTAGTAAAAAGATTTTTTTAGCTCAAGTGAATTCTAAGGAGAAGAGATATAGCTAAAGTAAATGATGAATGATTCAACCCAGGCCAATGAACTATATTATATCCATTGGTAGCTTTAATCCCCTAAATTATATTTGTGGGGGCAAAATATATGCCTACGGAATAGCATGACGTGTGGGGAGCACCCCGGTGAAGATGGCGACGTGCCAGCAATATAGGGACGACTAAAGTCCTTAATAAACGGGAAGACCAAGGAGCAATATCTGATGGGAATGAAACTCCATGAAGATAGGGCTCATCCATATTTGTAACCCTAATGTAACCCCTAACTCTATATAAACGGGACACCCCCCCATTGTGAAAGGGGGCTTAGAAGTTAGAGAAATACCCTCATGTAAAAGTCTCTGATCATTCTAATGAAACACACCAGCAGCCCCGTGGATGTAGGCCATTCATGGTCGAACCATGTAAATCTTTATCTCTCTCGTATTTATTTTTATACTTGTATCGTGATGAATTGGCACCCCCCGACGGGTGAGATTTTTTGCACCTACAATATCAATTCTCTAAGACCGTAAAAGTTTTCCACAACCACATGCAAGCACCTTCCCAATATAAACTAGTTATGACAGGGATCTCAGTGTCAAGTTATGACCTTTTGCCCCTAACTGGCATAAAATATAAGGTATCCCCCTTTCAACCTTTAAAGAAATAAATAGGGGCAACTAATGACACAATATTCCATACTCGGTATTTAAAAGGCTCTATAACCTTTCAACTACCTCAGGAAAGGACGGAGGTCCCACAAATGACCCCTAACCTCAGACAGATAACTTCTTAGTCCCTAACATCATCTCTGCTCTCAAAGTTAATCCACAATACTATCGCAGACCTTAGTGAGTTTTCCTCTTTCCTAATATGGAGAATCATTCACACATGTCTCATAAATCGATCTCAGAGACCATAAGATCAGAGTTTCAGCATCTCAGATTCTCAGGGCAGACCTCATAATGAAGATAAATGACCTTGTCACCTAGACATCAACACTGAAGTAAATCATTGTGCAATATCGTAAGAACAAGCTATGGAAACTATAGGACAGTTTCATACCTCCTAGACCTCCGACAGAGATTATAAAACTAGTCTGGTGGGCAAGTGAAAAGAACAACATTATTTCACCTACTTTCATTACTCATGTCCATTTACATTGAAGTCTCCCATTCGCATTTTATGCACTCAGTAACTAACTTACATCACCTGCAAAACCTTTGGATAAAACTTCACCACCTTTCTAAAACCGTCAGACCTCAGAGGTGCTCCACCCATGTTGTTGCAGTCCACTAGTTATATCTCCTTGTGTTTACATTTAAATAGGATATTTGTTAGAGGTTGAGGAGGGTTTCAAATCATCACACTTATAGAGAACCAATATTTTTAGCAATCACAAGTGTTTACTTCTTGTTATATACTCGCAACCCGATGATGTGAGCTTGTATTCATAACAGGGATCATTTGTTGTTATTTGAAACTCTGTATATCTTGTTGATCTCTAAATCAATACGCAGGAACCCTTAGATAAGTATATTAATTGCTTCATAAGGTACTTTGTATTTTTCAAAAAGTCTACAAGACTTTCATTCTCTTAACCCAAGGTAAAGTGGTATCTTAGACTGTAGTAGTAATTTTTATAATCTAATAAATATTATAACACCTTTTAAAGTGAACGTAGGATACTAGGATGATGTCCGAACCACTTTAAATAATCGTCTAACACTTTGACACTTATCTCCACATACCTTTCTGAGGTCTAGATGATAGTACCTCTGGCTCTCAGGTCATATACGATTTCAACACCTATTAGTTAGTTATGCTCAAAAGTTTTAGAAGCCATTAAGAACATGAATTTTTTAGTCTTCGAAGGATTTTACCCTTAGTTAGTTATGTTCAGATTACTTACGACTCTTTGTGGAATGCCATGCTTATACCTTAAGGTCTTGTCCTTAATAGATTATGATTCATAGGTCTCAATACCCTTTGCATAATCTCACTAAAAATTCTGAGGCATTTACACTCATTTCAATGTAATTCAAAGGTCATCAGACCTTTGGAATATTTACCCTTTTAACCTTCCACTCCTTATTTTTTAGACGACCAGGCTTAAAAACTAAAAGTTTAAAATTTTTAAGGCTTTTATCATTCGTTAGTTATGGTTTTAAGGTCTTATGACCCATAATGGAACCTTAGTTATTATCTCCAAGAAGCTTCCATCCTTGATAGATCATGTTGGAAAAGTCTATGAACCCTCAAGTGAATTTAGAAAAGGTCGTTGATTGCTTTTCATTGATTTACAAAGTAATATTAGGGGGTTTAGGTGGAATACTACCTCATACAAGCACAAACACAATCATATATTTATCTATGGAGAAAATTAAAACAAATAACGGTAAATGAGAAGTGAAATATTTCAAAACAAAACCATTATCATTAAATATGAGAGAATTGAAATAGTACATTAAATGGACCATGGACAGAAATAACACAAATAACTAAATATCTTTTCTAATTCTTAGGCTTAATATCATATTCCATCATGGTGTCTTCAGATTCATTATTGGCATCATCTTCCTTGGGTTCTGAAATACATACCTAAGAAGCTTCACCCAATACTACACTCAATATTATAATGGTCTTCAGTAGAATGGGGGTCCTTAGCGAAGAGACCAGAGATGTCGACCTCGAGGAAAAGAAACTGGACCTTGGCCCTCCAGGCATTAAATCTTGGAGATGTGACACCCTACCTAATAAAATACCAGGTGATCAGTAGTATATCAAATTAACAAGGAATCTTATTTGGTTTACTCTTATCATCACTGTCGAAAATATTTTAAAACATACGAACCACCTAGTATTAAAAAAGCAACGGTGCCAAATTTTATCTTTTTTTCAAACAACAACAACAATATGCCGCTGAATATAATTTAAACTATTCACACAATCACTTACATTCCTTACCCAATAAACCACCGGCTATAAAACCCAAGTCCCAAACATATAAACTACCAGAATAATAAACTGAGTACGTTATCTGATTCAAACAAATGACATAATTAGGTTACATGACCAAATGAAATACTGATTGCATCCTACTCTAGGAATGAAATAACTGAAGCGACTAAGTCTAAATCTTTCAACATCCACATATGTTGCAGCTTTGTAACCCTGGAATAGAAACAATTGTGATATCCCTGTGGTTGGACACCTAAAATGTTTTTGAAAATATTTTATAGCAAGGGTTAGAACCCAAAACATTTTGAAAATATTAAGAAAGTGATTAAAATGAAGAAATTAAAATGCATTAATGCTCTTCATATTTAATCTAGTGTCTCACTCCCTTGAGGACCTACTCACCCCTCAACTATTGTGCACACGTAACGCTTTTCTTTATAATCCACCTAGTCATCTGCCTCTTAACTTGTCCTTTTTATGACTCATTCCTCTCACACTACTCTAGCCCGAGTATGATTGATTCATAAATTATTTATCGAATTAACTTAACTAATCATTTTCCATTTAAAACTATATAACATTTTCACTAGTTATATATAACAATATCGTTCACTTCATGTATCTTGCCAATATATAATTATCTACACCATATATACGTATTATCATTTTAAAACATTCACACACATGTCATATATATATATAACCATCCTATCGATTAGACACTCACCTGATGTTCTCTAAAATTCTATCATCCCAAGTATACTCATCCACCCAGACACCTTGACTCGATTAGCTCCCCGAATCTTTGGAACAAAAATAAACGTAATGGAGGCAGCCATAGCTCCTTCACCGGAAGTGAAACCGAATCATACCCCAAAGAGGTTCACCCCTAAGAATACATCCCACGGTAAAATCTTGGACGATTATAATGTAGGGATTATACTCAACCTGCTCCTAAAGCGAGAGGATTCCCCCACATCACGCAACCTCCTGTGATAGCAATAGAGGGGTATGTAATCCTATAAATATTATTCAAACCAATATTTATAAAGAACACCAATATATATATACACACTACATAATCACACACACACACACACACACACACACACACACACACACACATATATATATATATATATATATATATATATATATATATATATATATATATATATATATATATATATATTTAATTAATCCGGGCTACTCTATTCACAATTACTGTAACACTAGCCTATTATAACGACTCGTACTTTAAATAAAATCCACTTTTATTTATATAACACTCAAGTTGTGTCACCCAACTAAAATACCAAGACTCACTCCTTCAGTCCGAAATTCCATTTCTCAAAATTTATGCCTCAAAATACCATTATTTCGGTTAATACCCTTTTTATTTTGAATATTCCATAATTTATTATATAACCCTATAATAAATTAACCTTGTCAAATCCTACCTAAGCACTCGTAGCAATAGCCCCAAAAATTTCGAGTCAATTCCCTCTCTCTAAACTTTACTTAACTAAGCATTAATTAATTTATTACCTTGGTGTCCCTCATCTAATAAACCCGTACTCACTCACTTGGCCCGAACTATAATATTCCGAATTTACGATCCAAAATTCTTCTTAATAAGTTTGGCACACTAATTAATCAAGGTTTCAAAATTAGTCAATTTCCAACCTTAATTTCCCTTATGTAATATCTCACTAATTATCCCTAAAGAAATTTCCACTGACACCAAGTCATAGATATTAGACCATAACTGTATCCCCTTAAAATCAGCACATAAACCAAAGCAATAGGGAGGAGGAATGGTGATTGGATTCATCACGTCCTTTGAATGCCCAGCCTATCATTTGAACGACAGTGGCTATCGCTCGAATGGGTTCCCAGGTCGTTCGAACGACCCTAGATTCCCTCCTCATCCTTCGTTAACTAGAGCAGTCCCCCATTAAAGAGATATTCAAACCGTATGTCTATATCTATCCATGTAAAACCTTTAAAACTTACACCAAACCTAAAATCTCAAAACTCCCAATCTTAATGAAGATACCCACACAGATTGAAGGTTAATTCATCAAATTCCCGAATCCTTTACAGTTCGTAAATCTAAATTATTTGTAACCTAAATTTAGATATCAAAACACCGCAAAATGTCATATGTTCTTATCACATCCACTATGACATGAATTGAAATCTGTAATTAATTTAAAATAAAGTCTAACCACTTGCCTTAGTGTTCGGAGGGTGAGAATCCATTAGTGTAGATGATGATTTAATGAAGAACACACACACACTTGTTCTTGATTTTGGCTCCCAAGATTTCTCCAATTTCTCACCCTCTCACTTTTGATGTGAGTTGGGTTGCCTCACCCTCTCACTTTTAGGATTTAATAAGCCAATCCCTTTTTAGGCTTGTGGGCTTCATTAAAATGGACCAAACACTCCCGTGTGGGCCTGTTTATGCCTAAAAATGTCCTAATACCCATTTACAACCCCTAGTACTCTTTTTAGACTATCTCGACCAATCCGGAATGAACCGTGCACTCATAATTTTCATCTGAATACTTTAACTAAAAGTACTAATCTCGACCACAATTTAGTATATACCCGACTCTCCGTTGAGATAAATAAATACCATGTCACTATCATACATCATGACATACATAGATTATTACTATTCAATTAGTAATATAAATTCAATAAATAATATCCTCTTTCTCCCCAGATTAATATTTAAACCATTACTAATAATAATTAATTAAATTAAATTACGACATATAACTAATTTAATATTAGCCGAATTAGTTAAATAGTAAATGCACAGTAATACGGGGTGTTACATACTCCCCCTACAAGGGAATTTCGTCCCCGAAATTAGGTTATACCTGGAGTGAGTCCTTCTGGATATTGATCTCGCATGACATCCTCCCACTCCCACGCAGAATCGTCAACGCTACGATGGCCCATTGTACTCTAAGTAGTGGTATGAATTTAGATCGCAGCTTGTGCTCACTACGATTCAGAATAGTTATGGGTCTCTCCTCATACGAGACATCTGCTGTAATTTAATCTTGTCAAGTGGAACATGCCACAAGGTCTCATGCTTCTCCGATAATTCTTCTGCGATGCCATGTAGAACACGTCATGTATCGGCAGTATATGCTTTGGCCAACCCAGTTTATAAGTAGTCTCATCCTCTCAATGTTTGAGAAAGGCCCCAAAATTATTAGCGCTAGCTTCCCTATCATGACAAACCTCATGACCCTTTTCATGGGAGACACCCTAACCAACACCTAGTCATCAATATTCAACTCGATGGTCTCCTTCTATACAGTGCCTCAAAAGACGAGCCTATGATCCGCCATCTTCTCTACTATCTCTATGTTAAAAAAGGCCCCACCTTTATGTGTGCTAATTTCTTGTTACCAAACCCGTGACTCTTATCATGTTAAATATCTGCAACAATCCCTCACTACTCATGTAAGACTTCAAACCTTAAACTCACAGTGACATAACTCTCCTTATGTTTATGAGCTATCTGGAAAAGATTCGGTTTACTCAATTCCTGACGATGGACCATAAATCACTTTGGGTCCTAGAATGTCATTACTCCCCCAATTATTATAAAACAAAAAATGGATAACAAAATCTCCCTATAAATTCTCTAAACGTGTTACATAGCTAATCAACTTCCACGAGGTATCCCATGTAACTCTACTAGTGGTAATTAATGCTCCCAATTACCCAAAAATATGAAATTACGCATTTCTCGATTCGTCCGACAACCTGGTTACTTTCGTCTACAATTAACTTAAGGGGATTCAACTACATCCCCATCACCTCCTGGCACTTCCGATCAAAGGTGGGACTAAAAGGTCTTATCCCGATTCACAATAATTTTGGACAACACCTAGTTCCAATTCACTTCATTCTTTAAGCGAAAGGTTAAATATACTGCCCGATAGTATATCCACCCTAAAATAAAAATATTCCACTATGGAAAATCCATTCGGCAAACACGATGGAAACCTTGACCTCTCCGCGATTTTTTGTGTCCCATATATGAATTTCATGGGTGATGCTCATCAATCCCGTCACTAGGAACATCAACTTACAAAAGCCTAGCTAATAACCTCAGATCAACCCATTTTTCATCCCTAAATGGTGTAACTTAGAGACAACTCCACTACGTATTATTCAACACCGATCCCCACGCTCAATGTTTAATAATATAAGGTACATCTTATTCCTCATTTTTTCAAAATATACCTAAAATCATTGCCCTTGAATTTGCTCCCAAAACTGCTAGGCAACTGAATAGGTGAGACTCTGCTCTGTCCAGAATGCCCATACACCCTATAACACGTGCATATTTGCACAAAACTCATAACATCGCATACAAAATGTACTTATCTCAAGTTTGGTCCCCGAATTCTCGGCATGGCTATATCATCCTGAAATTTTTTATTACCCTCCAATTGGCCTCACCCATCAACTTATGGTGAAAAAGTTATTCCCAGTGTTTCTTTCACAACACTTCCCAGCTCCACTGGCCCTATTTCTTAATAGATCTCTGCTCAACGTGTTTTCTTCACACGTTAATTAATTAACATTTAATCCTGTGTCCTAGCATCCATCTAAGTTTCTCCACTCCCTAAGTTTATTAAGGCCTATGCGTATAACCTATCAAGGCAAAACCCAAAGGAGCTTTTCCCAATGCACTAATCCTCACCATTGTCGATCCTTGCTTTTCGTAGAACCCAAAGCATAAACCCGGGACACACAAACCCTGTCCCTATACTCACAAGTCTAATCATTGACTCCCGCATCTCAAAAGTGAGTCATATACTACTGCGCTCGCACTATCACTAAGTCCTGAGCGCTATATTAATGACGAGCTAAATCTCTTCATTCCATGGAAACTCGACATACCCTGAATCTTATCAATAAGAGTCCTTACGCACCGGGATCCAATATTACTAAACAACTGTACTATGACACCCCCGCCTAATTAAATACCGGGTGATCAGTCCCATACCCAATTAAATTATAATATCAAGTTGGTTCATTCTCAGCATCACCGTCGAAAACCAATTTCCTTATTCATCACCAAATAGTTAATGAAGCTAAGTGTAAAAAAATTCCATTTTTAATTTATTTACAACCATTCCACGACACACAATAATAATATGCAACTACACATCACAACTGAATCAACTATAACAAGAATAAATGTGACTGGAATAACTCTTCAGTTAACTTATAACTTTTCCACTAAATAAAACTTATATCCACGTTTCTTACATAATTAATTACAACCTCTAGAGTCCTGGGAAACCATGCCCTAAATGAAGTAGACGCTACAGATGAGTGAATCAATAGAAAGGAAGCATCTAAACAAAATCCGCATCTCTGGTACTAGCTATAATCCCTAAAAATATTCGTAATCTATACTGGGCATCCCTGCTAATGGATACCTGATGTAAAAGATATAGTAGAGGAGAGAATATGCAAGGAACAGGTCAGATCCCGATTGTAAAATATTTTAAAAATAGCAAGTGCTTAACAATTACAATTAAGCATTTATTATGTACATGTTAGTTTCTCAGGCTCTCTCTTGAGAATTCTCACCTCTCTTATAGAGTGCACACCTATGGTCCCTCAGTAACTTCCTAGTTAAGATTCCCTCATAACTAGCCTTAATATCACTATGATTATAACCCTTATCATAAGCCCGTATGTCCCATACCCTACGTAATATAATTATTCATATTCATATTCATTTCACTTTACTATTAACTAGTCTTGTTACAACCTTAAAATTAAATGTTCACTTACTCAATTCAATTCAGATTTTATTATATACTTCTATCTACAATGTCATACAGTAGATTAAATCATAGTTTGTATTTTTAATCTACAATTTCTCATAGAAGAGTTCATCTCTATATCTAAAATGTCACACACTAGATTACATCATAGTTTATATATATAATATCAAACTAATTAAATACATACTAATATGGAACCTCCCCAGTCACAGCTACGGTGCATGGATACACTGCTATAATGTCCTGATACATAATGTCACTGTATAGAGGACTATTGATTCGACTTCTCTCATGAATCATAACACAAATATATTGGAGGCAAGCATACTCCCGAGCTAAATGCGTCACGCACATACCTACGCTCCCATTCAATCGTCAAAACTATCATATACATCAATAGCACGTGTGCAAAGTCCTATGCTTAGGGTACGAATCTAAAATCCCTCCCAATTAGGCGCATAAGGATAAGACCATCCACTACGCAAAATGTCCACCCAGATAGCAAGAAGCGTAGGTATGTCATACATACAAATAATGTTATATGTATTCATCACACTTATATAAATATAACATCAATAAGGTATTCACACACCCATTTGCTAATAATAAGCAATCATCTCACCTATATATATAATAACACTAGGTATTCATCGTACCTATATAAAACCATAGGGACTACGCACAACCGATATAATAAATCCCATACGTAGTATAATTATATCCCAAATATCCTACGTATATTTGCGACTGTGACTTTAATTCTCAAAGTTTCTATTCTCGAACTAATCTAACCTCACGATTGTAATCATTTAATCCTCAAATAAATTTATTAAGTAAACATCATGTCCTACAAATCCATGTCATCACGAATCCTGAATTTCTACGAATTAAATTCACTTTAATTGGGTTTACTCCCCGATAATCCCTTATTCACTCTTAACCCTTTATTCCACCTCTTAAGGTTAAACCCAATTATACCTAAGGTTATACCGGTAATTTATGATTCTCTTAGTGCTGGTCCTAACCTTAAATTATCGTTTATCCGTTTTAAACCCCGAGTAATATAATTCTCCAAAATAACTCATTTAATTAAACACCCATTAATTTCCCCTCATTCACAATCCCAAAATAATATTATTCGGGTCTTAGGTATATCCTACATCCCTTCTCTAAGCCCTATTATGTTCAAATAATGACCACTAAATATTTTTAAAAGTTTTGGGATTTAATCAAGAATAAAAAAGGAACAAGTTCATGTTTTCTGGGGAGGTCGATATATCGATGGTCCGGGGTCGATTGATCGATCTTCAAGGGTCGATCGATCGATCACCGAGTTATCAACCCAAATTTTTGTAACTTTATCCTATGGGATACAAAACTTTTAATCATTAAAACCTCTATTTTAACGTCCCAAATTTCTTATAATCCATACCACATGATATAGAAACATGTGTAAATGATTCCTATATATTTAAACAACCTAGAATCATTAAGAAATTGGATTAAAAGAATGTTTCTCATATATTTTCCCAGAAAACTAAATATATGATATTTCAAGAACAAACTTATAATTCTCAGAATTTCTCCTACATATGATGTTTATTTCGTGTATTCATATCTACCAACAATATGAGATTAATCCTACATATGTTAATTTTCCAGAAATGCATTAACATCTAACTAGTTTGTCTCCAAAACATATACTTTCTCATAATTTCCAGAAAACTCATATTTGATTATTTATCCAAGAACATCATATAAACAAAGATTTTCTTCACCAATAATTCCCAAATTTCGTCGGTTAAATTCTATAATCAAAAGAAAATTAATCCTACATCATTCTCCTTTCAAAAGTTCAATTAATATCACCATAATTCATCTTTGATTATAAATATTTTCAGAAGTTTCTAAACAACCTAACATGGACAATATACATGCTAAATTTGCAATAATTAATCACTTGCCTCTAATTAGTAGGTCTGGTCCATTGAGACTGATTGTCCACTGGTGGTTCTCTCTTTTTTCGGCCAACTTTTGGCAATGGTGGTGGTGGCTCTTAGTTGTATAAGGTGGTGTCCCTTGGTTTACTCCAAAAACATCTTCATCTCCTTGGAAAAACCCCACACTCTCCTTAAGGACATTTCCTTTGCTTCTGGGTGAACGAACCTAAGTTCTCTAATCTCCTCACTAATATAATAAAAGACAATTTTTGTGTTTACTATTGACCTCCCAATTAAAATGACCAAAATACCCCTCCAGGGTGTCCTTTCTATTCTAAAGTGCCCCGAGACACAATACAAACGTCCGAGTAGACTTTTTTGACTATTTGAACCCTTTCGGACACTTTCGAATGACATAATAATAATTCACTTTTATTTCATTAAATTATAATCCCGACATGTCTCAAATGTGTGTCCCGACTTAATTAAAATAATTGTCGTACACATAATTCGCGACAATTTTATAAAGTCATAGTCAATTGTAAAGTCATATTCATATATATTACTTTAATCACTAAGTAATATTCAACATAAATCACATATTAATTTATTCTCGAGTAATATTTAAGTCCGGATTAATTTCCAATTATATCACAATTAATTCTAATTAATCTTATTTTAAAAGTCTTTAAAAATATGAGGTATTACATGTACTCTCTGAAGTATTATTCTAAAATATCGCCTCGAGCTCGACCCTCTTTCAGGTGAGACATCGTAAAAAGGATATACACCCTGCCCTGGAACAACTAATACGATAGTCTTTCAATAATCGTCCACCATGGCTAACCCATCCGCACAACGGATAAACTCGTGAGCGCATAATTACCTCTCATCAAGGGATTACCTTGAAAACTATGCCCACTCAGTGTCCACAACCTCTCCCTTGCAGGTGGAACTTAAGAGAGCCCCACTACTCAAAGGTAAATATTTACAACTATAGTACTATTAATGATACATCAAACTAACTCATCCCATACACGGATTGAGTACAAAAAAACTATTATGAATAGCTCGTGTAAAAAACAATAGGCCCCAATCACTCCTGGACAAAACACATAGTTGCAATTTCCCATAACCTTGGCAGCTCAATTGGTTCCTAGACTTCCACTCTCATTATAACTGAACCAAAAATTCCCTAAATGTTGCGCTTTCTAGCCATCCCTCTCTTGTCCCCTAACTAGCTGCGGATAAGATCCACATATGTGTTTATACTCTTTACACATAAGACACCTCATTGTACTCTTCCTCTTTTACCTGGACTTATCGACCATATCGGGGTTGTCCTTTTCGTAGACCTGGTAGTCTGGACCCTGATTGCTACCTCAATTGTCCCTTTGTCTCCACTGGTCTAGTGGGACTTGTTTCTAGCCTTTACGACCCTGACTGAACCCACCATCACTTGGTAGGAATCCAATTGATCTCGCTCAATAATTTTGGTCCTTTACTAGGTATCCCTTCCCTTTTTGTCTCACCAACATTAATAAATATAGTATTTCCCTTCGATTAGATTTTCTAACTCCCTTAGCTCCTTTCTCACATGAGCATTGATATAAATTTATAAATGTATGCCCTTGACGATAACGAGCCCAATCATCCTCCCTCGTGAAATCCTTCAAACGTCCCTTGTTTTTTGTTCTATTATATTTGATATGCCATGCTAAACTGAAATCATATATAAATCACATCAACTATACATAATAGCAGGAGAACATAAGTCGCATACTTAAAGAAATACAACAATCCTATAATAAGGCTCTATATCAAAGAACGCTAAGCTGAAACGTGAAAAGTCGCACATATCCTAAGGACACTAGAACCTAATGCTCCGATACCATCTGTGACACCCCACCTAATAAAAAACCGGGTGATTAGTCTTGTATCAAATTAACTAGGAATCTCATTTGTTTCATCCTTAACATCACTGTCAAAAACTTTTTAAAACTTACTAACCACCTAGTATTAAAAAATTAACGGTGCCAAATTTTATCTTTTTATCAAACAACAAAAACAACATACGGATGAATATAATTAAAATTATGCACATAATCACTGAGCCAATGAATACTGAATATGAATAAATACAATCCTTGTTGAATAAACCACGGGCTATAAAAACCCATGTCCCAAACACACAAACCACCAGAATAATAAACTGAGTACATCATCTGAATGAAAAAAATGAAACAACTAAGGTGATATTACCAAATGAAATAATGGTTTCATCCTACACTAGGAATAACATAGATGAAGTGGCTAAGTCTAAATCCTACAACATCCACATATTTCGCAGCTGCATAACCCTGGAATAGAAACAATTATTGCATCTGTGTGGCTGGCCACCTAAAACATTTTTTAAAATATTTAATAGCATTTTGAAAATATTTAGCAAGTGATTAAAATAGAGAAAATAAAATGCATGATTGCTCTTCATATTAAAGTTAGTGCCGCACTCCTTTAAGGACCTGCTCACCCCTCAACTATTGTTCACACCTAACGCTTTTATTTATAACCCACCTAGTCATCTACCCCATAACCAGTCCTTATTATAATTCCGTTCACTCACACTAATCTAGCCCGAGTATGTTTAATATTGATTCATAAATTATTTATCATATTAACTTAACTAATCATTTTCCATTTAAAACCATATAACATTCTCACTAGTTATAAATAACAATGTCGTTCACTTCATGTATTTTACTCGTATGTAATTATATGCACCATATATATGTAATATCATATTATAACATTCACACACATCTCTTAGATATATAACCATCCTCTCGAGTAGACATTCATTGGATGTTCTTTGAAATGTTGTCACCCCAGGTATACTCATCCATCCGAAAACCCCAACTCGATTAGCTTCCCGAAGCATTGTAACAAAAATAAACGTAATGGAGGTGACCATAGTTCTTTCACTGGAAGTGAAACCAAATCATACCCCAAAGTGGTTTACACCTGAGAATAGATCACACAATAAAATCGTGGACGACTATGACCTGGGGATTATACTCGCCCTACTCCTTAAGTCAGGGGATTCACCGACATCGTGCAACCTCCTATCATAGAAATAGAGGGGTATGTATTCCTATAAATATTATTCACACTAGTATTTACAAAGCACACCAATATACACACACACATACACACACACTACACAACCATAGCATATATATTTAATTAATCCCGGTTACTCCGTGCACAATCATAGTAAGAGTAGCCTAATATACCCAATTCTATATACTGAATCGTACTTTAAATAAAATCCATAATTATTTATGTAACACTCAAGTTGTGTCACCTATCTAAAATATCCAGACTCACACGTTCGGTCCAAAATTCCATCGCTCAGAATTTTTTCCTCAAAATACCATTATTCCGGTTAACACCCTTTTTATTTTGAATATTCCATAATTTATTATATAACCCTTTAATAAATTAATTTCGGCCGAATCCATGCCTAAGCACTCGTAGCAATATCCCCAACAGATTCGAGTCAATTCCATGACTCTAAACTTTAATTAACTATGCATTAATTAATTTATTACCTTGTTGTCAACAACCGATAAATTCGGACTCGCTCACTTAGCCGAAACTATAATATTCATAATTTATGTTTTAAAATTCTTCTCAATATTTTTGGCCCACTTATTAATCCAAGGTTTCCAAATTACTCAAATTCCAACTTTAATTTCCCATATGTAATATCTCACTAATTGTCCGAACAGAAATTTCCATACAAATCGAGTCACAGATATTAAACCATAATTATGTTCCTTTAAAAAAAGTACTCAAACAAAAATAGTAGGGAGGAGTAACAGTGGATGAACTCTCAGATCGTTCGAATGGTCAGGCTGTCATTTGAACGACGGTGGTTGTCGTTCGAACGGGATGCAGGTCGTTCGAACGACCCTGGGTCCCCTCCTCCTCCTTCGTCAACTAGACCAGTCCTCCATTAACGAGATATTCAAACTTTCTGCCCAAATTTCTCCATTAAAACCCTTAAAACTTACACCAAACCTAAAGTCTCGAGACTCCCAATCTTAATGATGACACCCACATAAATTGAAGGTTAATTAATCAAATTCCCGAATCGTTTACAGTTCATAAATCTAAATTTTTGGAACCCAAATTTAGATATCAAACTAACCTAAAAATCATATGTTCTTATCACACCAACTATAATATGAATTGAAATATGAAATTAATTTAAAATAAAGTTTAACCACTCGGCTTAGGGTTCATCGGGTGTGAATCTGTTGGTGTAGATGATGATTTTTATGAAGAACACACACACTTGTTCTTGATTTTGGATCCCAAGGTTTCTCCAATTTATCCCTCTTTTCTCATCCACATTAATGTGAGTTGCGGTTGCCATACACTCTCACTTTTAGGGTTTAATAAGACAGACCCGTTTTTAGGCTTGTTGCCTTTATTAAAATGGCCCAAACACTCCTGTGTGGGCCTTTTTATGCCTAAAAATGTCCCGAGGCCCATTTACCACCTCGCGATACTCTTTTTCGACTATCTCGGTCTAATAGGAATCAACCATGAACTCTGAATTGTCATCTCAATACTTTTACTAAAAGTCCTCATCTCGACCCCAATATAATCTATACCCATGATGAAATAAATGCCACATCACTATCACTCGTCATGACGAAAATAAATTATTACTCTTCACTTAGTAATATAAATTCCATAAATATTAAGGAGTTGCTCTCCAGATTAATATTTAAATAATTACTAATAATAATTAATTGAATTAAATTATGACACACAAGTAATTTAATATTAGTCGAATTAATTAAATATTAAATATACAAAAATACGAGGCATTACATAAGAATACTTTGGTAGAAAACCCTCTAATAGGCCTCAAAGTTCAAAAAATCATCCAATTAAATCTTCGTAGTAGGGTTAATACTGCTCTAGAGCTCAACACGTCTTACTTGAAGGCTAAAGAACTCTCCGTGCAGTTTTAGACCCTAAAACATTAAAAGGTCCCTCCAGACACTAATAATTGAGATTATTGCCTAAACTCCTAAATTTCCGTAGCCAATTAGATAAGTTTTTCAGTGGCAACTTATATCTTGAGAACTTCATCGTAGAAGTCCTTCATGACCTACTCATGGTAAATAAAGGCCTTCATATTGGCCCTTTAAGCCTCAGTGAAGGAGTCCTGAGTAACAACAAATAATGAAGTGTTGTCCCGAATGGTTTTATTATTTTGAAGTCAATTTATCCCTAAATAATTGATTCAGGATTTTGAATTTTCTATCTCATAGTCTAGAGTAACCATATCTATCTTTTGGTTGCCAGCTGTTTGGTGAAAATCCATTTTATCATTGTCTTGGTGCTTATCCGTTGCTAGAGCCTTCCTCCATTACCATTCACTCTCAATGGCATCATCCTCAAGGGCCTCAGTCAAGTTTTGGGCATACAATAATGAGGAAGAGTGTGATAAGAAGATATCTTGAAGAAAAAAATATTGAAAAAAGGTAAATAGATGTTAAGGTACCTTACTAATAATATGAAGTAGCTTCGCTGAATTGGTTGAGGTCATACTTCTTCTCAGTGTAGACACAATCATAGAATTATTGGTTCTAGTCATCAGTGTCAAAGCCTACACAACAGAGGTGTAAGAGTTACTCTCCTATAAATAATAAGGATTGAAATTTATATGCTTCAAAGAACCTCAACCCTCCTTGTTCTCCTTCATTTGACTAACTGGTCTGGCCAGAGACCTTGGGTGAAGTGATCTCCTTCAGGGGGGACACAAATCTTAATACTTAGGGATGAAAGTCCTCTAAAATATAAGGTGAACTATAGGTTGTCTAGAGGCCTCACCTGGTAATAGATATGCTTGCAACAAGGCCATGAATTTCATAATCGTCTCTAAATATCATCTCTCATTTGGCCCATACATCATCTTGACCTTATCCACAAGCTTCATAGAGAGAACTTAATGAACTTTGTGTCCTTGGATATGTTCCCCTTCTCATGTTTATCTACATAACCAACAAGGGCTAGGAGTTAATAACTAAGGTGTGATCATAGAGTGGGAATGGAAGCATGAAAGAGGTCAGTTCACTTACTTGTGGAGAAATTAGATTCTAAGACAACCACCCCTCCGTAGTTGTAACCAAGGTCAAAACATATAGTAAAAATGGAAGAATAAAAGAGGCTAGTAAACTTATTTGGAGATCAATCAAATTCTAAGACAACTTCTCCTCCGTAGTGGGTGAAACCACCTAAATGTTGGGGGGAATGTTAACTCTTTAATTGTCCTTATCATCTTCTCCCTCAGAAGCCTCAGCATTAACATAATTTCACTTCCTTTGGACCAATATAATGGGATTAACCCTCACTAACTTTCCAACCACCATCTTTGAGGCCTCATGCACCCCTCTAGGAACTATAGGTTTGGTTTTATGCCCAAGGACATTTCTTGAAATACTATTGGGGATGAGCAAGAACTCAAAAGGAAGCGAGTCCAACTTAAGTTTCTCCACTATCATATCGCTTTCCTTCTTGTCTAGGTTAGCATAAATTATAATATAATATATTTTATCAATATTCGTACTAGGATTTAAATAATGACTCAAGATAAAATAAGCCTTACACATTATCTGAGGCATGCATCAAAAGGTAGGGTACAAACTATTTTCCTCTAGGTCTAAGGTTACACAGGATCATCCAACAAAGAAGAACCTCTCCTTCCATTACTTAGTAATATAATTCATGTCCTTAGAAAAGATGATCGAAACCCTAAGAGAAAAGTACGTAACCCTCTATCCTCGGTATTATTCTGTTCTTAGAATCTATAAAGTTTAAATAATTGTGTAGGAGTGATGTCATGTTTCCATTCGCTTGTCTCTCTATTAGGCAAGAATATGGCCATCTAAGGGTCTCTAATCACTAGTCATAATTTAAGATGGGCCAACTCTTATGAACTTCATAATTACAACATATGCAAAGGTAGTGGAAACTTAGGTTAGTAAAGCCAAAAGCATTCATAAAAGAAGAAAAACTTAGAGACTAAGGAATATGACCTATCTAGAGGCTTTGAATTCCTCAAATCACAAATTCAAAATTTTAATACTTCTCAAGAATCTCGACTAAAATTTGTTCACTAATCCCTGAAGTCACCTTCACGCCACTAGAAAAATTAGGGTCATTTGGCCCTAAATATTTGATTACCTGAGTACCATAAGTGATTGACCACTTTGGGGGTTGGGCTAAAGTTACAATCCATTAGTAATCCAAAAAAGGAAAAGATACATGATGTTCCACTATAGATATAGGAGTGGTATTCCGAACTATAGAGGATGAAGTATTCTGATAAGACATTTTGGCACTAAGAAAGAAAGAGATAACAAAAGTTTACTAAGAGAAATCCAGACAGAGACGAATATATTTATTAGAGATTTAAAGCCAACCCAATGAGATGATTTATAGCCATCCAAATCCATATGGACCAGCTTTGGCCTTCTTAAACACTCAATGTAAGCTCATGCCTAATGAAATCTCACAATGATAAAAATCTTGGGGGTTGTTTACACTTCTTCCATTCCTTCATTAACTGCCTAAGTGCTTCATGTTATAATTGTTATAAATAGTAACAAGGGGATACTAATGATACCACATTTAAGTATTGGAATTCCAAACGTTCACAATCCCTTCACCTTAACTCGTACAAGGTAACAGGCTCTAAGTTCCTGTAAATACATATGTCAGGCCATTGATAAGACTCAAAGACCATAGTTATTTTATTCAAGGGTCCCTAATGAAATCAAAGTTCCTTGAACCCTCACTATTGCCCTAAAATTATCAATGGTTCCATTACATCTCATGAATACAACTAATAAACCTCATGATCAATAGTTTCTAGTTTCAAACCCACACAACAGACCTTGGCATCATAAGACCTTACATTTAGAGGTCCAATGGCCAATTTTTTTATGGAAATATCATCAAATTGCACCACAAGACCACATCGGGTGAATCTCCAAAAATCATAGACCCCTCAAATATCTAGTTAAGCTAATTAATCTACATACCTCCACCACTCATTCCAATTGGAATTAATGACTCCCATCCACATTAATTTGTCCCATCAGCTACCTTACACCTCCTATAAGGCTTTATCCTACACTCAATCGTGCTACTAAAGCCATCAAACATTGGAGAGGCCCTAACCATGCTCACGCGGTCCACTTGTTCTCTCTCCCATAGAATGCATCTATATATATGAGGCTTGCGAACGGTTCAGAGGCATCGAATACAAGTTAGAGAAGAAACATATAATTTGAATAAACATGTTTTTTTCCTATCTCATTATCTATACACCAACTATTAGTTGGAGAAACTAGGAGTCTCGAATCATATCCATATTTTAATACATTGTATACTCTATTGTGTCCTAATCTAGGACTGACAATCCTTAGATAATTCCATTAGTCACTTCCTAAGACCCTCTCTATTTGTGATAGATATTGTAGATACCTTAGGCTCTCCTGGACCAAGAGGTCGCCAGATTGGAAAACTCTCATTTATAATCTAATATAAAGAGAAACACCTTTGTCAGGAGACGTTTGATCCTCAGCTAAGGTCATAAACACTTTATATTATTGCCAATCACCTTAACACTTCTCCCTATTAACCTTTGTGAGGTCTTGTGTGGAGAACTAGTTGGCGCTGAGGTCTCAAAAGATTTTAACATGCATCATATGTTATTATTGAAATGGAATGAGAAAAAACTTTTCATGTCATCATTGTCTCTATGTACTATGATAAAGAATTACAAGGCTTCAATCTTTGGCTCTAAATTAAACCTAAGGTCTCAGGACCCAATAAGCATTGTATGTCATTCATCCCTAGCTATAAAAAATAGTTGAGGTTAAAGAATCTCATATGAAAAATCTAAGAATTGCATGGAATTCATCCTTGATTCGTATGAGGACTAAAGTCTCATGACCTAATGAGAGCTACAAAACATTCATCCTTAGCTTTGACAAACTATCTAAGGTCAAAGGACCCCAAACATACCAAAGGAATCACCAAGCACCCTATCCTTGACTCCAATAAAAATGTATAATATACTAAAATGGTTATTTCAAAGGACTTTGTACCAGTATCTTTTTTAAAAAACTTAAAGTTGTGAAAAAATCTCAAAAAAATTTAACATTAACTTTAGAGGATTTTTAGGGTGTCAAAATAAAATAGTGCAAAATATATGATAAACGCATGGCAAAAATACAAGGTTTTAAAATCCCCACTCTCACAATTTTGGGGGGTGGGGGTGGGTGGGGCGCAAGAGTTTATCCATAACAATTCTCATACTATATCTTTCAAACCAAATTTTCATCCATGGACTAGTTATGTAAGTCTTTCATCCTTAGTTAATTACATTTTTCAGGTCTTATGACCCTTTATATAACACCTTTATAATTATATAATAATTTCAACCTTAGTTAATTTAAGTTTCGAGGTCTTATGACCCTTAGAAGAACACCTTTATAATTATCTAAGTTTTTTATCCTTGGTTAATTTGAGTTTTGAGGTCATATGATCTTGAGAAACACACCTTTATAATTATCTAAGACTTTTTGCTATGTTAATTAACCCTTAAAAACCACCTTAACAATTACCTAAGACCTCCTTTCTTACTTAATTGTAGTTTTGAGGTCTGATGACCCTTAGTAGAACACCTTTACGCTTGTCCAATTATTTTAACCTTGAGTAATTTAAGTTCTGAGGTCTTGTGACCCTTAGCAGAACATCTTTATAAATATGCTAGGCTTTCATCCTTAGTTAATTTCAGTTCTGAAGTCTTATAACCCTTAGCGTAATAAAATTATTGTTATATAAGCCTTTCATTATTAGTTAATTTGAGTTATGAGGTCATATGACCCTTTGTATAACACCTTTATAGTTATCTAAAGCTTTCATTATTTTTTAATTTAAGTTAAGACATTTTATGACCCTTAGCAGAATAACTTTACATGTATCTAAGGACCTCATGCATAACTAATTTTAGTTCCAAGTTCTTATGACCCTTATCAAAATAGCTTTACAGTTATCTAATTTTGTCATCCATATTTAACTTCAGTTCTTAGATCTTATGACCCTTAACAAAACTCCTTTATGGTTATTTAGGGCATTCACCCTTAGTCAATTTCATTTCTGAGGTCTTATGATCCTTAGATGAACACCTTTACAGTTACTGCTCTAAGGTTTCATCCTTGTCCTGATTGGAAGTCTTTCAACTCCTAGAAGTTATTGTATATGTTTCTAATTCTTTCTCATTGATTTACCAAGAAAAAATGGGGGTGGGGATACCTCATATATTTAAAAAAAACATATATATTTTTTTTCTATGGAAAGAAAACAAAATGAAACAATAAGAGAAAGAGAACTAAAATATAAATTTCCAAATGCCTTTTAAGGGTTGGTATTATCAATAACTTGGGTTTCCTTAGCAAGAGGTCTGGACCATGTTTGGGACTCCATAACTCAAGGAGTATTCTCTTTAACCTTAGGTTCAAATATCTGAGCCTCAGAAGTTCCACTATTTTTACCACTTTAATTTTCTCCAAAGCCAGATCCTCCATAAGGAGACCAAAAATGTTGACGTTAGGGAAGAGTGATTGAACTTTGGACTTAAAAGGCTCAAATCCTAGAGAGTATTTATGTAAAAGGACGTCCTTGTAGGACTTATAGTCCACTTAAGATCCATGTTGGTGCCTCACCATGGAATTAATTTCATACAGAGCTCAGTATGCTTGACCCGAAGTCCAAATAACTCATGTTAGTTGAATTCATAGATATTATTTTCAACAAGTTCACACCATGATCTTTATATTGAAGTATATCCTTCTCAATTCGAAGCTACAACGTCTCATCTTGAACGGTCTCCAAAATCTCCTTATATTTGACCAAGATCTCAACATGGGATTTTCATCCTTTCATAAAGACTTCCGAGTAATAGAAATAATAGTTTTTCCCTCAAAAAAGTTTTGTCAAGATAGGAAATTTGAGCAGTAAATCTCTCCCCCTTATTCTCCATATCATCGAACGCAATCCATTGACCGTAGACCAGCTCATGGAGCTTCACATTAGACTAATACCACTTCTCGAACACACTTAGAGACTTACTCGAAGCCTTATGACCCTATATAGTATTATACATAAGGTCCTTAATGAGGTGATGACCATAAGAGAGAAACGAAAGACACGAGCGAAAACAATAATATGAAAATGTGTAAAGGTATAAGATTACCTTGACATGGAAGTGAGGGAGCTCCTCAAAGTTGGCTAAGTTACCTTTGCCCCTTATATCGTGAGAATGTAAGAACAATTTTTCCCTATCAAAATAGTCAGAGCCTCAATAACTGAGGCATATGATTTTATATCTTCAGAAGACCTTCGCCTTGAATATTGATCCTTTCTAGAGAACCTCTTTTCCCTCAATCCTCTTTCCTAACATAATCCACAATCTAGTCCAAAATCCCAGGTTGGTCAAAGTATTTGGGAGAGACCCCAAACATGCATTTCTTTTTCATCTAAGACCCCTTATAAAATTTGAGAGGGGTTCCCACCACTTCCTTCACATTAAAAAGGGGAACACCAAACTCTTCTACCATAATCGATGAGACTATGTGTTGTATGTCCCCATGAATTTAAGGTGAGATCTCCATTATCATAGAGGACCCACCCGCCTTTGACAATGTTTGCAACAAAGGAAGTATTTTCATGATGGTATCACCCGACGATAACTATTTTTCTTGATCAGAATTTTGGGTTGGCTCATTATGTTCCACCATCAACTTAACGCTTGGAAATAGTATCCCCAAAGTCCCATTGAATTTAATATGTTTAATGGCTTTGGACCTCTTCCCCTTCATCGTAGATGGAGGGATGAATGTATACTTGGCCTAGTGCCTATCCAAGTTTGGTATTTGTGCATATCTATTGTACCCAAAGAAATAACGATCTAGCAAAGTAATAGATACAAAATAATTAAAAAATCAATAAACGAAGAGAATGAGTTCAACATCAAACTTTTCTCCACTGTCCTACCTACAAGCTATAATAGTGGACATTAGTTCCCCCACAAGAATTTTCCACGATTTGAGTAGGGGCTACCCCCAATAAAATTCTATTTTTGTGTCATCAATGTGGTAATAAAAACTGAGACCCATAGGTCAAGAAACATTGGTTTAAGCATACATGTTGAGGGACCAGAGATCAGGACCTATATTCCATCTTTTTCACCCTCATAGTCATATTTTCATGCATTTTTAGTACCTCTAACAAATGGATTCCAGGTCTTTCTCAGTAATATTTAAGGATACCTCAGTCCCACCGGCGAAATTAAAGTTATTATTTCCCCAAATACCTTATCACTCAAATTTTTGTTGAAGGTCCCCAGGTGAGGGACATAGCAAAAATTAAAACCCCCTGCTCAACAGTTGACATGTAATACCCCGTATTTTTATGATAATTATTTGATTTTAAATTGTTTGTAAATTAATTATTGTGTGCTTGTCGTGACTGGCGATGTCACCATTCATATTTTTGTGTATTATTTAATTAGAATATGAAATCAGATTTTATATATTTATTAATTCATTAATTGATTAAGTGATATTTGGACTCATATTGGGTGAATACTAAATGTATTGTTTGTTAGATATTTGATTAGTCATAATTTGGTAGTCAACTTTTAGGCCGTATGGAATGTTCGTTTACGACTTAAAATAATGAATTTTAGGTCTATTGGCTTAGTGTAGGTCCTAGGGAGTGTTTTAGGTCATTTGGAGCTATTTTTTGTCTCATTTATACGTGTTTTATGTTGGGCCCAAGACTTATTTCTGGATTAAGAGTCTATGATGGGGCACAAGGGTTTTATTAAAAATCATTTCATAAGTTGGGGAGGCAACCAAAGGCTAGAGAGAAGGAGGCTCAAGAGGTGGGAACCGGCTTAAAGATTTTTGGGTATGATATTTAAATCCACCAATAAGTAAGTTCTATTGAGTATTAGATTATAAGTGTATTTGCATTATTATGGTCATATTCATTGAAATCTGAAGTAATAAGAATTGCTTTTTATGGATTAACTGAATTGGGTTTTCAAGTTAAATGTCTATTTTGCCTATTATTCAAATTAAGATGAAATTCATATGATTTGAGGTTAGAATCAATGTAATATTATTTAAAGTATGTTTAGCAATAAAAATTATATAAAATCCCCACATAAATATATTAGTTTGGATCGAAATTTAAGAATTTGGTTAAAATGATAAAATTAGTGTTCTTAAGTGAATGTTGGAAATTAACCCTTCTAATCTTGTGTTTGTTGACTTAAATTTAGTGTTTGGGTGACGATATACAAATTATATATAAAGGAGGAGGGGTTATAAAGAGTTTAAAGTCTTGTAGGTTGATTTCATTTTGAGTCATGCCGCCATTTTTATGAATTTGGGGAACCTTCAACTCTGCTCAGATCCAAATCGAGTTTTCCTATTGGCAAATCAATTCAGCCCAGAAATTTTTAGATCTTTTAAATACAAATGTTTGTCCATTGGTTTCATATTTTTTTAGATTTTTGGTGAGTTTTTTACTAAGAGGTGTTAAGGATTGATAATTAGTGGTTAAGAGGTTTGGGGATTAACTTTGCATGGCCGAGGTGTGTTAGTACTTGGTGAAAGTAAATCATATGGATTATATCCTTAATAGAGATTAGGAATTAGATGTAAACCCACATAGGGGGTAGTTTAATATTGATTGTTTATACATGAGTAATGTACATTCTAAGACCTATAAATGGATCCTCAAGAGATCGAGCTAGTGTTAGATACATTAGGGATATATCTATCGTGTGTATGTCTTAACATGAGTTCAGTGGGATGAATACCAAATATGGGGACCTAGAGTTATGGTTAAGACCCAATATATTTTGGATATCTAGGTACACGTATGTGAACTCTTAAGTCTAGGTATGCCTCAGAGTATGATCGGTAACCCATGGTAGAGGGTACCCCATGATTTGGAGGATCCTCGTTAGAGAGGAGGAATACGATAATAGACATGAGAGGTCTTGAGGATTAGGTTTGAAATTGTCTATGGTCGAATAGGGTAAATGCATGTAATACACTTATTTATTGTTATGCTTCTATGTGCGATATGGTAGAGTTGGATCTATTTTTTTACCTATTAGTGAGGTCTATACTTCCTTAAGTGTTTTATGTGCAATGCATAGTATGTATGGCTTCTCCTTGTCAGGCATGCTATGAGGGATTCTATGATGGGTTACTTACGATGAAGAACTGCTACTTCGGTGAGTAAACGAAAACTTCCTTGGTAATATTTACCCTTCGGTCACACGTCTAGATATCCACAATAGAGCTGGATTACGGGGATGGTTCTTTCATAAGTCTTAAGTGCGACAGGCTTTACATCTAATGGGTAGACGATGTTTACCTTATCGTGATGAGGTCTTAGGTTTGGGACGACCTAAGACTATACTAGTACGTGCAAGATATCCCCAAAGGCAATAATAATAGGCCTTAGTAATATGAGGGCGTGTGAGTAACCAATTTATAGTTGCATGCCCAGGGGATATACATTTGTATAGGTGCCAAACGTGAGTAGAGACTTTCGCCCACAGTATGTGATTATTGTGTAGTGGTACCATAGATAGTTATACCAGTTTATATGATATACTACAGATTTATATGACTTATAAGAGGGATGTCCACCTAAATACTTATGTTTTGGATTTTTGTGTTACATACACTAGAGATATGTATATTGAATTATTTGTATGAGATATCCAACTGTGGATATATTTGAGGTATGATCATGTCAATGGTATCGTGGTTATTTTTTATAAGTAACTTGGGGTTTGAGGTCTTAGTATGTCATGCGAATTCTATTGAAATATATTAACCTATTATAGTTAAGGGTAAACATTAAAGAATGATTTTGTAAGACTTAGTTCACATAGGGTACATATGGGTTCGGGATTTAGAACCGCATCATATTTTAGGTTATTGGGTTGGGTAGCTAATAACTTAAAATGTATTAAAATAAGAGAAGACGATGTGTAGTTATAATGTGACCCAAATTCAATTATAATCATATTCTTCATATGCTTGATTTTTATGTTTTCTTTTAATAATTGTATTCATAGGTTCTTGTGCAATAGTTCCCAGTGATGTCCCATTTTTTACTTCTAGTGTTTTAGGAAATGATAAAGTGTAGCTCATTCTTTTGTTGTATTATTTTATTGTAAATCTAATTATACATGTAATACATGTATTAAGAGTTAGACAATTGTATGGTAACATTTTATATTTATAGTTGTAAATATGTGGTATTTGTGGTGATTGGTATCAAAGTTATTTTTGTATTGATTCAGTATCTCACTTTCTTGTCATTGTTCATTCGATTTTGATTGTCTTTTACGATGGGAATGTTACCAAAAGTTATTTATTGTCATAATTTTTATATTAAACTTGATCAATCTATATATGTATTGAAAGACGTGCCACATGATTATAGAGAAACATATGATATCATGGTTGAGAAAGGAGTAGGGTTTAAGAACTTAAAGGGGGAATTTTTTTCAAAACACATGGCTCAAATAAGAGAAGAAAAGGATTGCTGATTTCAGAAAAGATTTTAGAAATTTAGGAACCGAGTGGTGAAAGCTCTTACTAGCGCGAGGGTTATATTTAAAAAAACCCAAGGCTTGACACAATATGTCTCTTTTCCCTCAACATTCAATGAATTCTCCTTCCCAATGCAATCTCACAATGGCCCAAATCTCACTCACTAGTTACATTGATAAACTTTTGACTCAAATGGATAAATATTTCACGTTTCAATTCTTGCAAAAGCAATAGGGGATTTTAATGGTACCACATCTAAATTTTTGAGTATTTCAGGGGTTTTTAACCTCTTACCCTCCTTTACACAGAGGATGAGGTCCCAAGGTTTACTGAAGACCTTCGGTATGTACCTTCAAGTCCTTAGTGACCATGAATGCCACATTAAAGGATACTATAATAGGTTAAAGACCATAACAACACTCTCAAGATACCTAGGAACTCACTTGTGAATTCAGACCCTAAGGATCAAACTAAAATACCTTGGAATGAAAAATACCATGCCTTAAACAACACTAGTAGACCTTTGCCTCATAATGGCTAACCTCTACCAGGTTCATACCTTCTTCTTCAAGGGTAAACTTTCATCGTCACTAAGGGAATGAGCTCTGACTATCCCGAAGTGACCATAACCATCTCAGGATACCTCCAATACCCTATAAAGCTCTCATAACTTATTTTCCAGTAGGTAGAAGGTATAAACATTATTCTACCTACATCCGCCACTTTTTCCATCTAGAATTCAATGATTTAATGTTCATTTAATGACAGTATCAACTACCTTACACCACCTTTAATACATTCACCAACCCGCCACCATGTCACTAGAATTGCAAGACTGCAGGGGCACTCTACCCACGCTACTACTGTCCACTCGTTTCCTTTCTAGTGGGTTGCTTGTATATTGAATAGTTGTAAAGGGTGGACCATCATCCAAAATGCATTGTGGAATCACTAAAGAAAGTAGGGGACACTTTGTATCCTAGATGTTATCTTTTATTATTTACTAACTTGTTATTCGGTATACTGTACTTTATATCTTTCATTAGTTCTAAGATCAGTTAAGACCATTGAGGAGTCCTTGAGTTACTCTCACGTGACTCTTTTGCTATAAACAGAGGCCTCAAAAACCTTAGACTCACTTGGAAAACCCCAAGAAGTATCTACTTTGTAATACCCCCACTTATAATTTAATATAAAGAGAAACATTGTCTATAGCGGATGCAGGACCATCAATATACATTCTAAAATAGTTTATAAAATTGTCTTTCATATTGACAGATCTCCTAACTACCCGGTCTGAGGTCTTATTAGGATCACTTGTTATTACAAAGGTTTACAAAGAGATTTCTAGCACCAACAAAAATTGTATTGATGTGAATGACAACACAATTATAATGAACATAAAGAGTATAGATAATGGGTATTTGAGGTATATAGATTAACGTTTGTGTTGGTTCAATTTAATATTGTTATTTTAAAAAAGAATTGAAAAGGAAAACAAAAGTATTATCAAATAAATAATTGGAAAACGTGAAGTGTATGGACATGTGGTAGGTTTACTATGAGTCTGAATGTTTTATTAATGGATATTTATTGTGTATTACTAAAATTTGTAAATATAATTCTTCTATGAATACTTATAGTGTCACACTTGGATGCGTCACCAATGTGTGAAGTAATAATTGAATTATATATGTTTTGGGGAATAAGTTGTTTAATGATAAAACTAAAAATGAAACAATTATGTTATAAAATTTCTTTGAGGTATGATACGTAGATATTTTATTTCGATGTCTAAAATTGATGGTAACACATTTAATTGAGACACACACACACACACACACACACACACACTGTTTAGTGTGTCTATGAGTAATTGTCATTTATGAAATAAAGAATATATTTGTAAAATTTTCCTATTTAATATAAGATAGTAAGGGATAATAACCCAGCACAAATGCTCACACCATTAGCTTGAGGTGTTTTTTTCTTTTACCTCTAAAGTCTGAATCTGAACCATTGAGAGTTAAGAATTACCAAATAGCGTTTATTTTCCTAAATTATTAATAGGATAACGGTTATTCTTACGTTTGAATGATTAGGAGGTAAATGTGCCTCTGAAGTCTGAACCCGAAGTCTCAACCAATCTAATACATTCATTCAAAAGTCTACTAAGACATGAAAACAAACATATTTTTTAGATTCATATTTCAGACTTCAAATTTACATTTCATGTTTTCAGATTTAGATGTAAAAGTACATAACCTAAATCATATACTTAAAAGAGTATAAACAAGTGGAGATTGTTGAAATCATTCGTTAAATATGTCACACTTTTTAGCTGTCGTGATATATGTTAAAACATTACGGGTTATTATGTGTTTGGTCCCCATTTTTATATTTGATTTTGTTCTTACCCCCAGCATTGAAAACGGTAATGTTAAACACCTGTTGAGTTGAGACTGACGCATATGAATGCTACTATCAAAAATGTACCCAGGACTGCATTTGATCACTGCCCGATGGTTCTCCAATTTAAAGGTATCATTTCTAAATTAAAATCTCACAAACAGTTTAGATTGCTTTATTAATGGTTTGGTAGGAAATATTTTAAAGATTTAGTTAAAAATAGTTTGAATAATCATTTAAACCTTGAAGATAATATTCACAAATTTACCAATTAGATTAAAGATGGGAACAAAAATTTCTTTGGAAATACATTTTAAAACAAAAAATGGATCTTGCTGCGTCTTAAAGGGATCTAAAAAGCCCAAGAAAGTGTTTACTCCCACAATCTTGTAATTCTCGAAAAAAATCTACAATATGAGTTTAATACTATTTTAATTCACAAAAAAAAGTGGCATAAAAAATCTAGGATTTAGTGGATTAGTGAGGGTGATAGGAAAAGAAAAATTCCACACTTCCACCATAATTAGAAGGAAGAAAAATAGGATAGGATTGATTCTCGTGATTAATGGGGTTTGGATGGAGGATACTACCGTACTAACCACCCACATAAATGACTATTTCAAAAACATGTTCCAAGATGAGTTCTCATATGATATTACTAGTCAAATGTGTCACTATCCACGCTTTAAGTTTAAGTGTGGGGATAATAGCATTCTTACTCCCCCCTTACACTTGATGAAGCTATGCGTGCCACTTTTTGCATGAAAGATTTTGAAGCCCCGGCCCCGATGGGATCCAACCCATGTTGTATCAACACTTTTGGATTAATATCACAGATAATATGTTCAAATTCATTAAATAGTTTTGGAACCTAAAATTCATTTTGGCTAATATGAATAACAACTATGTGACCTTGATTCCCAATTCGATAATCCTCAGAGTATAAGACCATTCCGTCTTATCACTCTTTTCATTGTCTCGTATAAAATCCTTTCTAAAGTGATAGTAAATAGACTTTGTCCCATCCTTTATCGGGTCATTAACCCATGGCATCTTGGTTTCCTCCTGGGTAGATAGACTTCTAATAACATTATTATTACCCGGGGAATTATAAATATGATTATGAAGAAGAAAGGTTGGGTGGGTGGGGATATCCTCAAAATTGACCTTGAAAAAGATTATGATAAAGTTAGTTTGTACATCCTTGAGGAAGTCTTAAAATGGTTCAATGTGGATAGTGGATTTATCAATGTTATTATGAATTATATAAAAAACACACTTCGACAATCCTTTGGAATGGCTCACCATTAAGTAGATTTAACCCCACAAGGGGACTTAGATAAGGCGACCCAGTTTCCCCATATCTGTTTGTGATGTGTATGGAATAGCTTTAAGCTAGCATCCTTGATAAAATGGATAAAGGAATATGGAAAGGTATAAAAACCTTCCCTACTGGCCCATGCATATAGCACCTTTTCTTTGCGGACGATCTCGTACGCTTCTCTAACACGATGTTGAGTTCTTATGAGACTATTATGGACACTATTGAAGAGCTTGTCACATCTCAGGACAAACTGTTAGCTAACCCAAATAAAAATGGGTTGTCTCCCCAAATATCCCTAGATCTAAAGATGTGAAACTTAATAATCTATTTGGGATGAGCTTTACTAATTTTCTGGAAACGTACCCAGATACCAATATTGTGTACAATAGGTTTAATAATACTTATCTAAAAAAAAAATCATAGAAAATGTTCAAAATAAACTTGTTGGTCGGAAATGAAATTTGTTATGCTTTTCTAGTAGAATAATCCTTGTCTCGTAAGTCACTTCTACAATCCCTACGTATAATATGCAAACCTCTCTCCTCCCCAAGAAAACATGCGAGACTCTTGATAGACTTAATTGAAACTTTATGCGGGGAGGTAATGAGAATAATAAAAAGGTACATCTTGTTAGTTGGGATAAAGTTTGTCTACCAAAAGATCGAGGTGAGTTTGGTATTTTAAATTCCCATGACAATAATAAATCTACGATTACTAAACTTTGTTGGAACATCACGAAAAATAGTGTTTCCTTATGGGCCAATGTCATCACTAAAAAATATAAAATTTATCCTAACCCTAGGCAGTGGTGTAAGAAAATAAACACCTCCCACATTTGGCGTAGCATTTTTAAGTGTAAGGATGCCTCATTAAGAGAACCAAATGAATTGTGGGTAAAGGTAGTAAAATTAACATCGTGAAAGATTTATGGTGTGGGGAAGCTCTTCTTTCATCTAGAGATTATCAAAGTGCCATGTGTGATGAAAATGTTAGCACCCTCATAAATGATAATGTAGATTGGGACCTCAATAAGATTTGATAGAGTCTCAATGATAAAATTGTGGGAGAAATCATTACCATGCCTCGCCTTAAAATGGGGGCTAGGGATGATAACCCATCTTGGCCACCTTCCAGTAAAGGCAAAATCTATATTAATTCTTGCTAAAATAAAAAACTCCTTGGAGGAGGATCCCAATCCCTCCTAGAATGGGTGGAAGAATGTTTGGAAACATGGAATTCCTCTCAAATTGAAACACTTTGTTTCGACACTTTTTCATGGTAAGCTACTCACCAATGCACATAGAGAGAGATGGGGTCTCACCTTGGATAATACGTGCCCGAGATGCTCCTGCAAGGAAGGCCTCAATTACCACTTTAAAAACTGTGATCTCCCTACTCAGGTTTGGCAAAATATCAACCATTACATCAATCACTCCCAAGGTATACACTCTGATTTTAATTGTTAGGTTATTGCAAATGTGTGGAATAATGTGGATAAAAAAAAGTATGTGACTTTTATCTCTTGCCTCCGGGGTATTTATATTGCTCGCAATAAACTTCACTATACCAAAATGGTCAAATTGGCACCATTCAACTGGCCAACCTTGTCACGGTCATTGAGCGTGACAAGTCTGTGACAAGTACAATTGTCATGTACTTGTCACGGTCAATGACCATGACAATCCTATAAATTTATCAAGTCAAGGACCATGACATGTCCGTGATAATTTAGTCAATAAAAAAAACCCTCCCTCTTCTTTTTCCCACCGATTCTAATTCCCTCCATTTCTCTCTCTCTCTCTCTCTCTCTCTCTCTCTCTCTCTCTCTCTCTCTAATGACTGCACTCTCTCTCTATCCACAACTTTGGTACGTTTTCCCTCCCTATTTCTCCTCCATTTATGAATATGTGTATGTATATGTGCGTGTGTGTATATATGTGTGTGTAAATGTGCGTGTGTGCGTGATGTATATATGCGTGTGTGTGTGTGTGAGGAGGGGGCAGGGCTGAGGGTAAGGGAGGGGGTGTATGTGCGTGTGTGTGTATATGTGTGTGTGTATGCATGTGTGTGTATATGTGAGTCTCTGTGTGTGTGTGTATATGTGCATATGTATATGTGTGTGCGTGTGTGGTGGACAGCGGTAGTGGGGGGAGGGGGAAGGGCTGGGGGTGGGGGAGGGGGTGGGAGTGGGCAGGGGGCAGGGGCTGGGGGTGTGTGTGTGTGTATGTGCATGTGTGTACGTTTTTAATTAATTTTTTATTGGTTTACTAGATATTTACCCTCATATTGTAGTGCCCCTAGTAAAATAATTGATTGATTAAATTTTGATTGGTTGTTAATTTTTTTTGTAATTCAATAATTAATGCCCCTTTCATATGCATGTAGGATTGACCCTCAATGTAAATTAGTAAATTAATAATTGTATACTTTAATTGTTAGAACAATTTATGAAAATAATTAATTGAGTAGATGAATTAGAAGGAGTACGGGATACACCCCCGGAATGGTCATGATCATTGACCTGGACATGTCCAACTTGTCAAGGTCAATGACCATGACAATCCGGCAGATTTGGTGTAGTGATTTTTTTTTAATTGTTAATACTACCCCCTTTATGATTAGCAGACTTATTTTTGATCCTATTTGCAATTTCCTCGAAGCACAAAATAAGACTACTAATCATTAATAGGAAAGTTTCGGTATGTCCAATGATGCTTGCGGTTATTTTTTAGGTACTTACAACATCCAGACAGATGAACGTTTTGACAATAATAGCATAATGGGAGACTTTGAAGGAAACATTCGGGATGACGAAGGGAGATGGATTACGGGATTCACTAGTCGTATTGAAGGAATGAAAAGCACCCTTAGAGATGTGTTGGAAGGTGTTTTTCATGGATTAAACGTAGCACTCAGGGAGAAATGGAAGAGCGCCTGTCTGAAATCCGATTGTTTCAAATTTTTCCATTTGTTGGAGTTATAAGACATGAGGAAACACCCTTAGCTAATATCATTGAAGATTTTCGTGAGCTCGTCCGATGCCTCAAAGAAACGTTCATTCACATTCCTAGAGAGAAGAAAATCCATGACGATTATATGGAAAAAAAATTCGAAGGAAACTCAGGAGCCTTATTTAGAGTACGAGCATACTCTGGAGCTGCTCCTCGTGATGCATGAATGCGCAAAGATTAAATAACCCCATGTTTTAGTTTCTATTACTATCTATTGAGTTTCTTAATTTTTGTTACCAAAAAAATAAGATTGATAATCAAATTATTTGTTTAACCATTTTACTTTTAGTTTTATAGGACCCCTAAATTTTACAAGATCATATTTTAAATTATTATTCCTTTATGCACTTTTCCCAATATAATATTGAAGACACTGGTTCGCACTACACTAAAATGGTTAAATTGGCACCTTTGAAATGGACAGCCTTGACAATCAATGATCGTGACAAAAAAATGCGCATTTTTTGTCACAGCCATTAACCGTGACAAGGCCGTGACAACGGTTTGTCACGGTCAATGACCGTGACAAGGCCATGACATTTCTTGTTGTCACGGCTTTGTCACAATCACTGACCGTAACAAACCTTATAAACTTGTCATGGTCTTTGACCATGACAAGTATGTTAGTAAAAACAACCATCCTTCTTCTTTTTCCCACCGATTTATATTCCCTCCATTTATGTCTCTCTCTAAGCGACTTCACTCTCTCCCTCTACGATTTTAGTATGTTTTCTCTCTCCATGTATCTTCCATTTGTATGTATGTGTGTGTATATGTGCATGTGTATATATATGTGTGTGTAAATGTGCGTGTGTGGGGGGTGGATTGAGGGGGCAGGGCTAGGGGTGGGGGTGGGGAGGGGGTGTATATGTGCCTGCGTGTGTGTGTGTGTGTGTGTAGATGCGTGCGTATATATGTGCTTGTGTGTGTATATATGTGTGTGTGTGCGTGTGGTGGGCAGTGACAGTGGGGTGGGGGGCAGGGGGTATGTGTGTGTGTGTGGTGGTGGGTATGGGGGTGGGGGTGCTGCTTGTTAATTTTTTATAATTAAATTTTGATTGGTTTATTAAATATTTCCCCTCGTATATAAGTAGTGTCCCTTGTAAAAGAATTGATTGACTAAATATTTATTTTTATTAATTTTTTTAGTAAAATAATAATTAGTGTCCTTTCATATGCAAGTAGGATTGCCCCTCATTGTAAATTAGTAAATTAATAATTGTATACTTTAATTGTTAGTTTAATTGATGAAATGAATTAATTGAGTATATGAATTAGCAGGAGTACGGGATACAGATTTTTGTTGCTATTGTAGTTGGATTATAGTGAATCGATGTTCGGTTGGTTAATTTTAGAAGTGGCATGACCACTGGATTAGTGTCCATAAGGGGGTGGGATTTTTCAACGTTTTTTTAAAATTATTTTGTATCAAGAACAATTTATATATAGTATGATAATTAAATGAAACATACTTGAAAGTATATATAGTGCGCTTAGATACTAGCCTTATAGTTCTTATGCGTATGCATTCAATGTCCCTTAGACCCATTCGAAAGTCATTACCCCTGTAATGAGATATCTCGAATGGTCCCGTTTGGATAGTTTGGGACTGCATAATTTCTGTATAATAATATTCTTAGTGGATTAAAGTGGTTACTTTTGAAGGAAGTTATACAATCATATCCTATTGTTCTCTGGGTCCTTACTAGATTGACAAGTGTGAGTGTTATTTGAATTGATCAATTGAAATAACACTCACACTTCCCAATCTACATCGTGTACTAGGAGAACTATGGGGACATGCTGCCGAATTTTTCTCAAATAGTAACAATGTGCATGAGCTGTTAAGTATATTACTGAAATATACGGTCTTGAATGGTATAGGACCACTAAACCTTTAGATGAAATGGAGGGAATAGGAATTTATATTATAAATTGAATTTGAAATTAAAGTTTAAAAATCGAATATAAATAAGACATAATTAAATGAAACATACTGTAAATCTAAGTTTTGTTTATACTAATCCAGGAATATACGCTTCTTACCTTTAATAGGTGATTAGTTGTAGTAGTTGTGATGATATATCCTATATACAAAGAGTGGATGGGTGAGACAAATAAAATGGGGGATGTGTTTCGCAGAGGTGCAAAAGAATTTATGAAATATGCAATGAGATGTCATAGTGATGAAGAGTTTCTATGTCCATGTGCTACGTGTAAGAATGGTAAGGTGTTTGAGTGGAAAACAGTGGAACTACATTTGTTAAGATGGGGTATGCAAGATATTTATCGATTTTGGATTTTTCACCATGAATTGAAGGTTCCTTTTATCCCCGAACAACCTTCACAACAACCTTCAACAAGTAGGATAGATGTAGAAGGCGATGACGTAGATCATAATATGTTAGAGGATTTAGTTATACTCTGCCTATGAGAAAGATCAAACAACTTTACATGCCATGGTTGGTTTGCACAGTTTAAAGACGCTATACGGTTTGTTTGGAAATAGCGTGATAGGAGTTCTTAATTGGGTGAAGGTATTACTACCCAAGGAGAATACACTTCCAAAAATCTATCATGTTATGAAGAACAATTTGAAAGGTTTGGGAATGAAGTACAAATTGATTCATGCTTGTGTGTATGACTACATACTATACCGAAAGGAGTATGAAAATCTCGATCATTGTCCGGTGTGAGATGAACCTAGATATGTCTAATCTACTAGCAAGGAAGTCACAAGCTCAAAAGTTCTTTAAAAAGTGTTGAAATATTTTCCGATTGGGCCTAGATTAAAGAGATTTTTCACAGTACCATGTATAGCACAGGAAATGACTTGGCATGGTAGGGCAGAAATGGGGGGTAATCTCATGAGTCATCCTATTGATCCTACAACTTGGAGGAGGATAAATTATGTAATAGCCCCCCTAGAAAATAGATGTTAAATAATAATTGCAGTATTTCATTCAGAAATGGAATTGGAGAAGCAATTAAATAAGTAATTGAACTAGAATTGTAAATAAAATAACAAGTTGAGCAAAGTCAATAAAAAAGGAAAAACATTGACGTTGCATGGGAGTCATGGAGGGACATTTAGATTCAAATGGCCAAAATTAATATATTCTTAGAGTACAACGCGATTCAATTAAGAAACTAAGGACCTACGGTCGTGAGGAAGTATAAACAGAAACTTAGTCAGTACGCGACACTGTAGAGTGCAACCTTGCGTGATTTTTAGAAAAATAATCATAAGGATTAAAAATGGTTTGACCATAAATTATGGGTACTAAAAATAAGGATAAGCAGGCTATGGGGTCAAATTGGAAAAAAATAATTGTTTTTGAAAAGGGGTCGATCGACCGATGATGAGGATCGATCGATCGATCAAACAGGTCTTTCGACAGTCTCCCTTATTTTATGCGATGTTTAATTATGATCCATTGAATTTTTCCACTTGTAATCTTATTATGTACTCCATACCAAGATTATTTCGAGATGGGTCATCACTTGGTGGTATATAAACGTTAGTGGGGGGGGGGGTGCTAGGGTTAAAAACTGTCTCCTCATTCTTGTAGCCACCCTCTCCCTCTCATTCTCTAAGTTGTAGTTCTTCGTGATGTTTTCTGGACAGAAATGATAAGGCCAAAACCACCATATTACACCTCCATTTACAAAGATGAACCATCCATTAGTAATCCTACAAACCCCATACATAACCATATAGAAACCTTACACATATGGTACAAGGTAGAATATGAAATTCTTGAAGGTTGTTGGGTGTTCTAAAAATGGAGTTGGAACAAAGTTCTTGGAGGTTGAAGAAATATAGCTTGTAAATGGAGAATGGATTCTTGGAGACAAGCTTTGGTGGGCTTTTAGAGACCCCCTTGAGGCCATCTTTGAAGGTGGGGGGGTCCTCTATCTTCTACAACATCTACTCCATTTTGGAAGCATTAGAGGTGGGACTCTTTAACCTTGGCTTAGGTTTATTATTTAGAATAATGTTACATTGCTATTCATATATATTAGGTTTAATATATGTAGGATTTGTGTTGATTTGCATCCATTGAGTTCATTTGGTGGGTTCCTATGATTTCTTGAACAAATGGCTTTTCCATGAAGTGATTTAAATGGGTTTTGAATTTGAAAAAATTTTATAATAGTATTTTCCGCCATTTGGGGATAAAAGGTGTAAGAAAATGGTTAAAATAAATTCATAGGTTTATTGGTTACACTATTGGTATTTTGTGTAAGGATGGGTATGTAAAATGAAGATTACATGTACTAGTAGACTTATTAGTGTCATGCTTACTATTTTCTATGAAAATGGGTACTTACAACAAGAGGTTGAATGGCTCTCTAAAATAGATAAATTTCAGCCCCAAATCACAAACATTTTATGGAGTAAAATGTTTTAATTTTAAGTTTTTAGGTGAATAAATGATTTCTTTGATAAAAGAACATTTGACGTATATGTACCCTTTTTGTTTGATTAATATAGTGATTTTTATGTTGATAAATCATTATAAAGTGCACAAATAAACTACCATTTATAAAGTGTACTATTTAGTTTGTTTTAAACTAAGTTTTGGGGTTAAAAGCGTAAATATGTAAAAGTGTAGTCTTCTTGAGAACTTTGGGTAAAAATATAAATAATGAGAATATAGGAGACGAAGTGTGAAATAAATGATTAAGTATTGGTTTTTATGCAATTAGTCATAATGAAAGTGTATGACAACAAGTTTGAAATTATAAAGTGTCAAGTGTGTAAATGTTGATTAAAATGGGGTTGTAGTGTTAAACTCACAAAATCAAGTGCGGGGACTTTAATATGTGAAAGGCATTATTTTATATATTAAAGAGGGTAAAACATAAAATGTGTAATTTTGAGAAAGTGAGAAGTTGAACAAGTGTTTTAATGATGAAAATGCCTACGTGTCCAGAACGGAACTCAGAAAGGGTGTTTTTGTGAATAACACTTCAAAAGAATAAGCTTCCAAGTTTTGGTGAATAAAAGGGTAAATTAGCAAATTACCTAAAGTGGAACATTTTTATGAAATAAAAATGTAAGTGAATGCTTTTATACAAGTACGATGAAATTGAATTAAGTCCTAAAATGTTAATTATTTTTGGTATAATATCAACACGTGTGTGAATAGAGGACTTAAAGAGAAGTAGTGATTTTCCAAGTATAATGGAAAAATGGACGGTTGATTCCAAGTCTTTTGCTTCGGCCAAAAAAGAATCCAAATTAAAGTACAAATTATGAAAATGTTGAACACATTGGCAAGATAATGATATTGGATGATGTCGGGCTAAGCAGGGCTATGTTGTCCCTAGGGTGAAAAGCCCCAAACCAATTGCAGTAGCATATGGCGGTGAAGAACGATGGTGTGAGGCCACGAAGTCTGTGAGTGTTTGTTGTAAAATCCTAAAAATAATGCTAAGTAATGAATCAAATATTCATGAAAGAGGAATAAATGAATGGAACTAATTCATTGATTCACTAATGCAAGAATAGCGCATTAAATGTTTGAAGTTCATGTGGCAACATGGGGTGGTTTAATAAGGTGACTTAATGAAATTAATCTACCTAAGAAGATTTGAATTAAAGTAAACACAAGCGTGTGTTACATGAGGTTTGAAAAGTAAAAGAGTATTTTTCTAAACAGGACAGGTGTGTTTGTTGAATGAAAGTCCTGAAATGGTTAAGTAACTTTGGCGTGGGTTAATGAACATTGGATACTAAATATTTTGAAAGTAAGCGGAATATTTTCCAAACAAATGCCATTTGTTTAAATTGTGTGGGTTAATGGGAGACACATACAAGTGCTAATCATGGTAATGCAAATGACTATTTTGTAATGTCATGGAAGTTTAATGGTATTAAATGATGTTTTTGGAATACACTACACCAAAATGGGCAAATTGTCACCTTTCAGCCGGCCAGCCTTGTCAAGGTCATTGACCGTGACAAAAAAACACACGTTTTATGTCACGGTCATTGACCTTGACACGACCGTGACAACGAATTGTCACGGTCAATGACCGTGACAAGCCCGTGACAATTCAATTTGTCACGGCCTTGTCACGGTCATTGACCGTGACAATTATTTAAATTCTTGTCACGGTCAAAGACCTTGACAAGACCGTGACAATATTCTCAGCAAAAACCCTACCCCCCCCTTCTTTTTTCCCTCCCGCGCCGTTCCCTCCATTTCTCTCTCTCTCTCTCTCGACGTTGTTCTCTCTCTCTCTCTCTACTTTCAGGTCCATTTTCTCTCTCTCTCTCTCTCTCTCTCTCTCTCTCTCTCTCTCTCTCTCTCTCTCTTTCATTTATATATATATTTGTGTGTATATTTGTGTGTATGTGTATATATATATGTGTGTATGTGTGTGCGTGGAGGGGGGCAGGGGGTGGGGCGGGGTGGGGCAGGGTGGGGGAGGGGGTGGGGACGGTGGAGGGGAGCAGGGGGTGGGGCAGGGTGGGGGAGGGGGTGGGGACGGTGGAGGGGAGCAGGGGGTGGGGCAGGGTGGGGGAGGGGGTGGTGGAGGGTGGGGTTGGGTGTGTGTGTGTGTGTGTGTGTGTGTGTGGTGTGTGGTGGGGGAGGGGGTGGGGTGGGGTGGGGTGGGGTGGGGTGTGTGTGTGTGTGTGTGGTGGTGTGTGGTGGGGGAGGGGGTGGTGGAGGGGTGGGGCAGGGGGTGGTTAGGGGTGGGGTGTGTGTGTGTGTGTGGTGGTGTGTGGTGGGGGAGGGGGTGGGGTGGGGTGGGGTGGGGTGGGGTGTGTGTGTGTGGTGGTGTGTGGTGGGGGAGGCGGTGGTGGAGGGGTGGGGCAGGGGGTGGTTAGGGGTGGGGTGTGTGTGTGTGTGTGGTGGTGTGTGGTGGGGGAGGGGGTGGGGTGGGGTGGGGTGGGGTGTGTGTGTGTGGTGGTGTGTGGTGGTGGAGGGGGACAGGGGTGGGGTGGGGTGGCAATTTTTGACACGACACGATACCCGACACGAACTCGACACGAACTCGGATGATAAATTATTTATGTGTTGCAAGAATTTGAAATTAATTAAATTAAGTTATTGTAGGCGTATGAGTGCTATGATTGGTTAAGAGAGAAGAAAAAAATTATTTTATATTTTACTTAATGGGTTATGCGGGTCAACCCGAACACGACACGATAATAAATAGGTCGGGTTAGTGTTTGCTCATCTGACACGATTAGTTAAATGGGTCGGGTTAGGGTTGACTAATACTTAACACGAACCCGACATGACATCTATTTATTTGAATTGATATCTATTTATTTGAATTGATAGAATTGTTTCTAGGATAATAATCCTACTATAAGATAATTGCTCAAAATAAATATTAAATAATAATTACTAAGATATCAATTCAAATAAAGTCTTAATAACCTAACCAAAAGAAATAAAATAAAATATCAAATAAATTATCATCCACCTCATAGACATTCCCTACCAATCATTTTAAGATAATTTTATCCTTATAAAGATAATAGATTATGTAATTTTAGGACTTAAAATAATATTGATTATGGATATAGGACAACAAACATTTTGTTTCCATTTTTTGTCCCTATTTTCAAATTAAAGGGACACGTGGCATGTTATAATTGGTTAACGTTTTATGAATATGGGTCCGCGCCAGTGGTTTTATTAAAAAATAGGGACTAAAATCATAAATAAAATGTTTGATTGCAAAGCATGCACTTGTATTATTTCGACGTGTAATTTGGAAATGCTTGTTTTTCTTTCTAGAGACCCGTGTCGTCAAAACTTGGTAGTGTTCGAGTGTGTTTTTATCACTAAATTATTATTTCACTGACAAATACTCCTTATATCCTAGATTAAGAGTCCATATTTAATTTTGGTACTTACTAATAATACACTTAATCAATGGCTAGGATTAACCCTTATTCACTATTATGAGACATCAATTTTATAAATAATTGATATTTTCATTCAAAATATGTGTGTGTGTGTGTGTGTGTGTGTGTGTGTGCGTGTGTGTGTGTGCGTGTGGCGGGGGTGGGGTGGGGTGGGTAGGGGTGGTGTGTGTGTGTGTGTGTGTGTGTGTGTGTGTGTGCGTGTGGCGGGGGTGGTATTGACGGAACTTACACATACGTTATAATATAGACGAAACATTTTTTTATCGGTACTAATAACATTTTTTCTATCTGTACTAAAAACATTTTTTTTACAGCAAAAATGTCTCCTTCAGATATTAGGGAGAAGATGATGATGCTGTTTATGATGATGTCGTCGTCTGGGTTCGGTGGTAGCGGAGGCGACGAGGGCTCCTCCGCCCCTAGGCTCCCCAAATATGGAAAATTTGGGATTACCGTCGAAAACAAGTCGGAGCTTTTAGCGAGATCCCTCGAGCTGCTAAAGACGGTCATCGGCCCGGGGTTTATGAGTTGGAAGGAGGTGCCGTATGAGCTCAAGTTAGCTGTTTAGGCGGCACTACAGGTAATATTTATATGAATATTTCAATTTCAATTTCAATTTATATTTATATTTATATTTATATTTATATTTATATTTATATTTATATTTATATTTATATTTGTATTTATATTTATATTTATATTTATTCGCAACTAACATTGTATTTGTTGGACAGGAACAATTCAACTTGGATCCAAAGCTACGCGATTCCGTCTTCGAGCAGTTGAGGGAGCAACACAAGACGTGGAAAAAAAATATGCGGACACGGTACTTTGGAAAAACACGAGAGACCATTTTACAATGGCGCGGATCCGTCCCGCCCAAGGAGCCGATCTCATTGGCACAATGGCAAAAGTTCATTGACAATGAGATTGAGGATCGACAATTGGCATCTCGCCAATCGGGGAGGGAAAATCGGGCTAAAAAGACGGACGTGCACTACTCCGGCCGGACCTCTTACGCTGAGGTGGAGCATAGGATGAAGGTAATATTTAATTTATCTATAACTACAGAAATATATTATTGGATATTATTTTACTTTGCGGGGCCGATACTAATTTTACTTTACTTTATTTTATTTCAGGGGGTAGGGAGTGGGCCAGGGGGTAAGCCACATAGGCTCGATACTTATGTGGCTCTTCGGACGAAGAAGGGGAAGGACAAGGAGGCGTCCCCGAGCGTCGCGACCACGATTGTAAGTAATCCGACAGTTTAATTATTATTAATTACGTTATAATTTTTTAGTTTACTTATTTTACTAATCATGTGCTTTTTGTCGTTTCAGGCAAAGCTTAAGGAACTGCATGAGTCGCAGTCTGATGCCGGCAAGGCATCTTTGTCCACAGACGCACTCAGCCAAGTGCTTATCTCTGATCGCAAGGGGAGGACAAGGGGAGTGAGCTCGCGGGTGGCCAAATCTAGGATCATCGGATTGGAGACGAGCGACACCGGGTTGGCTCGAACGGTGGATTCACACGACGCGAAGCTGTCCCGTTTGGAGGCGACGGTCCAAGATATGTACGCATTCATGAAGCGTACGTTGGGTGGAGACCGTAAATAGAAAGGGAAAGGGAAAGGGAAGGAGAAGGCGGTTGAGGAGGAGGTGCGGGAGGACGAGGCGCAGGATGACGAGGATGTGGACCTCGCTGCTTCATCACCGACACGTTCGTACTTCGACGATCCACTTCCCTATTTGACGCCCTCCAACAGACCATTATCGACAATTGGTTGGCCGAGCGTGTTCATATTGGACATATTTGATGGCCAGCGGATAGGGCAGGGATTGAGGGACCCGAACATCGTCGAGGGTGGACTAGTCCATGGACGTGTGCTTCAAGAGATGGAGTCCAGGGTGCTCGTCACGCATGTCATACCCGGGAAGGAGAACTCCCTATTGTGGTTGCGCGAACAATGCGGCACGACGTATATTAGTGGGTGCGTCAATTCGTATGTCGTGTGGCCTACTCACCTCCTCAGTTTTATCTAAGACATGTAGTAACATTATTTAAAAGTTTGTCCATTTTAATTATATTTGGATTATATCGTCATGTATATTATTTTTACTTTGAAGATTTGGATTATACTGTCATGAATATATATTTGCATTATCTTTAGTTTTTGTTGGATATATGATGTTTGGAACAGGTACAACGTTGCTATAGCAGGTACAAATATACTGATGGGCAGTGGCGGTGGCCATACTGCCCAGCAGATTTTTTTTAAATTCTGCCGAGAATTGTCACGGTCATTGACCGTGACAAGTCCGTGACAAGATTTGTCAAGGACTTGTCACGGTCAATGACCGTGATAATTTTTTTTAAAAAGGGTCACGGCTTTGTCACGGTTATAAACCGTGACAAACGTGTCACGGTCATTGACCTTGACACGACCGTGACACAAAATGCGAGTTTTATGTCAAGGTCAATGACCGTGACACGATCGTGACAAAAAAAGTTGTCTCGCCTCGAAATGTCACGGTCATTGACCTTGACAAGGTGAATTTGTCAAGGTCAATGACCTTGACAAATGGGCAGATTTGGTGTAGTGATATAACAATGAAATACATTGGCATATGTATTTTTCAAAAGTATATATGTAGACATATACACATCTTCACATGCATGTAGTGTAGCTTGTGATTACTTCTTCCTGCCGCTCGTTTCTAAACTGATTTGTATATAATCCCATTGAGCAGTCGGCTCACATCCCTTCTTTGTTTGCAACAGGTTGCATGATATTTCGTACATTGAGAGTGCTATACAGGTAAGTAACTATTTGCATTTACGATTATTAGCTATGTTTACTTGGCCTTGGGGGCACTCCCCTTGGGTCATATCACGTAGCCATTGTAATTTGGACTAGCATGCTAATAAGTGTAACGTTAAATACTAATAAAAATGGATTAGAAACATTATTTAGGATGTTTCATTGAACTTCACTCTTAACGTACGATTCGGATCGGGTTAATCCATAATTAACCTTTAAATCTGGGTCGGGGCGTTACAACTTGTTATCAGAGCTCTAGGTTCATGTTCCTTTCAGGTGTGACATCATGAGGTCCGTAGTGGATCTTTTGGCATCGATGTTGGTTTGGACCGGTCACACCGAAATAGTGACGATTTCGGTTCATATTATGACGGTAATGTCAAGGATGATTGCACAATGTGAAAATATTTTGAGGTAGTAAAAGGATTAAGTTTGTAGTCATTCATGTTCCGCTACATTTTGATGTTCGTGTGTTAGGAGTCACGGGGGTTAGTGTAAACTCTTATGTGGTAACACCTTATTCTTGTGTGATGCAAATCACATGGAAGTTCGATGATTAGTAAGACTTAATGATTTCAGTTGAATCTTAGTTGGTATGCTCGTGGTTTCATCTGTGGGATTAGGCGACTAAGTAACATGACTTGTGAATGAATAATTCTATGGAAATTAGAGTGTCTAAGTCACTTGATCATGATTTGGGTTTAGACGATCGTATTTATTCAGGATAAATTAAGAACAAATATATGTAGTCCTTGAGACTTATCATTAGAAATGGTGGCAATATAGTAGTCTTCTGCCTAAGATATGAATAGTGTGGCAACTTTGATGTCTGGAGTAGCCTTACTTTGATGGAAAATGTCGAGTAGTGTTCATTGCAACATGAATGTAAAGGTTTTGCATTTTCATCTGTGGAGGTTAGGTGACCAGATAATGCTCGTAAATACTAGTCTTGAGGTGAGAATAAATTGGTTCCTTTGGCTAAGAACTTGGAGTTGGTTTACCATGATTTTAATGTGGGCCTAGATAATCATAGTGATTGGAGATGACCTAGGAGTGAACGTAGACAACCTGGCAATTTGATATTAAGAACTACCCTTGTGATGTTCTAGAATAGGACCTCTCCCGGCGTCTTTAGGGTGAGCCTCCTCTCATGAAAAACCCGAGGTCCCATGTCCTCTAAAGAATGTAGTAGTACTAATGTATGGTATCAGTGATAATGATACGGTTTTGAGAAAAAGGATCCCTTGTGGCGTTAAAGGTATTGACCTAAAAGTTTTATAGGTAGTACCGATGCCCGTACCCTACCAAAGTTTTCTAGTGGTAATAGCTTGTGGTTTAGCAAGTGAGTACTATGACTTTATTGTGAGATGAGTTAACTATAATGAATGAATGTTCATTGAAGTTATACGATGTGTCATGATAAGTTCGACCTAGCGCTAGTGTTGCAAGTAGGCAGTTGAACTTGTGTTGATGATGCCTTGGAGGCAATTGTGAAGGCTTAGCTAATGAAGCGTCGGTGCAAATTATAGGCTTTCCCTAGTAATTATGAATTTAAGGTTGTACCACGTAGTACGGTACTTCCGATGTCTCTCGTTGATATTATGGGATTCCCTATGACTTCAGGAATAAAGAGTTGTGATTGGTTTAATGCATAGCGATTGGTATTGTTGTTTGTCCCTTGAAGAAATATTTTAGCCATTATATTCGGGTGTATACTTTAAAGGATGTTTGTCATGATAACTCTTAGTCTCGGACGTGTATGTTCATGGGAGATGATTTGGGTTGGAGGTATTTTTTGTTAATGTGTACATAGCTATGATAAGCTACCAATTATTACAGTTGTGTTTAGTCATACAAATTATGGCGATATTTTCGGTTAGTACCATGGCTTGCTCTTATGTTTGTGTTGTGATATAACTTTTATGGATAATGAAGAAAACAAATCAATAGTTGTTAGAGTATACACTAGGAAGACTCATAAAATGATGATGTTCATCTAGATTTTGAATAACAATCCTAATGGAGTGTCAGTATATGGCACTTGTGTGAAATGCTTACATGGTTAGGTACTACCCTGTGACACCCCGTCTAATTAAATATCTGGTAGCAACTCCTTTATTAAATTATTACAGAATATCAAGTTGGTTCAGTCTTAGCATCACTGTCGAAAACATTTAATTAATTACTAGCCACCTAATTTTTAAAAAGAGAGATGTCAAATTTTATTAACTAAGTTAACAAATGACAAAGAATTGTCATTAACCATCAATCGCATAAACAATCTCATATGAATAACCAACGAAATGAAATCGACTGAGTCTGGAGTAAACACTCCAATAATCATAATGCCAGAGTAAATAAAGTCCCAATACAAGAGTCTGAATAAATAAACCAATAACCGAAATAATGAAAGTCTGCAACTACAACCTCTAAATAAAAATGGGCGACATGCCCTAACTGATACAAATGACTCTAAAGGAACCAAGGATAAATATGAAGGCGTATAATACCAAGATCCTGCAGCTTCCACAACAGCTATAGAACATCATCATAATGGAACTCCTATGCTTGGCGTCCCGATGGCTGGGCACCTAAAATGTTTTTACAAAACAAAAATAGATTTGGAGGAAAACGAGTCAGAGCCCGAGGTGAAAACAGTTTAAAGTTTAGCAAGTGTTTAAATTACAAATAAACAACACATATTATATACATGTTAGTTGCGTACTCTCACATGAGTTTCTCACCTCTCAACTAATTTGCACGCTTAACGTATGCCCTTAACCCATCCTAGTTAAGCCGCTTACTAACTAGCCTGTACCACTTCCGCTTTCGCATTCTACCATAGGATATCTACTATTAGTACCCAAACCAGTTATATTCATAACTCATATTCGCATTTATTAAAATTACTTATCTCAAGTGTTAATTAAATTCTCATTCTTAGCCTATTAAAATATCTTAGTTATTCACATCTTCTAAGAAACAAGGAACCAATCATAAGTACATAAGTGTATCACTCTCAGTACATAAATACATATACGGCACACCTAGGCTAAGCTGCGGTGCACGCATACTTTGCTATCAAATCCATGTACATCATGTACATAAGGATCACGTGTTCTGAATCACTCAGGAATCGTCTAAATACAAATCACACATATTGGAGGTGAACATAGTTCACATACCCATGGGTCACACACATACCTACACTCCCATGGTTAGCTGACTTATCAACTCACAAATAAGTCATTCACATTCATATGTCCTTAAGGTATCAATCTAAATCCCCCCCGAAGGTATCCAAAGATATGATGGACCTTTTTCGAAAACTAACCTCTTGTGATAGGAAGTATGGTAGGTATGTCATACACATAAGAAATCCATACACTAGGAATTCACACAACCTAAGTAATCATATTTCCATATAGATATTCACACATTCAATCTAGTAAGTCTCATACGTAGAAAGTTTATCCCGAACATCATACGTAATATATATATAACATGATAACTCTCTCGTCGAATCAATTTGAGTACTTAAGCTCCTCCCAAAAGGTTACTAAGTCTCCTATTAGTTTCTAATGTTATCCGAGTAACTTAAAGTCCCACCATTACCGTTCTTATCCTTACATCATCATAAATTCCCATTATAGTTTCAATTCAAACGATTTCCAATCTTACCTCACTCGGTAGACCCTCGTAAGCAATAGCATTCAATTCCATACGGTAAGTCATTTTTTTTCGGCATCAACTAAGACCCTACTAACCTTAACTAAGTCCCAAAATATCAATTTAAATAACCTAAGAATCATCATCAGCCTTGGGATTTTTATTAAGCCTTAAGGGAAAATAATTGCCAAAAATCAGAAGGGGTCGATCGATCGAATAAAATAGGTCGATCGATCGATCGTCAATCGATCTGCATTCTTAAGTCGATCGATCGATCAAGCAGGTATCAACCCAGATTTTCTTAAACAGTTACATGTTTTCCTCTTTTTACACCTCTAATTCCTCATTACAATGTCATAAACTACCAACCAAGTATACTAATTATCATACAAATATGTTTGCATCATTTCCCACGTTTTAGAATCATCAAATCAGAGTAGAACATCAAATTCTTGGATCAATTTACCAAATTGTCATATAAAAACCCTAGTTCTTCTATTTCTTCAAGAACACTATCTAATTCAATAAAATTCCATAATTCTATACACATGGATCATGATTTCGTGGCTGCTAAAATCCCAGAAGTTAATCTACATGCAAAATCTACCCAAATTACTATTTCAACTCTTCAATTCCATTTAATTATCATTATTCAAGGTTATTCTCCAATTATAACCTAGCATGGATGATATATGCGCTAAATTATTACAAGTTAAATCACTTTTCTGGTAATGAAAGTTCTAGTTCGATGAAGTAGACGGTATGGGGGTGATCCTTGCTTTTCGATCTATCCGGTGGTGGTGACGGTGGTGAAAAAGCCTCTAATTGGTGGTTCTCCTTTGAAAACTCCCTTCTCCTCCACTCTAATGGTCGTTCATGATTTTTGGTTGTGAAACCCTAATGGACTCAAGTACTGGTTGATACTAAATATCTAAAATTCGTGGGTCAATATTCACCCAAAAATACGAATGACTAAAATACTCTCCCGGGTTGCCGGTTGTGCTTAAAAATGCCCCGAGACCAAAACTAAACACATGGCTAGTGTTTTCGGACTATCACAACCCTACCGGATACGTTGGATCACTCTAAATCCTCATACGGATGAAATAGAATTAAAAATACTTTTAAATCCATTAAATTGGGTCCTGACACGACTAACACGCGCGTCCCAACTTAATTACCGAAACTGTCGTATTTTCAACTCACGATAATTTTTATAAATTCAATAATCACATATTACCATAATCACTCAGTAATATTCAACAACATTATAATAATCAAATACTAACTCTCGTGTCGCTAGCATTTAAATCCGGATTATTTTCCAATTAATTATCCCAAATTAATTTTAATAAATATCATAATTAAAGGAAATTTAATTTATTAAAACATAATTAAAAGCCACAAAAATACGGGGTATTACATAACCAAGCGAGGGAAACCATTGGTCCTTAAGTATGGGTAAGGCATGGAATTTGTTAGACACGATTAGGGTGGTTGTGATTGGGATCGAATAGGACGTGTTAGGAGTTGCAGCAGTGTCTTGTGAATTGAATGGATGGAAACTATGTAAGCATAAGCAGTTTCCTAATTAGGGTAACCTCGGAGGTAAAAGATTAGTTATCACGCATTAAGGTTATGGGGACCTGGGTTTGAGGGGTCAATGACTAAAGATAAATGTTGAAATACGCACTTTTATATAGATTTGGTTAAGCTTATCTATGATAAATAGGTAGCATTGGTCCTAAGGAGGGAATCCCAATGCATAGCTCCCTGAAAAAATTATTTTGTATTTATGTTTATCCATCAAGGAAGGATGATTTATGGGTAGAACCCATCAGTTTTAATGGGTCGAGCAAGGTATGTGGTAAGGTTATAGACACCAGGGGTACATTGTGGTTTCGTTCTTCGTTTGACTCGATACGTCATAAAAAATCGATTGTTTCATTCTGGCGTGGCAGTCGCCTGATCCATTGCATCTTCTTATTTATTTTTGAGCCCACTAATGGGACGTTATTAATCTGTTATGATTTGGGTTCAACGCGTCATAAGCTCGGTAGTGATACAGGTAGGCCAGCTGTGGCTGATGCATTGCGGTACACGAGTGCGCTCTTCTTCAGAAATAGCCTTGTTCTAAAATAGTTTGTGTATGCGCGTGGACTTGCGTTTATTGCATAATCATTCACTTACATCACATAATTGCTTTAGGTTACCACGTCTTGTTAGTTAACTGGTAAATGTGGCTACGATTCAGTCATGTGTTTCGCGGTTATCATTTGATAATATTATGAAAATCATGGCTTGATGAGACGTTAGCTACTGGTGTTCCACTTGGTTACGAGTTATCAAGGGTATGATCTCCCGCGTTATTTGTTTGATAATACCTAAGATAACTCTGGGTTAGCATAAGGATCTCGTACGATATAATGGTTAGGTAGACCTTGGAGGGGAGGTGATTGTCTTAAAAATCATTGATGGGTATGACTAGAAATGTCAAGGTTGCACGATCCAAAATTGTGTAAGGAAACGTAGGATGAAAATCCTATTATATGAATGATCCTTGACGATGAGTTCATTAGTGAAAGTGTGTCATTTGGCGGATACCGATAATCCCGAGGTTCATTTTGATGGTCGGGCTAGGCCTGCTTGAGGAATTAGCAATCAGACCTTAGAGTTCATCGCGATGGGGTTAGCACAGGCAAGTGACTAGAAGAAAATCTTTGGGTTTTAGGTCATAGTGTCAATGATGTCCTAGGATTGGAAACTAATTATGGGCAATCGGATTCTAAGTTGATGAACCAAGAATTTCGAGGATGAAATTTCCTAAGGAGGGAAGAATGTAATACCCCGCCCTAGAAAATAGATGTTAAATAATAATTGGAGTATTTCATTCAGTAATGGAATTTGAGATACAATTAAATAAGTGATTGAACTAGAATTGTACATAAAATGACAAGTTGCGTAATGTGAATAAAAAGGAAAAAAAATGACGTTGCATGGGCGGCGTGGAGGGACATTTAGATTCAAATGGCCAAAATTAATATATTGTTAGAGTACAACGCAATTCAATTAAAAAACAAAGGACCTACGGTCGTGAGGAAGTATTAACAGAAATTTAGTCGGTACGCGACACTATAGAGTGTAACCTTGCGTGATTTTTAGAAAAATAATCATAAGGAGTAAAAATGGTTTGACCATAAATTATGGGTACTAAAAATAAGGGTAACAAGGCTATGGGGTCAATTGGAAAAAAATAAGAGTTCTTCAAAAGGGTTCGATCGATCGATCGACGATGAGGATCGATCGAACAGGTCTTTTGACAATTGACCTTATTTGATGCGCTGTTTAATTATGGTCCCTTGATTTTTTCCACTTGTAATCTTCTTATATACTCGAGATCAAGATGATTTCGGGATAGGGCATCTCTTGGTGGTATATAAACGTTAGTGGGGGTGTGCTAGGGTTGAATAGCCCACTCCTCGCTCTTGCACCCATCCTATCCCTCTCATTCTCTAAGTTATAATTCTTGAGGATGTTTTCTAGCCAGAAATGATAAGGCCAAAACCACAATATTACACCTCCATTTACAAAGATGGTTTATCCATTAGTAATCCTACAAACCCCATACATCACCTTGTAGAAGTCTTAGACATATGGTACAAAGTAGAAGATGAAATTCTTGAAGGTTGTTGGGTGTTCTGAAAATGGAGTTGGAAGAAAGTTCTTGGAGGTTGAAGAAAGCTATCATGTAGATGGAGAATGGATTCCTGAAGATAATCTTTGGTGGGATTTTAGAGACCCCCTTGAGGACACCTTTGAAGGTGGGGGGTCTTCCATCTTCTACAACATCTACACCATTTTGGAAGCATTAGAGGTGGGACTCTTTAACCTTGGTTTAGGTTTATTATTTATCATAATGTGAGATTGATATTTACATATATTAGGTTTAATATATGTAGGATTTGTGTTGATTCACATCCATGGAGTTCAGTGGGTGGCTTCCTATGATTTCTTGAACAAATAATTTTTCAAAATAGTGATTTAAACGGGTTTTGAATTTCATAAACTTTCAGAATAGTATTTTCCGCCATTTGGGTGTAAAATGTGTAAGAAAAATAGTTAAAATCAATTCATGGGTTTATTAGTTACACTATTAGTATTTTGTGAAAGGATGGGTACAGAAAATGAAGATTAAATGTACGAGTACACATATTAGTGTCATGCTTACTATTTTCTATGAAAATGGGTACTTACAACAAGAAGTTGAATGGGTCTTTAAAATAGATAAATTTCAGCCCCAAATCATAAACATTTTATGGAGTAAAATGTTTTAATTTCAAGTTTTTAGGTGAATAATTGATTTCTTTGATAAAAGAACATTTGACGCATGTGTACCCTTGTTGTTTGATTAATATAGTGGTTTTTATGTTAATAAATCATTATAAAATGCACAAATAAACTTTCATTTATAAAGTGTACTATTTAGTTTGTTTTAAACTAAGTTTTGGGGTTAAAAGTGTAAATATGTAAAAGTATAGTCTTCTTGAGAACTTTGGCTAAAAATAAAAATAATGAGAATATAGGAGGCGAAGTGTGAAATAAATGATTAAATATAGTTTTTTATTCAATTAGTCATAATGAAAGTGTGTGACAACAAGTTTGAAATTATAAAGTGTCAAGTGTGTAAATGTTGATTAAAATGGGGTTGTAGTGTTAAACTCACAAAATCAAGTGCGGGGACATTAATATTTGAAAGGCATGATTTTATATATTAAAGAGGCTAAAATACAAAATGTGCATTTTTGACAAAGTGAGAAATTGAACAAGTGTTTTAATGACGAAAATGCCTACGTGTCGAGAACGGAACTCAAAAAGGGTGTTTTTGTAAATAACACTTGAAAAAGAATAAGGTTGCAAGTTTTGGTGAAGAAAAGGGTAAATCACTAATTTACCTAAAGTGGAACATTTTTATAAAATAAAAATGTAAGTGAATGTTTTTATACAAGTACGATGAAATTGAATTAAGTCCTAAAATGTGAATTGTTTTTGGTATAATATCAACACGTGTATAAATAAAGGACTTAAAGAGAAGTAGTGATTTTCCAAGTATAATGAGAAAATGGACGGTTGGGTCCAAGTCTTTGGCTTCGGCCCAAAAGGAATGCAAATTATGAAAATGTTGAACACATTGGCAAGATAATGATATTGGATGATGTTAGGCTAAATAATTAAGCAGGGCTATGTTGTCCCTAGGGTGAAAAAACCCAAAACAACTACAGTAGTATATGGCGGAGGAGACTCATGGTGTAGACACCCCATTCTGTTACCCCTAACTCTCCTTAGGTCCTTGGTACCTCCCTTCATCACTACAAACCCAGATCATACCCTGAGTACTGACCTAGAAGCCATCGGGAACTCCCAGGCTCCATTTGACCAAAAATTCAAACCCTTCAGCTCAACTGGGTCTGAATGAATATTTGAAGGGTACTGAAATCCCTTTCCAACAGTTCATCCCGTGCATGATTCTGACTTACCATGCTGACGAACGATCCGTTTGCATCTGAAACTTGATCTAGAGAACATCGGGTACTCTCGGGCTCTGTTTGACCTAACTCAAATCTTCAGCTCGACCGAGACTGAATGAATCTTGGAAGATAACTGAAATTCCTTTCCAACGGTCCATCCCATGCACGATTCCGACTTACCATGCGGACGAACAATCCATTAGACTCCAAGAGGTCAGTGAATGTTTCCAGGGCCCGGTTGACCAAAGTCAACTCCCCAAACCGGGTCAAACTCTTTGTAATGTCGAAGTAAAACTCCTAACCTTTCCAATGGTCCACCCTGTGCCCGATTCAGACTTACCATGCAGACGAACGATCCATTTGCATCCGAACGATTCCCCGTCCAATGGAACGATAAACGCTTTCGAGCCATATTTGACACAAAGTCTACTCTCGAACCCGGGAGCAGTCCAAGGTACTTTCAAAGGTCTCTGAAATACCTTTCCAATGGTCCGCCCCGTGCGCGATTCTGACCAACGGTTTGCCCTCGGCAGCCAATTTTCCGAAAAGACCTTAAACACACTATCAAATGGCTGGTTCCAGACCCTGCCTATCGACAGGTGACGATAGGCAAGACCAATTATATGCCGATCGGCAGTGACCTGGGCCTATAAAAGGAGTCCTTCACCTCATTTGTAAAAGGAGCCCAGATCGGATAAAAAAAACTCTCAGCGAATCCCAAAAACCTTTCTCAAAGACAACCCGATTTCAACATCCAAATCCCTTTCTAACTTCCACTTTTCACCATCCTTTTCATCAAACTTGGTGAATTAGCCACTCTCCATCATCATCCAAGTGCAAGGGCTGCTCTCCAACATTCAAGATCAAGCTCAAGATCTTCAAGATGGTCCAACTTTCTCAACTTTCTCTTCAAATTCACTTAAATTCCAAACAACTTGTTTTACTACCTAGCACTTTTATTATCTCATCGCACACATCGTAATATAACTTTTATTTAGTATTATTGCACACCTCTTATTTTCATATAAATAAAACCCCAAAAACAAGAAAAAGAGGGTTTGCTCATAAATTCCAAATAGGGATTCTCATATTTTTCTCACACTTTTCTCATAACTAAAACACTTTTTCTACACACACACACTCTCATAAATAAGAGATCCCCCACTTGGATTTGTGGGATAAACCCCACCCCTCATTTTGTATGTGAACTATGTGGACTTTGATGCCTTTATAGGCTACGTAGGTGTCTCAGGGTAAAACTTGAGACTCGAGTCCTATTCTCACTTTCTCTCTCTTTCCCTATCTTCTCTAAATCCAATTTTTTTATGTTCTATATACTTGTTCTTAGTGACGTATCACCCCATATCCGTTATCATTCCATTATAACAATCAACGTCAGAGTAATCGTATAAATCTTATTTTCTAATATTATTTTTATACCTTCCTACGGATGACTCTCTTTATCTCTCCCATGATACAAGTCGAGGATTCCTATCTCCACTATATATATACACATGCACACATATCACGGGGAAAATAAAAATGGAAAATAGAAAACATCCATGAGAGACCTAAAGGGAGGAATGGGTGCCTAACACCTTCCTATTTCGTAACCTAGCCTCCGAACCCTTCTCGAATCATTTTGGTTTTGTATGCAGCGGTATGTCTTTGGATGCCATCCTTCGGGATGGCTTCCTCTTTTTCTTTTTTCTGTTCTGAGTAAAATAAACTTGAGACTCTAAATCTCTCTACATTTTTACACCTCATCTCAAATGACGTCGGTCGAAGTGCTGCCGAGAGGGATGCACGGGACCCGAGGATCCTCCTTCACATGCCTACCCGCGGTGAGGATCGAGGATGGCCAAAGTGGCGACTCCGCTGAGGACCTGTATGTTTTTTAGGGCTTAATTCTATGTACATGGGTGTTATATTTGTTTATATTTCCCCTATATCTGCATGTTCCCCTTTTCCATGTGTATCCCATGCTTATGCTTCTGTTCACACACTTATAGAAAATTCTCCATGTACACTTGACACCACGTGCAACTAGGATCACATATATCCACATGTTGCACGCATCACCCATCCATATTTGGTGTACCTTTGGTACTTATACTTTGCTCCCTATTTGGCATAATCATGAAAAGTATTCTCATCATAAGATACTAAAAAGAGAATCATGTATGATTCACACGACATCACCAAAGAGCATTGGTATTGACCAAATTTTTCCCAATAACGGGAGGGTCACTTCGTGATGGGCGCTGGTCCTGCAGAGCGAAGTTAACCTAATCGATACGACTCTCACCTTCCATTGTCCAAGTACCTTTTACGTATATCGAACGGTTCCCCTGTATCGTACCGCTTGACCGAAATCATGACGGGAGGTATATCGTAGGGAATTCGTTCACGTACGCTAAGTATATCAAATTCGGTCTCACACGTACCATCCCCACGAGGTATATAATGAGGCAATTCACGTACACTCAGGTATATCAAATGGCTTTTCCACACATACTGATTTCCCGTATGAGCAATACGTATATCGTGGAAGTCACGCCAAAGGGGGTAACTCATTCGGATTCACCCAACCAACTGCATACCCGCATATTGATGTCAAACCTAGGGCACGCACTTCAGATAGCCGGTTTCAACCCAAAACTCTGCCAAAATTCTGGGTCGGCCTGCCGTCCAAATTTTTGTGCATTTTTAGAACGGGACCCTATCCGTGAGCCTGGTTACAAGTCCAGTCATAGCTTCGCATATATTAAAAACCCCACTTTTCCAGGCTCGGGTCCCGTCCGACATTGCATTTAGGAGAATTAAATACAAGTGAGAACATAATAATCATAATAAATCCCTTCATTATCAAAAATCCAAAAATAGTTTCTTCTCTTTTTCTAAAAAATAAACCCCATTATACGCCTTCTCAAGTCAATCGCAAGCCCTTGGCCTAGCTCCTTATTGGCTTCGGTCTTCAGTCAAATCACCCCATAGTTTCGTCCATTCCTCTACTACTTCTTTCGAGTCCAGAATCCATCCACTTTCCTTGGAGAATACAGATTAAGTACCAGTCATACAGCTAAATCTGACGGAAGTCCTAGCTCAGCTCATGTCCAAGATTGACAACCTCCAAACTGAGGTCCGAGAGATGCAACGAAAATAGGTTCCTCCTACCCACCTTTCGATGCCAAATTTTGCCTCCTACCCACCTTTCGATGCCAAATTTTGCCCAGCCTGTGGCAAACCTGCCTATGGTCATTGATCTACAAGAGGAGGATTTGAATAAAGTTAAATAGGATCTCATGATGCTCACTAAGAAGTTTGACCAAGTCAGAATCTCTGGGAATTACATAGACTACACCCCCATGTCTCCTTATCCTAAAGTGAGGTTACTCGAGAAGTTAAAGATGCCAAACATCGAGAAGTTCAGAGGGAGTTGACCCTCGATTGTTCATCTTCGCAGTTATCATTGTTCCATGGCTCTACTAGGGACTTCTGAAGAAGTGATGACCCAATTATTTCAGCAAACTTTGAAGGATAATACCCTTTGATGGTTTTTGTCTCTCTAGGAATCCATAATTCGTAGCTGGGAGGATGTAGCCCAAGAATTCATGTGTCAGTATAAATACAATGAAGAGATTGAGGTCACCCGTCATGATTTAGAGCTGCTCAAATAGAACCCGGGGGAATCAGTCAATAACTTCATAACCCGACGGAGGGAGCAGGGAGCTACCATGACTAATCATCCATCTGAGGAAGAACAGGTCAACATAGTGAAGAAGAACTTCTTGCCCTATGTTCGAGCCATGTTGGGAGGACAATACTATCCCCACTTTCGATCTCTCAAAGAAGCATGGGTAGAAATCGAGGAAATCCTAGTTAAAACATAGGTTGAACCAAAGAAGGTGTCCGGACAGTTCACCCCTAGAAAGTATGACAAGTCTGCCAGTGCTACAGTCTCAACCATAAATAACATCTCTCAACCAACCAAATCATAGGCACTAGAAATCCGCCCTACCCCCATCTAAAGGGAATACACTGAGCTTCATGCTCCCCTCTCCAAAGTTTACTAAGCCATGTTAGCCCGAAACCTCATCAAACCCTTGGATCCCCATCCATTGGCAAATCCACTCCTAAGAAACTTCAAGGTCGATGCTCATTGCGCCTTTCACCAAACTACTGGCCATACCACCAACCAATGCTTTCACCTCTGAAACATAATCCAAGATCTCATTGACCGGGGTACCATCGCCCCACAAGCCAATCCTAAGCCAAACAGTACTCACAATCCACTCCCAAATCATGCCAATGCCATCTTCTTAAAAGAAAACACTGATTTTGATCCCTCAACTAAAATCATACCCATTTACTCTCCTAAACCTCTTCAAATTTTCCATATTTCTTCCTAAACCCTACTAGCCTCGCTGATTAAGCACTGTCACTCCTTAACAGAGAATGCATCGTTGTCCGTACCCATTCTGAAAATGGAAATATAGAATTGTTAAAGGTGTTAAACCAACTCCTAGAGTTCGGGATAAAATTGACATCACGGTTGGTCATCGATTGCCAAAGGTTCTGTACACTATTCTTGGAATCATGAAAGTGGGCCTGAGATTCAGATAAGTGGGTGGTACCAACCGATGAAGTCAGTGTTGTCCAGATTATGGCATAATTATTCGAGCAAACCAATAGCATTTGTAGTATCACCGGGTTACTGGACATTTTGAAACTACAAGGGCGCTTGGTCCCTTCAACCACACATATCCCCACAGAATGGGAAGATCTGTAGGAAGAAGTCATTGAAGTTGTGGAATGCATTTAATTTACATGGAAAGACAAAATTGTTTCCACCGGATGGGGGGAAGAATTCGAAGATTCAAGTGAAGAACAAGCTTCAGGAAGAACTGGCCCAGTAGCCGACATATATGGGATGATATAATTTGAATAACTCCTCAGAGAAATTAACAGGGTGACAGAACAACCTGAGGTTAACGAGGAAACGGGATTCATATTCTTCCCTTCTTCAGTAATTTACATGACCAGATTAGGGAGACATTACCATGTTCCAAGCTCACTACCAACAAATGAAAAAGGGAAGGGAGTTGAAAACCTTCCTATGCAAGAGATGACCATCTAGGAGAGCAAAATCCTAGATCAACTGAAGAAAACTCAAACTAACATCACTCTATGGGGGCTTTTCACGTCTTCCCAGCTGCATAGAAATGCTTTAATCAAGCTGCTCACTAGACCCACAGTTCCTCCCTCTACCCCACCAGAAGAAGCGATAAATCTGGTTGGATCCTTGACCTCTACCCGAATGCTATCATTTTCTGAAGAAGAAATCCCCAGAATTGGGCCAAATTATAATCATGCACTCAACATCTCCGTCGAAGTTATGGGGAAGGTCGTGCCACTTTATCTTGTCGATAACGGATCCTCCTTGAATGTCCACCCACTGAGAACCTTCAAGTGTTTAGGCCTGAAAGAAAGAGACCTCGCTCAAACCTCCGCCGTTATATGTGCCTACGATAATACCCACCGGGAGGTGATGGGATCCATAAAACTTATAATAGGGGTTGGCCCTTTAAACCCTGTCATTGAATTCAAAGTCATAGACATCCCATCTTGTTTCGACCTGTTGCTCGGATGACCCTGGCTCCACAGTATCAAGGGTGTGTCTTACTCACTCCATCAGGAATTGAAGTTCTTCACCAATGGGCGAGTCATCACCATTTTGGGCGACGACAAAAATGTCTAGGGTGCAAGCACCAGCAGTCCAATCCTTGAGATACAGCACGGGTCAAATGATATGCTCCTATCAGGATTCTGAGTTAAGCCACTCCTACTCCTAGCAGGGGACGGTTTCAAAGAAAGGGTTTGTCCAGAATATGACCCTCATGGCAATGTCAATGTGATTCAGATGTTTAGAAACATGCATTTAATGCCCGGACTGGGGCTAGGGCAAAGGCAGCAAGGGATACTTGAGCCCATCTAATTGAAGAAAGCTTTCCCTCCTTGTGGCTTGGGTTATCATCCATCAGAACAAGAGCTCAGAATGATCCACGAGTCTCGACCAAAGAGAAGATCAGCCTACATACAAACTATCCCACGAAACTCCTTGAATGGATGATTCATCAAAGAAGGCAAAGACTTCCCCTTTAGCAGTTTTCTAGAACTATGGTACGACCACACAGTCAAGAAGATAAAGCCTGGAATGGAGATCTTTTTCCAAGATAGCTACCCATGGGTCGAGAATTTCTAATACCGAGCACAACCGCTCATCAAAGATATCGAAGTGACTGAGGAAAGTGATTCTGAAGATTCCTTCAACTTACATACACTGGGGCTGGCACTCTGCACAGTTCATTCAGGCACTACATCAATGGATCCATCCCATCTGATTAAAGCTGTTGATACAACCCTCCTCAACTGGCATGCCGCGCCAGTTCTACCTCCTGAAATCTCCCCTAAACCCAATGTTTACCCTATTTCTTTTTCTGTTGTTTGTCCTTGTTCAAATGAAATCGAGACCTCTTTTTATAAGGTTCTCAATATCATTTTTCCTATCAATGAAATAAATGAAGATTTTGAGTATCTTGTTGTGCCTTACATTAATTTTGTGGAATCTAATCAAACTTTTGATGATGATGATTTTGCAAATGAACAATTCTTAACTGATCTAAATAAGGTTAATAATAAACAACATAACCGAATTCAAGTTAATGAATAAAAGATTGTTGTTATTAATATCGGTTCTAGTAGCCAACTGTGTGAGATTAGGATAGGGGAAACCCTTGACGAGCATGAGCGTGCATAACTCAAAGAATTGCTAAAGGAATTCATGGATGTCTTCGCATGGTCCTATGATGATATGCCCGGCATTGATCCTGAAATAGCTCAGCATGAGATCCCCACTCTCCCAGATTACAAGCCGGTTAATCAAAAATTGAGAAAGATTCGCACCGAATGGTCACTCAAGGTCAAAGAAGAGGTGGTCAAACAGTTGAACGTGGGTTTCATTCGTGTGATTGAATATCCCACATGTCCAGCCAACATAGTACATGTGCCGAAATCAGGAGGGAAGGTTCGAATGTGTGTATACTACCGATATTTAAATAAAGCTTCTCCAAAGGATGATTATTCGCTACCCAATATCGACATGATCGTGGACAACACAGCCAGTCATGCTCTTAAGTCATTCGTCGACGTGTTTTTTGGATATAACCAAATCAAGATGCACCTAGACCATCAAGAAAAAACCGCATTCATCACCCCATGGGGAACCTTTTGCTACACCGTTATGCCATTTGGTCTCAAGAATGCTGGGGCCACCTACCAAAGGGCTGCCACAACCATCCTGCACGATCTGATTCACAAAAAAGTTGAGTTTTATGTGGATGATATGATTATAAAGTCCAAAACTAGAGAAGGTCATGTTCCCGCTCTCCAGAAGTTCTTCGAACGATTGGGACGATATCAGATGAGACTCAATCCACAGAAATGTGTCTTCGGCGTTATAATGGGAAAACTCTTGGGATTCATGGTCAGTGAGAAGGGGATAGAAGCAGATCCTGCAAAGCTGAAGGCCATACCTGAGATTCCACCGCCCTGAATAGAGAAAGAAGTCCATGGTTTTCTTGGGAAATTGCAATATATTAGTTGGTTCATCAACTAGCTAACCTCCATCTATGAACCGATCTTCAAAATCCTCCGAAAGGATTCAACCAAGGTTTGGAATGAGCCCCGCCAAGAAGATTTTGACCGAATCAAACAATATCTGACCCAACCTCCGGTGCTCATGCCACCATAGCCTAGTCTCCCTTTGCTCCTACACCTAACCATAATCGACACTGCAGCTGGGGCTTTGCTAGCCCAATACCTTGAAGACTCCCACAAAGAAAGATCCATCTATTATGCCAGTTGCAAATTGGTCGGGTACGAGGTCAACTGCACTCCTTTGGAAAATGTGTGTGCCACACTTATCTGGGTCACCCAAAAGTTGTGACACTACATGCTCGCCTTCCCCATCAAACTTGTATCCCGAATGGATCCCATCAAATACCTGATTGAGAAACCCGCCTCATGCATTCAAATGGCCCAATGGTTGATGCTTCTAATCGAGTTCGATATCGTGTATGTCACACAGAAAGCCATTAAAGGAAGATACATATCTCACTACCTCATTGATTACCCCGAAGTAGAAGCCGATGTCTGGATCTCTGAATTCCCAGATGAAAATATCCTTTGCATCGCTCAAGACAACCTTCGATAGCAAATGTTCTTTGACGGCACTGCTAACAAAAAGGGATATGGCATTGCGATACGTCTGATCGCCCTAGATGACTCCCACACTCCCATCGCCATCAAATTTGATTTCCCTTGCACCAACAACATGACGGAATACAAGGCATGCACAGTAGGCCTCATGGTTTCTCTCAAGAAAGGTATTTATTACCTTGATGTGTATGGGGATTCTTCCCTCATCATCGGTCAATTGCTCAGAAAGTGGAAATTTAAGGATGAAAAGCTCCAACCCCTCCATGCCCACTTAGAAGAGTTAGCCTACCGATTTTGAGATATCACCTTCCATTACCTACCTCGAGCAAAGAATAACCTAGCCGATGCTCTCGCTACCTTGGCCTCCATTGTCGACATACTCGAAGGAATAACAATGACCCCCTTACTAGTTCAAAAGCAAGACAAACTAACCCACTATTACCATATTGAGCTTGTCTCCACCGAAGATCCCAAACTAGTCGATTATTAGTACTATGATATTTGGTGCCTCCTCAAACATGGTAGGTATACCAAGGGTTCCAACAAGAAAGACCGAACGACTCTCCGAAGACTGGCCGCCCAGTACATCATCTGTCATAAAGCTCTACGCAAGAGGAACTTCGATAAAACTCATCTACACTGTATCGCATGGGCTGAGATTGAAAAGATAATGTAGAAGATCCACAGTGGGGAATGTGTGCCCCACATGAACGGTCACATGCTTGCCAAGAAGATCATCCGACAGGGATCCTACTAGACCACCATGGCCCAAGATTGCACCGCCTATATCCAGAGATGCCTCAAATGCCAACAGTTCTCCTATCTTCAACACGTGCCTCCACGAGAATTATACAGCATAACCTCTCCCTAATCGTTCTCCACCTGGGGTGTCAACGTCATAGGGAAGGTTACACCAAAGGCTTCAAACGGACATGAGTTCATCCTAGTTGCCATTGATTGCTTCATCAAATGGGTCGTAGCTGAGTCATACGTAGTATTGAACGCTAAGAAAGTGGTCAAATTCCTCAAGAAATATATCACCTACCGATATGAGGTCCCGCATGAGTTAGTGTCAGATAATGGGTTGAACTTCGAAGTAAAAGTCACATAAGTAGTCAACGAGTACGGGATTCAGAGACACAAATTTTCTCCCTATCGACCTCAGTTCAATGGTGTAGTTGAGGTCGCCAATAAGAACCTCAAAGCCATCATCAGTACGATGACCAAAAACTGTAGGGATTGGGTCGATCAGATCCCATACAAACTCAGGGCTATCGAGCCTCAATTCGAACCTCTATTGGGGATACCCCTTACTCTCTGGTCTATGGCATGGAAGTAGTCCTACCTGTGGAGTTGGAAATACCCTTGGTATGCGTCATGCTCAAAATTAAAGTTAGTAAAGAATATCGGTGCCAACGCCTTCTTGACGAACTGACCCTCCTAGATGAAAGGATATTGAAAGATCTTTACCACATACAGGGGTACCATCGCCGAATAGCGCAATCATTCAACAAGATATTCAAAGACCGCGGAGTCCGGGAAAGGGATTTAGCCCTCAAGCAGATAATAGAACCCATCTGGTACCCCAGAGGGAAATTCAAGCCCAATTAGAGCGACCCCTACATTGTGAAGAAAATCTTATCCGATGGTGCCGCCATGCTCACTGACCTAGATGGGGAGGAGATGGCTCGTCTAATCAACCAGGATCGTCTCAAGAAATTCTACTCATAGTCTGAAATCTCGGAGCGCTACGACTCTTCTCATCTCCTTTCTATTCTAAAAAAAAACTCTCTTCGTTTCCCTCTACCCAGAACTACATGGGCCTGATCCTCTACAAAAAATAAACATTTTTCAACAAAAATAAAAAATTATTCAAAATCCTCATAGGCACGTATTCATCTAATATATCTTACAGTAGCACGACCCTTTTTTTCATAAAATACTATTCTTTTCTTATCTTCGAGAACGGCAGTTCATTCTAACAAATACTTGAACAAAAGGATTATGTATGACTTTGTGATCGGTATAGATAATTCAAAAAATACAAAATTCATCGAAAGGAACAGCTGGATGATCAGTTTCTTACTTATTTCATTAATAAGAATTTACAGCATGAATTACATAAGAAAAGGAACGGATAACCCCCTTCCCCCTACTGCCATAAAAAGCCAAATAAAATCCCCACATATATTCCCTATTACACAAATAAACTCTCCAAGAGTCCTACCCACAGCTACCAGAGGAGCCTACACTCTCATCATCTACATCCTGGGGTCCCCAAATTTCCCCTACCTGAATAGAGTTCCGTAAACACTCCATGGACCAATAAGCCTAAACCAGCTTCCAAAAAACCACAACACCCCCTTCCATGGTGTTAAATAAAAAAAAACACCTTTGTCCAGTCTCCACTACCAACATATTGCTAACTAATCTCCTCCATAACCACTTCATATAATCCCCAGGGACATGCCAGACTCTCCCAACAGACATAGAGGAACGGGTCGACGGATGCCGATTTTACCATAAGGAGCCAAGATATTTGCGTAGATGCTCAGTCAAGTCTTCCACCGAAAAGAAATTTACGGTCGAAGGTAGCACGAACTGGGCCCAACAAATTGGCACAGAAGTCTCTAAGGGAAATAGAAAGAGGTATGTCTGAGACCAACCAGCCGCACATATGAGTACTCTCCTAGCTACAGGACAGGCAGCAACTGCCCCTACCAAGGCACTGACCAGTACAAATTTCGAGCCCCATGCTCCACAAACTAATTCTCCAAGCTTTCAATATCCAAGCCAACATAGAAAAAGTGACGGGAAAAGAAGTTCGGTACAATCAATAAGGGATATTTTGGAGGAGTCACCAGGCAAAGACTTTCAGACAACCACATGAACAACACCACGGGGCTTCCCCTCAAGAAGTCAGAACGACCTTCTCCCCAGGCATCCAAACCATTCAGCGTCTCTTCTAGTATCACCACCATAGGATTACGATGGTATGACATCCATGAAGTAATGACTGCAAGTTGCGGGCCAACCAGCAGTTCCCTATTCACCAACAGTAATTTTGAAACCAAGCCAAAAGCAACAGCTCCAGCATAGCCAACATCACCTACTTCCAGCAAATGCATGAACTGCAGCATCGCCAAGAGGGAGATCATTCCTCCAACAACCAGTGATCTAGCCGCCAAAGGCGAAATATGAAGAATCTCGGCCAACAAATACCTAGGAGAATGGGAAAATTCGGGTAAAGACGCAGCAACACTGGGATTTATTGCCAGCATGGCAGAAAATTCCTCGTAGGTAGGACAAACTTCATCCAACCCAAAGAGGTATACATGGTCTTTGGGGTACCAGAATTGTACCGCCATCATCAGGATGTTCCACTCAATAGGCCGATTGCTCCACAAGGAGACTCGACGCATGTTGAAGGCATCATAGTCGACATTATAAGAGCACATTGTTTCCAAGGCTTTGAGGTAGTTATCGAACTCAATGCTACGAGGGAGAGCCATCTTGCAAGGCTAAGAGATAGTGGGGAAGTAAGTAAGAATGCGAAGGTGTGATGAAAACACTCCACCCTTACCCCCTTTTTATACTTGAGGACGCTCACAAGAGACATATTCCCCACAGAAATTGAAGGGAATCCTATGTAATACCCCGTATTTTTGTGATATTTATTTATGGGATTAATTGAATTAAATGTGTATTAATTGGAAATTAATCCGGATTAAAAATACTAGCGAGATGCGAGTTGGTATTTGATTATAGTGTGGATATATGATTATATATGAATACTGAATTATGAAATTTGTCGTGAGATTGAAATACAGCAATTTGGGAATTTTGTTGAGACGCGTGTGACAGTCGCGTCAGGAATATAATTATTTTAATTATAAAAGTGAATTCTATTTCTATTAACCGTATGGTCATTTTGAGTGCGCCAACGCGTTCGAAAGGATCGAGATAGTCAGAAAACACTAGCCGGGGGTTTAGTTTGGGTCCCGGGGCATTTTTATGCCATACCGGCAACGTATAAGGGTAATTTGGTAATTTTGGATTTTTTGGGAATTAAAACCCACGAAAATTAGGAATTAATATATGATTTGGCAATTACCCACTAAACCCACTAATAACTTAATGGGCTACAGGGGTTATTAGAATTAGTCCCAAAAGTTCCTAAGGCAAAAACCCTAGCCACCATTCACTTTGGAGAAGAAAAGCTTGGAGAGAGAGAGAGGTGAAATTCTGCAAAGAGAGAGAACGATTCGATCTTCAACATCAAAATCAGAGATACACATAAGGCAAGTGGTTTAATTTTGTTTATTACAAATAATGTTTCTTCCATGGGTAGGAAATTGATGAAACTGTATTGTTTTGGGAGATTGATGAAAACCGATTAAATTGGAATTATAAAGTTGTATTTTGATGAGGAATTGCATGTAGAATTGTATGTAGGTGATTAATCTGATGATAATATATTTTGGATGAAACAAAAACGGATTTAGTTAGACTCATTGGGGATTTAAGAATTTCTAGGGTTCATGTTCTTGAAATTGGGGGAAAATGTATAGATTTGATATTTGGATGATGTTTAGGATGAATTAACACCATCAAACACGTTAATATATAACCTAAGTATGTTTAGGAATGATTAGAACCCATGTACAATGGTTGGATTGATGTTTAGATGAGTTTGGAGAGGAAGAAAAGATGGGAAAACGAGTTAAGGAATTTCTGGGCTCGAATATGGCCACTCGTTAGAAGACCTGCCCAGGTCGTTCGAACGAGCTCGTTCGAACGAGCTTCTAACGAGTTGACAGTTTGACTTCGAACGAGAGGGATGTTCGTTCGATGACTTTTGTTCGAACGAGATCTCGTTAGAAGGCCCAGTTCGTTCGAACGAACTCTCGTTCGAACAGCCTCGTTCGAACGAGACTTCTAACGAGTTGACAGTTTAGGCTTTTTAGCCTGTTTTGATTTCGAGTGTCCCGTTACCTTATTTAATGGTTGAGATAACCGTCCCTTGATGATAAATTGATATAGTAGGGAAATTTGAGATATATAGAGGAGTAAAACCTATAAGGGTGATTCGAACCAAATGGAAATTATGGATTAGGACGTGAGTGTCTATTACAACGTGAGAACAATTAAAGGCTTGTATAATTGTATCATCCAGGAATATGTAAATTGTGTAACATTATACGTAGGTACGAGAATGAGAAGTGTACTACAAATAAAATATGGTGATTACTAAGATGTGTGCATACTTTGTATATGTATTGATTTTATGTGTATGACATACCTACCATACTTGCTATCACGGGAGGTTTACGTTCGCTTAGGGCCCTCTAATCCTTGTGTTGCCTGGATTTAGACTGGTACCTCGACGAACATAGGTCAGAGAAGGACTTATTGGGATGTTAATAAGTCTGTTGATCGTGGGAGCGCAGGTATGTGCGTGACCCATGTGATGTGACTGTGTTCGCCTCCATTGTTTGTGATTGTTGTTATCTGAGAACGATTCCTGAGAGATTCGGAATGCGTGATCCTTATGTACGTGATGTACCGGGATGGATAGCAGAGTATGTGTGCACCGCAGATTAGTCTCGGGGTGCTTGTATTGTATATTTATGACGTGAATAATATACACTTAATTAATGGGAACTTTCATGTTGATATTGTGAATATAATTATGGTAATGTTTTGAGAAAACATAACGGGTTAACCGATAGTGAATTGTCTTACTAATTGAGAATCCGAGTGTATGTAAAGCCCTCTATTTAATTGATAATGCTAGAATGTAATATGGGAATCGAGTAGTAAGGGGTAGATCGTATTAAGGTTTGGTTAGATATGTATGTTATTTAGATGGGTACGGTACGTTAGGAGTGCACATGTAGTCGAGAAGTGAGAATTTCATGTGAGTGCACGTCCTAACATGTATTTTGCATTTAATGTTTTAATGTTATTAAAACACTTGTTGTTTTTAAAATGATTTCCACTTTCGGGCTCTGACCCATTTGCTTTCAAATCTATTCTTGTAAAAACCATTTTAGGTGCCCAGCCACAAGGACACCATGCTTAGGATCTCTATTCAGGTGACGAGCTGTAGCTGTTTGTGGAAGTTACAGGACTTTTCTTGTAGACGCTTCATCTATCTTGACTCTATATTCAGCATTTATCAGTTGTAGGGCATGTCGCCCATTCCTTTTAGAGACATTTCATTTATTTCAGTTATTTAGACTTCTGGCATGTAATTAATTCAGGATTCAGACTTGTCTTATTATTTTCTGTTGTGGGGTTGTTGTGAGGAGTTTTCCTCCGAACTTATTACTATTGGTTGGTTATTTCATTACTTCGTTATGGTGAATGGATTATGTTGTTCTTCCATTATTCTTTTATTGCATGTTAATCAGACTTAATTAAAATTTGGCAACTTACTTTTTAAATACTAGGTGGATAGTAATCATTTAAATGTTTTCGACAGTGATGCTATTAACTGAACCAACTTGGCATTTTGTATTGATTCAATAAAGGAGTAGCTACCCGGTATTTAATTATTCGGGGTGTCACAGGTGGTATCAGAGCATCAGGTTCTAGTGTCCTTTAGGATCTGTACGGCTTATTATGTTTCCGCTGAGCTTTCTTTGATGTAGAGCCCTATATTTTAGGACTGTTGTATTCTTTTGTTTATGCTACGTTCTTCAGCTATTTTAAGTTTATAACTGCGAGCTTATAAACTTTATTCTTATTTTAGAATGCCTCCACGACGTGCACAAAGGATTCCCAGGGATGCAACGCCAGAACCACAGCTCGCACCAGTTCAGGGCACGATGAATGCCGCCGAGGTTGCAGCCATTGTGGCCCAGGCGGTAAATGCCGCACTAGCCGTAGTTCAGCAGGCACCACCTCAGGCGCCGATAGCCACGTCAGTTCAGGCACATGCATTCCCGTCTGCTTGGGAACGTGTACGTGATGCTTTTCAGAAATCACACCCTCCGGAGGTCGCTGGTAGCTCCGATGTTGTCGTTTCGAGTCAGTGGAGGAAGGATATTCAGAGGCACCTGAGGATGTACGAGTGCATAGAGGTTCAGAAGCAGATACTAGCTACCTTTAAGCTAGTGGGATCTGCACTGCAGTGGTGGGAGTCTATTACCACCGTGGAGGAGAGAGATACTCTCACTATCCAGGAGTTTTGGGTGAGGTTCGACCGCAAATACTTTCCGTCAGCTGTTCACATAGAGATGAGGAGGAAGTTGATGAACCTCAAGCAGGAGGGTAAGACTGTGGCCGAGTATGTGGCCAAATTCACTAATCTTCTAAACATTGTTCCGGATGAGATACCGACAGAGGAGAAGAAGATACAGAAATTTACAGACGGGTTGACTTGGAGGATCCGTCAGCATTTGTTGGGGAACCTATTGTTGGCCACTTACTCTGATGTGGTTAACGCTTCACTGCTCCATTTCCAGGATCACCGCTTTCACATGGCTGAGGGCAAGAGATCGGGAGAGTCCAGCCATCAGGGCAGGACTGGAGGACATGGTTACAGTGGGGAACAATCTATTCAGGGGCAGAGACAGGGTGACCAGGGTTCCCAGCAGGGGGGTCATAAGAGGTTCAGATCGGGGAACTTCAGGCACGGACAGGGAGGTTTCCAGCAAGGCCATCAAGGTCCGAACGGCCATGAGAACCAGCAGGGTCAGAATGGTCAACATCAGTTTCAGCAAGGCCAGCAGGGCCAGTGGAGGAACGGTAACGACCACTAGGTCCGGGGGCAGCAAGGACAGAGAGGGGGGAACTTCCTGGGGAAGTGTTTCATTTACGGAAAGACTGGCCATAAACGCCAGGACTGTCTTGATAGGGGTAGGGACCCGCAGCAGCCGCAGGGTGCTGGACATGAGCCACAGAGGCCACTTTTTCCACCTCGACTCCTAGCTCCAGTCCAGGTGCCAGCACTACCAGCCATTCCAGCAGCTCTTGTGCAGCAGGGGCAGTTACAGTATGGACGTGTCTATAACGTCCACCAGGCAGCAGCTCCATAGGCACCACCCGCGATTGAGGGTATGTTTCCTATCCATGGCACTATGGGTCGGGTTTTATTTGATACGGGAGCAACTCATTGTTTTATAGCTGCACATTTTGCAAAAGCCTTAGGGTTGTTAGCCACAGCAGAGAGCACAATGACGTGTGTAGACTCACCATTGGGGAGTGGGTCGCCTATTTTCTTTATATGCCGGGGAGTGGCGGTAGAGATTGGTAGTTTGGTATTACTTGCAGACATGTTGGTATTAGATATGCATGTGCACGATGTGATTATCGGTATGGATTGGCTCGCTGATTATAGATCCATGATTGATTGCTTCGGTGGTAGCATTGCTTTTGCCATTCCGGGGCAAGAGATGTTTGTAGTGGTGATGCCTCGCCTAGAGGGAGGTTCGACCGCTCATTTGTACTACATAGAGGAGGATACCTCTAAGGAGGTTGTGATTCCTTTAGATTCGATCCCAGTTGTCAGGGAGTACTCAGATGTGTTTCAGGAGATACCAGGCCTACCCCCAGTCGAGAGATAGACTTTGTCATAGACTTATTACCAGATACGAGACCGATAGCACGCGCACCATACCGTATGGCTCCGGCAGAGATGCGAGAGCTACGAGATCAAATTGAGCAGTTGTTGGGTCAAGGGTTTATACGGAGGAGTACTTCGCCGTGGGGTGCCCCTGTGTTGTTCTTGAAGAAGAGGGATGGTTCACTGAGATTGTGTGTGGATTACCGAGGGTTGAATAAGGTCACGATACGGAATAAGTATCCGTTGCCTCGAATCAATGACCTATTCAACCAGTTGAGAGGAGCTTCTTTCTTCTCGAAGATTGATTTGCGATCGGGATACCATCAGTTGCATATCAGGGAAGAGTATGTCTCGAAACTGCATTCTTAACGAGATATGGTTCTTACGAGTTTCGGGTTATGCCTTTTGGTTTGACCAATGCCCCAGCCATGTTTATGGACTTGATGAATAGGGTGTTCAGAGATTTCCTAGATCAGTTTGTCATTGTCTTCATTGATGATATTCTGGTTTACTCCCAGACAGAGGAGGAGCACGCCGAGCATTTGAGGCAAGTTTTGCAGACGCTACGTCGGAACGAGCTGTATGCAAAATATGAGAAGTGCGGGTTTTGGATGAAGGAGGTCCAGTTTTTGGGACACATTATTTCCGATTGGGGGATATCTGTTGATCCGGGAAAGGTATCCGCGGTGAGGGAGTGGGGACAACCCACGACACCGACAGAGATCCATAGTTTCTTGGGCCTAGCAGGATACTACAGGAGGTTCATTCGGGGATTTTCGAAGATAGCAGGTCCTTTGACACATCTGACTCGTAAAGGTGTGTCGCTCATTTGGAGTGATGCCTGTCAGTTGGCATTCAATGAGTTGAAGGACAAGTTGACCTCAGCACCTGTGTTAGCATTTCCGAGACCGGGAGTTGAGTATCTAGTCTACACCGATGCGTCCTTAGAAGGACTTGGAGGTGTATTACAGCAGGAGAGTCAGGCCATAGCTTATGCTTCCCGTAAGCTTAAGCCTCACGAGAAGAATTACCCCACTCATGACTTGGAGTTAGCGGCAGTGGTATTTGCCCTTCGTATTTGGAGACATTACCTTTTGGGGGAGAAGTTTCGATTGTTCACGGACCACAAGTCTCTGCAGTACCTATTCATGCAAAAGGAGTTGAATATGAAGAAGCGAAGGTGGCTTGAGTTTGTGAAGGACTATCAGTTTGATATCCAGTATCACCCGGGGAAGGCTAACGTGGTAGCAGACGCGTTGAGCCGTAGGCCAGTAGATGAAGTGGCAGGGGTGTGGAAGGCAAAATGAAAAGAATTGGGACACTAGGATGCAGTGGCCCGGTCATTCATGTCAGTAATGACTGTTACGTCGCAGATTGTCACGAGAGTGATAAAGGCACAAGAAGATGACTCGTTCTGTCAGGAGCTGATAGTTCGATTACTAGAAGAGGGAGCCGAATCCTATACAGTTAGCTCAGACGGGGGATTACGCTTCAATGGGAGATTGGTAGTTTCAGAAGGGGTGGAATTGCAGCACGAGGTGATGGCAGATTCGCACGGCTCATGGTTCGCGGTACATCCCGGAGGGGATAAATGTACCAAGACATGAGACGACAGTATTGGTGGAGCGGGATGAAGAGAGATATTACCGTGTTTGTTTCTAAATGCGCCACTTGTCAGCTTGTAAAAGTGGATCATCAGAGACCAGCAGGACTTCTACAGCCATTGGAGGTCCCGATGTGGATGTGGGAGAGCATCTCCATAGATTTTATCACGGGGTTACCTACGTCACAAAGAGGTCACGACTCCGTTTGGGTGATTGTGGACAGGTTGACCAAAGTCAATCTTTTTCTACCCGTAAGGATAGACTACACTACGGGACAGTATGCCCATCTCTTTATTGCAGAGATAGTGAAACTTCACGGTGTGCCCCTAAATATCGTGTCTGACCGAGACAAGATATTTGTTTCGTGGTTTTGGGAGAGTTTTCAGGAGGCCATGGGCACGGAATTGCGGTTGAGTACGGCGTATCACCCGCAGACCGATGGGCAGACCGAGCGTACAAACCAGATGTTGGAGGACATGCTACGTATGTCCATCATTGATTTTGGGGGTGGATGGGAGCAGTATCTTCCACTGGTGGAGTTTGCTTACAATAACTCCTACGAGTTCACCATTGGCATGGCTCCATTTGAGGCATTGTACGGTAGACCTTGTCGTTCCCCAGCATGTTGGTTGGAGGTGGGGAACAACAAACTACTTGGGCCAAAAGTAATTCAGGATACTTCGGCGAGGATAGAATTGATTCGGAGTCGCATTCGGGTAGCTCAGGATCAGCAGAAGAGCTATGCTGATGCGAAGAGGTTCTTTAGAGAGTTCCGAGTGGGGGACCAGGTTTTGCTCAGAGTATCTCCTATGAAGGGGATTATGTGTTTCGGGAAGAAAGGGAAAATGGCACCGGGATATGTGGGACCATTTCCTATTATTGAGTCGATTGGACCGGTTGCGTATAGGCTTGGGTTACCGGAGCATTTGCATAGGATTCACGATGTGTTTCATATTTCCTCGCTAAGGAAATATCTCAGAGACGATTTGGCTCATTCTCATATTTCTTTGGAGGACATCGATCTCCAACCCGATAGCTCCTACGAGGAGGGGCCGATTGCTATTTTGGACTGAAGTGAGCGGAAACTGCGGTCAAAGATAGTTCCGTTAGTACGTGTTCAGTGGAGACATCATAATGTCGAGGAGTCCACATGGGAGCGCGAGGATGAGATGCGCGAACATTATCCAGAGTTGTTCTTAGCAGGTATTTTCTAGTTCCGAATTTCGGGACGAAATTCAGTTATTAGGGGGGAAGTATGTAATACCCCGTATTTTTGTGATATTTATTTATGGGATTAATTGAATTAAATGTGTATTAATTGGAAATTAATCCGGATTAAAAATACTAGAGATATGCGAGTTGGTATTTGATTATAGTGTGCATATATGATTATATATGAATATTGAATTATGAAATTTGTCCTGATATTGAAATACGGCAATTTGGGAATTTTGTTGAGACGCGTGTGACAGTCGCGTCAGGAATATAATTATTTTAATTATAAAAGTGAATTTTATTTCTGTTAACCGTATGGTCATTTTGAGTGCGCCAACGCGTCCGGAAGGGTCGAGATAGTCAGAAAACACTAGCCGGGGGTTTAGTTTGGGTCCAGGGGTATTTTTAGGCCATACCGGCAATGTATACGGGTAATTTGGTAATTCAGGAATATAATGGGAACTTTCATGTTGATATTGTGAATATAATTATGGTAATGTTTTGAGAAAACATAACGGGTTAACCGATAGTGAATTGTATTACTAATTGAGAATCCGAGTGTATGTAAAGCCCTCTATTTAATTGATAACGCTAGAATGTAATATGGGAATCGAGTAGTAAGGGGTAGATCGTATTACAGGTTGGTTAGATATGTATGTTATTTAGATGGGTACGGTACGTTAGGAGTGCACATGTAGTCGAGAGGTGAGAATTTCATGTGAGTGCACGTCCTAACATGTATTTTGGATTTAATTTTTTAATGTTATTAAAAGACTTGTTGTTTTTAAAATGATTTCCATTTTCGGGCTCTGACCCATTTGCTTTCAAATCTATTTTTGTAAAAACCATTTTAGGTGCCCAGCCATAAGGACACCATGCTTAGGATCCTCATTCAGATGACGAGCTATAGTTTTTTGTGGAAGTTACAGGACTTTGCTTGTAGACGCTTCATCTATCTTGACTCTATATTCAGTATTTATCAATTGTAGGGCATGTCGCCCATTCCTTTTAGAGAAATTTCATTTATTTCAGTTATTCAGACTTCTGGCATGTAATTAATTCAGGATTCAGACTTGTCTTATTATTTTCTGTTGTGGGATTATTGTGAGGAGTTTTCCTCCGGACTTATTACTATTGGTTGGTTATTTCATTACTTCATTATGGTGAATGGATTATGTTGTTCTTCCATTATTCTTTTATTGCATGTTAATCAGACTTAATTAAAATTTGGCAACTTACTTTTTAAATACTAGGTGGATAGTAATCATTTAAATGTTTTCGACAGTGATGCTATTAACTGAACCAACATGGCATTTTGTATTGATTTAATAAAGGAGTAGCTACCCGGTATTTAATTAGTCGGGGTGTCACATCCTACCCCACAAAATACAAAAGGATGAAGAGGGTACCAATTAAATCTTTGAACTAATGGGACTGAACTGAACTTTGATAGGTAGGACAGGGTGTTTGCCGATTGGCAACCCCCCATTTTTAGAAATTTCCCTTTTTCCTCTTTTGTCAAAATAGAAAACTCAATAAAAATAAATTGATATTCTCAACAGAATTCAAAATCCCTTTTCCTCCTTATATAATATCCCCTTTTAATTAAAAAACTTTCCCTCAAAAATTAAAAAAATACTCCTTTTTACGGTCTCAGTAGCAAAGTAAAAGCGCATGTGCATGCATTCATTCATCATTAATAAAAGATAATAAAAAACTCCATTGCATTGCATCTATTTGTTTTTTATGTTGTATCAATTTTGCAGGAAATAAAAAGAAAAAGAAAAAACAATGGGACTCAGCCTGAACCCACATTCTCTCTCTCTCTCTCTCACCTACCTTTCTCTCCAAGAGCTTCCACCCCTGCGACGTGTTCTCTTTGCCCTACGACGAGACAATACACCACCACTACCCGAGCCAAAGTCCTCTCCGGATGAAGCAGATGGCACCAACCAAGAAGGAACAGGAACCGCATCTCGAATATGGGCAGTCGCCGAAGATATACAGTCTCTGATGTCTCTTAGCCAAGTGGTCGACACTCAGATTTGCGGTAAGAAAAAGGCAAAATTAGTATCAAAGCAGAGACGATGAAAACAGAAAAGAAAGAAAGACAATAACAGAAAGGTATACCGCAGGTCGGAGGACCTCCTCTTTCAAACCCAACTCCTCCGGATCCATCGCATGAGGAAGATGCAGCATAGGCACCATCCCTCCATCAACGCGTCGGATGTTATATGAAGGAGTATGCAACCGCACAAAAGGATCCTCAGAGGTCGCCGCCATCGTAGATGCCGTCGGACCTCCGCCACTATGGGAAGATCCCACCGCTCGACTCGAACCCGCATGAAGGAAAGGCAAGGCGTCATATATGCTGGGCGCCATCAATTAGCTCATCACAAAGTCCATATAGTCATACAACGCAACCATATCAGTGTACAACAAGTAGGACTCGTCGATCATCGCCGCGATCCTCGCATCCTCCGATAGTAGTCGCTCCCGCCTCATAGATATAGGAGGCTGTTAAGGTGACACCACCACCTCCTCCTCATCAATCTGGTGAACCACCCTCTCCCTGAGATACCAGGAATGGACAAACTCATGCGCTAGAAAATGCCTCATCTACGCGTTCATCCCGGTCGTTCCCGCATCTTAAATGGCTGTCCCCTAGGGATTAAAGGTCACCTAAAAATCTCCAAGAAGGCATAAATCAATACAAGATCAGAAGGCGCAAAAATTAAGACTGGAAATGGAATGAGTCTTACCCTACCACTGGTTAGGTCATTCAAGACCTGACGCACCGCCTACACAGAGAGAGATCCCTTCGACTACCGATTGGCCTTACGCCATCGATACAATCAACAAGAGTCCCCAACAGTGTCATCCTTTAAGGAGATCAATGGGGTATTGCACCCAATCACCTCATAAAACCACGTCTGCCAAAGATAAGAATTCAAAGATAAAAAGAGACGCATAAGGAAAATGCGAATGCATGAAAGGAAAATGTGAATGCATGAAAAGAAATGCGCAAACTGAAGAATACCTCAAGAAGGTCCGTGGCTCCAGTAAAGGTCTGTCGACAGCACTGGATGAATGCATCCAGAGAAGAGTAAAGGGTTGCCAAAGTCAGACTCCCCCAATCATAGAAAGGGATGTTCTAAAACATTCTCAAGTACGGCAAGAACCACAAATGGACGATATCGCCGCTCGACGCCACCATGAAACCTCCCAGCACCAGCAAAATAAATAATCGAGCCATCCGCCTCACCTGCAGCCTGTCGTCCACATCAATCACCCTTCCCAATAGAACATCCTTCAGCAGGGCCAGTCGAATAGAATCCCCAGAAACTATCCTCCACACATCACCAAGTGTCGCACGCACTGCCTCCGGTCTCACCCATAAGGAGTGATCCACCTCTATCTTCTCTCTATCATAATCCATCCCCAACAGCTGCTGGACATCTATGGCCGTCATAGTCATCTCCCGGAAGCATAAATGAAAGGTGTGGGTAGTATCCCACCACCTCTCCCCCAAAGCGTATAGGACCTCTATCGAACGAGGCGTCTCATCCAACGTAGATGCCAACCTCCCAAAACCCACTGATGACATCACCCAATGCACCACAGATGGTAGATGCTCCCATACATCCTTGAGACCCGTCATCCCGCAGGCACGCATATTCTTTAAAGAAATATCAGACTGGCAAAAAGGAAAAATCTCATTAAGAATTAGCAAAGTCAGCTCATCCGCAACACGATCAAATGCATCAAAGGAGTTCTCACTCCCCAAAGTAAGAGGCGCCCTGGCCCTCCACGCCACATTTTTCCCAGTCATCAATGGTCAACCACTCACTATGGATTGTAGTGCTTATAAAAGAGACCATTTCTTAAAGATCAGAATGCTAGAAAGATTTGAAGAAAAATTACAGAAAGAGAGAAAGCAAAGAAGCTATGAAAAAATGAAGGGATTCACCCCCTTTATATAGGATGCCAAACGCCATGTCGAACGGCACTAACCCCAACCATACCGATCGGCACTGACTCCTTACCTTCCCAAGGAAGTCCAAAAGTATGTGCCACTACCGAATGGCACCCCTCATACCATGTCAGCCGGCATCCCCCTTACATTTCGTATAGAAATTCCCAAAAAATAATTGAAAGCCCTGAAAAATCCTCAGAAAATCCTTAAAAATCTCAGGAAGCATTTAGAACATTTTCACCAGGAAAATTTTGCATTCCTTCAAGTGGAACCCCTCTTTCCCAACGGAATCCTCAAAAACCAAGTGAATCTCCTCCCGTCAAAGCCCCGGAGGATCTCTAAGGATCGTATGATCTCTTCCCCAGCGGAATTTTTATAGCACCAAAATTAGTTGTCTCCCACTACGAGGCCTTCTAAAGAAATAACAGCTTCCCCAGCTATCAGCTCCCCAGCTCAGATCAAAATCACAAGGCACTTTCTGCAGCAGAATCAAAATCCAATCTTTATCCACTCTTAGGTCAAAATTGACCTCGGTCTTGGATTGTCACCTGAGTTAGCTCAGAATTGATCTCGGTCCTCGGTCGTCATGACTCTTAGGATAAAATGGACCTCGATCTTGGATCGTCACCTGAGTTAGGTCATAATTGACCTCGGTCCTTGGTCGTCCCAACTCTTAGGTCATAATTTACCTCGGACATGGATCATCACCTGAGTTAGGTCAGAATTGACCTCAGTCCTCGGTCGTCCTGACTCTTAGGTAAAAATTAACCTCGGTCTTGGATCGTCACCTGAGTTAGGTCAGAATTGACCTCCGTCCTCGATCATCAACATTCTTAGGTAATAATTTACCTCAGTCTTGGATCGTCACCTAAGTTAGGTTAGAATTGACCTCGATCCTCAGTCATCACCACTCTTAGGTCATAATTGACCTCAGTCTTGGATTGTCACCAGAGTTAGGTCAAAATTGACCTCAGTCCTCGGTCGTCACCACTCTTAGGTCAGAATTGACCTCGGTCTTGGATCGTCACCTGAATTAGGATAGAATTGACCTGGGTCCTCGATCGTCACCACTCTTAGGTCAGAATTGACCTCGATCATGGATCTTCACTTGAGTTAGGTCAGAAATGACCTCGATTCTCGATCGTCACCACTCTTAGGTCAGAATTGACCTCGATTTTTGAATGTCACCTAAATTAGGTCAGAATTGACCTCGATCCTCGGTCGTCACCACTCTTAGGTCATAATTGACCTAAGTTTTGGATCATCACTGAGTTAGGTAAGAAATGACCTCGGTCCTTGGTCCTCACCACTCTTAGGTCATAATTGACCTCGATTATTAGATCTTCACCCTAAGCCCGCAGAATTGGCTTTGATCCGCAGAATCGATCACCCTCACCACTTAAGCCCGCAGATTTGCCTTTGACCCATAAAATTGGTCATCCTCTAGCATCACTTCAGGTCCTCAGAATATAGCTAAACCTTTGATCGTCATTCAAATCATCCCCAGCACACCCCTCAGGTCCTCAGAATCGTCCTCGACCCTCTGAATCGGTCATACTCCCTCAAAAGCATCATGTGGTATCTATTCGACGGTTATCATTTTTTACAAACTCACCCATCAAGGGGATTTATAGACACCCCATTCTATTGCCCACAAACACTCTTGAGATCCCTAGTACCACCCTTCATCCCTACAAACCTAGGTCATACCCCGATTACTGACCTAGAAGCCATCGGGCACTCTTAGGCTCCATTTGACTAAAACGTCAAACCCTTCAGCTCGACCGAGGATGAATGAATCTTTGAAGGGCATTGAAATCCCTTTCCAATGGTCCATCTCGTGCACAATTCTGACTAACCATGCGGACGAACTATCCGTTTGCATTCGAAACATGATCTAGAGGCCACCGGGCACTCCAGGGATCGGTTTGATCTAAGTCAACTCTTCAGCTCGACCGTGACTGAATGAATCTTTTAAGGGCACTGAAATCCCTTTCTAACGGTCCATCCCGTGCGCGATTCCGACTTACCATGCGAACGAACGATCCATGTGACTCCAATAGGACCCAATGTTTCCAGGGCCTGGTTGACCAAATTCAACTCCCCAAGCTGGGTCAACCTCTTTGGAATATTGAAGTACATATCCTAACCTTTCCAACAGTCCACCTAGTGCGCGATTCTAACTTACCATGCGGATGAACGATCCATTTGCGTTCGAACGATTCCCCGTCCAACGAACCGACAAATGCTTTCGAGCCATATTTGACCCAAAGTCAATTCCCAAACCCGGGAGAAGTCCAAGCACTTTCAATGTTCTCTGAATTACCCTTCCAACGGTCCACCCCGTGCACGATTCTGACCAACGATTTTCCCTCGACAGCCAATTTTTTGAAAAGACCTCAAACACACTACCATATGGCAGGTTCTAGACCCTGCCCATCGGCCGGTCCCGATAGGTAGGACCAGGTGTATGATAATCGGTAGTGACCTGGGCCTATAAAAGGAGGCCTTCACCTCATTTGCAAAAGGAGCCCAAATCTGATAAAAATCGTTCTCAGCGAATCCCAAAAACCTCTCTCGAAGACAGCCAGATTTCAACATCCAAATTTCTTTCTAACTTCCACTTTTCACCATATTTTTCATCAAACTTGGTGAATTAGCCACTCTCCATCATCATCCAAGTGCAAGGGCTGCTCTCCAACATTCAAGATCAAGCTCAAGATCTTCAAAAAGGTCCAACTTTCTCTTCAAATTCCCTTAAATTCTCCATAACTTGTTTTATTACCTAGCACTTTTATTATCTCATCTCACACATCCTAATATACCTTTTATTTAGTATTATTGCACACCTCTTATTTTCATAGAAATAAAACCCAAAAAATAAGAAAAAGAGGGTTTGCTCATAAATTCCAAATAGGGATTCTCATATTTTTCTCACATGTTTCTTACAACTAAAACACTTTTTCTACACACACACACACTCACAAATAAGAGATCCCCCACATGGATTTATGGGATAAACCCCACCCCTCGTTTTGTATGATAACTACGTGGACTTTGATGCCTTTATAGGCTACGTAGGCATCTCGGGGTAAACCCGAGACTCGAGTTCTATTCTCACTTTCTCTCTCATTTTCTATCTTCTCTAAATCCAATTTTCTTATACTATATATACTTGTTCTTAGTGACGTATCACTCCGTATGCGTTATCATTCCATTATAACGATCAACGTAAGAGTAATCACGTAAATCTTATTTTCTAATATTATTTTTATATCTTCCTACGGATACTCTCTTTATCTTTCCCATGATACAAGTCGAGGATTCCTATCTCCATTATATATATACACATGCACACATATCACGAGGAAAATAAAAAAGGAAAATAGCAAACATCCATGAGAGACCGAATGGGAGGAATGGGTGCCTAACACCTTCCCATTTCATAATTTAGCCTCCGATCCCTTTTCGAATCATTTTGGTTTCGTATGCACCAGTATGTCTTTGGATGCCATCCTTCGGGATGGCTTCCCCTTTTTCTTTTTTCTATTTTGAATAAAATAGACTGGCGACTCTAAATCTCTCTACATTTTTACACCTCATCTCAAACGACGCCGGCCGAAGTGCTCATGAGGGGGACGCGCGGGACCCGAGGATCCTCCTTCATGCACCCACCCACGGCAAGTATCGGGGATGGCCACAGGTGGTGTGAAGCCATGAAGTTCGTGTTTGTTTGTTGGGGAATCCTAAAAATAATGTTAAGTAATGAATAGAATATTCATGAAAGAGGCATAAATGAATGGCACTAATTCATTGACTCACTAATGCAAGAATAATGCATTAAATGTTTGAAGTTCATGTGGCAACATGGAGTGGTTTAATTAGGTGACTTAATGAAATTAAGATACCTAAGAAGATTTGAATTAAAGTAAACACAAACGTGTGTCACATGAGGTTTGCAAAGGAAAAGAGTATTTTTCTAAACACAGCAGGTGTGTGTTGAATTGAAGTTCTGAAATGGTTAAGAAACTTTGGCGTGAGTTAACGAACATTGGATAGTAAATATTTTGACATTAAGAGAATTTTTTTCCAAACAAATTCCATATGTTTAAACTATGTGGGTTAATGGGAAACACATACAAGTCCTAAGCATGGTAATGAAAATGATTGTTTTGTAATGTCAGGGAAGTTAAATGGTATTAAATGATGTTTTTGGAATAAAACGATTAAATACATTGGAATATGTATTTTTCAAAAGTATATATGTAGACAGATACATATCTTCACATGCATTTAGTGTAGCATGTGTGTACTTCTTTCTACCGCTCGTTTCTATACTACATTTGCATATGATCCCACTGAGCATTCGACTCACATCCCTTCTTTATTGCGGCAGGTTACATGATATTCCTTACATTGAGAGTGCTATACATGTAAGTAACTATCTGCATTAACGACTAGTAGCTCTGTTTACATGGCCTTGGGGGCACTTCCCTTGGGTCATATCACGTAGTGATTGTAATTTGGACCAGCATGCTAATAAGTGTAACGTTAAATACTAATAAAAATGGATTAGAAACATTATTTAGGATGTTTCATTCCACTTCACTATTAACGTATGATTCGGTCGGGTTAATCCTTAATTAACCTTTTAAATCTGGGTCGGGGTTTACAAATTATGATTATCCCGATTTTGCTTGAGAATAATGCAACATTCGTTTGGCTATATCAATAGATGGTTTCAATCCATTTGGAAATATAAGCACAAATCAGAGTGTACGGCTAGTGATCCTAGCCCCACTCAACCTCCCTCATTCACAGTGTCTAAGACCTGAATTTTTGATGTTGTCTTTGTTGATACCTAGGCCAAAGGCACCAAGTGATGACATCGACGTCTACCTGGCTCCTTTGTTTTAATAATTAAATGAGTTGTGGGAAGAGGGTGTGCAAGCATGTTACTCTTTTAAAAAAGAAGGGTTTATGCTAAAAGCTATGTTGATGTGGGCAATTCATAATTTTCTAGAATATGGGACATTATCTGGTTGTGTAATACATGGTTATTTAGGGAATCCTATTTATGGATATGTTACTGAATCTCTTTGTCTATCCACTAGCTCAAAAAATATATAACATTTCCATACAAGGTTTTTACCTCCGACTCATAGTTTCAGAATTGATAAAGGTTCCAATTTTTTATCGGGCGGGGTTGAACATAGGCTACCGTTGAGACAACTTTCAGGTTGAGAAATTGAAAGTAAATATTATGATTGTGTCCCTAATATGCCAGCTAAGAATCCAAAATTTAAAAAATGTCAAGCACAAGAAGACCCCAACTGGGAATGAAACTGAGACGAGAAAGGCATGGTATAGGAGGTCAGTTTTATTTGACTTACCATATTAGAAGAATAACCTGATGCACCACGTATGGGATGTGATGCATGAAGAGAAGAACCTCGCTGAACATATTATGGGTACTTGCCTTGGGGGAATCATTCAAAGGATGGAGAAAATGCACGAAAAGACCTTAACTCGTTGAAACATAAGCCACAACTACGGTTGAAAGAAAACAGTAGGGGAAGGACAATAATTCCCCCTGGTGCGTTTACTTTGATGAATGGGGAAAGGAAGATACTTTTAGACACAATATATAATTTGAAGGGTCCATCTAATTTTTCGTCCAACTTGAAAAGGATTGTGAATTATGCTACTCATGATTTACTTAAGTGTAAGTCCCACGATTGGCATGTGATCACGTAATTGGTTCCTCCATTGTTTAAGCAATGTTTACCCAATCACAAGGATTTGTGGAGGGCTATTATGAAAACTAGTATTTCCTTCTCATTTTTTTATGATAAGGTAGTCAATTGAGAATACATAGTGGCCGTAAAATTGGCGGTGACCGAAGTGATTTTTATGTTGGACAAGTACTTTCCCCCAGCATTCTTTGACGTAAGTGTTCACTTGTTGGTACACCTATGTGATGAGGGACTTCTTTGCGATCCTGTTAGATATTGGTGAATGTATCCATTTGAAAGATTAATGAAAGTTTTTAAAGATTACTTCAAGAATATGCGATATATTGCAAGATCAATTATTGAGGCATACATCACCATGGAGTTATCAATCTATACTCGGGAATATATGCTTGACTCGACCAGCGTTGATGACAGTGATGAGTTCGCCGCTGATGGTGGTCATGTGATGGGAAAACGAGTGAAATTAACGAGTTTGCAACATGAAGAAGTAGCTCTTTATCCATTTGACACGCATGAAGATGTCGAAGAATGGAAGAAATAAGTTTAGATTATTTTATATTATTTTATACATGATTAATTTTGTAATATGCAGAAAATATGAAGCCCGTGAGAGCAATAAAAGACGAAAAATAATGGTACAATCAGACAATGAATTTAGGTTGTGGTTGTCACAAGAGGTAATTATAATGAAAATGGTCGTTATATAACGTTACTTTACACTCAAAATTTAAAACTAACCAAATTAATTTATCCATATTCTCAGCTCTTAAAGATGGGTGATGCGACATCAAGGCTTGCTCATCTAGCCACTGGAACCTTGTGAATTGCACAAGGGTACAAAAAGTATCAATTGAATGGTTATGTATTCGGCGCAAGGGTGTACGAGGAAAGTACAAATGTATAAAACTCGGGCATTTCATACAAGGCTCTTAATTTCTTTCGAGCGAGCGTAAAAGATAAAAACCTCGTTGAAGCTGAAATGACTTACTATTGTGTAATTCAAAATATATTTGAATTTGTTTATATAACCTTCAAAGAGGTTGTATTTTACTGTGACTGGGTACGAGTTGAGTATAAAAATGATTGTAAATTTGATCATGGCACCAATTTGATCATGGTTTACTTGTCCTAGTTGAAGAGCAACAACCACGTGAGCGATGATCCACTTGTTTGTGCATTTCAAAAGGTCAACCTAGTGTTTTACTCGGAGTATATCAACAACGAGCCGTGCTCAATTGTCATACATGTGCCAAATTGTCTAAATAGTAGTGTGGATGACTTGGCAGCTCCTACCGAATATCAATCCATTTTTTATGATAACCCAAATTTGAAATATTTTTTCAATTTGTAATAAATATTCCAATTTGTATTTTATCGATACATTTTTAATGCTTTTAATTGATTTGCACTTTATCATTTTCACTCTTGTGTAGTGTGCGTGTGTGGGCAGTAGGAGTGGGGGTGGGGATGTTTTGGATTTTTATTAATTGTACATATTATGAGTTAGATGTTGTTGTTTAAGAATTCGGAATTGAGGTGTTAAACGTAATAATTCATTTGGATTTATGGTAATTGTACATATTTTTATGTCTTCTAATTCATTTTCATTCTTCTAATTCATTTGGATTTGCACTATTAACAACATTTTTTGGGAGAAAATGTCTCCTTCAGGTATTAAGGTGAGGATGATAATGCCGATTTTAATGATGTCATCTGGGTTCGGTGGTAGCAGAGGCAACGAGGGATCCTAGGACACTAGGCTCCCGAAATATGGAAAATTAGGGATGATCATCGAGAACAAGACAGGGATAATAGCGATATCCCTCAAGATCGTAAAGATTATCATCTACCCGAGGTACAATAGTTGGAGGGAGATGCCAAATGAGATCAAGTTAGTTATTTGGGAGGGAAACACGTAATGTATTTATATTTATATTTATATGAATATTTCAATTTCAATTTCAATTTATATTTATATTTATATTTATTCCCAACTAACATTTTATTTGTTCCACGTGACCAATTCATCCTGGCGCCCGAACTATGCGATTCCGTCTTGGAGCAGTTGAGGGAGCAACACAACACGTGGAAGAAAAATTTGCGAAGCTGGTACTTTGGGAAGACCCAAGACGCCATTATCCGAATGTGTGACTCCGTGTCTCCGAAGGAGACGATCTCATTGGCACAATGACAAAAGTTCATTGACAATGAGATCGGGGAGAGACAATTGGCATCTCGCCATTCGGGGAGGGAAAATCGGGTGAAAAATATGGACGTGCACTACTCCGGCTGGACATCTTACACCGAGGTGCAGCATATGATGATGGTAATATTTTATTTTTCTATAATGACATTATTATGTTATTATGTATTATTTTACTTGGCAAGGCTGATACTAATTTTGCAATATTTTATTTCAGGTTACGGGGAGTGGCCCTAGGGGTAGGCCACGTAGGCTCAATGCTTACGTGGCTATTCGGATGAAGAAGGGGAAGGATAAGGAGGTGTTCTCGATTATCATGTCCACGATTGTAGGTAATCCGACAGTTTACTTTTTGTTAATTACGTTATAATTTTTTTATTTACTTATTTAACTAATCATGTGCTTTTTGTTATTTCAGGCAAAGCTTAAGGAAGTGCATGAGTCGTAGTCTGATGCCGACAAGTCATCTTCCACAGATGAACTCAGACAAGTGTTTAGCACTGATAGAAAGGGTAGGACAAGGGGTGAGCTTGCGGGTGGAAAAATCTAGGATCATCCGATTGGAGATGAACAACACCGAGTTGGCTCGAACAATGGACTCGCATGACACAAAGTTGTCCCGTTTGGAGGCGACGGTCGAAGATATGTTCTCATTCATGAAGAGATCATTGGGCGTAAAGTGTTAGGGGAAAGGGAATGAGAAGGTGGTGTAGGAGGAGGTGGAGGAGGACGAGGACCTCGTTTCTTCATCACCGACACGTGCGGACTCTGATGATCTAATCCCCTATTTGGCTCCCTTCGACCGACCAATGATGACACTCGGTTGGCCGAATGTGTTTATACATGACATATTTGATGGCTAGTGGATAGGGAGGGGGTTGAGGGACCCGAATACCATCCAGGGTATGCTAGTTCATGGACGTGTTCTTCAAGACATCGAGGTCAAGGTACTCGTCACGCATGTGATACCCGAGAAGGAGAACTCCCCATTGTGGTTGCACGAATAATGTGGCACAATGAATATTGAAGAGTGTATCAATTCGTATATCATGTGGCCTATCCACCTCCTCAAACCTACCCCAGACATGTAGTGACATTATTTGAATTGAATTGTTATAAGTTATTACATCTGAATTATATTTGGATTATATCGTCATACATATTGTTTTGAATGTATATTTGGATTATCTCGGTTTTATTTGGATATATGATGTTTGAATAGGTACAGCGTTGCCATAATAGGTATAAATATATATGTTGTAAAGTGGCAGTGGCAGTGGCCATACTGCCTAGTAGATTTGTTTTCAATTTTTCCCAGAATTGTTACGGTCATTGACTGTGACAAGTTTATTTGTCATGAACTAGTCAAGGTGAATTACCATGAATTTTTTTAAGGTAATCACGGGTTTGTCACTGTCTTTGACCGTGACAAAAAATGTCAAGGTCAAAGATCGTGACATGACCATGACAAGTCTAATGAACTTGTCACGGTCAATGACATTAACAAGTCCGTGGCTACAAAAGTTATCACGCCCAGACTTGTCACAGTCATTGACCTTGACAAATTGCACCTATCACAATCAATGACCGTGATAATCTGGAAGATTTGGTGTAGTGTTGGTTAATGAAACTATGTCCCATTTTCTGACTAAAGAAGAAAATGGCAGGTTTATTCCAGTAGTTCTTTTTAGTAATTAAAATCATCAATGCTAGATATAAATGCTTTCGTAACTTTTGGACCTGATGAAAGAAATGTCTTTTTTTACATGCTTTGTTGGAATGTTGTAGAGGATGATGTCTACAAATCTATCCAACATTTATATATTCATAATTGGGTTCTTTCAAGTCTTAAAGCTAATCACATTTCATTAATTCCTAAAAGGCCCAATGTTGATAATATCTCCAATTATAGGCCTATTTATTTGGAGATTTTTTTTAAGATTATTCCTCAAATTCGATGTGACGAATTGTTTGTTTTATGCAAAAAATCATTTCTTTTAATGAAACATCATTTCTTAAAAATAGAAGAATATTTTTATATTGCATTTTTTTTAGAAAGTTTCAATATGTTGGACCATAAATTTTTTGCAGGTAATGTGGGGATAAAATAAGTTGTTACTAACACTCCTGATGCATTGAAATTGGTTATTCTGTTAAAAATTCTCTTTCCTTTTGGTTTCAGTAATAGATTTATGTATTCGATCAAAAGTCTCTTTCATTCGGCCTATCTCTCGATTTTGATCAATAGTACTCCTCGTGTCTATTTTAAATGTTCTATATGAGAGAGACAAGGGGATCCTTTGTACGTTATTCTTTTTCTTCTTCTTAAAGATGTTCTTAGTAGAGGAATTTCTCAAATGGTGTTTAAAAAAAATCATCCCCGTCTCCTCTCCTAGAAGTATGCAGTCCCCAACTCATCCTCTTCTATCATGTCTATCATGGATTTATTTGTAAAGGAAACTCATAATTTAGCAGATATCTCATGGATTTTTTGATGAATATGCCCTCAATTTTGGACAAAGCATCAATAAGAATAAATGTAGTGTATATATTGGTTTTGGGGTGGCTCACAAAAAAATAAATTTATTGAATATGATTAATATTCATGAGGTGTTAAATATTTTTCCTACCTTATAGTTCCTATCATTAAATGTTCCCCAACCACATATAATTTATTGCCTATTATGGACAAAGAAAAATTCGAGTTAGAAGGATAGGAGATGCACCTTTTTTTTACAGCATGAAGATCCAAATTAATTAAGTTTGTAATCAACTATCTCCTTTTATACAACTTTTTCATTTATAAATGCCCTGCATCTTTGGTGAAGAAACTATAAACATGGGTGAGAAATTTAGCCTGGTATGGTAGTATTTCAGTCTCTAAAACAGTTACTGTTGCTTGGAACGAAGTATGTACAAACCTTAATGAAGGTGGTTGGGCGTTATAAATTATTATAATAAAATCATGTTGATCTGATGAAAAATGTCTAAGATATCATGCATTTCATCTCTTTGTGTGCTAAATTTCTTACGGATATATTCAAGTTTAAGGATCCTTTTATCTACAATTTTTTTAGATATGGTTTGTAATTAAGAATGATTTTTATCATATTCATCTTCATGCTGAGTGGATAGTGGGTGATTGAAGGTCTATCTATTTTTAGTCTGATAACTCGATGGGAAATCCTTTAAAATATACTTGTGGTGTTAATCCAGATGGGCATGATAACAATATTCTACTCAAGGATTTTATTACGCATAATAAATTGAATCTTACCCTTATTTAAAATATTATTTCCCAGAGATGATTGATTGAATTGAAAATATATATCTTCCTCACATTCCAGTTCATGAAAAATTGATTTGCCTTATGAATCCCACAGGGCACCTATGCCTTTAACTTGATATTTGTCACATTTCTCCTCCTCACCAAAAGTGTCATGATATATCCCTATTTGGCACTCTTTTGTTTGTCCTAGAACCTCTATTATGCTGTGGATAGGTCAATTTTATAGGAATCCCACCTTAGATAATCTTTACAAATGAGGCATCAAATTGGCCTCTGTATGCCCAGTGTGAATTAAGTTCTCAGATAATGCTAACCATATAGTTTTATCTTGTACTTTTTCTGTGCATGTTTGGAATTGAACTTCCTCCACTTTTAACAAAAAAAATCCTTGTGCAGATAGTCCCAAAGATTTAGTTTTATGCTTCTGCAAATTATTTTGCAGTTTTTTTTTTGTTATGTATATGAAACAATTTATAGACAATTACAAGGTAAACCACCCATTATTTAAATAGCGAAAGATATAGGTTATATATTTTGAATGTGATGACCTGCCTTTTTTTAATGTGATGATATTACATACTACATTACTTTACATGTTGGATTACTTCACACATCACCCTGTTACAAAGAAGAAGAATTTTATATCCAAGAACTTAAGTGCAAAGTAAAAGTGTTTGTTATTTTTCATTGTTGATTTTATTTCTTTTGGTAATCTACTGAGTACATGTAGGATTGGCACATTCAGTATTTTTCATAAGTACATAGAATTATGCCAAGTCATGGTCATGATTTTCTTCAAATGACATGAAACATCTGTAAGAATGACTCTATAATCATGTTGTGTGCATTTGAAACAACATATACATGTCAGAGACACCTTGCTAGGTTACCAAAGTTGTATTTTTTCAAATTTATCAATCGTGTGTCGCGTTTACTTGCCACAACACATAAGAGTTCTAGACACATTCTTCTTTCTCTAACTACGTCATCTTCTGTCACGGTTGATTCTTGGCATTTATGATTTTAGTTGTGAGGTTGTAACTGTGACACCCCGACTAATTAAATACCGGGTAGCTACTCCTTTATTAAATTAATTCAAAATGCCAAGTTGGCTCAGTTAATAGCATCACTGTCGAAAACATTTTAATATTACTAACCACCTAGTATTTAAAAAGCAAGTTGCCAAATTTTAATTTAAGTCTGATTAACATGCAACAAATGTAATGAAGAAATAAACAAAACCATTCCCCATACTGAAGTAAAATGAATAACCATCACATAACAGTAAATAAAGTCTGGAGGAAAAACTCCTCACTACAATCCCACAACTGAAATAAATAAACTGAAACAATACATGCTAAAGTCTGAAAACTGAAATGTAAAAGATGTCTCTAAAGAAATGGGCAACATTCCCTACAACTGATAGATGGTGACTCTGGAATCCAAAAGATAGAAGCGTCTACATGAAAATCCCTGTAGCTTCCACAAGCAGCTACAGCTCGTCACCTGAATGAGTATCCTATGCTTGGTGTCCTTGTGGCTGGGAACCTAAAATGGTTTTACAAAGAAAAGAGATTTGAAAAACAAACGCGTCAGAGCCCGAATATGGAGTTATATTTTAAAAACCTGCAAGTGCTTTAAAAACATTTAAAACATTAAATGCAAAGTACATGTTAGGACGCTCACTCGCATGATATTCTCACCTCTCGTCTAACTGTGCACTCCTAACGTAAGTACCCATCTATAACGACCCATACTACTAGCTAAGTGACAACATAACTAGCTAGACTGCCAAAGGTTCTACCCATATTACTGGGTTCCATTTAACATAACCACGCTCGTAATTAAATAGGGGTTTAACGTAAACTCAGTTACTAAATATGCCATATATATAATTAGCAGTTAACTCATTATATAACTCGAAACAATACCGTAATAATTTTTACAACATTAACATGAGGATTCCCATTAATTTAATGTATATTATTCATATCATAAATATACAATACAAGCACCCCGCGAACTAAGCTGTGGTGCACACATACTCTGCTATCCATCCCGGTACATCACGTACATAAGGATTACATATTCCGAATCTCTCAGGAATAGTTTATCGATAACAACATCACAAATAATGGAGGCGAACACAGTCACCATCACATGGGTCACGCACATACCTACGCTCCCATGATCAGCGGACTTATTAATATCACAATAAGTCTTTCTATGACCTATGTTCATCGAGGTACCAGTCTATATCCCCCCCGTAGGCACATAAGGATTAGAGGGTCCTAAGCGAACGCAAACCTCCCGTGATAGCAAGTATGGTAGGTATGTCATACACACAATCCATATACCAATACTAAGTAAACACACATCTTAGTTATACCGTATTTTAATCGTAGTACATATCGCATTCTCGCACTAACTATTTTTATCACAAACTAGACTATTCCGGTTTGTAATTATACGCGCTATAATTTCTCACGTCATAGTAGACACTCACGTCTCAACCCAAACCGTACATGTAATACAACTCTCGTGTGTAAATTCCTCCTCATAAATACCCAAATGTCCCAAGTCTATCACTATATCATCAAAGAACTACTATCTATATCCTCGAACAAGTTTACGGGTCTTCAAAAATCGAAATAGTCCAAAAAGGACCAAACTATCAACTCGTTAGAAGTCTCGTTCGAACGAGTGTTCGAACGAGTTTGGACTGTCAGCTCGTTAGAAGTCTCGTTCGAACGAGACTGTTCGAACGAGATCCAGTTCGTTCGAACGAACTGTCCCTTCTAACGATATCTCGTTCGAACGAGATATTGAACGAAATTCCTACTCGTTAGAAACGACTGGTCAACTCATTAGAATCTCGTTCGAACGAGTTCGTTCGAACGACCTGGGGGTTGCTTCTAACGAGCTACCAGTTTCGGCCCAGAATTTCCCCAATTCGTTTTTTCACCATTTTTATCACTTCTAATCTCTTCCAAGGTTCATCCCAATAATGTTTTAGGGTCTCTAATTCATCCTAAACATATTTACATCATCTCCTAACATGTTTTCAAGGATTGAATCATCATTACATCAACTAAATTTACAAATCTCTACACTTTTCCCAATTTCTCTAGAACATGAACCCTAACTACATATCATCATCAAATCCCAGAATTTAATTCGTTTTTCTTTCACCCAAACATGTATTAACATCAGATTAATTGTCTCCAAACTATTCTACATGCAATCCTTCTCAAATTCCTCAAGTTTTATGATCTAAACTACATGGGTTTTCATGTTTTATCAAGAACAAACTATAAATCTGAATTTTCTAACATGGAAAAGACATTCTCAGAAATTAAATGGAATAAAGTCACTTGCCTTGGTTTGATTTCTGATTTTGGTGTAGGTTTGGTGAAGAATATCTGCAGAATTTCCTCTCTCCAAGCTCCTTCTCCAATGGTGGCTTAAGGTGGCTAGGGTTTGATTTGGGAAACTTAGAAAACCTAAATGACAACCTACGTAGCCTTCTAGGTTAATATGGTTTGGTTAATGGGCTTAATGGGTTAAATCCACATCAGATTTACATCTCTAATTTTCGTCACTTTTAATTCCTCAAAATGTAAAATTACCAAAATACCCTTTATGTTGCCGGTATGGCCTAAAAATACCCCGGGACCCAAACTATACCCCCGGCTAGTGTTTTCTGACTATCTCGACCCTTCCGGACGCGTTGGCGCACTCAAAACGACCATACGGATTATAGATTTTAAATTCACTTTTATTATCAAAATATTATACCGTGACGCGGCGGTCCCACGCGTCTCAACAAAATTTCTAAAATGCCGTATATAAATCTCACGAAAAATTTATAATACCAAATACATATATAATCATATATGCACATAATCAAATACCAATTCGCATCTCATTAGTATTTATAACCCAGATTAATTTCCAATTAATACGCATTTAATTAATTAATCCCAAAAATAAATATAGACAAAAGTACGGGGTATTACAGTAACTAAATCAAATGGACCTCTTTATGTAATCTTTTACATGTTAAAGTTCATAAAGTTTGGTGTTATTGTAAATAAGGTAGTTTAGCTCTGAGTTATGTCTATGATTCTTATTGTACGATTCAATGTACTTGCATCATGAGATTGACATTTATCCGTTTCTTTTGGTAAGGTTTTTATCATTATTTATTAATATGTTCCAATAGTTATTATTCATGAAGAATGCTAAAGTTTTTTTTTTGTTAAAAGGTAGCTAAAGGATGTTACCGTTAATGAACCTATTGCAAGTCACTCTCGTTTGCTGTAGCATTATTCTCCATTCTACAGTTAATAGCGAGTGCAAAAATTAATGTTAATCATACTGTTAACTTCATATACCTTTTTCCTATCGTTAGCTTCATTGTTGTTAATTTTAATTCAAATAAATAGTTTCCTTTATTGTGTTGACAACCCAGTTTATGTGCACTCATATTATTACTGAACATGAGTTGGACTTGGTTAGCTAAACTCAAATGATTATCCTGATAGTTTGAGTTATGTATTTTACACAAGTATAGTATTTTGTTTGAGTAACTTTGGTATTTACTTTCTTGATAATTGATGAAGTTATGTGTTTGTGGTTTATCATCCAGTTGTAGGTATTTGTGAAAGCCATCATATGTGGAGCTGTAATGAGGTAGTCTCTCTTTGTACGTTTATGTTATTTTTTCTTTTGAAGATTATTTTTGTTAAGTATCTCTTATTTTGCGTAAATGCCTCTTTGAAACCGTAATCATGTATACTATTTGTTCACTCTCTCAGCATAAGCTTCGAAATATGGGGATTTTTGGTTCCAAATTACATTGTTTAGTTTGACTTTTGGTCTTTTTAAATTCTTTGGTCTTAATACTATTTTGTAGCATGTCAATACATGTCAATATTGAAGGTTCATATTTTTCCAGCAACTCCAATATTTTATTATTCGAAGAGCTATTTTTGTAGCAACTCCTTACTTTGTAGCTTTCAATATTGGACTTTTCAACTTCTACTAATTACAAACTTATCTTGGAGAGTTTTCCTCCAATTTCCACCATCTATTTTAATTTTTAATTTCCTTTTTTTAGTCAAAATTTTCATTTTATTTTAATATATTCTTTTAGGCAAGTCATTAAAGTTTTAGATAAATTACTGGGATAGAAAAAATTAATGTTTGCATTTCAGGTCTTTTCTTAGGAGACAAAAATTGTCTCCCTCGTGGTATTCTTCATAATTGGAATGTCAAGGTTGAGGTGTTAGCTGGACAATATTGGTTAAGGCTCCAACATAGCATATTTGTTGATGCTCCAATATATACTCCCCTGGTATTTTTTAATCTGCTTGCTTTATATATCTACATTTGTTCATTCAACTGTAAACTCCTTTGTCCCAAAATTAAAAATCCCATCTTTTTTCCGCAATTAATCATTATCATGAGATTTGAGAGGGAAGGGTACTTGGTACTTCAACTTCGGTGACTATTTTAATTTACCAATGGAAAGAAATTCATGTTCTATTATGTTGGATTTTGATTAATCTATTAAAATTTAAAATATATAATTTCCAAATATATTTTTTGAACCAGTAAATGGATGGACTGTAGATTCCTGGGATTTCTTTTAAATTAAGTTTCGAATTCTCTTCAAAGATGTTAAGGTCTGATGAAATGAATGAACGAATGTAAATGTATTAATTTACTGATGTATGCCCATCTATGAAGAATGCTTAATAACTCTGAGACCTCACCCTTAGATTTTTCATTTTTTATCTTGCATTAATCCACATCTTTGACTTGGATTGATCCTGAAAAATTGCGACAAAGTTGCTTTTGCCTAAAGTACACACTAAAGGTCCTTCTCAAATTGGTATCAGAGCTTGTTGCACTATCTTATTGTGTTTGTGATCCCATGACTTTAAGAATGCCTTTCGGTGGTTTTGAAGATTTTAGAATTCACTTGTTTGAATCGCCTAATTGAAAATCACACATGAAAACTACTCTTAAAAAATTGGTTAATAAGAATGATTTTGAAAAGTGTCTTTGTTGTGAAGGGTTTGTTCACAGGATAGATGAGTGTCCCATTAAACTTAAGAAGAATTTTAATAAACTGATAAATCATGTTTCTACCCTTAGTTAGAGTGACACGGAAGAAGAAAACTTTAATGCTAGTAAGCATGAACTTCCTGTAACACTCCGTATCTTTGTACATTTAATATTTAATTAATTCGGGAATTTTAAATTACTTGTGTGTTGTAAATTTAATTGAATTAATTATGGCAATATATATATATATATATATATATATATATATATATATATATATATATAAAAATATTAATCGGGGAGTGAATGGTTAATGTTTAAGGAAATTTATTTACCAAGTGAATAGTAATAATTTAATTACGTCATTTCGAGTATTAATGACGAGGTATACACTTATCCCAGCCGGGAGTCGGTATAGACTAAATTGGGTGTGAGATAGGGATTTTTATAAATTAATTCGGATAACAATTCTGAGTGTGCGGTTGAGTCCGGATGGGTCGAGATAGTCAGAAAAGAGTACCCGGGGCTAGTAATTAGGACTCGGGGTATTTTTTGGCATAGCCGGGCCCACACGTGGTGATTTGGGCCACTTAATTTAAGCCCATTTGGTGAAAAACGGGATTGAGGTTTTTAACCTAAGTGAGGGAATAGGAAAATCAGCAGCCAACACAATTCTAAGCCTAGGGCTTGAGAGGGAAATTGGGGGAAAGCTTAGAAAAAGCCAATTTGAGGATTTTGGAGCCAAATTGAGGGACTACGCCAACGGATCAGACACTACGAACACTTATAGGCAAGTGGTTAACTTTTGTGATTTCTAAATTGATGACAATATATTCATATCATAGTGATGTGTAAACCAATATTCGTTTTGGGGATAAATGGGTACAAAAAGGGGGTTTTGTTAATTGAGTCATTGAGTGAGAATTAAGGTAAGAATTAGTTGTGCTATATAATTCTGAGTATGATCATATGATTTGAATGAGAAAATTCGGAATATAAAAGGATGGAATTTGAATTTGAAATTGGGATTGTACCCTAGAAATTTGTGTTCTTGGGTGGGTCAAGATTCATAGTGTTAATGATGTTAAAAGGTTTAGATGATATTTTTAGTTCATGAGAAATGTTATAAGATGATTAATAGGCTGATTTGAGGTTAGTTTTGAGGAAAGAAACCTTAAAATTTCATTAATAGTGGAATTTAGCAAGGAAGGAGAGCTGGCACGAAGGGATCGATCGATCGATCGGGGGGCATCGATCGATCGACGATGGGAAATTATGGGCAGTTCGGCCTGTGTGTGATATAAGGGGGAAATTAATTATATATTAATTTCCATACATTCATTAGTGAGTAATTAAATAGGGAACACATATTCCTAGTAATTATGGGAAAAAGTAATTGGGACTAGGGGAAATTTATGTGGGGCATTTTATGGATAAGATTTAGGAAGGTTTATTCCAAAATCGGGAGATACGGATCAAGTGAGCATGTCCGGGCATATTGGCTAAGCGATGCCAAGGTAGTGAATTAAGATTGGAGATAAACTAATTAATTTATAGTCGGGATATGGACTCGGGAAATATTTAATTTCGGGCCAAATGAATCGAGTCCGGGTATGCTAATAATTATAGGTAAATATAATTGGGGAAATTATGGAGGTGAATGTGTGACACATTGTTGGCGAATATGTGAGAATGAAATTATGAGATGTAAAATGGACCAAGTGAGCGAGTCCGGGTATGTTGGTTAAGTGAAACCAAAATATTAAATTAATTATTAAGAGAGGGTAATTAATTTTGAGTCAGAATATAGACTCGAAAAATATTAAGGTATGGGCCAAGTGAGCGAGTCCGGGGATAATGTTTGTATGACACCAAGTTATTTAATTAATAAGGGTGATAATTAATTTTATTAGAGTCGGATCACAGACTCGAATTTGTGTTGATTAATTAATGTGATAATTAATTTAATAAGAGTCGAATTGTAGACTTGGGTAATTATTAAATTAATGGGTGTGATAATTAATTTAATTAGATTCGAATTGTAGACTCGGGTAGAATTAAATTAATAGGTGTGATAATTAATTTAATTAGAGTCGATCGATAGACTCGAGGAGGTATTAAATTTAAAATGTGTGTTAATTAATTTAATTAGAGTCGGTCGATAGACTCAGGGAGGTATTGAATTTAAAATGTCTGTTAATTAATTTAATTAGAGTCGGTTCATAGACTTGGGGGTATTAAATTAATAAGTGTGTTAATTACTTTAATTGGAGTCGGACCATAGACTCGGGGAAAGTATTATATTAATTGAGGTGTGAATTAAATATATTAGAGTCGGACCACAGACTCGGGATAATGATAATTATTTTGTGAGAAAATTAATTACGTTGAGTCGGACGACAAACTTAGGAAATTTCAGGCAGTGTACTGGATTTTTGGGTACACGGTAAAGCCGGGTTTATATTATATATATACGGTGTAGTGATAGTATATATATACGTGTATATATTGTGTATGATATTAAATATCAGTGAGTAGATATTTCTTTAATTTATATACCCTAGTGCTATCAAGGGAGGTTGCGCGATGTGGGTGAATCCCCTAGCTTGAGGAGTAAGGCGAGTATATCCCCAAGTCATAGCGTCCGGTATATATGGGTGAGGGATTTATCTCACTTTCAGGGAAGGAATATGACCGCCTCCACTACGTTATTATTTTAGGCCAAGTTGGTAAGAGATTCCAACTTGGGGAACTAGGTTTTGTTAGCACACCTAGTGAGATAGCATTTTAGAGGGAATCATCCGGCGAAGTTATACTCGAAGTGATGGATGTACGTATGTTGTGTGTGTGGATATTGTGGTAAAGGTACGTATATAATCGTAGTAAATATTATATACGGGTAATAATACAGTGTGTGATGTATTTACTTTATATAACTAGTGAAACGATTATATGCTAATATTTAAGAGGAATTAATTAAGTTAATTGTGAGATAACTTATAATTCATGAATCATTATACTCGGGTTAGAGTAGTATGGCAAGGGAAGGTTATAACTGGACTAGTTGGATGGGGTAGCACAACTAGGTGGGGTTAAGGTAACCGGTAGGTGTGCACAATAGTGGAGGGGTGAGAATGTCTACAAGGGAGTGCGACACTAACTTAAATATAAAGCGCATTCATGCATTTTAAATTATTGCAGTTAATTCACTTGATAAATATTTTAAAAATGTTTTGGGTTCTAACCCTTGCTATAAAACTATTTTCAAAACCTTTTAGGTGTCCAGCCACAGGGACGCTAGGATTGATATTCTATTCCAGGGACACGGAGCTGCGGCATACGTGGATGCTAGCAGGAGTTTGGATTGGATGCATCATTCATTCATTCCTAGAGTAGAAATATTGTATCAGTTTCAATTTTATTTAGGGCTTGTCGCCCAAACTTCTCGGTACTGTTTTCAGGTGTAATTTATTCAGGTGTTGAATATTGTATTGGATTATTTCACTTGGGTGGCCGATGGTTTATTCGGCAAGTTGTGTAATTAATTATTTCAGTTGAGTTTTATTCAGTTGTGGGAATGGTTTATATTTATTTCCGCATGTACTATTTTGTTTAATTAAAAAGTTAAAATTGGCACCAGTTTTTGGAATACTAGGTGGTTAGTAAGTCTGAAAAAGTTTTCGACAGTGATGCTAAGGATGATCCAGCTGAGATTCCTATTTTAATTTGGTATAAGACTGATCACCCGGTATTTATTAGGCGGGGTGTCACACTTCCCACCTTTATGGCTAATCATGTAAGTGATGACGACATATCGTTGCATGATTCTTCCACAGCCACAGGTAGTGTAGTCCTTGAGAGCGAGGATAAAAGCGAAGATGAGAGATTTGCAAACTGCGTTCAAAGAATTGTATGAAGAAACATTAAAAGAAAAGACAATATAATTGAAATTAGGAGCTATGTTGAAATAACGTGCCATAGAAAAAAATATTTCCAATGCTTTAATTGAGGATCTTAGGGCTAGTGAAAACAATATTCGAGAGAAGCTAGACTATGTTGATGGTGAGAGAGATAGTCTTCGAGGGTTGATGGAGGCTATGAAAAAGGAACTTCTTGAGTTTGAGAGTTCTACGCATTTACTTGAATCAAGGATAGGTGAGAGATTCAAGTAAAGTTAATTTTTATTTGGAGGCTAGGTCTGAAAAGTTGGACAAAATCTTAGGCATCGTCGAAATAAAAGATAATCGGCGTGGTATCGGCTTCGATAATCATGTCCCACCTGTTCCCAAAGACAAAATCTTGCAAAAAACAGAGCTGCCTAGGAACGTTAGGAATAATCGCCCGTTAGAAAACATTCCTCGTCGTATCTACACTTAAACTCATTGCAATATGAGAGGTCATCTTAGACGGTTTTTCTATGATCTTTAGAACACTCCTAGAAAGTCTAAGAATAAGGTCCTTCCAGTTTCCCAAGCCCCCACTCGTCGTTTCACACCTACTTGGGATAGGATGTCAGATTTAGAGGCGTTAGGTATTAGCCTTGGTGATACGCGTGACATTGCCCGTAGTTCTTCTCACGTTTCATCATTCACTTGAGCTTGTCCGTCATTTTGTCATACACTAGTCATTGCACCATGTTTTAGATTTTTCTAGTGTTATAATGTGTGTCTAGTTATGTTTTATTTATTTCAGTCTTATTTAAAAATCCAAAAAGATTTTTCTTTTGATAAGACTTTTGAAAATACAAAAAGATTTTTTGTTTTTGAGTCGTGAGGTTACATGTTTGATGTAACATATTGGTGTGCTTGACCACCACCCTTCTTTCATTATTCATGTTGCTAGGACATTTGGTCATTATTATTGATACTTAGAATGATCTTAACCATTGTATGATGGGGCTATTTCGAAGTTGATATGCGTTTTCATTCGACTTTGCTTATATGCCATCTTTGCACACATGCACGAGTTTATATGAATGTTTGGCTTCTCTTGCATATTTGAGTTTGGTGAGATGTTCTTATCTTAATTTTTTCATCTATGCGTAAGTAAACTTAAGGAGGAGGTATGCATGTAAGAGCCATTTTTTGTGAGAGTTGATATTGAAAAAATGATGAGTATTCAAGGGAAAGGGATTCGATAATGTAAAATAGACTCGTCGTGAAAGTCACCATTTAAAAGAGCCCAAAAAGAAAATCAAGGCAATAAAAATAAACAAATATCAAAATGGGGTCAATAGGATTTTCTCTAAGTTACAATAAATTCATATATATGAGGGAGTTTGGTTGGAGATAAATTTGAACGGGTTTGCACCACGAATCCTACGTTGAAACATCGTATCATAACGTTATTGTTAGTAGAATTGTTAATAATCCGGACTCCTGTGCATGTTGTTAGTTTAGTTCATTAAACTCACGCTTATTTTGTCAAAAATGGCTTTGATGAAATTTGATGATTTCTTTCTATTAATTAGAACTTCTTGATCAGTTTGACATATTGAAATGGTGACTCATTTGTTGTAGTTCACACCCATACAATCTGCATTTATGTTTGAGCGCATTGGTACTATGTTAACATGTAATTCTCGTTCGTCGTTTTACTTTGTTTTTTGTTTTTCTTTTCTGTTTTGAGTCTGTTTTAGGTCTGATCCATCTTTCCAAGTACTGTTTTGCAATAATTTTTTCACTGGGAAACTCCTTATTGATTTCAGGGTATTTCTGGAAAATAGCATTTCTCGTTCAAATGACTCAGATATCGTTCACACGACTTATGATGTTGCAAGAAGTCATCATTCTCGAGAGATTCTTTATGGTTCAAGCGACATATTTGTGTCGCACGATTTTGTCGTTCGAGCGACCTATAAAAGAGACTATAGGGTTTCTTGGTTACATCACTCAATTTACCGCTTCATTTTCTCATCCTTGTCACTGTTATGCGATTTTGCCTGCGAAAATTCATAACAAACCAAAAAATCGACATTGCTGGCATTTGAAGCTTCGAGTTTCTGGGTTTCCATCTATGTCTTCACTTGAGTGCTACTTATATTCCTCGTTTCACTGTACTCAGCTAAATCTAGTCTGATTTAGAACTTGGACGAAGCCTCCTGTGTATCTGTGAGTTCGTATAGTCTTTAGGTGATTTGGAGTTATGTGTCTCAAATGATTTGCAAGTATGCTCTTATCATTATTTCACCTTTTGTTGGGTTTCATGTATGATGTCTGATTCCAAGTTGTATCCTGACAAAGGGAAAGTACACTATTTTGATGGGTTTTACCTGATTTTACACTATTTTAACAAATTTTTTCTCTGAGTGAATCATTCCTTATTATTTGAATTTGGGATCAAAAATCATTTGATTGAGTAGGTTTGGTTGTTGTTTTAGAATATTATATCTGATTTATGTTATTGTTGTGGTTGGTGTTCACGGGGTTTGATTGGATGTTATTTACGGAGATTGGTTCTTAGGTGTTGTTCCTAACTGGCGGTACCCTTTCACATAGCAAACTCTTATGTCATGCCGCCTAGACGTCGTGGTTCCTCTTCAGGATGACTTGATGATCCGCCACCCTTTTCTCGAACTCAGAGAGCTTAGGTCAGTAGACCCTAGTACTCCCTAATTAGATGGGTTACACGTGTTGACAATGAGCATTATTGCTTATTGGGTCTCCATATTAGGTCTATTGTTCAGGAGCGTGTGTTTTGTTATTATGAGTTTCAGGAGTTAGTTATCTAGCACTGGCTATCTGGTAGGGGTTAGGATCACCTATTTCAGGCTCATAAGGTTATCTATCCGGACATTATCCGCGAGTTCTTCTTTCGTGCTCTCCCCAATGTTGAGGGGATTTTTTCTACTGCTCGTGGAGTTCCTGCTCTCGTCACAATAGATCTTATAGCTGTAACAACCCAGGTTTTTGAGCGACTATTTTATACTATTTTGCCTGATGGGCTAATTCCATAAATTAGGGGATGTTGGAGTAAATATTATTTCCCGTGAGACTTGGGGATAATATTTACTATGCTTTGTCTATTTACCGTTATGAGAAGGTAAATAGCGTTATATTGTGTATTATTGCGTCGTTATATGTAAAACGCCGGTTATGACCGATATTTAAATTTGGGTATAATTAATGAAATAAAATGAAATTGGAACGTAAAAATAGTTCACATTATTTCAAATGCCAAAATAGGGGGTGCGGTTGTTTTTAGAGTAGTCGAGATAGTCGAAATAAATGCCTAGTTGTAATTTTTTAGATTCGGGCATTTTTAAGGGGTTATGACTCAAATAAGTGGTTACGAGTCATTTTGGTGGTGTATTAGCAATTAAAAGTGGAGATTTATGTTTTGAAACCCGTATAAGTCCCCCACCCCCTTTCTTTTTCTTCATTTTTGTGAGAGAAACCAAAGGAGAGAGAGAGAGAAGAGAGAGTTGGGAGAAATGGAGAGAAATAGAGAAAATGGAAGATTTAGGTCGGATTCCATCTCTACCGGAGGTGATCTGAGACTACGAACCTCGAGGCAAGTTTCTTACTTTCTAGATATTGATTTAATGTGATAAATTTGCATGTATAGTTAATTTTGGAGGTTTAAACCATAAATGGGTTTTTGGTTGATTTTTGTGTTTAATCCTAAATCTTGTAGTTTAATTTGATTTGAAGAGAAATAATTGGTTATTTGATGTGTAGAAATGATTTTATAGTAGTATTTATTGTTGTGGTTTGGTGAAATAGCGAATAAAAGCTTTGAGGTTTCGTCAATGGCCGAAACAGCTTCTCGGAGAAGAAGCTGTCTGCCAGGATCAATTGATCCAGCCTGAGGGATCGATCGATCGAGGCCTTCGATTGATCGACAGCTAGGGGTCGATCGATCGACCCCTTCTGAAAATATGAGATTTTTCTAGTTTTGTTTTAGCCCTTTTCTTTTGGGTTCGAGGTTTAGGAACCTTCCTTTGGGAAGTAATGGGGAGTCCTAGAGGGTTGTATTGGGTAGACTAATGCCCTAGGTTAAGATGGGATATTTGAGTTTACCCGAGGGCTAGTTTGTATAGGTTAATGTCCGATTGATATAGGAGGTTAACCTAAAGATAAATTGGAAGTTAAAATATTAAGGTTGAGCTTTTGGGAGACACTCCATTATGGAGACTCACTTTGAGGGTTTATGAGATAATATGAACTCTTGGAGGCTATTTTGAGGTTAGTGGCACTTTGGGTCTTAGGTCATTAATAAAATATGACTTAATAAGAATGAAATGCACATTCTAAAACTTGGTGCTTAATGGATAAATGAATGATTTTTGGAAAAGTAAAATTGGAAGTTTTCAAAACGAAAAGTAAAGTTTTTAATAAATGATAATTTATGGATTACACACCTCCCTAAATCGCTATCATAAGGGAAGTTGCGCGCGTTGTGGTGAAGCCCCCTGGCTATTGAGCAGGTTGGATATAGTCCCTAGGCCATATGGGCATTTATATTACTGCGTTGTTTAGGGGATTTCAGGTGTGGTCTTGATTTCCCCGCAGGCAATATGTCCGCTTCCCGACGTTGGTAGGTTCCCAAGTTGTCTTGTATAGATAGGCCCTGGAAGATGATAGCCATTTAGGGGCGCGTCCAGTGGAGAAACATGAAGGGACGGTCTTAGATTTATTAAAGCAATTCATGATAATGGATTGGCTTTAATTACATTTCTCGGATGGAAGAAGGGAAATGGAAGCATATGGTATACAAAAGTATTTTTATGCTAATAAAAATGACTTTTGATTACACTTCCTGGATGGAAGAAGGGAAGTGGGATTTTATGAAAAAAAAAAGGATAAAGCACTTTTTATGATAATAAAAACTTGCTTTAGATTATGTATTCTTCCTGGATGGAAGAAAGTAAATAAAATTGGTAAATAAGATTGACTTGGTAAACATTTGATAAAAAGTTGTACCATTTATATATATTCCTAAAGAAAGAAATTAGGAATTGTGCCATTAGATGATGGATGGGTTTTATTTTATATTTTCTTTGTGTAGCTGTAGATGTGACCTCCCACACTTATGCACACACATACATTTATTGATTATTTCGTGCTAAGGATCTAATGGACCTCGACGGTCAACCTTGCCTAAGTAGTAGTGTATCGGGGGGTTCCTTGTTTGGATTTCGCTTTGCGAGACACCCCACGCACGAATATGGCATAGTGTTGAGACTGGGGAGAAGTTAGCCCTTAGTACTTAGGGTTAACTAGGACATCTCACGATATTGCGCTAGGTTTCTGCTAGATTGAGAGGTGAGAAATATTACTGTTATCTCCGAGAGAATTACGTACTTAACTGTCATGCATTTTTAGTCACATGGTAATCATATCAAACTGGGCCCTGAACCGTATCTATATATTTTTATTTCTTCATATACTCCTTGCAGTACAGGTTCTCTTCCGCATGGACACCCGAATTTACATTTCCATTCCATTTGTCATGGAGCTACAGCATATTGCGGATGTTGTAGGTTACTTGTATTAGACGCTTCTTTCTATTGTACTCTAGTTATGTTCAGTATATTTATTCGGGCATGTTTTGCCCAAGGTATTGTACTGATTCATTATATTGTAAATATTGATTTGTAATACTCGATGTACTATTTGTATTGGTCTTTTCACTGACAGCTTATTCGGTGATATTTCTTATATTGTCATTCTTCATTCATTGATTTTTGATACACACCGTTTTTACAAATGGGATTGTCTAAGTGTTTTTCTTTTATTTTCAAAATTTTAAATTTGATAATCCATTTTCTAAAATGATTGGTGGTTATCTCATACTATTATTTTAATCTACGGCGATGCTGAGAATGGACCATCTATGATTCCTGTGAATATTAGAGTATTGGGTTGGCCACCTATTATTTTAGTAGGTGGGTTGTCACAATAGTAGCATTTCTACACCTTCCTCGTGTCCCTGATGCTGTGTTTCGTTGTTATTCCAACGATGGTCCTAAATCTGAGGATATTTTTCGTCATTACTTCTGGGAGATTCCCCAGGCAGGTACTATTATGTATCACCGCCAGCTTTTCCCTACCTTTTGAGTTCTTAATAGGTTTGTGTCAGCATCTATTTATTCTCAAATAAATCGTACTCAGATCGGGTTTGACATTATCTATTTTATATACCATGTCTCTTAGAGGTGGGATATCGATTTACTGGTTGTCATGCTTCCTGTTATATCCTCTATCACTGTTAGTGGTACTACTCCTGTTCGCCCTGCTCTTCCTTATGGGATTCTAAATTCCCTCATTTGCACTGCTATTGGGATTCCTATTTTGGAGGATGATAAATGTCTCCCTATGCCCGCTATTATTGATCATAATACTCTCACACATTCAGAGAGTCATTTGCCACAGGCTGCGAGAGATAGATCTCCACCCACTAAGGGAGTCTTCTCCAATGCTGATCCTTATCAGCCTACTGGTCACACTGTTACGAGCACCTCTGATTTTTCTCATCCACGCCCCTTCAAAGCTGCTCCCACACATCCTATTAAGGATTAGGTCTCTTCTTTACAGGCACAGGTAGCTGCCCAAACTCGATTGTTTGATGCTATCATTGTCAGATTTGATGTTGAGGCTAAAGACTGTGTTCATGTTGAATCAAGAATGACAACGTTCTTTGATGAGATGCGACAGCGAGAGCCAGTAAAAGGTGCAGGATCCTTTGGACCCAGCCATATTTCATCTACATACACTAATGATGATGATGCAACTGATGATGATACTCCTACCGATGTCTAGCTATATTTTTTCATCACTGTATCTAAGACATTAATATCGCTGATGTATTTATTTATTCTCTAATATGAGGTACTCTTATGGTCAGTTGTATCGTCGTGTGTTTTATTTTATGGCATGGATGTATAGTTTCTTTTACAGTTTTAGTGATTCTCTCATTATGATTCAGTAACTACTGTGTTTTGCTATCCATAGTCATACATATATTGTTTATCTAGCCATGCTGTTTATTCCCATATATTCATGCTAGATTTCGTGTGTCTGTCCCACCTTTTGTCTATTCCATGCAAAAAGGGGGAGAGATATGTGATGTAGGGGAAGTGTTTATTCTGATATTATACTTTTTTTGTTACTCCATACTTCACTTGGGTATTTGTTTATGTCTTGTGTGTGTAGGTATATTTTTTCAGTGATTTAGATATTTATTGATATATCACTTTCAGAGACAAAATCAGATTCAGATGCTTGCCATTTATTTAGTTTTAATATATCCTGTATTTTTATCATTTTGAATTTTGGGATAGGACATGTATTTTTTACGGCATATAGCATTTATGTTTAGTTTTGTCCTGAAATAGCCAAAAGGGGTGATTTGTAAGAACATATTTCTTATCATGTCCATTTGTTGTAATTGGCTTAATTCCGGACAAAATAAATTATGTCTAGGCTAGTTTTATTATGGAGTTTAATTAGAGCCTACGACAAAGTTCAAGTCCAGTAATGTGAAATTAAAACCTTTGAAGAAGATTTCAAGTCAAGACGTGTTGCATATGCATGCCACGAATACCCACATGAATACACACTATAATCGGTGTTGCATATGCATGCCATGGTGTACGTGAGTGATAAAGTTTTTATTGATGAACTTCGGATGGATATGCATACTTTTACTAAGATTTGTTATATTCTTCGTACTCACGGTATGTTAATAGAAACAAGAAATATCAAAGTTGAAGAGATGGTCGCGACTTTCTTATACATACTTTGTTACCATACTAAGAATTGATTATGCATTAGAGAATTAAAAACTTTCGGGAGAGAACATTAGTATATCTTTCTATAAAATGTTATAAGGAGTTATATTATTACAATGGAAGTAACTTAAATTACTAGTGGCAGTCTCAGAGGTCTCATACAATATATAGAAATGGTCCAAGGTATATAAACACACTTCATTCCTAAAATCAAATTCAATCAAATTTTCAAGTTATGATATTTGTGTGAACAAAACTTATATTAAATTAGGGTATCAGAAGTTGATAAACCTAGATATCGTAGAAGGAAGCATGATGTTGCAACAAATGTCTTGCGCATTTTCTCTCATGACATGCAAATTAATTATGTATTGCCATGATAGGAGGGACCCGCACAAGATTCGCGAATGCTTAGGGATGCACTCAATCACCCAAATGGTTTAAAAATTACTTGAGGTATGTTTTTATATTAATTACATTGGTTTGATAACTATTATAAAGGGTAATATCCGCCAATCTTTAGTATGATTATACCTTGTTGACGTCAGTTACGCAAATGGTACTAGTTTTCTTGCTCTGTTTTGAGGTTAACGATATCACTTGAATGGCTGGAGTAATGACTATCGACATCAAAATAAGGAAGCATTTTTCAATATGAAGAATTCTCAAGTGAGGAACATCACTGAAAGATGCTTTGCTAAGCTTAAGCTTAGATCGGAATCTTGAGGAGTCCTTCATTATACCCCATGAGGAATAATAATCGAATAATCATTTCATGTTGTATCCTTCACAATGTTATTAGGAAAAAAATGTCACATGATCCATTTGATGGGGATTCAGGTGAGGAGGGTGTCCCAAATTTCCACGAACCAGTTAGTGGACCAATCACTTATATTTGAACCTGAGATGAATGGACCAACTTTCGTGCAAACTTAACTACCTAAATGTACAACATATGGAGGCGATCAAGAATGCATAAAAATGTTATTTTTATTGATGGGTTAATTCAAACTGTAGTCCAACAGTGTAAAATTACTTCAGTGTAAAATTGCTTCTCAATACGTGATATAAAAAAGTGAAGTTGAATGTTACATATGTAAATGAAAATTTTCAAATCTGTGTACGCAACAAATTTAAATATTTTTCCACATTTAGAACATATCTTCTGATCAGATGGTGTAACATTTATTGTTTAGATAGAATAGGGGATACATTAATTATGATGTAAAAATTATTAAGTAGAGACTGGATTAAGGTGATTGGTCAGGATTGAATGTAGGATCATAAATGCTACACCATCTGATCAGAAGATATGTTCTAAATATGGAAAAATATTTAAATTTGTTGCGTACACAGATTAGGATCATAAATCGCACAGGTCATAAGCCCCGTTTATTTATTATCTCGTGGTTATAACTCATCTTAATCTAAATTCTATATGTTATATTCTTACTTCTTTAAAGTTTTTACTCTCTATTCAAATTATTTGTGTCACTTGTAATTGTGTATTATATTAAAGAGAGTTACATGTAAAGGACAATTTATATACTTCATGTTATTTTATTCTTTATTTGTAAGGTTGTTGTTTTGGAAAATTCAATGCACCTTACAATTCAACAAATGAAAAGATCATCTTGGATATTTTATTTCTTTAGAAGATATAAATAAGCTATTTACTTTTATAAAATGATCTGCTAATTAATTTTGTTCATATTGTTCACTTCAAATCTATGCAGAATGTGATTTTGCATTTCATATTTGATTCTAATGGATGATTGGAAGAATTGGATCTATTTTAATGTTTGAAAGTTTGGGTATAACAAAGTTGATGTTGAATTGGAAGGTGCACTTCATTTTCCATTTTGGATAGATGAGGATTAAGTTGATAATGGGATGATTTTTCAGTTTATACTCAGATAGTGCACTGCATTTTTTAGTTTATGTTATACTCAGTTTATTCCTCAATTTATGTTGGATAGTTGAAATATACTAGTTTCAATGGGATAGTTCACATCATTTTGATAAAAGATTACAAATTTAAAAAACACACTCTCACTTATAAAAAAAAATTCTTAGGATTATAATGGAAGCACATGGGTGAGTTAGATTATATGTTTTATGTTTTTATATTTAGGTTGGTATAATTCTAATTTGTGATTCTAACTACAATTTTTTTCTTTCATTCCATATATAAGTTCAAAGGGTGCTTCGAACCGTCAACCTCTAAATCAAAGTTTGTTTCGTCACCAAAACAAGATTCCATACTCGTTGAGTGTTTACAATACCTATTTTCGATGGGTATTGGAAAGTTGATACGAGATTTAGAGTTGGATATTTGCAAGAGCTCGAGAAGATATTAGAACAAAAGCTTCCCAGGTGTAGTCTAAAAGTTTTTCCTAACATCAAGCCTCATATCAAGACTTTGAAGAAAAAAAAAAGGCTATTGCAAATATGCTGAACAATGGTTGTAGTGGCTTTGCATCGATTTGGATGTTTTGAACACATAAGTTAAAGTAAGTATAATTTTTTAGTGTGTTATAGTCGCTTATCTTAATTTTATGATAAACTTTTTTTATGTGCAGTCTCACAGTAATGTGCAAGGAATTTGGAATAAGTCATTGCCCCACTTTATTGCATTGAATCATTATATGGGAAGGATCGAACTAATGGTGATGGAGCGACAGACCCAATCGAAGAAGAGGAATCAATTTTTGCCAATATCCGTTGTCTCTCAGAAAATGATGAAAAATTTTACAAAGTGAAGATGTTAAGGTAGAAAGAGTTGATATTTATAGCACTCAAGGATATCATTGTGTAATACCCCGCACTTTTATGGATATTTAAATTACATAAATGATTGTAATTTGGAAATTTGAGAAATTTCTTTAAATGATAAATTTTGGAGTTTAAGAGTGTTAGATGTTTTCCGATGTATGTTACATTTACTTTTGGGACTAATTAAATGAGTCACATTATTTTAATTACATGTCGTGGTTGGGTAAAGCGACAAAGGATAATATTTTAATTGAAAAAATTTGTATTGAGATGTGTTGGGTTTAATTAGTGAATTGTAGTTAAGTGACTCGGATGGAGATTTCAAGTGTGGGGTTGATTTTGGTTGAGGTTGGAAGAGAAGATAAAAATCTTGGGTTTTGTTAATGGCTGAAACAGAGTCTTCAGAGAAGAAGATACCTTGTTCGATTGATCGATCGACGGCCAAGGGTCGATCGATCGACCCTATAGAATTTTTGGTAATTTCGGCTTGTTTATTTTAAATGGGATAAATTCCTAAATTAATGATTTCTAGTTTATTTATTTGAGGAAATAAATATCCAAATAAGGGAATTCATACCTAACCATTTGAGGGAATTAATTGGGACTAGGAAGGTGTAAAATGACATATTGCTTAATTTATAGTTTTGATGAAAATAAATTACGGAGGTAAATATTTCAGGTTCCTAAATGTAGTGTGAGGACCTCTAAATTATTGTTTGAGTGAGGTGTAAACCTTGGGTTCGTGGAAAGTAAAATCCAAGGCTTTACTACTTTAGGTGTGTGTGGGGAACGAGTAACATTCGGGATAGTTTTTCGGCAGGCGATTATATATATATTATTCATGACGAATATATATATTTATATATCGCCTATATGTTTGAGAAAATACTATCATGTGAATAGGATGGAATTAAGGATAGGGGCTAGAGATTCTTGAGAGGCTATCCGGTGTCGGTTGAAGGCTATTACTATAGGAGATGCGATACCTATGGGACAAAATAAGTCGATAGTCTACTTATTTGATTTTTACGATTGGTATATTTGGGAATATATAGATAAATCCTTAAAAGTGATTAAGGTGCGAGTTATAAAGTAAGTGAGAGAATACTTATGAGTTTAGTATCATAAGTATGTGAATACTTATATACTATTGCGAATGGGAACATTCGGGGTCATTGGCCATCGCTATGAGGGTTTGATAATTATATCCATGTGTATTGAGATGTGATATAGATTATTTACACGACATTGTTACTGTATATATAATATGATACGGAAATACATATATATCTGTGTGTGATTGGTATATTTGTATCTTAGAGGCTGGTTCCACGGGGTTCCACGGCGTAGGGTTGGACAACCAGATTATATATTTTCTCTTGTGCGATCCTGGGAGGTTGCATGATGTGGGTGAATCCCCTGGCTTGAGGAGCAGGGAGTGTATATCCCCAGGTCATATCGTATTATGTACGAGTGTGATGTGTGTATTCCACTTGCAGTAGGGAACATGACCGCCTCCACTGTTGTGTATTTTTACCAAGACCATGAGTGAGTCTGGCTTGGTACCGTGGTTGAGTGAGCAAAATCGAAATTGGATAGGCACTATGAGACTGCATCCGCGAGTTATAGCTCCGAGGGATAGTTATTATACTTATGATTGTGATAGGTATAGTTATACTTGTTGTGTATAGTATATTGCTTGTATACGAAGATGAGATATCATATAAAGTAAACGTATATAAAAATGGAAAGAATGATAAGAGTTATTCCCCTCCGGTAGATTTATATCCGGATTTATATGATTATGAATCATAGGTTCTAGTGAGAACCATATATATATATATATAGTTATACACACACAATATGTGGTGAGGGCCCAATGAATCTCGATGATCAACATTTCCAGGTAGTAGTGTATCGGGGGGGGAGGGGGGGTTCCATGTTTGGATTTGACTTCGCGAGACACCCCACGCACGAAACGTAGCGCAGTATTGGGAATGGGGAGAAGTTTAGTCCTTCGTACTTGGGTTTATGTGGACCTATAGTTGATGGTTGAATTGATTAGTTAGGTGGGGTAGCTTAACTAGGTTATCATAGGTGTACACTATTATAAGAGTGTTGAGGGGTATCTCATGAGAGTGCGATACCAATTTAAATATGAGAGATTTAATATTTTTTAAATATGGCATTTATGTAATTGAAAAATATTTTGAAACTCGGGCTCTGACCCATTTCTCTATTTCTCCTGCTCTTGCTATACGTATACATATATATATATATATATATATATATATATATATATATATATATATATATATATATATATATATATATATATATATATCTATATATATATATATATATATTAGGTGTCCAGACACAAGGACACCTGGATGATGATTCTTTTGAGTCAGAAGATTGCTGCAATAGTTGTGGATGCATGAAGGTTTACTATAGACGCTTCTATCCTTGTAATATAGATAGGAGGTACTATAAAAACATTCGGGTCGATAGCGCAACTGCATTCATTTAATCTTTTAGTGCCTTTTCGTTCAACATTCGATTTGGTTGTATTATGTTAACTAAGTGTTCGGTAATTTTATTTTCATTTCAATTTTTGTATATATAAACTATTGTAATTGATTTATTTGATTTGTTTGGTTAAAAAGGTTAGTTAAATAAAATTTTGATGCCAACCTAAAAGGGTTATTAGTAATTAAATTGGTTTTCGACAGTGATGCTGAGAATGAACCCTATGAGACTCCTGTTTTAATTTGGTATAGGATTGATCACCCGGTATATTATTAGGCGGGGTCTCACAGATGGTATCAGAGCATCAGGTACTAGTGTCCTTCGGAGTCTGTGCGGACATACTATGCTTTCAGTGTCGCTCTTGATTTGGTATAGATCCTTATGATTAGGATTGTTGATTCCTCTTATGAGATCTCATTCTCTTTCCATTATATAAGATCATAGTAAATCTTTTGTGTGTTCATTCGAGATTCATGTGCTGATCGATGAAGAGTGACCATAGAATGCCATTTCAAGAGCAGTTGGAGATGGGGCTTAGTTGGAGCTATAAGTTCAAGTTGGGAATGAGGACCATGGTAGAGTTCACTCTTCTTGTGTCATTATTATGGATCGTTATGACGACTACTAAATATAGTAGTTATAATTATCCAAGCACCGGTATAGTAGACAGTGGTACTAAAGTTGAATTACCGAGTGAAGTTAAATTGGGAAAAGGTTCGAAAGGTCTTCGCTAAGGACCATACGTTGAAGTTAAGTTGTAAGGAGTTAGTGTAACATGATTTAGCAGAATTATAAGGCTTAAAATCTTTGGTTTAGAACAGGGTATGGAATTGCCCAGGTGTGAAAATTTGAGGGAAATTTTTTTCACTCGTTGAAGAAATGTTGAAACGGTTGGAACGCTGGTCACCGTGTTCGATGGAGCATGATGTTTTGCTCATAGAGGAATCCTATGGATGGTTTTAACCGTTAGCTCCTTTTGTTTATCAGTAATAAAAAGAAATGAAATTTTTGGGATATTCACATAATGATCGATTAGAGGCCGATGGTGAATAAAGAGTTGCATGGTTAAGTGAACTTAATGCCCAATTAAGGTATGTATAATGAAGAGAAAGTCCTTTAGTGAAATAATAGGTTTACTAGTAAGTGTTGCTAGCACTTATGGAGAAGTTGTCTTCGTGGAAACCTCATTGGTGGACATTCACCCGGGGAATTCATTAAAAGAGGGTTGTTGAGTCCGGTAGTGGAGCTTCCTTTTAATGAAGAATTTAAGGGGACTATGAAGGCGATTTTCGGGATCGAGGTGATAGAGTCTGAGATACTAAAAACCTTAACATGGTTAGGGTGTACAGATATGGGGAATGTTGCAATTTGGAGTGTAGAAGCACACGGTTAGTCCTTGCCCAGTAGGGATTAAAGGACAAGAGTAGGGTGCCTAGATGGGAATTGATTAAAGTGGTTTTTGGGTTCAGTTAGGTCAAGTGTACCATGTTCGGGGACCATTTGGAGTAGCGAGGGTAATTGGCAAGAACATTGTTATGAGTTTCACCTCGGTTGAAGGAGGTATACTTTGTGTGGCAATATTGAGTCCCAGTATTTCCTGTATGTGATTCAAGTTTACTGGTAGCATCACTAACATTATATAGTGTATGTCTATATGTTTTTCCACGGTCGTGGGGCTCAATTTTCTTCATTCGTTATGAAAACGGGTGTTATCATTTTGAGCTTATATTTGGTTTGCACTGCTCATTTTGTGTGTGTTATACGAGTATGGTATTATTCTGAGTATAATATGTTCTTTGTTGATCGGAGAGATATCACGCTAATGATCGCAAGACTATCGTATCTGTGGTTACTGGGTGGAATATGTTGTCATTGCGATATCTCATCTGGATACTGATCAAGCTCGCCTTTATTATACGTTTAGATGGAACTTCGGTGAGTAGATGTTCCATTATCCTGCTTTGAGTGCGTGGCGACCTTATATATATGATTTAAGGCATGAAGGATTTAGTTTTAAGTTGTAAGTTTAAGCTCGTCATTGTTTACGCAAAGGACTTAGTGTTAGTACTAGTGCTTGTGGTATGGATCCGTAATAGGAGTAGGAGTTCAGACCACACCTTGTTGATAGAGGGGACGGGATTATACCGGTTGCATATTTGAAGCTAACGGACCTCCACGACCGACAAAGTTAAGTAGTAATGTATCCGAGGGGTTCCTTATTTGGATTTCTCTTGGGAGACACTCCATGCATGAACCTTAACGACGTCGGGAATGGAGAGATGTTACGGGATGCAAGGATGTTGTTTTTGATGATAAGTTACATAGTGCGGAAAAACACTATAAACTGAGAGTCGTGAGATGATTGTATATTTATGGAGATAGAAGTGCTATGGAAAAGCACTCAAATGTTTCTCACACGGCAAGTAAGCGGGTGAGGTAAGGTCAAGGAAATTGATTTAAGTCTTGTAGCCAGGCCTTGATGAAAAGGAAAATTTTGGAGGTAGTATGTTTTGGGTATGATGTTCGTAAAACTTTTACAGAGAGTAGGCACCCTGATTTGTCAGACTTTACATCTCGCAAAGATGGAAGGACATAGTGGTAGAAGTACGTTAGTAGTTTAGCGATATAGGATTTTAGAACGTCCCGATGGGGTGCCTTAGGACATTATATCTCGACGACCGATGATGTGAGGAAGCAGTGTAACGGGAGTGTTCCTTGTATGGATTTGGCTTTGCGAGACGTCCCATGCATGAAACCAATCGAATGTTAAAAGTCGGGAGAGGTATTGGGTGCTAGGGACATGGTTGTTATAGTATTCATTTTACATGTGTAGGAAACACATCGATCTTAGGGTTGTTATGAATTAAGACAAGTGGGGCATGTGACGTTATTTTAGGAAGGTTTTAGTGAGTTCACCACGAGAAGATTAGTGGGTTAACTTTATGAAGGATTGGACTTCTAGGTATAGGATGAATTGAATCTTGACAAGATTATTAAGAATACCCAAGAGTTAGCACCAGACCAAGAAAGTGAGACCCGTTTTTAGAGAGAGTGTTATGTCTGTGATGTTTACAGTGGTTGTGCAGGTAGGCACGAGTCAAAAGGTGTATTGTCACCTTGGTAAGTTGGTTTTATATACCGTCTGAAATAGAAGGGGCGTAGTATATAAAGTTGAAGAATATGCTTTGGGGTAGTTATAAATTAAATTGGAGTTTGTTGGATGGGATGTCGTATGGATTACGCATGAATCCAATTATATTGGTGCAATAAGAGGTACCATGCCCAAGCTAAGCATGAGACTAGCGGGAGTAATGAAGCATTAGTGTTGTTTCCTTTTGAGGGAAATTCAATGTCATGAGGTAGACGAACAGACGCTTAGAGTAGTGGTTTTTTCGATGGGATCGAGATGGTTAAGTTGCGATTGTAGGCTCATTTTCTTTATATACGGTCATACAAACACTAGGGGTGATGTGTCATTGTTAGAGTTGATCTTATGATCGAGGTGGTGTTGTAGAATGTAGAGATACAATTGATCTTATGGTTAAGAGAGTGTTGTAAAGTATAAGCCTTGAGATAGGTGGTACCAAAAATGAGTGTATGGTAGAGTGCCATTGGTTAGTTCCAAATGAATTTTGTGCACTAGGATGTAGTGTGATTAGTGATCCTAGGTTGATAGTACCGGTCATATCTGAATTTCGGGGATGAAATTTTGTTGTAAAGGGGGAGAATGTAATACCCCTCACTTTTATGGATATTTAAATTACATAAATGAGTGTAATTTGGAAATTTAAGGAATTTCTGTAAATGATAAATTTTGGAGTTTAAGAGTTTTAGATATTTTTTTATGTTTGTTACATTTACATTTGGGACTAAGTAAATGAGTCGGATTATTTTAATTACATGTCGCAGTTGGGTAAAGCGACAAAGGATAATATTTTAACTGGAAAAACCCGTATTGAGATGTGTTGGGTTTAATTAGTAAATTGTAGTTAAGTGACTTAGATGGATATTTCGAGTGCGCAGTTGAGGTTGGGAGGGAAGATAAAACCTTGGGTTTTATTAATGGACGAAACAGGTTCTTCAGAGAAGAAGTTGCCCTGTTCGATCGATCGATCGATGGCCAAGGGTCGATCGATTGACCCTACAAAATTTTTGGCAATTTCGGCTTGTTTAATTTAAATGGGATAAATTCCTAAATTAATTATTTCTAGCTTATTTATTTAAGGAAATAAATATCCAAATAGGAGAATTCATACCTAGCCATTTAAGGGAATTAACTGGGACTAGGAAGGTGCAAAATGGCATGTCTCTTAATGTATAGTTTTGAGGAAAATAAAATGTGGAGTTAAATATTTGGGGTTCCTGAATGTAGTGTAAGGACCTCTAAATTATTGTTTGAGTGAGGTGTATACCCTCGGTTCGTGGAAATTAAAATTCAAGGGTTTACTAATTTAGGTGTGTGTGGAAGGAGTAACACTCGGGATAGTTTTTCGACAGGCGATTATATATATATTATGCGTGTCGAATATATATATTTATAGATCGCTTAAATGTTTCAGAAAATCCTAGGATGTGAATAGTATGGAATTAGGAATAGGGGATAGAGATTCTTGAGCGGCTATCCGGTGTCGGTTGACAACTATGACTATAAGTGATGCGATACCTATGGGACCAAATAAGTCGATAGTCTTCTTATTTGATTATTACGATTGGTATATTCGGGATTATATATATAAATCCTTAAAAGTGATTAAGGTGAGAGTTATAAAATAAGCGAGAGAATACTTCTGAGTTTAGTATCCTAAGTGTGTGAATATTTATATACTGTTACGAATGGGAACATTCGAGGTTATTGGCTATCGCTACGAGGGTTTGGTAATTAAGCCATATGTATTGAGAAGTGATATAGATTATATATACGATGTTTTTACTGTATATAATATGATATGGAAATACATATATATCTATGTCTGATTGGTATATTTGTATCTTACAGGTTGGTTCCATAGGGTTCCCCGGGCGTAGGTTTGGACAACCAGATTATATATTTTCTCTTGTGCGATCTAGGGAGGTTGCACGATGTAAGTGAATCCCATGACTTAAGGATCAGGTAGAATATATCCCCAGGTCATATCGTCTCGTGTACGAGTGCGATGTGCGTATTCCACTTAAAGTAGGGAACATGACCGCCTCAATCATTGTGTATTTTTACCATGACCATGAGTGAGTCTAGCTTGGTACCGTGGTTGAATGAATAAACTCGGATTTGGATAGGCACTATGAGACTGCATCCTCGAGTTATAACTCAGAGGGATGATTATTATACTTATGATTATGATAGGTATAATTATACTTGTTGCGTATAGTATATTGCTTGTATATGAAGATGATATATCATATAAAGTAAACGTATATAAAAATGGAAAGAATGATAAGATTTATTCCCCTTTCGATAGATTTATATTCGGATTTATATGAATATGAATCATAGGTTCTAGTGAGAACTATATATATATATATATATATATGTTATGTGCTGAGGGCCTAATGAATCGCGATGATCGACATTTCCAGGTAGTAGTGTATCGGGGGGGTTCCTTATTTGGATTTTACTTCGCGAGACACCCCACGCACAAAACCTAGCGCAGTGTTGGGAATGTGGAGAACTTTAGTCCTTAGTACTTGGGTTTACGAGGACCTCTAGTAGATGGGTGAACAAATTAGTTAGGCAGGGTAACTTAACTAGGTTGGATAAAAGGTATGTGATAGGTGTGCACTATTAGAAGAGGTGTGAGGGGTATCTCATGAGAGTGCGACACGAATTTAAATATGATAGATTTCATATTTTTAAAATATGGCATTTGTGCACTTGAAAAATATTTTCAAACTCGGGCTCTGACTCGTTTCTCTATTTTTCCCTCTCTTGCTATTTGTATATATATATATATTAGGTGTCGAGACATAGGGATGCCTGGATGATGATTCTTTCGAGTCAGACGTTTGCTACAGCAGCTGTGGATGCACGCAGGTTTACTATGGATGCTTATATCCTTGTAATCTAGATATGAGGTACTGTAAAAGCAATCGGGTCGATAGCCCAACTATTTTTATTTATTCTTTTACATCCTTTTAGTTGGCATTCGATTTGGTTTTATTATGTTAATCGAGTGTTCGGTAATTTTATTTTCATTTCAGTTTTTGTATATATAAACTGCTGTGATTGATTTATTTGAGTGGTTTGGTTAAAAAGATTAGTTAAATAAAATTTTGACTCCAACCTACTAGGTTATTATTAATTAAATTGGTTTTCGACAATGATGCTGAGAATGAACCATATGAGACTCATGTTTTAATTTTTTATAGGATTGATCACCCGGTATTTTATTAGGCGGGGTGTCACACATTGTCATTCTACTAGTCGAAACAAATTTCACAAAAAACATCGTAGGGTTACGGATGGCTTTGTAACTATCTTAGGTGAGATGGATTCTTTCTTAAAAAATTTTTATTGAAAGTGCCTATTCAAATATTCACAAGTTGGCAAATTCTCTTTGTATGAATCATGAGATCGAGCTTGATAAGAAGTTGGTGAATGAGTTAAGCAACATGGATGGTTTGGATGGGGAGGATGTCATTAAAGCGACAAGTATTATCATTGGTGATAATCCGAAATATAGATTTCTCCTAGATTTGAAGTCATCCCAAAAATTGACATGGATCGTGGACTAATAGGGAAAAATTAATATGTCTTCTTCATTTTTTTCATAAAAAAATGCATGTTATAATTATTTTTAGAATCAATCTTTTTTACAAGTTGATATTTTGATTTGTTGTTTGTTAAGAGAAAGATTACATTTTTGGGGGATTTTTAAATACATGTGTATATTTTGATGCTATAATGTTACATTAGGCATTAAATTTTTGTATTTGTGTGAGAATATGTATGTGTGTGTGAGAGAGTGAGTACGTGTGGGTGGGTGGGTGGGTGGGTGGGTTGGGCGGATATGTCTGTGTTCATGTGAGAATGTGGGGGAGGGAGGTATGTGTGTATTCGTGTGTGTTTGTGTGTGTATTTACGTGAGATTTATAAATCTTGGTGTTGATATTTAATTCTATACATACTAATGCAAAAAGGGTATTTTAGGTAAATGATATAGTTTCCATTCCAATTATCAACGAACCAAACATGTAAATGTAATTTAGAATTCTAGTAAAGGACAATTCCTATTTAAACTAAACAGTGGAAAAGAATTCAAGATTCCATGAACTTAGAACTCCTAGAATCAATGATTCTCATTCCATTTCCATACCACGAACCAAACGAGTCCCAAATGTATATATTGGGTAGTCCATAATTGGGGTTTTCATATCCTCATTTTAACTCAGATTTTAATTTTTTCAAGAGATTAATATCGAAACCCAATATGCGTTCGAACACCGCGCTCAGTTCAAGGTATTATGCTACATAACCTATTTACAGGTTCTAATGTTGGGTGGTTTTTGGTATTTGTGATTTGTTTTACGTTTTTAGTTTTCATTGATTTTAAGAATTATTATGAATTTCAATCATGCACATATCGATATTTAATTTAAATATATTGTGCTGGGAGATATTGATATATGTATCTTTCTCTCATTTGGTTGTCACCAAATGGTAATGCTATTGACAACCACTTTCAGAAATTAAGACCCTTAGGTACTCACAAGCGTTCGCATTTTACTCTCAATTTCTCTTGTATTAGACAACTTATATCGGTGGATTTCACAACAGAAATAAACCAAGATTTGTAAACTGAGAAGAAATAACAATGGTGAAATGATTAAAGAAGTCTATCGATCCCCTTGATATATATATATATATTTTTGTCTGCCTTTTGTTTTTCCTAATCCTACCATGACACTATCCATATTGATTCCATGTGTTGGTTTTGAAGTACTTTACTATGTTGTGTATGTATTTTTTTTGATAAAATTCCACAAGGGAGACAAAGAAGACAACCTTGCATGAATTTTTTTTACACTCACTCTAAATATATTTTTCTTGATATACAATTAGTGTTTATTAAAATGTCAGAATCTCATTGTTATCTATGGATTTTGCAAGAGAAATAAACCAAGATTTATAGACTGAGAAGAAATAACAATAGTTAAATAATAAAAAAATCTATAAATAGCCCCGATATATATATTAGTTTTTAAGAAAAGGCTATATAAAGCATCAAAATTTTTATAAGAAATATGTAAGGAAATATCAAGGGTGCTTTCACAATGTTGTAATCTTGCTCTAGCATGGTGATGTATAACACTCAAGTAAATGTAGAATTCATTTCATGAATACCCTCAAAACTGATCATTGATCAACATTCCTTCTTGTCATATTTATGTCTTCATGCGATCAAATATATGTATCCTATGGAATATGGTGATTTGCAATGCTTATAATTATATTTATGACATTAGTATCTTGCAAATGAGCTTATCGAACTTTTTCTCTTCAATAAATTCCCTCAACATCATTTGTTACTTTCAGATTCTTAATTTTTTAATAGTTCGCGGGTGGAAAATTCAATTATAAATCTGAAGTTGCTTTATCATTTATCTTCGGGTTCTATACATTTATTAAAAAATAACTAAATATAAAGAGAAAACTAAGAGTTTATATGAATAAAATTGAACAACGGATATTGAAAACACAATTTAAAGTGACGGATACTAAAAGTATACTTCTACAATATTTTAATTTATTTTTGTTCCATAAATACTATGATTACTAGTTTAAAAATTTCTTCTGTTTCAAAATTATTATTCTTAATTCATGTCTACCTTAGTATTGATCATCTGTATACAGTTATTTAAAAGTAAACTTTCAAACTCTGTTGATTATACAAATACGATGATATAAGATGCACTCCTATTATTTTCGAAATCCTTAAAATTCTCTTCCGAAACAATTTTTGATACACTTAGTATATTTTTTGCTCGTATATTTTGTTGATTTGCCTCTCGCCAGTTTGAGCATGATATTATATTTGGTCTATATCGATCTGTATGGAATTATTTGTTTTAGCTTTTGATGTGTATGTTATTCTCATTTTTTTTGGTTTTTGAACTTTTATATTCGTCATAATAAGATTTTACCCAATTTACATGTTTTTTACTATTTTACAAATGGCCTTAACAAATCTTGTTCTTTGGGAATTTATCAATTTACTTCTAAGGCAATGGATAGACTTTGATTCAGATTTTTGTATGTAAAAATTACCTTCCCATGTGCACCAATGAACAATAGACACCTATCATCCTATATGGCCATTTAGATATCTTGATCGACATTAGAGGAACCTAATCGGCTAGAATGACAATCAACTCCAGATTACGGACCATCAAGAATAGAAAAGGTTACTCTAATGGAAGGGCGACCAACACTGAATGCCAAGAGTCTCATTTATTGTATACAAATGTAAATCCCTGGAAATATAAAGGCATTCTTTCTTTAGGGTTCCCTACCACTATTAATCAAGGTTCTAAAAAATGTGGGGCATGATTGAGGCGTGGAGGCCAAGCCTTAAGCCTTAGAAGCCTAGGCGGGCCTAGGCGTAAAAAGGCGTGAAAAGGCGTTTAGGCCTTCTTAATATATTTTAATATTTTTTAACCATAACAAGGCTATTAAAATACAAAAATTGCACATATCATAAAAATATGTCTGAATATATGCAAATTAAAATACTATCTGATTATTTTGGATAAGATAATGGTCCAGTTTGTAAACAAATTCTTTAAAAGACGACATCGTTTCACTTAGGCATTGTTGTTTTTAGAAAAATGTGCGCCGTAAGGGTTTTACCAAGAGTAAGGCGTGAAAAGCGTAAGGCAAGGCGTTTCTCCTAAGCCTTAAGCCTAGGCGTGCCTAGGCGGAGCCTAGGCGAGTTTTTTAGAATAGTGCTATTAATAGATAATCCTCCTTTCCTCAAGGGGAAGATTCAATCAATCTCAAGCACGCCATGATGAGATCTTGTAAACATCAATAATAAAATCAATCGTGGACGTAGGCTTTTTAATAGATAAACCACTTTAAAAATCTTTGGCTCTTGCATGTTTGTTTAGGTTGCTCTTATAATTTATCTGCGATTATAAAAGTGGACCTACACCATTTTTAGACATCAATAGATTGGCGCCATCCGTGGGAATGATTTCTTGTCATCGTTTTCTACTTATTACGTTCCTTTATTGATTATTTGGTTTGAAGAATGACTACCATTCTGAAAAACAGCGTGGTAACTGTAGGCAACAACCCAGATTTATCTGTTCCCCCTAGTGAGATAGACCTCCAGAGGATTTTACTCAACTTGGCAAAAGGACTGGAATCCATGCAACAGTCAATCAGACAATTGGCTCGTACGATGTGCAAGACAAATCCAATTCCAGGAAAGATATGCCACCTCCACTAACTATGAATGAAAGGAGTTACCACTCCCGATCTTCTCGTGATAGGTCATACTGTCCTCGAGAAATATCTTCATTCCGATCAAAGTACTATTATCATGGTAGATCTTTTTCCATGGAACGGTCGAGCGTTTTAGAGAGGCCAAGTATGGAATCTTCTTTTGACCATTTGGGTCCCCGAGTATCTAGAGGTCATTATAGGGAGCAAGAACATCACCGTGGTCAAAGAGTTGAATTTGTGTGATAAAGAGTTTGCATGAGGGGATCTTGTGTGCCGAGCAGACTTCTCAGGAAGAGAGTTAAGCACATATGAGCATCAAAGCCATGAAACCTACTTCTGCCAAATCCAAACCATAGGAACAGTCCTGAAAGGGATCCATATAGCGACTAGAAGATTGACTGGTGCAAATGCCCAAAACCAAAAATACTTTACAAAGAAGTTTTATTAAGGGTTAACCTTTTTTACTAGCTATTATAGACTACCCCACCACTTCGAAATTCAAATCGCCACTTGTCACTCATAAATATGACATGAAAAATTATCCAGTCCTCCACATTGAAAAGTAACAAGCTACTGCCGACATTTATTCTATCCCAAATGAAATGAGGTGAAGGTTTTGTCCAATCTAATCACAGGTCCATCTTAAATATGGTACAACAATCTACCTAGAGGTAAAATTTCCAGTTTACATCAATTTGGTGAATCATTCATTGATAACTTTGCTTTAGGACTAAGCCATTAAAGAGTGTTACTCATATCTTCACCGTGCGCTAAAAACCTAGAGAAAGTACCTAGGAGTATATCACATTTTTTAATAATGAAAAACTAAAAGTGGTGGATTACGAAGAAAAGGCAGCCATTGAGACATTCATGAGTGGATTACTGGCCAAGGATCTTTAATATGCCCTAGCAAAAAATCCACGCAAAACTATGACATAGTTGATGTATAAAGATGGAAAGATCATGAATGCCGAGGAAGCTATGATTGTAAAATAAGTGACAGAGAGCAAAGATGAAGGTCAGAAGAACAATTCGTTTAGGAAAGATAAAAAATATAAGAATTTTGATAGGATCAAGAAGTACAATGAGTATTCTCAACTCACGAAAATTATCCACCATATATTGGAGGAAATAAAAGGCAACAAATATTTGTATTGGCCTAGCAAATTGAGGTCACCTCCCAATAGGAGGGATAAGTCCAAATACTATGATTTTCATCGAGATCATGGACACACTGCTGGTAGTTGCATCACCTTGAAGAATGAAGTTGAGACTCTTATTCGGAGAGGAAACTTGGCCAAATTTATTGATCAAAATGGTGGCTAAAATGCTAGTAGAAGATTTGAATCACCTGACTTAGGAAAAGAACACACAAAAAGGGCACGTAATAATGACTATGATGATGATCCTGACTTGCCAAAGAAGCCTGATGAACCTGAGATGGATGCAGGTATAATTTCCTTTCATTATCATTTCATCACATGGGGAGAGGTCGGTGGAGGAAATGGACTTACTAAAAGGAAGGCCTACCTAGATGAGGCCAAAGCGTGTCCCACCATCAGGAAGATTGACATGTTTGAGAGCAATGATGGTCGGCCTAGGAAAGTCAACAAAGATAGATTGATGATCATCTTCTCCAAAAATGATATGAGTGGGGTGCTCTATCCTCGTGATGAATTTTTATTCATCACCTAAAACCCTACCACATGCCTCTCATAGGCTTCTTAGGAGAAAGGGTGTATCCCTTATGAATAATCAAGCTGGACCTGTTAGTCGGCACTTAGACAACGCGAAAAGGAAAGAATTCATTCTTTGTATTAGACAAAAATGTACCTTCACCTTAAAATATAATCCTTGGCAGAGTGGGGATGAAGAAATTAGAGTCAATGCCATCTACTATGCATCAGTCCATAAAGTTTCGTACCAATTATGGAGTTGGCGTAGTAAATGGTAACCAGATGGAAGCCGAGGAATGCTACTATACCTTAACCGACCAACAGAGGATATAGAGGGGCATAACTACTTTCCATATTGATACTTTGGACCTCCGCAAAAATGAGGATATGGTGAAGGGACAAGTTATGGAAGAAACAAAAACTATTCTACTTGATGATGAGAAACAAGAAAGCCCCACTCACATTGGCTTAAGAAAAAACTATCTCTCAAACAAGAGTTAATTACATTACTTAAATATATTAAGAACGTGTTCGCCTGGAATCATGAGGATATGCCAGATATTGACCCTAACTTCATCTTCCACGAACTCAATATTTATAAGGATGCCAGACCGATCAAGTAGAAGCGCAGAGTTTTCAGTCTCGAGAAGAATATGGAAATCCAAGAGGAGGTAGAAAAGTTGTAGAAAGCACAATTTGTATAGGAACTTAAGTATCCAACTTAGTTGGCCAACATGGTAATGGTTAAGAAGAAGAACAACAAATGGCGGATGGGTGTAGATTTCACTGACCTCAATTAAACATGCCTAAAAGATCACTTTCCTTTACCAAGGATTAATAATGGGTTGACGAAACAACATGTCATGAGCTACTCAGCTTCATGGGTGCTTATTTTGGTTAACACTAGATTATCATAAACCTAGGGGATAAGGATAACACATCCTTCATCACCAGTCGAGGAACATACCGCTACAGTGTTATTCCCTTTGGGCTAAAAAATTCTAGAGCAGCATATCAAAGGTTGGTAAACAAAGTATTTAAGGATCAAATTGGAAAGCACGTTGAAGTATACATAGATGATATGCTCACCAGGAGAAAATTTGATACAGACTATATTGTTGATTTGGCCCAAACATTTGACCAGCTGGAAAAACATCAAATGAAGCTCAATCCGACCAAGTGTATATTCAAAGTATAGGAAGGTATGTTTATAGGATATATCATAAATCAAAGAGTAATTTAATAAAGGCTTTACTGGAGATGAAATACCCGACCAACAAGAAGGATGTGCAAAAATTAACAAAAAGAGTAGCAACTCGAAATCGCTTTGTTTCTCGAGCCACATACAAATGTCTTCCATTCTTTATGGTTCTTAAAAAGACCTTTGAATGGAATGACGAATGAAAAAAATATTTTTTAGACTTGAAGAAGTGCTTGGTATCTCCCCCACTACTCTCCGAAATAGTTTTAGGCAAGAAGTTGTACTAATATTTGGCTATTTTAGAGTCTGCAGCTAGTTCAACCTTGATTCGATCAGAGGAAGGTGTTCAAAAGCCACTGTGTTACAACTATGTAGCGTTTTAAGGAGAGGAAATTAGGTACCCACACTTGGAGAAGTTGTCATTTGCACTCATTGAAGCATTTAGAAGAATAAGACCATAGTTTCAAGATGATACAATTATAGTATACACTAACTTACCTCTGTGACAAGCTTTGCACAAATGTGAAAAATTTGGAAGACTAATGTCTTGGGAAGTTGAAATTGGAGAATATAATAGTGTTTATGAGTTGTTGGAACACGAGGCCCCCAATTTTATAAAATTCTTCTTATACTTCTGTTGATGTAAAAAATTAGATTATAAATAAATAAAATGAGACAAAGCAATTTTAAAGTGGTTCAGCCTTATAAGAATGACCTACGTCCACTGTTTCTGTTATTGCTGACTGTTTGGAAATTCTCGATTACAAGTTTTCTCAAGAAATTCCGGTCCCCTTACAATGAGGATAATACAATGTATTTATAGCCCTAAGGCTGTAATGTGAAAGGGTAATATATTAAATTCCCCTTAAGCATATACATCTGTATGATAATAAGCATTTAATGCGCAATCAAACTGTTGGTTATCCTTCTATTAATGCTTTGTCCGAGGTGCAGCTCAGATCGCCTAAGCTACTCGGACCGCCTAAGGTCCTCGGTACTCAAAAGTTCCTCGGAGAATTCTTGTAGGTCGGAGCGTCTAAGTTGATCGGGGAAGCAGAGTTCCTCATTGCAGTATGGTTCCTCGGAGTCAAGGTATTGTTCATAAGTGTTTGTTGTTGCCACGTAGATTGCCACGTGTATTCACCCAATTGAGCCATGTCAGCAAACTAAATTTGGTATCAATAGAAGCCCCCAATGTTTCATAGTTCGAAATTTGAGGAGTGTGGAACATTCTTTCTCAAAATATGGCGGTTTTAAATGGTCATCCAAAAATTTAGGAGTATTTTCTTTTGAATTATTTCTCCTTCCAAATTCGTAGAATCGGACTTTTTGGAATTTTTCTAACCGCTTCGATTCCCGCGCCCCTTTTGTCTGTTTAGCCGCTGGTAACGTAACCGGCTCTTTTTGTAATCATTACTTTTACCCTTTCCCAAGGCAAAGTATTTAAACATTGCAGAAAATCCCATCGTCTTCTACTTTTTCAAATTTGTCTCTTTGAGTTTTCCATCGTCTCTTTCTCTTCCGTGCATTCATCTCTTCCATCATTTGTTGTCAACAGAATCATCTCTTTCCTGTAAGATTTTCTTCTTTCTCTTTGATTTCCTTCTTTCATCATGGTTTATCCTGTAGAATCGATTGATAAATTTCGCTATGATTTCTCTATTCCCTCATGGGTTATTTTGGAAGAGCTTTCTGAGCCTTCAGACTATTTTCGTTTGGCTGAGGGACATTGGTTCCCCAGTCTCTTTGTTGCTGAGTGTGGCTTTTCTTTTCCCCCAAACCCTCTATATCTGGAATTCTGTCAATACTTTGACGTAGTTCCTGCAACAATAGCTCCCAATACGTGGAGAATAGTTAATGGTGTTTATAGATTAAATCAGATTCATGAAACTCATATAGGAATTCCTGAAATCATGTTTTGTTATAGATGGGCTGTGGGCGATAATACTTTTTATTTAAAAACTAGGTTTTTAAATAGAGCTTTAGTGGTCAATCTCCCAGATGCCAATAGGGACTACTTTGAGCACGGGGTTGTTATGAAAAATTGGCAACACCCTCCAATGACTGGAGATGATGTTTACTAGGGTCCCAGATGTCCTCCCTATGGCAATGGGATAGGTTGTTTTTATTTTATTTTCAAAATAATGCTTCCTTTGTGTTTGATAAAATGTTCCACTGATATTTTAGTTTTGATTTATTTTCAGTTGACGGCAAAAGAAAATCTCCAAAAGAGGCAGACGTTAATATAAGGCATTTAAAACTTATCTGGAGTTTGCATCAGACTGTTGCCGACGAGCATATTAGGTCAGCTTCATATTTACTTCAGTATAAGAGTTACACCTCCTCTTTTACTGCTCGTCCGGTGATAAGCGATACAGAACCAATACCAGCCTCTATAAGTTCTTCACCTGAGTCACATATTCCTTTGAGTGAAAGGATGAAGAAAAGACAACCTCATACCCTTTTTGAGAAACCTGCCTCTGGTGCTAGAGAGGCAAAAAGAAGTAAGCTTGATTTCCCAGGAGAAGGGACAGAGAAAATTGATGCACCTCCCTCGGATGCTCCTGTGAAGGTTGTCGAGAAGCCCCCAGTGGCCCCGAGCAAGGCTGCTGCTCCAAGTGAGGTGATTATCATTTCTCCGACTAAGACTACATCGTTAGTCGAGAAAGTTGATGCTCCCCTGAGGAGGCTGAAGAAAAGATCCTCTTTCAATTTGTCTGAATCCATCTCTCAGCCCTAGACTAGTGGTGTTCCCACTTTTGTTCCCTTGAGCTCTGCTATGAGCTCGGTGAAGACTTGGATCATTCCCGAGATCCAAGGTATTGAAGAAAACCTTTCTCGAGACACGGTTACCACATTAGCAGCTCTTCACATTGCTTCTGTAAGTCCTATAGTCTTAAATTTTCATTCTTTCCTTTTTGTATATGTGCACTAACTTGCTTTCATTTTCTTTTCACAGTTGGTGAGCTATTTTAATACAATTTTGAAGAAAGATGAAGCTATTAAAGCTTCAAGCTCCTCGTCTGGTGTAGAGGAAGCTTTGGTAGGCCTGGCACAGTCTCTGAAAGATTCACGTCAGAAATATAATGATGATAAGGCAATTTGGTAGAAAAAGTTTACTTCGACTGAGCAGGAGAAGGCTCAGGTTATTGAGGTCTCCAAGGAGTTGGAGAAAAAAATGAATGATTTGGAGAATAAAAATAAAGAGCTTGAAGGGAAGCTCAAAAATGTTGGGGAGCTTGAAAATAATCTCAAGGCTGCTGAGGAGGAGTTGGGTCAACTTCGGGAAGTAAGTCGTCAGAAAGAGGAAGTTGAGAATAAATTGAAGGCTAATGACAATCTTCTTTCCGAGAAGCTTTCCTCGGAGAAGACAAAGAGGAAATTGGTTGTGAAAAAATCTTTCAGTGCCGGCTGGGATAAAGGGTGGAATAAAGGTTTGGCATGCCATGATGTCGCAAGTGGAATATGGCAGCCTCAAATACTTTAGACATGGATGGGTCGCTACTCTACAGGAGATGAAAGTTGATGAAAATTCTGAACTCTTTCAGCGACACATCCCTGGTCCCCCTCCAACTCCTGAAGAAGAAGAAGAAGAAGAGGATGAAGTTGCCTCTGAGGAATCTTCCATGGTGATGGGAGATCAAATTTCTCATCCTCGAACTATCCATCCCACTGGCGAGGAACTTCAACTAGCTGCTACTTCCTCCGAGAAACTTCCAGCACTTCTCGAGAAACCCTCTGCTCCATCCGAGCAACCTACCTCCTCGTCCCAGCCTCCCGAGAAAGTTTTGGGAGACAAGGAAAAGGTGTAGAGTTGTTCGAATTTCTCTCTATTTTATTTTTCTTTGTCAAATGTAACTTCTGAACATGTAACTCTGAACCTTGTGATGTAATAAATTTTGAACTTTTGCTTATGCATACTGTTGATTCTCTTATTCATATTCTGTTTGTACTCTTATTGATTATTGCTTTTTCTTCCTCTACTATTTTCTGCCCAGGATGTAATTATTGTCTGCTCATGATACAAAGTTATTACGGCAATGCAATGAATATTTTAAATCCGGTCATACAGACATGAGTGCAGCTCAAATCACTGACATCCTCGGTCATGGTGCTTCAGAGCAAGCAATTGAAGCCTATAAGTATTTAAAGTTCCTACTCGACCGTACAGTGGCTAACCACGTAGCATACTATGATATGATTGAGGATCTCCAAGGCACTCTTGAATAACTTCAGCAACAATATAAGGAATCCACTGCCCTTTTGCATAAGGGGTACGATAAGAAGTATCAGTAAATATGTGCCGATAAGGGATACGATAAACGGTTTGCTGCTTACGATGTGCGGGAGAGAACGTTGAAGGCTGAGGTTGAAGAGCACGGATAAATAGCTGAGTTATTAGAGCAAGAAAATAATAACCTACAAAGAGAGGTGTCTCAGTTGAAGTCTGTAGCTTCCACCTCAAATGCTTTAATCCCAGTGACTGATGAGGGATTATCTTTCTTGGAGGTTGAAAACACCAACCTGAGGGATGAATTAGAAACCTTGAAGAGGTCTGGCCATTCTACGTCTGCTCGAGGACGAGTAAGAGCTCCTCGAGGATGACCAAGAGCTGCTCGGATTCTTGTCAAGGAACAGAGGATTCAATCTGCTCTAGAGAACCAGGCCTTCCAACTGATGGCAAAGAACCAGGCATTGGCTGAGATGTCTAAGAAGATCAGTGATCTGGAAGAGCAGCTTTCTGCACAGAAGTCTGTCTTGGAGAATAGAGAACTCTTTATCAAAAATCTCCACGAGCAGCTGGAAAGATTGACATATCAATTCCACAAGCAGCCCAGAGAATTCTGGATGGCTGGATACAATGAGGCCCTCTACCATTTGGATGATCGTATCCAAAATGCAAATAATGAGGGTTACAAACAGGGATGGTTGAATGCCTTAGGTGTGTTGCAACTGGAATAGGGTCATTACCTGTGGGATTACCATAATCCTGGGCTGCTCGACCTACCAGTGCCACCACTCAAGCTTGATATGAGTTGGATCCCTGCTCGGGCCATCCCTCGGTGTCTGATTTCCAAATACCTCGGCGCTTACAATCTCCATTCCAATGTCGAGATATCTCGTCCCGAGCACCTACTAGATCGACCATCTTTGATGAATATCAGGATGCTTGAAGATCTTAACTTCATAAATTCTCCTCATGCTTTAAATGATCCACCTGCTGGCGAGGAACCTGTTTCAATAGCAAAGGGGAAGAAACAAATAGAATAGGAATCTTAATGTTATAAATTTGTATTTCATTCTTGATGTATTTTGTTCTACATTTAATGAAATAATTTTATTTACAAATCTTGACTGCCATTGTCTTGTAATTATAAAACACTTTACATTTGTGCATGTATATCTGTTAAAAAGATAACAACATTGTGTTATTTGTCGATCAACTGGAGTTTGTTAAAACTTATTGTCGACTATCTTGAATTTTTGGTAATCATTTGATGACTAACCAAAATTGATGATATTTTGTTTCTCGACCAACTTGGTAGTAATTTAAAAGTCACGAGTATCAAAAATTTTGCTCGATCACTTTCTCGTACTCATAAAATGTTTCCGACCAACCAAGGTTGGTAAATTTTTCTTCTCGACTAACTACAGTTAGTGGGTTTTTCTTACCAACCAATATTTAGCACTTTTTGGAATTGTTTTACTTCCCGACCAACCTTAGTTGGTGTTTTCGGGAATAGATTTACTTCCTAACCAACCGAGTTGGCATTTTTAGGAATAGATTTACTTCCTAACCAACTAAGTTGGCATTTTAGGAATAAATTTACTTCCTAACCAACCGAGTTGGCATGTTTAGGAATAGATTTACTTCCTAACCAACCAAGTTGGAATTTTTAGGAATAGATTTACTTCCTAACCAACCGAGTTGGCATTTTTAGGAATAGATTTACTTCCTAACTAACCGAGTTGGCATTTTTAGGAATAGATTTACTTCCTAACCAATCGAGTTGGCATTTTTAGGAATAGATTTACTTCCTGACCAACCTTAGTTGGCATTTTCGAGAATAGATTTGAGTGTTCCGAGTTTTGCTGAGTACTGTGTAGCACTAGTATTCCGCAAAAAATTTCCAATAAAAGGAAAGAACAGGGAAGAACATTGTAACTTTATTCATACTGATGAAACTTCATTACATGAGAATTTACATTACTGATAATATTTGCGCAGGTGCTCTGCATTCCATGCATTCTTAAACTCCTCCCCCTCTAAAGTTTCTATTTTGTATGTCCCTGGTCGAACAACTTCCTTAACTCGGTAGGGTCCATGCCAGTTGGCTTCCATTTTGTTGTGCTTTTGAATTACCTTCTTTAGCACATAGTCTCCTTCTTTCAAGTCGCACTTCTTCACTCTCTTGTTGTAGAACAAAGTTGTTCGTTGCTCGTAAGTAGCATTTCTAATGGCTGCTTCTTCCCTAACCTCCTTGAGCTTGTCCAAGTCTAACCTTCTCATTAAATCGCTGATAGGGGAATTAAAATTCAGTATTCTGTGTGTTGGGAGACCCAATTCGACGGGTATAACAGCGTCACTTCCAAATACTAGCATATATGGAGATTCCCCTGTTGCTACTCGGGGAGTAGTTCGATAAGCCCATAACACTGATTGTAGCTCGTTGATCCAGTTTGCTTTCGCGTCATTCAGTCTCTTTTTCAAACCATTCAGCAGCGTTCTATTTGTAACTTTAGTTTGTCCATTACTTTGAGGATGGCCTGGTGCCGAGTGGATCTTCAAGATATTTGACTGATGACAATAGGCAGCGAACTCCTCGTTGTCAAATTGTGTTCCATGGTCTGTGATGAAGGCATGAGGAAGACCATATCAACAAATGATGTTCTTTCAAATAAATTGGTACACCTTTTCATACGTCATATCAATGAGAGGCTCAGCCTTAACCCATTTAGTAAAATAATCCACAGCGACCACGAGATACTTAAATCTTCCCCTGGTCGTCGGTTGTGGCCCGACCAAATCTATTCCCCATATGGCAAATGGCTAAGGGGAAGTAATGGGTGTCAATAACGCTTGGGGAGTTCTTTGGATGGAGGAGAAGCGCTGACTCTTGTCACATTTCTTAGCATAGGCTATGCAACCAGCCCTCATCATCGACCAGTAGTATCCTTGAGTCATCATTCTTTGCAAAAGTGTCCGACCTGCTACATGGGCTCCACATGACCCTTCATGGACCTCTTCAATCAACTCTTTCACCTCGGTTGGATGCACACATCTTTGTAAACCTTCTATAATTCCTCGTCTGTATAGAATACCATTAGTCAGTACATAACGGGCGGCCTTAAACTTTAATTTCTTGGCTGCAAGTTTGTCAGTTAGTAATTCCCCTTTCTTAATATATGCCCTAATGGGATCCATCCATGATGACCCTAAATCGAGGGTATTAAAGTTTATCGTCAGATCTTCATCTATACTACGACCAGCTAAAACTTTAATTGGGATTGTTCTTCATAGCTCGATACGAGTAGCTAATGCTAATCGAGCTAAGGCGTCTACTCTTGCATTCTCCATTTTTTGTATTCTGACCAGCTGAATAGCAGCAAATCCGACACTAATTCCTTCGCCTTTGCATGATATCTGATCATTAATTCTCCTTTGGCTACATATAATCCCATCATTTGATTTATGACCAATTGCGAGTCACTGAAAATAATAACTTGTTCTGCCCCTATAGTTTTTGCCAAACTAAGACCTGCAATCATGGCTTCATATTCAGCCTCATTATTGGAAGCTTTGAATTGGAAGCGTAGGGCGTATTCCATGTCAACCTCGTCGGGACTGTTCAAAATTATCCCTGCGCCACATCCTATAGTGCAGGATGAACCATCCACATATAGACTCTATATAGGTAACTCGTCTTCAAGTTTCTGATCTGACAGAGTTCCTCGGTGGAAAATTTGTTGCTTCCGATCACCATCTCCTGATATTTCTTACTGTTCTTCGATCATCTTTTCTTTCCCTTTTACCAACCTAAGCTGGTCTGGGCTTGAATTTGATGATCCTGTAACATCTACTGGTTGATTAGCGAGCAACTTTTGCTCCTCGGGGGTAAAAGGATAGGTGAACTCTGTTATAAAATATGCTACCGCTTGCCCTTTTAGCGATGATCTGGGTTCATAAACTATATCATATTCACCAAGTTCTATTGCCCAGCACATCAATCTTCCTAATTTTTCTGGTTTATGAAGGGCTTGCCTCAATGGCATATCAGTATATACTACTATGGTATGAGCCTAGAAGTATGGCTTCATTCTTCTACTTGACTCGATCAATGCTAGTGCCAATTTTTTCAGCCCTGGATATCTAATCTCTGCTCCTCGGAAAGCCTTACTTGTGTAGTAGATTGGTGTAATACCCCGTAATTTTAATGACTTTTAAAATGGGTTATATTTTAAATTAATGGATTAATTGGAATTTATTATAAATTAATTCATTTGGGTTTTATTCGAATTGTTGATATTAAAATGGATGATTCTGAATATTACTTAAAGATATTTAGGTAATATATGAATGTGATGTCATTGATATGACGGTATGATATAATTTCTCGGTAAATTGGATTTTTAGTCAGATGCGGTATGGGACGTGCCGGGACTAATTTATTAAATTAAAAAGGAAATTTATTTTCTATCGACCTTATAGTCATTTCGACTGCGTCGTTGCGTCCGGAAGGTTCGAAATAGTTAGAAAAGTCTATTTGGATGTTAATTTTGAGTCTCGGGTCATTTGGAAATGAGAAGATAACCCAAAAGGGCATTTTGGTAATTTTTACAAGGGGGATGAATACTGATTTCGGGTTTTGTCTTATTATAAGTATTGGTAGATTAAGTGTACATGGGTTATACATATCCTCTTCACAAATTAGAGAAGTCATCTTCCTAGAGAGAGTGAAAGGTTGCTTGGGAAGGGAAAAGCTTGCTTGGAAAGGAGGAGAACCAAAGGTCAAAGGTCACCACAACCATCACCACCTATGTTATTCAACTCCAAAGGATCAGATCTTCAGTAAAGGGAAGTGTTTGATATTTTCAATTTAAGTTCGTATATTGTCCATGTTAGGATAATTATAAAAAGAGATGATTTTCATGATTGGAAGATGAAAGGATATAGTTGTTAATGGATTTTTGGAATCTAAAAATATATAGGAATTAAACTCATGTTGTAGGTAGTTAGTAATCCAATAAATATTCATCAATTTGTGGAAGAAATTCTGAAAATAATTTAGTGTTCTTGAAGATAATATGTTCATAATTTTCTGGAAAAAGAGGCAAAAACGAGTGGAATGCGAAGAGCCAATTTGGAATGTTTAGATCTTCTTTTTGAGTGCATTTGGATGAGATTTAAGAAAAACTCAAAACACATACCTGACTCAATTTTTCGTGTAGAATCCAAATCTGAAGTCGGATTGATGATTTGAATAATTTTTGGATCTAATTTTTCTGAGTATTTAAAATATGAGAATTCATGATGTTGTTTCTTTTTAATGTTGGTTTTTATCCCAAAACTTTGGTAGATTTTTGGTGATTGTTAATGGGATATTATGGGACTTAGAGGAGATTAGTAAGACTAGATAAGATTTGAATTGATTTGATTGGGATTTAATTGATTGGAATTATGTTAGTTAAATTGGAAGAAATTTCGGTTGCTAGATTCATGTGTTGGATTCTAATTTGTATGCATGAGGACTAAGGATAGGTTCAGTAGGGAAGATTTAATATAAGTGAGGGTAGCCTTAGGGTTACAATTTGAATACCAAGGACTGAGTTTAAGCTCATTATTGATTTAGCAAGGACTGGGTGTAGTTCAAGAGCGTAGTGGTATGGCTCCTGGATAGAGATGGGAGTTTAGAACACATTTGGTTGAAAGAGGGTATGAGGTTATCCCGATCGCGTATTTGAAGTTGACGAACCTCCTCGATTGACAAGTTAAGTAGTAGTGTATTGGAAGGGTTCCTTGTTTGGATTTCACTTTGCGAGATGCTCCGCACATGAACCTTAACGACGTCGGGAGTGGAGAGATGTTATAGGATGCGAGGATAATTAAATTATGAAGAAAAGATATACGTGGGATTTAAAGAGATATAATGCTACGTAAGGGAATAGTCTAAGGTTAATGAGAGTACCTTGTTGTTGGTATACTATAGATATGATAATACCTATTTGATTGATTAATGATTATGTGTATGACATACCTAGCTTACTTGCTATCTGTGGGAGGTTTGCGCGTGAGGGCAGTCATATCCTGATGAATCCATGGGATCTTTGATTTGTCGCTCGAGAACATAGGTCTATGAAAGACTTATCGGGGAGTTGATAAGTCCGCTACTGTGGGTACGTATGTATGTGCGCGACCCATGGGTATGAGAACTATGTTTGCCTCCAATGATTGTGTTGTTGTTAATGGTTCGAGGTATCCTCACTGAACCTTTTTGTAATACCCCGTACTTTTATGGATATTTATTTATGGGATTAATTAAATTAAATGTGAATTATTTGAGAATTAATCCGGATAAAATACTAACGAGATGTGAGTTGGTATTTGATTATAATGTGGATATATGGCAGTATATGAATATTAAAAATATTAAAATTTTCGCGAGACTGAAATACGGCAATTTGGGAAATTTTGTTGGGACGCGCGTGACAGTCGTGTCAGGAGGGTAATTATTTAAATTAAAAAGTGAATTTTATTTTATCAATCGTATGGTCATTTTGAGTGCGTCAACATGTCCGGAAGGGTCGGGATAGTCCAAAAATACTGGCCGGGAGTTTAGTTTGGGTCCCGGGACATTTTTAGGCCAACCCGGCAACCCGAAAGGGTATTTTGGTAATTTTAAAAATTAAGGAATTAAGACCCACGATTTTTAGTGTTGATTTATTTATTTTTGGTTAGGCCATTAGGGCCATGATCAACCAAAAACATAGAGGGGAGTTACGTGAGTTAGAGGAGAGGTTACAAAGAGTCCCCAAACCAAAACCACCACCCACCACCACCAATTTGGACGGAATTGTGACCAGAATGGAGAGAGGATCAGCCCTTAAACAACAACAACGGATCAGAACATCAAATTTACAGGCAAGTGGTTTATCTTGCAAAGATTCAAAGCATATACTTTACATGTTTCAATAGAATTGGAGAATTCTCATAAATAATGAAGATTAAATGGATTTGAATGGTTTAAATCATAATTTGGGTAGGACTTTCATGTAGGTTTATATTTGAGATGATAACAACTATGAATTTATGATTAATGAGTAGAAAATTTCGAAATTTGAAGGAATTATGGGATGTTCTTGAAGAAATAGGAAAAACTAGGTTTTATATGATTTTTGGGTAATTTGATCCATGAAAGCGATGTTATATGTTGATTTGATGAATCTAAAACGTGGGGAAAGAAGTAAACATGTTAGTAGGATGATTAATGTATCCATTTGAGAGTTTTGGACGTTAGAATGATGATTAAGAAGAGTAAAAAGATGCAAACCCGTAACTGCTAAGGATTTCTGGGCTGATGCCTGCTTGATCGATCGATCGACTCAAGAATGTCGATCGATCGAAGGTTCGATCGATCGACCCCTTTTTATCGATCGATCGACCCCTGCTGTATTTTGGAAATTGTTTCTCTTTAAGGTTTAATGACTATTGCAAAGCCGATGTTGGTTATTAGGAAGATTAATATGATAGTGTGGGACTTAATTAAAGTCAGTAGGGCCTTAGTTGTTATCGGAGAACTCTATAACTTATGGGATTGATTGGTGCGAGGGTCTACCGAGTGAGGTACGGTTAGAAAACGTTCGAATTGGAACTACATTGAGAATTGAGGATGATGTAAGATAAGGGCAGTAACGGAGGGACTTTAAGTAATGAGATAACATTTGAAATTAATAAGAAATCTAGTAACCTTTTGAGTTAGGTTAAGTACCCAAATTGATACGACGAGAGAGTTATCAAACGGAAAATATATGATATGTAATACTCGGAGTAAATTTGACAAGTACGAGATTAACTAGATGAAATGTGCGAACATCTATATTGATATATGATTACTTAGGTTGTGTGACTGCCTAGTGTATGGATTTCTTATGTGTATAACATACCTACCATACTTGCTATCACGGGAGGTTTACATTCGCTTAGGGCCATCTAATCCTTGTGTGCCCGGATTTAGATTGGTACCTTGAGGACATAGTTCAAGAGAATGACTTATTTGTGAGTAAATAAGTCAGCTGACTATGGAGCGTAGGTATGTACGTGACCCATGGATATGTTGAATTATGTTCGCCTCCATTTTTGTGTGTTGTGCTTATTCTAACAATTCCTGAGAGATTCGGAATTTGTAATCCTTATGTACGTGATGTACCGAGATGGATAGCAGAGTATGTGTGTACCGCAGCTTAGCCTCGGGGTGCTTGTATTGTATATTTATGATGTGAATGATATACGGTCAAATCAACAAACTTGTCATGTTTAATTATGAGAATAATTTATAGTAACTCCTTGAGAAGATAAATAAGGGGATAACCTCCAGTAAATTATAATGCTAATAATTGAGAATATGAGTTTAAGTAAAGCTATCTATTCAAGTGATAATATTGGGAATTCATATTGTGAATATTTGTGATGGGTTCATTGTTGCTTAGTAGATGTGATTGACTAAGATATGCGAATGGGTTAAAAATGAGAATTTAACTAACAATTGAGATAAGTAAATTAATGAATGTGAACATGGGTTATAAATATGGCTTAATTGGGGGTTATGTGTAGATACTCTATGTTTTAATGCGAAGGCAGGAGTGGTATAAACTAGTTAGATAGTGGCATAACTAGGATGGGTTAAAGGCATACGTTAGACGTGCACAATAGTGGAGAGGTAAGGAACTCATGTGAGAGTACCCAATTAACGTGTTTATAATATGTGATGTTTAATTGTAATTTAAATCACTTGTTGTTTTTAAAATACTCTCCACTTTCGGGCTCTGACCTGTTTGCTTTCAAATCTATTTTTTTGTAAAAACCTTTTAGGTGCCCAGCCAAAAGAACACCATGCATAGGAATTCTATTCATGTGACGAGTTGTAGCTGTTGTGGAAGTTGCAGGGCCTTGATAGGAGACGTCTCCTTTTCTAGTCTTGACTCCATATTCAGTTTCATCATTTGTAGGGCATGTCGCCCATTTCTTTTTGAGTCATTTTATATTCAGTTATTCAGGTTGTGGATTGTAATTAATTCAGGATTCAGACTTGTTTTATTATTTAAGTTGTGGGATTGTTGTGAGGAGTATTTCCTCCAGACTCTTTATTTCTTGTTGATTACACTATTGTGACTTTATTGTGTATGGTGATGTTATTCTTTTACATTTCATTTATCGCATGTTAATCAGATTTAATTTAAAATTTGACATCTTACTTTTTAAATACTAGGTGGTTAGTAATCATTAAATGTTTTCGACAGTGATGCTATTAACTGAACCAACTTGGCATTTTGAATTAATCTAATAAAGGAGTAGCTGCCCGGTATTTAATTAGTCGGGGTGTTACAGGTGGTATCAGAGCATCAGGTTCTAGTGTCCTTTAGGATCTGTACGACTTATTATGTTTCCGCTGAGCTTTCTTTGATATAGAGCCCTATGTTTAGGATTGTTGATTCCTTTAGTAAAATTTTGTTCTCCTGCTATGATGTATATGATAGCGAATCGTATTGCGATCGGGTGTATTCGTGTGCCGAACAATGTAGTATGTCAGGCGAAGACAGTTGGGTGGATAGTAGGAGGCAAATATATATTGAGGTTAATTGATTTATTTAAAGAAGGAAGACCGTAGTCGAGGTCACCCATATTAGGGTACGGAAGTCCTGGACGGTCCAGAAGGCCAAGGCGCGACTTGTGACTTCCAGGCACAACAATAGTAGGAGGTGGGGTCAATTGAGACTCACCCAATAAGGTTGGATTGAGGGAGAAAGAGTTAGGTGGGACATTGAGAAAAACCAGCGGTGGAAATACTCGAAAGGCGAAGACGGCATGTGCTAGCCATACGAACGCAATGTATCTAAAGGCTTGGACATATGTCAGGATATGACCAATCGAGAGTGAAAATTTAAGGAAAATTTTTCTTGTCTCGTGAGAGCGGAGTTTCAATGGGGAGAAACAATCACCACACTTATAAGTGGAATGTGACGTCGAGATAAGGCGTACACGAATGGTTTGACCATAAGTTCCTTAATCAGATGTTTAGGATGAAAATCGAATGTCGTTCTGAACTCACAAGAGAGGTCCGGAAAGAGGTCACTTTGTGAGAAGAAATAAAATTATTTAATGAACCCTACACCGGGTGAAATAGGTGAAACGGAGAAGGGGATATTAAAGGGAGAATTTACATAGAAGAATTGCTAGTCCTTCTGGCAGAATTCTGCTTGGACGGTTAAAGCAAATGGTATTGTCGCATAGTGTTAATTTGGAGGTAAACATCCCCAGGTGGGGACATACAAGAATCAAAGGATTTATATAAAGTAAGAAGGGGAAAAACAGTGTTGGTAAAGCACCACAATGGGAAGACCCAACGGAGAACCAGTTAAAATGATTCGGATAGCTGAATTACTACCGGGCAAAGGTGATTTCAGTGAGAGATGCAGAATTAGTAGCGTGTCCCTTAGGTCCATCAAAACTAAGGGAATAACGGAGATAGTCGTCGGAGTCGAGACTACCAACGTCCGAGAGATGGACCACCTTAACATGATTTGTGAGACAAAAGATAAGTGGAGTATGTGTAGAGGTATTTCTGTGGGGAGTGAAACCCGTGCGTTATAAAAAATTTCCCGATACAAGAGTAGGGATCAAGGTATTGTGCCTGGCAAGGGCAACAGTTATTGAAATATTCGGTTTGGGATAGACATGTGTGGTAAATCCAGGAACCATTCGAGCAGCCGGGACGATTATTAGGATAGAAGTATGAGTTATATACTCAGATGAGGATGCATGTTATTTATGGCAAGAATGAGTTACTACATTTGTTACAATTGTATTTTTACTTAAGAGTCGAGTTTAGTGAGTATATCAGTAAACTTATTATATATAAGAATATTTTCCCTGATAGTGTGGGGGCTACTTTTATTGTCATCCGCGGAGGATGAATGGGTATATTAATAGCGGTTTATGCTTTATCGAAATTACTCATTTTAGTGTTGTGTTATACGAGTGTGATATGATCTTAATTATTGTGTTTTTATATAATTGTACCGATAGTGTGCTGGTATTACAAGTTTATCGAAGTTACTACCTTGGGGTAGAATGTTTTAGTCCTAGAAAGGCCCCATTTGTGAGAGGGTCGGGCTCAAAATTGTACTATTGTATATATGAGTATATATATAAATACTGCTATGATTTCAAAGGCATAATGGTCTCGGATATTTAATCCCATTATGCGTAGGGATTTCATTATTATGAGTCGTATGTAATTGATTTACTAGTCAACAAAGAGTTATTTGGTTTTTATAATTAATGATAGAGAGGTCGTAACAAAAAGAGTGCATTATTTTATTCCCCGTTAGAGATTTGGAAGTTTATACTAATAGTTGTGTGTCTCGGGACGGGAATATGAGGGTCCCAAATATCTCGTATGTTGTATATGAAATGTGATTTCAATCACTGTAAAGAGAAAAGTGTCTTTCAGAAGGAGTTCTTTATTTATGTATAATTGCGAACTGAGATGAAACTTTGTTGTTAAAAGGCGAGAGTGTAGGGGTACATATTATGGACAGGGCTTAACGGATTCCGATGACCAACAATGTTAGGTAGTACTGTATCGGGGGGGTTCCTTGTTTGGATTTCGCTTTGCGAGACACCCCACGCATGAAACTTAGCGTAAGGTTGGTAGTAAGGAAATGTGTGGCCCTTCGTTCATGATTTGGATACCTCTATCGTTATGGGAATACGTAGTTATAACGGGAAGTTACAAGGAGTAAATTATGATGTACGGCCATTAGAGCCAGTTATTAGTAAATTACGATATAAGTACTAATAATGTTGGTTTCGTCACGGCGTGTTGAAGGACGCATTGAGGATAAGGAGGATTTAGGATTTCTAATTCAGAGGCGATTGAGAACGCCCAAGTGGGGTGTAGACATCTTGATTTGCTAAAGTGTAAATCAAAGGAAGAGGGAACATAGACGGGTGATATTATTACTTATGAGATTAAACGTCATAAGAAGAGGTGTAAGTGAATATCATGTGTAGTCAGTGTAGCACGTTCAAATTTGGAGGAAATGCAGTAGAAAGCCATTTAATAAAAGGATATCTCTTGAGAAGATGAATAAATTATTATGAGCAATTTGGAATAGAGTTTCGATCAATTGAATGTTGAGGGCGACTCAAGAGTAAATAGAATGAGGATGTCAATCAGGTATAGAGTCCAGTCATGCACAAAGTGGTGAAAAGTGTAAAGGTCCAAACTTTTGGTATTCATCGGGAGAATAAGATCATTAATTATCATTTAACGGGGAAAATTTTTATGTGAATATCGACATATTGATAAGTAATGAGTTCCTTCGAATACGTGAGTCATGTTGTTCAGAAGGAGACAAATTGTTATATACTTCAATGATTTACACTATTAGATAGTGAACACGCCGGTACGTGGTTCGACGTAGTATTATTTAGAACTGGGATGAAATCCCCGAAATCCACATTTAGGTGGGGTGACAATAAGTAGTGGGAAATAACGATTCAATCTGAGGGTTGTATCACCTATAACCAGAGGTGCAGGCGCAATGTGACTAACGAATGATGGATTGTATGAAAGAAATTTTGGATTCATTACGATATTTTCAATTCCAAATCGGGTATAACTAGTGAGGTATATTGAAGTCATGAGGAGGAGATATTATCTAATGGTAGAGTTGGGGGAAAAGCACCCGTATCTATTTCTGGGGGACAAGGTGCTTACAAAGGTTTGTGTGACACCAACAGGCTGAGGTGGTTTTCCCTTGTGTGAAAGTCACAATGTCGGGATATTTCAAGGAATGGACAAGCGTAGTCAGATGTGTTATTGATTCATCCCAGGATGGGAGTTTGGAATTTTGATGCACACGGGAGTTAGTAGTGAGGTGCAGACTCACAATACTAATAAAAATAATGCGGATAATGATGTATAAACTATATTTATTTGAAGGTTGTTTAATAAGAGCACAACGTGAGGTGCATTTATCGAAGATTATTCTAATAAGGTATCAAGTATGTTACACAAGCTTATTGTGAAGCGAGGGTTTTAGTGATTTGGGCTTTTCTTTATAATTATTTTGAATACTGGAGAATACCTAATTTTTCCAGGTGTGACTTACTTATCCGAATTTCGGGACGAAATTCTGTTATTAGGGGGGAAGTATGTAATACCCCGTACTTTTATGGATATTTATTTATGGGATTAATTAAATTAAATGTGAATTAATTGAGAATTAATCCGGATAAAATACTAACGAGATGTGAGTTGGTATTTGATTATAATGTGGATATATGGCAGTATATGAATATTAAAAATATTAAAATTGTCGCGAGACTGAAATACGTCAATTTGGGAAATTTTGTTGGGACGCGCGTGACAGTCGCTTCAGGAGGGTAACTATTTAAATTAAAAAGTGAATTTTATTTTATCAACCGTATGGTCATTTTGAGTGCGCCAATGTGTCCTAAAGGGTCGAGATAGTCAGAAAACACTGGCCGGGAGTTTAGTTTGGGTCCCGGGGCATTTTTAGGCCAAACCGGCAACCCGGAAGGGTATTTTGGTAATTTTAAAAATTAAGGAATTAAGACCCACGATTTTTAGTGTTGATTTATTTATTTTTGGTTAGGCCATTAGGGCCATGATCAGCCAAAAACATATAGGGGAGTTACGTGAGTTAGAGGAGAGGTTACAAAGAGTCCCTAAACCAAAACCACCACCTACCACCACCAATTTGGACGGAATTGTGACCAGAATGGAGAGAGGACCAACCCTTAAACAACTACAACGGATCAGAACATCAAATATCTAGGCAAGTGGTTTATCTTGCAAAGATTCAAAGCATATATTTTACATGTTTCTATAGAATTGGAGAATTCTCATAAATAATGAAGATTAAATGGATTTGAATGGTTTAAATCATAATTTGGGTAGGACTTTCATGTAGGTTTATATTTGACATGATAACAACAACGAATTTATGATTAATGAGTAGAAAATTTCGAAATTTGAAGGAATTAAGGGATGTTCTTCAAAAAATAGGAAAAACTAGGTTTTATATGATTTTTGGGTAATTTGATCCCTGAAAGCGATGTTATATGTTGATTTGATGAATCTAAAACGTGGGGAAAGAAGTAAATATGTTAGTAGGATGATTAGTGTATCCATTTGAGAGTTTTGGACGTTAGAATGATGATTAAGAAGAGTAAAAAGATGCAAACCCGTAACTGCTAAGGATTTCTAGGTTGATGCCTGCTTGATCGATCGATCGACTCAAGAATGTCGATCGATCGAAGGTTCGATCGATCGACCCCTTTTATCGATCGATCGACCCCTGCTGTATTTTGGAAATTGTTTCTCTTTAAGGTTTAATGACTATTCCAAAGCCGATGTTGGTTATTAGGAAGATTAATATGATTGAGTGGGACTTAATTAAAGTCAGTAGGGCCTTAGTTGTTATCGAAGAACGCTATAACTTATGGGATTGATTGGTGCGAGGGTCTACCGAGTGAGGTACGGTTAGAAAACGTTCGAATTGGAACTACATCGAGAATTGAGGATGATGTAAGATAAGGGCAGAAACGGAGGGACTTTAAGTACTGAGATAACATTTGAAATTAATAAGAAATCTAATAACCTTTTGAGTTAGGTTTAAGTACCCAAATTGATACGACGAGAGAGTTATCAAACGGAAAATATATGATATGTAATACTCGGATTAAATTTGACAAGTACGAGATTAACTTGATGAAATGTACGAACATCTATATTGATATATGATTACTTAGGTTGTGTGAATGCCTAGTGTATGGATTTCTTATGTGTATAACATACCTACCATACTTGCTATCACGGGAGGTTTACGTTCGCTTAGGGCCATCTAATCCTTGTGTGCCCGGATTTAGATTGGTACCTTGAGGACATAGTTCAAGAGAATGACTTATTTGTGAGTAAATAAGTCAGCTGACTATGGAGCGTAGGTATGTAAGTGACCCATGGATATGTTGAATTATGTTCACCTCCATTTTTGTGTGTTGTGCTTATTCTAACAATTCCTGAGAGATTCGGAATTTGTAATCCTTATGTACGTGATGTACCGGGATGGATAGCAGAGTATCTGTGCACCGCAGCTTAGCCTCGGGGTGCTTGTATTGTATATTTATGATGGGAATGATATACGGTTAAATAAACAGACTTGTCATGTTTAATTATGAGAATAATTTATAGTAACTCCTTGAGAAGATAAATAAGGGGATAACCTCCAGTAAATGATAATGGTAATAATTGAGAATATGAGTTTAAGTAAAGCTATCTATTCAAGTGATAATATTGGGAATTCATATTGTGAATATTTGTGATGGGTTCATTGTTGCTTAGTAGATGTGATTGACTAAGATATGCGAATGGGTTAAAAATGAGAATTTAACTAACAATTGAGATAAGTAAATTAACGAATGTGAACATGGGTTATAAATATGGCTTAATTGGGGGTTATGTGTAGATACTCTATGTTTGAATGCGAAGGCAGGAGTGGTATAAACTAGTTAGATAGTGGCATAACTAGGATGGGTTAAAGGCATACGTTAGACGTGCACAATAGTGGAGAGGTAAGGAACTCATGTGAGAGTACGCAATTAACGTGTTTATATTATGTGATGTTTAATTGTAATTTAAATCACTTGCTATTTTTAAAATACTCTCCACTTTCGGGCTCTGACCTGTTTGCTTTCAAATCTATTTTTTTGTAAAAACCTTTTAGGTGCCCAGCCACAAGGACACCATGCATAGGAATTCTATTCAGGTGACGAGCTGTAGCTGTTGTGGAAGTTACAGGGCCTTGATAGTAGACACCTCCTTTTCTAGTCTTGACTCCATATTCAGTTTCATCATTTGTAGGGCATGTCGCCCATTTCTTTTAGAGACATTTTATATTCAGTTATTCAGGTTGTGGATTGTAATTAATTCAGGATTCAGACTTGTTTTATTATTTCAGTTATGGGATTGTTGTGAGGAGTATTTCCTCCAGACTCTTTATTTCTTGTTGATTACACTATTGGGACTTTATTGTGTATGGTGATGTTATTCTTTTACATTTCATTTATCGCATGTTAATCAGATTTAATTTAAAATTTTACATCTTACTTTTTAAATACTAGGTGGTTAGTAATCATTAAATGTTTTCGACAGTGATGCTATTAACTGAACCAACTTGGCATTTTGAATTAATCTAATAAAGGTGTAGCTACCCGGTATTTAATTAGTTGGGGTGTTACACTTTTGTCCCCTTTTCGGCGACAAGCGATATTGGGACATGATAGTAGAGTAATGCATTGCACCGCAGCTGTGACTCGGGGTGCCGTATTATATATAAATATATATATAATGAATTAAACGTATGAATGGTTATATTGTGGTTAAATCATCTACTGTGTGATAATTGTAGAAAACGGTGAATTGAGAAAAGAATTGAAATAAGTTAATGAATATTTATTGAAGAGCTTAATTCATATTAATGAGAAATGATTCATGTTAATGAGAAACGATTCATATAAATGAGAAATGTAAATGATTAATAATGTGGCGTATGGTATGGGACATACGGGGATTATGATATGGGAATGTAATTATAATATGGAGACTAGAAAAGAGAAGCCATTAACTAGGAGGATTAATAGGAAACGTTAAGCATGCACTCTTGTTAAGAGGTGAGAATAGCAAGTGAGAGTTGGGTCTAACATGTACATAATAAAAGATTTATTGCACTTGTTAAATACTTGCTGTTTTAAAAATCATTTTCACAATCGTGCTCTGACCCGTTTTCTTGCATATTTTCTTTTCTATTGTATCTTCTATATCAGGTGTCCAGCAGCAGGGATGCCATCCTTAGTTGATATTGACGAGCTATGGATTTATGGAGTTTTGCTTAGACGCTTATCTTCATTTGATTCATAGTATTCTTAGTTAGGGCATGTCGCCCAAAGGATCCAGTTATCTTTTCCTATCGAAGTCAGATACTATTGTATTCGGGTCTTTTTAGTACAGTTATTATTGTTGGGATTTATGTAATGGATTCATATTATTTGGGAATGTTTATTCCAATTGCATCTAAATTCTTTTGTGTTATCTATTTGGTTATCACTGTTGTAGAATAAAATGTGTTGTGTTATTCTTAAACTGGAAATGGATTTTGTTAAATTAAAATTTGGAAATTTTTTAACACCGTCTTAATTGAGTATTGGGTGAGTTGTAAATGTTTTCGACAGTGATGCTAAGAATGAGCCAACTTTATATTCTATTTTAATTTGGTATGGGACTGGCCAACCGGTATTTAATTAGGCGGGGTGTTACAGGTGGTATCGGAGCATCAGGTTCTAGTGTCCTTTAGGATCTGTACGGCTTACTGTATTTTTAGCTTAGCGTTCTTTGATATATAGCCCTATGTTTAAGATTGTTGATCTCTTTGGTAAGATTATGTATATATCAGTGAATCTTATTTACGTTCGGGAGTGATCGAACAAAGAAGTATGGCATATGAGGGCCATTGAATGGATAGCGAAGATCGTACTTAGGAGGTTATGAAGTATGTTCGAGTATGATGACCGTAGTCAAGGTCACCCCTATTATGGAAAATTGAGGAGAGACATCAGTAGAAGTTCTTGAAATGCGGTAATTGTGTGTGTTACTTAACGAAGGAAATATATTCAAAGGCTTGGGCATATAGTGGAGTGTGGTTAACTAGAACTGAAAATTTGGGGTAAAATTTTTCTTGACTTATCGGAGCAAAGTTATAATAGTGGGATTCAACAACCACCACCCACGAATGAGGGTATGTTCTCTATCTAAGGAATTATAAGGCGTGTATTGATTTTTGTAGCGATTAATATTATATGGGAAAATGGGTTGCTAAACTTTGACAATAGCACTGTTATTTACGTAGACTCACCGACGGGTGTAGGAAACCTATATTTTCATGTCGTCACGTGGGTTTGATTTTTATCACGGAATTACTTACTTTGGGCATGTTCGAGCATGATATGACTATCGACATGCATTGACTTGTGGTATACGAGAGCGTATGTACTACTACTATCCTGCATCTTGTCTTCTATAAGAGAGTAGATGCGTAGACTCTATTTGAAATCGATAAAACCTAATTTTTGTTTTAAATCGATAAACCTGATTTTTTTTTTCGATAAACCAAATTTTATATACTATTGACTAAGGACCTTAGGAGTTTCGATGACCGACTACTTTAGGAAGTAGTGTATCGGGGTGGTTCCTTGTTTGGATTTCGCTTGCGAGACACCCCACGCATGAAACTAATAACCGTTGGGAGTCGAAATAAGTTAGGTCGTTGGGATATGAGTTTATAACCTTTGCAATAAATATTATAATGAAAGTGGTACGCTAGGGTGTATGGGCGCCCTTGATGATTGGATTGTAGTAGTTTTCATAATTGTGAAAAACAGTAAGTAGTTAGAACTTCAAAATTTATTTGTTCAATACGTGAGGATCATTTTTCCCAAAGATTCTCACGAGGACGGTATAGGAAAGATTGGGTAAAGTTTAAATTCGGTACAGTTGAAACTATATGGTGCGGCTTGGCATATAACATCAATAGGGATTTTCGTTAATGTACCGTATGGGCGGTACGTCTTAGATTTCTTGCGATGAGAGATTTATACTCGGAGTTGACCTTACCGGTATGAATTATATTCCTGAATTTCGGGACAAAATTCTATTATAAGAGGGGAAGTATGTAATACCCCGTAATTTTAACGACTTTTAAAATGGGTTATATTTTAAATTAATGGATTAATTGGAATTTATTATAAATTAATTCATTTGGGTTTTATTCGAATTGTGGATATTAAAATGGATGATTCTGAATATTACTTAAAGATATTTAGGTAATATATGAATGTGATGTCATTGATATGACGGTATGATATAATTTCTCGGTAAATTGGATTTTTAGTCAGACGCGGTATGGGACGTGTCGGGACTAATTTATTAAATTAAAAAGGAAATTTATTTTCTATCGACCTTATAGTCATTTCGACGGCGTCGTTGCGCCCGGAAGGTTCGAAATAGTCAGAAAAGTCTATTTGGATGTTAATTTTGAGTCTCGGGTCATTTGAAAATGAGAAGATAACCCAAAAGGGCATTTTGGTAATTTTTACAAGGGGGATGAATAGTGATTTCGGGTTTTGTCTTATTATAAGTATTGGTAGATTAAGTGTACATGGGTTATACATCTCTTCTTCACAAATTAGAGAAGTCATCTTCCTAGAGAGAGTGAAAGGTTGCATGGTGTAATACCCCGTATTTTTATAGCTTTTAAATTATGGGATTTATTAAATTTAATTGAGATAAATTAATTTAATTTTAATCCGGAATGTTGCTTTAAATATTTACTAGCGTGACGAGAGTTAGTAATTATTGGAAATTTGTTATTTGTTGCATATTACTGGATGAGCATAGTAATATATTATATTGGTTATATTGAATGTCATAAGTGAATTAAATGACTATTTCGGAAATTTAAGAAAGGACGTGCCCGTGTCACGTCGGGACTTATTTTGTTAAATAAAAAGTGAATATTTTATAAGTTGTCCGTATGGTCGTTTTGAGTACGCCAACGCGTCCGGAAGGGTCGAGATAGTCAGAAAAGTGTACCCGGGAGTTTAGTTTGGGTCTCGGGATGTTTTTATGCTTAATTAGTGACCCGGGAGGGCATTTTGGTCATTTTACAAAATAGGGTACTTAAACCCACGAATTTCAGCCAACCTATATCAGCCATTAGGTCAGCCTCTTAGGGTTAGAACATTCACAAATCAAATGACGGCCATTGGAGAAGAGAGGAGAGAACTCCAAGGCAATCCAAGGCCAAAAGGCCACCGTTTGCACCACCGTCACCACCAACGCGTAGATCGCGAGGAGGAGAATGCAACCACACCATTACCAGCAGGAAACCAGACCTCTGAAATCCCAGGCAAGTGTTTAACTTGCGTATTTTCGTTGGTGCAATATTCATATTAGTTAGGAATGATTAGGAGTATAATCTATGGAAGAAAACCCCACTTTTGATAGGAATTTGCATGTAGAAAAGATTAAAACCATATTCTGGAAGTCTTATATGATGTAGATGATTAACCCACGAATTTTGATGATTATGTAGAAGGAAATTCTGGAAAAAACTTATTAGAACAAAAGTTAAGAAAACTTAGGGTTCTTGATGATTATATGAGATTTTAGGTTGTTTATTCATGTTTAATGATGGTTATACGCATGCTTAACGTTAGAAACATCTGGTAATATGTTATTATGTTTGTGGTATAAGTTTTGGGACGATTAGGGTTGGAAAATATGAATTTGAATGAAGAATTTTGGTGAAACCCGCAACTGCAATTCTACAGAATTTTCGCAGACCTGCTTGATCGATCGATCGACCCTAGAGCGTCGATCGATCGAAGGTTCGATCGATCGAGCCCCAGTCGTCGATCGATCGACCCTTCCTGGAAGCCTCTTATTTCCCCATGTTTAATTAGTTGAATTAATTTATCATGGAATAATCCTTGGGCATATTAAATAAAATGTTTTGGGATATAGGAGAGACCAGTAGGACATATGATTAAGTGTTGAGAACTTTATTATGATATGATTATTGTGTTTTAGGGATAATTAATTAAGGAATGACGAACTACGTATTCCAAGTGAGGGATTATGACGAATACCTACGATAGTGAATAGATGTCTACCTACTGAATTTGTTACTTGGATGGATAGAACCCATGAGTGTTCCATAACTAGTGAGAAAACCCTTCGAGTTAAGGTTAGAGACGAAACCTTATGCGTAATACTAATAATGTGAAATTAAGGATAAATGTTGTAATTATGGGTAACGAGAGTGACGTATATTAATATGATGAACGTAGTATATTTATATGATTGTGTGTGCATATATTATATACATGTGAAAAACGTACCCGCGCTACTTGCTATCCCTGAGGTTACCGCACTGGGACGGTCTTATCCTGTGTTGCCGTATGGGGGATATTGATTCGTACCCTAGAAGATAGGAATCCTAGGTACAGGCTATCGAATCGGTAGTCACGGTCCTAAGAGACGCGAGGGTATGTGCTGACCTCTTGGACTTGGAAACTATACTTCGCCTCAATATTGTTTGTATTTGTATTGATACAGTTCGAGAGTGATTCCGAACTTGTATTTCCCTTAGTGCGATTGATACGGGGATTGGATAGCAGAGTATGCCGCACCATAATTTTTATGTGGGGTGCCATTAGAATATATATATATTACACGAGTATTTAATATATATATGAAGTTCTGAGACTTGGAACTACCTACTGTGATTTGGTAAGTAAGTCATGTTTGATGAATCAAATTGGAAATACTTGTTTTATGAGAGTGTAATATGACACTGGGAAACTTTATAAATTAATGAAGCTAAAACGAGAGTTGTGCTACACTTTGAAAGTATCCTTTTCACACGTTGACATTGTTCGGTTTTTAAAACTTGTGAGTAAGTTAAGATAAACTAAATTATTGGGAAGGTTAGTATGATAATATGTTAAGTTAAACCATATGGGGAAGGTTAGTACGATAGGCATGCACACTAGAAGAGAGGTGAGAATTTCTCAAGAGAGTGTCGAACCAATATGTTATTGCATTGGCCTGTATCAATTTAAATACTTGCTAAACTAATTTTAAATCATACACACTTTCGGGCTCTGACCCGTTTTATCTCTCCCTCTCCCCCTTGTATATATATATATGTATGTATTTCAGGTGCCCAGCCACGGGGGTGTCTTGCTTAGGATCTTTTGGAAGGAACGCGCTGCAGCTTAGGTGGGAGTTGCAGGTCTTTTGATTAGACGATTTCGTTCATTCAGATCCACTCCTAGCATTTTCATTCAGATGGGCATGTGTAGCCCTTTCCATTATTTCTTTATGATGGGACATTGTTATTTCAGTTGTTTCCTAGTTCGTTATAATGGGATTTTGTTCAGGATGGATGTATTACTTTATTTTCTCGCATGTTGACATTCGTTGATGGATGTTTTATATTTTGGATTTTTGGTTCCAGTTTATTGTGGCGTGAATCTTATTCATTGACCTTTGTTAATAAAATAAATAAATCTTTTCTTTAAATAAAATTTGGAAGTTAATGTTTAAAATTGGTTTTGACACTTAGCTTAATTATTTAGGGTGTTAAATTGGAAAAATTATTTTTATCGACAGTGATGCTGAGAATGAACCAACTGTTCACCTTGATTTAATTTAATAAAGGAGTGATCGCCCGGTATTTAATTAGGCGGGGTGTCACAGGTGGTATCAGAGCATCAGGTTCAAGTGTCCTTAGGATCTGTACGGCTTATTATGCTTCTAGCGTTGCTTTGTTTGTACAGAGCCCTATGTTTAGGATTGTCAATTCCTTTGACGAGATTTCGTTCTCCTGCAGTAATGTGTATACACTAGTGAATTCTAATTTTGTTCGGATGTGTGCGTGTGCCGAGCGATGACGGATGTCAGAAGAGGACCGTTAAGCGTACATCAGGAGGCAGGGCTCAATTGGAAATTATGAAATATATCCGAGGATGATGACCGTAGTCGAGGTCACCTCCATTATGGCATGAGAATCCACGACTAGAAAGGCGACTAAGGTACAACAAGGATTTTCAAATGCCGTTATAGCCAAATGAGGTGCGAGGGTAAACTTACCCAACGTATTACGAAAACGTGTAGAGACTGTCAGTGGAAATTTTAGAAACGCGAAAACTGAATGAGTTTACCATATGAGGTAAAGTATTCATATGCTTAAATATAGGACGGAGTATGGCAAACCGAAAGTGAAAATTTTGAGAAAATTTTCTTGGCTTTCGGGACGAAATTATAATGGTTGTATTCAACCACCAATTTTAGAAGTGGAATGCTATGCCTATGGGAGAACCTTAGGTACAATGTTGACCGTATGTCCCTTCCTCAACTGTTCAGGATGAGGCAAATGTGGTTCTGAGCTCATCGAGGAAGGGCATGTCAAGGGTCCATCCGTGAATATGAATCGTAACTGTCAACGAATTTTGTATCGAAGGATGTAGATACAAGTGGGGGAAACGACTCCAAATGGGAGGTCAACTTGTAATAATAAATTGATAATACTCGAGGAGGAAATTATGATGGGTGACCGATTCGGAGGTTGACAATGTCTTACTTTGTCAATATAGATGATGACACTTCTTTGTGGGGGAAGTTAAAGGAATCGAAGAATTTAGTCGGGAATAAACCTGAATACATCGGTGGTGGTATAGCACCACAAAAGGATGTGGATACACATCCGGAAAACCATTTAAGTGCTTCAAATAGTTAAATTCTTACCAAGTGATGGTAAATTCAGTAAGTACTATTATAGATAGTAACATGATCTGTATGGCCTAAAAAGGCTAAGGGAACAACCGGGATGGCTAACAGGAATCGAGTCTACTAAAGTCCGAGAGAAGGACAATCCTAACCTGGTTAGTAGGACAGGTGGTAAGTGGATTATGCGTTGAGGTATTTTGTGCGGAGTGAGATCGCTCATGATAATATGTTCCAAAATGAGAAAAGGGACAAGAATATGGTGCCTAGTAAAAGGCAACGATTAAAGTAATTTTGTTTTGGTTTGGACAGACGTGTTACGTCCGAAACCATTTGTCCAGTCAAGACGATTGCCAAGATGGAAGCATAGGTTGTATCCTTAGAGGATGCGGCGTGTTTATGTGACACGAGCGAGTCACCATATTTTGTTCATTGCTATATTAGCATGTGAGATGAGTTAATGCATATAATTATAGATGTTACCATTATGTGAATATTTTTCCCTAGTGTAGCGGGATTTTTTTTTCTTTAGTGCAATCCGCAGAGGATGAATGAGTATATTAGCAGTGTTTTATACTTTATTGAGGTTACTCGTTGTAGAGATGCGATACATGAGTATAATATTATTTTTGATAAAATGTTATATAAAATGGGTAGTATGATAGTGTACATTGATTGCGAGACTATCGGAGTAGTTGCACTGGTGCAACATGTTTTATGTTTGTTTTGGGCGAGGCCTCACCTGTAAGAAGTTTGGACTTGCACATATATTATCCATCCTAGAAACTTCGGAAGAGATAGCGGGCTCGAGATATTCGATGCCATAGTATGCGTAGACCTTGTCAGTATAATTCCGTATGTATCGGGATTTACCCTTGAGCGAAAAGATTTGACTCAGAATTATGTTTAGCACTCCGGACATAGTGATAGGAAAAGTGCGATGTTATATTTATCCTTTAAAGATGTGGGAGTTATTAGTTATACCCCTATTATTAGGGAAGGGAATTTCGAGGATTCCGATCGTATGTATCCGAGGTTAATAGAATGAAATTTCCATCAACCAATACGATAGTAAAATTGGGAAACGATATTCGTTAAGCATAATTATAGTAGAAATTACAACTTTTCTGTCAAGGGACAGAATAAAGGGGTACACGCTATGGACGGAGGACCTAACGGATCCCGATAACCGACAATGCTAGGTAGTAGTGTATCGGGGGGGTTCCTTGTTTGGATTTCTCTTTGTGAGACATCCCACGCATGAAACTTAGCGTAAGATTGGAAATAGGGAGACGTTTGGTCACTATTCCATAAGTACGGTACTCTGGTCGAAATAGGATCAAGTAATTATATATGTAAGTTGGAAGTTGAATTCTGTTTTAAGGTCATTGAAGCCGGATTTTATGGCAGGAAAGCATTGAAAGTTATCCCCACGAGTTGAGGAGTGGAACGATGGTAAGGAGAATTTAAGAATTTTGATTTCTAGGGTGATTGGAGGTACCCCAAATGTCATAACCGCGTACAGAATACAAGGTGAATAAAGAGTTAAAATGATTTTTAGCATGGAGTATCTGAAAAGAACTTCATATCATACAAGAGATGACCTGTAATTATTTTGATGAATAAAGCATTAGTGATTTATTTTGGTTGTTGTACCTATTTGGGAAAAATTGTTGTGCTTATCTGAGGAAGGTTGAGAATAATTATTCCTCTTTTGTTGTCATGGAATTTGAATACCTTATTCCTTCTATTCTGTTGAATTTAGTTAGTCCTACAGATGAGTAGCACGCCGTTCGGAATGTTATAAAAATGTGGGTATCTTGGTTAACCACAGTTAAAATAGTCCAAGTCGATGGGACGTGGTAATAGACGTGTGAAATATAAGTTTGTGGGACTAGTATAACGAAGTGGAAGTGATAGAGTGTATTAAACGTCACATGAAGGGCGATAATCCATACATAAGTGTGCAATTAGAATGGCACGCCCTGACTTGATTGGAAGGCTGTAGGAAGCCATTCAAGAAATGGTATTCCTGGAATAGGGTAGAACTAAATTGTTATGAAGCACACCCAGAGCGGAGTGGTCATTAGTCAAGTGTGAGAGAGACTTGCGCATACAACGAGTAATGATGTTAGGATGGCATAAGAGATCCAGAAGTGCGCTTCGTGGAGAGGAAAGCACGGGTCGGAACTCTCGGAATGCTCCAAGGAAGGAAGGGGAGTATTACGTGTCACTTAATGTGAGACATTCGAAGGGAAGAATCGATGTTTAACGAGACGTAGTGAGTAGTCTCTGCATGAACTGCCCATAGGTAAAGTTCGGTTGAAAAAGGAGAATCAACCAAAGAATTTTGTGATTATCGAAAATTACTGAAATTGGAAGAGGTTGGTAAAGTCGGTAAAGTTCTTGGATGAGTTGCCATCCTCAAAACAAGATCAAGGGTTTATCCCGAACTTGCGAATTAAGTCGCCGAGAGGGAAGTGATTGATATTCCTTTGGACCGGCTTACAATATTAACTAGTATGCCCCAGACTTCCTTTGAAAGGAAGGATCGCGCCAGTGCATGGTCCGACGCAGTATAAATTTCTGAATCTGGATGAGATTGGTGAATCTCACCTTTGATATGGGATTTCAGGAACCAGCGGAGATAAAATTTCGTTTCAAGTAGGATGTATCACCCTTAGCCAGAGAATAAGCGCATGGTGATTAAAGATTAGTGGAGCCACGTGAAGGAGATTTTGGAATCTTGGTACGATGATTTCAAAAATGCTCTATAGAAGAACTCATACCTGTTTGTCGCATATGAGGTACTTATTAAGGTTTTGTTATGGAAGAACCTCGACTATTCTCCTTCCGTATGTTTAAGAGGAGAGTAGATAATCAGAATTTTTCGATCGGTCGAGAAAATATCCGATAACTATGGTAGAATTCCACAACTGTTTTAGACGAGCAAGAGTGATCAAATGTTCGTAATATTTTCTCAGAATGGGAGTTTTGTATATGAATAAATCCGAGTATTTATCATGTAGTGAGGTGCAGCCTCCTAATGATAGTAAGATAATGAAATGTATAACGTACAGGCGTGACCTATGCGAATGTTGTCGGTTGGGAGCACAATGTGAAGTGTCTCCAAAGAGAAGGCAAAACAATGTTACTGTGAGGAAAGGGCTATAGTGATTGAGCGCCGTAATATGTAGTTAGTTTGTGTACGGAAAAGGATATCCAGAATTGTGCTACCTGTTAGGCCTTATTTTCCGAATTTCGGGACGAAATTCAGTTATTATGGGGGAAGTATGTAATACCCCGTATTTTTATAGCTTTTAATTTATGGGATTTATTAAATTTAATTGAGATAAATTAATTTAATTTTAATCCGGAATGTTGCTTTAAATATTTACTAGCGTGACGAGAGTTAGTAATTATTGGAAATTTGTTATTTGTTGCATATTACTGGATGAGCATAGTAATATATTATATTGGTTATATTGAATGTCATAAGTGAATTAAATGACTATTTCGGAAATTTAAGTAAGGACGTGCCCGTGTCACGTCGGGACTTATTTTGTTAAATAAAAAGTGAATATTTTATAAGTTGTCCGTATGGTCGTTTTGAGTATGCCAACGCGTCCGGAAGGGTCGAGATAGTCAGAAAAGTGTACCCGGGAGTTTAGTTTGGGTCTCGGGATGTTTTTAGGCTTAATTAGTGACCCGGGAGGGCATTTTGGTCATTTTACAAAATAGGGTAATTAAACCCACGAATTTCAGCCAACCTATATCAGCCATTAGGTCAGCCTCTTAGGGTTAGAACATTCACAAATCAAATGACGGCCATTGGAGAAGAGAGGAGAGAACTCCAAGGCAATCCAAGGCCAAAAGGCCACCGTTTGCACCACCGTCACCACCAACGCGTAGATCGCGAGGAGGAGAACGCAACCACACCATTACCAGCAGGAAACCAGACCTCTGAAATCCCAGGCAAGTGTTTAACTTGCGTATTTTCGTTGGTGCAATATTCATATTAGTTAGGAATGATTAGGAGTATAATCTATGGAAGGAAACCCCACTTTTGATAGGAATTTGCATGTAGAAAAGATTAAAACCATATTCTGGAAGTCTTATATGATGTAGATGATTAACCCACGAATTTTGATGATTATGTAGAAGGAAATTCTGGAGAAAAACTGATTATAATAGAAGTTAAGAAAACTTAGGGTTCTTGATGATTAGATGAGATTTTAGGTTGTTTAATCATGTTTAATGATGGTTATACGCATGTTTAACGTTAGAAACATCTGGTAATATGTTATTATGTTTGTGGTATAAGTTTTGGGATGATTAGGGTTGGAAAATATGAATTTGAATGAAGAATTTTGGTGAAACCCGCAACTGCAATTCTACAGAATTTTCGCAGACCTGCTTGATCGATCGATCGACCCTAGAGTGTCGATCGATCGAAGGTTCGATCGATCGAGCCCCAGCCGTCGATCGATCGACCCTTCCTGGAAGCCTCTTATTTCCCCATGTTTAATTAGTTGAATTAATTTATCATGGAATAATCCTTGGGCATATTAAATAAAATGTTTTGGGATATAGGAGAGACCAGTAGGACATATGATTAAGTGTTGAGAACTTTATTATGATATGATTATTGTGTTTTAGGGATAATTATTTAAGGAATGACGAACTACGTATTCCAAGTGAGGGATTATGACGAATACCTACGATAGTGAATAGATGTCTACCTACTGAATTTGTTACTTGGATGGATAGAACCCATGAGTGTTCCATAACTAGTGAGAAAACCCTTCGAGTTAAGGTTAGAGACGAAACCTTATGCGTAATACTAATAATGTGAAATTAAGGATAAATGTTGTAATTATGGGTAACGAGAGTGACGTATATTAATATGATGAACGTAGCATATTTATATGATTGTGTGTGCATATATTATATACATGTGAAAAACGTACCCGCGCTACTTGCTATCCCTGAGGTTACCGCGCTAGGACGGTCTTATCCTGTGTTGCCTTATGGGGGATATTGATTCGTACCCTAGAAGATAGGAATCCTAGGTACAGGCTATCGAATCGGTAGTCACGGTCCTAAGAGACGCGAGGGTATGTGCTGACCTCTTGGACTTGGAAACTATACTTCGCCTCAATATTGTTTGTATTTGTATTGATACAGTTCGAGAGTGATTCCGAACTTGTATTTACCTTAGTGCGATTGATACGGGGATTGGATAGGAGAGTATGCCCGCACCATAATTTTTATGTGGGGTGCCATTAGAATATATATATATTACACGAGTATTTAATATATATATGAAGTTCTGAGACTTGGAACTACCTACTGTGATTTGGTAAGTAAGTCATGTTTGATGAATCAAATTGGAAATACTTGTTTTATGAGAGTGTAATATGACACTGGGAAACTTTATAAATTAATGAAGCTAAAACGAGAGTTGTGCTACACTTTGAAAGTACCCTTTTCACACGTTCACATTGTTCGGTTTTTAAAACTTGTGAGTAAGTTAAGATAAACTAAATTATTGGGAAGGTTAGTATGATAATATGTTAAGTTAAACCATTTGGGGAAGGTTAGTATGATAGGCGTGCACACTAGAAGAGAGGTGAGAATTTCTCAAGAGAGTGTCGAACCAATATGTTATTGCATTGGCCTGTATCAATTTAAATACTTGCTAAACTAATTTTAAATCATACACACTTTCGGGCTCTGACCCGTTTTATCTCTCCCTCTCCCCCTTGTATATATATATATATATACATATATATGTATGTATATATATATATATATGTATGTATATATATATATATATGTATGTATATATATATATATATATACATACATATATATGTATATATATATATATGTATATACATATATATATATGTATATATATATATATGTATGTATTTCAGGTGCCCAGCCACGGGGGTGTCTTGCTTAGGATCTTTTGGAAGGAACGCGCTGCAGCTTAGGCGGGAGTTGCAGGTCTTTTGATTAGACAACTTCGTTCATTCAGATCCACTCCTAGCATTTTCATTCAGATGGGCATGTGTAGCCCTTTTCCATTATTTCTTTATGTTGGGACATTGTTATTTCAGTTGTTTCCTAGTTCGTTATTATGGGATTTTGTTCAGGATGGATGTATTACTTTATTTTCTCACATGTTGACATTCGTTGATGGATGTTTTATATTTTGGATTTTTGGTTCCAGTTTATTGTGGCGTGAATCTTATTCATTGACCTTTGTTAATAAAATAAATAAATCTTTTCTTTAAATAAAATTTGGAAGTTAATGTTTAAAATTGGTTTTGACACTTAGCTTAATTATTTAGGGTGTTAAATTGGAAAAATTGTTTTTATCGACAGTGATGCTGAGAATGAACCAACTGTTCACCTTGATTTAATTTAATAAAGGAGTGATCGCCCGGTATTTAATTAGGCGGGGTGTCACACTTGGGAAGGGAAAAGATTTCTTGGAAAGGAGGAGAACCAAATGACAAAGGTCACCACCACCATCACCACCTATGTTATTCAACTCCAAAGAATCAGATCTTTAGTAAAGGCAAGTGTTTGATATTTGCAATTTAAGTTCGTATATTGTCCATGTTAGGATAGTTATAAAAAGAGATGATTTTCATTCTTGGAAGATGAAAGGATATAGTTGTTAATGGATTTTTGGAATCTAAAAATATATAGGAATTAAACTCATGTTGTAGGTAGTTAGTAATCCAATAAATATTCATCAATTTGTGGAAGAAATTCTGAAAATAATTTAGTGTTCTTGAAGATAATATGTTGATAATTTTCTGGAAAAAGAGGCAAAAACGAGTGGAATGAGAAGAGCCAATTTGGAATGTTTAGATGTTCTTTGTGAGTGCATTTGGATGAGATTTAAGAAAAACTCAAAACACATACCTGACTCAATTTTTCGTGTAGAATCCCAATCTGAAGTCGGATTGATGATTTGAATAATTTTTGGATCTGATTTTTCTGAGTATTTAAAATATGAGAATTCATGATGTTGTTTCTTTTTAATGTTGGTTCTTATCCCAAAACTTTGGTAGATTTTTGGTGATTGTTAATGGGATATTATGGGACTTAGAGGAGATCAGTAAGACCTAGATAAGATTTGAATTGATTTGATTGGGATTTAATTGATTGGAATTATATTAGTTAACTTGGAAGAAATTTCGATTGCTAGATTCATGTGTTGGATTCTAATTTGTATGCATGAGGATTAAGGATAGGTTCAGTAGGGAAGATTTAATATAAGTGAGGGTAGCCTTAAGGTTACAATTTGAATACCAAGGACTGGGTTTAAGCTCATTATTGATTTAGCAAGGACTAGGTGTAGTTCAAGAGCGTAGTGGTATGGCTCCTGGATAGAGATGGGAGTTTAGAACACATTTGGTTGAAAGAGGGTATGAGGTTATCCCGATCGCGTATTTGAAGTTGACGAACCTCCTCGATCGACAAGTTAAGTAGTAGTGTATTGGAGGGGTTCCTCGTTTGGATTTCGCTTTGCGAGATGCTCCGCGCATGAACCTTAACGACGTTGGGAGTGGAGAGATGTTATAGGATGCGAGGATAATTAAATTATGAAGAAAAGATATACGTGGGATTTAAAGAGATATAATGCTACGTAAGGGAATAGTCTAAGGTTAATTAGAGTACCTTTTTGTTCGTATACTATAGGTATGATAATACCTATTTGATTGATTAATTATTATGTGTATGACATACCTAGCTTACTTGCTATCGGTGGGAGGTTTGCGCATGAGGGCAGTCATATCTTGATGAATCCATGGGATCTTTGATTTATCGCTCGAGAACATAGGTCTATGAAAGGGTTATCGGGGAGTTGATAAGTCCGCTGACTGTGGGTACGTAGGTATGTGCGTGACCCATGGGCATGAGAACTATGTTCGCCTCCAATGATTGTGTTGTTTTTAATGGTTCGAGTTATCCTCACCGAACCTTTTGTCCCCTTTTCGGCGACCAGCGATATTGGGACATGATAGTAGAGTAATGCATTGCACCGCAGCTGTGACTCGGGGTGCCGTATTATATATAAATATATATATATATATAATGAATTAAACGTATGAATGGTTATATTGTGGTCAAATCATCTACTGTGTGATAATTGTAGAAAACGGTGAATTGAGAAAAGAATTGAAATAAGTTAATGAATATTTATTGAAGAGCTTAATTCATATTAATGAGAAATGATTCATGTTAATGAGAAACGATTCATATAAATGAGAAATGTAAATGATTAATAATGTGGCGTATGGTATGGGACATACGGGGATTATGATATGGGAATGGAATTATAATATGGAGACTAGAAAAGAGAAGCCATTAACTAGGAGGATTAATAGGAAACGTTAAGCATGCACTCTTGTTAAGAGGTGAGAATAGCAAGTGAGAGTTGGGTCTAACATGTACATAATAAAAGATTTATTGCACTTGTTAAATACTTGCTGTTTTAAAAATCATTTTCACAATCGGGCTCTGACCCGTTTCCTTGCATATTTTCTTTTTTATTGTATCTTCTATATCAGGTGTCCAGTAGCAGGGACGCCATCCTTAGTTGATATTGACGAGCTATGGATTTATGGAGTTTTGCTTAGACGCTTATCTTCATTTGATTCACAGTATTCTTAGTTAGGGCATGTCGCCCAAAGGATTCAGTTATCTTTTCCTATCGGAGTCAGATACTATTGTATTCGGGTCTTTTTAATACAGTTATTATTGTTGGGATTTCTGTAATGGATTGATATTATTTGGGAATGTTTATTCCAATTGCATCTAAATTCTTTTGTGTTATCTATTTGGTTATCACTGTTGTAGAATAAAATGTGTTGTGTTATTCTTAAACTGGAAATGGATTTTGTTAAATTAAAATTTGGAAATTTTTTAACACCAGCTTAATTGAGTATTGGGTGAGTTGTAAATGTTTTCGACAGTGATGCTAAGAATGAGCCAACTGTATATTTTGTTTTAATTTGGTATGGGACTGGCCACCCGGTATTTAATTAGGCGGGGTGTTACAATTGGTTTTTGTACTCCATTCTCCATTTTTATCAATGTCGAACTAACTGTATTCTCAGACACTTCCAGCTACAAGTATAATTTTTCTCCCATCACTGGCCTGGATAATAGTGGAGGTGTTACCAAATATTTCTTCAAGTCTTGGAAAGCCTTCTCACATTCATCATTACACTCAAAAGTTTTTTGGAGCGTTTTGAAGAATGGGAGACATCGATCAGTTGCTCGCGATACAAATCTGTTGAGTGCTGCTACTCATCCTGTAAGACTTTGCACCTCTTTCTTCGTCGTTGGGGATCGCAGCCCTAACAGAGCTTTGATCTTTTCAGGGTTAGCTTCAACGCCTCGCTGATTGACAATGTATCCGAGAAACATGCCTTCTCGTACTCCAAATATGCACTTCATTGGGTTCAACTTCATTTGATATTTATATAGATGATCAAAGGTCTGGCTTAAGTCAACTAGATGATCAGCAGCTTTCTTGCTCTTTGTCAGCATATCATCAACATAGACTTCCATATTGCAACTGATTTGTTCTGCAAACACTTTGTTCATCAGCCGCTGATATGTTGCACCTGCATTTTTCAAACCAAAAGGCATAACATTATGGCAATAAGTTCCCCTAGGGGTAATAAAAGAAGTACTCTCCCTATCTTCAGGTTTCATTTTAATCTAATTGTAACCAGAATAAGCATCCATGAAGCTCAGCAGCTCGTGTCCCGAGGTAGCATCCACTAGTTGATCAATTCGGGGCAACGAAAAGTGATCATTTGGGCATGCTTTATTGAGGTCGGTGAAGTCTACACACATCCTCCATCACCACATTTGCTAACCAGTCTGGATATTTAACATCTTCAATAAAACAAGCCTTCTGTAGCTTCTCGACTTCCTCCTATATAGCTTGATTCTTCTCGGGACTGAATACTCTTCTTCTCTACTTCACAGGCTTGATCTCCTTATTCACATTGAGTTCGTGACATAAGAAATTTGGGTCTATCCCAGGCATATCCTCATGACTCCACGCAAAAGTTTTCTTTCTTCTTCTTAGGAAAGTTATCAATTCATGTTTTAGTGAGGCTTCCAACGAAGAACCTACTTGAGTAGTTCGTTCAGGGTGCTCGTCGACCAGGATGATGTTTTCAGTAGCTTCCACCACTTGACCCTTCACGAGTTGCGACTCATCTCTAGGATCCAATGTTTTAATTTCTGCACCTTCATCCACTTGATAGGTGGTGGTATTTTTCCTTGATTCCTCCATTTCCTCTTGCTCGACGGATGAATAATAGCATTCCCGAGCTACTTTCTAATCACCTTGCACGACTCCTACTCCAAAATTTGTTGGAAATTTTAGGCATTGATGTACCGTAGATGGTACAGCTTCGAACTTCTTCAATCCTACTCTTCCATGATGATATTGTATGATGATTGAACATTCTTATCCATCATGAAGAAGTGTATTCTTTCTATTCGACAAGCAGGCCACGTACCAATGAATATATCCAATTTGATCGTCCCAAGTGGAAATACTTTCTCGCCAGCAAAGCTGAGGAGGGGTCTATGATAAGGATCCAGTTGAGATAACTTTAGATTTAAACTGTCGAAGCACGAGTAGAACATGATGTCTATCGAGCTACCATTGTCTACCAGTACTCTTGAAATCATTACCTCCTTTATCCTCATTTTGATCACCAATGGGTCATCATGAGGATATAGAACACCTGCGAGGTCGTTCTTTGAGAAACCAATGACCAATTTCTCTTCGTTCACTTTCTCGGGCGATCCTCCCCAGCTAGATTTATTCATTGAATGTATGAGCAAGCTTGAGCCTCACAGAGGTAAGCTTTTCTCTCAGCAGTAAGGTCTCCTCCTCCTGCATCTCCACCTGTAATAACATTACAGTCAAATGACCCAAAGCGAATTGAAAATAACTCACGTTCTGGCTGCCTTGGTCTCTTGGGAAGATCGGGGTCATCTTCTGGATCAACTTCATGGTCTCTTTTCTTGTTCTCCTCTGCTCGACGAGGAGATCTATACCTCTCTCTTGTTCGATCGTTGTTTCTTCTATCATTCCCCCGATCAACATACTTTGCCAGTTTTCCTCGTCTGATGAGTGTTTCAATCTCATTCTGAAGAGCTATGCAATTTTTGGTCATATGGCCATGATCTTTGTGAAACTCGCAATATTTTTCCTTATTTCTCCTGTCTGGGTCTGCCTTGATTTTCTCTGACCAGTTTAATTCCTCGTTGTTCTTGATCTCTTCTAGAACGTGGTTGATGTCTTTCTTCAAAGGATTATAATTATCAAATTTCTTCAATACTTCCCATTATGACCCTGTTTTTGAGTGTTTGTCACTACCATTGTTCTTATGCTCTTTTTTCTTAGCTTTATCACCTTCCACCTTGGTTTCTTTGGCATCCATATTCTTCTTCGCAGCCATAGCCACCTCGTCATTTATAATCTTGGTCGCTTTTCCCATCAGATCTGACATGGTTCTAGGTGAATCTTTGGCCAAAGTGTAGTACAACTTATTGGGCAGTAGTCCATTCATCATGGCGGTAATCGTTGTATTTTCCTCATAATCAATGACTTTGAGTTTCTCATTATTAAAACGAGTTATATAATCTCTGGTACTCTCACCAGCCTTTTGTCTAACACTTAACAAATGCGCTACTCGTTTAACTGGCTTTGCCCCAAAACAGAAATTCGTAATGAATAACTCAGCCAGTTAAAGAAAAGTTGAGATCTTACCCAGAGGAAGATTATTATTATACCATATTTGAGTAGATCCGGTAAGAGTTCCCGAGAATGCTCTACATCTAATCTCATCTGGAACAGCATAGATATCGGCTGCAGCTTGGAACTGTTCTATATGAAGGATAGGGTCAGTCTTTCAATCATATTTGTGGGTCACAACAGGTGCTTTGAACTTTGATGGTGTTGGGAAATCTACAATGGCCTGGACAAAAGGTGTTCCTCGAACAAAGGTTCGTTGTAGAGGGTTCTTGGCCTTAGCCATTTCCCCTAATCTATCCTCCAGCCTTTGAATAGAGCCTTTCCATGCATCATTTCCTTCCTCGGGCCTGTTGGTTCGAGCAGCTGATCGCGTTGAGGTGGCTTCTTGGGATCTATCTTGACGAGCAACTGGTCGCGACTGGGCAGATCCTTCCCTTAAGTCTGATGGTCGTTGAAAAATCCTCGATGGGGCTCTAGGAGGACTTTTGCTCCTTCTAGGACCTAATCGATCAAAAGGAGATGCTCTGCTTAATCTTTCTAGCGCACTGGTCCTTTTCTTGGGAGAGAGTGATACGTTGTTCAGTATCTGTGGCTCGCACTGACAAAGTTCATCCAGGTTGATAAGAAAAATCTTCAGACTCCTCATTGTGATATGAATTGGTACGCCTAGTACGCGAAGAAGATGCACGAGTATTTCTTTAAATACTTCGTGGTCTTGAATGGGTTGGTGCACCGCCATGGAGGGTTCATATGAGTTATCGCATAGTTTATTGCATGACTGTCTGGCCCTGGGCCAGATTTGTCATTATTCCAGCCAGATCTGGAATATTAGGCGGAGCAGATGGATTTGGAGGGCTTCCAGCGTTTCGATTGCTGGGTTCTGGAATATCAGCCATTTGTGATGAATTGGTTTTGATGAAAAATGATATTACCAGTCGTTTCCCACAGATGGCGCCAATCTATTGATGTAAAAAATTAGATTATATCTAATTAATTAATCACATATAAATAAAATGAGACAAAGAAATTTTATAGTGGTTCAGCCTTATAAGAATGGCCTACGTCCACTGTTTCTGTTATTGCTGACTGTTTGGGAATTCTCGATTACAAGTTTTCTTAAGAAATTCTGGTCCCCTTACAATGAGGATAATACAATGTATTTATAGCCCTAAGGCTGTAATGTGAAAGGGTAATATATTAAATGCCCATTAAGCGTATACATCTGTATGATAATAAGCATTTAATGCGCAGTCAAACTGTTGGTTATCCTGCTATTAATGCTTTGTCCGAGGTGGAGCTCGGACCGCCTAAGCTTCTCGGACCGCCAAAGGTCCTCGGTACTCAAAAGTTCCTCGGATAATTCTTGTAGTTCGGAGCGTCTGAGTTGATCGGGGAAGTAGAGTTCCTTGTTGTAGTATGGTTCCTCGGAGTCAAGGTATTGTTCATAAGTGTTTGTTGTTGTCACGTAGATTGCCACGTGTCTTCACCCAATTGAGCCATGTCAGCAGACTAAATTTGGTATCAACAACTTCAAAAAATAATAATCTCCTTTTTAGATGTGGAAGCGTGAGATGATGGTTTAATTAAACAAATTAACATATTTTAATTTCTTTTCAAATAAAAATTAAAACAAAGTGAAATATGATGAAACACACACTCAATTTAATTTCACTTAAGCACACTTGATTAACCCAAGTCCTAGAAATTTACCTAAGTCATATTTTCAATTTAATCAAATTAGGCCAAACCAAATTTTAACCAAATTTCACTTAAACACACACATGATTAACCCATGCTTGAATTAACTACACACTACCCAAATTTAATTTTAACCAAATTAAACATGTAGTGATTAAAACCAATTTTATCCTTTTACCTAAGCATGTGTTCTAGGTGATATTGCAAGATAAAATTAAACAATGAATCACTACGCCGCGATGTAAGAGGAAAAAACCACAATGGGAAAAAAACCTCGGACGTCCCTAGCCTTAAGTCCACTAAGTATGGATTTACAAATTATAAGACATATGACTTACTTCCTTGACTCGACCTCTTTCAAGCCTTGATGCATCTTCTTGTAAACACCTCTGACTAGTAGACAACCCCAGAGCTTTAATGGAATCTTGGAATCACCAATGAGACATAGGTACACCGTCAACCACACATGGTGCCTTTCACCATGTGAGAATGCCGCAGCAAAACCAACTTCTTCTTCTTTGAGGGATTTAGAAGAAAACCCAAACGAACTCTTCAATAGGTAGAGTAAACAGGTGCCAAAGCTCCAAGTAATGTATATATATAAGGAAACATGGATAAACAAACTTTGGGTGAAAATTAGAGTGTTAAATGATTTTTTCTTGAAAAATTAGGCACTCAAAACATGAACTTTTTCTTTGTAAATTGAAGCTCACAAACTCTCTCTTAGAGATGGAATAGTATGAAAAAGTTAAGTTAAAAAACATGGTTCCCGCACTTACATATTCTGGTAAAAATTTAGTGGGAAAAGAAGTGGGAAAGTGGGAAAAACTGCTCAAAAGCTTTCAATTAACTGTTCCCGCCAAAACTCGTTCGAACGAGATTTTCGTTCAAATGAAGTCTCGTTCGAATGAGCCTTCTAACGAAGTTCAAGTGTGAACTCATTAGAAATCTCGTTGGAAATCACATTTGAACATCATTCTCGTTCGAACGACATTCCAGTGGCCAATATGGGAACTCGTTAGCAAACTCATTCGAATGACATTCTCGTTCGAATGACAATATCGAACGAAATGAGAGAAAGCTAAAAATTATATTTTTAGCCCAGAAACTTAATTTACTTTATTTTAAATTTTTAATAAAATCTTTCTGAAAATAAACAACAGTTTACACAAATTTTTACAATAAAAATTCACCCAATGAAAAATGTTCCAATCTCCTATATATATTTACTATGCATTCATACCTTAGGAGTAAACGGAACATTGTTGATGACGTAGAAACGAGGCACAAGAAAACTTGGCATTTTGATGAAGCTTTAAACTTAACCCCTACGTTTTCCACTGTAGTATGTCATAGGCTTGGAGGATGGTCAATAACTCTATCCTATGACTCAAACGTTTTTGTCCCTAATTGAGCCAAAACTACAACGGACTCAATTGGACATTTGTGTTCTTACAAATCTCCCCCTTTGGCTATTTCCGGATAAAAACCAACAAAAAATCCTAAAGGGCCGTCAAGCTCTACTAGACTAACAAAAATGTTCCACCCAAAATAAAATACAATGCTTGACTCAAACAACCCAAGGATCAATATCTTTTCCCGATGATGAACATTTTCATTTAGAAGAGTTCTTGCACACTTAAGCAAACTATCAACCGCATAGGGAATATCAAGAATATTAAATGCATAAAATAAATACTCCCCTTAAATTTATTCTCCCCTTTATCAAACAAATGACCTACTTAGAAAGAAGTTTTCCCCTATGATAAATCTCCCCCAAACTAAGATACGATTATTAATAGGAATAGATACCATTTCTCCCCTATCATTCTCCCCCTTTTTGTTCAGGAATAGACAAAGGTTAAGAATCCAAACATTAAATTATCTTCCCCAATTAAAGCATATAGACCCCTTAAACTAAACAAGGCATAAACAGAATAGGATAACAAGCTAAACATGCAATTGTGCAAAAAATGATGAGAACATTAAAGCACATAGGAAATAAAATCATAACTAATCCAACAAATAAGAACGGATACCAACTAGGATGCAAGAAAATGATACCAATATGATACATAAAGTATTAAGCATGTGATATCAACAAAGAATGCAACAAGTTAGATAACAATTATGAATTAAACCGTAGATGGACTAGAAAGCAAGGCAAGGACCAAATAAAAATATCATATATCTACGTACTCTAGATATACCAAAGATGCAAACGCATAAATATATATATATATATATATATATATATATACATATATATATATATAAACACACACATGACATAAAATACAATAAGCTTTTCACACTCGTATGGCAAAAATGTGTCTTATGGAAACGGAAGTGTTGGGGTGTGAACTCAATGAACAAACATACACAATGCATACAATCTTAGCATGTTGATGATTTTATAAACCAATAGAGTCATGACATTGAAAGTACAACTAGGATAAACCGACATTGTGCAAACCGTTGATATACCATCCAATCTCCCTCAATAAGCATATATTATTTGAATGAATATATCAAACAAAAATAAGCCTTGGCAATTTTTTTCTTTTTAATTCCATAATTCTATTTTTAAGCCTTTGGACCACGTATTTCTTTTAGGTCCAAACAAACGGTGGCTTACTATTCGCAAAGTATAATAAATCCTTTCAGAAACCTTCCCCATGCACATTTATATATAACATTTTTATTTCTCACAAATCTCACGTGCAACGGATTTTGACATGCACTAGTCCTCCTAGGTCACAAAAATGTAGATGACAAGATTGGGAGGAGAACATCTCCCAAAGCTCAAATATACATATGAAGAATAAATTTCAAAAGAGCTCATGCATGTATGAATTGAGGCATATAAAAATAGAATCCATTTAAGCAACACAAAATCCAACTACTCCACGTAAGCATGGTAAAGAACATAATAAGGATTGACAATCTAAACCAAATGTTCTAGCCACATGGGAGTGTAAAAGATGGATTTCAAACACAAGTATATGCCACATAAAGTGTGTCAAACTAAAATACACAAAAAAAAAATCTTTTTGAGTTTTTGACAATTTTTAACCAACAATAAAAATATATACTCAAAAGACACACAAAAATCATATGAATTTTTCATTAAGCTTAAATTACCAAGAGATAAAAACCTAAATGATAAAAAAAATTTTGTATTTTTCATTTAATGCAAACAAAAGAAATATAATAGAAAAGATAAACAAAAATCATTATTCTAGCATGTAATTAAGCATGGAGCATAGACTAGAAAATGAATAAACATGCATACAACTAGAAATGCTATATAATATGAAGCACAAAAAGCTAGAGTATGCAAATTCAACCTTTAGATTTACAAGGGAGGAAGCATGTGAAAGCAAGTGAGAATCAAAAACCCAATATTGTAAAGCTATCAAGTCGGATATCCTGACCCAAACTAATGATGAATGACAATCTCGAGGCATAGGAATCTTGGCTACCTTGGTTGCCTTAGGTTGAGTTTTTATATTACCTTGTTTAAGATCAAAACAAAATTTCCTAATATGACCTTTTCGACCACAATGGGCACAAGTAAAAACACGTCGAAAATTGGTACCTAAGGATTAATCTCTAAAGGCTTTCCTAGGCGATTCTCCTAAAACATGAATTTTGGCTTTATGAGCAGATTCATTACAAGTATCAAAGCCTAAACCACAAGTGTCATTTTTTATTTGGACCGTGCCTAAGATTTTATCTGGTGTTTTGGACCTACACTCCAAATCAAATTTGACTTTTCTAGAGTCTTTGAATTTATTTTTTCATTCTAAAACATTAGTCTCTAATAAAATATTTCTCTCTTCAAACTCAACAACCTCCTTTTTCAAGGATTCCATTAAACCTTGAAGACTATCTCTCTCTCCTTCTACATATTCAAGCTTCTCTAGAAGAGTTCTCTCTTGTGTCCTAAGATCTTCCACTAACGCACTATCATCAATGGCCTTGACACGCTCTCTTAAACAAGCTTCTAACTTCAAATTAGCTCTTTTTAATTTCATAGATTCTTCATAAAGTTCTTGAAAAGCATTTTTAAGTTCACTCACATCAATCTCTTCTTCATTTTCACTCTCTTTTTCTTCAAAAAAAAGGGAATCAAAAACTTTGACCACGGAAGGGTGATGTGTTTCAATATCTTCATGGGAAGATTTATTATCGGTGCTCACAAGACTAGCCATAAAAGCCACAAAGTTGGGCTTAGTGGGGGAATCGGGTCCCTCTTCATAATCACTATCACAAAGGGTTGCATTAAAGTAAATATGATGCTTACCCTCTCTCCTTAGTTTACTGGGAAACTCTTTTACCCTATGGCCATACCCTTCACAACCAAAACACCTATTTGACTCGACCCTATTTAAGCTCTCATTAATAGTTTTAGGGATCTTCTCGGCTTTGTCAGGCTTAGATTTTTCAAATTTCTTAAAATCATTATTAAATTTATCTTTGTTAAATTTAAGAAATTTTTGAAACTTTCTAGCAAACATAGATATATTTTCCGATTCACTATCACTTTCACTCTCTACTACTTGTTTTTCCTCTTTTCGGTCTTTTAAAGGAACGCCGTTTTCAATTTTCTTTTCCGTTTTAGAGGGAAACATGTCCAGTTCATAGGTTTTTAAATCTCCTATGAGCTCTTCTAATTTCGTAGAGGCTAAAGTTGGTAAAGAATTTAAAACGGTCACTTTTGGAATAAATCTATCGGGTAGGGACCTTAAAATTTTCTTTACTACTCGGTTGTCGGGTATTTTTTCTCCCAAGTTGAAAGATGAATTTACAATATCAAAAAGTATAGCATAAAATTCATCAAAAGTTTATTTTTCATTCATTTTGATGGTTTCAAATTGAGTGGTGAGGTTTTGGAGTTTCGAAGCCTTAACAACACTAGTACCTTCATGGGTGAGTTGTAAACTATCCCAATCTTCTTTAGCTATTTCACACGTCATAATTGGACGGAATTCATCCGGTGTGACATCAATAAATAAGACGTTTAAACCTCGGGAATTAAAATTTGAAAGTTTAAACTCATTCTCACTCCATCTATCGGCCGGTTTGGGAACACGTCCATTACCTACTAAATGAGTTGGTGGAGACCACCCGTTAACTACAAATATCCAAACCCTCTCATCAATAGATTTAAGTGCCAATTTCATATGCGCTTTCCAGTACGCGTAATTAGAACCATCAAAAATAGGAATTTTTTAAAATGGGAAGAATTCCATTTTACCCAAAAAAAAATTAAAGGATCCTAAACGCAATAATTTAGCGATCCCGCTCTGATACCACTTGTTGGAACACGAGGCCCAAAATTTTATAAAATTCTTCTTATACTTCAAAAAGTAATAATATCCTTTTTAGATGCGGAAGTGTGGGATGATGGTTCAATTAAACAAATTAACAAATTTTAATTTCTTTTCAAATTAAAATTAAAACAAAGTGAAATATGATGAAACACACACACAATTTAATTTCACTTAAACACACTTGATTAACCCAAGTCCTAGAAATTTGCCTAAGTCATATTTTCAATTTAATCAAATTAGGCCAAATCAAATTTTAACAAATTAAATTAATGACTTGAATTAACTACACATTACCAAAATTTAATTTAGCACCAAATTAAACAAGTAGTGATTAAACGAAATTTTATCTTTCTACTTAAGCATCCCTTCTAGGCGATATTGCAAGATAAAATTAAACAATGAATCACTACGCCGCGATGTAAGAGGAAAAAACCACAATGGGAAAAAAACCTCGGACGTCCCTAGCCTTAAGTCCACTAAGTATGGATTTACAAATTACAAGACATATGACTTACTTCCTTGACTCGACCCCTTTCAAGCCTTGATGCATCTTCTTTTAAACACCTCTGCCTAGTAGACAACCCCGGAGCTTTACTGGAATCTTGGAATCACCAATGATACATAGGTACACCATCAACCACACATGGTGCCTTTCACCATCGAAGAATGCCGTAGCAAAATCAGCTTCTTCTTCTTTGAGGGATTTAGAAGAAAACCCAAATGAACTCTTCAATAGGTAGAGTAAACAGGTGACAAAACTCCAAGTAATGTATATATATAAGGAACCATGGATAAACAAACTTTGGGTGAAAACTAGAGTGTTAAATGATTTTTTCTTGAAAAATTAGGCACTCAAAACATTAACTTTTTCTTTGTAAATTGAAGCTCCCAAACTCTCTCTTGGAGATGGAATAGTATGAAAAAGTGAAGTTAAAAAACTTGGTTCTAGCACTTGCATATTCAGGTAAAAAGTTAGTGGGAAAAGAAGTGGGAAATTGGGAAAAACTGCTCAAAAACTGTCAATTAACTGTTCCCGCCAAAACTCGTTCGAACGACATTCCAGTTGCCAATATGGGAACTTATTGGCAAACTCGTTCGAACGACAACATCGAACGAAATGCCAGAAAGCTGAAAATTCTATTTTTAGCCCAGAAATTTTATTTATTTTATTTAAAAGTTTTAATGAAATATTTTTGAAAACAAACAAGAGTTTAAACAAAATTTTACAACAAAAATTCGCCCAATGAAAAATGTTCCAAGCTGCTATATATATTTACAATGCATTCATACCTTAGGAGTAAATGGAACATTGTTGATGACCTAGAAATGAGGCACAAGAAAACTCGACATTTTGATGGAGCTTTAAACTTAGCCCCTACGTCTTCAACTTTAGTATGTCATAGGCTTGAAGGATGGTGAATAACTTTATCCTATGACTCAAACGTTTTTATCCGAAATTGAGCCAAAACTACAAAGGACTCAATTGGAAATTTGTGTCCTTACACACATTAAAAGGGCAAGCAGTGATATATTTCATAGTAGAATTCACTTATGTAGAGGTACTATGCAAACTAGGTTAGCGTATTGCGAAAACTTCTCCGGAAGATAGCTTAGCTCAAAAGAAAACTCAGATGGTCATTGACGAACCGGAATCATTGGCTGTTAAAGAAAGATATCTACGACTAGCATAACAAAGAAATAAGGTTTTCAAATACAAATTACCGACAGACGAAGACTTCAACAGTGATGTCCCAATTTGGAAATTATTCTTAGATGGCTCTTCGTGCACTACTGGTAGTCGAGCTAGACTCATTATCAACACTCCAAACAACATGGATGTAGAGTATGCATTAAGATTTCCATTTCAAGCCTCAAATAATGAAGACTAATATAAAGAATTAATTATTGGTATGGAGTTAGACTTGTCACTAGGTGCCAAGCAGCTTATAGCGCATAGTAATTCTTAACTTATTGTTCACCATTTACTTCAAATATACAGAGTTACGGGAGAAAAATGGTGAGATACTTGAATAAAGACAAGGAAGTTATGTCCTCATTTCCTGTCGTCAAAATGGTTCAAATTCCAAGAGTTTATAATGCCCAAGTAAATACTCCTACTTAGCTAGCCACAGCAACTCAAATGAATCTCAAAAGATCCATTCTAGTAGAGTTTCTCACTAGTAAGAGTATTGATGTGGAAGTAGTCGATATTATTTCATTAGAATTGAGGTCTTCGTGCATGGATGCAATTAAAGAATACCTTGAGAAAGGATTATTACGATTCAATCAGAAGGAAGCAAGAAAAATGATATACAAAGAATCCAACTATGTCCTAGAGAAGGGAGTTCTATATAAAAGGGTTTACACGGTCTTTTTACTTAATTATTTTCATCCTTTCGAAGTAAATTATCTGAATAAGGAGGTACATTAAGTCTCATGTGGTTCCCATTCAGCTAGAATATCTTTCGTATAAAGGATAGCCATACAAGGCTACTAATGGGCAACAATGAAAGCAGATTGTGTTTCCTTTACTAATAATTGTGGGAAGTGCCAAAGGTTTTCTGCTATTCATAAAAAACCTGAGGCATCGCTAACTCCAATTACTTCTCCTTGGACATTTGTTATTTTGGGAAAAGACTTAGTTGGCCCATTGCCGACCATCAAAGGAAGGTTCAAGTATTTAGTGGTCTTCGTGGATTACTACACAAAATGGGTGGAGGATGAGACCTTAATTGACATAACCTAGTAAAGATTATTTTAGTTCATATGAAAGTAGGTCATATGTCTCTATTGAATACCCTATGATTTTATCAGTGATAATGGTACTAAATTTAACAATAAAGAGTTTGAAGGGTATTACATCCGATCTAAAATTCAGAAAATACATTCAGCACTTGGACATCCACAATGCAATTGAACCAAGATCACTAATAAAACCTTGCTCGATGGATTGAAGAAATCTTCGATGGTGCTAAAACGAACTGGATCAATGAACTACATAACATTCTTTGGGCTTACAGGACTACACCAAGAATGATAATAGGAGAGATTGCTTGAATGCTCGCTGTTGGAAGTGAGGTAGTGGTACTAATTGAAATAGGTTTGCTAACTCATATGGTGAGGAATTTTTACTCCCCCACGAGTGCTCTAATGAGGTGACTAGATCTGGATATGTTTGAAGAAGACAGAGAAGAAGATGCAATTCGGATAGCTGCCTATCAAGAAAGTACTGTTAGGTTCTACCATCGGCGAGTCAAGTCGACCAACTTGAAATGAGAAGAACTTTGAAGAAAATAATTCAGAAAACAACAAGTTGGAGCCTAAGTGGCACTGTCCATATCTTATCTCAGTAGTCATCCAACCAGGAATTTATCGAAGGGGAAGAATTTAAGAACCCATAGAACGCTGACCATTTTTGCAAGTATTACTAGTAATTTTGTTTTTGATGTAATCAATTATTCATGTTAATGAAGTTACATGATTATATCTACTCTACTTCCTTTTTATGTTTTGTTTTTCGGAGTATGGTTTGATACCACATGAAACCTTAAACGTGATCTAAGTTTGATTCAAAATTTTCCAACTACAAAAAAAAGTTTTCAAAAAAAAAGTTGATTCAAACTTTTCCAACTATAAATAATCCTTTTTGGTTCAAATTTTCTAGCTACAAAAATCCTTTTTTAACTTCATATAGGATTTATTATTCCATAAAACACGAATAAGAAGTTACTAAAATTCCATGTAAGACTCGAAGTCGAACATAAAAAGATTTATCCGACTAACTTAAAACATAGGGATAACTATACATTTCTAATACACTTGGTCGTTACTGATAACTAATGCTAAAACTTAGTTCAAGAAAACTATTTAAAGTTTTATCTAAGAACATCATTAGTAAAATCTAAGTCATTACAATTAGATTCAATCGTGAATCAATAACTTAACATTTGAGGAGGTCATTTAGTCAATAATCCGATTAACTAGTCATTATAAAAATTACCTAGTCAGCAATAAGATTAATAGTAACCACAAGCTTAAATATAAAATACAATGTATCGCGAATTACTTTATTTCATTCCAATAAATATGTATTACAAATTAAATACCAACGATGCAAAGAATACAAGTCTCTTCTATTAGGCATTTTCCACCAACAATGCTCATCCCAACAGGAGGTTCATCAAATGTGCTCAGATGATTGATCGTTCCAAAATCTATCCTCTTAGTACGCCTATTGCTTCTCGGGTTCATCAAATAGATACTGGGGACGAGGACACTTAACTTATCCTTTAAGGCCATAGTCCCAAATATACTTTTTGATTATTCGTTAAGGAGTGGCATTACGAGGAATCCAGTTAATATCAAGCGAGAGACGATCAGGATATTTCAACATCCCTATTTCATGCCAATGCCATAGTCAATCACCCTTAGGAATATTCATCAAACCAAGTACGCTCAACCAACCCCACTTATATCCCTCATTTTGTCCTACTCCATGTGCTTATCCAAGAAAGTCTTAATTCATCATACCCATCCATATAAAGAGCTTTGGTATGCGTATAGAAGAGGAAAGTAAATCACTCCACCTTATCTTGAAGTTTTTTTATGGACTTGTCCTTCTCCTAGAGCATCGCATCTTGGTCAGCCAAGTTTTTTTTCTTGGTTCTCTCTTCTTCAATGGTTGGCCGAACAACTATACTTTGCCTAAAAGATTGGTCTGGCTTAGTTTTCTTCTTCTGTAAAGCCTCCAACTCTTCTAGTAGCCAAGCATTTCCAGTCTCCAAATATGATACCTCTTCATCTGGACCAGTGGTGGTTTATTTCTTTAAATTATCAACCTCATTCATCAAAACATTATTTTTTCTCTAACAAGGCAACAATTGATCGGTCACTTTCAAGTTCTAGATTCCAAGATAATTCCTTCTTATTTATGGCAGAATTAATATCTTGTATTGTTTTGTCCAAACCCCATCCTTCAATTAATGCCTTATATTTATCCTCATAGTCATCATGAAGTGAAGACAGAGGAAAACTATGGTCTTCCTGATGTCGCTCAATCATCTTATAATAGGAAGTGTTATTCGCTACAGCTCTGTTCAAAAGGTAATGGAGATGAATATAAGACTCCTTTACTTAGTCAGAGGCATCTAGGTTGAGCAAAAATATTAGATCATACTCAATCAATAGGACATGTACAACCTCAAGAAGATTTTAAAATCACCTAAGTAGTTCAAATTGAACAGAAACTATAGCTTTCTTCCTAGCATCAAACTAAACATTCACAAGTATAAGCTTATGGGGCCGATCAACAAAAGTAAACAACATACATATTATTGAAGACAACAATCAACAACAAATCAATATCACTTGAAGTTGGAATCCAACCTTTCATTGATCATGGTTACAGAATTAAGTACATCAGAAATAACAAGGAAGAATAAATACAAATAATACATAAAGGGAAGGGAAAAAATGAACTAACTAAAAGGAGCTACATCTTCTCCTTATCCTACTCTTTGGTCTTATCTTGATCGACAAAAGGCAAGTCGGCATTCTCAGCAGGCACCATACAGGATACCCTAGAACCCTCCTCATCATCTTCAAAACTTTCATCCAGGTTGGGAGGAGTTTCTGGGTCATGTCTATGAAAAATTCTAGAGTCTGCTGGAGTACCAACCTCTTTCAAGGTCTTCAACTAACCTTACTTAAAAGACTCTTACCCGGCGCAGTAAATTTGGATGGCTTCTGCAGTAAAGGCTTTTTCCCATACCTTAATTGCTACCTCCTCCTTATGCTTTTTTCCATTGGCCTTTATGGTAGAGTTATCATTATTCAAGACCACCACCTTATCCTCAGCAGCCTTTTTTCGACTCTCACCTTCAGCAATTATTAACTTTGCCTGAGTCATCTCATTAACAGTTATTTTCCAGGCATCCTCTGCTGCTATTGACTAGTTCTCGATAGTCTTAACTTTATCCAGCCACGCTTGTTTTTTTCTTTCCAGAGCTTCACTAGAGGCTTGTAAGGATTTTTTCAAACCTTCTAAAATCTACTCAAAATTATCTAAGGAATAAGATCTTATTTCGTCATCCTTTTCCATCATTTGATTGAAGTTGATCAAGAATTGTAAGGAAATGAAAGAGTTATCTGATGGTAAGCATCAAAAGTTATTACATACCAATAGAAAAGTCATGAACTTACCAAATCCAAATTATGGACATCCCTCTCAATTAAATAGGACTTATTTAGGGGGCTGCAGCTAACCTATCAGCATTCAGAGTCCCAACTTTTATCAACTCTCTATCCAGCCCAGGGTTGATTACAACAGAAGCATTTTGTGACAACCCACTCTAAATAATAACGGGTGGCCAGCCCTATACTACATAAATTAGGTATCTCAGATGGTACAATCTCAACATCAACATATAACACTATAATATAAGCCTAACTACCCATAATCATTAAAAGCGAATTGTCAAAAATTTTAAACTTTTTATTTAACAACAACAACAAAACCAATAATGCAACTCAACCAACAATAAATAACTAACTATGATGAGTGATAAGTGTAAACTCCAATAAAATAAAGGAGTACAAAACGATGTAGAAATAAAATCTCAACAATAAAGTACCTGAATATGCTGTCGGGTAACAGACAGTACAATAATCTGATAAATGAAATATGAAAGCGTTAATCTACATCACTTGAATACTAACTCAATACAACTGAATCCTAATCTAGATATACAATGATAGGAATCGACTAAAGCAAAGTGCCACAACAGTCCGCTACTGCTACAGCTCCACAATTACCCTGGATGGATAACATCAAAGGCATCCTTGCGGAGGAACACCTAAAGTAATACAATATATATACATGGAGGAGAAAATATAAACGGGTTAGAGCCTGAGTTTGAAAAATGTTTTATAGCAAGTGTATTGAAATGCATAATAATTATAAATGAATTATTACATGATTTAGCTGGAATCGAACTCTCCATAATAATTCAACTCACCTCTCATCTAAAGAGTGAACTAAGCGTATGGACGTGATCTCCAAATGGATGTCCAATTCTAATTTAGGTAAGAGGATTCTAACTTAAACCCAAAAGAAGTATTTGAGTGAAATCATCTAACCTATCTCCCAATACATTTGTTTCCATAATTTATAAGTTATATACATTAACTTTAATGTAATAGTTATAATTATATTTATAATGTTCATTTATTGAACATATAAAGTTACATGATCCAATCATGTCCACATCATCACAATACATCAACAATCTCATTTACTAGAGTTTTATATTCTAGAGATGCCCTTATAAGGCATGAAACCATATATATAATTATTATATGAGTTATTATCATCAAGAGTTAAATACTAAACTCCTCCCGATTCGCAACACGGCGCTGCGTTTCATGCGGGGGACATTTCGTCGAGGCGAAATCCAAATACGGAACCCCCCCGTTGCACTACTCCTGACCGTATCAATCCTCTGGGCTCATTATGCCCTCAATGCAAGATACATGTAACCCAAATGATTATTATCCAATTTGAATTAATTAATATTCCTAATTCTCAACAGTACATGATGTTTCATGCGTGGGACGTCTTGCCGAAGCGAATTCCAAACAAGGAAAACCCCCATTACACTACTCCTGGCACTGTCGATCGTCGGGATAGGTGATATATATATAGATAATTATGAGCATTAAGGACTAAACTTATCCCCAAGTTCCAACATTACACTGCGGTTCGTGCGTGGGACATCTCGCCGAGGAAAAATCCAAACAAGGAACCCCCCCGATACACTAATCCTGGTCCATTATTCCCTTGATACCCAAGTACAAACACAAGCAATAATAACCATCCAACTGAGCTATAACTCAAAGGACGCAGGCTCACATGTTATCATCTTCCAGTTTCCCATATACGTAAAAAACTGGGGCCACCTGGTGGGGTTCAACGACACCCACCTCGTGATCTACTCACGCACACAACGTCCGGGAAGCTGTCATACCTCCTAACCGGCAAGTGAGAGCGACACATACCCACGACCTCTCACCCCCAAAATAAATAAATATATATATATATATATATATATATATATATATATATATATATATATATATATATATATATATATATATATATATATATATATATATATGTGTGTGTGTGTGTGTGTGTCATTTGCTGACCACCATGGACGACTATGACCTGGGGAATATCCACATCCTGCTTTTCTAGTCAGAATGCTCACCCTCTACGCACGAAAATTCCCAATGATAGCAAGGAGGGTGTATGCTTAACATGTATATACACCATCATATAAGGTATACATATATCCCACATAATAAAGATATACCATTATATAAGGTATACCTGCAACAACATATTTATTTTCATTATACGCCCTTAGGCGAAATAGATTAATATCATTGTTTAGTATATCTCTCTCATGATACACCAATCGTCAATACTCACACATTTTCCCCACTTAGTATATGCTATAATAATTCTCGCTTTAAGCTCTCATGTCGCTTCTAATATGAATTGTCTCTCAATTCTTTTAAGTTAAGGGTATTCTTTACCCTAATGCACCTCAAATTTACATTTATAATTCTCGATCCATAATATTGTTCAATTCATTTTATGAACCTTTGAAATTATCCCATTTGGGGTTTGGATCCTAATATCCGGTATCACTAAATTATTCTCATTCTTCCATATGAATTGAATTTATTTTCCCCATGTAGAATCTCCAAATCAAGGTGGGCTTCCCCACTTAGAATAAACCAAAATATCCAATCGGTATTCCTCGAATTTAGTCAATATGACTCCAATCATTTCTTATAAGAAAACTCTCTAAAAGTCTCCAAAACATACTTCAATTAACTCCCATAGAAATTCCCAATCGATAACCTTAAACTAAACGGGATGAAATTCTTCCTAGAAAAATATCTCCAAAATCCCCTGTTTCCGAATCGATTCGGCCCCAAAAAAGAATCGATTCGGCCCATCCGAATCGATTCGGTACAAAGGACCTGGGAGTATGCTACATACCGAATCGATTCGCAAAGGGGAAAATCGATTCGGTCCTAAAGACCTAGGCAATCTGCAACAGACCGAATCGATTCGGTAGGGGCGAATCGATTCGGCAAGTGCAGCAAGCTACGAAATGGGTTATTTTCTTCTTAACCCAAATTACCCAAAAATCATTTATATCATCTTCCAACCATTTTTATCCAACCCAATCACATATATAACATTAATATTCATCCTAGAATACATATAAACTAATTTCTAACCTTAAATCCATTTTATACACTACAAATCTAAGGTTTTTCCCAAAAGTTAGGTTTTAACAATTTAAACCTAAAACCCAAAATTCAATCCACAAATCATGCAATAATTGGTACACAAAAACTATTTAGCAAGTTTAATCACTTGCCTCGGGTTCGTAGGGTCTGAATCCGCCTTGAGATCGTGTAATGGCCGAAAGAATCCTCTTTTTCTTTCTTTTCTCCTTCCTTTTCTTCTTCTTTCTTCTTCTCTTTCTTTCTATTTCTCTCTTTGGAGAATTATTTCTCCCGTAGGCTAATTTAGCCTAATCTCCCAAGATACACATCTTTAAATGATAATACACACTTTAAATGACTCGGTAAATTTAATTCGAGCCAAACGGTCCTAAATTATTTCGGAACCCAAATAGACCCCAAGTACAGTCATTTCGACTTTCTTGACTCTTCCGAAAATGATGGTACCCTTAGAATTTCCATTCGACACACTTTCTAACGACTCCAAATTTTGACTTTAATTGCCAATTTAATTATTCTCCAAAAAAAATAATATTTATTTCTCCCAAAATAAATAAATATTCGTCTCCAAGACCTCGGGTTGTTACACATTTTTAATTCTACCATGATCGGCAGAAGACTTTTGGTCCAACTCAGAAGATTTTTCAGCCTGATCTTACTAGCCAGGAAAGCCTTTCTTTAACCTCTTATATTTATGCTATTCAATTCGGGCCTCCTCGGTGTTCAAAACTAGTGGTATTTTCTGACTGGCTTGAGATTTCTTCTCGACCGGGTTATTTTTCTTGTAGCACGAGGAGAGGACTTGGTCACAAAGTTGGGGATTTTTCTTCTCACCATCTCGGGAGAAAGATATGTGATATGGTAGTTATATTTAAATGCTCAATGGAAGAAGAAGTTCCTCCTTGGATGAACTCAATTCCAGCTGATTATGTAGCCGAAAAAGTGAATATGGCATCCTCATCTCAGTTGACAGCAACCTGAGGCAGTGCAAGGGATGGTCGGGAAACAAAAGATTTAATTGAGATCTTGTACTCCAACAGTACGAAAGAAACTCTTCGGTGCTCTTCTTCAACCCTTTGATTTATACCCCATAAATATTTGAGGTCTGTAAGATTTACTTCTCCCTACTTGGGACACTATTTATTACTCTCATTTGAAAAGAATACAAAATAAAAAAGTTAGTCGATAACACTGCAAATAGATTATAAACATGTAAAAATTAAAAGAGGAAAGTTATAACCTATACCACACCACTTGTGGGGGAACTTGGGACTAGCATACGATACCCCCATGAGAAGACGAGATATTGCCAATTCTTTACAAAAATACCATAATCCTAATAATCTTTATTGGAATATAGCCAATTAACTACTAAAGCTTCATTGTCTTTCCTAGTCTTTAAATAGTAAGTGTTATCTGTAATGGTTTTCCAATTATAAGAGAACATTAACTCAGGGATTCCAATATGAGTCCTATAAATCACATTGAACCTACTTACTCCATTCATCTCCCTCCATGTGTTTGGAGCTATCATGGCAGAAACTACATCGAAATACTGACAAAACTAAAGAAAGAGAAGATTTTAGGGAAAGGTAACATCACACTCAGCAATGAAAATAGTGGTAATCCAATGACCCCCTGCTAAAGAATAAACATTCACAAAACCCTGAGTAATCTCTAGACCTACCCAATCAGGAATTTTCCTTTTCTCCGTAAACTCCTCTAATGAACCCTCTTCGATGATACAAACCATTATTGAAACAAAAAATGGGGAAAATATAGATGGTGGTAATGCTTACAAAAATCTAAAGACAACAACAAGGAGTGAAAATTTGATGATGGGTAGCAGGCAACAAAAGATCATGGAAAGAAAGCTCAAAAACAAAGGAAATTCTAAGTGCAGAAGATTTCAGCGGAAAAGAAAGGGACGAAATTTTTTGTATATTAATAGGTTGGCTCGATAGTAGAGGCGATATGATTAACTACATTAACGATTGAACTACCACCGATTGCACTCTTCTCAGGTCACAAAAAGAGCATTGTACTCTTTGACGTTTCAAAAAAGTTTGAATTATTTGCAAAATCTCATTACCAACAGTGCCAGTAAAAAATTTTTACAAGTCTGTGACCAACACGCAGATCTTACGTTGAGCAACATTATGAACATATACTCCATGCTTTCTATCAATCGTCAAGCATGGAGCATTGGGGGCTTTTGTTGTATGTAAAAATTACCTTCCCATGTGGACCAATGAATAATTGACACTTGGCATCCTATGTGGCCATTCAGCTATCTTTATCAGCATCAGAGGAACCTAGTCGACTAGAATGTCGGCCAACCCCAAAATGTGGATGTATGCTTTTAATAGTTGAACCACTTTAAAAATCTTTGCCTCATGTGTGTTTTTTATATTTCCCTTATAATTTATTTGTGATTATAAAAGTGGACCTACACTATTTTGAGACATCAACAGATATAATATTAATGAAATGCATTAATTTTATGTATGTGATGCAAACATTAATGAAAATTGTCATATTTACAAGGAATTACGGTTTTTCTCCCTATATCTTATTCAATGTTTTTTTATTGCATTTTAGCATATTCATAAGACACCACTGTTCTAAATTGTGTCAAAATATGAATTACAAATATTTTACTGGATGTACTGAAATACATCTCATTACTTATAACTATTAAGTTACATAAAAAAATGTTACTAGTTATATTTAATGTCTAAACGAATGCATGAGCTAAATTTGTTCAATGGATATGGGAAATTCTACAATTATTTTGATACTTTTTAATCTGTTTACGTATCTTTGGTGTATGGTTATATATTTATTTCTAACCGGTTACTTTACTTCTTTAAATCAACACTTTAATTACGCTCTCAGTGGTGGGTTATGCTTTGCAAATTCATTAGAAATTTTAATTTCATAATAACATATTTATGTAATTCTCAATGAAGGAATTAAAAACATGGATAAGGACGAATATATTCCAGTACTCATAGCAAATAAATGGAATAAAATATGTTAGCCAATTTTAGAGAATGGCTATTTCATTTTTTCTTGCATTTTTGGAATTTTTGTTTAATGGCTCTTCAAAATGATGCTTTACGATTCCTACCACTATTTGAGTAAACTTTTATGCAGTGCTTCTATCATAATTACGACGAAATAATAAACTTTTGATTATGTGTAGATCATTTTAATTTTTCCTTATATATGATTGGACCTTGGGATTTGGTAATGAATACTTTGATATAGGCATCATTTTAAAAAACTATGTTCTAGACATTTCTATTTTGTTCAACTTCTTGTGATGCTCTTTAATAAAATAAGTACATAAATGTAATTTTAAAATTAGTTGTTTGGTTATTACAAACATTTGAAGAGTTCACAATTTCGGGCTAAAATAAAAGTCATTTTGCATTTTTTTTTGCATTCAAATTTAAATCATCACTTCATCACAAATCAATATGCTATAAGGAAAAATACTTTCACATTAGAAATTTACCAAATTGTATCTATCACGTCATAATTTATACTTTTCATTCCATTTGAAACTACAAATCTCCCATGCAACGCGCGGGCTGCATGCCATAAATACTGATAAACAAGGGATGAAATATTTTACAATATTTTGGTTTTTATTCGAGCCATTAATTACCATTAAGTATATAAGAAAATTTAGGATATTATAGTTAAAAGTGTATATTTAAAGGGCCATGGGAGAGAAAGAGATGAGATAGTTAGTGAAAGAAGAAAAAATTGCCTTTTGCAGACCCTTTGAGAGAGAGATCATTAATGGGCGGGTCCTTTGGATGCCAAAAGAATATAGAAAACAAAGAGAACAAAGAGAACAAAATTAAAAATAAACTAGTTTTTAACCCCAAGCGATGCGCAGACGGCTTACAATTCTTACTATAAAATTAATTATATACCAATTTAGAAAATATAAGGAATGCATGAATTACATTACAAAAGATATTTCATACGTATGTGATGCATGAATTTACGGTCTACATATGTACAAAAATATATGAAAGATATGTATTTTATCTAAGAAAAATATTGATTCTGAATTGATAATTACATGTAAAGTTGAACTATAGAAAGGGGCAAAAGTTAAAAAGAGATAAATAGATAGATAGATAGACAGATAGACAGACAGATAGATAGATAGATAGATAGATAGATAGATAGATAGATAGATAGATAGAGAGAGAGAGAGAGAGAGAGAGAGAATGGTATGTGCAATTAAAAATTAAATGGTGTGTTAAGATAATGAAATAACACTAACGAATAGACACATAGCATAAACTTTTTGGGTCACATGTACTATGTGAAGAAAGTGGTGTACCTCTTTGCAATGATAGGTATGAACCCTCTCAAATATGCCCCAAATAAAAAAATTACACCACATAAAATAATATATAAATTAAATTTATACATACATTATGACTCTAAACTAATCTTTAAAAACTAAATTTTGTACATGAATTAAGGGGGATAGGTAACACTTGTACTTTACCAATCATGTATAAAGATGAAGAATGATTTTCTCACATTACTTTGCCAAACACCAATAACCAAATAACTAAAAACAGTAATTTGAGTACATGAAAATATAAACCTGAGTCATGTTAGCTTTCATATGAGGAAAGTTTAATGTAAAAACAACCCCCATTAACGAATATCATGATTATAATATCAAACCTAACTCCCTTTAACATCACTGATTATGAATAAAATATTAAAATAATTAAGGGTGGGTTTGATAATACTAATTTTCCATGGAAAATGCAATATATGGAGTTATTTTCCATCTTGTGGATGTTTGATAAACAAAATTTTCAATGGAATTGGTTTCTTTAAAACAAATCACGAAACCACTTTTTTCACAAAAGATGGAATTAAAAAACCTCCTCCCACCCTGTTATTCATTTTCCAGGAAAAAGACTTACCACACCAAAAAAATTGATAAAGAACTTATAAAATGAAGAAAAACCCAAAAATAATGAAAAAAAATGCAGAAAGTGAATAAAACCCAAAAATAATATAAAAAAATCCAAAAGTGAATAAAACCTTAAAAATAATGAAAAACATCCAGAAAATGACTAAAACCCCAAAAATAATGAAAAAAAACACAGAAAGTGAATAAAACCACAAAAATAATTAAAAAATACAAAAAATAAATAAAAAGTCCAAAAATAATGAAAAAAATTCACAAAATGAATAAAAACCCAAAAATAATGAAAAAAAATCTAGAATCTTATTAAAACCCCATAAATAATTTAAAAAATCCAAAATATGAATAAAAACCCAAAAATAATGAAAAAAAATCCACAAAGTAAATAAACCCCGAAAAATAATGAAAAAAATCCATAAAATGAATAAAAACCTAAAAATAATGAAAAACTACAGAAAGTTAATAACTCGAAAAATAATGAAAAAAATACAGAAAATGAATAAAAATTAAAAAAATTCGAGAACGTGAATAAAAACAAAAAATAATGAAAAAACCCAGAAAGTGATTAAAACGCCAAAAATAATGAAAAAATCCAGAAAATGAATAAAAATAAAAATAAATGAAAAAAATGAAAAAAAACAAAAATAATGTAAAAAATACAGACTGTGAATAACACTCCAAAAATACAGAAAATGAATAAAAATTCAAAAGTAATGAAAAAAATCCAAAAAGTGAATCAAACCCCCCAAAAAATGAAAAAAATCCAGAAAATGAATAAAAATTCAAAAATAATGAAAAAATACAGAAAGTGAATAAAACTTCAAAAATAATGGAAAAAAATACAATAAATGAATAATCGCAAAAAAAAAAATTAAAACGTAAATAAAAACTCAAAAATAATGGAAAAAATCCAGAAAGTGATCCCCACAAATAATGAAAAAAATCCAGAAAAAGAATAAAAATTCGAAAATAATGAAAAAAAATCCATAAAGTGAATAAAAACCCAAAAATAATGAAAAATTACAGAAAGTGAATAAAACCCCCAAAATAATGGAAACCGTCCAAAAAATGAAAAAAAACACCAAAAATAATGAAAAAAATTGCATAAAGTGAATAAAACTCCAAAAATACGAAAAATGAATAAAAATCCAAAAATAATGTAAAAAATCCAGAACGTGAATAAAACCCAAAAATAATGAAAAAAACTAGAGAAAGTGACTAAAACCCCCAAAATAATGAAAAAAAAAAAGAGATCGTGAATAAAAATAAAAAAATAACGAAAAAAATTCAGAAAGTGACTAAAAACCCAAATATAATGAAAAAAATAAATAAAGTTGATAAAACCTCAAAAATAATGAAAAAAATTAAGAAAACGAATAAAAACGAAAAATTAATGAAATAATACAGAAAGTGAATAAAACACCAAAAAATGAAAAAACCCAAAAACAATGTAAAAAATACCGGAAGAGAATAAAACTCCAAAAATAATGAAAAAATACGAAAAATGAAAAAGAAACTGAAAAATAATAATAAAATACATAAAGTGAATAAAAATCCAAAAATAATGGAAAAAATACAGAAAATGAAAAACACCAAAAATATTGAAAAAAATTCACAAGATGAATAAAAATCCAGAAAAAAAATAAAAAAAATCAAGATGTTGAATAAAAATCAAGAAAGGATGAAGAAAATCCAGAAATTTATTATGAGGTTAATAATTATTTTCTTGTTTTTTATTAATTTTCTATATTTTTTATTTTTTCGAATTTTATCCCTTTTCGGATTTTTTTAATATTATTTTATTGGTTTTATTCACTTTCTGTATTTTTTTGTTATTTTTGGGTTTGTGTTCACTATCTGGATTTTTTTTCATTATTTTTGGGATTTTATTCACTTTCTGTACTTTTATTCATTATTTTTGGATTTTTATTCACTTTCTGGATTTTGTTTTCATTATTTTTGGGTTTTTATTCATTTTTTGAAATTTTTTTCATTATTTTTGGGGTCATATTCACCTTTTTTTTGGGGGGGGGGGGGGGTTATTAATTTTTTTTTTATTTTTTTTCATTATTTTAATTCATTTTTTGGATTTTTTCCATTATTTTGGGGATGTTATTCACTTTTTGGATTCTTTTCATTTTTTTGGGTTTTTATTCACTTTGCTGGATTATTTTCCATTACTTTTGAGTTTTTATTCATTTCCTTGATTTTTTTCATTATTTTTGGAGTTTTATTCTATTTCTGTATTTTTTCATTATTTTTGGGTTTGGGTTTTTATTCACTTTCTGTACTTTTTTCATTATTTTTGAGTTTTTATTCATTTTTTGTATTTTTTTGCATTATTTTTTGGATTTTATTCACTTTCTGAATTTTTTTTATTCACATTATTTTCATTATTTTTTTCATTATTTTGGAGTTTTATTCACTTTTGTAAGTTGATTACTAAATCTTATGTAACAACCCAGGTTTTCAAGCGACTATTTTATACTATTTTGCCTACTGGGCTAATTTTATAAAATAGTGAATGTTGGAGTAAATATTATTTCCCGTGAAACTTAGGGATAATATTTACTATGTTCAGACTATTTACCGTTATGAGAAGGTAAATAGTGTTATATTGTGTATTTTGCGTCGTTATATGTAAAACGACGGTTATGACCTATATTTAAATCGGGTATAATTAATGAATTAAAAATGGAATTGGAACGTAAAAATATTTCACACTTTCCCGAATACCAAAATAGGGGGTGCGGTTGTTTTTAGAAAAGTCGAAATAGTCGAAATAAGTGCCCAGTTGTAATTTTTGAGATTTAGGCATTTTAAGGGGGTTATGACTCAATTAAGTGGTTACGAGTCATTTTAGTGGTGTATTAGCCATTGGGAGTGGGGGTTTATATTTTGACCCTTATAAATCCCCCACCCCCCTTTCTTTTTCTTCATTTGTGTGAGAGAAGCCAAAGGAGAGAGACAGAGAAAGAAGAGAAAGTAGAGAGAAAGAGAGAGATGGAAGAGTTGGGCCGGAATCCGTCGCTACCGGAGGTGTTCAGAGACTACGAACCTCGAGGCAAGTTTCTTACTTGCTAGATATTGATTTAATGTGATAAATTGCATGTATAGTTAGGTTTTGGGAGATTTAACCCATAAATGGGTATTTGTTGATTTTGATGATTAAACCCTTAAATCTTAGTTTTAATTTGATTTGAGGATAAATTATTAGTTGTATATGGTGTAGGAATGATTTGGTAGAATTAGATGTTGTTGATGTTGGGTAAAAGCAAAGAATGGAGGTTTTGGGATTTTAGGGTTTATGTAACCCGTCGCCCAAACTGGGCAAAATCTCAGGACCGAATCGATTCGGCCTTATGGGCGAATCGATTCGGATAAGGAGAGGGATACAGGTCTTGCAGACCGAATCGATTCGGATTTAAAGAGAATCGATTCGGCAATTGCAGAAGGTCAGTTTTTGCTCACCGAATCGATTCGGCTGTCTAGCGAATCGATTCGCAAGGGCGAATCGATTCGGCCCAAGGGGCGAATCGATTCGGTTCCCCTGTTTTTGTGTGATTTTCTTATTTTGATTTTTTAGCCCTTTTTCTTTTAGGTCTAAGGTTAGGAACCTTCCTTTGGGAAGAAATTAAGAGTTCTAGAGGGTGGTTTTGATAGACTAATGCCCTAGGATTTAATGGGATACTTAGGCTTACCCGAGGGATAAGTTGCGTAGGTTGATTCCAAATGATTTAGGAAATTAACCTAGAGATGAAATGGGAAGTTAAAATATTCTGTTGAGCTTTTGGGAGACATTCCATTATGGAGACTCACTTTGAGGGTTATGAATTATATAAACTATTTGAGGCTATTTTGAGGTTAGTGGCACTTTGGGGTCTTAGGTCATTAATAAAAAAAATGACTTAATAAGAATATAATGCACCTTCTAAAACTTGGTGCTTAATGGCTAAGTGAATGATTTTTGGAAATGTAAAATATGAGTTTTCAAAAATGGAAAAAGTAATGTTTTTCATAAATGATAATTTATGGATACACACCTCTCTAAATCGTTATCATAAGGGAAGTTGTGCGCGTTGTGGTGAAGCCCCCTGGCTAATGATGCAGGGTGGATATACTCCCTAGGCCATGTGAGCATTTTTTTTATATTTTCTGCACTGGTTAGGAGATTCCGGGTGTGGTCTTGACTATCCCGCAGGCACATGGTCGCTTCCCGACGTTTCGTTAGGATCCCAGGTTGTCTTGGAGGCCTTGGAAGATGATAGCCATTTAGGGGCGCGCACAGTGGGGAAACCCGGACGGGCGGTCTTAGAATCGTTATATATATATATATATGGATATAACTATTCTAAATCAAGTTGGACTTGATGTTTGATGAGTTCCATAAAGAGCACGATGTAAGGCCATAAAGAGCCTATGATGATGATTATATTCCTGATAAGGAAGATATTTTTACAAAGTGAACAATTGAGATAAATGCCTCTAGAGCATAAAAAGTATGATTATATTTCCTGATAAGGAACAAATTCTTGAAATGAATTAGTGTATGATGAAACTAATCTGGTAAACACTTGATAAAGTGTTGTACCATTTATATGTATATTCCTAAAGATAGAATTAGGAATTGTGCCAATAGATGATGGATGGGTTTTACTTTTATATTTTCTTTGTGTAGCTGTAGATGTGACCTCCCACACTTATGCACACACATGTATTTATTTATTATTTCGTGCTTAGGGTCTAATGGATCTCGACGATCAACCTTGCCTAAGTAGTAGTGTATTGGGGGGTTCCTTGTTTGGATTTCGCTTTGCGAGACACCCCACGCACGAATAGGGCATAGTGTTGAGAATGGGGAAAAGTTAGCCCTTAGTACTTAGGGTTAACTAGAACATCTCACGATATTGCGTTAGGTTGCTGCTAGATTGAGAGGTGAGGAATATTATTGTTATCTGCGAGAGATTTACGCACTTACCTGCCATGCATTTTAGTCACATGGTAATCATATCAAACCCGGCCCTGACCGGTTTCTATATTTCCTTGTTTCTTCATATTCTTTGCCATTACAGGTGCTCTTCCGCATGGACACCCGTGTTTACATTTCCATTTCCAGTTGTCATGGAGCTACGGCATATTGCGGATGTTGTAGGATACTTGTTGTAGACGCTTCCCTCTATTGTACTCTAGTTATGTTCAGTATATTCATTCGGGCGTGTTTGCCCAAGGTTTAGCACTTATTCATTATATTGTAAATATTGAATTGTAATACTTAATACATTGTTGTATTGGTCTGTGCACCGACAGCTTATTCGGTGATTATTTATTGTATTGTCATACTTTATTCATCGATTTCGATACCCACCATTTTTTTTACCAATGGGATTGTCTAAGTGTTTCTCTTTTACTTTCAAATTTTTTGTATATGACAATCCGTTTTCTAAAATGATGGGTGGTTATCTCATACTATTATGTTAATCGACAGTGATGCTAAGAATGGACCATTTATGATTCCTGTGATTATTGGAGTATCGGGCTGGCCACCTATTATTTTAGTAGGCGGGTTGTCACAGATGGTATCAGAGCATTAGGTTCTAGAGTCCTTAGGAATCTGTGCGGACGTTTTACGTCTTCTGCGTTTCTTTCTGTTTGATGTAGAGCCTTAGGAATAAGGTCGTTGAATTCTCTTGTGAGATTTCGTTCTCCTGCTATGGAATGAGAACCTCGAAGATCTTCTGCGCGATCGTGTGAGGCTTGTAAGTCGTTAGATGAAGGGCGTTGAGGAAGGCCATTGTGAAGGCGTCGTAGGATGGGATCACTATAAGCTGTAGGATGTGGTCGGGAATAAGGACCGCTTTGGAGGTCTCTCCCTTTGTAGCATTATTTTATAATGCTGCCGTGACTACTAAGTATAGTGAAAATAGTTTTCCTAAGTACCGCTGCCGGTAAAGAGTGGTACTATGCTTGGGACTCCGAGCAATGTCAATTCGGAGTTGAGAGGTTCTTTATTAGAACCACATGTTGAAAGTTCGGTGGGATAGAGGAAGTGTAACCTCGTTCGGTGAGAATGTAAGACCCGAGAGTTTGGCCTAGAGTTGGGTATAGGAGTGCTCAGGTGTGAGGATTTTAGGAAAACCTTTCACCCTTAGGAGTAAGGTTGAAGTGGCGGATATGATAGTCGCCTCTTTATGGTGGGACATAATGTTTTTGCCCATAGACAGTGCCTTTTAGTGGAAATGCTAGGCTCGTAAGTAAGTGTTGGAAACACTTTTGGAAAAGTAGTGTTCACGAGACCCCACTGGTGGACATCCACCCGGGGAAGGCTCGTGGAGCTAAGGTCGGGGAGGCTGGCAGGATGTTCTCCTTGCTGAAGAAGTCATGGGAACTATGCGTTCTGATCTTGTCGATTGAAGATAACCGGCAAGAATAGGACTCCTAGTTGAGTCATTGATGGAGTAGTATGGTGTTAGCCCTAGATTCGGGTGCGTATATCGAGCTTGTGATGGTATCGGTACATATTATTATATATAGTAAGTATATTTATGTGACTTCCATGATAGGGGAGTTCTGTATCTTCCTTCACACTCGTTATGGGGCGAGTGGTGATATATGTGGTACGTGCTACTTGTATTATATATTATACGAGTAGAGATATTCTTAGATTGGTTGGGGTGATAGCAAGCGAATATATCGCGAGGCTATCCTAGTTCTAGTTCCAGGAGGAGGACTAGTTGTTCTATAATATCTCTCCTGGATACGGGTCGAGACTTTATAGAGGTGGTTTACGGTGTGTAGATAGTTTCCTTTATTTTTATTTTTATTTTATTCTCTTTGCTCGCTTGTTTGCTTTGCTTGTGTATGCTATTGCCTTATCTCCATGACTTGCTAGTTAAGGTGACTGTGTGGAGGGGTTCCTTGTTTGGATTTCACTTCGGCGAGACGCTCCACGCACGACGTTGGGAGTGGAGAGATGTGCATTTTCTTTTCTGTTCTTTTCTCCTTTTTCTTTTCTGTTGGTTAAGTGCTGGGTTGGAAGGTTTAGCCAAGAATCACGTATATGAGTGATTAAGGACCAAGTTCATGTGCGATATATGAGCACGATGATAGTTTTCCCTCTGGATTGATGTGGGGAAGACTATGATGATGGATGTCCGATAGGGACTTATGGTTGTGTCTTAATGAGAAGGCCATTTGTTTAGAGATATATGTGTCTCTTGGGGGGAGAGTATTGGTGGCATCTTACTGAAAGTAAATGCCTCAGTCGATTGTTATGGTAGGACGTAGACGTATATGTGTAGCAGTAGGATTTCGAGTTAGGATTCCGTCGATCCCGATCATGTGTCTTCGACCGTTACTTCTCGACGACTGACAATGCGAGGTAGTAGTGTAACGGGAGGGTTCCTTGTTTGGATTTCGCTTCGGCGAGACGTCCCACGCATGAAACCGAGCTAATCTCGGAAGTCGGGAAAGGTCTTGGACACTAGGGATATTTAGTATTATACCTATACGAGTAGGTTAGGATAGATAGATTGACCTTAGGATTCTTAGGACGCTAGGCCCTTAGGGCCTGCGGCGTTAGTTTAGGAAGATGGTTGGGAGTTGACCGCAATAAGCTGTGGGTTAACTCTAAGTAGAATTTGGTCCCTAGACGAGAAGTATGGGATTTCGAGCTCGTTAGAATGTTAGGCCATTAGTGGTGGGGCCTCTCATAGTTAGAAGGGTTACATGGGTAACCTACCTTTGGAGGAGTTGGAGTATAAGTTGACTTTTCTCCTGCACTCGTGTTGTTATGATAGAGAGTGGATTCAACGAACGAGTCTTTGCCAGGAACGGGATGTGCTAATATGGGAACATGGACCTACTGTTCGTGTGTCTCACACTTTTAAGAAGTGTTATTCCACACTTGATTTTAAGTTCAGGGCGGTAGCATTTGCCTTAAAGACTTAGAGGCACTTCTCCTGGGCGGGAATTTGGAGTCTTTTCACGAATAACAAGTTTGTGACCGTGAAGGACTATCGTTAGGATATTTCCTTTCGCTAAGGCAATGCGAACTGGAGTAGTATAGTCACCAAGTAGATACCATCTTAGAGTTTATTCGTGGCGTGGAATGCCAAGGGGAGTGAGCTTCACCGAGACGAGATATTGGTGTCAAGGTATAGGTAAAGTCTCCAGGAAGAATGGGAACCGTTGGGACATGGGGTATATCCTACCACCCGTAAGTGGAAGGGTGGAATTGATTTAAGGTGAGATCGAAGTAGAAATTCTATGGATCGAATTTCCTTGCAATAGTTCGGATCGTTTTCGATAAACGTTAGGCCGTGCGTAGCCTAGTATAGATGGCAATATACCTTGTCTACTCGTTGGAATGGAAACAGCGAATGGTATATTCCTAGGACTGGGAGTGGTCCAGTAACCTTCCTTTAGATTGGGCTTAGTGAGTAAGTAGACCTCTGAGGGGTACACCAACGCGAATAGAAGTTAGTAGTGTTGGGGTTAGCGATTGTAAGTTAGTGTAGTTATTCCCTAGTAGAGGTATAACGTGTTTTGGAAAGTAAGGCAATTAGTGCCGAGCTTGTGTGGGTATCTCCTCCCGTAGTAGAAGGGTAGGATCGATAGTTTCTGAGATCGATAGCGATGACCTTAGTCTGAGTCCTATGGGGACATCTCTATTCACGGGTTTGCTAGTATGATAGCAGGGTTTTTATTATAGTATACCCTTTTTATGGTTATGGGTTACGCCTGAATTTTGAGGGCAAAATTCCCCTTTAAGGGGGGGAGTATGTAACAACCCAGGTTTTCAAGCGACTATTTTATACTATTTTGCCTAATGGGCTAATTTTATAAAATACGGAATGTTGGAGTAAATATTATTTCCCGTGAGACTTAGGGATAATATTTACTATGTTCTGACTATTTACCGTTATGAGAAGGTAAATAGTGTTATATTGTGTATTTTGCGTCGTTATATGTAAAACGACGGTTATGACCTATATTTAAATCGGGTATAATTAATGAATTAAAAATGGAATTGGAACGTAAAAATAGTTCACACTTTCCCGAATGCCAAAATAGGGGGTACGGTTGTTTTTAGAATAGTCGAAATAGTCGAAATAAGTGCCCAGTTGTAATTTTTGAGATTTAGGCATTTTAAGGGGGTTATGACTCAATTAAGTGGTTACGAGTCATTTTAGTGGTGTATTAGCAATTGGGAGTGGGGGTTTATATTTTGACCCTTATAAATCCCCCACCCCCCTTTCTTTTTCTTCATTTGTGTGAGAGAAGCCAAAGGAGAGAGAGAGAGAGAGAGAAGAGAAAGTAGAGAGAAAGAGAGAGATGGAAGAGTTGGGCCGGAATCCGTCGCTACCGGAGGTGTTCAGAGACTACGAACCTCGAGGAAAGTTTCTTACTTGCTAGATATTGATTTAATGTGATAAATTGCATGTATAGTTAGGTTTTGGGAGATTTAACCCATAAATGGGTATTTGTTGATTTTGATGATTAAACCCTTAAATCTTAGTTTTAATTTGATTTGAGGATAAATTATTAGTTGTATATGGTGTAGGAATGATTTGGTAGAATTAGATGTTGTTGATGTTGGGTAAAAGCAAAGAATGGAGGTTTTGGGATTTTAGGGTTTATGTAACCCATCGCCCAAACTGGGCAAAATCTCAGGACCGAATCGATTCGGCCTTATGGGCGAATCGATTCGGCCTTATGGGCGAATCGATTCGGATAAGGAGAGGGATACAGGTCTTGCAGACCGAATCGATTCGGATTTAAAGCGAATCGATTCGGCAATTGCAGAAGGTCAGTTTTTGCTCACCGAATCGATTCGGCTGTCTAGCGAATCGATTCGCAAGGGCGAATCGATTCGGCCCAAGGGGCGAATCGATTCGGTTCCCCTGTTTTTGTGAGATTTTCTTATTTTGATTTTTTAGCCCTTTTTCTTTTAGGTCTAAGGTTAGGAACCTTCCTTTGGGAAGAAATTAAGAGTTCTAGAGGGTGGTTTTGGATAGACTAATGCCCTAGGATTTAATGGGATACTTAGGCTTACCCGAGGGATAAGTTGCGTAGGTTGATTCCAAATGATTTAGGAAATTAACCTAGAGATGAAATGGGAAGTTAAAATATTATGTTGAGATTTTGGGAGACATTCCATTATGGAGACTCACTTTGAGGGTTATGAATTATATAAACTATTTGAGGCTATTTTGAGGTTAGTGGCACTTTGGGGTCTTAGGTCATTAATAAAAAAATGACTTAATAAGAATATAATGCACCTTCTAAAACTTGGTGCTTAATGGCTAAGTGAATGATTTTTGGAAATGTAAAATATGAGTTTTCAAAAATGGAAAAAGTAATGTTTTTCATAAATGATAATTTATGGATACACACCTCTCTAAATCGCTATCATAAGGGAAGTCGCGCGCGTTGTGGTGAAGCCCCCTGGCTAATGATGCAGGGTGGATATAGTCCCTAGGCCATGTGAGCGTTTGTTTATATTTTCTGCGCTGGTTAGGAGATTTCGGGTGTGGTCTTGACTATCCCGCAGGCACATGGTCGCTTCCCGACGTTTCGTTAGGATCCCAGGTTGTCTTGGAGGCCCTAGAAGATGATAGCCATTTAGGGGCGCGCACAGTGGGGAAACCCGGACGGGCGGTCTTAGAATCGTTATATATATATATATGGATATAACTATTCTAAATCAAGTTGGACTTGATGTTTGATGAGTGCCATAAAGGGCACGATGTAAGGCCATAAAGAGCCTATGATGATGATTATATTCCTGATAAGGAAGATATTTTTACAAAGTGAACATTTGAGATAAATGCCTCTAGAGCATAAAAAGTATGATTATATTTCTTGATAATGAACAAATTCTTGAAATGAATTAGTGTATGATGAAACTAATCTGGTAAACACTTGATAAAGTGTTGTACCATTTATATGTATATTCCTAAAGAGAGAATTAGGAATTGTGCCAATAGATGATGGATGGGTTTTACTTTTATATTTTCTTTGTGTAGCTGTAGATGTGACCTCCCACACTTATGAACACACATGTATTTATTTATTATTTCGTGCTTAGGGTCTAATGGATCTCGACGATCAACCTTGCCTAAGTAGTAGTGTATCGGGGGGGTTCCTTATTTGGATTTCGCTTTGCGAGACACCCCACGCACAAATAGGGCATAGTGTTGAGAATGGGGAAAAGTTAGCCCTTAGTACTTAGAGTTAACTAGAACATGTCACGATATTGCGTTAGGTTGCTGCTAGATTGAGAGGTGAGGAATATTATTGTTATCTGCGAGAGATTTACGCACTTACCTGCCATGCATTTTAGTCACATGGTAATCATATCAAACCCGGCCCTAACCGGTTTCTATATTTCCTTGTTTCTGCATATTCTTTGCCGTTACAGGTGCTCTTCCGCATGGACACCCGTGTTTACATTTCCATTTCCAGTTGTCATGGAGCTACGGCATATTGCGGATGTTGTAGGATACTTGTTGTAGACGCTTCCCTCTATTGTACTCTAGTTATGTTCAGTATATTCATTCGGGCGTGTTTGCCCAAGGTTTAGCACTTATTCATTATATTGTAAATATTGAATTGTAATACTTAATACATTGTTGTATTGGTCTGTGCACCGACAGCTTATTCGGTGATTATTTATTGTATTGTCATACTTTATTCATCGATTTTGATACCCACCGTTTTTTTTACCAATGGGATTGTCTAAGTGTTTCTCTTTTACTTTCAAATTTTTTGTATATGACAATCCGTTTTCTAAAATGATTGGTGGTTATCTCATACTATTATGTTAATCAACAGTGATGCTAAGAATGGACCATCTATGATTCCTGTGATTATTGGAGTATCGGGCAGGCCACCTATTATTTTAGTAGGCGGGTTGTCACGTCTTAATAAGATTTGTTGTATCTTAATTAGATATATGATATAATTACATGATGGGTTATCTCTATCACCACATTTGAGGATCACAGTTGTTTGAATGGTACTGTTTTGGATTATCAGGGATGATTCTTTGATAAAGATTCTTTTAATCTCTATTAATGTAGCTTTGAGAGATCAAGAGACCAAATTGGAATGAAAAGGTTAAAGACGGGATGGAAAAGAAATGGGCATTATCTTGGGGAGATAAAGAGACTCGTATATTGTTATCATACACGATAGAAAAATCTAATAACTAATGGACACTAGAGAGTATGAAAACAAAGGGCAACCGTCCGTGTCCGTTCAGTTACACAAAAACGAAGATCAATTGTCTGTATCCCTTCAGTTACAAATAGGAAGAGCTGGAGGGAGAAAGAAATTGAAGAGTCATCTAATATCAATTGGAGTGATTGAATGGTTACAATATACCTCAGTCGAAATGAAATAATATCAATTGGAGTGATTGAATGGCTACAATATACCTCAGTCGAAATGAAATAGACCGGCATATCCGCTTTGAAGCCAAATATCAGAGGTAATTAAGGTGAAAGCGGGTGATCTTAATTACTTACTACACTAAGATTAGAGACACTGTTTTTAAATACATACATACACACACACATATATATATATATATATATATATATATATATATATATATATATATATATAGAGAGAGAGAGAGAGAGAGAGAGAGAGAGAGGCAGGCTCCTGTGCACACTAAGTTTGCACATTACCTTTTTAAAGTAGTAAAAAAAATATTTTTGAGTTGATTTTTTTTGTGTGATATTTAAACATTTCAAGGAACCCATATAAAAAAAATCAGCTCAAAAAAACTTTTTTTGCTAGTTTTAAAAAATCGGTCAAACTTTCTATGCTTTTAAGCCCTTTAAAAACTGCGAAAGTTTGACCGATTTTTAAAAATAGTAAAAAAAGTTTTTTTGAGCTAATTTTTTTTATGTGAGTCCGTTGAAATGTTAAAATATCACATAAAAAAATTAGTGTGCGCCAGCACTCAAAAATATTTTTTTTACTACTTTAAAAAGGTAATGTGCAAACATAGTGTGCAAACTTAGTGTGCACATGAGCCTGCCTCTCTCTCTCTCTCTCTCCCTCTCTATCTATATATATATATATATATATATACATATATATATATTAGATGGAGTCACTCAAAGCAGGAATAAGATCATATTTCACTAACTCATACAGAAAATACAGATTTTCTAACAAATCAAGAATAACAAAATTAAGAGAAGTTGTAATTAGGAACGACATGTGGAATATCCTCCTTTAAATAGGCAATTACACACACACACACACTAGATTTTAAGCCCGCGCAATGCATCGACGCTTTAAAAAATTATGAATAATTGCTTTAAAATGTATGAATTATTATTTATTTTAAAAATAAATATATATGAGAAAGATCATCATTATGATAAATAGAAAACACTTATACATACATTTTGAATTTGATTATCTAGTCGTGTGTGTGTGTGTGTGTGTGTGTGCATTTAAATTATACAACGAAAATGAATACAATATTGTCTTAGACATCTAAGAACAAAACTTATAACCTTTTGTAGAAAACTAATAATCTCAAAATTGTGTATTTAGAATGAATATTTATAGGAATGAAATCAATCAAAATATACATGATCAAATAATCACGAAATTCAATTAAAAGAAACATAATCAATTTTTGGAAACTGTTAGTCGAGTATGTGTTATTTTAAATGCAAAAAAGGTAAACATAATAAAAGAGAAGCAAAACCTCAATCTTTTACTAAAATAACATTCTATAAAATTTATTCAGAAATTTGTGAGAAATTCCATGGAGTATTATGATGAGGTATTATAAGAGCTTAAAATAAGTCTTCATTTTCTTTCGTTGGCGTGACAAATTAGTCTACCTTTCTTTTAATAGATTTTGAGCAACTTCGAGGAAGATTTTGGAAACGTAAACTATTTAAGAGTACAATTAAAGATTATATAAAACTTATAAAATACCAAGACACGCATAGTGTTGCAAAGGATAATGACTATAAATTATCTAAAATAACTTAGAAGCGAAAAAATGTCAATACGGGACTTGGGACTGAAAGAAAAAAATACAAAACACTATAGTAAAGTATAATTCAAATCTCATAAACAAGGTATCTAAAGAACTCCAAATACATGTAAATTCAATTAAAAATTAAACAAAAAGTCAATATGGGACTTATTTTGATTTAGGCTTTTTGTCAAACATAAGACATGGAACTACAAAATGGTAAAATTACAAAACCATTCAACTTATCGAAATAACCCCAAAAAATCCATCACCAACACAAGCTTCAACATATATTTAAGAGACCCCAAATTAGAGTAGAAAGAAACATTCTAGCCAGAGGAAAAAAATACATTAAAAATGAACCCTTGTAAAGCTTTAGACAACCCTTTTCGTAAAGTTGAATAAGTCATTTTCTCAAACATATACAAAATACTCAGTCTAAAATGTGAACCCACCATGGAACTTAAGCATCATCTAAATTTTTTAGATAAGTTTCCATATAGTTCCATGTACTCAAGCCTTCAATATTAACACCCAACTTGATAGTGTTTGGACTAACCTAAACACTTTATGAAATGAAAACCCATCCCCACTTACCACTTTGATAAAAAATCATTTAACTATCATTCACAGTTTTTAAATAAAAGAATACAAAAAAAAATCAAATTTACAAAGAAATTAGAAGAAAAAGATGGAATAAAAAAAACTAAATCTACACCTAAAACTAAAAAGATATCAATGTTGAGAAACTATGGGTGTTGGTTTGCTAGCTTTCGAAACTCCTCGATCTAAATGGGTTTCACTTCGCCAAAGCCTATAAACCTGGTTCTGAAAATTGTAGCCCATCAAAAAGTAACCCAAAAAGTCATAAAACTAAAATGATTAGAAGAAATAAACTCAAAAAATGCAAAAATGGTTAAATACATGTGATTGTTATTTAGGACATCGTTATTCTTTGATAAAAAAATGAGTGTTAGATTATTTTATAGGGAGTCCATGAAATAATTGAATGGGTACATATGAGGGAAGATATTATGGTAGTATAAGGGTATTGTACATCATCTAATAAAAAAGGGAAATATGGAAAATGAAAGGGTTTAGTCATTAGGTATATCTATTATTCCTATCCTTTAAGAATTTGCCCATTCTTCACTCTATTTATTCAACGCTCATTAATTTATTTATTTATTTATTGAAAGAGAACTAAGTTTTTAGTGCTTTCTAAAGAGTCATTTTTTTGTGATTGAATAGTTCGCTAAGATAAAATCTATGTGAATCTCTCTTTCTTGGATGTTATCCCTTTAGTCCTCGTCTGGTACGTGGTAAAGTTGGTGGAATATGATTCCTTCCGAACTTGCCTGAGAAAGTGTAATATTACTGCATTTCGTGAGATGTTAAGTTTCTTGGGAATATGGGTTTCAATGGAATCCGATTACCTCATTTGTGGGAAAGTGGGTGGAATAAAAAATCCATCCAATATAGGTGGAATTCTTACTTTCCCATGGGAATCCTTACAAATAATTTTTGCAAAGAGAAAAAAACCATTAAAATATTAAATTATAAAAACCACCGATAAAATCTAATTACATATTTTGTGAAAACAATTTTGTTATGTCACTTTGTATTAAATTTAAAGTGGAACAAATATTGTTGAGGCATTGTAACACCCCGTATTTTTAGGATAAAGAAATTATTTAATTTGGTGAATTAGAATTTAAACTAAATTGATGGTTTGGAGATATTATTTAATTTGGAGAATTTATTTAAGTTGGAACATTCAATTTATTTCGAGAATTAAGATTTAAGTTAATTTCGATTATTTATTTTAAGAATACATCTATCGTAACTTGAGGATGACAATTGGAGATTTTAGTTAAGTAACTCGGATGGCGATTCTGAGTGCACGGTTGAGTCCAGAAGGGTCAAAATAGTAAAAAAAGATTACTTGGGGGCAATAAATGGGTCTCGGGGCATTTTTAGGCATAACCGGGCCCATACGGGAGTGTTTGGGCCATTTTAATAAAGAACACGAGACTAAAAATGGGATTTTCAGAATAAAACCTAATTGTGAGAGGGTGTGGTAACCATAACTCATTTAAGAAAACCCTAGTTGTAGAGGAGAAAAAAGGGATCAAGTGGGAGAGCTTTTGGGAGTGAAACCAAAAAGAAATTGATGTCTTCATCAAATCTAAGTTTGCAACAAAGGAAACCAGACCCTACGAATTTCTCTAGGCTAGTAGCTAAACTTGATTTTATTTAAATTGCGGTATTTCAATTCATATAATAGTGGGTGTGATGAAATTTATTATTTTTGGGTTGGGTTGGCACTTATAAATCTGGGTTTTCAATCTTAGTTAAATCATATGGGTTATTTGGGCTTTTAGACGGTTTGATTTATCAAAGGTATTGTGGGGATAAATTTATGTGTTGAATTTATTGGAATTTAAAATATCAGTGTCGTTAGTGGTTAATAAATTAAAATCCAGGAAATCGTGTAACTTGTGGTTGAGGAAGTTGGGATATAACTTGGGAAAAGTTGGTTTAATCGTTAAGAAATTCAGTAGTGAATTTCTGGGTTGAGGAACCAAGCTCGTGAGGGTCGTTAATGGCAGAAATCGCAAGGCTGTGAGGAAGAAAATTGTTGTACGTTAGGTCAATAACTTGGCAAGTCATTCGAGAGATGTTGCAAGCCGTTTGAACGAGATGAGTATCTCATCCGACTGAGATTGATATCTTATTCAATGGACATTAGGTTTGGACATGGAGATATATCTTTTCATTACGAACGCGTGGCCGCCAGTTTCATATTTTTTTTTTAATTAGTTAAGATTTTATTACGGAAGGGTGTTTGAAACCGAAATCCTTTGTGAGAAATTAAATCTAGATTATTTGGGTATGTCTGTAGATGAGTGTAGGACTCTGAAAAATATTAAAAATATTATTTTTACTTTGGAATTGGATGGGAGTGAATTCGGGGTATGGATTTAGGAGTGTTTAGGATGAACAACACTCGAAAATATATGAACAAATTCGAATGGAATTTTCAGATGAAATTAGGATACCGGGTGGATTGAGATATGCTTAGCATGTTGAATAAAAAAAGTATGAATGCAAGTTAATACTTATGGAATTCAGGTTTATGGATTAGACTTAGATATTTATAGGTTGTGTGTAACAGGAGTTGGGCACGATATAGACGGGTTAATTTGTTTTATAGTTATATAATAATTTGATGGATATTAAATTAACAAGAAGTGTTAAACTATCTAGTGGGATTTTGTATAAAAAAATACTAAGAGATGAAGTTATGGAGCAAATGAGTGAGTCAGGGTATTATAGTTGGGTGACACAACAATATTAACAAAATAATTAATGAAAGATTAATTAAATTACAACTCGGGATATGGGGACTTGGGTATATATATATATATATATATATATATATATATTTTGGTGTATCCTATGGATATCAATGCGAATAATAATTATAGGTTGAGCGTATACCTATATTGATGTTATATGAATATATGCATGGGTTGTGTAAATACCTATTGTATGATTTATTATATGTATTAACATACCTAGGATACTTACTATCACGGGAGGTTGCGCATCATGGACAGTCTTATCTTGATGAGCCCATTGGGGTGATTTTAGACTTATTCCCAGAACATAGGACCTTGGACGTGTATTTTCTGAGAGTATGATAGTTTTGATGGTAGAATGGGAGCGAAGGTATGTGTGTGACCCATTTGGCTGGGGACTATGTTCGCCTCCAATATGTTGATTTGTGATGATGGTTTGAGTGAGATATTAAACCAATAGTCCTTTATACATTGCGTGATGTACTGGGACTTGATAGCAGAGTATGTATGCACCGCAGGTCTCATCCTAGGGGTGTTGTAATGTATATATATAATTAAAATAATAAATATATATATGTTTATTTTATTCTACTATTTGTGCTTGGTAGATGATGTATCAGGACATGTTAGCGTAATATACAGGCACTGCAGCTTAGCCTAAGGGTGTCGTATCAGTATATATGTAACGAAGTGATAAATATACGCTTATGACTTATTTTACGGTATGTATTTAGTAGATGAGAAAGATAATGTCATATAAAATAACCTTCGTGGGTGGAGGGTTAAACATATAATGAGAAATTCCTAATTGTCTAATTGATATAAAGAATCAAGTAACGTAGTGTATGGGAAATATTGGTGGGACCAACAAGTTATTATGTAGAAAGAGACTTGATAAGGCTAGTTAGTTGGGCATCTTAATTAGGAGAGGTTAACAGGAAAGCGTTAGTTCTGCACATTAGATGAGGGGTGAGTTATACCTCAAAAGAGTGCAACACTAGCTTAAATAGGAAGATTGTGCATGCATATTTAATTACTGCAATTTAATTGTTTTCTAAATATTTTCAAAATGTTTTACTTGGGATCTGACCCATGTAAAAAAAATTCAAAACCTTTTAGGTGTCCAGCCATAGGGACGCCCAGTTTGAGGATTCTATCGAGGGATGCGCAACTGCAGTTTATATGGAAGTTGCGAGACTTACTACAGACACTTCATTTATTAATTTCTAGTGTAGGATCTTTATTTCAGCACTTATTTGGGCATGTCACACTTATTTTTAGTATTCAATTATTTATTTGACATTGTGCATCCAGGTTACTGTTTAAGTTTATTGTTGTATTTTATTATTGAACCGATAGTTGATTAAGTGACTTTTATTTATATTATTTATGTGTGTTGGATTTAGTTATCAGTTTGTGTTGATGGTTTATTAGTTATTCCAACTTGTCGTTAATTAATGAAAGATAAAATTTTGCACCTGTCAAATTAAATTATTAGCTGGTTAGTAACTTTAAAACGTTTTCGACAATGATGCTAAGAATGAGCCATGTGAGACCAACGTTCTATTTTCATCACGGGATGGACACCCGGTATTATAATAGCCGGGGTGTCACATGCATTTTTTTATACCCATGTAATAATTAGTTTATGTAACTTATAATCATAATCATAATCCTTGTCTTAATCCCATCACATGGAGTCGGCCACATAGAATCTCCTTTTTTCATTCTAATATATTATAAGTAATATTATCATTCATGTTTAAATCCTTAATATCACTCCTAATAATTTCCTCCCACGATATCTTAGGGCGATAACTTTCTCTTTTACCTCTATTTCCAGTAATCTCCATCGTGTTATAGGTGCATCTACTGGTCTACGCAATACATGTGCATACCATCAAAGTCATCTTTCTATTAATTTATCGCTAATGGGAGCTACTCCTAACATTTATCTCACATAATAGTTTTAAATTTGTCCTTTCTAGTCATTCTTATAATCCATCAAAGCATCCTCATCTCACTAACATGGATACTTTGTTCATGTTATTTCTTTGAAGCCCAACATTTGGCTCCATAGAGGGTCGTTGGCCTAATAACTGTTCTATAAAACTTTCCTTTTAATTTATTAGTTATCCTTTTATCGCATAACACCCCACTGGCTTGTCTCCATTTCATGTAACTAGTTGACATTCTACTCATAACATCCTCATCAATATCCACATTGCTTTGTATCATTGAACCTAAATAAAAATATTTATTAGTTTGGCTTAACATTTTTTCTTCAATCATTGTGCTACCCAATGCCTCAATATTCAATTTACATTCCAGAAATTTATCTTTATTTCTAATGATTTTTAGTCCCTTAGACACAGGCATTTCTCCAAGTATCTACTCTCATCGCTAAGGCCTCTTTTGAAGTGTCTACTAAAACTATATCATTCGCAAACAACATACAACATGGGAAAACTTCTTGTATGCCCTTAGTAATCTCATCCAATACTACGACAAATAAGTAAGGACTTGAAGATGATCCCTGATGGAGACCCACTTTAATCGTAAAATCATTAGTTTCTCAACAAATAGTTCTTACTCTTATCTTTGTGTTATCATATATATCTTTAATAGTTTTACTATAACACATAGGATTTCTTTTCCTCCTTAAATCCCACCATATTATATCCCTAGGTACTCTATCATATGCCATTTCTAAGTTTATAAAGACCATATATAAATTATTGTTCTTACTTATACATTTCTCTATTAACTGTCTTAATAAGTAAATAGCTTCAATGGTGGATCACCTTGGTATAAATCCAAATTAATTGTCTCAAATAGTTGATCATTTTCTTAATCTTTATTCTATAACCTTTACTCATAATTTTATTGTGTGATTTATGAGTTTTATTCCTTTATAATTACCACAGTTTCGTATGTCTCTTTTATTTTTTTATACAAAGGTATTATGGTACTTTTTCTCCACTCATCTGACATATTTCCTTATTTTTAAATTTTATTAAATAAACATGTTAACCATTCTACCCATAGACTTTCAAGGGTTCTTCACACCTCTATGGGTATTTTATCTGGGCCAACTGTTTTATTCCTTCCCATTTTTCTTATTAATATATCTACTTCTCTTTCAGTAATTAGACATACCGTTTTTAAATTTGGTTCTATGTTCTCGACATCTTTTTTAGGATATTCTTCATTCAATAGTCCTTGAAAATACTCCTCCCATCTATCTATAATTTAGTTATCGTTAATTAATATATTTTGACTTATGTCTTTAATATACTTAACTAGACCCGTATCCCTAGACAATCTATCATTATTCTTTGGCAATATATATATCTCGTTTTCACCTTCCTTAGTACCTAATTTACTATAAGGATTTTCTAGTGCATCTTGTTGCGCATTTCTACTAATATTTTTTACTTCACTTTTTAATTTCTTATACCTAAGTCTACTTGATTTTTACTATTTTTCCACTCTTTAAAACTTATTTTTCTTTTGTATTATTTGTTTCACTTCCTCATTCCACCACCAAGTCTCTTTTTTAAGGAATACTTTTCCTTTAGTCTCACCTAAAATTCGCTTACCTATTTTCTCAATATCATTATTTGTTCTTGATCAAATATTGTTAACATTGCCATCCCAATTCCACTTCATGTTTAACTCTAATTTTTGCCTAAATTCTATCTCTTTGCATCCTTTAAATCCTTCCACTTTATATATCGATAAACCATTTCCTATTTTCAATAATTAAATCATTTAATGGCTAAATCTATTACTAATAGGGGACGTTGATTTGTTAAGCTTTCACCTGGTATAATTTTGCAGTCTTTACATGTGTTAAAGTCTCTTCTTTTAAGTAAGCAATGATCTATTTGAGTTTTATTCTCTCGGCTTTTAAATATTATTAAATGTCCTTCCCTTTTTTTAAAGGTGTTAATTAATGCTAGATCGTAGGCCTTAGAAAATTCTAAGATAGTTTCCCCTCCTTCATTTCTCTTACAAAAACCACAACCTCCTTGCATCCTTGATTAAACGTCTCGTTCGAATCGTACATGTCCATTCAATCCACCTCCTAAAAAATCTGTTTTCATAAGTAGGAATTTATTTTAATATTTCATCTAATAATTCCCAAAATAATTTCATTACATTTTTATCTAAATCTCCTTAGGGAACGCAAGCACTTATAACAATCAATATTATTTTATCTAAGATAATTTTAATGTTCGTTAATCTATCTCCCCATCTTCTAACATCCTCCACTTTATATTTCATACATTGATCAACCACAATACCTACCCCATTCTATGATTATCACTCCTTCCCGAATAAAATAATTTAAAATCTTCTCCTATCTCTTGAGCCTTTTCACCTTTCCATTTAGTTTCTTGTAGGCATGCTATGTTGATTTTTCTCTATTCTAAGGTATCATAAGTTCTCTACACTCTCTAGTTAGTGTTCCCAAATTTCACGTACCAAATCTAATATTATGTGTGTTATTTTTATTTATGTTTCTTCTTTTAACTACCGAATCCATCAACCCGATCTGACATAAATTTTACAGCCCGCTGTCAACCTGACACTAACCCACCTCTTTTCACATCTGGACTTAGGCACCGGCAATGGTAGAGACAGAAAGATTAATTAATTTATTAATTAGTTAATTAATTATATACTCTGACCAATTGATTCACTAAATAAATGTGCTTAACCAAAGTCACAAATACGCTTAAATAATATAAACACATCTTTATGTATGATTAATAATAATAACTCTAACCCATAAAATTACGAAAGATAAAACTATTAAAAAAGAAAACTCCCACAAATATTCTATGCTCATAAAGAAAAATAAGTAAAATTACATGGAAGTTAATAATAACAAAGCAATAAAAAAATTACATTAATGGAAATGGCACACCCGATTAATGGAAGCTTAACGAAAGTTTGGATTTTGTTGATGGATTGTTGTTTCCCCACTTGAAATGATAATTTTTGTAGCAGTCATCGAATTTGGATTTTGTCTATAATGCATTTTAAATAGAAATACCCTAAACCATTTATTAAAGAAACTATCGGTGATGTATTTCTAAAACCACATGTAAGACATTATGTAACTTACAATATAATGCACAAATATCTGTAATAATTTATTATATTTTTTAAATATTGGAATATATAAATAAGTAAATAAATAATTAAATAAATATATATATATATATAGGGAGAGGTTCTCTAGTGGACCATAAGAATGGACTTTTTAATAGACCTTAACAAAAAATACATAATAACACATTACTTTTAATTTATATAGTGTGATTGATCCGCGCCAGTAGCACCCAAGAACCCACCTTCACCCCCCAACCCCCACAAGCCCTTATGACAACAGGGCTATCATGGGGACGGGGTGGGGGGGGGGATCGATCCACACGCGTGTTTGTTTCCGCTGGCGTGAACCAATGACACTATAGGAATTTAAATTAATGTGTTATTATGTTTTTTTTTTGTTATGGTCCATTAAAAAGTCCATTCTTTTGGTCCACTAGAGAACCTCTCCCTATATATATATATAAACGTATTTAAGTTCATATATTTATAAATAATGAACCTTAATATTGTGTATATGTACACACGTGTGTGTATGTGTGTATGTGTGTATGTATACATGATTTCTAAAGGGTAACATTGGTATATATTTTATATTTCCATGTTACTTTCCATGCATGAACCAAACAAAAAATTTTGATTTTCAATAGGAATCCATTGGTTAAGTAAATTGAAGAAAAGGATTTAGACTCATGATAAAAGGTTTCCTGATAATCACAATCCATCCAAAATATTATCGTGAATCAAACAGGGCCCTAAAGTGAAATATCACATTACATGTAGATGGTATTTGGTGGCTTTAAGGCATTAAATATGAAAGACTTGGCATAACCACATTTAGGGACACCATTTTTAGGTTATTATATTAGACTTGCTTATAGCACACGCGATGCGCGACCGACCCATAATTAACTATAAAGTGTCACAATAGATAATGTAAAGAACAACTTGCAATAAACAATAAGACTTTTTTGAGCATGGAGACAAATTCAACTATTTGAGCCCCCAATTTTCATGCCTAGAACTTGGAATTTTTAGTTATAAATTGTTAAATTTGAAAATAAAAATTCTAATTTCATTTTTAAGCCATGAAATTGGAGTTCATAAACATTCTTTTTTTTCAGTAAAGAAAATGATGAAAGAAAAACATCGTACATGTTCCACTGAACATTTTTCAAGAAATAAATAATATAAAAATAATATTTTGGATAAATTGAATTTAAATTACTTAATGATCAATGTAAACATAAATCACATTGGTCACTAAATAATTTAAATTCAATGTTTTTTTGGCTTGGGTCGTCGATTGGATTGTTCTTTGCATAAGTTTAATTTCTGACTACATCGTTGAACATGTTTTTGCCCTATAACTTGTGACTTTTTAACAGAACTGTGACGTGCCTGACTTATGGAGTTTGAATAAAAACAAAAAATGTGGTCGGATATGATTAAGAAAAGAACACCATTCCTTACGAGTAGTTTTCGTTGTTTAGATGATACCTTTATTATGTTTCTCGATTGGACGTTACGGTATGTACAAAAGTGAAAGGGCGTAGAAACAAAAAAAGAGACTTGTTGACTTCCAAGAAAGAAATTAGAAAAATACATGTTGACTCTTAAAATAGCTAACACCAGCCTCTTTTATTTCATATATTCCAGCTAGGGATACAACATTGAAAAATGAGAGGGATTTGGGAAGAGATATACTAAATATCTGTAAAAAACCAAAGAGACAGATGTACATAAAACTGGGGTCTCTACATGACTTACTAATGAGAGAGAAATTATCTAAAAATTAGATAATTATGAATGACATGTGTCAATCTGATATCAAGCCAACCTACAACTTTAGTTTTATACTAGGTTTGAAGCTCGCGCGATGCGCGGGCTAGTAAACACTTTAGTGTATAACTAAATACTAAAACCAAAAATGTCATTTGTTTCCTACATCCACAAATAAAATCATATTTCATTATGTAAAAAAAATTAGGTAGAGCAATGTTAATTGTATATTGCATATTCACCCTCTACTATAGAAATAACTTTTTCCTTTTGCATATTTAGATGCTTGGGATTTTGGATTATTACATTGAGACTGCAATCATTTTCACAGACATTTTATACAAAAACAACACTAAGCAACCATATTGCTTCTGACGGGTCCATAATCACACATAGACAACATGAGAGAAACCAAACTTATTGAAAAGGTAAATTTAATTAGCCTACAAGTTGAGTGTGCATTGGAGAGAACATCATAAGTTTTTGGCACAAAAATCAAGACTTAGAATAAACAAAAAATCTATATTAGTGTATCCTTTTTTGGTACAACAGTTTAAAATCCCAAAGGGCAGTTCCCATGGTTTCATACTCAAATTCCCTAATCCGTTCACTCAACAACAACTAAACCCGCATCCGGAGTGTGAGATTATTTTAGGCGACCACTCTCCCCCGTTTGGAAACCACTCCTACAATTTTATGTAGAATTATCCTTACAAAGTGGCATTCTTTATTAATTATAGAAATATAGAATTAAGACATAATTTGTACCTTTTTTAATCCATGCTAAGTATCGGGAGGAAATAAATCTCAACTATTGAAATAAATATAGTCAAACAAAACAAATTTGTGTTACAATAATTGATTCGATTTTTCTACTTCTTTTCATGACTTGAAAATGTCTATAACATTGTCAACGTATTGTATCCATCCGTTAAACCATCAATCAGGTGAGCATTGCGTACGTCATACCTCCATTTGATTAGGACATTCATGTAGAGATAAATGATCTTTATAACCTCTTTAATAGAGAAATTAATGGAGGTATCACCATTTCGGACCATTGGGTCTTGGGCATTGTAATACCCTGTAATTTTATGGCTTTTAATTATGAGATTTATTAAATGAAATTTCTATTAATTATGGGATTAATTAAATTAATTTGGGATTATTAATTGGAAATTAATTAGAATTTAAATAACTAGCAAGACGAGAGTAAGGATTTAAATATGATGATAATGTTGAATATTACTGAGTAATTATGGTAATATGTGATTATTAAATTTATTAAAATTGTCGTGAGTTGAAAATACGACAATTTCGGTAATTAAGTTGGGACGCATGTGTCAGTCGTGTACGGACCAAATTTAATGGATTAAAAAGTATTTTATTTTTTTATGTCATCCGTATGATCATTTTGAGTGCGCCAAAAAATGACTTCTTTACTAAATTATCAGTTCCTATAAGCCCAAAAATTCTCGGAGCCTAAACAATACCCCCGGATACTCTATTCTGACTATCTCGTCCATTCCGAGATCAACCGCGAACTCGAAATCTACATCCGAGGTACTTGACCGCAAATCACTAATTTAACCCAATACATCTCAATGTGGGTTTCCCTATTAAAAATAATATCATCGGTCGCTTTACCCAACTGCGACATATAATTGAAATACTCCAGGTTGCTTACTCACTCCCAAAAGTAAATATACACCCATCAAAATCATCTAATCCTTGAAAACTCGAAGAGTTACTATTCATGATAACCTCTTAATTTCCCAAATTACACTTACTTATGAATTTTAATTATCCCCAAAAGTGCAGGGTATTGAATGCTCCCCCCTTTATAATGGAATTTCACCCTCGAAATTCAGATACAACCAACACTAACCTAGGATCGTTCCACATCCTAATGCCTCAAAGTGGAATGGTACTAATTTGATGGCACTCAACCATACACTCATTCGGTAACCACCTATCTCAAAGTTTATACTATAATGCACTAAATCCCTATGTGCTACAATGCTACTTCGACGTAAGGTGACTCTAATAACGTCACATCGCACCATCGTTTCTAGTGCCACATATAGAGAAAATGAGCCTATTGCCGCCACTCTAACATCTACATCAGGACATCTAATTCCCCTCAAAAAGGAAATTACTCTAAAACTCGACTACTCTCGCCAGTCTCATCGCTTAACTTGAGCATGCTACTTCTTATTGCCCTACATAATTTGATTATTGCCTACATCTCATGACGTTCCATTTAACATAATCTTCAACTTTATATACTATGCCCCTTTTATTTCATGCGGTATATAAAACCAACATACTAAGGTTCCCATACAACTTTTTAACCCGTGCCTCTTCGCACAACTAACACAAACATCCAACACGTACATTCTCTCTAATAAATGGACCCTATTTCCTCGGCATAATACTCACACGTGGGTTTTCCTAACCCCCAAAATTCAATTCTTCTCAAGGTTAATCAACCAATCTTCTTGTGGTTTACTTGCCACAATCTTCCTATATCGGCGCCACTAACTCTACTGGCCTTACTTCCTAATACGCCCTAAGATCGATGTGTTTCCTATACCTATTAAATGAGTACTATCCAAAGTATGTCCCTAGTGCCCAAGACCTCTCTCAAATCCCTACATGTTCTCGGTTTCTTGCATGGGATGTCCAACAAAGACAAATCCATATAAGGAACCCTCCTGTTACACTACTTCCTCACATCGTCGGTCATCGAGATATAGCGGCCTGAGGGACACCAGCGGGACGTCCTAAATCCTATCTCGCTAACCTACTAACATACTTCTATCATTCTATCCTTACACCTTGGCGAAAGGAAAAATCTAACTAATCGAGGCGCTTACTCTCTTCAAACATGTTATGAACCTCACACCCAAAACATACTATCTTCGAATTTTCCTTCTCATCAAGGCCTAGCTGCAAAACTTAAATCAATTTCCTTTACCTTGCCTCACCTACATACTTGGGGTTAGAGAAACATTTTAGTTCTTTTCCATAGCACTTCCATATCTAAGCATACCATCATCACACGTCTCTCAGTTCATAGTGTTTTCTCCACACTAGGTAACTTATTAACAAAACCAACATCCTTGCATCCCATAACATCTCTCCCCTCCCGACAATATTAAGGTTCATGCGTGGAGCGTCTTGCAAGCAAAATCCAAACAAGGAACCCCTCTAATACACTACTACTTAACTTCCGGTCGTGGAGGTCCATTAACTTCAAATATGCAACCGGGATAACTCTATCCCCTCTTTCAACAAAATGTGGTTTGAACTCCTATCTTTGTCCAGGAGCCATACCACTAAGCGCTCTCACTAACTCTCAGTCCTTGCGTAACCCATAATGAGCTTAAACTCACTACTCAATGTTTAACCATTCATACCTTAAATCACACCTATAAGACCACCATGCACTCGAAACACGATAATGAAACATCTGCTCACCGAAGTTCCATCCATACATATAATAAAGGCGAACTCAACCTGTATCTAGGTGAGATATCGCAACAACAACCTGTTCCATCATGGAACCGCAGACACGATAGTCTTTCCAACATTAGCCTTCTATCGCTCCGAACAACGAATATCATATTCTACTCAAAATAACACCATACTTGTATAAAACACACAAAATTAGCAATACCAAACTGTTATGAACTTAAAATACTAACACCCCCTTTTCTCAACGAATGAAAAAAATAAATTGCCACTACTGCGGAAAAACACCTTGACCTACATAATATAATATTACTAATAGCACCCAAAAAGCTCAAATTACACACACGAGTCTAGTGCTAACGAAATACCGCGACTTTATCTAATTACACCAAATATACCTCCGCCATCTAAGCTAAACCTCATAACAATAACTTTTCCTATCTCCCTAGCTACTCCAAAAGGTTCTCGAACTTAGTACACTTTCCCTAACTGAACCAAAAATTACCTTAATCAATGCCCCATCTCGGCACCCTACTCTTGCCCCTTTAACTCCCACTGGGAAATAACTAACTGTACGGTTCTACACTCCACATTACAACATTCCCCATCTCGGGTCACCCTGACCTTTTCAAGGTTATCAATATCTTGGAATCCATAGCCACGATCCTAAAAATCACGTTACTAGTTCCCCTCAACTTCTTCATGGAAAGAAAACTCCACCACCGGCCTCAACAGCCCTGTTTCAACGAATTCTCTAGGTGGATGTCCATGAATGGGGTCCACGAACACACATTCTCCATAAGTGTTAGCAACACTTCTTTAGTGAACCTATCATTCCTCTAAAGAACTCTCTCTTCATCGTACTTACCTTGATTCAATATAAAATTCACTTATCCATAACTCTCTTTATTTACTATCGGCCTCTAACCGATCCTTATGTGAATAATTTTAAACTCATTTTTTTCATTCCTGCTAAATCATGGGGACTCACAGTTAAAAACAATCCGTAAGATCCCTTTATGGGAAAAACATCCCACTCCCCCAAATATGGTTATCCCCGCACCCAACATTCCAAAATTTCTCCTACGAGTGAAAATTTTTCCTCAAATTTTCACATTTGGGTATTTCCATACCTTGCTCTAAGTCAAAGCTTCTGATCCTTCTACTTCCACAGAGTAATGCTACACTGCCTTCGCATTAATTAACTTCAAAGTATGGTCCTTATCAAAGACCCCTTTCGAACCCTTAGCTTCACGAGTTAGTTCAACTTTGGTACCACTCTCCACTACAGCGATACTGGGTACTCATAACGACTATTCTTTAGTACTCGTTGCAATAATTCTTAGCAAATGCCATAAGTAGAATGAACTCTACTAAGTTCCTAGTCTCCGACTTCCACTAACTGCTCCAGTTAATCCCTGCCTTCTGCTTCCCTCATCACGGCCTTCCTTAGTAACCCTTCCTCGATCAGCACATAACACTCAAACAAGCCCGCAAAATATTTTCTATAATCTCACCATATGACAGGAGAATGAAATCTCACAAGAGGAATCAACAATTCTAATCATAAGGCTCTATAACAAATCAAGAGCAACGCTGAAATTGTAGTACGTTGGCACAGATTCCTAAAGACACTAGAACCTGATGCTCTGATACCATTTGTGACACCCCGCCTAATAAAATATCAGGTGATCACTCATATACAAAATTAAAATAGGAGTCGCATATGGTTCATTCTCAGCATCACTGTCGAAAACCAAATTAATTACTAATAACCTCTTAGGCTGGCGTCAAAATTTTATTTAACTAATCTTTTAAACAAATTAAATCAATTAAAACTTTCACACAGGTTATGAATAAATGAAACTGAGATGAAATAAAAAAATAACCGAACACTCGGTTTAACAATATACAACCAAATCAAATCAGCATAAAAGGCGGTGAAAGAATAAATAAATTAAGTTGGGCTTTTGACCCGAGTATTTACACGGTAACTCCTATCTAGATTACAAAATAGAAGCGTCTAAAAATAAACCTGCATGCATCCACCACTACTGCAGCAAACGTCTGACTTGAAGGGATCATCATCCAGGCGTCCCTGTGTCTGGACACCTATATATATAATATATATAGCAAGAGAGGAAAACAAAATAGAGAAACGGGTCAGAGCCCGAGTTGTGAAAATATTTTGCAAGTGCATAAATTCTTTATTTAGAAAAATATGTTTTATCTCATATTTAAATTGGTATCGTACTCCCATGAGATACCCCTTACCTCTCTTCTACTAGTGCACTCGTAATGTATCCCTCTAAACATCCTAGTCAAGATACTCTGCCCATCTGATCCGTTACCCCCAAACCCTAAGGTCCTAAGTAAATCGAGTACTAAGGGTTAAACTTCTCTCCATTCCCAACACTGCGCTAAATTCGTCCATGGGGTGTCTCGCGAAGCGAAATCCAAATAAGGAACCCCCCCCCCCCCCCCGATACACTACTACCTGGCAATGTTGTTCGTCGAGATTCATTAGACCCTCAGTACACAACGCATATAGGTATACTCATATAATTATATACATTATCATACTCACTCTTATTTTCACATCATATTACACGTCCGGATATAATCTCCCGGAATGAGAATTAATCCTTTTTTTATTTTATCTCTTTACTCTAATAGAGATATATAATATCGTGTTCTCATGCACAATTAATATACTATACACACAAGTATAATAACCATCCCAGCAAGCTATAACTCGAGGATGAGGTCTCTCAATGCTATCATCTTCCAGGGCATCACTCACATACCATCCTGGGTACCAGGGGTTGAACTAAATACCACCGACATGGTAAAAACTGAATCACAACGAATGGGAAGCGTTCATAGTTCCTCCCTGAAAGTGAGACGAAACATACCCACCACGTTTCACCCCTAATAAAAATCACACATATAAAAATGTACGCTATGACCTGGGGACTATACGCTCCCTTCTCCTTAAGCCAGGGGCCTCACCCACATCGCGCAACTTCCCATGATAGCATTAGAGGGGGTATGCTTCACACACACACACACACACACACATATATATATATATGATCCACACATAGATATATATACATATCCTTATCATATAATATATATATATTGTAATCACATCATATATATATATATATATATTCTACATCATTCCTCGAATATATAAAAATGGCCATAATTGCTAATAACACATAACAATGGCCAATAATCCCAAAGATTCTCTCACTTGATAAATAACCTGCACCTTATTCACACTTAAGAATTTATATAATTTCTCTAACTATACCAATTCACACTAATTAAATACGCATTTTTCCCAAATTCATCCTAATAGTCTCGCAGGATATAGTCAACCATAATCGATATAATTATGTTTTCCACTCACACAATTATATAGGCCTAAATGGCCACTAAAATTATCCCAAAGAATATTCGTCCCCAAGCAACCTTAAATTAAATAGGTCGTGGATTCCATTTCCACGAACCCAAGGACTACATCATGTCCAATTAATAATTTAGAGGCCCCTACTCTATTTCTTTTTGGGAACCCCAACTCTCAAATTCCTCAATTTAATTTATTTTCCTCAAAAGTATAATATTCGTGTCACCAAACATTACCCCTTCCTAGCTCCCATGGATTTCCTCAATCAACTAGGAATAAGTCCCCTTAGTTGAGTATTAAAATTTCTTAATTAACCAAGCTAAAACCATCAATGTGGGAATTTATCCCATAATTAACCCTAGGCAAAATTGCCAAAAATCCTGAAGGATCGATCAATCGACCCTTGGCCCTCGATCGATCGATCGCTTCGGGCAGCTTCTTCTCCGAGAAGCTGTTTTAGCCATCAAAGCTTCTCCCAATATTTTATATCCTTCCCCAACGTCCTCCAACCTCAAACAATGATATACACACATATAAAATGGGTTCTAAACATCCTAGAACCCCAAACCCACAAATGATTTCAATAATTTCCTAAGTTTCTAGAATTTGATATAATTCGGGGTTTACTCGTTTAACTTCAAAAAACGCATTTTGATTCATAAAATCCCAACCCCAAAATCTTCTGATTTGTTATTACCAAATTTTGATCTGAGATTTATGCTCCAATAATATATAAAGCAAGTAAACACTTGCCTCGTGGATAAAATCCGACGACCTTGGGTCGAATCCCATGGAGTTTGGCCCATAAATCCTTTTTCTCTCCCTCTCTTCCTTCCTCTCTTCTCTTCACTCTTTTTCTTTCCTTTCTTTCCCTCTCCCGTGCCTTATATAGGGAGAAAAAAGGGTTTATCCCCCTTAAACTAAAAAATGACTCGTTTACTAAATTACGAGTTCCGATAAGCCCAAAAATTTTCGGAGCACCCCCGAATACTCTAGTCTGACTATCTCGGCCATTCCGAGATCAACCGCGGACTCAAAATCTCCATCCGAGGTACTTAATTGAAAATCACTAATTTAACCCAATACATCTCAATGTGGGTTTTCCCATTAAAAATACTATCCTCTGTTGCTTTACCCAGCTGCGACATATAATTGAAATACTCCAACTTGTTTACTTACTCCCAAAAGTAAATATAACACCCATTAAAATCATCTAATCCTTGAACACACCAAAAATTACTATTCACGATAACCTCTTAATTTCCCATATTACACTTACTTATGAATTTTAATTATCCCCAAAAGTGCGGTGTATTACACACATAAGTTAAGAGGTGAGAAACTCATGTGAGAGTACGCAACTAACATGTTTATAATATGTGTTGTTTAATTGTAATTTAAACACTTGCTAAAGTTTTAAACTGTTTTCACCTCAGACCCTGACCCATTTTCCTCCAAATCTAATTTTGTTTTGTAAAAACATTTTAGGTGCCTAGCCATAGGAACGCCAAGCATAGGAGTTCCATTCTGATGACATGTTGTAGCTACTATGGAAGTTACAAGATCTTGGTATTAGACTCCCCACACATTTATTCTTGATTCCTTTAGACCATTCATATCAGTTAGGGCATGGTTCCCAATTCTTATCTAGAGATTGTAGATGCATAATTTCATTATTTCAGATGTTGGATTATTCAAACTCTTGTATTGGGATTTTATTTACTCTGGTAATATTATTATTGGAGTGTTTACTCCAGACTCAGTTTATTTTGTTTCGTTGGTTATCTATATGAGATTGTTTATGCGATTGATGGTTGTTGATTTAATTACTTGGTTGATGTTAATTTAATTAATAAAATTTGGCATCTCTCTTTTTAAATATTAGGTGGCTAGTAATAAATGAAATGTTTTCGACAGTGATGCTACGACTGAACCAACTTGATATTATGTAAAATTTCTTAAAGGTGTATCTACCCGGTATTTAATTAGTCGGGGTGTCACAAGTGGTATCAGAGCAACAAGTTCTAGTGTTCTTTGGGATCTGTGCTGCTTATTATGCTTCTGGCGTATCTTTCTTTGATACAGAGCCCTATGTTTAGGATTGTTGATTTCTTTGGTGAGGTTTCATTCCCTTGCTATAATGTAAATGATAGTGAATCTTATTTGCATTCGTGTGTGTTCGTGTGCCAAACGATGCAGTATGTCAGACGAGGACAGTTGGGCAGACAACAGGAGGCAAAGATCAGTTGAGGTTATAAGGAATATTCAAGAATGATGACCATAGTTAAGGTCACCCCTATTGTGGCACGAAAGGCCAGAATGGTAAAGACGGTTAAGGCACAACATATGACTTCCAGGAACCACTATAGTAAAAAATGGGGTCAAATTCGACTCACCCTGCAAGGTTGGATTTGGAGAGAGAGTCAGACAAAACATTAAAGAGAACCAACAGTGAAAATTCTAGAAATGCGAAAATGGCATGTGTTAGCCAACGAAGGTAAAATATCGCATATGTCGGAGTACAGCAGATTGGGAGTGAAAATTTTGGGTAAAAGTTTTCTTGGCTCGTAAGAGCAGAGTTACAATGGTGACAGGCAACCACCGCACTTAGAAGTGAAATGTCTTGTTAAAAGAAGGCACATACGGATGATTTGACCATAAGTTCCTTCATCAGATGTTCAGGGTAAGATGGGAGGTTGTTCTGAACTCACACAAGAGGGTTGGACAGAGGTCACTTTGTGAAAAGAAATTTAATTAATTAGGGAACCTTACACCAGATGAAGTATGTGCAAGGGAGAAGAGGACATTAAAGGGGAAAATTAACTTATAAGGAGAATTTCTAGCACATCTGGGGAATTCTACTTGGATGGTCAACACAGATGGTAACAATGACGCGATTGGTTAATATGGAGGTAAACTCTTCTTTGTGTGAGGAGCTACAGGAACCTAAGAATTTAGTCAAAGAGTAAAACTGGGGGAAACGATGTTGGTGAAGCACAAAAGGGGGATACCCATCAGGGGACTCGATTAAATGATTCGGATAGCTGAATTGTTACCGAGCAATGGTAATTTTAGTACGACTTGTCGATGTCAGTAGCATGTTCCTTAGGTCCATCAAAGCTAAGGGAACAATAGAGGTAGTCATCTGAGTCGAGACTACCAATGTCCAAGATAAGGACAACCCTAACATAATTAGTGTGATCGAAGATAAGTGGAGTATGTGTAGAGGTATTTGTGGGGAGTGAAACCCGTGCGTTAAATTTTTTCCCGAAACAAGCATAGGGATAAGGGTATGGTGCCTGGAAAGGGCAATAGTTACTGAAATTTTCTGTTTTGTATGGACAAGAATGTTAACTCTAGGAACCATTTGACCAACAAGGGCGATTGGAAAGATAGAAGTATGAGTTATATCCTTAGATGATGTTGCGTATTGTATGTGTCAGGAACAAGTTACTACATTTTTATTTCTATATTTACATGAGAGTCAAGTTTAGTGAGTATATCGGTATTGTTATCATTTTTATGAATATTTTCTCTGGCATAGTGGGGTTACCTTTAGTGTTATCCGCGGAGGATGAATGGGTTTATCGATAGTGGTATATACCTTATTAAAATTTCTCGTGTAAGTGTTGTGTTATACGAGTATGATGTTATCCTAATTATGGTTTTATAATATGCTTAAATTGATAGTGTGCAGATACTGCAACTCTATCGGGGTTACTACCTTAGTGTAGAATGTTTTGTTATGGTGAGGCCCCATCTGCGAGAAGGCCGGGCTCGTGTTTATATATTTGTATATATATGTATATATGCATTTTTGAGACTTAGAGAAGTATAATGGTCTAGAATATTTGTTCCTCGTATGTGTAGGAACTTTATTGATATAAATCGGAGTGTATTTGGTTTACTATTCAGCGAAAAAATTTAGCTGGTTATTATAATTAACGCTCAGGAAGTGGTAATAAGAAAAGTGAATTGTTATATCACCCTTTAGAGACATGGTAGTTAATACTCATAGTTGTATGTCTGGGGATGAGATTTTGAGAACCCCAATTATATTTGCATGATGTTTATGCAATGTGATTACCATCAATGTTACGAGAAAGTGTCTTTCGGAAGGAGTTCCTTGTTTAAGTGTAATTGCAGAAGGAGATGTAACTTTATTGTCAAGAGATGGGAATATAGGGGTACATGATATGGACTGAGGGTCTACCAGATTCCGATGATCGACAATGCTAGGAAGTAGTGTATTGGGGGGTTCCTTATTTTGATTTCACTTTACGAGACATCCCACACATGAAACTTAGCGTAAGGTTGGTAGTAAGGAGATGTTTGGCCATTTGTCCATGATTTGAGTACCTCGATCATTATGGAAGTATGTAGTTATAACTGGAAGTTAAAGGGGTAAATTACGATATAAGGCCGGTAGATCCAGTTGTTAGTGAGGAAGTACTAATAATTTTGTTTTATTTTGGTGGGTTGAAGGTTGAAATGATGTTTAGGAGGATTTAGAATTTCAAGTTCAGGGGTAATTGAGAACACCTAAGTGGTATGGCCACATTGCAAATGCAGGGACAATAAAGAGTTTGGAATACTTATGAAGCGTATGTGATGTTTAAACCCGTATGCATGGTTTATAAAGGGTGTAGACACCCTAGTTTGCTGATGAGATAATCACCGGAAGAAGATACATAGAGATGAGTGAGATTTATATTTGTGAGACTAGTATTACAAAATAGTAGAGGTACAATGGATTAAGCATCGTAAGAGAAGGATGATAATCATTATACTCATGCGCGATCAGAGTAGCACGTTCGAAATTAGTTGAAGGGTAGTGGGAAGCCATTTAAAAAGCGGGTATCCTTTGACAAGACAAATATTTAACTATTATGGACAATTTGGAGCGGAGTTCCACCTCATCGAATGTTGATGGTGGCTTACGCGTAAATAGAGTGAGGATGTTGATAAAGTATAAAGAGTTCAGATGTGCACAACGTGGTAAAAAGTGAACGGGTCAAAACTTTTGCTATACGCCGAGGGAAGAAGAGTTTTATTATGTATCATTTAACGGGAAGAATTATACGTGAAAGTTGGTATTGAAAGTGGTGTAATAAGTAGTAGATCGATTGGGGTAAGATGATCAGCCAAATAATTTATATCAAGCCGACGATTCCAGTGATGAAAGAGTCAAGTTGGTAAATTTCTGTGAGGGGTATCCAACTTATAAATAAGCAACGAGTTCCTTCAAATGTGTGGAACGGGTTTTTAAAAAGGAAAGAAATTGTTATATCCTAGGGTGATTTACACTACTAGATAGTGACCGCGCCGGTATGTGGCCTTAACCAGTATAAGTTCAAACTAGGATGAGATACCCGAAACCCACCTTCAGAATGGGGTATAAATACGTAGTGGGAAAAGTTTTGTTTTGAGAAAGTGGCATCACCTAAAGCCCGAGAATTAGGCACAAGGTTATTGATGACTGGTGGAAGTGTATGAAAGTAATTTTGCATTCATTGCGATCATTTCATTTCTACTAACTTAAGTATAATAGGGTAATGGGGAGAGGATATTACCTAATAGGAACGTTATGAGAAAACACCCGTACCTATTTATAGTGGACAAGGTGCTTATGGAATTTTGTGTGGATAAACCTTACTATCCTCCCTCTGGATGCTTAGAGGTGAGCGGATTATTCGAGTTTTTGATCAGTCACAAATTAGAGTTCGATGACTATAATGGGTTAACCACCAACCGTGTGAAGTGGCTTTCCCTTGTGTAAAAGTCACTACACTGGGAACATAGATTCAAAGAATGGATAATAGGAATCTGATGTTTTATGGTTGCTCCCAGGAGGGGAGTTTTGTGTTTAAATAAACGCAGGAGTTGATACGAAGTGAGGTGCGAACTCACAATAATATTGAGATGATGCAGCTAATGATGTATAGGCAATTCTTATTCGAATGTTGTTTAGTAAGAGCACCACGTGAGGTGCATTTATTGAAGTGTAACCCTATAACTGATAAAGTGTCAAGAGTGTACAACAAGCTTGTTATGAAGCGAGGGCTGTACTGATTGAGCCTTTCTTTGTATTTTGTTTTGAGTACTGGAGGATACCTAATTTTTTCAGGTATGCCAACTTTTCCGAATTTTGGGACGAAATTCCGTTATTAGGGGGGAAGTATATAATACCCCGTAATTTTATGGCTTTTAGTTATGAGATTTATTAAATGAATTTGCTTTTAATTATGGGATTAATTAAATTAATTTGGGATAATTAATTGGAAATTAATTCAGATTTAAATAACTAGCGAGACGAGAGTTAGTATTTAAATATGATGATAATGTTGAATATTACTGAGCGATTATGGTAATATGTGATTATTGAATTTATTAAAATTATCATGAGTTGAAAATAAGACAGTTTCAATAATTAAGTTGGGACGCACGTGTCAATCATGTCAGGACCAAATTTAATGGATTTAAAAGTATTTTATTTTTTTACGTCATCCGTATGATCAATTTGATTGTGCCAACGTGTCCGGAAGGGTCAGAAAACACTAGCCGGGGGTTTAGTTTGGGTCGCGGAGCATTTTTAGGAATAACCGGAAACCCGAGAGGGTATTTAGCCATTCCTATTTTTAGTGAATAGTGACCCACGAATTTTAGACTGATAATATGAGCCAACACTTGATTCCCTTAGAGTTTCACACCCAAAAATCATAAACAAACATTAGAGAGGAAGTGAAGGAAGTTTCCAAAGGAGAACAACCACTTAGAGGCTTTTGCACCACCGTCACCACCACCGGATAGAGCGTAAAGCAAGGATCATCCCTATACCGTCTACTTCATCGGATCAAAATCTTCATTACCAGGCAAGTGATTTAACTTGCAATAATTTAGTTCATATATCACCCATGTTAGGTTAGAATTGGAGAATAACCTTGAATAATCATAATTGAATGGGTTTGAAGAATTGATATTTTAATCCGGGTAGGTCTTACATGTAGTTTAACGTTTGAGATAATAGAAGCCACAAAATTATGATTCATGGGTAGAGAATTAATTTTTTTTTAATGAATTATACAGTGTTCTTGAGGAAAATAGGAGAACTAAGAATTTATATGAAAATTATGTGAATTGATCTAAGAAATTGATATCCCATTTGGATTTGATGACTTTAAGATGTTAGAAATTATGTATTTATGTTGGTATGATGTTAGGAATAGATATTTGGGAGTTTGGGACATTATAGTTGTGGGTACCCAAAACTAAGATCATGGGCCTGGACGAGTAGCACAATTCTAGCGGCCCAAAGTCCAGGCCCCCTACCTCTTACATTGATTGTGATCCGGTCTCCTCCCACGTTCCCATTAAGGGAGGTTATAGGGAGAGAGGGAAGACGTGGTGGAATCCTACACCCCCACTTACATAAACGTACGTGTATATGTTGAACCTTAGGTCCGGGGAAAAAGGACAAGTTGTATATTCTCTGTAATCACTCTTCGGAGTATATAAAAATAACACCGAATGCACCATCGTGGACGTAGGCACATCTTTGCTGAACCACGTACATCCTTTGTTGTGTGATTGTCATTTTACATTCCTTGTTCTTATTTGGTGCATGCCTTTTCCTTATTTACTTGTGTTGCACAATAATTGTCACCACAATTGGCACCGCCTGTGGGAAGCGTTTATCTTCCCTGAGAAAATCCTACACCAAAAAAGGATTTTAAAATGTCTGGTCACAGCAGCAATGCCCCCCAGGCAGGGGATTTTCAAGAACCACCTGCTCCTCGCAGGATTAGGTCTAAAGTTCGACGTTCAGATCAGAGGGCTTGCTTTGAAAGGCCAGCTTCAGAAGAAAGCCAAGGACCAGTGAGGTCCACGCAGATATCCAGACTGATTTATGCATACGAGGCAAGGCTCCACGAGCAGAGGGAGTCTTCTTCCAGGCACGAGGTAGAGAACGCTCGCTTGAAAAGAAGACTGGAAAGACTGGAAAGACTAGAAAGAGAGCTTCATCATGATAATAGGAGACGTCCATACTGCACTCCTAGCCCCCAGGCGAGCAAGTCTCGCAGCCGAGGAAGGATCCCTAGGCGAGGATCTCAAAAGGTCGAGGGAGACGAATCAGACGACGACCTCCGCGAGCAGCTGTGAAGAGCTCGTCGGTACCAGAGCCTAACTCGCAGCAATGAGAACATACGAAATCTGGTCCGTAGGGAGATAGAATAACATCCGGCCCACCACGGTACCAGATCGACCCAATAACTCGCTAGACGAGCTCTCAAAACCCAGATGAAATCACCTTTCACGAGAGAAATTGAAGAAAAAGAAGCCCCCAAGAAATTTGCGATTCCAAGGTTCAAGATTTATGACGGTAAGACTGATCCCATTGATCACGTCAGGCAATACCGATAGACCATGACCCTCTGGAACCACCAAGACGCGCTAATGTGCCAAATTTTTCCCTTGAGCCTGCATGACGTAGTGCAGAAGTGGTTCGAAAGGCTCACCCACCGGTCCATCAGGAGTTTTAAATCCTTGGCCGAACATTTTACGGCCCAATTCATTACTAGTATCTCCCATCCCAAAAGGATGGATGCTTTGATAACAATGAAGAAAACGCCTCAAGAGACCCTCCGAAACTACGTGAAGAGGTACTGGAGTTATTCAATGAGATCGAGGATTGCTCGGAGGGAGTGGCAGTGGCCTCTTTCAAAATTAGGCTACCCAGTTCTTCCCTTCTCTACAAGTCCCTGACGAAGAAGGAGGTAATGACTATTGATGACCTAATGGCTCACATCAAAAAGTAAGCTAAGGTGGAGTATGTCACCCGCTTCAGTACATGAGAAAATGATCGGGCTAAACTCACTACCAAAGGAAGTGACAAAGCTGAGAATCAGAAGAAAGGAGGAAAGAATGGGGGCAAAAATGGCTCCAAGAATGGAGGAAACAATGATGCGTTGAAAGTATTCCAGGCGGTCAACACCATCTTCGAGGAACCAATTTAAAAAATTCTCACTAAGATCAAAGATGAGTCATTCTTCAAATGGCCCAAGAAGATGGGAGGAGATCCCTCGAAGAGGAACAATGCGCTAAGATGCGCTTTTCACAAAGAGGGAGGACATAAGACTGAGCATTGCAAAGCTCTTAAGTCTCACCTCGAGGAGCTGGCCCAGTCCGGGCATTTGAACGAGTTTGTAGAGAAAAGGGCAGAGAAAATGGCTGCCAATAGAGAGGTGAGACCTGATAACGTGCTCGAAGATGATGCTCGACATGATTTCACGGTAATTTACGAGGCATCTGATGCCAAGAAGATCCAAGGAAATTCAGCTCGAATGGAGATGAAGAAACTTACAGCGGTAATGCAGGCTTTTCAAATCGATCCAGCAAAGTCACAGTCAGGAAAGCGTCGACGAGGAGATGACGTCGACTATAACAAGCATATTGTTTTCACAGATGAAGATCTGGTGGGAGTGAGAACCCCACATCATGACGCTCTAATCATTACCCTCAGGATAGCTAACTTTGACGTCGAAAAGTTGCTCGTCGACCAAGGAAGATCATCTGAAGTAATGTATCTTGACCTATTCAGAATATTGAAGTTAAGCATCGCCGATCTAAAGGAAGCTACTGTCCATTTAGTTGGCTTCACTGGAAAAATAACTATGCTCTTGGGAAAGATTGTACTACTGGTGCGCGCTGGAAACGTCTCCAAGATGATCGAGTTTTTGGTTGTTGACATTGACTCGCCATACCACGCCATACTCGGCAGGGGATGGCTTCATGCAATGAAGGCAGTCTCCTCGACCTACCATAAAATACTCAAATATGTAAACGAGCAAGGAGTAATGGAGATCCACGGTGACCAAGCAATGGCAAGAAGGTGCTTCATAGAAGCCATCTGACCAAAGCCAGAAAGGAAGGCCGATCAGCCCAGCGAGAAAGCAGAAGAACGTCTGACACCTTCTAAATAGAAATTAAAGTACATAAGACCTGGAGTAGAGGAGACCAGGCTCCTCCCCTCCGAGCGAGTCGTCGAGGACCTGGTAGAAGTTGCGGCTGGAGATGGCGATAGTAATAGAGTCTTCTTGATTGGAGCATCTCTCACCGACAAGGAACAGAAGGACTTGATAACTCTACTGAGACGCAACATAGATATTTTTTCATGGGAGCCATACGAGCTACCTGGAATCGATCCTAATTTGGTCTGCCATCAGTTGCACGTCGATCCTGCCTTCAAACCCATCACGCAGAAGGCACAGCGAACTGCACCCGAGAAGGCTAAAATGATAGAGAAGGAGGTCAAAAAACTGCTGGATGCAGGATCCATATGGGAAGTAGAATTCCCCAAGTGGTTATCCAACCCATTAGTAGTTCCAAAAAGCAACGGGAAGTGGGGAGTCTGCATCGACTTCACTGACCTCAATAAAGCGTCCCCTAAAGATAGTTCCCCCCCCCCCCCCCCCAAAAAAAATACACCAACTAGTGGACGCCACTGCAGCTCATGAAAGAATCACTTTTCTAGATGCATACTCAAGGTATCATCAGATCCCCTTGTATGCCCCTGACCAGGACAAGACAGCATTCATCACAACAGTTGGATTATACTGCTACAAGGTAATGCCCTTTGGGCTCAAAAATGCAGGGGCAACCTATCAACGGCTGGTCACTAAGATGTTCAAGGACTATATGGGAAGCACCATGGAGATCTACATCGATGACATGCTCGTTAAAAGTAAGAGGAAATAAAATCACCTCTCAGACCTGCCAAACACCTTTGAAATCCTCAAGAAGTACCAAATGAAACTTAATGCAAGCAAGTGTTCTTTCGGCATCCAGTCATGAAAATTTCTTGGGTACTTGGTCAGTAAGAGATGCATAGATGCTAACCCAGACCAGATCGATGAAATTAACAGGGTACAACCACCTCGAACAATCCGGGACGTACAAAAGCTCACTGGTATGCTCGCTGCCCTAAATCGCTTCATCTCTAAATCCTCTAAGAAATGCAAGCCTTTCTTCCAGCTTCTGAAGGGGAATAAAATGGTAGAATGGTGCCCAGATTGCTCACGAGCACTGGTCGAGCTCAAAGCATACTTAAGCTCTCCACCACTGCTCATCATACCATGGCAAATAGATTCATTGTACCTGTACCTCTCCATTTCCAACCCCACTTCAGCTCTGCGTTAATATGCGAGGTTACAGGAATCCAGCACCCTGTTTATTATGCGTGCAAGACCTTACTCGTCGCCAAGCAAAGGTACCTACCACTGGAGAAGCTAGCCTACACACTAGTAGTGGCCTCGAGGAAGGTGAAGCACTATTTCAAAGCCCACACTATCATCGTCCTTACATCGCACCCCCTAAAGGCAGTCCTGAGGAAAGAAGATTTTTCGGGTAGGCTGTCTAAATGGTCAGTCGAACTCGGGCAATTTGACATCCAATTTCAACCAAGGACGGCAATCAAGGGACAGATCCTTGTTGATTTCATAGCCGAATTCACGAGCGAGGTACCTTCTAACCAACCTCAACTACCAAGGCATAAGGAGGACCAAGCGACAGTGGGAACCTGGAAACTGTTTATTGATGGAGCCTCCAATTCATAGGGGTCAGGAGTATCCTTGAACAAGGAATCAGGCTTAGATTTGTAGCCTCCAACAATGAAGCATAATATGAAGACTGACACGACTCAGAATGTGTCTCTAAAGTGTGTACTCTCTAGGCTCAAGTGCAAGCCTGTCATTCAAGTAATAATCCGACAAGTCGGGTATCGATCCTCAGGGAAAAAGGACAACGAGAGTTGTGACGACGGAATAAGACTGAGGAATCCTAACGATGACTCTAAAAAGAAAAGAAAAGATTGATTTTTGGTTTTTGGGATCGATTAAACTAAATGCAATTATGAAATTATGATGAAATATGCAACTACTAAATTATCTAAATGAGGAATGAAGATTTGAATCAAAAATTTTTTGGACCTAAATGATGAGAAAACAGGATGGGAATACAATCCCCCAACCCTAGTGTAGTGTAGTGACAACGTCAATCATAAATTTATCCGATTAATTCAAACCTGGAATTTAGTACTCCCAAGCATTATGTATACGAGGTTCAAGCCCGCGTCATACCTAATCTCAGGATGAGTAAATCGGTATCGCGGTAATTAAACTCAAATTGTACTCTAAATCATCACGAGTACCCCGGGGCAAACGAGATATAAAGATCCACAATTATTATGAAATTACGCGATACGATCAAAATTAATCATTAAATTCATCGGATTGACGTTATACACATGCACTAACACATCAGGTTGGGTTCATGCATCCCAACCTTTAAAACCTAGCCGGACATGTTAAATGGACTAATGCATGAAATAATAACGTTGCATGTGTATGAATTCATGATGAAACTAGATTTAAACATGTAAATATATATTATGAACGCAGCAATGAATTGAATCAACTACGGAAAATACGCATGCAAGAACAATAACAAGAATCTTGAATTAAAACGTGAAAAACAAACCCGAAACAATGAAATCTTGAAGCAATATAATCCCTTGATGTTCCTAGATGTTATGGAGCTTTTACATCAATGAAATCTGAATAAAAAGAGTCCTAATGACTAAATATATAGGCTAAGGGTCGTTTAGAAGAGTCCCCAAAACATAAAACTCTTTTGGCTAAAAGATAAGCACAAAATAAAAATCCCGTATATGCCAATTTGTCACACTTAGAAAGCGTGACTAATTTAGTAACGGATCTGGGGCGTGACAAATGGGCAGACTGGTTCTTTTTTTTTCTCAGCTTCGGTTCGGTTTGGGTCTGACAGCTTTTTTCTTCGATTTCTTCTCAACTTCAAATGGGCATAACTTCTTCATCGTAGCTCGGATTGAGGTGCCGTTTTTTCCAGTGTTCTTGTAATTGAAAGCTCTTCAACTTTCCAGTAGGCCCCACCTCCAGACTATGGCTGAAAAATTATGAAAATTCCCTTTAACTTGCCTTCTTAGCTTTTCTTTCACTATTTTGAGTTCTCTTTGGCACTAACTTGCATGAAATATCTGTAAAACACATAAGAGATACACAAAATACGAAATACTTGCCAAAAAGGGTTAGTAGCATAAATATGAGAGAAATCCAATCTATTTACACCGCACGGGATCATAAAAATACCGAAATTAAGGGGATAAATGTGAAGAATTTATGCCTAATCAAAGACATAATAGCCGGCCTCCAGAAGGCACACACTTTGGGAGCAAAGCATTTATAGGTGTTCTGCGATTCTTAATTAGTCTCCAATTAGATAAGTGGAGATTACAATGCAAAAGATGAAAGAATGGCAGCTTACCTCGCCCTAGTTAAAAAATTAATGGCGAGATTCAAAGAGATCAATGTCCAGCAGTTTCCCAGAAGCAAAATATCCATGCTGATGCCCTAGCAGCCCTGAGTTTGGCAGTCGACTCTGACCTAAAAAGAACTATCCCCATCGATTTCCTCACTCACCCGAGCATCCACGATAGCAGGCTACCAGGCGGGAAACAGGTACTCCAGGTGGGATCAGCTCCCAGCTGGACGGACCCCTTAAGGGACTATTTAAAGGATAGAATCCTCCCGAATAACAAGAAGACTGCCCACCAGATAAGAGTCAAAGCTGCTCGCTTTCACTTATCCCCAGAGGGCAACCTGTAAAAGAGATCCTTCTTCGATCCCTACCTTCAATGCGTTCACCCAGGGAATGTCGAGCAAGTGCTACATGAGCTTTATGAAGGAGTATGTGGAAGTCATATCGGAGTAAAGTCTCTAGATTTTCGAGCAATGAAGGAGGGCTATTGGTGGCTGAAGTCACTGTCAGCCCATGGCCATTCGCCCAATGGGGAATTAACATCGTGGGACCACTGCCTATCGCCACCGATAATCACAAATATTTATTGGTCGCAATGGACTACTTCACCAAATGGATCGAGGCGGAACCCCTGACAAACATCTGAGACAAAGATATGATAAGGTTCATATGGAGAAATATAATCACTCGCTTTGGTGTCCCCAGAACCATCATCACTGATAATGGAACACAGTTCGAAAGCGGATCCTTTCAGAGTTTCTGCGACGAACACGGTATCAGACACCACTTCAGTTCGGTGGCCTACCCTCAGAGCAATAGCCAAGCTAAGGCTTCCAACAAAATTGTGATCGATGGATTGAAGAAGCGATTGGAGCTAGCCAAAAGCGCATGGGTAAATGAATTACCACACATTCTATGGGCTTATCGAACCACTCCACGGAGAGCAACAGGAGAAAACCCATTTTCGCTGACATATGGGATGGAAGCAGTCATCCCACTAGAAGACGGTTTGTCGACAATGAGGTCCATTCTTGTTAACTAGGGCCATAATAATGCAGCATTGCTCGTTGAGCTCGACCTAGCCGACGAACGCCGAGAGCTAGCCCTAGTAAAACTAGCGAGCTATCAACAACAGCTCGCGAGGCATTACAACAAAAGGGTTAACCCAAGAACATTTCGAGTTGGGGACTACGTTCTAAAGAAAGTCCTGGGCAGCGCAGTAAAACCATCAGATGGTAATCTAGGCCCAAACTGGGAAGGACCCTTTAAGATAACGAGAGACGATCTGCAGGGCGCCTATCACTTGGAAACGATGGAAGGCAGAGAAATACCACGAGCATGGAATGCAACCAATCTCAAGAGATTCTATTTTTAGATCTTTATTTTATTATGTAACTAGAAGTTCATTTCCCTTGTCATTAATGAAACTTATTTAAACGATTGCATTCTAATAAGTAACAACTATATGAGCTTTATCGCACATCTTTTCCAAATGACAGGCACATTACGCCTTAGCAGGGAAGTGTACCTCCTCAGGTCATCGTTATGAAACACGAAGGACCTCTTAGCATTACCCCTGGCATTATATGAAGCCCTACAGGGGATCCTTAGGCAATATGGATAAATTTTATACTGGTCATCAAACCTTCTTTGGTTGAATAAAATCCTGATCGGATAGAGCATCCAACACCAAGTGTGTCCTCGCCAATTGCCACACTTAGGCCTAAGGGAGTGTGACGGCACGACCTAGAAGGTAAAGTAATGCACAATGGTATCTCGATATTATACTGGACTGGGAGGACACTTGCGTAACAACACAAACTTAGAAGATCATAAAGCAGCAAGAATATGAAGAATATAATACACTTGTTTAGTTGGCAAATTCGCCCAAAACACAAACTTTATATTAATTCATCATATTTACAACAATGGTGATACATGTTTAGTCAGCGAGCTCGCCCAAAGCATTTACACTACCAAAAATACAAAAAGCAACAACTAGCAAAATTTTAGTGGGGGTGAGGCCTCTGATCGAGATAATCAGCCACTCGAACTCTTCGTCCGTCATCAGGAGAAGGAGATAACTATTCCTCAACCTCATTCTCATCCGACTCCAATAATTGTCGAGGGATGGCATCGATGGGGATTCATCGATCATCCCTCCGAAAGGGGTTAGGCATCAGGGTAGAGGGAGAAATCTCATGGAGATACCAAAGCATCGAGTTCCTTGGGACTTGCATCTCCTTCAAGGCACTCAGCCACCCCCTAACGAAAGAAAGCTCTTCGAACTCTGACAACCTTATTGGAGCATCTGACCAACCCTGGTCATAGCCGTCAGCCCACACTTGTCGAGGACCTCTTTTGAATAAGTGCCTCAACCGAGTAACGTCCCTCTAGAGCCCAGCAGCAATCACATACGCCCGTTGAACACCGTCACGGAGCTCCTCTATTTCTCTTGCTGAACCCCTGGTATTCCTACCAGCTTACGAAATGATCTGAAGAGAAGGACCCTGCAATGCAGGAGGCACATCACTCTGACCAGCTCTAGCTCGCGATGACGAGGAACCCTGTAATAATGTTAGAGCAGTGCTCAGTGCATGCTCCCTAAGTCGAGAGACCTCTATCCTCAGATCCTCATTCTCCTGCTGGAGAACTTCCCCAACTTGGTTGATCTCAGAGGCCTCTAATAGCTTCGTTCTCAGCATGTTGACCACTTCTTGGACTGAGGCACCAATGTCCTCCATCAGAGACTTGAAGATACTCACAAAAGTGTGATGAACTTCAGAGCTCACATTGGGCCCCAACATCCTTCCCAATTGGGAAGTAGCAGGAATGTAATCATCAACATCAATCAACTATAAGCAATAAAAAGACAAGGGAGAGAAGGAGACAAATCAGTGCGATGAGGAAAAGGAGACTTTTCATTAATAAAGGTTGAAATTACATCGAACAGCAAAAGAAAGTTTACAGACTAAAAAAAAATATAAAGTGATCCCAGAAGATAGCTAGTTAGCAACCTCAGGTTACCCATAGGTCGATGGCTGTTTCCCTTTGTCAGCATCAGCAGGGGCACCGCCCTCAGCAGGGGTAATCTCTGTCACCACAATGAGAGAAACGTCTGTAGGGGTCGTCTGGGGGACAGGGTTAGCACCTTCAACAGCTGGGGTAGGGACTTCATCTATGGTCATCTTCGGACTCGGGTCATGCTAGTCGAACAAAGGGGAGTCGATATCAACACCGGCAGCCAATAGGGCCTTGTTACATCCCTTCTTGAAGTTCATATGGCTAATATATCCCATCTGAACCTCAGCGTCCTCGTATGCTGTGGCCCAACCAGAATTATATGAGTCCTCCTTCGCAGTGACAACCTCAGACTCCTTCTTTTACAACTCCTCAGATAGCAATCTATTCTCTTCCACGATAGTAAGTTTGCTCGAGCAAACTAGGTCATAAGCCTATCGCAGCTATTTCAAATCCTTAATAGCTACATCCTTCTCCCGGTTAGATATGGCAAGAGCCAGGTCAGATGATATCCGAGCAGCGTCAACAGCTTTGAAACCGACCTCGAGCTCTGTACCTTTCAGCTTCAAGGCAGCATTTTCTTTCTCCAGCTCACTATTTTTCTTCACCAGCTCGTCACGTGAACGATATAGCACGACGAAGTCAGTCACAAACAGTATAAAAAAGAAGACATTAGAAGAAGGAAGTGATGGAATTCATAAAAACATGAAAGGGAAAATTCTTACCAAAGTAGCCTCTGGCTAGCCTAAAGGGCCAATTGATCGGACCCCACCACCCTTTGGCGATCAGCAGCAAGAACTCCTCTCTCGAGTAGTGCGGGGGCCAACTGAGGGGAAATTGCGGCCGAAGCTCCCTCAGGCAGGGCAGACACCGGGACTATGGCTTGCCCAGCCTTCGTCCTAGCCTCCATCTTCCTCTTATCTTCTTATTTCTCCCTCTCCATTATTCTCCTCTCCTCTACCCTTTTCCTCTCCTCCGCCTTCTTCTTCTCCTCCTCCTTTTTCCTCTCTATCTCCCTTACCTGTTCTTCATCCTTCCTCTTTTTCTCCTACTCCTGAGCAAAAGACCGGGAACCAGTAGACACAGCCCCAGAACTAGACTTTTACTTCATCGACCTCTGTGCAAGAAGTATGTGGTCTTCATCATCATTGTCCCGGATTAAGTTCTTCCTTGGAGGAGCCATTTTCTCGCTCGAACTGCTAGATGTGCTCGACAATTCTTGAGCTTCAGAGACCTCCCCACGATCATAGGAACTGCTACTACTGGAGCTCCCTCCACCCAAATTACTTACAGCACCTACGATGTCACTTTTAGAGCTACTCCCCTCCTCATCCAATGGGATAGGATCCACAACAGTCTCTTCGGAGGTATCAAACTCCGAGATACTGTCCACAGGCCTTGCTATGAAACTGGATCCAACGTTCTTATACTCAAGAAGAAAAGAAGCAGACATGGGATGCTCGTTGTCACCCAAAGGCTCCCTGATGTTCCAAGCCTTAACCAGTTCAGAGAGACGGACCTCGCTGAGAGAAGGCTCCAAGTTCTTTGACCTCACTGTAGAATAAGAACAAAGAAGAATCAGAAAAATCACAAATCAACAAAAATGGAAACAACAGAGCAAAGTCTACCTATGTATTCTTCCCCATAAAAGGGAACATAGAACCTCTCAGACCTCGACCCTTCAAATCAGGGAGAAAACTGCCAGTTTCTAACGAGGAAACCTTCTTGCCCGTAGTTCTTATGGGAATCAGGTAGATTTAATACAAATACGCTATCAGGGCTCCTAGCTTTGAGATAGAGGATACTAGAGCTAGTTCGAGAAAAAGAATAGCAAAAACAGACCTCGGCGAGCTCTAACCTAGTACCATATAACGGATTTATTCTATGTACGCCATTAACTATTTCCCACACATTGGGCGAGCATTGTGCTGGAACAACATTAAAATAGCCAAAGAAATGCAAGAACAAATCGTTGGGAGGAAAAGTGAGTCCCCCTTGGGAAAGCAACAAAACATGGATCCAGTGGGCGTCATCTATCTATCTAACGTTTCTAGGAGGGGAAGCGCAACACTCAATATCTACCCACTCAGGGATGTTGTAAAACTTCCTAAACTCAGATATCGGCCTGTTCCCAATCTTCGCCATTGGAAAACCCTAGAAAATTACAAACTCAAAGAGAAAGTGCAAAGAAAAGGTACAGGAAACTTATAAAATAGAAGATTGATTCGAACGATGAAGAATCACGGGTCCAAACAATAAGAAAGCAATGAGAATGGAGATTGAGAGAAGAAGGTACGAAGTGCTAGAGCTCACAGGGAATGGAAGAGTACTGGAAATATTGAAACGATGGTAGAAAAGTGGCTATTCCAGAAAACCTTTAAATTTTGGTAATCATAGTGCACAAAATACGAAGCGGATGCCGCCAAAATCATCTTCACAACCTTCAAAGAGTTGCATGATGTACATAAAGCCATTATGACTAATCATTTAAATTTATTGACCCCAAAACATGGCCCAACAAACTTAGGGGCAATTGTGGGTACCAAAAACTAAGATCATGGGCCTGGACGAGTAGCCCAATTCTTGCGACCCAAAGTCCAGGCCCCCCACCTCTTACTTTGTTTGTGATCCGGTCTCTTCCCACGTTCCCATTAAGGGAGGTTATAGGGATAGATGGAAGACGTGGCGGAATCCAACACCCCCACTTACCTAAACATATGTGTATATATTGAACCCTAGGTCCGGGGTAAAAGGACAAGTTGTATTCTCTATAATCACTCTCTGGAGTATATAAAAATAACATCGACTGCACCATCATGGGCGTAGGCACATCTTTGCTGAACCACGTACATCCTTTGTTGTGTGATTGTCATTTTACATTCCTTGTTCTTATTTGGTGCATGCCTTTCCCTTATTTACTTGTGTTGCACAATAATTGTCACCATAATAGTATAGGATTTGAGGGTTATGTTTGATGAAACCCGTAGGCAAAATTATGCAGATTCGCAATAGATGCTTAATCGATCGATCCTTTTTGTCTATCGATCAACCTCTCCTAATTTTTGGCAATTGTTTTCCCTTAAGGTTTAATGAAAATCCCAAGGCCGATGATGATTATTATGATTATTAATTTGATATATTGGGACATAGTTAAGGTCAGTAGAGTCTTAGTTGATGCCCGAGAAAATGGTTTATCTTTTGGAATTGAATGCTATTGCTTACGAGAGTTACCGAGTGAGGTACGGTTAGAAATCGTTCGAATTGAAACTATAATGGGAATAAATGAATATGTAAGGATACGAACTATAATGGAGGGACTTTAAGTTACTTAAATAACATTAGAAACTAATAGGAGACCTAGTAACCTTTGGGATAGGTTTAAGTACTCAAATTGATACGACGAGAGTTATCAAGCTAAATATATATTACGTATGATGTTCGAAATAAACTTGCTACATATGATACTTACTAGATGGAATGTGTGAATACCTATATTGATATATGATTACTTAGGTTGTGTGAATGCCTAGTGTATGGATTTCTTATGTGTATGACATACCTACCATACTTGCTATCACGAGAGGTTGGGTTTTGGAAAAGGTCCATTTCATCTTTGTGTGCCTTCGGGGGATTTAGATTGGTACCTTAGGGACATAGGACTGTGAATGACTTATTTGTGAGTTGATAACTCAGCTAACCATGGGAGCGTAGGTATGTGCGTGACCCATGGATATGTGAACTATGTTCGCCTCCAATATGTGTGATTTGTATTGAGACGGTTCCTGAGTGATTCGGAACACGCGATCCTTACGTACGTGATGTACATGGATTTGATAGAAGAGTATGCGTGAACCTTCTCTTAGCCTAGGGGTGCCTTATATGTATATATGTACCGAGAGTGATTTATATATATACTTGTGACTGGTTCACTATTGCTTAGTAGATGTGAAGAACTAAGATATTTGAATGGGCTAAAAATGTGAGAATTTAATTTACACTTGAGATAAGTAATTTAATGGATGTGAAAATGGGTTATGAATATGACTTGTTTGAGTGTTACGAGTAGATACTCTATATGTTAGAATGTGAAAGCAGGAGTGGTACAGACTAGTTAGTTAGCGGCATAAGTAGGATGGGTTAAGGGAATATGTTAGGCGTGCACATTAGCTAAGAGGTGAGAAACTCATGTGAGAGTACGCAACTAACATGTTTATAATATGTGTTATTTAATTGTAATTTAAACACTTGCTAAAGTTTTAAATTGTTTTCACCTCGGGCCTTAACCCGTTTTTCTCCAAATCTATTTTTGTTTTGTAAAAACATTTTAGGTGCCCATCCATAGGGACGCTAAGCATATGAGTTCCATTCTAATGACGTGTTATAGCCGGTGTGGAAGATACAAGATCTTGGTATTAGATGCCCCCCACATTTACTCTTGATTCCTTCAGGGCCATTCATATCAGTTAGGGCATGGTGCCCAATTCTTATCTAGAGATTGTAGATGCAGACTTTCATTATTTCACATATTGGATTGTTCAAACTCTTATTTCGAGATTTTATTTACTCTAGTAATATTATTATTGGAGTGTTTACTCCAGGCTCAGTTTATTTTGTTTCGTTGGTTATCTACATGAGATTGTTTATGAGATTGATGGTTGTTGATTTAATTACTTGGTTAATGTTAATTTAATTTATAAAGTTTGGCATCTCTCTTTTTAAATATTAGGTGGCTAGTAATAAATCAAATGTTTTCAACAGTGATGCTACGACTGAACCAACTTGATATTCTGTATAAATTTCATAAAGGAGTAGCTACCCGGTATTTAATTAGTCGGGGTGTCACAGGCATGATCTATTCAGTTATTTTCATGGTCTTTCCAAAGATTTCATAATATATAAGGGGCCTTAAGTGGGACCAAGGTTGTAGAACAAAGATTGAGAAATTAGTCAACCATTTCCGACAATCAATTTGGATTTATGTCGGGGTGATCCATCATGGACTCTATATACTTATTAGACAATTAATAGAGAAATGTAAAAGTAGGAATAAAAAAATTATGGTCTTTATAGACATATAAAAGGTTTATAATAGAGTACCTATGGATATAATTTGGTGGGATTTAAGGAAGAAAAGAATAGCTATGAGTTATATTAAAGTTATTGAAGATATGTATGATAATACAAAGACTAGAGTAAGAACTACATGTGGATAAACTAATGAATTTACGATTAAAGTAGGTCTACATCTAGGATCAGCGTTAAGTCCTTACTTATTTTTCGGAGAATATGTCCCATTTTGTATGTTGTTTACGTATGATATAATTTTAGTAGACACTTCAAATGAAGGTGTAACACTAAGAGTAGAAACTCGGAGAAAATCCTTAGATTCTAATAGACTAAAAATTAGTAGAAATAAAACGGAATTTATGGAACGTAAATTTAATAATGAAGCGTCAGATAGCATAATGCTAAAGATTGAAGAAAAAGTGATAAACTAAACTAATAAATTTTGTTATTTAGGTTTAGTGTTACAAAGTAATGGTGATGTTAATGAGGATGTTATGAGTAGAATATGAACTGGTTGGAAGAAATGGAGACAAACAAGTGGGGTGTTATGCGATAAGACGATAACTAATAAATTAAAAGTCAAATTTTATAGAATGGTTATTTGACCAGCGACCCTCTATGGAGCTGAGTGTTGGGCATTAAATAAAAACATGAACATAGTCTCCGTGTTAGTGAGATGAGGATGCTACTATGGATTTTAGGAATTACTAGATAGGACTAAATTAAAAACCAGTACGTGAGAGAAAAGTTAGAAGTACCTCCTTGTAACACCCCGTATTTCTGTGCATTTAATATTTAATTAATTTGAAAAAAATTTAAATTACTTATGTGTCATAATTTAATTGAATTAGTTATGTTAATATTTATTTAACTATTAAACAAAGAGAAAATGGTTAATATTTACAAAAATTAAATTACTAAGTGAATAGTAATAATTTATTTACGTCATAACATGTATGTGACATTTATTTATCTCAGTCGGTAGTCGAATATAGACTAAGTTGGGTGTGAGATAGGGACTTTTTATAAATTAATTCGGATGTCAATTCTGAGTGACGGTTGAGTTCAGATGGGCTGAGTTAGTCGAAAAACTGTACCCATAGGTGGTAAATGGGTCACATGATATTTTTGGGCATAACCGAGCCCACTCGGGAGTATTTGGACTATTTTAATTAGGCCCATAAGAGGAAAAACAGTATTAACACTTTATAACCAAAAAGTGAGAGTTGGGGGCAACCATAACTCATTTTAGAATACCTAAATATGTAGAGGGGAGAAAAGGGATAATTTGAGGAGCTGTTGGGGAGACAATTTGGAGGAAGATTTGGGTGTTTGTGTTAAACCTATCATCTTCATCAAAGGATTAAGACTCTATGAATTTATAAGGCAAGTGGTTAAATTTCTTCAATGTAAATTTGTTATATTCAATTCATATCATAGTAGGTGTTATACAAATGATTTTGGGATTGGGTTAATACAAATTGGGTTTTGATTTGGGGAAGTTACGAATCAAGTTATTGGGACTGGTTTTGATTCGTAAGGATTTTAGTGGATAATTCTGGGTAAAAAGCTTCACAGAAGTTGTTAATGGCGATTTTGTCCGCAATGCCCTCTAGAAAATGGCATTTTCTAACTTTCGTTCTCTAATACACTTTTTCCAAAACGACATTTTAAAAATCTCGGCAGATTGAGTAAATTGAAAACCTCAGATTAATAATTGTGAAAACTTTATTGAGGAGAATTTTGAATAATCTCGAGGATATTGTATTATGGACCAAGGTGGTGTCCGAATATTTTGGTTGATTGACGCCGTGATAATAGATTATTTAATGGGGGATTAATTATTTAAAGCTTACAACTGGAATAATTTATTATAGGATGATATAATAAATTGTTAAATATTATTTATTAGGTGCGTTCTCTTTATAATGGAATTTTGAGGAGTACGTTCTAAAAGATGGAAATTTGGGCCAGATGAACGAGTCCAGGTGCATTGGTTGTGTGACACCAGGGATATATTAAATTAATTAATGAGTATATTAATTAAATTAGTGTCGGACCATAGACTCAAGGAGATAATAAGTTAATTAGTGGGCATATTAATTAAATTAGAGTCGGACCATAGACTCGGGGAGATATTAAGTTAATTAATGGGCGTATTAACTAAATTAAAGTCGGACCGTAGACGCGGGAATATGTTGGCTAGTGTTACACACTTTGTAAATGGTAAAGCCGAGATTAAATTATATATATGTATATATATATATATATATTTGTGTGTGTGTGTGTGTGTGTGTGTGTGTGTGATAGTATATATATCTTGTGTGCTCATAAATACCGGTGGCTAGGTATTTATTTAGAATTATATGCTCTAGTGCTATCGGAGGAGGTTGCGCGATGTAGGTGAATCTCCTAGCTTGAGGAGTAGGGCGAGTATATCCCCAGGTCATAGCGTACAAATAGATGTGGGCATTGAGATGATTGTCTTCACACTCGGGGGAATATGACTTCCTCCAATACGTTTATATTTCTATGTTATGATTCAGCAGTGGCTAGCTGTCTCAGAAATCCAGGTGGGACTGAGTAGACTTGGGATGATAGCACTTTAAAGAATGCATCCGATGAGGTATTACTCGGAAGTATGGTTTTAATTATATTCAACATATATGTGATTGTGGAATATAGTTTTACGTATATAATGGAGTAGATAATTATATACGGGTAGTTAAATACATGAAGAGAACTTTTATTACTTATATTACTAGTGAATGTTATATTGATTTTAAGAGCGGTTTTATTTATATTCAACATATGTATAATTGTGGAATATAGTTCTACGTATATAATGGAGTAGATAATTATATACGGGTAATTAAATACATGAAGAGAATTTGTATTACTTATATAACTAGTGGATGTTATATGACTTTTAAGAAATGATTAATTGAATTAATGCGATAAATAACTTATGAAGTAAAGATACAAATTACTCGGGTTAGAGTAGAGTTGAAAGAGTTTCATGACAAGGCTAGTTAGATGGGGTGGTGTAACTAGGAGGGTCAGTAATAAAGTGTTAGGTGTGACCTTTAGAGGAGGGGTGAGATGTATCTCAAGGGAGTGCAACACTAACTTAAATATGAAGAGCATTCATACATTTTAATTGTTACATTTTAATTTACTTACAAAATATTTTCAAAATGACTTTGGGCTCTGAACCATACTTGTAAAATATTTTCAAAACCTTTTAGGTATCCAGCCACAGGGATGCCAAACTTGAAGATCCATTCCAGGGATGCGTAGCTGCAACAGGTGTGGATGTTGCAGGATTTGGACATAGACGCTTCAGTCATTTCATCCCTAGAGTAGGATGCTACTTTGTGTTTCTTCGGGCATGTTGCCCTAGCTATTTTCATTTCAGTCGGACTTTTTACTGATTACTATTATTTGTTGGATTATATTAGTGGATGTTGGTTTTTTGTTGATGGTTTATTCGGACGGTTGTTTATTGATTTATTCAGTATTTGCTTTAAATTCATGGTTTGTGTGAATGGTTCGTGTTGATATTTATATGGTTGTTGTTGTTAAATAAAAAGATTAAAATTTTGACATCAACTTTTGAATACTAGGGGTTAGTAAGTTTTAAAAAGTTTTCGACAATGATGCTAAGAATGAACCAGATGAGATTCATGTTTTAATTTCATAAAGGAATGATCACCTGGTATTTTATTGGGCGGGGTGTCACAGATGGTATGAGAGCATCAGGTTCCAGTGTCCTTAGGATCTTTGCAGCTTTTCACATTTCAGCTTAGCGTTCTTTGATGTAGAGCCTTATGATAGGATTGTTGTATTCCTCTACATATGCGAGTTATGTTCTCCTTCCATCAAGTATAGTGAGGTGATTCATACACGAGTTTAGTTGGGCTTTGTATATCAAACATTCTTTGGGGCGACCAATGAGGGCCATAGGAAAATTACAGGAAGAGAGGCTTAATAGAAGACATAGGGTATTCTGGAAATGGTGATCGGGATAGGAATCACCTTGATTATTGTTCAGGCCAGTGGGGATAGAATAACCACCCGGGAGAGATAGTCTCCCAAAGCACTATTGTAGATAACGGTGGTACAATTTTAGTCTCACCCACCATAGTCAGCAAAGTGTGGGGAAAGTGTGGAAGAACCCTTTTGTAAGGGATATCTATAAGGATTCGAGTAGCAGAGTAGCGCGATAAGTCAATAGGATGAAATAACCCAAAGATAATTGTGTAGGGTGGTGTGCGGTGGCACCCAAGACTAAATTTTGAATGAAGTTTTTGGCCTAGTGGGGCGGTCTTATAGAGGTAGGAGTTATTTACCACAACCATGGAGAAATACCATAATGAATAAAAAATTTAGGGTGCAGTTTGACCGCAAATCTTCTCATCATCCGTTTGAATCGGTAGGAAAAGTATATTTCAGTACTTACTTCAAAAGGGATGGACAGTGGCCGGACATAAGGGAAAGTTGAATTATGCAACAAAGTTCTTACCCAATGAGGTGTATACAGAGGTCAATAAGGGGTCCATGAGTTAATAATGGAGTCGTGGGTAATACACAACCATGGATGGAAAACTCCGGGTAGGATGTTTGGGGCTATAGTCATCAAGGTAGTATGTTTTCGATTTGATATCAATACTTCTGTGAGAAGTAAGCCAAGGGAGGTGGAGTATCTGACCAAAAGGCAAGATTGTATTTAGCAGTACTAGTGAGGCTCCATAAGGGGATACCGAGTAAAGGAACCCATTTATATGATTTAAATGAGTGAAATTCCTACCGAGTGACGATGGATTCAATCAGGGTCGTCGAGGCCAATAACATGTCCCATGGGGCCAGCGAAGCCAAAGGGACAATGGGGGTAGCAATCAGGGAAAAGTCTACTAAGTACGCTAGAAGGACAACCCCCAAATGGCCAGTGGGGCCAAAGATAGGGGAGTGACACAGGGAAGTGTCTTATGTGTGGAAAGTAGGACCACAAAAATTGATTATGTCAACAGTGAGTCAGGGGATAGGAGCGGGATGGCCATCATGGATAAGAATTAGGAAGTTTATGGTTCGATTGGGATGAGAATATAATGTCCAGGAACCATTTGGGCCACTGGTGTGTAGGCAAGTAGAAGTATGAGTTTTTATCCTCGGATAGATGGGAGGAATTTTGTGTGACATGAGTGGTCACATTATTCTTGCTAACATTATATTTGCAAGGGAGACGAGTTTACTAGGTGTATTGTAGTGTTACTATTAAGTATATATTTACCACGGTGTAATGCGTATCTCTGTTGTTTTACCTACAAGGGAGAAGGTGTGATCACTGAGAGGGTACATTTTTTAAGCTTAACTCATTTTGAGTAGTGCTATGAGAGCATGATTTTATCCTGGGTACAGATTAGTTAGCGACGGGTAAGCGATAGTGGGCTGTTATAATAAGACTATCATGTTCGCTATTCCAGGGCAGGAAATATATTTTTTATGAGGTTCCACCCAAAAAGAAGGTTGGGCTCGCGGAAATATTTTATAAAATAGACTTCAGAGGGTAGGGTTGTCTAGTATATTATATCCCAGTGCGTAGGGATTTTTACTGATGTGATTCGGGGCATGGCAGATTGACCATGGAGCAAAGATATTTAGCTCGTCAGTGACTTAGTGTTGAGGACTTATTTATAGTGTGAGCACTGCATTATATAACTCCTTGAGAGACGCGGGAGTCAACAATTAGACCTTTGAGTACGTGGATAGAGTTTTGGGTGTCCCGGTTATATGCTCGGGTCTACACAAATTTATGAACGCCAATGCTAGTGTTTAATGCATTGGGGAAAGGTTTTTTTGGGGCTTTATTGTGAAATGTTATGCGCATAAGCCCTAAAAAATGTCAGTACAGGAAAGACATTATATGATGCCAGGACACCAGTTTAAAGGGTTATTTTTGAACATGTGGAGTTACACTTTGAAGTGAAAGCTATTACACTATAAGGCTAGTATAGTTGGGTAGTGCTACGAAAGAAGAACTGAGAAAACTTTTGAACTGCAAGTTAATCAGCGAGGAAACATATAGATTACTACATTGCGATTTGGGTAAATATCGAATGTAATCATATGATGTAATGTGATATATGAGATAACCTTGAAAGAAAAATATTACGTATGTGACGTTTGTGATGTTGTGCAAATATGCATAGGATTAAGGGTGTGTGGGCGCCCGAGTTAGTGTGATTTCAAAGTCGTCTTAAATAAATGGATGTGTGAATGAACATATTGAATGTATGTCTACAGAGCAGTCAGAAAATAAGTGGGAAAGTGCAGTGAACTGAAATCCGTTTGAAAGAGGAAACAATCCGACTATATGCATATCAAGGTGAACTATCTCCACCGTAAAGAGTGTAAAGACGGTGGAGGCGCATGTAACGAAATATATTAAGGCAAGAAAGAAGTCACGTTTCTGAGAAAATAGAAAAGAATATAACTTAGTTATATGCTTAGAGTGGTCTTACACATAGACGGGTTGTAGATTTCTATCTGATGAAAACTACACAAGGAATATAGTTCTTAAGCATGGGAGTATAGGCTCATCTTTTGGGGCACTATGTTTTTAGGGGCCAACGAGTTAAAGATTTATGACCAAGTATTGGTTTAGGTGTCTCCTGTGAAAGGAGTGGTGAAGTTTGACAAGAAATGGAAGCTAGCATCTAGGTATGTGGATCTTTTCCCTATCTTTGAGAGGGTGGGCCCGGTGGCTTGTCGACTGGATTTTTCAAAACATATTTAGTGGATACATGATGTGTTCCATGTGGAATAGCTGGAGAGATACATGAGGAATGATAGGGATTTTTGGGCACGTTCCAGTCGAGGAGAATGACTTCCAATAAGACACCTCATATGAGGAGAGACTAGTAGCTGTGTGAGCGCAAGTTGCAGTCTAAGGTAGTACTACCAGTTAGAGTGGAGTGGAGTGGGGTCATCACAGGAATGATGAGTATACGTGGGAATGGGAGTAGGATATGTGACATTAGTATCCAGAGTTATTCGCCGTAGTTATAACCAAATTTCGGGGATGAAATTCCTTTGAAGGGGGGAGTATGTAACACCCCCTATTTCTGTGCATTTAATATTTAGTCAATTCGAATTTTTTTAAATTACTTGTGTGTCATAATTTAATTGAAGTAGTTATGTTAATATTTATTAAAATATTAATCGGAGAGAAAATGGTTAATATTTACGAAAATTAAATTACTAAGTTAATATTAATAATTTATTTACGTCATAACGTGTATAAGTGACGTGGCATTTATTTATCTCAGTCGAAGGTTGGATACAGACTATGTTGGGTGTGAGATAGAGACTTTAAATAAATTAATTCGATGTCAATTCTGAGTGTACGGTTGAGTCCAGATGGGTCAAAATAGTCAGAAAAGTATACCCGGGGAGTGTTAAATGGTTCACGGGATATTTTTGGGCATAGCCGATCCCACTCAGGAGTATTTGGGCTATTTTAATTAGGCCCATAAGAGGAAAAACTGGATTAACACTTTATAACCTCAAAGTTAAAGTTGGGGGTAACCATAACTCATTTTAGAATACCTAAATATGTAGAGGAGAGAAAGGGGATAATTTGAGGAGTTGTTGGGGAGCCACTTTGGAGGAAGATTTGGGTGTTTGTGTTAAACCTATCATCTTCATAAAAGGATTCAGACTCTACGAATTTATAAGGCAATTGGTTAAATTACTTCAATGTAAATTGGTGATATTCAATTCATATCATAGTAGGTGTTATACAAATGATTTTTGGATTGGGTTAATACAAATTGGGTTTGATTTGGGGAAGTTAGGAATCAAGTTATTGGGAATGGATTTGATTCGTAAGGATTTTACTAGATAATTCTTGGTAAAAAGCTTCACACTTCTGGGAATAATGTTCCACACTCTCATATTCAATTTCAACTGTGAAACATTGGGGGATTCTATTAATACAAAAATTAGTCAGATGATGTGGACCAATTATATGACAACACATGTAGTCCTACATGGCAAAAATATATATTAATCGAGCTAATCAACACTCCGAGCTACTTAGCATATCGAGCTACTCAGCACCTCGAACTACTTTGCGTATCGAGCTACTCAACGTGTAGAGCATTTAGCCAGGAAGATCAAACGGAAATTACAGATTCAATGAACATCGACTTCAGTGAACATTCTTGTTATGTACAGATGTATATGTCTATTAAATAATGGCGTATTGTCTATTCATATGGATAGCCCAAGCGTTATAAATGCATTGTAATCCCCTCCATAACGGGGCGATTGAGAATTGATCATTTATGATCATCATCAACATTAAGGCAAAGACCCAGCAATACAAAATAGTGGACGTAGGCCATTTTCATAAGGCTGAACCACTTTAAAAACTTGTTGTCTTATTTGTTATTTTATATTTATCTATGATTAATTAATTAGATCAAGTCTAGTTTATTACATCAACAGATTGGTACCGTCTATGGAAATCGACTATACATAGCGTTTTTCACTAAAACATTCATTAAACATGGCTGAGCTCCCAGAATCCAGCAATAGGAACAATGATGGAGTTCCTCCTAACCCGTCCACTCCTCTAACTGTCAATGAACTCGCTGTAATAGTGGCCAGTTTAGCCAGGTGACAAAAAATTCTGTAGGATACCATGCGATAAGTCATTCAAACTATTCAAAATGCAACGCCTGCCCAGTCAGGCCAGCAAAGCATTCATAGAAACACTCATCTATCATCTTCGAGATCCAGACGTACTTTATTCCCTCATGTGTCTTTGTCCAGGCACACTAAATCGCGCCATACTGAGAGGTCCAGTGCCCCGTCTTATCAACCTGGGCGGATATCTCCTATAAGAGTCATAGACTCTCAGGAAAATCTCACTCTAACTCCAAAACGCAACAAGTGCCCTGGAGAGATTGATCAAAGTCTCCCCCTTTGATCGTTTGGGCCCCAGGAGGAATAGAAATCCTCCTCGCATTATGTCGGGAAATTCTCAACGATTAAATGATCTAAGGGAAGGTTCCGCCCAATCACGCCCTGCCGCTTAAACAGAGAGATCCCAAAGGATAATTATGCGCAATCTATTACTCGGGCAAATAGATCAGAGGCTGGAAATTATGTATGAAAGGGATCCATTCAATGGTTGGAAGATAGGTTAGGGGAAATGGCTAAGGCCAGGAACCCTCTCCAAAGAACTTTTGTCAAGGGATCACCCTTTGTACAGATAATTATGGATTTTCCCAAACCATTAAAGTTTAAATCTCCTGTAGTTACGCCAAAGTATGACGAAAAAACTGATCCTATCCTCCACAAAGAGCAGTACCAAGCTGCTGTCGATAACTATACAATTACTGATGAGATGAGATTCAGGGCATTCTCAGGAACCATTACTGGATCACCTCAAATATGGTACAAAAATTTTCCTCGGGGGCATATTTCTACTTTCCATTAACTGGCAAAGCTCTTTATAGGAAATTTCTATTTTGGTGCGAAACCAGTCAAGAGAGTAGCACATTTGTTGAGTGTAAGGCAGAAAGTAGGAGACAACACCAGGAACTACATCACTCGTTTTAATAACGAGAAACTTGAGGTCATTGACTATGAAGAGAAGACAACAATCACAGATCTAATGAGTGGTCTTTTACCAAACAAGCTGTATTATACTTTGGCTAAAGATCCCCCCAAATCCATTGCGGAATTAATGGATAAGGCAGCCAAAATTATGAATGTCAAATAAGCTACAGCTGCAAAGAAGAATGGTGAGACCAAAGCAGACACTAAAGATGAAGGCATGTCAGAGAAGAAAGATTAAAAGCATAATGGGAGCAATAAGCAATCGAAAGGAAAAAAGACAATAGAGCACTTGAGGAAGTATGGGAATTATACTCCCTTAAAGGTTGATATAAACCTTATTCTGGAGTAGATAAAGAAGAATGAATAATTAAATTGGTCAAAGAAGTTGAGGATAGCCCTTGAAAGGAGGGATAAGTCCAAGTATTACGAGTTCCACAAAGACCATGTCCATATGACCAAGTGGTGCATATCTGCCCAGAATGAAATCGAGGCACTCATTCGACGAGCGAAATTGAGCAGGTTTGTTGATGGACAAAATGATGGGAAGACAATGACAGAGAAAGGACAAGGTCTAAATCTCCTCACCGAACAAGATATGACAAGAAGAGGGACCATGAAGATGATCTAGAGGGTGACCCCAACCTCCCCAAAATGCCAAGACAACCAGAACACGAGCTATTTTCAATCCATTTTGGCTTATTAGAATGTAATGTGATTACAGGTGGAGATGCAGGAGGTGGGGATCACGCTGCTGAAAGAAAATCTTACTTCAATGAGTCCCAAGCTTGCTCCTATATACAACGAATAAATATGGATGAAGAGGATCGCCTAAGGAAGGCCAACAAGGATAAATTGGTCATTGGTTTTTCCAAAAGTGATCTGGAAGGCGTCTTGTGTCCTCACGATGACCCCTTGGTGATCAAGATGAGGATGAAGGATGTGATCATCTCAAGATTATTGGTAGACAATGGTATCTCGCCATACATGATGTTCTATCCTTTCTTTGATAGTTTAAACTTGAAACTAGCCCAGTTGGAGCTGTATCACAGACCCCTCCTCAGTTTTACTGGTAAAAAAGTCTTTCCACTTCGGATTATCAAGTTGGCCATGCTTATTAGTACCTGGCCTGCTTGCCGAATAAAAAAAGTACGCTTTTTTGTAATGGACAAAAATGTCCAATTCGCCTACACCATAATCATGGGATGGGTAGGCCTAAAAATTGAAGCAATGCCATCCACAGTACATCAATGCTTGAAGTTTTTGACCAACTTTGGGGTTCGAATTGTGAAGGGTGACCATAAAGTAGCTCAGGAGTGCTACTATTCATATGCTGAACAAGAGGAGGTGGAGGAAGTCACGAAGAAGTCCACCGCCTACCAAGTGGATGAGTATGAAGATGCAGAGATTGAGACATTGAACCCTAAAGATGAGTCAGATCTCGTGAAGGTTTAGGTCATGAAAGCAATGAAGAACATTATTCTGGACGAGGAACAGCCAGAATGAACAACTTAAATTAGCGCTTCACTGGAACCGTCAATAAAGCGAGAGTTAGTGTCATTTTTTAGGCACAGAAAGAAAACTTTTGCATGGAGTCACGAAGATATGCCGGGGATAGACCCAGCCTTCCTCTTCCCCAAGCTCAATGTTAAGAAGGAGATCAAACTGGTGAAACAACGAAGAAGGGTCTTCAGGCCAGAGAAGAACCAAGCTATTCAGGAGGAAGTCGAGAAACTACAAAAGGCCTCTTTTATTGAGGATGTCAAATATCCTGATTGGTTAGCTAATGTGGTGGTGGTGAAAAAGAATAATAATAAATGGAGTATATGCGTAGATTTCACATATCTCAACAAAGCCTACCCAAAATATCACTTCCCTCTGCCCCGAATAGACCAGTTGGTAGATGCTACCTCAGAGCATGGGTTACTAAGCTTTATGGACGCTTATTTTGAGTACAATCAGATTAAGATGAAACTAGAAGACCGGGAGAGTACCTATTTTATCACCCCAAGGGGGACATACTTCTACAATGTTATGCCGTTTGATCTAAAAAATGTAGGTGCAACGTACTAGCGATTGATGAATAAGGTGTTCGTAGAGAAAATTGGCAACACAATGGAGGTTTATGTCAATGACATGCTGACGAAGAGCAAGAAAGATGCAGGCCACATAGTTGACCTGAGCTAAACATTTGATTAGCTGGAAAAGTATCAGATGAAGCTGAACCCGACTAAGTGCATTTTTGGCATACGAGAAGGCATGTTCCTCGGGTATATTATGAATCGGTGAGGCATTGAGGTAAATCCTGAGAAGATTAAAGCTTTGCTAGAACTAGGATCTCCATCTACGAAGAAGAAGGTGCAAAGCCTCACGGGGCATGTTGCATTTCTCAACAGGTTTGTCTCACGAGAAACGAACGGATGTCTTTCATTCTTCAAAACACTCAGAAAAACTTTCGAATGGAATGATAAATGTGAGAACGCATTCCAAGAGTTGAAACTATATTTGGGGACACCCCCATTACTTTCCAGGCCGGTGATGGGAGAAAAGTTATATTTTTACTTGGTTGTGTCAGAAATCGTAGTCATTTCAGCATTGATAAGAGTAGACGATGCAGTGAAAAAACCGGTGTATTATACAAGCAAAGCATTCCGAGGAGAAGAGATTAGATATACATGGTTGGAGAAGTTGGCATTAGAATTGATCGAGGCAAGTAGTAGGATGAAATCATACTTTCTGGACCATATTATAGTGGCATACACCGATATGCCACTCAGACAGGCTTTACACAAACTGGAGAAATTCGTTAGATTGATGTATTGGGCAGTATAACTAGGCGAGTACGATATTTTTTACGAGCCAAGGTCTTCGCTCAAAGTGCAGGCAGTGGCAGATTTCATTGTGGAGTTCACTTACCCTGATACCTCCGACCAATAGGGGCCTAATGAAGAGCAACCCATGGATATTAGAGGAACATCAAAGATTGTCCATGATCAAAGTCAACCAGCAGATTTTCCGGAGGGGATAGTGATTGGGCACCAAGAATACCCCAATCAAAACCCAGTATGGGAAGAAGATAACAGGAAGTACTAAATATTCCATCAAGGAACTTTGTCAGACCAAGAGTTTGATAATTGTATACCTATTTGGAATTTCTATGTTGATGGCTCTTCGTGCACCACAAGCAGGGGAGCCGAAATAATTTTTAACAACCCAGATGGATTCGATATAGAATATGCTCTACGTTTCTAGTTCAAAGCTTCCAGCAATGAAGTTGAATATGAAGCTATGATTGTGGGCCTCAGTTTAGCCAAAACACTGAACGCATAGCAAAATACGGTGTTTAGTGATTCACAGCTAATTGTAAATCAGATGCTTGGGTTATATGCAGCGTAGGGAGACTTCATATCTAGGTATCACGCCAAAGCTATGGAGATTGTATCAAGTTTGTAGCTATCCAAGTGATTCGAATACTAAGATTGGAGAATACGAAGGCTGACGCACTAGCTCGGTTAGCCTCAGCTACTCACATCGATCTACGACGAATGATTCCTATTGAGATATTAGTAGATCGGAGAATTGATGGATATTTGATGGTAAGATTGATTACTCTAGACATGGGACCTTCTTGGATGGATCCTATCAGGGCATATATCGACGAAGGAATTTTACTAACCGACCAACTTTCAGCTAAGAGTCTGAAGTTTAAAGTTTTTCGGTATGTATTGAACAACGGAGTTTTGTACAGAAGAGGTATAATAGCTGATCTACAGAGATGCGTGCACCCATCAGAAGGTAAAGATATGAGTGAGGCAGGACGAACTCTTCTGTAAAGGATAACGACACAGGGTTACTATTGGCCAACAATGCGAGCTGATTATACAGCGTATGCCAAGAAATGTGATAAGTGTGAACGTCTTTCTTCCATTCGAAGAACTACCCAAGCCTTATTAACCCCAATCACTTCACCTTAGTCGTTCTATATATGGGGAATAGACTTGGTCGGGCCTCTCCCAACTACCAAAGGACGATTCAAATACTTGGCGGTCGCTATTGATTATTTCACCACATAAGTCGAAGGTGAACCTCTTATTGACATGGCCTATGAAAGGGTTTACCAATTCATTTGGAAGAGTATTATTTGCAGATATGCTCATTCGCATGAATTTATCACTGACCATGGTACCTAATTTGATAATGAGGAGTTTGCTACGTATTGTCACTAGTCTAATGTCTAGAAGATCCATTCTGCACCAGGACATCCTCAGAGAAATGGGCAAAATGAAGTAACGAACATGACGCTGCTTAACGGGTTGAAGAAACGATTGGATGATGCCAAAGGGAATGGGATTAATGAGCTACATTATGTGTTATGGGCTTATCAAACAACACCCTAAATAGAAACTGATGAGTCTCCTTCTATGCTAGCCTTTGGAAGTGAAGCAGCTATCCCAGCTGAACTGGGCCTACCCACTCACAGGGTGCTCAATTTCAACTCTCCTGTTAGCAATTTGATGATATGTCTAAATTTGGACATGCTAGAGGAATTGAGAGAAGATGCGGCAATCAGGAACGTAGCTTACCAGCAAAGAACTTCCATGTTCTACAATAAAAGAGTCAAGAAATATGATCTTCAGGAGTGAGACTTTGTGCTCAATAAAGTAATTCAGAAGCATAATAAGTTGGAAGCTAACTGGCATGGACCTTATCGTGTCACTGCAGTTGTTCGACCTATAATATATAGAATAGAGACCTTAGAGGGAGAATAATTCAAGAATGTGTGGAATGTGAAGCACCTACGTAAGTATTATCAGTGCTGAAGGTTAACATGCATCACAGTATTTCAAATATGAATAAAAATGATATTTTCCCTATATTCTTTTTGGTTCAATGTTTTTCGGAGTACTAGTGCTACACACTATGCCAACTATGGTTGGTCAGCATATCAACAACCACCAGCCACAGTTGGTCGGCACATCAGTAACCATTAACTAAGGTTGGTCAGCATCAATAAACTTAGCTAACAATGTTGGAATAACCATCATACAAGGCAATGCTTGTTGGATTATGGGTGACCTCAAGGGGCATCCAAAACTAGGTAAGAAGATGGGTGACCTCACGGGGCATCCACTGTCTAGGCACCAAGATAATCTAGATAAGATTTCTACAACTAAGCAGGAATATGGGATGAAAATCATTCCATTGCTTAGGCACTTTTGGGTGACAAGTGATTACAAATAGGTAGTAAATGGGGCAAAGTTCCATTGTCTAGGCAATTAAAACGTAAGAGGATAATTTGTCCCTTTATACACACTCGTCAAAAGATAATATGATAAGACAAACATCTTATAAATTCTTTCCAATGAAAGAAAATTGCACAAAGATGAATTTTTCTCCATTAAATACAATTATTTCGAAGGAAAGAAAATTACAAAAGATGATTTTTTCTTCATTCAATACAAATTTCCTATTCTATTGGCCTTTGCCTTCAGATTTTAGTACAGGTTCCATTCTATCCGGAGGATCATCTAAAGCATAAGGAGAATTGATGAAATTCACATCTCGTATCATTCTGATTTTTCTTGAACTCAATCGATCAAGTAGATGTTGGGGTCGGGATATCTCAAATTCTTCATGAAACTGGTAATCGCCAAGATACCTGAAAATCAAACACCTAGGAATGGCACGGGCTGGAATCCAGTTTAATGGGAAGATTAGGCAGATCAAGTACTCCAGGCTCATATCAATCCCATAAGAAATTTCCTTCTTCAAGCTTCATCAAAGTCAAGGCGTTTATCCATCCCTGTTTGTATCTTTCATTATTCACTTGTTTCAACCGAGCATCGAGATGGCATAGAGCTTCATTGTATTCCCACATCCAAAACTTTCTAGGCTGCTTGTGAAATTGATAAGTCAATCTCTCAAGCTACTCATGAAGTTTCTTCACCAAGTTTGCTTTATTTTTCGATGCAGAACTCTGGTTGGAGAGTTGGTCGATAAGATTTTGAAATGTTTGGGACATTTCAGCTAAGGCTTGATATTTTGCTTTGATTTGAGAAGCCTGATTTACTAAATTTTGATGAGTCCTAGTATCTTCAACACTTCTTCGACCAACTCTAGCTCTACCCCGCGATGATGTAGTTCTGGCTTGTTTTAAAGCCTCCAGTTCTTCTCTCAAAGAAACATTTTCAGTTTCCAAAAATGAAAAGCTCTCATTATTGACTGTGACCAGAGATCCCGAAGAAGAAGAGGCAGTATCTTTGAGTTGTTTCACTTCTTCTTGCAGGGAAATATTTTCTTCCTCCAACAACTTGGCAATATTCCTATGTTCCACAATTTCAAGTTTAAGAACACTCTCTCTCTTTTTATGGGCAGAAAGAAACTTGTCCTAACCCCGATTAGCACTTAACTATTGATACTTCTTCTCATAACCCTCATGCATAAGTGCAGTAGTTTCTTTGTGTTAAAGCTGAAGATCCTCGATCGTCCCTTAAAAATCTTCAATCATCTCATAGTAAGAAGCATTATTGGTGAAAGCCCGATCAAGCAGACATTTTAAATATTGATAAGCCTCAATTGCTCGTTCAGAGGAATCATGTCCAAGGATATTAAAGATTTTAGCTTCAGTAAAATCTGTATGACTAGCCATAAAGTAATCATTATATTTCTTCATCAACTCTGTATCATGAGCTGACAAGAATTCCATCCTGGCAACAAACTAGCAAGGCAAATAGGAATCAATCAACAACAGTGCAACTACATGTCGAGCAAGTAAAGTAGAAAACTCAGAATAAATAACAAAGTCCATTTTATTAATCATAGGAGGAAAAAGTAGAATGGAAGTTATAATGAAGGGGAAAAACAGAAGAACAATATAAATAAATAGACGAACAACTCTACACCTTCTCCTTATTTCCTACAACATCTTCAGTCGATTTAGACGAAGGAGTTGGTGGTTTAGATGGCAGTTGAGGTTGTTCGGTAGAAGTTATCACCTGCTCAACTTGATCGGAAGATTGAGGAAGGGTAGCAGTAGTTTTTGGTTCTACTAATACCATAGAAGATTCATCAGATGTAATTTCATTTTCTTCTTCTTCTTCTTCAACAGTAGGAGGAGGACCATGGGTATATTCCTGAAATAGTTCAAAATCCTCGGTAACATTCAACCCCTTTAAAGATGCTACCCATCCATCTCTGAAGTATTTCAAAGTTATATACTCTATGTGGGAAGAGATAGCAGTTAAGGCCTTGTTCCAACCTTTGTCCCAACCAGAACTAAAGGACTTCTTCATAGCAGCTTTCCTCCTCGCTCTCTCCAAGGAGGTTTTCTCCCTGAGAAGATCTTTGGCAGACTTCACCCTATTTTCAAGATCTTTCTTTCATCATCCAGCCTCTTGAAGGTTAGCGTTATATTCCTTGGAGGCATTTACAACCTATTTTTTTATCTATATCAACAAGTTGAAGAGGTGACTCATTCGATTTAATCTTCTTCTCCCAAGGAGCCTTGTACTCTTCATACTTATATCGGGATTCCCCTAAAGACTTTGAAAACCCAGTAAGGGCTTCCTCAACACCACTGGATGAGGTTAAAGCTTTAATGGATTCATCCTTCTCCACAATATTGTCAAAGCACACCAAAAACTAAATGAAGAAGAAAGCTACAAATCAGAGCATGAACACAACAATGAAAAATTAGAAGGGATAAGTATAATGACCACTTACTGATGCAAGAAGTTGGGCTGCCACATCGACAACCTTATCCCCAGGAGTTAAAGTATCAGCAGCTCGACAGTCTGGCAATGTCCTTAACGTGATCAATTTCTTAGCCAAGTCAGGGGTAAGGATAGCTGGAAAACTAGCCCTTAGAGAAGAAATCCCAACTGTAGAAGGTTGGGAAGCAGTATCTATAGGCCTTTCATCAGGACCCCTCCTCAACCTCCTTAAAGGAGCATCTTCAATAAAAGGTGCTGTCTCTTTTGGGACAACATCTTCAATCAAAGGTGCTGCCTCTTTATGAGCAATAGAGGGCTCCTTGCTGATATTTTTGGTAGGAAGAACAACATCCTTCTTCTTAGTTCCATCAGTTGGAACATCGTTTTTGCTCTTCTTTGCTCCTTCAGTACCAGGAGCAGACTTGGTAAAGAACTCGAGTACCCTCCTCTTCTTCGTCATCAAATCAGTAATAGAGCTACCCAAGTCAGAAGAAGATTCTCCTATAATTACTGTAGAAGCCGGTGCTTGATCAAGATCAAATAATACTATAGGAACGAGAGGTCGGACAATAAAAAAAGAAGTAGTATGTGACACCCCGACTAATTAAATACCGGGTAGCTACTCCTTTATTAAATTAATACAAAATGCCAAGTTGGTTCAGTTCATAGCATCACAGTCGAAAACGTTTTAACAATTACTCGCCACCTAATATTTAAAAAGTAGGTTGTCAGTTTTAAGTAAATCCGATTAACATACAATAAATGAATTATGAAATGCCAACATAACCACCATAACATAGTCACAATAGAATAACCATCAAATAATAATAAGTCTGGAGGAATACTCCTCACAACCATACAAATACTGAAATAAATAAATACCAAGTATGCATCACTAAATTAATTACAACCCAAAGTCGGAAATAAATGAAAAAGTAAGATATCTCTAAAAGGAATGGGGCGACATGCCCAACAAATGAGAAAATCTGATAATGCAGTTAAGATTGAAAATGAAGGCGTCTACTGTCAAGGTCCTGTAACTTCCACAGCAGCTACAACACGTCACCAGAATAGAACTTCTAGGCATGGTTTCCTTGTGGCTGGTCACCTAAAAGGTTTTACAAAAATAGATTTGAAAGAAAACAGGTCAGAGCCCGATTGTGAAAATAGTTTAAAATTTTGAAAGTGTTTAATATCATTAAACAGTGAATATAAAGTATATGAAAGTGTGTGCACTGACATGAGTTCCTCGCCTCTCAACTAATTGTGCTCTCCTATCGTACCCGTACCTATTCTCGTTATTCTCATATCTAGCAAGTCCGATACAAAATCTAACATTATTATACGATATCCAATTAAATTCCCAACATCTTCTATTTAACAGAGTGTTATGCTTTGCTACACAGTTTTCCCATATTTGTACTACTAATTGCTAGAGATCATTCATTTTCACTTTACAAACCATTGTTGTTATTTATACACATTTATTTTTGACAACTCATTTCAATTAACAGTATATTATTCTCACCATAACTATACAATATTAGCACCCCAAGACTAAGCTACGGTGCACACATACTCTGCTATCTAATCTCGGTACATCACGTACACAAGGACCACGTATTTCGAATCTCTCAGGAATCGTTTCATGAAACAACAATCACAAACAATGGAGGCGAACATAGTTCACATCACATGGGCCACGCACATACCTACTCTCCCATGATCAGCAGACTTATGAACTTCTCAATAAGTCCTTCTCTGAACTATGTCCTCGAGGTACCAATCTAAATCCCCCCGTAGGCACACAAAGATTAGATGGCCCTGATCGAACGCCGACCTCCCATGATAGCAAGTACGGTAGGTATGTTATACAGAGATAACTACATATACTAAGCATTCTCACATCTTAGATATCACAATATTTCATTAGTGGTATACTTCTCGTTCTTATACCAACATTTAGTGTTATACAACTCACAAGTCCCCGGTTTATAAGTATTTAAGTTATAAATTCTTCTCACGTCGTGATTAGTTACTCGATTCCAAATCCACAAATGTCATCCGGTTTACTACGGGATCCTAAGTTTTACTCTTCAATGTACCCCAATCTCCCAACTATACCCACTAGTTAATAAGAGAAGGTTATCTCACCATTTAAATAAGTCTACCGGATACTAGAAATAAATTCAAGCCAAAAAGGCCATTATGTCACCTCGTTAGAAGTCTCGTTCGAACGAGGTCATTCGAATGAGTGTCATTCAAACGAAAGGCTTCGAACAAACTACCAACTCGTTAGAAGGGATACTGTCATCTCGTTAGAAGTTCGTTCGAACGAGGTCATTCGAACGACCTGGGTAGGTCTTCTAACGAGATGACAGATTCAACCCATAAATTCCCAAGTCCATTTTTCTTCATTCTTCAATTCTCTAAATCCACCCTAAGACCATCCAATTTATGTTTTAACGTATATAGACCATTTCTAATCACCCTAGATCATCCCTTAACATATTTTAGGGGTCAAATCTTACAAATCATCATGGAATTAACATAAATCTCCAAATATTTCCCCAAACCCTATGAACATGAACCCATAATTTTATTATGCCCAATTACTAATCATAATCCATTTTTAAATCATCATATATAAATCTTTAATACTAAATTAGTCCATCATCATTCTACATGCAAATCCTAACCCAAATTTAATGTTTCTCCAACAATTTCATTGGTTTTCTTCTAAACTTTCAATATAAGATAATTCCTACACTACACATGGAAGAAATATTCAATGCACTAAAAATATCAAATCACTTGCCTTAGATTGTTCTTCAGAATTGATGTTGGTGAATGAAGGTTGATTTCTTCTCCCCTTTCTCTACAGATTTTCTCCTAAAGTTGAAGATGGTGGTTGGAGGTTTCTTTTGGAACTTCTTCAAACTCTCTTATAACTCCCGTAGACCTCTAACTCACCTAATGCTGATAATGGGCTTAGTGGGTTCATAAATAATATAAAATAAACCTCTAAAATTCGTGGGTTTTAATTCCCATATTTTTAAAATTACCAAAATACCCTTCTAGGTTGCCGATATGCCCAAAAATGCCCCGGGACCCAAACTAAACCCCCGGCTAATGTTTTATGACTATTTCGACCCTTCCGGACACGTTGGCGCACTCAAAATGACCATTCGATTGACACAAATAAAATTCATTTTTTTAATTCAATTAATTACGTTCCTGACGCGACTGAAACGCGCGTCCCAATTAAATTTTCCAAATTATCGTATATCTACCTCGTGACAATTTAAATATCATCAATACTCATGTATTACCATTCATACTCGGAAATAATAAGTTTTAACATCATAATCAAATACCAACTCACATATCGTTAGTATTTATACTCGGATTAATTTCCAATTAATTCTCATTTAATTCAATTAATCCCTTAAATAAATATCAATAAAATTACGTGGTATTACATACTTCCCCCTTAATAACAGAATTTCGTCCTGAAATTTGAAACTAAAAAGTACCTGGTAAAAATAACTCTGGACAATGTTTGCGCATCTTATCCTCACTCTCCCATGTGGACTCCTCGGCATTATGATTCCGCCACTGAACACGTACTAATGGTACTATCTTCGACCTCAGTTTCCGCTCGCTTCGGTCCAGAATAGCGATTGGTACCTCCCTGTAGGAACTATCGGGTTGTAGATCGATGTCCTCCAAAGCAATATGAGTATGGTCCAAATCATCCCTCAAATATTTCCTTAGCGAGGAAATATGGAACACGTCATGAATCCTATGCAAGTGCTCCGGTAACCCAAGTCTATACGCAACTGGCCCAATCCACTCGATGATAGGGAATGGCCCCACATACCTTCGTGCCAGTTTTCCCTTCTTCCCAAAATGCATAATCCCCTTCATAGGAGATACTCTGAGTAAAACCTGGTCCCCTACATTGAATTCTCTAAAGAACCTCTTGGCATCGGCATAGCTCTTCTGTCGGTCCTGAGCTACCTGAATGCGACTCCGTAACATCTCTATCCTTGCTGAAGTGTCCTGAATAACATCCGATCCAAGGAGTTTGTTATCCCCCATATCTAACCAATATGCTGGGGAATGACAAGGTCTACCGTACAACGACTCAAATGGAGCTATGCCAATGGTGAATTGGTAGGAGTTGTTATAAGCAAACTCCACCAGTGGAAGGTACTGCTCCCATCCACCCCCAAAGTCTAGGATGCACATACGCAACATGTCCTCCAACATCTGATTTGTTCGCTCGGTCTGCCCATCGATTTATGGGTGATAAGCTGTACTCAACCGCAATTCAGTGCCCATGGCCTCCTGGAAACTCTCCCAAAACTGTGAAACAAATATCTTGTCTCAGTCAGACACGATATTTAGTGGCACACCGTGAAGTCTCACTATTTCCGCAATGAAAACCTGGGCATACTGTCCCGTAGTGTAGTCTATCCTCAAGGGTAGAAAATAAGCAACTTTGCTCAACTATCCACAATTACCTAAATGGAGTCGTGACCCCTCTGTGACGTAGGTAACCTCGTGATAAAGTCCATGGATATGCTCTCCCATATCCACGTCGGAACCTCAAATGGCTATAGAAGTCCTGCCGGTTTCTGATGGTCCATCTTTACTAGCTGACAAGTGGCACATTTAGAAACGAATACGGCGATATCTCTCTTCATCCCGCTCCACCAGTACTGTCGTCTCATGTCTTGGTACATCTTATTCCCACTAGGGTGTACCGCGAACCGCAAGCCGTTCGATTCTGTTATCACCTCGTGCTGCAAGTCTTCACCTTCCGAAATGACCAGTCTCCCATTGAAGCGTAATCCATCATCTGAGCCAATGGTATAGGACTCGGCTCCCTCTGTTAGTAATCGAATTATCTGCTCCTGACAGAACGAGTCATTTGTCTGGGCCTTTACCACCCTCGTAACAACTTGGGGTGTAATAGTCATCACAGACATGAACGATCGGGTCACTGCATCCTGGTGTCCCAACTCCTTCCACTTGGATTTCCACACCCCGACCACCTCATCTACTGGTCTACAACTCAACGCGTCTGCTACTACGTTAGTCTTCCCTAAGTGATATTGGATATCGAACTGATAATCCTTCACAAACTCAATCCACCGTCGTTGACGTATATTCAGTTCCTTCTTTGTGAAGAGGTATTATAAAGACTTGTGGTCTGTGAACAACCGAAATTTCTCCCCCAGGAGATAGTGTCTCCAAATTTTAAGAGCGAATACGACTGCCACCAACTCCAAGTCGTGGGTGGGGTAATTCTTCTCGTGAGGCTTAAGCTTACGGGAAGCATAAGCTATGGCCTGACTCTCTTGCTTCAATACACCTCCAAGTCCTTGTAAGGAAGCATCGGTGTAGACTAGATACTCAACTCCCGGTCTCGGTAATGCTAACACAGGTGCTAAGGTCAACTTGTCCTTCAGCTCATCGAATGCCAACTGACAGGCATCGCTCCAGATGAATGGCACACATTTGCGAGTCAGATGTGTCAAAGGACCCGCTATCTTTGAGAAACCCCGAATGAACCTCCTATAGTATCATGCTAGGCCCAAGAAACTACGGATCTCTATCGATGTCGTGGGCTGTACCCACTCCCTCACCGTGGATACCTTCCACCGATCAATAGATATCCCCCGGTCTGAAATGATATGCCCCAAAAACTGAACCTCCTCCAGCCAAAACCCACTCTACTCATACTTTGCATAAAGCTCGTTCTAACGTAGAGTATGTAAAACTTGCCTTAAATGCTCGGCGTTCTCCTCTTCTGTCTGGGAGTAAACCAGAATGTCATCAATAAAGACAATGACGAACTGGTCTAGGAACTCTTTGAACACCCTATTCATCAAGTCCATAAACACGGCTGGAGCGTTGGTCAAGCCAAAAGGCATAACTCGAAACTCGTAGGAACCATATCTCGTTAAGAAAGAAGTCTTCGAGACGTCCTGTTCCCTGATACGCAACTGATGGTATCCCGATCGTAAATCAATCTTTGAGAAGAAGGAAGCTCCTCTCAGCTAGTCGAATAAGTCATTGATTCGGGTCAACGGATACTTATTCCGTATCGTAACATTATTAAACTCTCGGTAATCTACACATAACCTCAACGATCCATCCCTCTTCTTTACGAACAACACAGGGTCACCCCACGGTGAAGTACTCCTCCAGATAAACCCCTGACCCAATAACTGCTTTATCTGATCCCGTAGCTATCTCATCTCTTCTGGAGCCATACCGCAAGGTGCACAGGAAATTGGCCGAGTGCCCGGCGTCAAATCGATTACAAAATCTATCTCTCTACTAGGCGGTAATCCAGGTATATCCTAAAATACATCAGCAAACTCCCTCACTACTGGAATCGAATCGAGTGGTAGCACCACTTCCTTATAGGTCTCCTCCTCTATATAATACAAATGAGTGGACGATCCTCCATCAGGGGGAGGCATCGCCACTAAAAACATCTCCTGCCCGGGAATGGCAAAGATAATACTCCTACTAATAAGTCAATCATGGCTCATTACGCTACTAGCCAATCCATACCAATAATGGCATCATACTCAGTCATCTTTAACACTAACATATCAGCGGGTAAAGTAAACCTCCCGATCTCTATACCCACACATCTACAAATAAGCGAAATCATAGAACCCCTGCTCAATGGTGAATCTACACAAGTAACCGTGCACTCTGCGGTGTCTAACAACCCAATAGTGCGTGCAAATCTCGTGGAAATGAAATAGTGTGTGGCCCCCGTATCAAATAAAATACGCCTCATGGTCCCCTGAATAGAGAACATACCCTCAATAGCATGTGGATCCTGTGGAACTGCGACATGCTGGAGCTGATACACTCTCCCATACTGAAGCTGTCCCTGCTGAATTGGGACCGCTGGAATGGGTGGTAATGCTTCCATCTGTGGTGGTGCTGGGAGGGCAGCGGGAAATATAGGCCTCTGTGGCTCGTGTAGAGCACCCTGCTGCTGCTGCTGTGGGGCCCTGCCCTTATCAGGACAATCTTGACATTTGTGGCCAATATTGCCACAAGTGAAGCACTTCCCCAGGAAATTTCCCCCTCAATGTCCCTGCTGCCCTCAGCCCTGATGGCCGTTACCATTCCTACCTTGGCCATGCTGGCCCTGTTGAAACTGCTGTTGTTGACCATTCTGACCCTGCTAGCCCTGATGGCCATTCTGACCCTGATGGCCATGCCTGAAACCTCCCTGACCACTCCTAAAACATCCAGATCTGAATCTCTTAGAATCCACCTGTTGGAAGCCCTGATCACTCTACCTATGCTGACCCTGAGTAGATTGTGCCCCGCTGGCACCATTTCCCCCCTATCCTGCCCTGATGGCTGGACTCTCCTGATCTCTTACTCTCAGTCATGTGAAAACGATGATCCTGGCAGTGAAGTAGTGCCCCGTTAACCACATCAGAATAAGTGGACATCGAGAGATTACCCAACAAGTGATGACGAATCCTCCAAGTCAATCCATCCATAAACTTCGAAATCTTCTTCTCTTCAGTCGGAATCTCATCGGGAACAATGTTTAAGAGATTAGTAAATTCAGCCTCATACTCGGCTACAGTCCTTCCCTCCTACTTGAGGTTCATCAACTTCCTCCTCATCTCAGTGTGAACAACTAACGAAAAATATTTGCGATCGAACCGCACCAAGAACTCCTGAATAGTGAGGGCGTCCCTCTCCTCTATGGTGGTAATGGACTCCCACCACTACAATGCTGATCCTAATAGCCTAAAAGTAGCCAGTATCTACTTCTGAACATCTGTGCACTCGTACATCCTTAAGTTCCTCTGAATGTCCATCCTCCACTGACTGGATACCACAACATCGGAGCTACCTGCGAACTCCGGAGGGTGTGCTTTCTAAAAAGCATCACGAATGCGTTCCCAAGCAAACGGGAATGCATGAGCCTGAACTGGCGCAACTACCGATGCCTAGGGTGGTTCCTGCTGTACAACTTCTAGGGCGGCATTCACCGCTTGGTCAACAATAGCTGCAACCTCTGCGGCATTCATAGTGCCCTGAACTGGTGCAGGTTGTGGCTCTATTTCTGCATCCCTAGGAACTTGCTGCGCACGTCGTGAAGGCATCTTAAATGAGAGTGAAGTCTTATAAGTTCACAATTATTATCTCAAAATAGCTGAAGAGCAAAGCATACACTAAAGAATACAACAGTCCTAAAATATAGGGCTCTATATCAAAGAAAGCTCAGCGAAAACATAATAAGCCATACAGATCCTAAGGACACTAGAACCTGATGCTCTAATACCACCTTTGACACCCCGACTAATTAAATACCGGGTAGCTACTCCTTTATTAAATTAATACAAAATGCCAAGTTGGTTCAGTTCATAACATCACTGTCGAAAACGTTTTAACAATTACTAGCTACCTAATATTTAAAAAGTGAGTTGTCAATTTTAATTAAATCCTATTAACACACAATAAATGAATTATAAAATGCTAACATAAACACCACAACATAGTCACAATAGAATAACCATCAAATAATAATAAGTTTGGAGGAATACTCCTCACAACCATCCAAATACTAAAATAAATAAATACCAAGTCTGCATCACTAAATTAATTACAACCCAAAGTCTGAAATAACTGAAAAAGTAAGATGTCTCTAAAAGGAATGGGGCGATATGCCCAACAAATGAGAAAATCTGATAATGGAGTCAAGATCGAAAATACAGGCGTCTACTGTCAAGGTCTTGTAACTTCCACAGTAGCTACAACACGTCACCTGAATAGAACTCCTATGCATGGTGTCCTTGTGGCTAGGCACCTAAAAGGTTTTACAAAATAGATTTGAAAGAAAACGGGTCAGAGCCCGATTGTGAAAATAGTTTAAAAATTTTCAAGTGTTTAATATCATTAAACAGTGAATATAAAGTACACGATAGTGTGTGCACTCACATGAGTTCCTCGCCTCTCAACTAATTGTGCACTCCTATCGTACTCGTACCCATTCTCGTTATTCCCCTATCTAACTAGTCCGATACAAAATCTAACATTACTATACGATATCCAATTAAATTCCCAACATCTTCTATTTAAAAGAGTGTTATGCTTTGCTACACAGTTTTCCCATATTAGTACTACTAATTGTTAGAGATCTTTAATTTTCACTTTACAAACCGTTGCTGCTATTTATACACATATATTCTTGACAATTCATTTCAATTAACATTATATTATTCTCATCATAACTATACAATATTAGCACCCCGAGACTAAGCTGTGGTGCACACATACTCTGCTATCCAATCCTGGTACATCACGTACATAAGGACCACGTATTCTGAATCTCTCAAGAATCGTTTCATTAAACAACAATCACAAACAATGGAGGCGAACATAGTTCACATCACATGGGTCACGCACATACCTATGCTCCCATGATCAGCAGACTTATTAACTTCTCAATAAGTCCTTCTCTAACCTATGTCCTCAAGGTACCAATCTAAATCCCCCCGTAGGCACACAAAGATTAGATGGCCCTGATCGAACGCCGACCTCCCATGATAGCAAGTATGGTAGGTATGTTATTCACAGATAACTAAATATACTAAGAATTCGCACATCTTAGATATCACAATATTTCATTAGTGGTATACTTCTCATTCTTACACCAACATTTAGTGTTATACAACTCACAAGTCCCCGGTTTATAAGTATTTAAGTTATAAATTCTTCTCAAGTCGTGATTAGTTACTCGATTCCTAATCCACAAATGTCATCCGGTTTACTACAAGATCCTAAGTTTTACTCTTCAATGTACCCCAATCTCCCAACTATACCCACTAGTTAATAAGAGAAGGTTATCTCACCATTTAAATAAGTCTACCGGATACTAGAAATAAATTCAGGCTAAAAAGGCCATTCTGTCAACTCGTTAGAAGTCTCGTTCGAACGAGTTCGTTCAAATGAGTGTCGTTCAAACGAAAGGCTTCGAATGAACTACCAACTCGTTAGAATGGATACTGTCATCTCATTACAAGTTCGTTCGCACGAGGTCGTTCGAACGACCTGGGTAGGTCTTCTAACGAGATGGCAGATTCAGCCCAGAAATTCCCAAGTCCATTTTTCTTCATTCTTCACTTCTCTAAATCCACCCTAAGACCATCCAATTTATGTTTTAACGTATATAAGCCATTTCTAATCACCCTAGATCATACCTTAACATATTTTAGGGGTCAAATCTTACAAATCATCATGGAATTAACATAAATCTCCAAATATTTCCCCAAACCCTATGAACAAGAACCCATAATTTTATTATGCCCAATTACTCATATTAATCCATTTTTAAATCATTATATATAACTCCTCGAATACTAAATTAGTCCATCATCATTATACATGCAAATCCTAACCCAAATTTAAAGTTTCTCCAACAATTTCAATTGTTTTCTTCAAAACTTTTAATATAAGATAATTCGTACACTAAACATGGAAGAAATATTCAATGCACTAAAAATATCAAATCACTTGCCTTAGATTGTTCTTCAGAATTGATCTTGGTGAATGATGGTTTATTTCTTCCCCCCTTTCCCTATAGATTTTCTCCTAAGGTTGAAGATGGTGGTTGGAGGTTTCTTTTGGAACCTCTTCAAACTCTCCTATAACTACTGTAGCCCTCTAACTCACCTAATGCTGATAATGGGCTTAGTGGGTTCATAAATAATATAAAATAAACCTCTAAAATTCGTGGGTTTTAATTCCCATATTTTTAAAATTACCAAAATACTCTTCTAGGTTGCCGGTATGGCCCAAAAATGCCCCGGGACCCAAACTAAACCCCCGACTAATGTTTTCTGACTATTTCGACCCTTCTGGACACGTTGGCGCACTCAAAATGACCATTCAGTTGATTAAAATAAAATTCTATTTTTTAATTCGATTAGTTACGTTCCTGACGCGACTGAAACGCGCGTCCCAATTAAATTTTCCAAATTTCCGTATATCTACCTCGTGACAATTTAAATATCATCAATACTCATGTATTACCATTCATACTCGAAAATAATAAGTTTTAACATCATAATCAAATACCAACTCCCATCTCGTTAGTATTTATACTCGTATTAATTTCCAATTAATTCTCATTTAATTCAATTAATCCGTTAAATAAATATCAATAAAATTACGGGGTATTACATAGTATTCTTATATCTCAGCAAATAAGAAGTAGACCTCACGTGATCCCCACTAACGAACTGATGCAAACCCCAGATAAGTGCCAAATTTTTTATATTTATGTCACTCTCTTTTGGAGGTTTCCTTTTGCAATCAGCTACAAAATAAAAATGTACATGTCAGTGACTCTTTTTATCAAACAAAAACAGAGCTAACTTGAAAACACAATAAAAACAACCTATCCAATTGCCATAAAGTGGACATCTAGGACCTTGGTAAACATCATTTCCCTCTAACAGGGGGTGTTGCCAATTTTTCATCACCACCCCATGATCAAAATTGTCCCTATTAGCATCGGGAAGATTGACCACTAAAGATTTATTTGAAAACCTAATTTTTAAATAAAAAGTGGTGTCGCTGGTAACCCATTTATAACAATACATAATTTCAAGAATTCCTAAGCGAGTTCCATGTATTTGATTTAACCTATATATGCCATTAACTACCCTCCATGTATTTGGAGCTACTCTTATTGGAATAATATCAAAATATTGGCAAAAATCCAAACACATGGTATTCGGTGGAAAAGAAAAACCACACTCCGCCACAAAAATGGAGGGAAACAAGTGTCCCTCAGTTAAAGAAAACAAATCAAAAGGGCAAGGAGGATCCTCTATAATAACCCAAGAGGGAATTGCAAAATCATCCTGCAACTTATCGAATGACTCAAAGAAGATAAACCATGGTGGATAAAGCAAAGAAAGAAGAAGGAAGAAATTCTTACAGAAAAGTTGGGAAATCTGCTAAAGGGGATGACAGAAAGAACAACAGTACAAGGATAGAGTGAGAAGACAAAAAGTTCAAAAATCTGTAAGTAAAAAGTAGAAGACGATCTGATTCTATCGCTTTTAAATGTCTTGCATTGGGAAGCAAGAAAAGAAATTATTACTAGAAAAGACGATTACGTTTTCGGTGACTAGACGATGAAAAAGACGCAAATACCCATGCGTCTGCTGAAAATTCAAAATATTTATGAGTTTGCCATTTCGCACTCAAATGACAAGACTAAAGGGAAATTTTCCTAATTATTGGAGATCTGTAATCTAAAAATATTGGGTAAAACACATCCGAGCAACATCTGGGCATAATATTCCACACTCTCATATTCAATTTCAACTCTGAAACATTGGGGGCTTCTATTTATATAAAAATTAGTTAGATGACGTGGACCAATTATATGACAACACGTGTAGTCTACATGGAAAAAATATATATTCACTGAGCTATTCATCACTCCGAGCTATTCAGTGTACCGAGCTACTCAACACCCCGAGCTACTTAGCGTACTGAGCTACTAAATGTGCAAAGCATCTAGCAAGGATGATCAAATGACAATTACAGATTCAATGAACATCGGATTTTATGAACATTCTTATTACATACACATGTATATGTCTATTAAATAACGACGTATTGTCTATTCATATGGACAGCCCAAGGGCTATAAATGCATTGTAATCCCCTCCATAACGGGGGGATTTAGAATTGATCATTTATGATCATCATCAAGATTTAGGCAAAGACCTCGCAATACAAAATAGTGGGCATAGGCTATTTTCATAAGGCTAAACCACTTTAAAAACCTGTTGTCCTATTTCTTATTTTATATTTATATGTGATTAATTAGTTAGATTAAGTCTAGTTGTTTACATCAATAGTCATCATCTTGATTCAAAATCTTCCTAGGAGGAGCCATATGTTCCTCGCTAGAGCAACTTGAATCCTCTAAATCCTTCGGAGTCTCGGAACCCTCCTCCGAGTTGGAAGATTCTTCGCTATTAGAGCTCTCCTAACTATAATTACCTTTAACACCGCCCCTGTTAGCTCCCTCGATCTCTTCACCCGAGTTGCTTTCCTCCTCGTCTAGATATCATAGAGCTCTCCTCACTATGATATCTAGCTGAGAGATGCTATCCACAGGTCATGCGATGAAACTTGACCCAATGTTCTTATACTCCAAAAGGAATGCTGTTGATCGCGAATGCTCACCGTCAGCCAAATAGTCCCTAATCGTCCGAGCCATGACCAACTCAACAACTCAAATCTCGTAAAGAGCAGATTCCGAGTTCTTTATCTTGGTTGAGAGAATAAAAGAGGAAAATGTAAGATGGGCATTACATTAACAGAGAATCAGTGAGCAGAACGTGATTTATGCTTACCTATATATTCCTCCCCATAAAATGGAATCACATGTCTCTCGAACCTCGCCCCTTCAACATGGGGAGGGTACTGCCAATTCCTGGCAATAAACCCCTCTTGCCAATAGTCCTTGTGGGATTCAGGTAGATAACTACCAATACCCTATCAGGACTCCTAGCCTTCAGATAAAGGAGACCAGAACTTGTTCAAGAAAAATAATAGGAATAGCAAATTTTAGCAAGACCTAGATTGGTAAGTTGATTGATTCTATGTACACAATTTATAATTTTTCGAACATTTGGCGAGCACTGTGGAGGAACTATATAGAATTAACTAAAAAAATGCAGAAACAAGTGATTTGGGGGGAAAGTAAGACCCCCTGGATAACAAAAGAACATGTATCCAGTGACCATCCTCGATGTCCTTGACATTCCGAGGAATAGGGTCACATTCAATGTCTACCCAGTTTGGAATATTTTAGAACTTCTTAAACTCAGTTATAGACCTATTACCTATTTTTGCCATCACAGAAGAGAAACCCAAGTATAGATAATGAAGAAATTCCAACGAAAAAGAAAAGAGAAAGGGGTGTGAAGAACCTACGAAGCAAGAATCATCTTGAGACTAGGCAAGGCTATAAGCAAAGAAGGTGGGAAGATAAGGACGAATCTTAAAGATGAGAAATGAGGACTGGAAGTGAGGAAGCACAGTGAAGAAGTTGGAGAAATATATAGAACACAAAGAAATTTGAAGCGACGTCTGGGAATAGCTTCTCCAAACCAACTCTCAATCATGACGCACAGGAAACAAAGCAAATCTTCTGCCTAAATCTACTTGAGAAGGACGCTTTAGTCCCAAAATACTATGCGATTCACAAAAATGCCACTAAGGTTATTACGTAAAATCATTGAGCCCAAATTGTGACCCAAAAATTTTAGGGGCAATTGTGGGTACCTCGATTAAACATTCAGCCCAGATAAGTAGCCCGATTCAGTCTGACCCAAAGTTTAATGGCCACGTGCATTACTAATTCAGTTATGACCCATTCAACCCCTAAAATCTCTCAAGAGATATTCTAGGAGTTATGGGATAATGTGGAGGAGTCGAACACCCCCACTCTCCGAGAAACAACATGTATATATTAAACCCTCAGCCTGGGGCAAAGGGCACGTGAATATAAACACTCCTCTGGACTAAAGAGAAATAAAATAGGGATAGCACCACCATGGACGTAGGCCTTCTTGTCGAGCTACGTATATCTCGTGTTGTGTGTGATTGCAATTATTTTGAGTTCTTTATTTATTCTGGTGATCGCCTTTGCTTACTATTTTGTGTTAAGATTAATTTTCACCACAGGCACATTGACATATAATTATTTTCATTCATATCCTTACACAAATATTTCCTTAGATATTTTTACATATATCCTTTTGGATTGCTTTTCATTGTACAATGAACGTTTTATTCGAATTAAGTATCCACTCTTTGAATTTGCTTAAAGCAAAGAAAATACTTTTGGTATTTTCATATGTATTCTCTAGCTAAGTATTATAAATAATATATTTAAAAACTTCTAAGCTATTTTGTTATCTGAAATGTATTTAAGTCCATAAAAATATGGTACGTTTTTATATAATCAATACATCATTTCTATAAGAAACCTTGTGCTATAAGTTGTACACTTTTTTGCGAGTTTCTCACTCATCTTTCTTATAAATAAACATTCATAACCTTGAGGGTTAATGTCTCATGTGGTTTGTAGTATTGGTCTGAATACACCATGTTTATTTAGAAACTCGAATGATTCCATCATGGAATTATCTCAGTTTGGGAAATATATTACTTGTCGACATTCATTTATAGTACGTAAATTTGTAGTATTATTTCCTATTATTTTTTTGGTAGATACAACATATATAATTATGTCATCAATGATCATCTTTTATATGTATAAAATTTAGAGATCTTATTATTATTGGATAGCTTTGCATACTTCATAGGATTTATAGTCACTTCAGGGACTTATATCTTTTCACGGATAATAAGCTCGTCTGCGATTTTAGAGAAAATGAATTTTTTTCTCATAACCTCTTATTGAGCAGTATGTATATCGCCATCTACAACGTTATTTGGGCATGATTTTATTTAACCACCAATACTAAGGAGTGAAGTAGTTGGGACCTATATAGTTACAATGTTTTTGGCGTGCAATACATTTTTTTGATGATGAAATTATTTTGTCCTACTGGGACAATGATTTTGGCAAGCAAATTTATAACTAGTCCATGTGACTGTATCTAACATTATAAGTTTTGTAATCATTTGATGTTTTAATATCATTTTTCATTTCATTTTTGCATTGAGCTATATGAAGGATTAATTGAGACACTATAGAAGTATTCCACAATAATTAATTTCATTCTTCAAGAATGAATCGTTCTTTAGTTATTACCACTTCGGAGGCAACTAAAGAGGCTATATAGCTCGATTATTTCCCCAACTTGGGTGAAGTACTTATAAGTCCAATTGGTTGTAACACCTTTTAGTTTTCATATAAGTATGATTACAATATTGAGAGAACCCGTAACCCATAAAAGGCTTAAGAACATTGAGTGTCGGTTTCACCTTGTTCAAGAGATAGAACATTAAAGGTGATAGGTTTATGACTAAGGTTATATCGGATAAGATCTAGTTAGTCCTTCTACCAATAGGTAGAAACTTCTGTGAAGATTGGTTGGGAGTTGGATACATGGACTTAAGACTAAGTGGGAGATTATTGGGATTTCATTCATAAAATCATATAAATTTTTAGTAAAGTTGTCTCGGTTAATTTTAATATAATAATCATGGTTTAGAGAATGACTTATATTTGTTTTAAATATATTGTATATATAATGTATGTCAGTTGTACTTAGTAGGAATTCTGATGAGTTGAGTTTGGCTTGATCATAAGATATCAGAATTTTGGTTCTAGTAAAATAAAATAGTTAAAAACCGAGATAAGGATTTTACATGCTATCAAAATGGTTCTGGTATAATCCAAGTGGTTTATCTTAATATAACGAAACTTATATGATGGTTGAAGAACTTATATGATAGTTCAAAAGAGGATTGTCGCCAGTATATTTAGGAATGTACTAAACAGGATGACCCATGAGGTTTAAGTCTATGGGTTTTCTTGATTATACGTAGGTAACCTCACAAAATTTGTAAATAGTGCATAAATTCTCAATCCTGAGGGTTATGAGGATTGTAATGTTTGTGTAAATGTTACATTCATTGATATGGTTGCGATCTAATTTTATATCGAGTCAATAGATCCTCGCATATTTGGTAATTGTTGTGTGAGCAAGTCTGAGATCATAATTCAGAGGTATTCACATCCCGGAGATATCTTATATTGTGATACCCCTTAGTAAACTTATATATTTTGTTTCTACTAGTTAAACCCAACTAATGGATTATTTTATAATCCTCGTAGAGTAGCAAATAATTTAAGTCTGAGAATCAAGGAATTAGTTAGATGTTGGTTAAAATCAATTGATGATAAATTGATTTGACCAAGCGGGTATCGAACACTTAATGTGGGGAATCACAATATGTACCATAGCTTTGAAAATAAGACCTTTATAGAGTACATCATGATTATTTAGATTAGCTAATAGCGATTAGTTAAAGAAATTAAATAATTACAATAAAGGAAATAATTTGTCTTGGGTCCCTAGTATAGCCCATAGCCCAAGTAGTAGGGATGAAACTCTTTAGAAGCCCAGTTTAGCTAAGCCCGTGATGGATAGCTACTTATGTAGGTATAATATATATTTTTAGGTTAATGATCCATAACGTAGGGTTAGAGAGGGAGAAGAAAAACACTATTCACTTTGTGAAGAGGCGATGAGAGAAAAAGTGATTTCTTTCATATTTCACTATGGTGTCATCTTAAAATGTACCCTCACACATGGTTTACTTTATGTATATCATATTCTATAAGATTCGAGACATGCCAAGCAATCTCCAAAATATTTTTGTAGACGTTGGATGGACAACAACATCGTTGTAATACCCCATAATTTTAAATGACTTTTAAAAATGGGTTATATTTTAAATTAATGGATTAATTAGATTTTATTATTAATTAATTCATTCGGGTTTTATTCGGACGGTGGATATTAAAATGGATGATTCTGAATATTACTTAAAGATATTTAGGTAATATATGAATGTGATGTCATTGATATGACTGTATGATATAAATTCGGTAATTTATAGTTTTAGTCAGACGCGGTATGGGACGTGTCGGGACTGGTTTATTAAATTAAAAATGAAATTTATTTTCTATCGATCTTATAGTCATTTCGACTGCGTAGTTGCGTCCGGAAGGTAGGAAATAGTAAGAAAAGTCTATTTGGATGTTAATTTTGAGTCTCGGGTCATTTGGAAATGAATAGACAACCCGAAAGGGCATTTTGGTCATTTTTCTAGGGGGATGAATAGTGATTTTGGATTTGGAACAATTAGAAGTATTGGTAGATTAAGTGTATGGGGGTTATTCATCTCCTCTTCACAAATAAGAGCAGCCATCTTCCTAGAGAGAGTGTAAGAGTGCTTGGGAAGGGAAAAGTCACTTGGGAAGGAGAAGAACAAGAACCAAGGTTCACCACCACCAACCACCATCGAAGTTTGACCGGAGAAGGGACAACCAATTGAAATATACTACACCAAAGGATCAGACCTACAAGAAAGGAAAGTGTTTGATAATGGCAATTTAAGTTTGTATATTGTCCATGTTAGAATAGTATGAAAAGAGAAGATTATTCATGTTTGGAAGAAATAATGGAGTATTAAATGGATTTCTGGAAAACTAAAATGATATAGGAATTTAACTCATGTTCTAGGATGATATTAATCCACGAAATAGTCATAAATCTGTTGAAGGAATTATGAAAACCATTGATGTGTTCTTGAAGATGATATATTGATAATTTCTGGAAATGAGGAGATAAACATGCTTTTTAATCCAATACCTTGATGATTCTAGGATGTTTAGAGTACTGGAAATCGTTCATATATGTTGGCATATCATGTAGTAATAATTATAACTCATTTTGGAGGTTAATATGAAGGTTTGAATGAGTAAAAATGGTGAAACCCGTAGTTGCTGAAATGCAGAAAAACTAGGCTTGGACCCGAGTGATCGATCGATCGACCCCTACCTTCGATCGATCGACCTCCCCAGATATGTAAAGTTGTTTCTTTTTAAATGTTGATTCTTCTCCCAAACCTTTTGTGGATCTTTGGTGATTATTATTTGGATATTATGGGACTTAGAAAATATCAGTAAACCGTTGATAAGATTTGAATTAATTTGATTTGGATTCAAGTGATTAAAATGATGATAATTATATCGAATGGAATTTCGGTTGCTAGATTCATTTGTTAAAATGCAAGTGGGGATGTATGAGGATTTAAGATAGGACCAGTAGAGGTGATTGAATATAACACCTGGGTATCCTTAGGTTTACAATAGGGTTTAATCCTAAGTGAAAGAAGATGTGTTTATAAGATATTTGAAACTATCAGTTTTAACCTTAATTAAAAGGAGAACTAAACTCGTAGTTTGGGAGAAATAATGTTATGGACCAGTAGGATATTAGTGACTTCTTACTGAATATAAGATGAGGAAAATCATATTTGAATCTGGTGAGATGGGAGTTTAGAACACATTTGATTGAAAGAGGGTATGAGGTTATCCCGATCGCATAGTTGAAGTTTTTGGACCTCCTCGATTGACAAAGTTAAGTAGTAGTGTATTGGAGGGGTTCCTTGTTTGGATTTCGCTTTGTGAGACGCTCCTCGCATGAACCTTAACGACGTCGGGAGTGGATAGATGTTATAGGATGCGAGGATAATTAAACTATGAAGCAAAGATATGTTATGTTAATACGTGGAATTTAAAAGAGATAAAATGCTACGTATGGGAAATATCTTAGGGTAGTGATAATTACCTTATTGATATTATATTATAGGTATGATAATACCTATTTGATTGATTAATGATTATGTGTATGACATACTTAGCTTACGTGCTATCGGTGGGAGGTTTGCGCGTGAGGGCAGTCATATCCTGATGAATCCATGGGATCTTTGATTTGTCGCTCGAGAACATAGGTCTATGAAAGACTTATCGGGGAGTTGATAAGTCCGCTGACTGTGGGTACGTAGGTATGTGCGTGAACCATGTATACGAGAACTATGTTTGCCTCCAATTTGTTTGTTGTTGATTGTGGTTCGTGGAATCCTCACTGAACCTATAGTCCCCTATTCGGCGACCTGCGATGATGGGACATGATAGCAGAGTAATGCATTGCACCGCAGCTGTGACTCGGGGTGACGTATTATATATGAATATATATATAATGGAGTAAATGATTAAATAGATATATTGTGGTTAAATCTATCTAGGGTGATAATTGTAGTTAACGGTGAATAGAGAATGATAATGGAATTAAGTTAATGAATGTTTATGCTTATAGAATTGAAAAGCTTAACTCATGTTAATGAGAAACAATTCATATTAATGAGTAATGATTCATGTTAATGAGAAACTAATCATATAAAGAAGAACTGTACATGTATATTAATGCGACATATGGTATGGGACATACGGGGATTTTGTTATGGGAATTGAATTTATAATATGGAGACTAGAAAAGAGGAACCATTAACTAGGAGGTTAATAGGAAACGTTAAGTGTGCACTCTAGTTGAGAGGTGAGAATAGCAAGTGAGAGTTGGATCTAACATGTACATAATAAATGCTTTATTGCACTTCTTAAATACTTGCTGTTTTAAGAATAATCTACACATTCGGGCTCTGACCCGTTTCCTTGCATATTTTCTCTTCTATTGTATCTCTATATCAGGTGTCCAGCAACAGGGACGCCAACCATAGTTGATTTCGACGAGCTATGGAGCTATGGAAGTTTTGTTTAGACGCTTGTCATCTTTTTGATTCACAGTATTCTTACATAGGGCATGTCGCCCAAAGGATTCAGTTATCTTTTCTGTCAGAGTTAAATACTATTATATTTGTGTCTTTTTAATACATTTAACATTGTTGGGATTATTGTAAAGGATTTATATTATTTGGGAATGTTTATTCCAGTTGCATTTAAATTCTTTTGAGTTCTTTATTGTGTTATCTGTGTTGGAGAATAAATGTGTTGTTTTATTCTTAAACTGGAAATGGATTTTGTTAAATTAAAATTTGGAAAGTTTTTAACACCAGCTTAATTGAGTTTCGGGTGAGTTGTAAATGTTTTCGACAGTGATGCTAAGAATGAGCCAACTGTATATTCTGTTTTAATTTGGTATGGGACTGGCCACCCGATATTTAATTAGGCGTGGTGTTACAATCGTCACCATCATAAAACTATTTCTCTCCATATGAATCACAATAATATTCACAATGGTATGGATTATTGAAACTCTAGGATTAATCTTTAAACCTAGTTATTAATTTCTTTTAAATTCATGACTAATCAAATATATTAGGGCTTCAAAATTTATGTTCTTCAATTGTCAATCCCAAGTTATTTTATCAAATATTATATATTTACACAAAGCAAGTCTCTAAAGCTTATGCGAATCTGGTAAAACTAAGAAAATTTGTAAAAAATGACATAATTCTAAAATTTGTTATCAACCACATTTGAGGGCTTCCCTTGCCAAAGTTTGTATTAAATTAGGAACTAATGTTGTCAAAGAGGCTCATGACTCAGGTGATTGCAAAATTTCAAAGATCTAATAAGATATACCACTCAAAGGGAAAAACAAGTCATTAATGACTTTTCATGTATGAAAAGTCATGAAATTTTTATTCTTACTTTGTACTTCACAGTGTGAAGGAGCAAATGTAAATGTTTATTAAAAGCTTATTGTAATATAAATAGACAAATGTTGAATCAAATAAAGTGAGTCATAGTTCATATGTTCAAGAACCACCTTCTTTATATTTCATTTGTAAATAATTATATACAAAATGTGGGACCTCTTCACAGAAGGAACCATAAGTCTTGGGTGGTTAAGAAACCATCCCCTATCAAAAAGGTTACATCAGACGACACTTCCCTTAGATAGTAAGACATAGTTGAGATACTACACTCAACTTCTACCTTATGCTTAAAGTTAGCCTCATGTGCTCTTCTCACTTTGGCCAAAGGTTTTTTGGAACCCTTTATAGCCTAAGAAGTTTCTTGAATTTTGGGGACAAGTTCCACGACCTTCCTTTTGTGATCTTCAAGACTTCAACATTTTTCAAAAATTAAGAACGATATGTCAGTATGTTGGGGTCCTTGAGGTATTTCAAGCTATTGACGAGCCACTGAAAATTAAACTTGTCCTTTTTCATATGATGGAGGGAGACCAAATGGTTGTTAATGATGGATATTTCCAGCGAAGATGAAGAGGTACTAACAATATCAACTAGCACATATGTTATACCTTAAAGGAGATAAGCCATAAGAAAACATGTTATCCTCAATCATTCAGAAGTGAGGTCTCAATGTGTGAATTAAAAGGTCGGTCAAGCACATCACAAAATTAGTATGGAAAGTAAACATTATTTTGAACAAGATGGAGCAATACTCAGTTGGTCTTGTGTCAGTAATAGGGTCACCATATGAAGATTCACTTTACCTATTCACATTGATCCTTGATCTTTGGTCATTGTGATTTGATGACTCAGCTCTTTCTGGTTTAGTAATATTAATCTCAAACCACATCTTTTGAATAGGAGCATCAATATTAGGATGTGCCACCTCAGGTGCATCTAGAAGATCATTTTACCTCAAGTGATACAAAATAGAAAGAGCAAAAGAGTTAGTAAAAATTGAACATTTTTACCAGGCATGTAAATCTATAAAAACTTAGAAAATGAGAAGATAAGTCACCAAGTAGGTTCATTTTTTGAAAAAAATATACTTATGCAGTGTACATCACTAAACAAGTGCATTCTCAGAGAAAACATACCCAGGAAGGGCACATCACCAAGCAGGTACATTTTTAGAGAATAATTTATTACCTTATGAGGTGCATCAACTAGCATAAATGGACCACTTTGCATGGAAACATCCACCGAATGAACATACAAATTAGTTTCCGGTGTTTGTTCAGAGAAAGCTACAGGCATGGGAGTTGGATTCATACGCCTTCGAGAGTGCTTCTTCGCCATCTTCTTATGATGTGGTTTTGAAATAATAACTAGAGGCACATCCTCCATTGGCACCACATGAACATCTTTTTTTTTTGTGAAAACCTAAGGAAATACAATAACATAATTAATAGGTTGTTGTCTATCGAAAATGGTAAGAGCATGAATGCCATCTATACACTTGGTTTCCATTTGGTAAATAACCTTAAACACTAAGTTGGCTACTTTCTTTGCCAAAACGCAATTTATTAAGGAATTGATTCAGGAGGAATTAACTAACGAGTAATACCACCATGGTTATAAGGAACTTTGGTGGCCTTTTTTTCTTTGGGTCTTTATATCCGGCTGCCTCTTTAGAAGAACCAGTGGTGGAGGAGGCTTTTTTCTTCATTCCACCAGCAGTAGTAACACTTTTTTTCTTATTAGCCAAAGGAGGAAACTCTTTGGTGTAAAAATTCTCCATGGTATTTAGATTAAACTCAATCGACACAATGGAACTATTATTCAAAATGAGTTCAAGATGCCCATATCTCTCAAAAGGAGGATATCTAGGCTCCATATGTACAAAATCATTGAAGAAAGTGAGCTGCATTGGCCATAAATAATAATACAACCCCAAAGAGGCATCGATTTCTCTATCGACTTCTGGGTTGGTCGAATGTCAATGATTTTCAGTGCATAGAACCACCATACTGCAGTGAGTGAATTCAAATTAGAGAGAGAGAAAATTCTCACCAACTCTATTATTTCCATAGATTGACTTTGGTATGCCATGATTATACCTAAAATATGTGGCAAAACAATGAGGGTTCTAATCTTCACTCTTGACATAGAATTCCATGTGCGAGGGAAGGCATTGTGTATTAGTAGAAGAACAACATCCAAAAAATGTCCTCGGAGACACCATCCTCATACTAAACAACCTGAACCGTTCAAGTTTTAGACTTGAAGAAAGACCAAGTTTGGCAGTTATTTCCCCTACGGGAAGTTGTCGTAGAAGTTGTAATCATCAAGTAACAATATAATAGACTTCTTGCTTTTCCTCTTATTCTAGTGAATAATACATGGGAGTCTAAGAGGGAAGATAATTATGGGATGAGATTTAGGGGCAAGATCGGGGAACCTTTCATAAATGAACCCCATCAAAAGGATGTTGTTAGAAAAATTAGACACATCATAGCTGATAGAGAAAAGTTTTTGTACCTCCCATGATTTTTAAACCGTGGGATGATGAACAATTTGAGTCGACCGGGGGGAGATTACTCCAATATCAGTCGGCCCTGGGAGTCCTACTGACCCAAGGTAGATATGCTTTTTTCCTTGCCTTGGACATCCTCTCTCCACCTTCTTCGGTTTTCCTATCATGCTTTTCTTCGCAATTAATTATTATAAAATAAAATAAAAAATAAAAGTTGTCTCCAAGCACCACAATACAAGCAAAATAATAAAGTCCTAATACAAGCCTTCTAAAATAATGAAAAATGGTGCGAAAATGAAAAATACAAATGAATCACAAAATGAAATCCACAATAATGCTTCAAGCTCCAAAGATTGGCAACGACGCCATTTGATAAAGAAAGAATTTTTGGGTATATTTGTCATTGCCTGAAAGTCCTCAAATAAAAAATCTCAAATACCTACAAAATATAATATACTAAAGTGTAGTGGTAAGTGACGTATCAATCCATATCAAAGGAGTATAACGAGAGGAAAACCTATGTAATTCAAATTTATTATTATCTCCTTTTGGATTTTTTCTTTTTCAATATTTTTTATGCTTTTTTAATATTAAAACAATCTGGTGAGGATGTGAATTTAAACTAAGACTTAAATAAAAAGAGGGTAATAAAACTAAAATAAAAGTATGAAAACTATAAACTCGTGAGTGATAAAAGTGAGTGAGATTTAACTTTATAAGAGAATGAATCAAGGGAATTATATCCACCCCCAATTCTTACAACTAATTTAGCTTGAACTATTTTGATTTGAGTGAATTTCAAAATATTTAACTAATTCAGACGGTAATTCGCACTACACAAATGAACTAATTGAATATTCTTTTAAAAAGTAATTTTAATTCCCACAAATACTACTAAAAATGTAATTAAAATTAATCAAATGAATCATACGCTAGGAGAGATCTGCCCAATTAGTTTTAATTTTGACAAGATGAAGTAAAAGTAGGTGAAATAATATAAACATTTTAATCAATTTGATAAGCCTATCTCTAGTTTGAACAAGTGATAAAACGCCAACACCAGTTGCAATTCTCTCTTAAGGATTATTTTTCATTTATCAATGAATAATTAAGAGTACGAATTAAATTTACTAATCAAAGGAATTCAATAAAACTAAAACTAACAAACTAAACTAATTGGATTCATGGGGGCTTCAATATATCCCTTTATTGGGAGATTAGCCTTCCATAATAATCATCCAATCAAAAATACGATAATAGTGAATTAAAAGCATGAGATGAAAAATTAGAGATAAGATAATCAAACCCAATTTGAGGAGAATGGCAATTGATCTTCAATTAATGAAAAATTATTCTCAATTAATTACAATCACTCCAAAAAAAACTAAAATGAATTTCTAAAAATAAAATTCTATTATCTTTACAATTTTTCCTCTCTCTAAAGTTCTCCCTAAAAAAGTTCTCCTTATTTTGGATCTTTTTTCTTCCTTAAATAGTAGGCATGGAGCTAAGGGTAATTTGGGGAGGTTATGTTTTAGTGTGCATGAAAATGGTGAGAGGAGCATAGGGTGTGAGAGGATAGAAAAATTTGATTTGGTTATGAGGGTAATTTGGGTATTGGGGGAAAAGGAGTTAGGTGGGGGTAATTTTGGAAAAGGGGTTAATGGGTTTATAACACGCGTGGGTTATAGTTAGTTGGTTTGGCTTTGTATTTGGCTTTTTAGAGTTTGGCAGCCAAAAATCGGATAAGCGGTAAAGTGGGTCTTGGCTGAATGGAGTTAAATGGGTTTGGTATTGTTGAAATGGGTCTCGCGTTAATGGTGTTATGGCCGAATTCTTAGATCCGAGAAGGTAAGGTACGAGTTTAGTTGAGTTCGAGTTTGCCTAAGATCGGAGGTGGCAGGTTGAGGTTCGGGTTGATGGTGATAGTAACTCTGGTTCGGTATTTGGGAAGTGGGTCGGCCTTGAGATGTGGGTTGGAAGGTGGTCTCGGGTTGCAGAAGAAGGGTGATGTTGTTTCCGGATGGGTTAAGGGATCGAAACGGGTTGCAGGTCGGGTTGCTACCTGGTTGGGTCACCGAAAGTAAGGAGGTCCGGAATGGGATGGTTTAATGGTGATGGTTGGAGGTGGGTCTTGGAAGTGTTGGTTGAGATGGGTCTTGGAAGTGTTGGTTGAGATGTGGGTGGAGTGTTTTTGGTGGTTTAGTTTTTGGGTTAATGGTGTTTTTTTTGGGGGGGGGGGGGGGGGGGGGAGAGAGAGAGAGATGGAGGTTAAAGAAGATGACGTGGTTTTTTTTGTTGGTGGGTGAGGGGGAGGGGTGCATGATAATAGGTTGAAGGTGAGGGGAGTTGGTGAGGGTGAGTGGGTTTTTGTTTAGATGTATGTGAGTGTATGGGATGTGTGTGTGTTAGTTTGTACCCAACTAAAACATAAAACAAATTAACTAAAAAAAAGAAAAAAAGAAAATCTACTAAAAAACTAAAAATCCTAATCTATAAAAAAAATTGAAACTAAAAAAAAAAAAATATTTAAGTATATTAAAACTAAATTCCTAAAAAAGTAAACTCCAATAAAATTAAAAATAAATGGAAAAAAAATAATCCTAATAAAAGCTAAAAGTTAATAAAAATCAAAATAAAACTACACTAAATAAAAAAAAAAGAAATAGAAAAATAGAAAATAAATCCTAAAGAATTCTACATATATCTAAAATAAATTCTAAAAAATAAAACGACACATAATATAAATCTAGAAAACTAAAATTATAAACTCAACACACACAGGGCTCGGTGTCGACAGTTTAGGCTCGATTTTGGTACGGGACAAGGTTCAGGTTATGGGATTAAATCACTTTTGTCGCGCATTTGCCCCGAATTATCACTTTAAACTCCGCAAAAGCTTATTAAGCTACAAAACAAATAAATACTATCATAAGTACGATTTTACCGAGATTTAGCAATTAAAAACTGTCTATTTGGGATTTTATTTAAACACTTTTGGGTGCTTATCACACCAGCCCCAAACAGAGCGTTGCTAGTCCTCGAACAATAAGATAGAGAGAAAGATAAAGATAAGGAACCAAAAGTGTACCACTTTCGCGGGCACTTGCGATTGCTCTTAGCATGTGCAACAATCCTTTAAACCTATAGTTTTCCCTACATGACGAGTTTAGTCTCATAAGGGGTTGCAAAGAATTTACACCCAAAATTCTTTGTTTGCAATGACAGTCAATCTCTTATTAGACATAAAATGATCGCACAATCCATCATGAAAGAAATATTTTGAGAAATCCAAGTTAGAAGCGTGTGAAAATATTTAGCTAAGTAAATACTCAAGGCACATTCTTTTTAGAACTCAGTGTGTGTAGTGTGAATCAGTCAAAACGGGCCGAGTATCACAAGAGGAATTCCCATATCGCCTTTTCAGAATCAACTCTTCAACTTCTAATCTCACGAATATCTCTCTCTCAAACGAACTCTCGAAATTAGGGTCAGTGTATCACTCTTGTTTGTGAGGATGTGAGTAAATATAAGCAAATTCAAATGTCTCACACACACGCACACATAAGAAAGAACGTACATTTAGAAAGAGAAGTGATCTTCAGAAAAAAATTATAATCACTATAGTGAGAATGTCGAGTTATTCACCACATTGACTATCATTTGCCCAAATACCTAGGGGAAATAATGATTATTATGGGTGAGGGGGAAATGAAATGGGATATGTTGGATGAGGTGAGGTTGGATAGGATGGGATGATGATATGATGGATGGATGATGGATGTGTGTGCGATAATAGTGTTCTATACATGAACAACAAATGTCTTTATTTAATAAGGACTAACTTCAAACTTTTTCTTTTCTTTTCCTTTTCTTTTCAAATTTTCTTTTCTTTTTTCTTCTTCTTTTCTCTCTCTCTCTCTCTCTCTCTATATATATATATATATATAAAATGAAGTAGTAAACTTATGTATGTCATAAGCTTCAAGTATGATGTCATCTATTTGAGTTTTTTTGCACTTCCTATTTTACCCTCAATTCTTTGGATTCCCCCTCTTTTTATACTTACCAAATTTCAACTTCAATTCAAAATTGGGGGTACTTTTGGAAGAACCACTTCATTCTCTACTTTTCTCCCGCTCACATCCTCTCCCATTTCGCATGCACCCTCTCCCGATCTCTCAACAGCAACGCAAAATAAACCTACCTCAAACATAATACCAAGGGTTTCAATATCAAGTCGTCGATCTATGGTGGTTCTAGGGTAATTCATACACATTTTTTCATCTATCTAGGGTTATTTTTTGCTATACATACACATTTATATATACATCTAACATTTAAATTGTGATTCATAGATATTTGTTTTGAAATTTAGGGTTTTACATCTTAGGTGCTTACAAACGAGAAAAGACCCGCTTGGATCTCTACATGTGTGGGGGTTAGGTTTCTAAAGTCGGGGTCTACATTGTTACGAATCTGGATTTTTTTTATACGACTGGGGATTTTATTGGTTTGTTGAAATTTCGTGTTGTAATTTTTATCGCTATCTCATTAATCTCTCATTCCTCCCTAAAGTTTTGTAAGCATTCCAGGTATTATCAAGGTGTGAAAATTTTATTCTTTCTAGGTATTTGTGAAAATACCCAAATGTATGCATTACTTGATATTATCAAGTTTTTTATTTCATATTATTTTGAGCTCTGACTTTTTAGAGGTTTATGATATGGGGAATTTGATTTTTTATAGGTTTATCTCGGATATGTTCAACTGTTATGATTTTAGGATTAATCACAATAGTATTTTGTATTCATTTTGATATCAAGGTTCTAATTTACTATTTGTTATTTCTGGTTCAAGATCTCTGAGGCATATTTTTAGGTTTTAAGATGCGTTAACATATGGTAGTTTTTTGGATTCAGTGTCCTATGATTTGATTATTAAGATTACAACTTATTCAGATTTTGGCTTATTTGTCTGTATTTTGGGGGTTCTACTATGTCTCTCATTCTCTCTCCCCCATATGCTTTAATAATTCCTAGAAGGTTTTTATTTGGATCATTTTTGGTGGTTTTTGTTGAGAATGATATAGGTTAAAATATGAAATTTGGGCTACATTGACTTCATGAAGCATAGTAAGATCCATCCTTTTTTCCATCTTCAAGCACTGAAAAAATATTCTTTGAAACCCTATTTTTTTAGTTAGGTTTTCGCTATTTACTTATGTTTAATTCATTCATGAATACATGAATGCATTTCATTTTTTTTGGGCGTTTAACTTGATTCAACAATGAGGTATGTTTAACTTGATTCAACAATGCACTTCATCATTGAATTTTATTCCAGATCCATTGCTTGGCTGTTAACTTTACACTAATTTGAAACAATTTTCCATTTAGATTTAGTTAATTTGATAGCTGACAAAAACAATATTATTTCAGGAATGGAAGTTGTGGAATCAAGTAGAGGATTGTATGAACATAGCTTGGATGAACACAACCTGGATAAAGTTATATTATTTCAAAATAGTAAGAAGTAGTTTTGAAATTAGTGTACCATAGAGTTCATCCAAGCTATATGTGTTATATGTTATGAATCCATTCTCCTCTTGGAACATCTTCGATGAAATAAGTGTACCATATACTTCATTGTGTTACGCGTTATGTGCTTGATCCGTTTATTTGAGTTCTGAATTTCTATTTGAAATTAGTGTACCATATACTTCATTGTGTTACGTGTTATACTTCGTTGTGTTACACGTTAGCCTTTTTCATGGAAGACACTGATGCTAAAAAAAGAAGAAAAAAAATCAAATATAGAAAATTGTAGAGAAACATGAATTTACAGTTATCGGTTCCTCTATATCAAGTATTTCGACATTGTTGACCAACATTTCACCATATTATCCAAGAGTTTCCTAATTAAATAAATCTAAAATTCCTTAAGAGTGTATTTAGACAAACGAGATCACCTTTAATTACTCGGTGTAATAGAATTTCCACATTAAATAACTTTATAAGGCATGTCTTTTAAGGGAATGCCATCCTTCATCCTTCATCCTTGGAGGTTAGACGCATTGATTATCATGACAATAAGAGCATGTCATACTTCATCCTTCACATAATTTCCAGCCTGCTAAAATGAAGGAATAGAATTTCAGGTCCAGTACTTCCCCGACCACGTCGAATGAAAATGGTAGCATCTAAAGAATCCTAGAGATGATCACGTCATAGGAAATAAGCAATGTTGACCAATGCTTGAACAAAATATACGAAATGGTCTTTTTCAAAGACAGTATAGAGAAAATAAGATTGTCTGATGCATACCTCAGAGAGAACCTTGAGCATATGGTCAATGTACCAAATTTCATTAGGAGAAAGCTTAGAGAATCAGACAATATGTTAACAGGTTGTTCATAACAATGTATGTTGAAACACGTAAAGTGACCCAAATTTACTCTAATAGCTTATAATTCTAAACCAATTATGCTGCAACATCGTATATTGCATTTGATTTTCTTTTTCTTTTTTTTTTCTTTTTTAATATCAATATATTCCATTTGCCTATAATGCGGGATAACGCCGCACCTAAAGAATCAAACAGTGCACATGCACATTAAGAATATCTTCATGCACTGATAACAATTAAGAAGAGAAAAGATAATAAATAATATCCGATGGCTCATACTAGGAGAATAATAACTTTAGAGAATAGGAGAGTAATATTTGAGTTCTGAACAAGAACTTATATCATGATTCAAATAGAAATCAAACACTTTGTTTCATTTATATCCATTTTTGTTTTTCATCCTGAAGTCCATAATCAAACACTCTATTTTTCTAATGGCAACATATTCTCATTTGATTTTTGGATTTTTGTACTGAGCTGTAATTTGTATATGGGTGATTCAATGTATTGAATTTGATATTGTAAATTTCCACATTCTTGATGATCGAGTGGTGTATGGGTTTCTATACAAGTTGGAAATTGTGGGCTATTTGAAATATGTGCAGCAATACCTGATCGGCAACATCGTACATACAAATGTATTTACTACTTCCTCTAGCTAATATGCAAGTTTCATCAGCAGAGTAACATAAGGTTGTGAAACACTTGATATGTTTCTTGAATCAACATTTTCTTCCTTAATTTGTTTTGTACTGAACTTAGTTTTCAATTCCCAATACTGTTAATAGTAACAGCTACAATATCCTGCACGTCGATCCAATTGGTGAGCCGCTACTGCAATAACAGCACAACGTATTGTTCTTCGTGGGAAAGATGTTGAGAACCATGATATAGTGAATGATATGATGATGGCCCAGGAGGTGACATATCTCCCACAACCTAGTGGAAATGGGGTCCCTGGATACTAGGGCATGAATATTGAACAAGGGAAGAGATACAATGTTGTTATGTATATTCGTTCACTAGAATCTATTGATGTATCTATACCATTAACTGATTCATCTGGATTACAAGAGCTGGCTACTCAAAGCATCATAGTTGATGTGTCAAATTCGACAAAGATGGAGTTGTCGTTGGAAGTAGAAGGAGCCAATCATAATGCAAGACTACAGTTCACAACAACCCAAAAAGGAGTTATATAGTTTGATCGAGTGTCAGTGATTTCCGAAGATACATATAAGGGACATGGTTTCAGAAATTATCTATTTAAAATGCTTGCAGATTTGAAACTAGTATTCATAAGATTACTAGGCGGTTATTTTGTTGAAGGTGAATGGCTAACAAATGCGCTTAGATGGAAAGAAACTATCAGGCCATGGGAAGAGATATCTGGACATTTCAGTGATGTTTGGGGTTACTGGACTGATGATGGACTTGGACATTTTGAGTTTCTCATGTTGGTAGAAGACTTGGGTGCATTGGGAAATGGTTATTCAACAATGGAATTAGTCATAATGATCAAGTGGTTACTTCCAATGTGTTCCTTTTGTGAAAGAAGCTCTCGATGACATTGAGTTTGCAACAGGTTCCTTTGATTCGAAATGGTGGTCTGTTCGAGCTGCAATAGGACACCCAGAACCTTTCAATTTGAAATATGTTCCAATTGGGAATGAGAATTGATGGAAGAAAAATTATCGGAGGAATTAGCTCAAGTTCTACAATGCTATAAAATGCGCCTATCCAGATATCAAAATTATCTCCAACTGTGATGGGTCTTCTAGAAAATTGGACCACCCCACTAATATGTATTGTTATCATATTTATAAAGGATCAAGCGATGTGTTTTCAATGGCTAATACTTTTGATTGTACATCACGTAATGGTCTGAAGGCTTTTGTAAGCGAGTATGTTGTGTCTGGAAAAGATACGGGCACCAGAAGTCTGTTGGCGGCCCCGGATGAAGCTGGATTCCTCATTGGGCTTGAGAAGAGAATGTTGTTGAAATGTCAAGATACGCACCTCTATTTGTGAATGCCAATGACAGGCGGTGGAACCCAAATGCAATTATATTTAACTCCTCACAACAATAAGGAACTCCAAGTTACTGGATGCAACAATTTTTCATATAATCGACCGGTGCAACTCTTCTCAATTTCCCTCGGTTGTCTCCGTAGAAGCCTTAATTGCTCCACCAAGAGAACCGCTGTCACCTATGCAATGAGAGGTGTTAACAAGAAGTTTTTGCACTTTCTAAGGGTCAATTGTACTGATCTACAACTAAAGTACCAGTGTAATTCTTTTTATTTCAACTTTCAACATTATTCCTGAAAATGTGATCCGAGTTTTTTTTTTGTTTTTAACTAAAATGATATAGCAATAACTTGGGTAGCAGATGACTTTAAAGTTTCTATGGGTCTAGTTGTCCTTTGACAAGTTCCCTCATGTTGACCCTCTTAGGGTTCACTTTAATCGGTGAGGAAAATCCATACTCATAGTGTACTCTTTACTAAGTACAATGTATGACCTTTCTTAATATTTAAGTACGTTACTTTTGGCTGTTGCGACACCATACAACACCTGAAGTTTATTTTCTTCTTTAGCTTATTTTTCTGAACAAAAAGATATGGGTTATAAAATTAGAACTGATGTATGTCCACTCTTCATTTTTGAATGAAACTTGATATTTCATTACTTAATTATCATATTAACAAGGTTAGTACATCATGTGCAATTTGAGCTTGAATTTATTCCCCGCAGATGAACATCGTAGTACTGAATATGGTTCAATGGAAAATGGATCCGAAAAATGCAGTTTCCCGCGTAAATGGGGAAAAATTTCCTCTGTAGAAGTACCCTGGATCTTTGGCTCAAACACTTTCCAGAGTTTAGATAACCAATATGGTTATTAAAGACAATTTGATGGTGGCTGGTGGTTTTCAAGGGGAACTCATTTGCAAGGTATGATGATGCAAGAATGAGTAAAACTCTGAAGGTTCTATGTACTTATATCTGCAGTCGATTGAGTAATTTCTCTGTGTATTTTCACATGGCAGTATTTAAACAAACATGAAGTTTCCATGAAATTAGTATGCAGCCGGGGAAGTCTTCTCTTGGATACATGTGTGGGATTTGTATTTTGTCTCAAGGATGTACTTTTCATCTATATGACTTTAATAAATGTATATGACTTTATCTGTTATTCATTATCCAGCTGTCATTACTCCATTTCATTAACTTTCTGAGCAGCAGCAAGGTGAACAACCGGTCACTATTCTCGGCCCGCACAATTGATATCATCATCCCATTTGGTGGATTCTCCAGAGGAGGCAAATAGTCAATTTCCTTGAAAGAATTGAACATTTGAGTAGCATTCTAAAGATTAAAAACCCATGTCTAATTTTCCCTCTATTTCTTAAGATTATTGCCTATCCATTCTGATAATGACTTTGAATACCCGAGCTTCATCGTGTGATCCACCAGCCACTTCCGAGATGGAAATGACGAAGGTATACTATTTCTTTTATACATAGGCATCGTCTTTCAATATCATGTTTTGGGGTCTATTAACTAGACTTGCACATTTGTTTTTTCTCATTTTTGGTTCGTCAGGTCATTGCTCATCGCCATCGCCATCGCCATCGCCATCGCCATAGCCTTCATCGTCAAAGCATAAATCTATTTATAGAGGAATTGTCATCTACGTTATGACACCAATTATACACGATTCAATATTTTGGAATGATTCTTTGCACAACTCTCATCTGTTTGATCATATGAGACGTGAATAAATTGCGTTATCTTAGATTTTATATTGGTTAGATAAACTAAATTGTTGTGTGGTTGTGGGCTCATCTATGTGAGCCTGACATTTTTTTAATGTGGTGAACGATTGGAAATAAATACATTAAAATTTATTCCCTCTAGATTTGTTGTTAATTTTAAATTAGAAGTGGATTTGTTAATCTATGGGACACATTAGTGACCAAATTAATGTCATGTTATAGACATTCTGTAGATCCACTATCGATCCTTTTTAGACCAATTATTTTTTTAATTATTCACCAATCGTGTCGTGTTGGGTTGGATCTAAGTATGTCCAATCGAATCGTATTTACTTATCGTGTCATGTTAAGAAAAAATTTGCTATTGTGTCGTGTCGTATCTTTTAAACTAATAGGTTCGTAGCATAGGTTATTTCAAAAATTGTTTATCTATTGTGAATGTGCTGTGAACATGGTTTTTTGGATACAAACACAACATGGCACAACTAACATGGTTAACAATTTTGACAAATAATTTAACATGAAAATACACCACTAAAATGATGATAACAATATTGACACCCAATTTTGACGTGGTTAACAAATTTTACATCCATTTTAACATGAAAGTACATGACATTTTTTTCACCCAATTTTGACATGTTTAGCAATTTTGACACCAAATTTAATACGAGTAAAAACATGATCAAAACGTTAATACATGATAACACTACTTATGAACACGATGTCACATGATATCATATAATTTGCACTAAAAAATATTTATCTGTTGTGAACTAAAAACGACATATGGTTCTATCAACGATGTACACATTCAAAAGTTAGTGTCATGTTATTCCGATAAAAAAAAGAATGACACAACATTATAGTGTCATGTTATTTTTATTTTTATCGGATTCATTTTCGGTTCTAAAAAAATATTTTATATTGTGCCGCTTTTACATGGTGTCATGTTCGACATAGGTAAAAAAATATGAATTAATGTCGCGTAGACTTTTATGGTTAAAAAAAATATGAATTCATGTCGTGTAGACTTTTTTTAAAATTACATTTTGTTTTGTCGGGGAACGGAATTTGTGTCCTTTTCCAATTACATATTTTGAAATTTTTTGCCATTTTGCGATTATCATCGTGCCTTCAGGCAAGGGCATACCCTAGTGTGTGTGTGTATATATATATATATATATATATATATATATATATATATATATATATATATATATATATATTGTACTCTCAACGTGGAAGACATTTTACATTTGAAAAAACACTCTTTTTCTAAAAAAATATGATGGATGATATATGAATGGAGATGATTGGTGAGGGTGGGGAGAATATGTGGAAATATGAAAGAATATGGTAATGTAATGGATGAAGTGAATGGGTGAAAACCTAGTGACCGGGACAAATTTCAAGACACGCGTTTCTTATAACTCGAAAAGATGTCTGTTTCAGTGATCAAGCCAAAACTTTTATGAAAAATAATGAGATCATACAACGATTTAAGTGGGGACCCAAAGGAAGTTGAATAAACTTGTGACTCGGAGATTGCGTAAAAAACTCTAAACGGGTGAAAGGCATAAATCTCACGAGATAAAGTCTCTACTAGTGTTCCTTAAGGTTTTCTTCATAATTGTAGCACTCTCCAACTCTAAACCATAGTGACGTGATAAGTGCACAATTTTTGTCGAGTTTAGAAATTCATGGTGCAACATGCCTTTTTATGTATTACATAAGCTATATAAAAAAATAGATTCTCTAGCTTGATTCCTAGACTTAAAAGGATGGATGATAAAAAATTCTCATCAATGAGTGAGATGAAAGAAACTGCACGAAAATCTTAAAAATCAGGTTTAAAATCAAAAAATTTCAAAAGAAGTACAATTTTGATAAAATTCCCCACCCCGAACAAAAAGGAACATGATCCTCGATGTTAGTAAAATGATTTTTAAAATTGAGAGCAAAAAGGTAGGAAAGAGATTACCAAAATGACATTCTAATTAATTGGACAGATGAAGCCAAAATGAAACCTAGATATATGATATTATGAAAAAATTGTACAAGTCTATAAACATGGAAAGCATAGGGTGATGTGAAACACCACCCCCAAACAAGATGAGACTCATATAGAACAGCAGGCTGCCTCCCGGTAGCACTAAGTTTAATGTCTTCATCCAGACTAAACCATTCACACCCTAAAGATAAGATCTATGAAAGCGTGGGGCGGAAGAAAAAGTGGGTGATGATAATCACCCCCAAACAAGACTGAAACATTAACCGTGTTGGATAAAGGCTAAAGGGGTCAATGCACTTGTATGGCGAAGTGCTTCACGCGATGGAAAGAACCCATGGACCATGGGGGGGTGGGTATTAGGGTAAGGGAGAAAAGGCATCGATCTCGGGATTTATTGAGCCAGAAGGTGAAGGCAACAAGGGCCTTATAAGAATGGTGCTCAAGTTGGATGGGAAGGCAATATGGTTTGGCAATAGTGATGGGGTGGGGATCATATAAATCACACGATCGTTCTACGAATGGGCGATGATAATGGTCGCGCCATGACATGCCAGGGTGCTGTCAAAATAGGACAGTGGTGTGCAAGGAGTAACAAGCTCGGTGTGACGGAAGTAGAGAGTAGCACCACAAACACTCTCATAGAAGGTGGAGGCTGGTTTCAAGTGAGGATACAAAAATGTAGATGGAAATATGAAATGTGTAAAATCAAGATCCAAACCAGGTGGTGGGGTGGAAGGGACAATGGGAGGGTCGGGTGGGATAAATGGTGGGGGAAGACGATCCAACTCAAGTGTAGGTGACACACACTCGTCAAGAGGGGTAAAGGAAGACTCATTAGAGAGTGTGGTATCTAAAGATGGAATGGTCAACTGCTGGACAAGAATATCAAACGAGGCATCCAATTCTGAGAAAGAGGAATCATTAAATATATTGGTCTCAACAGGAGACTTTCATGGTGGAACATGATACCTATCTGGAGAGTTAGAAACCAACTCAGATTCAATCTTGACAAAATGGTGATCACTCGTAACCGGAGCTAACCTATGATGAATTGGCTCCTCGGGAACACACACAATGGGCTCAATAGGTGTAGACTCGAGCATTTTTTTAGATTCATAGGGAAATGGAAGGTTCCTCAAAGTGGGGTTTATTTGGACATGGTGGGATTTCATCAGGATAACTATCGATGTATAAATCAACACAAGTGTCAACCTGAGGCCTAGACAATAGAATGGTCTCAACATCAAGATTCTCGGGGGGATAGGGTTGGTCACACTCAAAATCGGTGGCACAAGACGATGTATCATCACTCCATGTGGGTGAAGTAATGGGTTGACTTGAGGGGAAATCCCACTCACACTCACACTCAATTTCATTTAATCTTTCTTCAATCCGTTGGAGGGCTTCACTTGGAATTTGAGTGGCTTGATCTTGCTCGAGTATGAACTTTTGCAAGAGGCTGTTGAGAGAAGAAGTGGATGGTTGTGGTGGAGTGATGGGTGGTGGTGGAAGTGTAGGTGGACAAAAATCACTATGGAGATGACTATATGGACAATACTCAAAGGAAGTGTGTGGAACGGGGTCACGTGTGTCATACGCGGTAGACGCATCTACGTGAGAGACAAAAGGTTGATAATCATGGGGTGTATAGTGAGGGGACTAATCGAGATAAAGTGAACTAGATTACCATGATGATTGTTGGAACATGTGACGATCCATAACATCGAGTTAGGATTCTTATGGCGTGGAAGGGTGATTAGGCTTCCACGAATAACTTGGGTACTCACACCACTCGGGATTTGATACATCATGACAATAGGCCGAGGTGGGTTCCGAAACAGTGTCATATGGATACACATGTTCCATGGTGGGTTCATAGGAATATGAAAAGTATGGACACTCATGGGACAAGTGATCGACATATGAACAATGGGTGCACGACAATGTATGTGACGTATTGACACTCATCATCGGAGGCGAAGAAATGTGAGGTGTGTGTGTGGACGACACATGAGTATCAACGATACTCCTGAGAGAGTTGAAACCACTAAGTATATCATAAAGAGTCGGCTCGAGATCACTCTCACAGGTGTCGCGTGACAGTGGAAAATGACCAAAGTAGTCCTGTAAGGGACATTCTTCGGCCATGTGGAGAGAAATATATTTTTTGGAATTTTTAAATTTTTTCAAAAGGAAAGAAAATATTTTTAGATTTTTCTAAAATGAAATAAAGACAATAATTTTAGATTTTATAAAAAATAAAGGAAGAAAATGTTTTTGGATTCGTTTTTGAAAAATGAAGGAAGAAAATATTTTTGAATTTTTATAAAAATAAAGGAAGAAAATATTTTTGGATTTCTTTGGAAGAAAATAGTGGGAAAAATATTTGGACTCTTAAATTGTGAGCGACCTCACTAAAATCCCACTACCGAAAAATGGAATTGGACAAACACAAGTCAAGGAGAATCCCAACTAGCACATAGCCAATTTTTATCTTCAAAATTTAGACGAGAGGGTAGTCAGATTTTAACTAAGTGTGCGGGCGATAAAAATCACGTAAATTATATATGTGATCGCCTTTTCAAAATGTTCTCCTATTCGGATACCGAGTTGATTGATATTAAATTTAGTGATGGCTAGGGTAGCACGCAATTGGTAAGCGAGTGAGTCGGGTGATGAAATAACTTCTCCTGAATGACCGGGTGTAGGTCTTAGTAATTTAATTTATCACACCGTTCGAAAATAAGTACGAGAATAAAATCACAAAAAATCATGTAATCACACACAAAAATTGACCTGCTAACCGGAGAGGCGCGAGGGTTTAAAAATGTACCTCCCACAATTTTTAAATCGCGGGATGATGAACAATTTGAGTCGACCGGGGAGAGATTAATCCAATCTCAGTCGGCCCTGGGAGTCCTATCGACTCAAGGTAGAGAGGCTTTTTTTCCTCACCTTGAACATCCTCTCTCCACCTTGTTCGGTTTTCCAATCACGCTTTTCTTCGTATTTAATTGTTATAAAATAAAATAAAAAATAAAAGGTGTCTCCAAGCACCGCAATACAAGAAAAATATTAAAGTCCCAATACAAGCCTTCTAAAATAATAAAAAATGGGGCGAAAATGAAAAATACAAATGAATCACAAAATGAAATCCACTCCAATGCTTCAAGCTCCAAAGATTGACACTGATGCCATTTCATAGAGAAAGACTTTTTGGGTATATTTGTCGTTGCTTGAAAGTCCTCTAATAAAAAATCTCAAATACCTACAAAATATAATAAACTAAAGTGAGGTGGTAAGTGAGGTATCAATCCACATCAAAGGAATGAAACGAGAGGAAAACACATGAAATTCAAATTTATTATTATCTCTTTTTGGATTTTTGCTTTTTCTATATTTTTTTATGCTTTTTCAATATTAAAACAAATTTTGTGAGGATGTGAATTTAAACTAAGACTTAAATGAAAAGAGGGTAATCAAACTAAAATAAAAGTATGAAAACTATAAACTCGTGAGTGAGATGTAACTTTATAAGACAATGAATCAAGGGAATTATATCCTCCCCCAACTATCATAACTAATTTAGCTTGACTAATTTAATTCGATTGAATTCCAAAATATTTATCTAATTCAAGGGGTAATTCTCACTACACAAATGAACTAATTGAATATTCTTTTAGAAATTAATTTTAATTCCCACAAATACAACTAAAAATATAATTAAAATTAATCAAATGAATCATCCGCTAGGATAGATCCACCCAACTAGTTTCAATTTTGACAAGATGAAGTAAAAGTAGGTGAAAATAATATTAACATTTTAATGAATGTGATAAGCCTTTCTCTAATTTGAATCAAATGATAAAATGTTGACACCATTTTCAATCCTCTCTCAAGGATTATTTTTTATTTCTCAATGAAAAATTAAGATTAGGAATTAAATTTACTAATCAAAGGAATTCAATAAAATTAAAACTAACAAACTAAACTAATTGGATTCATCGGGGCTTCAATTTATCCCTTGATTAGGAGATTAGCCTTCCATAATCATCATCCAATCAACAATAAGATCATAGTGAATTAAACACATGAGATGAAAAATTATAGATAAGATAATCAAACCCAATTTGAGGAGAATGGCAATTGATCTTCAATTAACGCAACATTATTATCAATTAATTACAATCACTCCAAAAAAAACTAAAATGAATTTCTAAAAATAAAATTCTATTCTCTCTACAATTTTTCCTCTCTCTAAAGTTCTCCTTATTTTGGGTCTTTGGGGAGGTTAAGTTTTAGTGTGCATGGAAATGGTGAGAGGAGCATGGGGTTTGAGAGGATATAAAAATATGATTTGGTTATGAGGGTAATTTGGGTATTGGGGGAAAAGGAGTTAGTTGGCGGTAATTTTGGAAAAGGGGTTAATGGGTTTATAACACGTGGGTTATAGTTATTTGGTTTGGCTTTGTATTTGGCTTTTTAGAGTTTTGCAGCTAAAAATCGGATAAGGGGTAAAGTGGGTCTTGGCTCAATGGAGTTAAATGGGTTTGGTATTGTTGAAATGGATATCGGGTTCATGGTGTTATGGCAGAGTTTGTAGATCGGAGCAGGTAAGGTACGAGTTTGGTACAGTCCGGGTTTGGGCAGGATCGGAGGTGGCAGGTTGAGGTTTGGGTTAATGGTGATAACATCTTCGTCTCGTTATTTGGTAAGTGGGTCGGCCTTGAGATGTGGGTTGGAAGGTGGTATCGGGTTGCAGAAGCAGGGTGATTTGGTTTTTAGGCGGGTTAAGGGATCGAAATGGGTAACAGGTCGGGTTGCTACCAGGTTGAGATGGGTCTAGGAGGTGCTGGTTGAGATGGGTCTTGGAAGTGTTGGTTGAAATGTGGGTGGAGTGTTTTCGGTGGTTCAGTTGTTGGGTTAATGGTTTTATAGGAGAGTGAGAGAGAGAGAGAGAGGGATGGAGGTTGAAGAAGATGATGGGGAGGTTTATGTGTTGGAGGGAGGGGGGGCTGATAATAGGGTGAGGGTGAGGCTGAGGGGAGTTGGTGAGGCTGAGTGGGTTTTAGTTTAGGTGTATGTGTGTGTATGGGATGTGTGTGTGTTAGTTTGTACCCAACTAAAATATAAAACTAATTAACTAAAAAAAAGTAAAAACTAAATCTACTAAAAAGATCAAAATCCTAATCTATAAAAAGAAACATTGAAACTAAAAAGAAATAAAAATAAAATCTATTAAAACTAAAATCCTAAAAAATTAAAATCTAATAAAACAAAAAATAAATGAAAAAAGTATAAAAAAGAAACTATTCCTAATAAAACTAAAAACTACATGAAAATAAAAATAAAAACTACATGAAATAAAAAAAGAAATAGAAAAATAGAAAATAAATCCTAGAAAATTCTAAATAAATCTAAAATAAATCCTAAAAAATAAAACGACACAAAATAAAAATCTAAAAAAATAAAATTATAAACTCAATACACACACATGGTTCGATGTGGACAGTTTAGGCTCGGTTTTGGTACGGGACAAGGTTCAGGTTATGGGATTAAACCATTTTGTTGCGCATTTATCCCGAATTATCAATTTAACACCACAAACGCTTATTGAGTTACAAAACAAACAAATACTATCATACGTTTGATTTTAACAATAATTTGCAATTAAAAACTGTCTATTTGGGGTTTTATTTAAAAGATTTTGGGTGCTTATCAATAGCTACCCATAGATCACTCCAAGTCAAAATATATCATGTCCAGTTCAGTGTATAAAGAGCCAAGTGAGATGGAAATAAGTGGGATATTGACTCCACAACCTAATTTAACATACATCTTCTCCAAGTCCCGATGTGGTTGATCGTTGGGCTTTTAGGGGATTATAAAAATAGACGACAAGACCAAGATATGGGCCACTAATTCTAAAGGTTGTATACAACCTGGGCAAAAGTGTGTGTATGGTTGAACTCCCTGGTCCTTCTGCTAGTGAGTAAGTATAATAAGAGGAATATAGAAAAAATTGATAAATTGGCCAAATGTGGCCTTGGTCGATTCACTAACTTATTTTGGAACTAGATTGTATAGCTCTGTTCATCCAATTATCTCATGATCATCTAAAGATCTTTCACCATATGGAAGTTTGCCACATGGTTCTAGACCCAACAACTGAAATACATCTTCAAGGGAAACATTACACTCTCCCTAACTTGTAATGAAAGTATGTGTCACTACGCTGCGATGAGAAATCAATATTTGGAGGACATGGTTATTTTTCGACAAGGCAAATTACCAAAACCAAGTAGTTTCTCATGATAGATCTCCCTTAAGTAGATTTACCTTGTATTTTTATAGATGTATCCGGACCAGGATACAAATTGATCAAGGGAACCACTAGCTCCCTAAAATTCGACGTTGGAATTAAAAAAAATACCTCCATCCAACCTACCCCATAGAATGGCATAAGAGTACAAGTATCCACCTTGGTTGTTGTTAGAAGGCTCTTCTACCATTAACGAGGCCTTATCTTTGCATTCTATGGTATTTGAAAACATGTAAGCAATCTCAGAAAATGCACCTCCCCTTGCTAAAAAAGAAGCACGGCGGTACAAGTAAGACAATACATGCCTATGTGGTTCTTCCTTCAGAGGGTATTTGCAGTAGCTCTTGGTATTATTAGAAGAAGAAGAGTCCATAGATGTTTGAAGGTTTGTAACAGAGGAATTGTTGCGAAACTTTGATTAAAAAAAATATAAGAAAATCAACCGAAAATGGAGGATCAAAGGTGGTGTTTGAGCAAAGATAACACACTTTTTTTATTTTAGGGAAGAGGGACGTAACCCCCAAGTTTATTAGATCATATAAGGAAAAATAAACTCTTCCTAGTTGGATCTTACAAGACATAGAGGGATGGTTTTATCAATAACCAGCAACAAAAATAGCAAAAACGGAAACTCAAACAACATGAAAGAAAGTTGAGTTTATAAATACTGAACAATACAGTATTTTCCAACTAGAAAAACGAAGATGATTAACATTCCTAATTAATAAAAAACAAACTTTATATGATTTGAAACCACCTTTCGCTAAAATTGGAAGATCTTTGTATTCCTCATAAATTTTGTTAGAATTATGCTGCACTCCTACAGTGGCCAAACTATCTGCAACAATGTTTGATTCCTTATAATAGTCGTATCCCGGAATAATTTTAATTTCCATGGAGTTTTCCACTTTCAATTCGATTCAATTTGAATATAGTTGATCTAAAATCTATGACAAGACCGCATTTTCAATTCTGTAACTGTATAGTTGAATTAGATGACAAACCTAATGAATCACCATACACCACACCCATTTTGACTTGTCATCTATAATAATCCATACACAATAATTTGTCGTGAATTACCTTTTGATGCACCGTATATATTCAAATTGAAACAATTTTTACGGAGGAATACGGCACTAGACATCTTTGGAAAAAAAAATGTCTTTAGTGAACTAGTAAGGCAAACAACTATATAATTTTTCCATCAAAATAGTGGAAGTGAGCTAAGATTTTTTGCTACTTGAAAATATCTTTAATGAGTGATATTTTATTTTATTATTTGATGATAGTTCATTTTCAAATATTCAAAGTAATCTTTGTTTCTAGCTTTCCAAATCTCATCAGAAACCATAATAAGCATCATTTTATACTATAATTTCAAATAGTTTTTGTTCTCAGCCCTACACTGTAGGCCCCTTTTTCTTCTAAGTGTGTTTTAACGATGACAAAAAACAAATTTCCTTTGTGAAAAACTCTTTCTCCAATTTTTTTTCTTTTGACTGTGTTTTGAGAATGACAAAAACCAACTTTCTTTTTGTAAAACTCTTTTTCTAAATTTTAAATCGAACCAAGTTGTGAACATTTTCAACTTAACCAAATTTTATCTTGATTAATCCTAAACATTCATCTAATGATTAAAGCAAGTAAAATGAAGTAAGATCACAAAATTCAAAGTCAAATTTACACAGAAACCACTAAAAGAAAAAACCTCAGATGGCCCATGCTAGACAATCACTATGATGTGCTATTACAAAGTAAAAAGATAGTATTACTCAACGACTCGATCCCCACAATTCTTAATACTTCTTTGAATCTTCAACCACTCCTCCACATTGCCCATGTGAATCCTTCTGTGATACTTATCCATAATACTCGCATCCATGAATGCCTCGGTGTCCACCTATGTAGCTTGGAAACTTCTATGATGTTGAACACGAACTCCTTTGCTTCTTCACCGTAAACCCAACGATGTTCAAAGTGATGAACAAACCAATGGTGAAAACAAAGTTCACTTTTGCATATGATGATGAAAGATAGGATCTTTGAAACTTCTAAGGATGTTTTCGACTTTGGAAAACCTTTGTAAACAAGTGTTAATACGTATTGTTCGTATACTAATTTTTCTAGACTGCACTTTTACGAAATTCTGAGAAAACACGCCTCAAATAAAAACATTGAGGCGGTGACTCGTTCGAACGACTTGTGCACGTCGCTCAAACGAGATATCCATGTCGTTCGAACCTTGAACGACTATCAACGTCATTTGAACCACTATACGCATGAGTTTGTTGTTAACACAACTCTAAACCATCTTTATCTCTGAACAAACAAAGTTGAATCCTTTTAAAACACTTTAAAAACATTTTAAAAATATTTATTTAATAAAATAACATCCTTAAACATTTTAAAATTAATTCCAAGTTCCATTACCATTACGCATTCAGAGCTGAATGATCTCAAAATGTAATGAAGACGTAAAACATGCACCAATAAAATCATGGCATAATTTATCATTGAAGCTTAGCCACAACATCTTCAATAATCTCTTTGTCGGAGACTTTATGGTATCATGACAAATAAAAAATCCATCTATGACTCAAAAACATGTTTTATTTCGAGAATAAGTCAAAAATATAAATGGTAATCAATTGGAAATTTCGTCCTTACAAATATCCCCCTTGGACTATTCCGGGACCAAACTCAACAGATAAATGTCTAAGCCGAGACATCAAGCCGTATGATGTCTGAATTCCATCCTGTAAACCCAAAATAAAAAATACAACACAAGACTAGTAAATGATGGTCTGACAAGTATGAACTGTCTGAATGTGATGTAGCCTTGAAATCTCGAATATCTTAAGCATACCTACACACATGAAATAAAAAAATACCTAGTGAAGTATGGAGGAACAAATGATATAAATCATGTGAGGAAAAAATATGCTATCAAATTTTAATCCAAGATATACATATTATCACAAGAATGATATGAATGAGTAATGCAGTAAACATGTATGCTCATAAAAAAAAGTCTCCCTCTACATCAAATACATCTCTGCCCCTTTTTGTCGCGATTAAACCATCAGTGTAAAGATAAAAAATATATGAACATATCTAGAATAAAATAATCATTAAATCATCTCTAGAAAAATATGAACAACTAGATAATCATGATCACATAATATCAAGTCCCTAGCTAGAAAACAACAATCACATTTGAAGAATTAGCGAAATCAGAGAAGATATGATTAAACCAACACAATGCAGCATAATAAGAAAATCTATCAACGTGAACTACATAAACTGATTAGAAGCAACCAGTAGTACCAAAAATAATATAATAGTATGGAGTAGGTACTGAAACAAAATAACCCAAAAACCTCAAACAGTCGCTCGAACGATTTCGCCTTCTCTTTTGAATGACATAGGCAAGTCGCTCAAGCCAGAGCTTCACGAAACATTAGAGTGTATCTTGAACGAAAACTCTATGTCATTTGAATGACATGCTAAAATCAAAATTCCAGTTCTAAAAATCTTAAGGTTTCACCCAGTGAAAAAATTGCCTGAAAAAAACTAATTGGAAGGAGGTCAAAATAGTGAAACATACACAAAAATGTAAGCATAAAACAACAAAAAAAAATGTGAGTGTTCTCAAACATAGATATGGACTTAATGGGTGCAAACTACAATAAATTAATCATAAATTGAACACATTGAAACGTTCAAGAAGCTCTAATTGATAGCAATATGTAAACAAACTTTGATTTTATCTATATGTGACAACTGATAAGGTGAGATAAATGAACTAAACAATCAAACATGCACACAAATCCGGAATATTGACGATTATACAAATAATAGTGTCTTCATGCAATGTTTCAACATAAGGATTCTTGGTGCAAACCCATTTAATTTTTCGAACCAAACTCCCTCACATATATTTATTCTTTTCTAAGTTCTTTTTTATGTCTATAATTTTCTCAACTTAGAGAAAACCTATTGGACCAATTTTTAGCATATGGTTCTTTTTATTGCCTTTATTTTTCTTTTGGGCTCTTTTAAACGGTGGCTTTCATGATGAGTTAATTTTGTACTCTCGCAGCCCTTTCTCGTGAACACTCGTCATTTTTCAATTTAATCCTTACGGTAAATGATTCTTACATGCACACCACCTCCTAAGTCTACTTATGCATAGATCACAAAATTGAGATAAGAATGCCTTACCTAACTCAAATATGCATGAGATGTCAAACATTCATATAAACTCGTTCATGTGTGCAAAGATGGCATATATACAAAGTCTAATCCAAATGCATATAAACTTCGAAACAACCCCATAATACAATCATTAAGATCATTCAACGAGCTAGAACTTATTACCAAATGTCCTAGCCACATGGATAATAAAGTGAAAGGTGTCCAATCACACTAATATGCCACATCAAACATGAAACACTTACGACACAGAAATAAAACGAAAACTTTTTTGTGTTTTTCTATAAAAAAACATTTGACCCCAAAAAGATAAAATCTTTTGATATTTTTCAAATAGGACACTATAAATGAAAAATATGATACACAAGATACACATGTCATAACACTAGAAAAGTATAAATCATGGTGAATAAACTATCGTATGACAAACATGGCAACACAATCATTCTTTAGATCTAGAATGGGAAGAATCAAGCGAAGCCAAAACCGAACGATCAAATTTAATTCTTAAAGCCACTAAGTTCGATTTCCTAACCCAAGTAGTTATGAAATTATACATAGGGGTTTTGGGAACTGAAATGAATTTATTCCTAAACTTCCTAGGAGCATTCCTAAGGTTATAGCAAAAACATCAAAGGTGACCTTTCCTACCACAATGGGAACAAGTGTAGACATGGTGGGAATGAATACCAAAATGTCAACCTTTCTCCACATTCCTAGTGGGCTCTCTCACACAATTAGTATTGGCTTTTGGAATGGTTACAACGTGATCATCATAGCCTTACCAAACCTATTTCCCTTGAATCGGATGGTGCCTAACATCCTTTCTATTTTCTCTAACCTAGATTCCAAGTCAAACTTCACCTTACTTGAGTCTCTCAATCTCTCCTCTAACTCACTAATCCTAGAATCAAGCACATGCCTAGACTCCTCAAACTCTAGCACCTCCTTTTTCAAAGCCTCCATCAAACCACGTAGGTTATCTATCTCTTTTTCAATATACTCTAACTTTTCTCTAAGTGTCTTCTTACGTTCCCTAGTATCCTCAATCAAAGCATCATTATTTTCTATGGCATGCTCATTCAACCTAGCTTGCAATTTTGATTTTTCCTTTTTCACCTTTACCCCTTCATCATACAACTCCCTAAAGTCAACTTTTAACTCCCCTACAACAGTCTTAATCCTCACTAGCTTTACCCTCCCTCACTTGGGATTCAACATCCTCAAAAGTGTTATGAACATGGGAATCGTCATGGGAAGATTTATCGTCGTCACTCACATGACATGCCAAGAAAGAAACAAAATTTCTCTCGTTGGGGGAACTCTCTCCCTCTTCTGGATCACCATCACTTAAGGAGGACTTATAATCTATTAATTTATTTCCCTCTTTCTTAAGTCTAGTGGGACACTCGGCAACCTTATGACCATACCCCTCACACCCAAAACACATATCTGACTCAACCCTATTAATCTTCTCACTTTTATCCTTAGGGGTGGAATCTACCTTGATGTTCTTGAGTTTCTCAAATTTTTTGCATCTTTCAATTCCTTTTAAAACTTAAGAAATTTTTTTAAACTTCTTTGCCAACAAGGCGACATCCTCAAAATTGAAATTACAATCGTCATCTAAAACTTTGGTCTCCTCCTTTAGAACTTTCAAAGCAATGCCCTTTTCTTTCTTTGGCACTTTTTTGGAGGTAAACATATCGAGTTCATAGATTTGTAGGTCACCTACAATCTCTTTAAGTTTTATCGATTCAGGGATGCCTAATGAGTTTAAAACGCTCACTTTCACATTAAACCTACTCTGCGAAGATCTCAAAATTTTCTTTAGGACATGATTGTCGGGAATCTTTCTTCCTAAGTTAAACAACGAGTTGACAATGTTGGATAACATGGCGTAAACTCATAAAACAACTCATTCTCTAACATCTTAATCGTCTTAAACTGTGTAGTGAGGTTTTCTAGCTTAGACGCCCTCACCGTTCTAGTTCCCTCGAGAGTAAGTGCAAGTGTATACCAAGCCTCTTTTGAAGTTTCACAAGTCATGATTATATTATACTTATCTGATATGACATTTAAGGAAATTATGTAAAGACCTTTAGAGTTCGAATTCGTTCCATGACTCAACAGATTTTAGTGTAGTGGCCTCACCCTCTCTTGTAACCGGTGGAGTCCAACCCTTTTCTACTGATAATCACACCCACTTATCAATTGATTTCAAAGAACTTCTAATTTCCTCTTTCCAATAAGCATAATTTGTGCCATAAAAAATAGGAGCACAAAAACATTCAAAACCTCCGAAATTTAACCTATAAACACAAGGGATCAAATCATAAATAAATAATGTTTCTAGCTCTGATATTAATTCGTGGGCCCCTTTTTCTTTGGTGTGTGTTTTAAGGATGACAAAAACCAAATTTCTTTTTGAATAACTCTTTTTCCAAATTTTAAACCGCACCAAGTTGTGAACCAATTTTAACTTAACCAAATTTTATCTTGATTAATCTTAAACATGCATCTAGTTATTAAAGAAAGTAAAATAAAGTAAGATCACAAAAGTCAATGTCGGCAGTACATGGAAAACACTAAGGGAAAAGACCTTGGATGGACCAAGCCAAACAATCAATACGATGTGGTATTGAATAGTACAAAGATAGTCTTACTCAACGACTTGATCCCCGCAAGTCTTGATGCTTCTCTGAATCTTCAACCACTCATCCACATTGCTCATGTAAATCCTTTCACAATACCTGTCCATAACATTCGCATCAACGAATGCCTCAATGTCCACCGATGTAGATTGGAAACATCTATAATGTTGAACATGAACTCGTTCGCTCCTTCACTGTAAACCCAATGATGTTCAAAGTGATGAATAAAGTAATGGTGCAAACAAAGATCATTTTTGCATATGATGATGAAATCTCAGATCTTTGAAACTTATAAGGATGATTTAGGCATTGGAAAACATTAGAAAACAAGTACATAAAGAGTACTTTTTGTATACTAATTTTTCTGGACTACACTCTTACGAAATTCTGAGAAAACATGCCTTAATTAAAACCGTTAGGGGGATGACTCATTTGAATGACTTAAGGACGTCGCTCGAGTGAGATATCCATGTCGTTTGGACGATAAGGGAATCTCGCTTGAATGACTGTCAACTTCATTTGAACCACTGTACGCGTGAGATTATTTTTAACACGACTCTAAACCATTTTTATCTTTGAATAAAAGAAGTTTAATCCTTTTAAAACATTTTAAAAACATTTTTTAAATATATATTTAATAAAATAACATCCTTAAATATTTTAAAATAAATTCCAACTTCCATTAACATTACGTATTCATACCTCAGTGATCTCGAAATGCAATGAAGATGTAAAACATGCACTAATAAAATCGCGACATAATTTATCTTTGAATCTTTGCCGCAACGTCTCCAATAATCTCTGTGTCGTAGACTGTGTGGGATCGTGACAAATAAAAAATCTATATATGACTCAAAAACATGTTTTGTTCTGCAAATAAGTCAAAAACATACAAGGGACTCAATTGGCAATTTTTTCCTTACATGCACCACTATCTCATAATCATAAACTCATTCCACTATAATCAATATTAATCCCATAAGATTAGAGAAGAAATTTGTCTCCAATTTAGCAGTAAAACACAACAATGATAAGTTTTTCTCTCTAAAAACCAAGCTCTAAACTCTCTCTCAAATGGTTGAAATGTTAGAATGTTTTATATAAGAAAACGATGGAGTATTTAAAATGATACAGAAAAGAGTTGTTGAGGACCCTCGACGGTTGATTTTCCCAAAGAATATTTTTTAAATTACGGGCAAAATGATCATTACGTGAAACAAAGAAAGTCTAGAGTTTATCCGAGAGCACTTTGTGTCACTAGGGAATATAGATTGAATGTGATAGGACTTTTGAATAAAATGATATAGATACACAAAGATCTAGTTATCACGTGCAAAAATAAGGTTTCTCGATCTATGATGAATCGATTTCTAGTGTTTCAAACAGAAACTTCTTACTAACACAATAACAATTTCTATAAGGGGGAAAATATACGAGGAGGTTAAGGACAAACCCTATTATTAAGAGACTAGCGAAATATTAAGATAAAGTGGAACTTAAACAGAGACTAATGAAGCCTTCCAGAAGAAGCTAGATGATCCAAAATGTATTTTGTCAATTTTTCTATGATTATGTCTATTAATGTACTATTTTTGAGGTTGCTAGATATCAGAAATGGACCAGGTTGGGATGCACCTGGGAGATCTTACATGCTCTATCAAGGAATTTCACTCGGGGAACCTTTGGGGGAATTAGTTTGGATGATAGAAAGAAATGTATCATTAATGCATTGTACTTAACCAGTTTAAATACATTAGGTAAAGCACCAGCACAACCTGAAAGAGTGTTTATCGAGCAACCTTTTCCAAACTCATTCTTAACCACGGTTTTGTGGGTCGGTGGCCAAAGAGGCATTGACGCCCTATTGTGCCACCTAACACAAATGACTTGTCTCTCTAGATTTCACTTTGAATTTCATGTTAATGACATGTTATGTATGGTATTCTGACCCAACGATTAATCCACACTTAGGTCCCTCGTGATCCATCTCAGCCTATAAATACCACACTTATCATTTGATAAGCCATAAGATCACCCAGTAATCAAATATTGAAATATTAAAACCATAGAGCATATTCTCCCTCAGTTAACACAATGGAAATCCATCGCAACTTGTTCAGACTTTTTTACCAAATCAAGGGGAAAGAGAAGGTTGCAACTTCTAGGAATAAGTTTTGAGTCAAACACCCTTAGTTTGAAGGCCATAAATGAAAAACTAGGGAGGATCCAAAAGATCTTATTAAAATTAGGTCATGATCCAAACAATCAATGACATTTGACTTTCAATATTGGAAAGAGCCCCGTGTAAGGCATGTAATTGATGGGATTCACAGAGAGAATAATTTTTTTTAACATCTCATAGGAACATGTCTGGGTGGATCTCATTCGATAGGTGGTGATAAGGTACACCGTGATTTAAAGGATATATAAATAAATATATAAATGTGGTTAAAAACTGATATTAAAATTGGAAGAAATTCCATTCTTCCTAATGCTTTCACTTTAAGTACTAGGAAGAAAAATATCCTCCTAGTCATGTTATTAACTTGAAGACCCCAACAAATTATTCATGTAATTTATGCAGGGTTGTAAACTATCAAACAAATGATCTAAAGCATTTCAAGTCTCATGAATGGCACGACATCATTAAATTAATCACTTTGCTAATTAGGCAATGCATTTTCGAGCGCAAAGATCTCAATTGTAAAATTATGTTGATTAGTTTGTGCTTCACCTTTCTATGTGAAAACGTTGTAAACAGACAACACATTGCAACTATGAAAGCATCGTTGGCCAAGGCGACTTGTGATTTAGAGAAATGTTTTCCTCTATCATTATTTGACCTCAACGTCCACTTGTTTGTGCATATATGCGATGAGGCATTGTTGTATGGATCTTTCAAGCATCATTTGATGTATCCTTTTAAGATTATGTTAAGAATACATGTTATATTGGAGGGTCAATTACGATAGAATATATAACATAAAAATCATTATTATATGCTGGGTAATGTACGCCGGGATAAGTTCTTTGGAGGTTTAATCCTTGTAGCGAATGAGTAGTATAGGAATTCGATGAGTTTAAGGATGAATTTCCTTTTGTTAACCGTCAAGACATGAAACTCACTAATCTGAAATCTGAGAAATCATCTCTTTATTTCTTTAAAACACAAAATGAAGTTGGAGATTGAAGAGAGTAAGTACTTACATATATAATGTATTTTATTTTAAGTGTATGTAATATTTATATTACAATCTAAATTCTATAATTTCATGAACATGTATAGGAAGTACGAGTGTGAACTTTTTCGAAATCAGAAGAAAAAAGGTTCAACAGCTGTGATTGATGGTTTTAAGGCATATATGTTAAAAGAGGTAACTGCCAAATCATTTGTTGCGATTACTTATGCACTTGTTATAAAACACACCCTAATATAAATTTAATAATAAATTAATCTTTTAAAAAATATGTGGTGTTTCTTCAAGGCTTGCATGCCCAGCCAAATGCCCCAATTTTTATGAGAAGGATTTTAAAATATTTAGTGCCAACAGTTTTAATTCCATCCCATACCCATGTTAGCAAAATACTACTCATGAAAAATAATAAAATTTTAATTGTTTCCTTGTATTCTTGTATGTCAAGAAAAAGCAATAAAAATCCAAAGGATATGGTGCTGAGCTTTTATGGGACTGTCCAACAAATCCTAAGACTAGATTATATAGATTTCGAAATGTATTTTGTCTAATGAAGCCTAAGACTAATGAAGCCTTCTAGAAGAAGCTAGATGATCCAAAATGTATTTTTTCTATTTTTCTATGATTATGTTTATTAATGTACTATTTTTGAGGTTGCTAGATATCAGAAATGGACCAGGTTGGGATGGACCTGGGAGAGCTTACATGCTATATCAAAGAATTTCACTCGGGGAACCTTTGGGGGAATTAGTTTGGATGATAGAAAGAAATGTATCATTAATGCATTGCACTTAACCAGTTTGAATACATTAGGTAAAGCACCAACACAACCTAAAAGAGTGTTTATCGAGCAACCTTTTCCAAACTCATTCTTAACCATATATATCTTTTGGTGTAAAAAATAGTATATTTCCTAAAAGATCTTAGTGATGTCGTACTATACCTAACCATGTCAAATAAATCTTACCTAAAATAGTGATGGTTTTGTGGGTCGGTGGCCTAAGAGGCATTGACGACCTATTGTCCCACCTAACACAAATGACTTGTCTCTCTAGATTTCACTTGGTATTTCATGTTAATGACATGTTACGTGTGGTATTCTGATCCAATGATTAATCCACACTTAGGTCCCTCGTGATCCATCTCACCCTATAAATACCACACTTATCGTTTGATAAGCCATAAGATCACCCAGTAATCAAGTTATTGAAATATTAAAACCATAGAGCATATTCTCTCTCCATTAATACAATGGAAACCCATCGCAACCTGTTCAGACTTTTTTACAAAATCAAGGGGAAAGCGAAGGTTGAAACTTCTAGAAATAAGTTTTGAGTCAACCACCCTTAGTTTGCAGGCCATAAATGAAAAACTAGGGAGTATCCAAAATATCTTATTAAAATCAGGTTATGATCCAAACAATCAATGACATTTGACTTTCAATATTGGAAAGAGCCCCATGTAAGGCATGTAATTGATGCGATTCACACAGAGAATAAGTTTTTTGAACATCTCATAGGAACATGTATGGGTGGATCTCATTCGATAGGTGGTGATAAGGCACACCGTGATCTAAAGGATATATAAATAAATAAATGTTGTTAAAAACTGATATTAAAATTGGAAGAAATTCCATTCTGGCTAATGCTTTCACTTTAAATACTAGGAAGAAAATATACTCTTAGACACGTTGTTAACTTGAAGACCCCAACAAATTATTCATGTAATTTACGCAGGGTTGTAAACTATCAAACTAATGATCTAAAACATTTCAAGTCTCACGAATGGTTTGCCATCATTAAATTAATCCCTTTGCTAATTAGGCATTGCTTTTTCGAGCGCAAAGATCTCCATTGTAAAATTATGCTGATTAGTTTGTGCTTCACCTTTCTATGTGAAAACGTTGTAAACAGAAAGCACATTACAACTACGAAAGCATCTTTCGCCTAGGCGACTTGTGTTTTAGAGAAATGTTTTCATCTATCATTATTTGACCTCAACGTCCACTTGTTTGTGCATCTATGCGATGAGGCATTGTTGTATGGATCTTTCAATTATCATTTGATGTATCCTTTTAAGATTATGTTAAGAATGCATGTTATATTGGAGGGTCAATTGCGATAGAATATATAACATAAAAATCATTGTTATATACTGGGTAATGTATGTCCGGATAGGTTCTTTTGAGGTTTAATCCTTGTAGCAAATGAGTAGTAGAGGAATTCGATGAGTTTAAGGATGAATTTACTTTTGTTAACCGTCAAGACATGAGACTCACTAATCTGCAATCTGAGAAATCTTCTCTTTATTTCTTTAAAACATAAAATGAAGTTGGAGATTGAAGAGAGTAAGTACATACATATACATATAAGCCTCACTAATAGCCTTCGTTTCAACTGAATTGTTCCACAAAGCATCGATTCGAACCACTATTGATCCCCCAACAATATTAATCCCCTATGAATAACACTTTATTAATGCTACCAAGATTTTGGCTTCATTGTTTGGATCATTGAACACGTTAATAAAATTACCGTTATGAAATTAAGTTTTAATTTTGTATTTTGTTTAAAACTACGCGGACTTTGATATCATTTTTTGCTATGTAGGCATCTCGAAGTCATTATGTGATTCAAGTTATTTAATTTTGGGTTTCAAGTTATTTTTTATCAATTTTCTTTAGTTTATGTTCATATATTATCATCTCATCCATGTAGTTAGCATTTTTTACTTATGGTTAGTTATCTTCCATTTATTACTTTATTGCTCACATTTTAGTCATTTTCACTTCCTTTTTTACTCTATTCTTATCAATCTCATTCATGCGTACTCACTCTTTCCATGTTATGGATAAGATTATTCAACTCCTCACACACTTGCACATCTAGTAACTATGCCTTGTAAACTTGTTGAGATAATGGTTCGAATTTGTTGTTATGATATAATCGACATGATAACACATTAAAACCATAAATCTTGGCTTATAATTTAGGTTTAATACATTTTGTAATATTTGTAACTTTAGGTAAGGAACATTTCATTCTTCATATCATTTTATATTGACATTTGGAACATTTTGTAATATTTTTAGCTCTAGTCGGGTTGATGTAGATGTCAATTACAATGAGACTGCATATGCTTCGAGGAAGAAACTCGTAAGGATTTTAATATTATTAGTTTCAGATTCATGTAATTAATTTTATGACTTGATAATTTTAATATTATTGCTTTTGGATTGATGTATTAGTTAGTTCTATAATGGAATTGTATTATAGGCTTGAAATGATGTACAATAATTGTTTTGGAAGCAAAAAAATCAAAATTATTATTTTTAAATAAAATTAGTCATGGTCTATAAGCATGACCACATTCGTGACAATTTTCAAGGGTAGAGTAATGGTTAATGGTTGTAAATTATGACCAGCATCTATATTATCACGGTTATTGGTTATGGTCCAACACCATGACCATTATTCACAACTTAGGGTCACCGTAAAAAATCATGACCAATTGATGTATTTTCACAACATGGGACACGGTTTATGGTTATGACCATGTAAAATCCGGTAAGGGGTTTGGTCACAGTCCCTAATAGTTACCATGGCCCAAATTTTATTTTACAAATGTGATCCCAACTCACAAAAATGGTCACGGTTCATCACCATGACCCCCAAAATAGTCACCCTATAAATTGTCATGGTCCATGTTTGTGACCATTTTTGTTTGTCACGGCAAGGACCGTGATAATGTTTTGTAAATGGGGTACGAATTTCGCATGCTATATTCAAAGATTTCAAGAAGAATTCAACAAATCGTATCCTTTGATATAGTTTTAAGTTAATCGTTTAAGGATATCAAACACGTTCACGTTCACATTCATGTTTTTGATAAATGTGTTTTCAAAATCATTGCCTTGCTTATACATAGTTAGATGAACCTAGAGTTCTGCCGACAATTGGGCGCACGGTTCAGATTTGGTCCCATGTGCACGAAAACATGCAAAATAGGCTTAAAAATCACTGCCTTTGTGTGCACGCGTACAAACAACCTTCGTGCACACGACTAAGCACATTTTGGGAAAAAACTTTGTGTTGCCTAAATATGTGCCAACGGGGTCAAATTCCCACCGTGCTAATGGAAGTCACACTGCCCAAATCTATGCAACAATTTGGAATTAAGCCCCATGCGCACAACAAGGTCTAGAATTTGAAAGTTTCCATAAATAAGAGTATTTTCCCTCCCATTTTAAGAGATCGTTTTCCCGGGTACTTCTCAAACCTATAGAGAGTATTTTAGAGGCAAGTTATCAGATTTAAACAGTTTTGTTGACAAATTAACTTGATCTTGAAAAAATTGAGAGGAAAACTTGAATGAAACCTAGATTTATGATATGTGAGATTTGATATTGATTTAATATTTAACACTACATATCCTACATTCAATTGAACTTTCATAAAGTTTTATTATCCAAGACCTCGTTATCAAAAAATGAGGTGTTTGATCTTATAGGAAAGGTCAAGTGGGATAACTCGAATATTTTTCCATTAAGTGTGATCAAGTCGGGATGCCAAAATATACAATTCCTTAAAATTAAATACTATTCTTAGCATGCGAAGTAGATATTAGACATGTTTCAAAAAAATTCCACAAAATAAAATTTGAAATAATCCAATGAATATAAAACATCGCCAAGAATAAGATCCATCACCATGCTAAACTCCAATAATAAAACTTAAATTATGAATAATAAAACATTTCAATTACAAATCACTAAATAAAAACCATAAACAATTGTGGAGTCGCACGATCCACTAAAATCCATAATAACTATCTTGTGGTGACAATTATTATACAACACAAATAAATATAAAAGAGACAATTACCAAGTAAGAATAAGGAACATAAAATGACAATCACACAACAAAGGATGTATGTGGTTCAGCAAAGATGTGACTATGTCCACAGTGGTGCAGTCGGTGTTATTTCTATATACCCCGGGGAGTGATTACAGAGAATACAACCTGTCCTTTTGCCCCGGACCAAGGGTTTAATATATACATGTACATTTAGGTGAGTTGGGGGTGATGGGTTCCCCCACGTCTTCCATCTCTCCTATAACCTCCCTTCAGGGGAATGTAGGAAGAGACCGGATCAAAATAAGAGGTGGGGGGCCTGGACTTTGGGCCGCCAGAACTGGGCTACTCATCCAGGCCCATGGTCTTAATTTTGGGTACCCATAATTGCCCCTAAGTTTGTTGGGCCTTGTTCATGGGTTCAATAAATTTAAATGATTAGCCATAATGGCTTTTTTGGAATTCTTCGAAAGCTGTGAAGTTGATTTTGGCAGCACCCGCTTCGTTTATTGTGCACTATGATTAGCAGAATTTGAAGGTTTGTTGGAATAGCCACTTTTCTACCGTAGCTTCAGTCTTTCCAGGATTCTTCTATTTTCTGTGAGCTCTAGCACTTCGTACCTTCTTCTCTCAATCTCCATTCTCATTACTTCCTAGTTGTTTGGGCTCGTTCTTCTTCATCTCTTGAATCGATCTTCTATTTTGTAAGTTTCCTGTGACCTTTCTTTGTACTTTCTCTTTGAGTTTGTAGCTTTTCTAGGGTTTTCCAATGGCGAAGATTGAAAATAGGTCAATCTCTGAATTTAGGAAGTTTTACAACATCCCTGAGTGGGTAGATATTGAGTTTTGTGCCTCCCCTCCTAGAAATGTTAGAGATATAGATGATGCCCACTGGATCCACGTCTTGTTTCTTTCCCAGGGGGGACTCACTTTTCCTCCTAATGATTTATTTTTGCATTTTTTTGACTATTTTAATATTGTTCCTGCACAATGCTCGCCCAATGTGTGGAAAATAGTAAATGGCGTACATAGGATAAATCAATTGTATGGAACTAGGTTAGGGGTCATCTAGGTCTGTTTTTGCTACTCCTTTTCTCGAACTAGTTCTGGTGTCCTTTACCTCAAAGCTAGGAGCCCTGACAGGGTATTGGTAGTAAATCTACCTGATTCCCATAAGGACTATTGGCAAGAAGATTTCCTTGTTAGAAATTGGCAGTTTTCGCCCCAATTTGAAGGGTCGAGGTCTGAGAGGTTCTCTATTCCATTTTATGGGTAGGAATACAAAGGTAGACATTGTACTGTTGTTTTGACTTTTGTTGATTTGTGATCTTTCTAACTCTTATCTGTTCTTACTTTGCAGCGAGGTCAAAGAACTTGGAACCTGCTCTCAGCGAGGCTCGTCTTTCGGAATTGATAAAGGCTTGGAATATTAGGGAGCCTTTGGGTGACGACGAGCATCCTTGATCTGCTGCTTTTTTGCTCGAGTATAAGAAAGTTGTCTCCAGCTTCATAACAGGGCCTGTGGACAGTATCCCAGAGTTTGACTTATTCGAAGAGACTGCTGCAGGTCCTATTCAGTTGGACGAGGAAGAGAGCAACTTTGGGAGTGACATTGTAGGAGCTGTAGGTGATTTGTGGGGAGAGAGCTCTAGTAGTAGTAGTTCCTCTGATCGTAGGGAGGTTTCTGAAGTTCGAGGGTCGTCGAGCACTTCTAGCAGTTCAAGCGAGGAGATGGTTCCTCCAAGGAAGAACTTGATCAGGGATGATGATGAGGAGGACCACGTACTTCTTGCACAAAGGTCAAAGAAGCAAAAATCTAATTCTGGGGCTGTGGCTACTGATTCTCGGTCCTCTGCCCAAGAGCAGGAGAGAAAGAGGAACGAAGAGGAGCAGGTGAGGGAGAGAGAGAGAGAATAAAGGAAAAAGAGAAGAAGAAGAAGATGGAGGAGAAGAGGAGGGCATAGGAGAGGAAGAAGAAAGAGAACGAGAGAGAAGAGGAGAAGAGGAGGTCTGAAGCGAGGACGAAGGCCGGGCAGGCCTTGGTCCTAGAATCCGTACTGCCCGAGGGGGCTTCTGTTGCAATTTGCCCTCAGCTGGCCCCCGCTTTGCTCAAGAGGGCTGTCCTCCCAGCTGATCGCCAAAAGGCGGTAGGGTTTGAAAAATTGGCCCTTCAAGCTAGTCAAAGGCTAGCTCGCGGAGGTCGTCGTCTGATTCGTCTCCCTCCTCCTTTTGAGATCGTCACCTAGGGCTCCTTCATCGGCTACGAGACTTGGTCGCCTAAGGGCTAGGAGTGCGGTATGGACGTCTCCTGTTATCCGAACGAAGCTCCCTCTCTAGTCTTTCTAGTCTTCTTTTCAGGCGAGCACTCTCAGCCTCGTACCTACGAGAAGACTCCCTCTACTCGTGAAGCCTTGCCTCATATGCATCAATCAATTTGGATATCTGTGTGGACCTCGCTGGTCCCTGGCTTTCTTCTGAGGATGGCCTTTCCAAGCAAGCCCTCTAATCTGAACGTCGAACTTCAGACCTAATCCTGCGAGGAGAAGGTGGTTCTTGAATATCCCCTGCCTGGGGGACATTGCTGCTGTGACCAGACATTATTAACTCATTTCTTGGTGTGGGCTCTTCTCAGGGAAAGATGAACGCTTCCCACAGACGGCGCCAATTGTGGTGACAATTATTATGCAACACAAATAAATATAAAAGAGACAATTACCAAGTAAGAATAAGGAACGTAAAATGACAATCACACAACAAAGGATGTACGTAGTTCAGCAAAGATGTGCCTACGTCTATAGTGGTGCAATCGGTGTTATTTCTATATACTCCGGGGAGTGATTACAGAGAATACAACCTGTCCTTTTACCCCCGAACCTAGGGTTTAATATATACATGTACATTTAGGTGAGTGGGGGGTGATGGGTTCTCCCACGTCTTCCATCTCTCCTATAACCTCCCTTCAGGGGAACGTGGGAAGAGACTAGATCAAAATAAGAGGTGGGGGGCCTGGACTTTGGGCCGCCAGAACTGGGCTACTCGTCCAGACCCATGGTCTTAATTCTGGGTACCCACATATCTCATAAATAAAGGACTAGAAAGGAAGATAAACTAATAGCACAGTAAAGTAAACTCCTACTTCAAATCCTTAAATCTTTAGATACCATGCATCTATACAACGACTTAACTTGAAATGTTAGTCAACACAATGGGTCAAGGCCTAGTGTAGGATTACCATGTACTTTTCTCAAATAGGATTCGTGAATCTAGTCATAAGCATTATAAGAGATAAATATCACAATAGGGTATTTTAAATTAAGAGTAATATAATAAGTTTCGAGTAAAGTAAAATAATACTAACTACCCACATAAACTAAGTCAGCGCACTATCCAAATCTAATTATGTTTATTTCAATAGTAAATTGGACAAAAATATTTTAATTTAATTCAATTATTATTGATGCGACTCCATGTTTTCCAATAAGACTTTCTATTGGTCTTGCACATATTAGGGTATGCGTTACATCTCAATTCAATTATTATTTATGTAACACCATGTTATCCTTACAACCTTTGTAATGGTCCTGCACATATTTGGATACGTTTGACATTAAATTTCGTTATTATTGATGCAAAACCACGTTAACTAGACAACATTTCTATTGGTCCTTCACCCATTTAGGAATGCTTAATATCTCGACACGTCACACACACACCCATCATTATAGCCAGTCAACACCATTTTGTTATCCCCACAAATACTCTTGATGTTCCACACACGACGTGTAACTAAATACAGTCAACCAAACATTAATTAGCCTTGCACATACTCATGACGCCAATACACACCCGTGTCACGTTAGCCAGATGACCCAATTTTCATTAGTCTTGTACATACTCATGATGCAAATCCATTTTTAACACCCGTTTATTTTCTTAGGAATTAATTATATTTTCTTTACCATATTATCAATATTTCCAATAGCCCCAATCTATAATCCGGGCATCACATCAAAAATCCAGCCCTAGTCACATACCTAGAGAAAACTGAAATGCATAGGTGCACACTCCCTAGTCTCATACCTAAAAAGCGTCATAGTGATTAATATGTCTACTCGCTAGTCCCATATCTAGAAAGTAGCATACTAATCCAAGGGTGAACGTATAACTACTTGCTTAAATCCCATCGTCTCAACGGTGTCAAATTATTAACATGGATGATCTCTACATATATTCATATTTTTAAGCTTAGAATAAAATCCTTTAAGTTTTAAATCATATAAATTCAATTCCATTCCCAGTCCTCACGTAAATCATATTTTTAATTTAATGAGAGAATATCAAAAAGCACAATCCCTAGTCTCATACCTAGAATGTATTACAATGATTAATATATTTACTCACTAGTCCCATACCTTAAGGGCTCGTTTGGTTCGAGGTTTGGCAAGGGAATGGGAATTCATAATTCCAGGAATTCTAAGTTCCTGGAATCTTCAATTCCTTTCCATTGTTTGGTTCAAGCAAGAATTCCTTTTTCCCGCCATCTAAAATCCCTTCTATGTAAACTGTTAAAAAGATAGTAAATTTATACTATTTTTTGAAAAAGTTTAAAAAAACGTGTTTTGTTACACTTTTATTTAAATATAAACAGTTTTTAGTAATTTTTTTTAATTCTTTACAAAAAAAAAGTTGTAAAAAAACAGTTTTTAAATAAAAACAAAAAAAAAGTTTTTGAATAACTTTTTTTATTAATCTTTCCTGAAAAATAAAGTTGTAAAAAATTGTTTTTTTTTTCCTTAAGCAAAAAAATGATTTTTTTGTTGTACAAATACAGTTTTTTGAATGTTTTTATATTTCTAATTAATAAAAAACAGGTTTTTTGATGTTTTTATTAGAAATATAAAAACACTCAAAAAACTATTTTTGTACAACAAAAAAAAATGCAAAAATAAAACTGTTTATATATAAAAACTGTTTAACAAAACACATTTTTTAATGTTTTAAACAAATAGCACATATTTAAAACATTAAAAAATGTGTTTATTAAACATTAAAAAATGTGTCTATATAAATAAAAATGTGTTTATATATTAACATATTAAACAGTTTTATTTTGCATTTTTTTGTTGTTGTACAAAAACAGTTTTTTGAATGGCGAAAAACATTTAAAAAACTGTTTTTTATATATTAGAAATATATATTAACATTTTATTTAAAAAAAATCAGTTTAAAGAAACATTTAAAATATATTTTTATAGTTTTAATCTATAAAACACTGTTAATATATTTAAAAAAATGTTTATATATGAAAAACAGTTTTAAAAAACACGTTTTTTTAACTTTTTAAAAAAATAGTACATATTTAAAACATTTTTAATAGTTTATATAGAAAATTATTTTTTAACTTTTTTATTTAAAAAAAAAGAGTTTTAAAAACATTTAAACATTTTTGTAATATTTTTTTATATAAAAACTGTTATTAAAGAAAAAATGTTATAGTATAAAACTGTCATTCTTTTTTTTATATATAAATGGTGTAAACTATTTTATTTCCTATTAAATGAAGTGAGAGAACGGCACTTGAATATGAGATAATGAATCATTAAATGAAGTGAGAGAACACTTCTTAAAAAACCATATGATTGGACGACATCAAAACTTGATGTCGTTGAACACATCGAAAAAAATTTCGAGAAAGAGAGAGTGTGTATGTGTGTTTATGTGTATTTGTATGTGTGTGAGAGAGAGTGTTTATGTGTGTGTGAGAGATAGAGAGAGCATGTGTGTGAGTGAGAGAGAAAGAGAGTGTGTATATGTATGTGTGTGCGAGAGAGAGTGAGTATGTGTGTGAGTGTGTATGTATGTGTGTGTGTGTGTGTGTGTGTGTGTGTGTGTGTGTGTGTGTGTGTATGTGTGTGTGTGAGTGTGTGTGTGTATGTATGTGTGTGTGTGTGTGTGTGTGTGTGTGTGTGAGTGTGAGAAAGAGAGAGAGAGAGAGAGGGAGAGAGAATGTGTGTGTGTGTATGAGAGAGAGAAAGTGTACTTCTGAGTTTATGTGAAATGGTATTTTTGTCACACCACAAAAGTAAGGTAATATGTCCGGGAATATAGGATTACCTCCATTTTAGAGGGGAAAGGAGAATCCAATTTCGTTGGAATTCTAAATTTCAGGAATTCTAAATTTCAGGAATCCTAAATTCCCTTTCCAAACCTCGAACCAAACGATCCCTAAAGGTAACATATTAATCCAAAGGTGAAAGTATAACTAATTATTTCCATCAAGTTGTTCCAACGTTTTCAAATTATTAACACGAGCAATGTGTATGTAAATTATATTTTCAATTTAAAGTTACAATCTTCCAATTATTTACCCAAATCAATACCATTCTAATTACATATATTTAATCCTTTCATAATCATGTTCTACGAAATAGTTATATAAGTTTTCAAATTCCATAATTTTGATACGGGTGTTAATTTAATAATATATCACATATTTCGAAATAAATATGTGTAAAAATAATATTTAACATCCTTTAATATCATTCTACTTGGTATATATCAATATCATAATTTCATGCATCATAATATTTTTGAATTAAATATTTTAATTTAACACATAATTCATGCAGACAACCTACAACATAAGATGCAACTATTTAATCATAACATATTTCAAGTCTTAAATCAAATTCTTGGGTTTAATAAAAAAATAGATTCTCACTATTCTAATTAAATTACAAATCCTTTTAAGAAAACATGGATAACTAATATTTAGGCAACATTTAACTCAAATAATACTTATGGTGGTAAATAGTGATATTCTTGCCTGAAAATAAGTCTCTTGAAAATTCTGAGTTCACGATTGCATTTGTCTCATGAAAATAGCAATGTCTCATCACTGGTTGTACTTGAAAAAATTTGACTTGGACTTATAAAAATGGGTTTTTAGGCTTTGACAAAAGGTATTTCGTGTGGGTTGTTTTCTTAAACCAACAAAATTGTGAGGGGTATCTCGAGTGTGTTTTAATAAAAAAAAACATCGGATGATTTGTGTTTTAGATAAACAAGAGATGTTATATTTAATAATTTTTTCAGTGGGATGTTAACATATATCACCTCTTAAGATACATACATACATACATACATACATACATACATATATACTGTAACAACCCAAGACTTTTGGAATAACAATTAATTTATTTTGGGAGAAATAAATATTATTTTATTGGAGAAAAATTAAATTGGCATTTGATGTCAAAATTTGAAGTTGTTAAAAAGTGCGTCGAATGGTAATTCTGAGGGTGTATATGTTTTCGGAAGGGTCGAGAAAGTCAAAATTACTGTACTTGGGGTCTACTTAGGTTCCGAAATAATTTTAAGTTCGTTTGGCTCGAATTAAAGTTACCGAGTCATTTAAAGTGTGTATTATCATTTAAAGATGTGTATGTTGGGACAAAAGGCTTATTAAGCCTACGGGAGATTTATTCTCCTTAGAGAGAAAGAGAAATAGAATGAAAGAAAGAGAGAAGGAGAGAGAAGAAGACAAATAAGGAGAAAAGAGAGAAAAAGTGGGGATTTCCTGCCAACTACGGGACCTCGAGGACGGATCAGACCCTACGAACCCGAGGCAAGTGATTAAACTTGCTAAATAATTGTTGTGTACCATTTATTGCATGATTTGTGGATTGAATCTTTGGGTTTTAGGTTTAGTTTGATAAAAACCTAACTTTTGGGTAAATATTAGATTTGCTATGTAGATCTTAGATTTGAGGTTAGAAATTAGTTTATATGTGTTCTTGAATGATTATTGATGATATATATGTGATTGGGTTGTAGAGAAATGAAGAGAAAATGATTAAAATGAATTTTAGGGATTTTTGGCTAAATAAAAGAAGCCATTTTCGAGGTTTCTGCAGAGCCGAATTGATTCAAAAATATGCAGGTGCCTAGGTCTGAGTGACCGAATCGATTCGGAACCTAGTCGAATCGATTCGACCCGAGACAGAGTCCCATGTCTAATGACCCGAAACAATTTGCCTTGAACGCCGAATCGATTCACAGGACTGAATTGATTAGAAATTAGGTCGAATCGATTCGTAAGCAAGGCTTTTTGAGGGTTGTTTTCCTAGGGAGAATTTCATTCCGTTTTGTTCAAGGTTATCAATTGGGAACCTCTATAGGAGATATGTGGAGTATGTTTTGGAGATTTTGAGGGAGTTTCCCTTATAAGAAATTATTGGAGTCTTATTGACTAAATTTGAGGAATACCAATTGGAGGACATGGTATAATCTAAGTGGGGAAGCCCACTATCATTGGAAATTCTATTTGGAGATGATTATTAAATTCACATGAAAGAATGAGAATGAGTTTAGAGATAATGGATTTTAGAATCCAAATCCCAAATGGGATAACTTTGAAGGTTCATATAATTAATCGAACCATATTATGGATGGAGAATTATAAATGATAATTAATGTGCATGAGGATATAAAAAAAATATCCTTAACGATGATTAACTTGGGAGAGGTCTCACACAATGAGAAATCCTAATTGAGGTACATTAGGATAAAGAATATCCTTAACTTAAATAGAATTGAGAGACAGTTCATAATTAGAAGCGACATGTGAGCTTCAAGCGAGAAATAATATAGTATATACTAAGTGGGGAAGATGTGTGAGAATTGACGGTTAGTATATCAAAAGAGAGTGATGTACTAAATAATGATATTAATTTAACTACGCCTAAGTGTGTAATACAAAAATGTAAATGATGTGGTAGGTTTACCTTATATGATGGTATATCTTTATATGATGTGATGATGTGTGTATACCTTATGTGATGGTATATATATATATATATAGTGAAGCATACCCTCTCCTTGCTATTATTGGGAAGTTGTGCGCGATGAGGGTGAGCACTCTGGCTCGATGAGTAGTGTGTAGATATTCCCCAGGTCATAATCGTCCATGGTGATTATTATGTGATATACATTTATTATTTTGGGGGTGAGAAGTCGTGGGTATGTGTCATTCTCACTTGCCAGTTAGGAGATATGACCGCTTCCCGGGACGTTGTGTGCGTGAGTTGATCACGAGGTGGATGCCGTTGAACCCCACCAGGTGGTTCCTAGTTTGCTACGTGGATGGGCAACTGGAAGATGATAGCATAGTGAGCCTGCATCCTCGAGTTATAGCTCATTTTTATGGTTATTATATTATGGATGTGATTGGTTATTCGGGTATCGAGGGCATAATGGCCCTCAACGACCAACATTGCCAATAAGTAGTGTATCGGGGGGTTCCTTGTTTGGATTTCTCTTTTGCGAGACGTCCCACGCACGAAGCTCAGTGTAATGTTGGAAAGTGAGGAGAAGTTAGTCCTTAATGCTCATAATTATATATATAGTACTTCTCGACGATCGACAGTGCCAGAAGTAGTGTATCGGGGGGGTTCCTTGTTTGGATTTTGCTTTTGCGAGACGTCCCATGCACGAACCATAGTGCACTGTTGAGATTTGGGAATAATTAATTAATTAAAAATGGAATAATAAGAAATTGGTTACATGCATCATGCATTGAGGGCATAATGAATCTTGATGATCAATACTGCCAGGAGTAGTGTAATGGGGGGTTCTTTGTTTGGATTTCGCTTTTGCGAGACATCCCACGAACCAACCGTAGTGTAGTATTGAGAATTGGAAGAAGTTTAGTCCTTAGCACTTAGATGATAATAACTCATATATAATAATATGCATATTGATGGTACAACTAGAATATATGAAATTTTAGTAAAGAAATGTTTATGTAAAGTGTTTATGTGAATTATGTGAACGGATCATTGAGATCCATAAGAATTGAAATTGAAATTGAAAGTATGTGATTTAGATGAAAGTTAGATACGTAAAATTGTAAGATAAATTAGATAATCTTAAATGAAGTTTAAATTGGGTTTTAAATTAGATTACCCTACCTAAATAGAATTGGGCGTTCATTTGGAGATCATGTTCATACGTTTAGTTGCACGCTTTAGTTGAGAGGTAAGTTGGACTTTTATGGAGAGTACGACTCCACCTTAATCAAGTAATAATGCATTTATAATTATTATGCATTTTAATGCACTTGCTATAAAATGTTTTCAACTCGGGCTCTGACCCGTTTGTATTTTCTCCTCCTATGCATATATGTTGTATTACTTTAGGTAATCCTCCGCAAGGACGCCATTGAGGTTTATCCATCTAGTGTACTCGTGGAGCTGTGGCAGTAGCGGACTGTTGCAGTACTTTGTCTTAGTCGATTCCTGTCTTTTGTATATCTAGATTATGATTCATTTTGTATATCGGGATTATACTTAACTGTTGTATATTAACACTTTTATATTCTCTCTCTGATTATTGTATTGTCTGTGACTCGGCAGCATATTCGGGTATTTTATTGTGTACATTTTGTTGTACTCTTTTATACATTATTTGAGCTATGTGTCTCACTCATCATTGTTAGATGTTGTATTGTTGGTCATTGGTTGCATGTTAAGTTTTTATTACTGTTAAATAAAAGTTTTAAATTTTTGGCAATTCGCTTTTAATAGTTTCGGCTAGTTAGCCTTATATTCTTAAGTATTGTCAGTTGATGTTGGAACTATGCCATCTGGCATACCTGATTTAGTGTAGTATAGGGCTGGCCACCCGTTATTATTTTGACCGGGTTGTCACACATACATATATATATTGACTGGGTTGTCACACATACATACATACATACATATAGTCAGCCAAACTAATAGCACTAAATCTTCTCATAAATTTAAATATACATATGCATACACTTTTGCCAAAAAAAAAAAAGTGAGGTCTCCCCCTTCTCAGTACCCCCTACCGAGACCATCCTGTTATACATTTGTCCTCCTTGCTTGATATTTTAGTATGCAACTAAATTCATGATTTCTTTTTTTAAACTAGATTAATAAAATGAAATATAGACTACTAGGAGTATTCAACACCACTCTCCTTTGTTACACTTACACACGAGCAGCACTATTCTTATTCATAGTATTCCAATTCAAGAAAAAAATTGTTATAAGGTTTTTTTATTTCTTTACAAATTTTATAATGAGGTTCCTCTTTTATACTTGTAAGAATTCTTATTTTAATGTGAATTATTTCATTACAAAAATTCTAAAAATTAATTATTGTGTGCTTGTCGTGAGTAGAAATGTCACTATTTATATTTTTGTGTATTATTTAATTTGGATTTGAAATATATATATATATTTATGATATTTCGACGCGTAATAGGTGAATATTAAATGTGTGAGTTATTAGATATTTGATTTTGAATAATTTGATGCTCGTCTTTTAGAATGCGTAGAATGTTAGTTTACGACTTAAAATAGTGGGTTTAAGGTCTATTGGGTTAGTATAGGCCTATAGAGTGTTTTCGGTCATTTGAAGGTGTTTTTAGGCTCATTTCGATGAGTTTTATATTGGGCCCAAGCCTTATTTCGGGATTAAGAGACTAATAGACTAAGAGGGGTTACTAGGGTATCATTAAAATTCATTTCACAAGTTGAGGAGGCAACCAAAGGATAGAGAGAAGGAGGCTCAAGAGGAGAGAAGAGACTTGGAGATTTTGGGGTGTGATATCTCAATCCACCAAGAGGAAAGTTTTATTAAGTGTTCAAATATAATTGTATTTGTGCTATTATGTTCCTGTTCACTGAAATCTAAACTTATAAGAACTAGTTTTGGTTAATTAACTTGATTAGACTTTTAAGTTAAATGTCTTTTAAGCATATTATTGAAATTGAGAAGAAATTCATATAATTTGAGTTTAGAATCGATGTAATATTGTTAGAAGTATGTTTAATAATCAAAGGTATATAAAAACCCCTTAAAAATATCTTGAATTGGATTGTAATTGACGAATTTGGTTAGAAGTGACCAACCATGGTTCTTGATTGAAAGCTGGAAATTATCCCGTTTAATCTTGTGTTTTTGGACTAAAAAATTATATTTGATGTTTTGGTGATGATAGACCAATTATATATTATGGAGGATGGGTTGAATTCAGTTTAAAGGCGTGTAGATTAATTGGATTTTATGTTAGGCCACCATTTTTATGAATTTGGGGAACCTTCAATTCTACTCAGATCTGAATCGATTCGGCCTATTGGTGAATCGATTTGTTCCATAAATTTTCATATCTTTTAAATACAAATGCGTGGCTGCTAGTTTCATATTTATTTATTTAATTTTTATTTTTTGTTGAGTGTTTTACTAAGAGGTGTAAATGATTTATAATTGGAGGATTTAGTGTTTTGGGGATTAACCTAGGATGGCCGAGGTGTGTTAGGACTTACGGAAAGTAAAAAGTATGGATTATATCATTCGAAAAAGATTAGGAATTATTCATAAACCCTAGAGTGGGGGTAGTTTTATATTCATTGTTCATACGTGAGTTAAGTACGTTATAAGACCTAGATGTGGAGCCTCAAGAGATCGAGCTAATTTCATGTGCATTAGGGATATACTTATCGTTTGTACGTTATATCATGACTTAATCGGGATGAATACCTAATAGGGGACCTAGTATTTTGGTCTCGACTCAGCATATATTGGATATTTAGGAATGCGTATGTGAACACTTGAGGCTAGGGATGGCTTAGAGTATCATCAGTAGCTTGTAGTAGAGGGTAGAATATGATTTGGATGATCCTCGTTAGCGAGCGGAATACAGTAATAGACATTAAAGGTCCTGAGGATTAGTTTAATGTTGTCTAGGGTCGATTTGGGTTAATGCGTGTAATACCCTTATGTATTATTATGCTTTTATGTGTGATCCAGTAGAGTTGGATCAACTTGCTTTTACCCATTAGAGAGGGTTCTTCCTCGTGTGTTTTATGTGCAATGCATACCCTATGTGAGTTATTATTGGTATGAATACTAAAAGGGATTCATTATGGGTCGTGTGTGACCCGAACCGCGTTGGTACCCCAGTAACTAGAATAGCTCTTACTTGGTCATTTTACCCTTAGGTCACATGTGTAGGTACTCGTGACCGAGATGGTTTAAGAGAATATTTCTTTCATAAGTGTTGACTCACGGCAATGCGTACTGGGGTAGATGTTGTTATTTATTCCTTGTCGTGATTAGGTCTTAGGTTTGGGACAACCTGTAACACCCCGACCCGTATTTATGGGTTACCCATGGGCCAACCTGATACGAATCGATTCGTTAGGTGTGAAATGCAATGGAAAAACCTATATAATGTTGCCAATCCACTTTTATTTTAATTATGGTTCGCCTGTTAGCATACAATTACAATTTTAGGTCAAACAACGTGAGGGACCCATGGAGGCGCATCCCGAAGTCTAAGTAAATTGAGCTACTAACTCAACCATAAAAAAATATACTCACCGGTGAAACACCCTCAAATTACGGAACTGCTCCCCACCTGTCGTAACAAAGTGGGGAAGTGAGCTTATGCCTAGTGGAATTTATATAAGCAGTATAGAAACGAACACCAGAAAGGAATACTCACAGGCTATAATCACATGCATACAAAAATATGTATATATCTACATACGTATACCTTTGAAATATACATGCCAATGCATTAAGAATTTTATTTCCCAAAACCTTATTTTCCTAGATTAATTGACCTTAATCTTATTAAAGGTTTTAATTATTCATTTTTAACAATTTCCCACTATATTTAATACACCCGATTCAACACTTGAAAATACAACCATTCATTTACTGGAATTTACCCTTTTATTCCCTACCGTACACTTTAATATTTTCATTGCAAATCACCATTTCAACACATGCATTCACTGTGTTAGAAAATAATTATTTAGTCTTTGAAAATCCTTTTTACAACACATTATTGTGTTAGATATGGGTTTAACCATTTAGGTTTCTTAGCCACTCGTTTAGCCACTTCCTTTAACCCTTTGTCATTCATTTATGGATATTAATAGATTTATGCATTTACTTGTCCATTACACTTTTACCGAAACATTTGTTACATTCATTCAAGCTCGGTTGTTTAAACACATTTACCACACAACCCCTTTCTTGATATGTTCCATATTTGATTAAACATTTCTCGGAATCTTCCAATACTGCATACTTACATGGGCTCTACACCGAAGACTATGCTCACCATATGCTCTGGCCTGTGGTTTAGGGGTTTTCACCCAAGGGATCTAGGCCCTTATTTCTTTCTCCTGGTGTCATCCGAGTGCCTTTAATATTTTTTAATATTTTATAAATTTCCACATTATTTCCACTCCTTACCCCGCAATTTGTGTTACACTTGAAAATTTACCATTTTGTGTCCTTTAAACTTTAACCTTGATTTTCATTCAAAAAATATTGTTCTTTTAGGACCACTTTCTGTAGCACCCTTTCCAACATTTTTCTACATAAAATGTTCCATTTTAAGTAAAATTGCCATTTTGCCCATTTGTTTCCAAATCTCACTTTCAATCGTCAATCACAAGTGTTAATTTCATCCAAAACACTATTAAGTTATACACACCAACTTCTTAAGTGTTTTAACCCATTAACACATTTTTACACTTGGAGTACATTCATCTTGATTGAAAACACTTTTACACCTTTAATCCTCTTATAATCCCATAAGTGTTAATATTCCATAACATTAGTAAATTACACTCACTAATCATTCCATGTTTTTCCATTAACACTCAGTTAATACTTTTAAGCAACATTCATATTTTTTTACTTATTTATTCAACATATACACTTATACTTAATACTACTTTTATAAGGAAAATTCCATTTCTTTTATTTAACATGTAGTCTTCTACCTTTATGCACATAATGTCTTTTAGTCCGAATTACCCATACTTTGAAGACTAGATTACCAAACTTTATTAATTCTTGTTCAGACCCAACAAAATCTTCTTTAAACTTTTTTAGACATTCTATGTCGAAATACTACAAGTTTATATGCAAGAGACGATGGATTTTAAACCCAAAAATCCTACTACATGATTAAAATATATTTTTCATTAAATAACGATTTATTTCGAAACATTTTATTCCATAAAATGTTTAACACCAGTATTACTAAAAATACACCATTTTCATAAAACAACAACTTTCATTATTTCAAAACCTTAAAATAGTTATAAACTATTTAATTTTAACAAAATAACATCTTCTAATATTTTTATTCAATAAAAGTGTTTACTATTATTTTTCACTAAAATATACCAAAATGACACTTCTTACATTTTTACTTCATAAAAATGTTTATTTTCGAATTACTAGGAAACACAATAAAAATATTACTTTCTAACATTTTTTCTTTTAATAAAAATCTCTAAATTCATATTATAGGAGAAAATACATAACAATATTATTCCTAGAATTTTTATTCCGTAAAAATGCCAAATCTCATATTGCTAAGAACACACAATTTTTCTTATACTCCTACTCTTATTAATACACAAGAATAATACTACACATTCATCAAATGGAGTCTCAAATGAAACAAGAGTATGTTACCCACCTAAATAACTCCAAAGATGATGGTGGTGATGGAGATGGGTGACTCCCCCACCTCTAAATGTGGCCCTAGAGGGAGTCACGAGATCCCACCAAATAGCCTCCATGAATGCTCCAAAATAAAACTTGACAAATACCTCTTCAAAAAACCCCAATAATACCTTCAGCTTCTTCTAGTAATATTTCCTCAATAGTGACCAAAACCCCTTATAACAACTTATTGTTTTGCGGCTTTTTCATTTAAATGGGAAAAATAATATCTTGGGTGTGATTTATTTAGTTAAACCCTTTAATTATTTGACAGTGTGCGAAATGGGAGGGGAGCTGCGAGCACCTTGAGAGAGAGGAAATGAAGGAATGTAAGAGAATAATAGTGTCCCCTAAAGTCTCCCTTGATAGACATTTAGCAAAAGAAAAATATTAGTCAGGCCTCATCAGCCATCAATCTCCAAGTGCTTGACATGTACGTGTTATTCAAGGGTCATTCCCTTAATAGAAATGAGTCTATAATACTCCCACGTTCTTCCTTATTTTATTCACAAACCAAAGATAAAGATCCTTACAATGTTTTTATATCTGACTTCGATCAAAAGTCAGGTTGACTGACTAGAAATTCATGCTAATCGAACGAACAGTTGACAGCTAAGAAAGAGTAGATATGTTTTACACGTCGTTCGAACAATGTGTATCCTCGTTCGAATGACGAGTCTGCAATTTTCCCATTTTTTACCTCAGCGGTCCGAAATCTTTGGAACATACCATACAGTTTTGTTAACCATTTTTCCAGAATTTTAAAACACCTATATGCATACGCACCTTATTCTCATAATGTTCTCAAAATCTAATTTGTACCACATTGTATAAAAAATAATGTTTTCAATTTAAAGTCCACAATCCAATGGATTTCCTTATAATTATAATCAACTCCTCCTCATATATAGAATTTATGTATAACTTAATAAATTTGTCGGGATGCGGTATTACAAACTTTCCTCCTTAGGGAATTTCGTCCTCGAAATTCTTGCTCCATTAATCTCCAAACTCATGGGGTCCAGCAACTTCCATCATAAGTCCTAGAAATCCTCCAAGGCAAAATCATAAATGTCCTCAACACTATTATCACCAAACACCTATCATGCCCCATGCGCCCTAATGATCACCATTTAGTCGACTTTGACGCTAAATACTCTATCCCGAGTTTCCATTCATCTTATGCTTAAGTACTAATTCATTCCTAGCGATACCCATGCTAGTATCTGTAACACCCTGCCCGCCCGGGGAGAGCGAACGGAGCGCCACTATCGATAAAATAAATCCAAATCCACAAGTGACAAGGTATAGAGCATCTAAATAAACCCACAATCATATAAGTCCACTAATCCTCTTCAAATTAAATACAACATCTCCCGAATTAAAATTACAACTATCTAACTCGAATAAAAATGCTCTATACACCAATGAAATAATTAATACAATTCTTCCAACTTGTATTAAAATTCTTCCCAAATAATACAGGCTAAAATCATCCCAATTGGTCCATAGCGTCCCAATCCACGCTAACCTGCCAACTAAAAGAAAATATGGGGAAGTACACAATACGACAGGAAAGATGTTGAATAAATATATGTTAGCGATGAATAAAACATAACAACACGAGTACGAATATTCAAATCAAAATGCAAATCTCAAAGCATTTATCAATATAATTTCTCAACAACACTTTAATCGGGTCACCAGGCCTCACCACATCCGTATATGCTTTATCAAGCCATAGCCCGGGAAACAAGAATTTTAGTGGGTGCCCAACATCCATGCCATATTAAAATCTCATGACAACGTGCTCATCAACAATATAATGATACCACATGAATAAAAATAATTTCAACAATTATTTTCCATATTTCAATGAATTTATCAATTCAAATATGAGTTCAATTAACAAGAATTCAAAGAGAATGACACTCGCGAGATTTAAGGAGCATATTGTGTAAATCCCCATACCTCAAACCATAATGAGAAACCAATGATCACATCCTCAAGATCAATACAAAAGATCTACAAAACCTCTTCCAAGAACCTCCAACAAAATAGCCCCAAGAACACCTCTAATCTAAGGTTGGAACTCACAAATCTCAAGGGCCAAAATATATATAAAAAGAAGAGGAATATAAAATATATTTGTTGCCAAAGTTTGTGCCAAAAGTAGGTTCAAAGGTTGCCCACGACTTCCTTTTATAATGCAAAGAAATGAAGAGTTGGAATCCAAAAGACTCCTTTAAATAAGTCAAATAAATGAAGAGTTGGAAGTCAAAACAACTCTTGAAAATGACTTAATGTTCGCCGATTTAGAATTCCAAGAGTTAAAAACATTTAAAAATCATTTTAAAATCCGTTTTAACTCCGTTTTCAAAACCGTTTGAAATTCTCGCCTTTAAAAATAATAACCAACATATTTGAGCAATACAAATAATTTTATCAAAAACTTTATTTTCCTCCATTTTCCAAAAATTTATTAAAATAGCCCAAAAATTATGCGGGTTGTTATAGTATCTAACGCATACCGGTGCCTATATAACAAACTCTTCATAGCGATCAATGCTCACACAAAACCACCTGAGACACAGACTTCTGGATCGTCCAGTCGAGAGTCTACTAGTTTATGGGGGATTGATATTACGAATAACGGATAGCCGAAAGCATATCCACTGTACCAATTTTTTTTATGCAATAACAAGATCACCTCGGATGAGTGCCCCTAGTTATCGAGATGCATTTGCCAAACCCGTCCCACCATGCTCTCCAGACCTTAATCGCGTCGTGATAAGACATGGAACTAATATGAGTCTCCACATTAGTGACAATACCAATTCTTGTTTGCCGAGTATGAAAGGAACACACTAGAGTCAGAGGGACATGCAATTGTCTTGAGGAAGTTTTCCTATAGGCATTTGATTCTGACTTATAGAGGCGAACCTATACTGTATACTATAAATTACACTACTTATTCACAAAACTCTCACTGAGTACTACTTCTCGTCATACACCCTGGCCTGGATTACTAGTCGTGATGAATCAACTCTCAACTCTTCACTCTCATAACACGAATGCAATCATAATTTTCAAATCAGTTGTCCTTGAGGAAGTTAATGCCCGACTTCCCTCCTTATGAGCAAGGCCCTACCTTTCACACCTTTTGTGTGAAGAAATCATTCGAATTGGTGGATACCTCACACCTCGTATATATCGACACTATCCAAAAACTAGTGACATATCACACCTAGGTTATTGTCTATCGAGTCTCAAATTTCACAGACATTACTTGGCTCAATCGAAGCACTCGCCTAACCGTGTCCTTTTGACCACAAGATATTTCCACCGTTTCACTTTTGGTTTTCAACCATAGTATCTACGTGATGACCAGACCCACTGTTGTTGGCACCTTAAGGGTAATTAACATCTAATCGGGATACATCTATAACCCGTACCGACTTATCTAGACATACCAACAACTAATCCTTGCATTTTTATGGATACCCTAACATATATACTGTCGACACCCCCAACATAACGATCGTGTTAGAAGCCACTCCACCTTGGTCGCCATTTGCGAGTCTCCACATGGAGTTACCACTCACAAAAGGATACAACCAACATCCTACCTTAGGGATTACATCACGCATATGTGCTGATGGGAAAGCCATACCTGGTACGCACACTATTTGAATGTTAATTTGGGATCATCACTTGTCCTTAATATGATCATTGTTAGAATGTTATTTCCCCTTCTTACCGATGTTAATTGGTCTCCTAAGAACACCAAACACATATCATGTGAAGCCCCAAATTTGATGAGATTTCATTATCTACATCTTTATCATCCTAGGTACACCCTTCAAATCGTTCGATACTTACATCGGTATTACTTGGTGCTCACAAGGACACTAGTCTATGAGCTCCTAACCATAGTGCACATAATCCTCGAACACCTCAAAATATCACAAAATTTAATATTTATCCTCAATAATGCCACACATAAGTTCTTCTTATGGGAACCTCCACGTGCGTATGAACTATCCACACACTAGGATTTTCTCACACCTAGACCTTACTTCGATGGTTAAAATGAGTTTCAATTCTTAGACACGAATCTTACATTCTCCTAAATGGTTATGACTATAAGTCACATATATTCTATAACTACTGCTACCACTAATTATGGAACCATCGTCGCCTACATCATATAACCCTCAAGGTCTATCTTTCCCAAATGCTCCATCACCGTTCAACTATGGCAATCAAATTTCCTTGCTATGTCAATGTCACACTATGTGCCAATCCACAGGCTAGCACGCATCTATTGTACTTAGTAAGATATGGACGTCAATCAGTGCTTATAATCTCTAAGGCCCTCACCACAGACACTGCATGAGATGTTATTCCTCAACACCACACTATAGTCACCACACTACAAATTAATACCACCTAGGGTTTTGGAAGGGAAAGAGACATCGGGTATTGCCCAAAATGAGTCCTACCCTAACAACACCACAAGAGGTCCTATTATAGCACATCACAACCGAATTACTTAATACCAAATCACCATGATTATCTAGGTTCACTCCTAGGTTATCTCAATTATAAAGATTATCTAAGCCTACATTTTAGTCAAGGTACATAAATCGATGTGCACTAAACCTAATTTCCCCAACGAATGAACCTAATACTTACTCACTCGAAACTAACACTTGCGATTACGTTCATTGACCAACACTCCACTAAGGTGTTAACACATAAGGATAACATTCTAATAACTAACACCGACAAATCCTCTATTATTGGCCTACATCGATTTATAAACTCATTAACGTTATCATCAATCACAATATTACCCTAAGGATCAAAATTGCCTAATTATCATATCGACATTGACCTCTCATATGTTTCACACCCAAGTCTAAACCTAATTTAAATCACGATTTTCCATTACATAAAAATGACACTCTAACTATGAATATCTAGCATTGATTGTACATATTTCACTGCCACCTGCCCAGTGGGTATCATTTCATCTATTAACATCTCACATGATTCTAAGACATTAAATTGATAATGAAAGAACCTCACACTAACAACTACGGTGTCACCACTACTGGCTTGCATGTACACCCCTAAATAATTACCATTCTAATAAAAAATGAGGAAGATATTAATAACCATCAATACAATAGTGTGCCACTAGGCATTAACCTAACTTATCGTGCTAACTTCTAATACTTTACTGTCGAGGACACGAACTAAACTGTCATCAAACTAGCATAACCAGTCCGAACCACACCGACATCGAAAGATCTAATATATAACTCACGATATCACACCCGAAAGGAACCATGAACCCAGAACTCTAATACGATTTGTAACGCCCTCTAATACCCCGTATTTTTATGTCCTTTATTATAGGGATTTTATTAACTTGAATTGGGATGAAATTTATTTAATATTAATCCGGATTTTAAAATAAATATTTACTAGTGTGATGGAAGTTAGTAATTATTTGGTGGAAATTACTTAATGAGTAAAGTAATACATAGAATTAGATTTATTAAAATTATCGCAAGTGAATAACACGACAATTATAGAATTTAAGTCGGGGCGTGCTTGTGTCGTGTCGGGACTAAATTTGTGAAATATAAAGTAATTAAATTATAAGTCACATGTATGGTCATTTCAAGTGCACCAACATGTCCGAAAGGGTAGAGATAGTCTGGAAAATGTACCTGGGGGTTTAGTTTGGGTCACATGACGTTTTTATGCCTAACCGGCAACCCGGGAGGACATTTTAGTAATTATCCATTTTAAGGCTTAAATATGGACGGAAATTGAAGAGTTGTATCTGATGGAAGTTAGATTCCTCTAGGGTTAGAAGTTTTAGAGTTGCATAGAGGCTAAAGAAGAGAGAAGATATAAGCCTTCCAAGGAGGAAAGCCACCAAACTACCCTACCGTTGCCATCTTTCACCACCAATGCGTAGATTGGGTAATAAGGGACAAAACCATACCCATCAACACCTGTGAATCAGACCTTCATATCTGAGGCAAGTATCTAACTTGCTGTTATTTTGGTTGATATCACATCCATTCTAGTGTAGCAGAATAATATTTATGTTTCATAAAAAGACAATTGATGTCTGGGAATAATTGTTGAAATTGCATAATAGAAATCATGTTAGGATTATTCCTTTGTTGAATTTAGATTGGTGAACACGTAATTAATGCCTAGTAGAGATAGGAATCTGAAAATCAATGGAATTCATGTGAAATTAGGTTAGAATATATCCTTTATTTTAATTCGTTTGTTGATGATTCTTATTGAATTAATTGAAATATTACGTTAGAAATCATCTATTATTGTTTATAAAATGTTCCTTATGGTTGGTTGGGAGTTTGGGACTTGATAATGGCGATTTGGTGAAGATTTATGGAAGAAATCCATGTGTATGAATTTGCAGAATCTGGGCAAGAACTGCTCGATTGATCGATCGACTCAAGAATGCCAATTGATCGACCCCTCCTGGAAACTGAACACTTCTCCCCTTTCTCTTTGTTAATTTTATTAAAATGCGTTGGTACCCTTGGGTATAATTTAGATATCATAATGGGACATAGGAAGAACCAGTAGAGTCTATGTAGGGTCCAAGAGATGTAACTTTATACGAGATGTAATCGTGGAATAACTGGGGCATAAAATTTATTAAAGATCATGCGTATGTTAAGTGAGGTGTTGGGGGACTCAAGAAAGACTTAGACCAGTATGTTAGAGAGGGTAAACCTACTGAATTTACATCTTGGAAAAGATAACACTACGAGGGATGAGAAGTACTTATGAAATGGCAACAATTGAGAATAAAAATAAATGGGTTAATTATATGTAGGACTTGGGTGATTTTTACCACGTATGGTTTAAATATTATTATTGGTCGTGGGCGATCCTAATTGAAATACGTGAATATATATTAACAAGTGCATGCGTATATAAGAAATGAAATTTTTCTGTGTATGATCATACCCGCACTACTTGCTATCGTGGAGGTTTCCACACCGGGACAGTCTTATCTTGATGGGACCTTAATGGGGGATATTGACTCGTAGCCTAGAACATAGGATACATTGGTATAAGCTATCTGGGAATGATAGTCATACGGTACTAAGAGACATGAGGGTATGTGCTGACCTCTTAGTGACTTGAAACTATGCTTTACCTCTATTTTGTGTGTATTGTGTTAATACAGTTCGAGATTGATTCCGAACTAGTATTTCCCTTTGTACGATAGATATGGGGACTTGATAACAAAGTATGCCAACACCATAGATTTTATGTGGGGTGACGATTAGTGTAGATATTGGATGAGTGATTGATACATACACATATACTTGGAATTCCTCTACTATACGTATAAGTAGATAAATATGGAATGAATGCTCCTAATTATAGTAAGTTTTTAAAACTTCATTGTGGTATTAATAAATACATAATTGACTTAAATAATCCTTAATAAGATGGTATCTTAAATAAATCATAGACTTACGATTTTGCGAATCAGAGTTTATAGGAGGAGAATAGAGTTGGACTTATGAGTCCTTTTAGTAGTACGATAGGTGTGCAAACTAGATGATATGCGAGATTTCTCAAGAGAGTGTCGCGTACTAACATGTGTGTCATATCAACTAGTAAGCATTTTAAATACTTGCTAAACCATTTTTTAATGTTGTTTTACACTCGGGCTATGATCCATTTTTTACAATTTTTCCTTCTCTTATATATATATACTAGCGGAATTCCCGTGCCTGAAGCCACGACGAAAATTTCAAAAGCATACAAAACAGCAAAAATTTTCGAAGTACGTAATTGTAAAATGGTAAAAATATAGTTCCTGATAATTGGTCATAATCTCCTTTGTTGATAACTATTCACCATGCTTAACAAACAACAAATAGTCCAACAACATTAAAATACTTAATATTCATCAAATGAATTCTCATTGTCTCAAAAAAAATAAAGTGTCAAAGTTTTAAAAAAATTGGGCAGAGTCTCCTTTGTTTATTGGACTATCCACCATTCTCAAGGGATAATGACAAATCCAACAATATAAAAAAACAAATCGTCTAACAAAAACTTTAATGGAAAAAACATCTTAAAAAAATGAATATATAAACTAAAATCTGATGTGAGCAAACCTGAGCAAATAATTTTATCCTTCAATACTTTCACCTCCACCCCACCCCCACCTGTTGCTACCCCCCCCCCCCCCCCCACACACACACACACCCCCACACCCACCTTTTACTTCCTATCATCCCCTAACTGTTGTTGCCCCTCTCTCCGACCCACCTGTCACACCAAGCTGCCACCACTCAGGCCCTGCCATCACCCCTTACCTGCTTGTGCCCATCACCACTCACCCCCCCCCCCCCCCCCCCAAATCACCCATACCTGTTGCTCCCCCCCCCCCCCCCCCCCCCATGACCACCTGCTACTACTGCATACCTAATGCAATTCATAGCCAACAAAATTTAAATCAACCAACCTATTGAAACATGAAATGCAATATTGAGATATTCTACCAAAGATGAAGAATCGAAACAAAAAAACTGAAACTGCAGTAGAAAAACCAAGAAAAAATTAATTTTTCCAAAAAAATTATAGGTGAGAACATGTGTGGGAGAGATTACCTTTTTTGCAGCAGCGGGATGAGGGCAACAGTGGCTTCAAGAAGCGATGTCAGACTTGCAACAATAGCATATGGAGTATCCAATAACCGACAATGACCACGATAGAAGATGAACTCGAATCAAATAAATCAATGGCTTCTTCTTGGTATGCTACAGGGCCTGCTATAGAGCCTACATGTGGGATTTATTCGCGCACTCCCGTGCTCATCCCATCTTCCTATATGTGGGATTTATTCACCTTGGTTAGAAACAAACAAAGTTGAGTTAATCAATATAGATGATAGATTCTATGAAAAATGTTACAACATATGAGAAATCAATATGGGCAAGCACCTTAAATTCAACTCTCACGTGTGTACGAGGGAGTTGGGTGAGAGATTACCTGTACGAGTAGGGTAGGAGCGGAGGAGGATGTGGGGAAGGGGCGGGTAGGAGCGGCGGGTAGTATATTCAAATTAAATTAGAACACAAAAATTAAAAAAAATTGAACCTGAAAAATAATAAAATCCAAATATTATTTATCAAAAAAAAATTGAACCTAAAAAATAACACAAACAATAAAATCCAAATCAATCTTATGCAAAAAATACCCCAAAACCAAAATAAAATAGTAGAGCCAAATATAATTTTTTTTAACAGATTTAAGTTACAAAACTGAAAATAGAAAATAGTAGATATAAAATACCAAATCTGGTGGAGCGGTAGAGACGGATCGCTGTTGTCGTGGTCGTGGAAGAGCCATTGGAGTCTCCCATATTGATGAAAAAAATAATTGAACCTGAAAAATAACAAAATCGAAATATTATTTATCAAAAAAAAAATTGAACCTGAAAAATAGCACAAACAACAATATCCCAATCAATCTTATGCAAAAAAAAATAAAAATAAAATAAAATAGTAGAGCCAAATCTAATTTTTTAAACAAATTTAAGTTACAAAATTGAAAATTGAAAATAGTAGATCTAAAATACTAAATCTGGTGGAGCGGTAGCGGCGGATCTTCGTGGTCGTGGAAGAGCCGTCGGAGTCTCACATGTTGATGAAAAAAACAATTGAACCTGAAAATTAACTTTTTTTAAGAGATTTAAGTTACAAAACTGAAAATAGAAAATAGTAGATCTAAAATACCAAATCTGGTGGAGCGGTAGCGGCAGATCGTTGTGGTCGTGGAATAGCCGTCGGAGTCTCACATATTGATGAAAAAAACAATTGAACCTGAAAAATAACAAAATCCAAATATTATTTATCAAAAAAAAATAATGAACCTGAAAAAGTAACAAAATCCAAATATTATTTATTAGAAATGAAAATAGAAAAATTGAATTCACCACATCAGATCTGTGTGTGTGTGTGTGTGTGCATGGGTGATCTGTGTGTGTGCGTGAGTGATGTGTGTGCGCATGCGGGGGCGAGAGGACGGCGGCGGGGAGCGGGGTAAGGGGAAGGGGGTAGGGGAGGGGTGATATGTGTGTGCGTGCAGGGGGAGGGGGAGGAGGTGTGTGTGTGTGTGGGTGTGTGAGATGTGTCCGTGAGTGGGGGAGGAGGAGGAGGGGGAGGGGGAAGGGGGGAGATATTACCTGGAGGGAGAGGGGGAGACCGGAGTGGGAGAGTGCATGAGTGTGACCTGGGGGGATGGGGTGGGTAGGAGCGAAGGGGGAAGTAAGGGGTAGCGGGGGAGGGAGGAGGCAGCGAGGGGGGAGGGGCGGCGGCTGCTGATAGGGTAGGGTTTTTGTAGTGCTGAGAGAGAATGAGAAGATGGGGAGATGAAGAGGAATATGGGGTGTGTATTGTGGGTAAAGCCTTGTTTTTTCTTCATTTTCCACATCACAATGGTATAATCCTACATGGCACAATCTCAAACCATAAGATCGTCCCCAAAAATTCGCTCCTAACCGTTGATTTTTTGGAATAGTAAAACACCCCCCTCTCATATAATATATATATATATATATATATATATATATATATATATATATATATATATATATATATATATATATATATATATATATAATAAAGGAGGAGGGACTTTTTGTCCTCCCCAACTGATGGATCAAATCGAAAGTTGATAAATTTTGTGTTTATCAACTGATTGCTGAGGTTTAATATTGGGAGAATATTATTCAGTCGTAGAAGTCATTTACACCATACAACACAAGGATCTAGGCTCAAGGAAATTAATTCTTTACCAGAGGACAAGGCTCGAGAGGAAATCTTAAACCAAACCTCTTTCTTATTGTTTGAGATCCTCACTATTCTGCCCATTCTCTCTCTCTCTTCCCCCCGGCCTCCCTCACCCTCCAAGATCCGATCGAAGGTTCTTCTCTAGGATTAGAAACTGAGATGCCTGCCTGAGATGAATAGATGCAAAATTTGTCCCCCCCCCTCTTTTACTTTTGAGTTGTCCCCCAGCGCATAAGGATCAAGATCAACGGGTCCCTCTCTTTGGACCTCCGTCGCTCTCTCTCTCTTAAACGCAAACACAACATTTACCTAAAAAACTAAACACTCATGTTGTCAGAGGTGGACCTTCGGCTTGTGAAAACGATATGAAAATGAACCAATTCATCTCAGTCGTTCTATAAAACAAACTGGATGACAATAGTGAGGGGTTGGACATCAGGTATAGTATTTATCACAAATGTTTTATTTTTTTATTTGCAATTTTTTATTTTTGAAACTCCTTTTTGGAGTGACACATACACACTCATAGACTCTCTCTCAAAATCTGGGTTTTTTCAGATCTGAGCTCTACTGGAGTTATGTTTTACTGGAGGTATGTTCAAATTACGTTTTCATATCTGAGTTCGAATCAAGTGTTTGTAGAGGTATAATCTTTTTTTAAGTTTTTTTAGATCTAACCATTTTTTTCAGATTTATTTTTGATGGTTGACACATGTTTTGGGTTTTGAATGGAAAAATGTGTTTACAAATTTTTTTCATACATTGTAGATTATGGGATTGGGTTTTAATTGAAAAAAAGCTACATATCTCATCTTGGATCTTGGAGGTCTTGGTTCTTATTTTTCTTTCTCATGTTATCATGTTCAAAGGTTTTCACCTTGGATTTCGTCCATCTTAAGCGAGGTAAACACCATCGTTTTTGGATTCAGTTTGGATTTTCAGCTTTTCATTAGTGTGAAATGAGAAGTTCATGTTGGTTTTTTATTTCCTCATTAAAAAATTCTTATACGATATTATTTTCTTTGCCTTTTTGTTGACGATTTAAAGGTAAATGATAGCTACACAGTGTAAACGGTTAGTTTATCCCCCATTAATATTTTGTGTTTTTGTCTTCTAAGATCTGATTTAGGCCATCCATTTCTAAATAACTCCAAAGAACTGTAGCGGTGATGGGATGAAGCCGTAGTCAATGGGCTTTCGGTCATTCACTATCGCTCCTCAAACCCTTTTTATCATGAGGCTTGGATGAGACTTCTTAAGAGTGAAAATCATAGCTGCCATCATTGCCCTTAAAACCGGTGGTCAGAAATGTGAGTTCAACAGCTCAGTGATTTGTGATGGATTTGAAACTGGAACTACGCTGGTCTGGGTGTGGCCGAAAATGATGGATGTCCGTGAAGGGAGATTGGATAGCTGCAATGGGACAAGAGCTGGTTGGATGGTGGTGGTTGTACGACGGGATTGGACAGTAGTAGAATGCAGATGGAGTAGGACTAGTAGATGACTGGAGTAGATAGGATAGAGATGGTAGATAGGGTTAGATAGGAAATCAAGTTTCAAATGTTTATTTTTTCAAAATATACTGTTATGGTTTGAATTTTAAAATTTTTTGGGCTTTAAACCATGTTTGATAAAAAATAATTATTTTTAATATTTCAAAAATATACTTATTCCTAGATGTAATTTTTTGCAGTCATACTGTTTATGCACAATATATAGTTAGAAATATTCTTTTAAAGGGATGTCAAATGGCTAGAGTGTAATTACATATCACGTTTTATTTGTTCCACTCAATTTAATAACTAAATTCTAATGTTGTACATATTCCTAAATGACTTTTTAGGAATTTATGTACATATTTAATATGTTTTTATGCCATGCTAAGAAATAAAAAGAAATATTTTTATGTACACATTTAAATATTGTCAGTTTTATGTTTTATCGTGATTAATGAATGTAATAAATGATAGGACATGTGAATGAAATTTTTTTATCTTTTTTGATGACCCTGTGAATTTGAATTTATGTAGTTAACCTGCCTGGTAGCTTCGAATTGTTTGTTGGATGTGAGATATTGTCAAGACATCTCTTATTAATTTTTTCCTTATTCAACCCTTATAGATTTTTCTTGCAACAAATTAGTTTACGTTTCCTTATTTTTAAAAGAATAATGATACGGGGACTCAGTTCGTGGACATATTTTCTAAATCAAGTGACGTGTCAAACAAGGATTGTGTCTTTTGTAATGAACCCCACGTGCCAAACATGGATTGGTCTATTAGTAAAAAGTGACATTTTCTATGCCAGATGACAAAATATTACGTGAGCACACATGTGGTAGCGAGACATTATTAGATCAATAGCTAATTAATATTAATATAAATTGAAATAATTTTTAATATTTTTTTAAAATAAAATTAACACTTAATCTATATATCAAAGTTGGCTTTATGGGTGCATCAGATAATACAATGTACTTTATATTAAATTGTTGTGTTATGACATGTCGAAATCAAAACGGAGGATTCTTTATTTCAAATTTTATTAATTTTCATTATTTATACAACACCTTTTTACACTTCAAATCCTTGATGTTCATTCAGATAGTTTACCATCAATGCCACTTGGTATTTTTTACTTTGTATAATTTACAATGTAGATTGATTCATTTGTAGTTTCGTTGTCAACAAACCTGGAAAACTAATAAATTATCTTCAAAATAAATTTATCACGGGAAAAAAATTATCACGAAATTTTTTTTATCGTCGCGTCATCAGCACGGGATTAAATTTTTCGCTATGGCATCAACATGGGTACAAAGTATCACGGGAACACATTTATCATCGTGCCATCGACATGGGTACACCCTAGTGTGTGTGTGTGTGTCTATATATATATATATATATATATATATATATATATATATATTACAAGTGCACAGCCACAGGGGCGTCAGGCATAGTTCATTGGACTGTTGACGTGTTATAGCTTGTGTGAGAGTTGCAGGTCCTTGCAGTAGATGACCTAATCCTTCTCTTCTCAGACTCCTATTTAGCTCAGGGAGATTTGTACTCTTTATTTATTTCAGTATTCCATTTTAGTAGGGATTGATTTTGAATATTAATTTTTCATGCAATGTGGGAAATTTTATTTGGTTGATCTTTCTAGCATGTTTAATTCACTTAGATGGTTTGGTTTTAATATTATTATCCGTCTTCATGAAAATGGTTTCGTATATTAAAGTATAATCAAGGAACTTAATCTTTAAAATTAATTATTTGACACTTAGCTTAATTATTTGTTAGGTGATTAATAAAGAAAAATATTTTCGACAGTGATCCTAAGAATGAACCAGTTGGATACTTTGATTTAATTTAATAAAGTACTGATCAATCGATATTTAATTAGGTGGGGTGTCACAGCTAGTATCAGAGCATCAGGTTCTAGAGTCCTTTAGGATCTGTGAGTCTTATTATGCTCCCATAGTTGCTTTGTTTGATATAGAGCCCTATGTTTAGGATTGTTGATTTCTATGTTGAGATTTTGTTCTCCTACTATAATGTATATATATTAGTGAATCTTATTTGCATTCGGGCGTGTTTGAACAATGAAGTATAACAGGTGATGGTCGTTGGGCAGACATCAAGAGGCAGGGCTTAGTTTAGGTTGTAGAGTATATACAAAGATGATGACCGTAGTCGAGGTCACCTCTATTATGGCATGAGATCCCAGGACTGTAAAGATGTCTAGGGCGCAACATATGATTTCAAAGTGATGCTATAGTCGGAAGTGGTTCCAAATTAGACTTACCCAACGTGGTAGGACTGAGAGAGAGTCAAACGAAGCATTGAGGAGAACCATCAGTGGAAGTTCTAGAAATATGGGAATTGTGCGTGTTATCCAACAAAGGTAATATATCCAAAGGCTTAGTTCTATGGTGAAGTGTGGTTAACTGAAGTAAAAATTTGGGGTAAATTTTTTCTTAACTCGTCGGAGAAAAGTTATAATGGTGGGAGTAAACCACTACATTTAGAAGTGGAATATTGTGTCAATGGAATGATCTTAAGTACGGCCGCGAGTTCCTTCATCAGATGTTCAAGTTATGATGTGAATGTTGTTCTGAACTCATCACACAAAGGTCAGAGAGGGGTCCATTTGTGAAAATTAATTTAAACTTTTAGTGAATCTTGTATCAACAGAAGTAGATAAAAATGGAGGAGAGGATTTCAAGTGGGAGATAGACTCGTAATAAAAGTTAATAACACTTAAAGGGAATCCTACTGGACAGACGATCCAGAGCATGCCAATGTCATGCTTTGTCAATGGAGATATTAATTCTTCTTTGTTTGGGAAGCTAAAATAATCGAAGAATTTAGTCAGAGAATAAGACTGGATGAAACGGTGGTAGTGAAGTACCTCAAGGGGAAGACCCATCAGGGGACCCATTTAAATTATTCGGATAGCTGAATTCTTACCAAGTGATGGTGAATTTAGTAAGGGATATTGAAGCAAGTAGCATGTTCCTTAGGGCCAACAAAGCTAAGGGAACAATGATAGGAGATAAGTTGATTATGTGTAGAGGAATTTTGTGGAGGGTAAAACCACATGCATTAATTTTTACCGAAGTGAGTAAAGGGACAAGGGTATGGTGTTTGCAAGGGCAGTGGTTAATGTAGTTTTCAGTTTGGTTTGGACATGCGTGTTATGTCCGATAAACCATTGGAGCACCCAGGGAGATTGGCAAGGTAGGAGTATGAGTTGTATCTTCGGAGGATGAGGCGTGTTTTATGAGACATGAACGAGTCACTATATTTTAATTTTTGCAAGATTCGCACGTGAGACGAGCTTAATGCGTATATCGATAATGTTATTATTATGTGAATGTTTCCCTGGTATAGCGGGATTATCTATAATGTCATCTATGGAGGATGAAGGGGCGTATTGATAGTGTTATATACTTTATTACGTTTACTCATCTTAGGGATGCATTATACGAGTAAGATATTATCCTAATTATGGTTTTATAAGTAAGGGTTACACCGATAGTGGGCAGTTATTGCAAGGCTATCGGGGTTACTTCTCTAGTGCAGGATCCTTTGTTCTAGCGAAACCTCACCTGTGAGAGGGTCGGGCTCGTATTTATATAATATATTATAGTGACTTCGAAGGGTATAGTGGTATCGAAATGTTTAATCTTGGGGTGTGTAAGGACCTTATTATTATGATTCGGTGTGTATTGGGTTGACTGTTGAGCAAAAAGATTTAACTCATTATCATATTTAACGATCAGGACCTGGTGATAGGAAGAGCACATTGTTATATCTGTCCTTTTGAGACATGGGAGTTAAGATTTATATTCATATGTTTGGGAACAGGATTTCAAGAGTCCCGATTGTATGTGTATGAGGTTTATGGAATGTGATTACCACCAATGCTAAGTGATAGTGCAATTGGCTAAAAGTTCCTTACTTAAATGAAATTGAGGAATGAGATGTAACTTTAATATTGAGAGACAGCAATATAGGGGTACATGTTACGGACTCTGGGCCTAATGAAATTCTATAACCAAAAATGCGAGTTAGTAGCGTATCGGGGGTTCCTTATTTGGATTTCGCTTTGCGAGACATCCCACACATGATATAAGGCCAGTGGAGTCGGTTGTGTGGAGAGGAGGCATTGAATTTTCTCTTATCACCACGAGTTGAAGGGTAGACTGATGTTAAGGAGGAGTTAGAACTTAAATTTCTATGGTAGTTGAGAGTAACCAAGGTTTGTAGACACGTTAGGAGTGCAGGGGAAGTAAAGAATTGGGTGTTATGTGTGAAGTGTATGTGATGTTTATGTCAGTATGCACGGTTTATAGGGTGTATGGGAACCCTGGTTAGTCGATGTTAGAATCGTCCGAGTTAAAGGGACGTGGGAATAAATGTGTGAAATATATATCTGCGGGACTAATATTACGAAGTGGAAGTGGAAGAGGGGATTAAGCGTCGTGTGAGAGGTACGATAATCTATATATAGTTGTGCGATTAGAGTAACACACCCAAACTTAGAGGAAAGGCTGTGGGAAGCCATTTAAAAAGGGGTATCCCTTAAGAAGACTAGAATTTAACTATTATGGAAAATTTGGGGCGATGTCCTACCCATTCAAATGTTCAGAGTGACCTACGCAAAAATTGAAAAATGATGTCAATAAGGTATAAGGATTCCAGAAGTGCACATCGTTGCGAATAGTGCACGGGTCGAAACATTTGGTATATGCCGAGGGAAGAAGAGTGTTATTAAGTACCACTTAATTTGAGGCATTATAATTGAAAGTTGGTGTTGAGAGGGACATGGTGAGTAGTCACCATGTGCACCACTCATAGATATAAATCGATTGGAGTAAGATGATCAACCAGAAAATTTTGTATCAAGCCGACGATTCCGGTAGTGTAAGAGGGCAGTCAACTCAGTAAAATTTCTTTGATGGGTTTCCAACCCCACGATAAGGTCAAGAGTTCCTTAGAATGTGTGGAGCAAGTTGACCAAGAAGGAAGCAATTGATATTCCTTTAGGGTGATATAAAATATAAGATAGTGTGCCACAGTCTTCCATTGAAAAGAAGGATAGTGTCGGTACGTGGTCCTGCCCGGTATTGTTCTGAATTAGAATTAAATTCTTGAACCCCACCTTCAATATGTGATTTTAGGAAGCGGTGGGGATAACGTTTCATTTTGAGTAGATTGTATCACCTATATCCCGGAGAGTACGCGAAGGGTGATTAACGACTATTGGAGTTGTATGAAAGTAATTTTGTATTCATTGTGATCATTTCATTTCCAGAATGGATATAACTTGTAAGTGAAGTATAGTAATGTACTTGGGAGAGGATATTACCTAATGGTAGGGTTGTGTAAAAGCACTCGTGCTAGTTTATTGTGAACAAGGTGCTTATTGAGGTTCCTTGGGAAGAACCTTCACGGTTCTCCCTGTGGTTGTTTAAGGGTGAGTGGATAATCGTGATTTTGATTGGTGGAGTTAGATTCCGATGACTATGGTGGATAACCACAAAGTATTTTAAATGCATTTTGAGTTACAACGCCAAAAATTGACATTCGAAGAACTGACAAGAGTGGTCAAATAATTGTGTGGTTTTTCTTAGGATGGGAGCTTTGTGTTTAGATAAATACGAGTAGTTAATACGTAGTGAGGTGAGGCCTCCCAATAATATTGAGATAAGGGGGGGAAATGATGTATAGGTTCGTTATATTCGAATGCCATTGAGTAGGAGCAAGGTGAAGTGTCATCATTGAGGTGTGAGAAAATAATTTTGCGTACTAACAAAGTATACAAAATTATTTTACCAGGTAGGCCTTACTTTCCCAATTTTGGGATGAAATTCTGTTACTAGGGGGGAAGTATGTAATACCCCATATTTTTATGGCCTTTATTATGGGGATTTTATTCAATTAAATTGGGATGAAATTTTTTTAATATTAATTCAGATTTTAAAATAAATAATTACTAGTTTTATGAGAGTTAGAAATTATTTGGTGGAAATTACTTAATGAGTAAAGTAATACCTAGAATTGGATTTATTAAAATTGTCTCGAGTGAATAACACGATAAATATAGAATTTAAGTCGGGACGCGCTTGTGTCATGTTGGGACTAAATTAATCGAATATAAAGTAATTAAATTATAAGTCGACCGTATGGTCATTTCGAGTGCACCAAAGTGTCTGAAAGGGCTAAGATAGTCTCAAAAATGTACCCGGGGGTTTAGTTTGTGTCTCGGGACATTTTTAGGCCTAATCGGCAACCTAGGAGGACATTTTAGTAACTATCCATTTTAAGGCTTAAATATGGACGAAAATTGAAGAGTTATATCTGATTGGAGTTATAGTCCTCAGGGGTTAGAAGTTGTAGAGTTGTAGAGAGGCTAAGGAAGAGAGAAGATAGATGCCTTCTAAGGAGGAGAGCCACCAAACTACACCACTGTTGTCGTATTTCACCACCAATGCATAGATTGGGAAATGAGGGACATTACCATACCCATCAACACTCGAGAATCAGACCTTCATAACTGAGGAAAGTATCTAACCTGCTATTATTTTGGTTGATATCACATCCATGCTAGTTTTGGAGAATAATATTTATGTTTCATAAAATGGCAATTGATGTCTAGGAATAATTGTTGAAACTGCAGAATAGAAATCATGTTAGGATGATTCATTTGTTGGACTTAGATTGGTGAACACGAAATTGATGCCCAACAGAGATAGGAATTTGAAAATCAATGGAATTCATGTGAAATAAAATAAACTAGGGTTAGAATAAATCCTTGAATTTAATTCGTTTGTTGATGATTCTTGATGAATTAATGGAAATCTTACGTTAGACATCATCTATTATTTTTTTATAAAATGTTCCTTATGGTTGGTTGGGAGTTTGGGACTTGCTAATGGCAATTTGGTTAAGATTTATGGAAGAAACCCTTAGGTATGAATTTGCAGAATCTGGACAAGAACTGCTTGGTCCATCGATCGACTCAAGAATGTCGATCGATCGACTGATCAATCGATTGACCCCTTTTATCGATCGATCGACCCTTGCTGGAAACTGAACACTTCTCCCTTTTCTTTTTCTAAATTTGATTAAAATATGTAGGGACCCTTAGATATAATTTAAAGATCATAATGGGAAATGGGAAGGACCACTAGAGTCTAAGTAGGGTCTGGGAGATGCAACTTTATACGAGATGTAACCGTGGGATAACGGGGACATAAAATGTATTAGAAATTGTGCGTACGTTAAGTGAGGTATTGGGGGACTCAAGAAATACTTAGACCAGTATGCTAGTGACAGTACACCTACTGAATTTACATCTAGTAAAAGAAAACAGTACGAGGGACGAGAAGTACTTATGAAATGGCGATAATTGAGAATAAAAAGAAATGGGTTAATTATATGTAGGACTTGGGTGATTCTTACCACATATGATTTAAATATTATTATGGGTCATAGGCTAAACTAATTCAAATACGTGAAAATATATGTATATAACCGAGTGCAATTGTATATAAATATATAATGATATTTATCTGTGTATTATCATACCCGCACTACTTGCTATCACAGAGGTTTTCGAACCGGGACAGTCTTATCTCGATGGTACCTTTATGGGGGATATTGACTCGTACACTAGAACGTATGATTCCTTGGTACAGGTTACCCGAGAATGATATTCAGACGGTATTAAGAGATATGAGGGTATCTGCTGACCTATTAGTGACTTGGAAGTATGCTTTGCCTCCATTTTGTGTGTATTGTGTTAATACAGTTCAAGATTGATTCCGAACTAGTATTTCACTTTGTACGAGAGATACAGGGACTTGATAGCAGAGTATGTCCGCACCATAGATTTTGTATGGGGTGTCGATTAGTATATATATTGGATGAATGATTGATATATATACATATATCTGGAATTCTTTACTGTATGTATAAGTAGATAAATATGGAATGAATGCTCGTAATTATAGTAAGTGTTTCAAACTTCACGGTGGTATTGAGAAATATATAATTGACTTAAGTAATCCTTATTAAGATGGTATATTAAATTAATCATAGTCTTACGATTTCGCGAATCAGAGTTTATGGGAGGAGAATAGAGTTAGACTTATGAGTCATTTTAGTAGTACGATAGGTGTGCACACTAGAGGAGAGGTGAAATTCTCAAGAGAGTGTCGCGTACTAACATGTGTGTCATATCAACTAGTGAGCATTTGAAATACTTGCTAAACCATTTTTTTAAAGTTGTTTTAAACTCGGGCTCTGACCCATTTGCTGCCATTTTTCCTTCTCTTGTATATATATTACGAGTGCCCAGCCACAAGGGCTTCAGGCATAGTTCATTGGACTATTAACTTGCTGTAACTAGTTTGGTAGTTTCAGGTCCTTGCAGTAGATGACTTCATCCTTGTCTTTTTCGACTCCTATTTAGTCATTATTAGGTAGGGCATGTGTCGCCCATTTCCAGTTATATTTAGCTCAGGGAGATTTGTACTCTTTATTTATTTCAATATTCCATTTTAGTTGGGATTGTTTTTGAATATTAATTTGTCCTGCGATGTGGGATATTTTATTTGGTTGATCTATCTAGAATTTTTACTTCACTTGGATGGTTATGTTTTAATATTATTATCCGTGTTCATGAAAATGGTTTCATATAATAAAATATAAATTGGAAACTTAATCTTTAAAATTAATTGTTTGACACTTAGCTTTATTATTTATTCGGTGATTAACAAAGAAAATTATTTTTCGATAGTGATACTAAGAATGAACCAACTAGATACTTTAATTTAATTTAATAAAGGACTGATCACCCGGTATTTAATTAGGCGGGGTGTCATACGCCCGACCTGGATTTTTGGGTTACCCATCGGTCAACCCGATCCGAATCGATTTGTTAGGTGTGAAGTGCAATGGAACAACCTATATAATCCTCCTAATCCAGTTTATTCTAATTTCATTTTACTTGTTATAAAATACTTATTTAATCTTTGAAAATCATTTTTGCAACACATTCTTGTGTTAGATATGGGTTAAACCATTTAAGTTGCTTAGATGCCCATTTATCCACTTCTTTTAACCATTTTTCATTCCTTTATGGGAACAAAAAGATTTACACATTTACGTATCCATTACATCTTTACCGGAACATTTATTACATTCATTCAAGTTAAGTTGTTTTAACACATTTACCACACACCCCATTTCTTTATATGTTCCATGTCATTGAACATTTCTCGAAATCTTCCAATACCACATACTTACATGAGCTCTACACCAATGGATATGGGACCTCATTTGTTTATCCCGGTGTCATCCAAGTTCCTTTAATGTGTTTTAACATTTCACAAATTTCCAAGAGATTTCCTTTCCTTTTTACCTAGCCGAAGCCAAAACCTAGGACTTTACCGCCCCAATTTGTGTTATAATTGAAAATTTACCATTTTATGTCCTTTACACTTTAACCTCGATTTTTATTCTAAAAGTATTATTCATTTAGGACCACTTTGTGTAACACCCTTTCCAACATTTTTATTACATAACATGTTCCACTTTAAGTTAAATTGTCATTTTATCCATTTGTTTCCCAATCATACTTTTACTCCTTATTCAAGGGCTAATTTCACCAAAATAGGGTTAAGTTATACACACCAACTTCTTAAGTGTTTTAACCCTTTAACTCCTTTTTACACTTAGAGTACATTCATCTTGATTGGAAACAATTTTACACCTTTAATCATTTTATAATCCCATAAGTTTTAAAATTTCACAACATTAGTAAATTACACTCACAAATCATTCCATGTTTGCCCATTAACAATTAATTAATACTTTTTTAGCAACATTCATATTTCTTTACTTCTTTATTCAAGAAATACATTTATACTTAAGACTAGTTTTATAAGGAAAATTCCATTGCTTTTATTTAACATGTAGTCTTCTAACTTTATGCACCTTATGTCTTTTAGTCCCAATTACCCATGCTTTGAAGCCTAAAATTCCAACCTTTATTAATTCTTGTTCATACCCAACACAGTCTTCTTTAAATTTGTTTATACATTCAATGTCAAAATAATACAAGTTTATATGTAAGAGAACATGGATTTTAAACACAAACATCCTACTACATGGTTTAAATATATTTTTCATTAAATAAAGTTTTATTTCCAAAGATATTATTTCATAAAATGTTTAATCCCAATATTACTAAGAATACACCATTTTCATACAACATCAACTTTCATTATTTCACAACCTTGAAATAATTATTCACTCTTTAGTTATAATAAAATAAACATTCGGCAATCCTCACCAGCCATCAAGCTCCGAGAGCTTGACACATACATGTTAATCAGGGGTCCTTCCCTTGAAAATAATTGGTCTATAATATTCTCATGTTTTTCCTTGTTCTATGCACAAACCAAAGATAACGATCCTTAACATAATTTTATATCCTTTTCGATCTTAAGTTAGGTCGGCTAACTAGAAATTCATGCTAATGAAATGAACAGTTGATAACTAAGAGAGAGGAGAAATGTTTTACACATCGATCGAACGACCAGTCTACTATTTTCCCATTTTTTCCCTTAGCGGTCCGAAATCTTTGGAACATGCCATAAAGTTTTGTTAACTCTTTTTTCAGAATTTTAAAACTCGTATAGGCATACGCACCTTATTCCCATAATGTTCTCAAATTCTTATTTATACCTCATTGTATAAAATATAATATTTTCCATTTAGAGTCCACAAATCAATGGCTTTCCTTATACTTATAATCAACTCCTACTCGTATATATAATTTATGTATAACTTAATAAATTTATTGGTACGGGGTATTACACAACATAACATTATACTAGTACATGCTATAGATATCCGAACACAATAAGCGTAGGCCTTCATTATATGCGCACATGTGAGTAGCCCATTTATTTGTACATGTTTGGGGTTATACCTTTGTATGGGCATTAGATGTTGCGACAATATTTCTCCTACCATATGTGATTATTGTGTAGTGGTACAGGAGATAATTGTACGAGTTTATACGTTATGCTAGAGATATATAGGACTTATAATTGGTATGTCCACCTATATACTTATACTTCAGATTTGTGTGGTATATATACTAGTGATGTGTATATTACATTATTGGTATGAGATTGCCAAATGCGAATAGATTTGACATATGAGAATGTTATTAGTATCATTATTATTTGTGATAAGTACCTTCGGGTTTAGGCCTTAGTACGTCAAATGAATTCTATTGAAAGATACTAAACTATTATAGTTAATGGTAAAGATTAAACAATGATGTTATAAGACTTTAATCACATGGGATACATATGGGTTTGGGATTTAGAACCGAATGATATTTTAGGTTGCTGGCTTGGGTAACTAATAACATAAACTATATTAAAATACGAGAGGAAAATCTGTAGTTATAATGTGGCCTAGACTCAACTATAATCATATTGATCATAGTCTTACTATTTACATTTTCTTTTAAATTCTGTTTTTATAGGTCCCTGTTATGGTAGTTCCTACAAATGCATGTTTGTTGGAGGAGCATCTCTAGTGATGTCCAATTTCTTACTCCTAGGATTTTAAGAGTCGAACAAGTATAGCTCATTATTTTATTGTATTCTTTTATTTTAAATTTGGATGTATGTATATACTTATATTCAGAGTTGGACTTTTTTATGATCACATTCTATATTCGGATTTGGACTTATGTTGTATTGGCAGTGATTAGTATCTGAGTTGGTTTTGTGTTGATTCGGTATTTCATTATCTTTTTATTATTCATTTGGTTTTGATTTTTTCTTATGCTGAGAATGTTACAAAAGGTTTTTTGAATCCCGTGATTTTTATATTATACTTGATTAGTATATTTATGGATTTTTTGGGCTCTCACATTTGGTATCAGATAATTCCAAGTTATAAGTGGGATGTGTTGAATTCGGTACTCAATTTTTGGGACACGTTGAATGTCCATTTATGACTTAAAATAGTGGGTTTTAGGTCTGTTGGGTTGGTATAAGGCATAGGGAGTGTTTTATGTCATTTGGAAATACTTTTTTGCCTCATTTAGATGAGATTTATATTAGTCCAAAGCATTATTTAGGGATTAAGAGTCTAAGTGTGGTAACTAGGGTTTCATTAAACTACATTTCACGAGTTGGGGAGGCAACCTAAAGCCAGAGAGAAGGAGGCTCAAGAGGAGAGAAGAGACTTAAAGATTTTAGGGTGTAATTTCTCAATTAACCAAGAGGCAATTTCTATTCAATGTTGGGTTATAATTGTATTTCTATTATTTTGTTCTTATTCATTGAAATATAAACTAATAAGAATTGGTTTTTATTAATTAACTTAATTGGGTTTTTAAGTTAAATGTCTATTATGGCAATTATTGAAATTGAGATTAAATTCTTTTGGTTTGAGAGTAGAATCAATGCAATATTTTTTTAAAATATGTTTAACAATGAAAATTATATTAACTCCCCTTATAAATATCATGAATTGGATCAAAATTAAAGAATTTGGTTAAAATTGAAAAAACTAGGATTCTTGAGTGAAAGTTGGAAATTGACCCTTTAATTTTGTGTTTTTGGATTAAAAAGTTTTAATTTGTTGTTTCGGTGATGATATACCTATATAAAGGAGGAGGGGCTATAATAAGTTTAAAGGCTTGTACGTTGATTAGATTTTTAGTTTTCCCACCATTTTTATGAACATGGGGAAGCTTCAATTACGCTCAAATCTGAATCGATTCGACCTATTGGCGAATCGATTCCTCCCTTAAATTTTAAGAACTTTTAAATACAAATGTGTGGACGCTGGTTTTGTATTTTTTTTTTGGGTGTTAGTTTTACTAAGAGGTGTTAAGGATTGATAATTGGAGGGTTAAGATGTTTCAAGATTAACTTTGGATGGCCGAGGTGCGTTAGGGAACAGTGAATGTAAAACGTATGGCTAATATCATTTGGGGAGGTAAGGAATTAGCAATAAACCATATAGTGGGGGTAGTTTTATATTGATTGTCAAAACATTAAAGTAGTAGAGTGGGGGTAGTTTTATATTGATTGTTAAAACATGGGTTAAATAAGTTATATGGCCTAGAAGGGGAGCCTCGAGAGATCGTCCTAGTGTTACATGCATTTGGAATATATCTAACGTTTGTATGTTATATCACGAGTTATGTGGGAAGAATACCAAATATGGGGACCTAGTGTTTTTTCTGGACTCAGCATATGTTGGATATCTAGGAGCGCATATATGAAAGCTTAAGACTAAGGATAGGTAGCCCATGGTATAGGGTATCATATGATTTCGAATGAACCTTTTTAGAGATGAAGAATATGGTAATAAACATGAGAGGTCTTGAGGATTAGGTTTGACATTTTATAGAGTCAATTAAGATTAATGCATGTAATACCTTATGTATTGTTATGGTTTTATGTGTGATCTATTAGAGTTGGATCTATTTGAGTTTACTCGTTAGTGAGGGTTATATTTCTTCGTGTGTTTTATGTGCAATTCATACCATGTGTGAGTTATCTTTGTACTAGGAGAGATTCCATTATGAGGAACGTGCGATGCGAACTATGATAGTACCGAGGTGAGAAGACGGTCTCTTCCTTGGTCATATTTACCCTTGGGTCACACATCTAGGTAGTCGCGACTACGAAGGTTTATGGGGATATTTATTTCTTAAGTCTTGGGTACGGTATTCTTTATTATTGATGGGTAGACGCTGTAATTCATCCCTTGCGATGATGAGGTCTTATGTTTGGAATGACCTATGACTATACTAGTACATGGAAGAGATCGCTGAAAGCAATAAGAGTAAGGATTCTTTATATGCGAGCGTGCAAGTAGCCCCTTTCTTTTGTGCATATCGGGGGTGGTACCTTTGTATGGGCATTAGAAATGAGTAGAGTGTTTCCCCTACAATATGTGATTATTGTGTAGCCATACCAGAGACAATTGCACCATTTTATATGTTATACTAGATATGTTTATGACTTATAGTAGGTACGTCCACCTATATACTTATATTTCAGATTGGTGTCTTATGTATACTAAAGATGTGTATATTGCATTAATGGTAGGAGAAAGCTAAATGTGGATAGATTTGAGATATGAGCATGTTGTTGGTATCGTTATTTTGTGAGAAGTACCTTCGAGTTTGAGACATTAGTACATCATACGAATTGTATTGAAATATATTAACCTATTATAGCTAATGGTAAAGAGTAAAGAATAATGTTTTAAGACTTCAATCACACGGGTTGCATATGTGTTATGATTTATGATCACATGACATATTACGTTGTTGTGTTAGGTAACTAATAATTTAAAATTTATTAAAATACGAGAGGAATATGTCCAGTTATAATATGTCCTAGATTCAATCATAATCATATTCTTTACAGGCTTGTGTGTGATACCCCTATTATTAAAATAATGGGTGGCCAACCCTTGTAATACCCTGCACTTTACGGGAAATAAAATTCCATAAATGGGTGTAATTTGAAAATTTGAGGAATTTCTTGGAATAATAATTTTTTGAGTTTAGGGGTGTTAGATGATTTTCGATGCATGTTATAACTACTTTTGGGAATAAGTAGATGAGGGGGATTATTTTATTACAAGTCGCAGTTGAGTAAAGCGACATAGGATAATATTTTAATGGGGAAACCCTCATTAAGTTGTGTTGGGTTAAAATAGTGAATTGCGGTCAAGTAACTCGGATGGAAATTCTGATTGTGCGGTTGGTCTCGGAATGGCCGAGATAGTCAGAATAGAGTATCTGGGGGTATTATTTAGGCTCAGAGAATTTCTGGGCTAATAGGGACTCGTAATTAAGTAAACGAGTCATTTTTGGGTTTAAAGGGATAAACCATTATTTCTCCCTATATAAGGGACGGGAGAAGGAAAGAAAAGAGAAACAAAAGAAATATGAGAGGAGAGGAGGAGAGGAAAGAGGAAGAAAAGGGAGGTTCCGGCCAAACTCCGCGGGATTCAAATCGGGATCATCAGATTTTATCCACGAGGCAAGTGTTTACTTGCTTGTTTCGTTTAAATCATAAATATCATATTGTAGTTGGTAGTGATAAACCACAAAGATTTTTGGGATGGGTTTTTGTGAACCAAAATGGGTTTTTGAAAAATTTTAATGGATTAACCTCGGAAAATATCCCAATTATAAAACTTAGGATTTAGTTAAAATTGTTGTTTGTAAAGAGGTTCTAGGACATTTACAACGCTTATTGTTTGTGTATATATAGTTAATTGAGGTTGGGAGACATTAGGTGAGGAGATAAAAGCCTGGGCTAAGCTTTAATGGCCGAAACAACTTCTCGGAGAAGAAGATATCTGAAGCCATCGATCGATCGAGGGCCAAGGATTGATTGATCGATCGATCGAGGGCCAAGGGTCGATCGATCGACCATTAAAGATTTTTGGGAATTTTTTCCTAGGGTTAATTGTATGGGATAAATTTCGATTTAGTTGTTCTTAGTTTATTTATTTGAGGAAATAAGTATTCATCTAGGGAATTTATCACTAGCCATTCGGGGGAAACTTATGGGGGCTAGGAGGGTGTTATAATTGTGTGGCATTAAAATATATTTTTGAGGAAAATAAACAAATTGAAGGATTAGAAAATTGGGATTTCTAGAAATATAAGAGGGGACTTTTAAATAATTATTATTGGAGTGAAATGTAAACCTTAGATTAATTGGGTAAAATCTAAGCCTTATTTAAAAATGGATGTTCGGAGTGAGTGACACCCGAGGGAGTATTTTAGTGAGCGTTTATAGCTAAATAATTGTGCGAATAGGAAAAAGTAATTGTGTATGGAATTAGTGATTAACTCCTACGAGGCGACTAGGATGGAATTTGGGTTATAGGTTACAGATAATTTGAGGGTATACTTATCATACGATTATGAATCGGGATATTTGGAGTGTATATAAATCCCAAACAGCGATTAAGGTGTGAGTTATATTTAAGAGAGAGAATACTTAAAGAATGTTATGAGATTGGCAATTGTAGCCATATATACATTTGAGGAATGATAAATGTATATATGTATATATGTATATATATATTATATGATTAAAATATATATATAATATGATACGAATATGTATATATATCTATGTGTCAATGGTGTGTATATATATATATATATATATATATATATATATATATATATATATATATATATATATGTGTGTGTGTGTGTGTGTGTGTGTGTGTGTGTGTGTGTGTGTGTGTGTGTGTGAATCATACCCCCCTCTAATGCTATCATGGGAAGTTGCGCGATGAGGGTGATCCCCTAGCTTGAGGAGCAGGGTGTGGATAGTCCCCAGGTTATAATCGTCCATTTTATTTGTGTGATTTTATTTTGGGGGTGAGAAGTCTTGGTTATGAGTCATTCTAACTTGCAGGTTAGGAACTATGACCTCTTCCTAGACGTTGTGACTTATGGCCGCGATGTCGGTGATATTGAGTCCGACCGCTGGTCCCCAGGAAGGTATGTGAGTGTTGCCCTGGAAGATGATAGCATTGAGAGACCGCATTCTCGAGTTATAGCTCGTTGGGATGGTTATTATACTTATGTGTGTAATAGGTATAATTATATACTCGATGAGTATAGTATATTGTTTATATATGAAGACAAGCCATCATATAGTAAACTCACGCATATAAAGCGAAAAGCCTAATAAGGTGCGTTTTTCCCCTTTCGGGTAAATTTAGATTTGGATGTATATGACAATTAATATGAAGATTTAGTATGAAATATATATATATATATATATATATATATATATATATATATATATATATATATATATATATATATATATATATATATATATAAAAAAAAATTATTATTGTTGTTATTATTATTACTACATGTTTATATGAGTTTTATATACACGTCATGTGCTGAGGGTCTAATGGATCTCGACGATCGACGCTGCCGAGCAATAGTGTATCGGGGGGTTCCTTTTTTGGATTTCCCTTCGCAAGACACCCCATGCACGAACGCAGTGCATTGTTGAGAATGGAGAGAAGTTTAGCCCTTAGTACTCGGGTTGTCGAGATTTCTAGCAGATGGGAGAATTAGATTAGTTAGGTAGTGTAGCTTAGCTAGGACGTTTTGCGCGAATGCGTTTGGTGTGCACTATTAGAATAGGAGTGAGGGGTATCGCATGGGAGTTGCAATACCAATTTATATATGAGATAAAACCTATTTTTAAAAAATAAAGCATTTATGCACTTGCAAAATATTTTTACAACTCGGGCTCTGACCCGTTTTCCTATTTTTCCCTTTCTTACTCTCTCTCTCTCTCTCTCTCTCTCTCTATATATATATATATATATATATATATATATATATATATATATATATATATATATATATATATATATATATATATATATATATATATATCTGTGTGTGTGTGTGTGTGTGTGTGTGTGTGTGTCCAGACACAAGAATGATGATTCTTTTGAGTCAGATAGTTACTGTAGGAGCTGTGGATGCATGCAGGTTTACTGTAGATGCTTATATCCTTGTAATCTAGATAGAAGGTACTGTATAAACACTCGGGCTAAATCCCAACTGCATTTGTTTATTCTTTTACCGCCTGTTATGCGAATTCTATTGCGTTGTATTATTATTAAATCGATTGTTCGGTTATTTTATTTCTTTTCAGTTTCATTTATTTAAGTTGTGCGATGGTTTTACTTAGTTAGTTTGTTTAAAATGACTAGTTAAATAAAATTTTGATGCCAGCCTAATAGGTTATTGTCAATTAATCTTGTTTTTGACAGTAATGCTAAGAATGATCCATATGCGACTCCTATTTTAATTTGTTACATGAGTGATCGCCCGGTATTTTATTAGACGGGGTGTCATAGATGGTATCAGAGCATCAGGTTCTTATGTCCTTAGGAATCTATGCAGACGTACTACGCTTTCAGCGTTGCCTTCGATTTGATATAGAGCCTTAGTATTAGGATTGTTGATTCCTCTTATGAGATTTCGGTCTCCTGCTATTACATAAGATTACAGTTAATCTTTTGTGCGCTCATTTGAGACTCCTATGTTGATCGAGGAGGGGTGAACAAGGAAGGCCGTGATGAAGGAAGCAGGATGCAGGAGGCAGGGCTTACCTAGAACAACTAGTTAAGTTAGGGACTAGGACCGTGGCAGAGGTCACTCCCCTTGTGGCATTTGCTAAGGAATTGTTGTGGCGACTACTAGAGTATAGTAGTCATGAGTATATAACTACCTCTATAGTAGAGAGTGGTACTAAAGTTGAATTACCCGATGAAGCTAAGGGTCTGAAAGAGGACTTTGATAAAGACCATACGTCGAGATTTAAATTTATACGAAGTCGGTGTAACTTTACTCAGTGGAAGTAGAAGGCTCGGGAGCTTTGGCTTAGAGATGGTTATGGGAAAATAACCATATGTGAAAATTTGAGGAAAAAATTTCACTCATGGGAGCAATGTCGAAATGGTGGGAACGGTAGTCATCATATTCGAGGGAGAAAGATGTTTTTCTCGTAGTGGAATCTTATAGACAGTTTTAAATGCGAGTTCCTTTGGTTTATCAGTAATGAAGAGAATGCAATTTTTGGATCGTTCACATAAGGATCAATCAGATGACGATCGTGAATCACGAGTGATAAGGATAAGTAAGCTTTGTACTGAAGTAAGGTAGGTACAATGAAGACAGGTTCCTTCAGTGGAATGATAGGTTTGCTGAATAAGTGTTGCAAACACTTGTGGAGAATTTGTATCCATGGAACGCATTAGTGGACATCCACCAGGGGAATTTATGGAACCAAGGTTGTTGAAGCCGATAATAGAGTTTCCTTATAATGAAGAAGTTAAGGGGACTGTGAAGGCGATTGTCACGATCGAGACTATAGAGTCTAAGATACTGATAACCTTAACATGGTCAGGATTGCCAGAGATGGAGAACGTTGCAATGCGGAGTGTAGAACCACGCGGTTAGTCCTTGTCGGGTAGGAGTTGAAGGACAAGAATGGAGTGCCGAGATGGGTTATCAATTAAAGTAATTTTTAGGTTCAGTTAGGACAAGTTTAACATGTTCGAGAACCATTTGGAGTAGCCAGAAAGATTAGGAAAGTTATCGTTATGAGTTTTACCTCCGATAGCGGAGGTATCTTTGGTGTGACTAGATAAAGTCGCGGTATTTCTCTAACCCTAGATTCGTGTGTGTAATTCGAGCTTTGTGGAAGTATCAATAACATTAATATAGTGCATGTCTATGTGTTGTCCATGGTAGCGGAGTTATATTTTCCTTCATTTGCTGTAAAAGCGGGTGTTGATATTTTGAATATATATATGGTTTGTATTACTCGTTGTATGTGTGATATACTAGTATAGTATTTTTCTGAGTAATGCTTTTCGTTATTTGGAGCGATAGCAGGCTAATGACTGAAAGGCTATCATGTCCGCGATTCTAGAGTGGAACAGGTTATTGTTGCTATCTCACCTAGATACAGGTTGAGTTCGCCTTTGTTATTATGGGTAGATGGAGCTTTGGTAAGCAGAGGCTTCATTGTTATGATTTGAGTGTGTGGAGACCTTTTAGAGATGATTTAAGGCATGCAAGGTTATTACTGAGCTGTGAGATTAATCTCATTACTATTTGCACAAGGACTTAGTGATTGTACGAGCGCTTGGTGGTGTGGCTCCTAGAAAGAAATAGGAGTTCTGACCACATTTTGTTGATAGAAGGGATAGGGTTTTTCCGGTTGCATATTTGAAACTAATGAACCTCCATGACTGACAAAGTTAAGTAGTACTGTATTGTAGGGGTTTCTTGTTTGGATTTCCCTTGCGAGACGCTCCACGCATGAACCTTAATGACATCAGGAGTGGAGAGACGTTATAGGATTCGAGGATGTTGGTTTCGTTGATAAGTCATATAGTGTGGAGGAAACCCTATAGACTGAGGGCCGTATGATGATGATATGATTATGGAAATATAAGTGTTATGGATAAGCACAAAAGTGGTCCTCTCATTGCTAGTAGGTGGGAGAAGTTGGAGTTAGATAAATTGATTTGAGGATTATATCCAGGTCTTAATAAAAAGGCAGATTTTGGAAGAAGTGTGTTTTGGGTGTAATGTTCATGACAGGTTTGAAGGGAGTAGGCGCCTTAATTAGTTAGGTTTTCTTTTTCTCCAAGGTGAAAGGTTAGAGTGGTAGAAGTACGTTAGTAGGATAGCAAGATCGGATTTAGAACATCCCGTTGGTATGCCTTAGGCCATTATATCTCGATGACCGATGACGCATGGAAGTAGTGTAACAGGAGGGTTCCTTGTCTGGATTTATCTTTACGAGACGTCCCACGCATGAAACTGAGTGAATGTCGAAAGTTGATAAAGGCCTTGGGCACTAGGGATATACTTAGGATTATAATCATTTCGCGTGGGTAGGATAACGCATAGATCGTAGGATTATTAGGGAGTAAGTTCAATAGAGTTGGTGGCACCGATATAGGAAGATTTTGGGAAGAATTAAATTTCGCGGGTTGGGAAGACCCATGTGTGAGTATTACACCAAGGAAATAAGGCACATATTTATAGAGAGTGTTACGTGTGTCACGTTTACATAGGTTGTGCTGATAGGGACGAGTTAAAAAGTGTATGGGAACATTGGTAAATTGGTTTTATATACCATCTAATATAGAAGAGGTATAGTATATAAGTTTAAGATTATGTCGTGAGGCAGTATAAGTGGAATTGGTATGGGTCTGAAGGAACGTCGTGAGATGTAGGCGATAATCTAATCATATAGGGCAATAAGAGGTAGCATGCCCAAGATAAGCGATGACACTGACGAGAGTGGTTGAGCGTTAGAGTAATATCTTTTCGAGGGGAATTATATATCCAGATGTAGACGAGCTGACGGTTAGAATCGTGTTTGGACATTAGAGCGGTGGATGTAAGCTCAACTTTCTATGTGGGGTACTAGGAGATGGGTGCGATGTGACATTATTAGAGTCACTTTACGACCGTGGTAGTAATATAGTATCATCAACCTGGTTAGAGATGAATGTTGAATGAGTGTATTCTTGAGAGACATTGGGTTAGTACCATTCTGCGTGAGGCATTAGGATGTGGAGAGATCCTAGGATAGGGTTGGTTGTATCTAAATTTTGAGGATGAAATTCCATTGTAAGGGGGGGAGTATGTAATACCCCACACTTTTATGGGAAATTAAATTTCATAAATGGGTGTAATTCGAAAATTTGAGGAATTTCTCGAAATAATAAATTTTGGAGTTTAGGGGTGTTAGATGACTTTCGATGCATGTTATAACTACTTTTGGGAATAAGTAGATAGGGAGGATTATGTTATTACAAGTCGTAGTTGAGTAAAGCGACAGAGGACAATATTTTAATGGGAAAACCCGCATTAAGTTGTGTTGGGTTAAAATAGTGAATTGCGATCAAGTACCTTGGATGGAAATTATGATTACGCGGTTGGTCTCGTAATGGACGAGATAGTCAGAACAGAGTATCCGGGGGTATTATTTAGGCTTCGAGAATTTTTGGGCTAATAGGGACTCCTAATTGAGTAAACGAGTCATTTTTGGGTTTAAAGGGATAAACCCTTATTTCTCCCTATATAAGGGGAGGGAGAAGGAAAGAAAAGAGAAATAAAAGAAAGAGGAGAGCAGAGGAGGAAAGGACAGAGGAAGAAAAGGGAGGTTCCGTCCAAAATCCGCGAGATTCGACTCTGGATCCTCGGATTTTATACACGAGGCAAGTGTTTACTTGCTTATTTTGTTTAAAGCACAAATCTCATATTGTAGTTGGTAGTGATAAACCACAAATATTTTTGGTATGGGTTTTTGTGAACCAAAATGGGTTTTCGGAAAAGTTTAACGGATTAACCTCGGAAAATATCCCAATTGTAAAACTTAGGATTTAGTTAAAATTGTTGTTGGCAAAGAGGTTCTAGGACGTTTAGAACACTTATTGTTTGTGTATATATAGTTAATTGAGGTTGGGAGACATTAAGTGAGGAGATAAAATCCAGGGCTAAGCTTTAATGGGCCAAACAACTTCTCGGAGAAGAAGCAATCGGAATCCATGGATCGATCGAGGTCCAAGGATTGATCGATCGACCATCGATCGATCGAGTGCCAAGGATCGATCGATCGACCCTTCAGCATTTTTGGCAATTTTTTCCTAGGGTTAATTGTATGGGATATTTCCGATTTAGTTGTTCTTAGTTTATTTATTTGAGGAAATAAGTATTCATCTAGGGAATTTATCACTAGCCGTTTGGGGGGAACTTATGGGGGCTAGGAGGGTGTTATAATTGTGTGGCACTAAAATATAATTTCGAGGAAAATAACCAAATTGAAGGATTAGAAAATTGGTATTTCTAGAAATATAATAGGAGGCTTTTAAATAATTATTATTGGAGTGAATTGAATACCTTGGATTAATTGGGTAAAATCCAAGACTTATTTAATTATGGATGTTCTGAGTGAGTGACACCCGAGAGAGTATTTTAGCGAGCGATTATAGCTAAATAATTGTGCGAATAGGAAAAAGTAATTGTGTATGGAATTAGTGAGTAACTCCCACGAGGCGACTAGGATGGAATTTGGGTTATAGGTTCAAGATAAGTTAAGGGTATACCTATCATACGATTTTGCATCGAGATATTTGGAGAGCATATAAATCCCAAACAGTGATTAAGGTGTGAGTTATATTTAAGAGAGAGAATACTTAAATATTGTTATGAGATTGGCAATTACAGCCATATATACATTCGAGGAATGATAAATGTATACTTAAATATTGTTATGAGATAAAACCTATTTTAAAAAATAAAGAATTTATGCACTTGGAAAACATTTTTACAACTCGGGCTGTGACCCGTTTTCCTATTTTTCCCTTTCTTGCTCTCTCTCTCTTTCTCTCTCTCTCTCTCTCTCTCTCTCTCTCTCTCTATATATATATATATATATATATATATATATATATATATATATATATATATATATATATATATATATGTTTGTGTGTGTTTGTGTGTGTGTGTGTCCAGACACAAGGATGCGTGGATGATGATTGTTTTGAGTCAGACACTTACTGTAGCAGTTGTGGATGCATGCAGGGTTATTGTAGATGCTTATATCCTTGTAATCTAGATTGGAGGTACTGTATAAACACTCGGGCTAAAGCCCAACTACATTTATTTATTCTTTTACCACCTGTTATGCGGATTCGATTGCATTGTATTATTATTAAATCGAGTGCTCGGTTTTTTTATTTCTTTTCAGTTTCATTTATTTAAGTTATGCGATGGTTTTACTTAGTTAGTTTGTTTAAAAAGATTAGTTAAATAAAATTTTGATGCCAGCCTAATAGGTTATTACTAATTAATTTGGTTTTCGAAAGTGATGTTGAGAATGATCCATATATGACTCCTGTTTTAATTTCGTATAAGAGTGATGGCCCGGTATTTTATCGGGCGGGGTGTCACAACCCTCTACTAAAATAAAATAGGAATCACATTGGCTCATTCTTAGCACCATTGTCAAAACAAATTATTTAATAACCACCTATTATTAAATTAAGCCGTGTGTCATTTTTAATATTTATTAATGTGACACAACAACATTATAATCTAACCATAACTTATTATGATAATAACAATAATCCACAATCATGCAATAAGTCTGAAATAGAAATCCATTACATGCAAATGTAACCGAATAAGCCATCGGTGTAACATTCATAAAATAAATCCCTATAATGAAATAAAATCAAATAAATATGATTGATACGGGAAACATGCCCAAATATGAAAAGAGTCCTGAACTATAACATAGGAATAGGAACGGATAAACAAGAATCCTACAACAATCCATAGTTGTCATAGCGTCGGTACCTCATCACGCTTGGCATCCTAGTTACTGGACACCTAAAAGGTTTTGAAAATATCTTAGAAGCAGTAAAAATGCATAAAAAATGTATATCCATTTACTCATATTTAAATTGGTATCACACTCTCTCATGAGACATTACTCACCTCTAATCCAAAGTGTGCACCTAACGGATTCATTTTAATTACCTAGTTATGCTACCCGCCTAACTAGTTCCTAAGTATCCTTAATTTCCATACGTTATCCCATCCAACATAATTTATTTATTTAGCTTTCACATTCGCTAAGCGTTATAATTCTCAATTAGAATTTATTAAACCATATCTAGTAACTTTCACTAGTTCTTAATTTTCACATTTTAATTCAATATGCCCATATATATTTTTCTACACATATATATACGTATTTCAATATTACGCCATGCATACAGATAGATCACTCACTATATATATATATATATATATATATATATATATATATATATATAACCACCATCCATACAAACAATAATAACTTCCCAACATGCGGGTCTCTAATGCTATCATAATCCAAGGAATAGTCATGTCGTCCAGGCGACCGCGTCAAGATCTCACACCGAGCTACGATAGAAAACAAACAACGACTTTGGAGGCATTCATAAGTTCCTCGATTAGAGAGTAATAACCATACCCATAATTACCCCACCTCGGAGTCAACCTTAATAGGCACGTGCATGGTAATTATGACCTGTAAATAATACTAACACTGCATTCGTTAGCTAGGGAAGATCACTCATTGGACAAAAATTTTGGTTGAATTTGAAAGGACGACATTCCTTTTGTAGAGGGTGAATGTAATACTCCGTTATTTCGAGGGTTTATTTAGGAATAATATATCAAAATTCAGTAATAGTGTTATTTTATTAATAGGAATATTTAGTTTGAAATAAAAATGGTTTTTGGACATTCTATAATGTTTAAATTTGTAAACTAGACAATTTTAAATTAAAGGGCAATATCGTAATATGCGTTAGCTTAGACTGCAAGATAGGATTTGAGAGAGAGGGTAATAGGTAATATTATGGATGATTTTAAGGAAAGGAAGATGAAAATTAAAAGCCAAAAATGAAATCCAAAGAAGCAAAAACGAATGGAATGAGAAGACTCATTTTGGAGTGTTTTATATCTTCTTTTTGAGTGCTTTCGGATAAGATTTCAGAAAATATCAAAAACATATATCTCACTCAAGTTTTTGTGCAGAATCTAAATCTAAAGTTGGATTGGTTATTCAGATATTGTTTGGTTCTTATTTGTCTTGGTTTCTAAAATAGACCGACAATTATGAATTTTGACACTCTTGAGGTAGTTTTGTTCTCCCATTCTTAATTTAGTGTGCTACACCTATTCTCGTATACTATATTTTTTATTACACACATTGTGTATGCGTTATTTTCATGTCATGTAATTTCGGGTAATGAAACTAGTTGATTTTACAAGCATGTTAGGTTACAAAAATTAGGTAGAAAATATATACACTTGATTTATGGGAATTGAATCTAAAATTTATTTGAATTGAGAGAATGATATTATGATGATTATTGTTGGATAATGTTTACTAATTCCTTAGCCACACCACCCATTGGATGGGGTGTGTTGTTGGCTACAATTTTATTTATTATCCCAAGACTAGGCCATGGACCCGATTATTGAGTATGAAAAATCTTGTTATGGAGCTAATGCCAATATTTTATGGTGGTGATGCAAAGTTAGGATGGGTTGTTCGACTTATGTTATTTATTTTAGGGGCTATTGGATTATTTCGAGGATAATTGACAGGATAGTGGACGGTAGTCCATACCACAGTGAGGGAATTACGCCAAGAATTTTAATATAGGATCTTGGGTTGTGTAGCGCCTGTGGTGAGGTCATAAGTGATGATTAGATTATTGAGATTTTAGTCTGAGTATTCATATTGCATACACTCTTTTGTATGATGCACGCACACATTAATATGTCTTGTTACACTTGAAGCATTTATACGAACTACTGAGTTTTTTGCTGACCCCCTGTAGTTGTTGTATTTTAGGTCTGATGCTAGATGATATTTATGGCATCGTTGGGAATGGAATTGTCGTTAAAGGCTCTGGATATTAATTTTTAGATTGTAAATGTATCACTTTGTTTATTGTAAATTGTTTTGTAAAAGGACATTTGAGATTACTTAAAATTAAGACATTATATTAAGTTAATTTATGTATTTATGCTTTCACAAATTTATGCACAATCTAAATGATAATTTTTATTAAAAAAATATAACTTAACAATATTTACCACTAGCACTTCCCGGGGTGTTACAGCTTGATGTTTATGTTTTCTTTTAAAAACTATTTTTACATGTCCTTATTATGGTAGTTCCTATAGATGCGGGATAGATGGAAGAGCATCTCTAGAAACGTTTGATTTCTTACTCCTAGGATTGTACGAGTCAAGCAATTGTAGCTCATTCTTTTATTCTATTCTGCAATTTTAAATTTGATTATATGAATACACTTATATTCAAATTTGGACTTTAAAATGGTCACATTCATATTCAAAGTTGGACTTTTATATGGTCACATTTATATTTAGAGTTGGACTTACGTGGTATTGGAAATGATTGGTATCAGATTTGGTTTTGTGTTGATTCAATTTTTCATTATCTTGTCATTGTTCAATCGATTTTGATTTTTTATTATGGTGAGAATGTTATCAAAGGTTTTTTATTCCCGTGATTTTTATATTAAACTTGATAAAACTGTTTATGGATTTTATGGGGTGTCATAATATCATATTTCCTTCTGTCTTATAAGGCTTATGGACCATCTCTACACAAGCATGAACTTTTCTTATAATCACAAAATGTAAGTGGCTAATTTTACAAGAGAAAGTTTAAAAATTATATTCACTTAGGTTATTTTTAAATCATTTTTTAAAATTACTATTCACCAAAATTACTATTCACCAAAATTAACTAATTGTGGCGTGTAATACGATAATAGACATGAGATTTTGATAAACCTTGCTAAGGTGGAATATGATTTCGATGAACATCGTTAGCAACTGGGAATAAGATAATAGACATGAGAGGTCTTTAGGATTAGGTTTAACATTTTATAGGGTCAATTGAGGTTGATGTATGCAATACCCTTATATGTTGGTATGGTTTTAGTTGTGATCCAGTAGAGTTGGATCTATTTGATTTTATTCGTTAGTGAGGGTTATATTTCCTTGTTTGTACTATGTCCAATGCATACCATGTGTGAGTTCTCTTTGTCAAGCGTACTAGGAGGGATTCCATTACGGGGAACGTGCGATGCGAACTACGTTAGTACTGAGGTGAGTGGATGGTCTCTTCTTTGGTCATATTTACCCCTGGGTCACACATTTAGGTACACGCTATCAAGATGGTTTATGGGCATATTTCTTTCATAAGGATTTGGTATGGTATTCTTTATGATTGATGGGTAGATGTTATGATTCCTCCCTTGCCGTGATGAGGTCTTAGGTTTGGAACGATCTAAGACTATACTAGTACATGGGAGAGATTGCCGAAGGAAATAAAAGTAGGCCTTATTGATATCAAAGCGTGCAAGTAGACCATTTATTTTGTGCATATCGGGGTTGGTACCTTTGTATGCGCATTAGATGTGAGTAGAGTCTTTCCCCTACAATATGTGATTATTGTGAAGCAGTACCATAGACAATTGTACCATTTTATATTTCATACGAGAGATGTATATGATTTATAGTAGGCATGTACACCTATATACTTATGTTTCGAATTTGTGTGTTGTATATATTAGAGATGTGTATATTGCTTTATTTGTAAGAGATAGCTAAATGCCAATAGATTTGAGATATGAGCATGTTATTGATATCATGGTTATTTTGTGAGAAGTACCTTTGTGTTTAAGACCTCAGTACGTCATATGACTTCTACTGAAATATATTAACCTTTTATAGTTAACGACAAACATTAAAGAATGATGTTATAAGACTACAATCACATGGGCTCCATATGTGTTCGGGATTTACGATTGCGTGATGTTTTATGTTGTTTGGTTGGGTAACTAATAACTTATAATTTATTAAAATACGAGAGGAAGAAGTCCAATTATAATATGGCCTAGATTCAATCACAATCATATTATTAATAGTCTTGTGTGACACCTGTCTTATTAATATAATGAGTGGCCAACCCTCTACTAAAATAAAACATGAATCTCATTGGCTCATTATTAGCTTCACTATCGAAACCAATTAATTACTTACCACCTATTGTTAAATTAAATCGTATATCAATTTTAATATTTATCAATGTGACACAGCAACCTTTTAATCTAACCATAGTTTATTCTTAAAGTAATAAAAATCCACAACCACACATTAAGCCGTAAACAAAAATCCATTACATGCAAATATAAACAAATAAGCCATCGATATAACATTCATATAATAAATCCCTATGATGAAATAAAATAAAACAAATAGGACTGACATGGGCAACGTGCTCGAATATGAAAAGAGTCGTGAACTATAACATAGGACTAGAAACGGATAAACAAGAATCATGCAATAATCCATATCTTTCGCGGCTGTGGTAGCTGGAAAGTTGATCACGCTTGGTGTCCCTGTGGCTGTACACCTAAAAAGTTTTGAAAATATATTTTGTTGCGGGTAAGAGCCCAAAACTATTTGAAAATATTTTACAAGTAATCAAAATGCATAAATAAATGTATATCAATTTACCCATATTTAAATTGGTACCGCATTCTCTCAGGATACATTACTCACCTCTCATCTAAAGTGCGCACCTAACATATACATTTTAATTAGCTGTTATACTACCCGACTAATTAGTTCCCAAGTGTTCTTAAATTCCATACTTTATCCCATCTTGCATACTTTAATTATTTAGCACATTCGCTAATCATTATAATTCTCAATTATAATTTATTGAACCATTTCAAATAATTTTCACTAGTTATTAATTTTTGTATTTCAATTCAATATGCCCATATATATTTTTTGCACATATATATACGTATTTTATTATCACATCATGCATAGATATATACTAACGGAATGCCCGTGCCTGAAGGCATGGCGAAAATATCCAAAATACGAAACCGCAAAATTAAAAAAAATTACAAATAACAATCAAATATGAAAGTCATACAGATCCCAAGTTCTCATATAATTATGTTACATTTTAAAAACATCAAATATGAAAGTAACCCAATTTTGTAAGTTCAACAAATTATACAGCTGAAAATAAAATTATAAAAGATTCATATTAGACACTTACATTCAGAAATATGACATGGATTCAATAAAAACCGTGGACATGAAGCGTCCAATTATAAACAACAACCTTAACATCAACAATTTACTAAAGTAAAATTCATTATTCCTATTTCAAAAGTTAATATAGATACCTTTTAATCAAATTTAAGTCACATATCTCTACACAATCAAAAGCCTTCAATATCCTTGTTTACATCAAGCTTTATAGCCTTCATCAACGGGGTCCAATCAAAAGTTGTCCCTTAATTCTAATAGTCCCTAATTCTTCCTCTAAAGAATCCATCTTTTAATCATCAAGTTCCTCCCATTGAGTCTCGTTTAGTTTGTGTGATCTGAAATGGGGTTTTATTGATGATTTGGAAGTCTTCATTAGCCTCATCCAATCTGGCTACGACGTTGTAAGTCATCATATGATAGATATTTCACCACCAAATAAAAAGAGTGGACCTGCTATGGTGCAGATGCCATAGCCATTCATCAATTGCGCCTTTGCGATTATGAACGTTATTCATCATCTCATTAATCCCCAAGATTTTGTTAATTTCTCCCATGATTTCATCCATTAAAACACCTGCGAAATTAGACAAAGCAACGTTTAAATTTCATAATGTCAAAACAACCTATCATGTTGATTGTTACACGAATTTAAAATTATTTCGCAGGTGGGGATTAATGATGAAATAGCTTATAAGAAATAAACAAATGAGAATATAGTTGTAATGAAAAAAGAATTAAAATGTGAACAAATCACCCATAGCTTATAGTATTTCAAGCTGAAAACCACATACCCCAGTCTTTTCCCCTGACAGTGATGAAAAATATCGCATGTTTAGACATGTTGAAGAGCAATGAAATTCTGCTATCAAAGTAATAAGCCCCTACAGATCCTTATTGAGGAATAGAAAGGGACTCAAAAGCTTCCCTAAAAACATCAAGAGAATCATGCAGGTTTTAGACACTGGGTCATAACCCCTATACCTTTTAGACATGGTTGAATATCTTAGAAAAACAAATGTAGTGGCTATATCATTTAGTTTGGTTTAGGAAGGGATTTTATTTTGGACAAAATATATGCACCCAAAAAATCCAAGTAATGGCACTGACCTCAACTAGAATACATAATTAAAAAACAAAAAATATATGTAATCAATATTGTAAAGCAGCTGGTGGGGGTAGAGGGGTGGAGCCAGTACCAAGTGTAGTTGTCTTACTTCCCCGTGAACACTTTGTGGTTTGGTGAACATACTTGAGCAAAAACTAAATATATTTTTAGTTTAATGGCATCATACTTGAATATCATCAATGGTAGCATACTTGAGAAAAAACAAAATATAGTTAATACTGATATATGTTCAAATATGCATAAAAAGTGAGACAAATTACCATTGAAAGATGTCGCATCCTAAAATTTCAAGCAAGAAAATCACACCTACAAATCCAACAAACAAAATAGATAAATGTTATGGGGTGAGTAATAGAAACACACGAAATATTTTTGACGTACGAATGAGTGGTTCTATATACTTCTACAATACCAAAATATTTATATAATACAGTTACACTCAAAGAATACAATAAACTATGAAGCATCATTATCCAAATTAAGATAACATATACAAAATTAGATTTCACCATAAACTTGTCTCCAAGCAGTAGATATATAGGTTTACAACATTTAAAACACAATAAATAATTTTTGAATAGAAAGCTTCTAAGACAAACATGTGTAATGCCACTATATGTAACCATATATAAAAAAATCATACTGTAGAAAAAATCATTTAACACAAAAGATACATACACAGAATGTTGTAGTCTTTCCAAAACGGGGTTTCATTTGGCCAGATTAGAAACAAAGAAAAAATTAGGGACTCTCCAATTAGGAACAAAGTGTCATGCTGCTCGTTTGGTCAGCCTCAAAACCATAGTGGCATGCTGCTCATTTGGCCAGCCTCAAAACTTCTCATACGAAAGTCTTATATCCAGATGCACAACTGAAGTAAACACTTCTGCAATCCTCCCTCTATTCTCTTAACTAAGGAGTTCACATATATTCTGAGTCGTTTTCATTTCACACTTTTTAGCTGCAAGAAGAGGATAAATAAACCTACTATAACATCAAATATGCCCTATACAGTGATCTATGTACGGATGTGAAGATAGTAAGAGAACATGGATTGACAAAAGGAACAACAAATACAACTAAAAATTAACTTGTACATGTCATGTGTTGAAGATTTAACCTTATTAATAAGTTTTAAAAAATACACCTGGTAGCGGATCGGCAGCTTTGTAGGCAACAACCATAACATCAAAACTTAAATCAAAACCCAACAAAAAAAATAATGATGATTAAATGCTCGATCACTGATCATTTTAAAACAGATAAGAAGCAAACAAACTCAATATTAAACAGGAAACCCATATGAAACTAATTTCCTAAAAGACTCGCTGCAAAAATTATGGGATTTCCAAATAACATCCCGAGCATACAAAGTTTGAATGATAACATTCATATTACAATATATAAGTGATAATATTAAACGTGCTTTATTTTTCAACCCAAAAGAAAGGGCTGGAAGCTTCTATACTTACCCATCAATATGATCCTCCTCATGAAGGAAATGTCTCCTTTATTCTCTAATTCCTTATACCGATTACCAGTTGATCAATACTTGCATACTTTTCAAGGTTAATTTAATACCCAGCAAGAGCAGCCCATTGGTCTTCAAATTCAAGTGTGAGTTTTGAGAAAATCCTATAAATGTCTTGGAGTGGGTGTGTTCGCTGAAAAAATAGATTAGATAATCCAATAACTGAGTCAAGTAGTCTATTTATTGGTTAGTCGATTTTAATTTGGGAGGAATGTTACCGGGAAATTTTTGAACAAGTATAAGGTATGTAGAGTAATTAAGGGAGGAGTCACTAAATTTAGAATTAAGATAGAAGCTAAAGAGTTTGTGCAAGTCAAGGTACTTACCAAAGGCTTCTGCACCACTAAATTGAATTGAGGGAAGGTCATGATCATCAAATATTTGATCTTGTTCCTGTATAAGTGGTTCTTGTTGCCTACTCATGCTTCAGACACATCCCATGTACAAAGTGCATGCCAGTTTTATTAATAAATATGGTTGCATCATATATTCTTCACTCAGAACCCTGTTTAAAAAAATGATTTCAGAAATGAAGGGAATAGACAAAGAAATTGAAGCGAGAAACAGCCTCTGATGTTTTATTTAATAGATAATTAAATTTTGATAAAGAAGAAAAGCCTGTCGATCATCTTTGTGAAATCAGAAAATAAGAAAATATTTGACGAAGATTTACAATTCTCCACACTCTAATGGTCATCTAACATAGCAAGATATTTACAATTCTTCACTTATGTCTCAAAAGACACCAAAATGTTATTATCGATCAACGTAAACTTCAACTTATAATGACGACCAATATTAACATCGTCTACCTCTTCAACCTAAATTGATAAAATTGTCCTAATTCCAACTGTGTTGCAATTAGTCTCGTCACACCCTAACCCCATTAGGATATAATTAACTAAATAGTTCACAAACCACATTTCTTATTTATTTATTTATTTATTTAGTAATACATATTGAAATGACTTCAAGGTTAAAAGGCGGAATACTAAAAATCCAATCATTTTAAGGAGACATAATTTAAACAGAACTCAAATACCATTTAACTTAATTAAACTAGTACAATGCATAAAACAAAACTAACAAGACTCCACTATTATTCACTCAACCTCCTAGACCTGGTAGTGGCAGCTTCAGAACCTGAAAATATAAACATATAAAACTATGAGTTTAAAAAATCAGTGAATGTACTACATCTCTATATAAAAAAAAGTACAATTTTAACATCTCAACATATCAATATATATCCATCTCTGTGCCAAATTAGGCCATATAAATATCCGGGGTTAATAAACCCCACATCTCCTGCTCGTAGGCAATAATCATATCCATAAGTTTTAATAACCTAACATCTCCTGAATTGCATAGCAACTCAACGTATCTTGACTTTTATAAAGCCATAACATCTCAACATCTCTTGACTTTTAACAAGCCATAACATCTCAACATCTCATGACTTTTAATAAGCCATATCATCTCAATATATAATACATACACATCATATCCATAATCAACTCAGTAAGTACACTCACATTGGGTTGTTAACTATGTATTCCCGTTTCCTTCTAGTGGGGTTGAATTGGGTTGATTTGACCTTACACCTGTTAATACAACTAAATCAGTACTGAACCTCAATCATAAGTATTATTTTAATATATCTATGTAGCCTTCAATGACTATACAACACCAATATAATTCTACTCAAGTCACATTCCATAAAACATGTGTAACGACAAAATAGTGGTATACATGTTGATAAAGTTATGGACATTTAACCGTAGGAAATACCTCATAAGGAATTTATAACTAAACTCAAGTAAATATTAAATCATAGTTCTCAATGTATATACACATGATACATGTACTCAAAATAATCTTTGAAAAGAGCAGATAAAAACATTAATTCATAGGATATCCAAAATGGCCTCAAATTATTGTCCTCCATCCTTAACCATATCATATTAATAAATAGTACCCATAAAGGTGTCCAATCTTATCAATATGAAAACATATCTGAATATACTTTCCATTACAAGTAACGGTGTAATTTTTCAAGCTTCCTAGAGCAAGTTATGGCCATTTCTGTACAACACAAGAAATCTGTCCTACAAACTCATCTATTGTTCCTTTAACTTCCAAGAATTTTAATAATTTTTCTCCATCATAACTTTTCATGATTTTTGACCCATTTTCATTAAACATACTAAATAGTACATAATTAAAGTTTCATAATCTTTTGACTTCATTTGCTATGTCAAAAGATTTACCAACTTAAAACCATCGCCAAAGCCCAACCACAAAGAGTTAAATTCTAATTTTCAGATAAGATATGAATATATGAGTCTAATATCATATACAATTGGAATTTCTGAATTCCAGTAAGCACACAAAAATATATATAAGTTTGAATACAAGGGATTTCTATACAAACCAATATGGCCTATAAACACCACCTACCTCACATATGAACCAATACATATCATCACAAAGGGTGATGGAATTTTAATCCCTAATTCACGATTTATATACTTTGAAATAATTATAATACAAAATTAAAACAATATTAATCACAAACTTATACATTGGAAACACCTTAAGGATTTTCTTGGAATTTTCCTAGCTTTTCTTGTAATCTTTCTTCCTTAAACTTCCACTTTCTCTTTCCTTAAGATTAAATCTCTCACAACTGAACCTAGGGTTATATTTTTTTGAAGAAATAAGTTAAAGGGAGAGGTTTAAGTCGGCCAAGTCTGCATCCCATGCCCACCAATCAAATTAAACCACTTCGTTTACTAAAAGACAATTTTCCACTTAGAGGGAATGGACATATTTGCCCCTTGTTCGTAAATTCATCCTAACTTCTTACTCGAACATCCGTTTGATGCACCGCTTATTGTGTTACAACCCTAACTCACATGTCTACAGCTATCTAGCTTCCGTCTCAAGTCATTTGTAATTTTATAGGGGTCAAAACTAGTCTTAAACGGGAACATTTCTATCGAAAATAACAAAATTTTGTGTTCGTACATAACTCGACATTTCACGATTTATTAAAGTAGGATTAGACTAAACATAACCACTTAACATTAGATATACTAATAACAAATTATTCATATCACATAATATAAGCATGATTAAAATATAATTTATCATAATTATATTTGGGTTGTCACAACTTCCCCCCTAGAAAATTTCGTCCCCTAAATTTAATATAAAGGTCACTTACCAAACAAATTGGGATACTGTTTCTTCATGCTATCCTCCATCTCCAAAGTTTATTCTTTAATTCCATGGATCATCCACATAACTTTAACTAAGGTAATAACTTTGTTCCTTAATTCTTGCTCCTTACGATCTATAATTTCCACCGGTTCCTCGATGTACGATAGGTCTTCTTTCAGTTCAATTGGTTGGGTTTTCAACTGATAAGATGGATCTGCAAAATATGTACGAAGCATCGATTCGTGAAACACATCATGTAGACGGGATAAATCTATAGGTAATGCTAATCTATATGCCAAGTTCCCAATTCTTTCCAACACCTCATATGGTCCAATGTATTTTGGACTTAGTTTCCCCTTCTTCCCAAATCTCATAACGCCTTTCCATGGTGAAATACGAAAGAATACAAAATCCTCCTTTTTAAATTCCAATGGATACTTCCTCTTATCTGCACAAAATTTCTGCTTGCTTTGCGCTATCTTTATCCGTTCTCGAATCATTTTGATCTTTTCAGTCGTTATATCTATTAATTCAGGACCCAAAAGTTTCCTTTCACCTACTTCATCCCAACACAAAGGCATTCTACATCTCCTCCAATATAAAGCTTCATACGGAGCCATACCAATGGTGTACTGATAACTATTATTTTACGATAATTCCATCAATGTTAAATGATCATCCCAACTACTCTTGAAGTCAAATACACAGGCTCGTAACATGTCTTCTAATATTTGAATAGTCCTTTCAGATTGCCCATCGGTTTGTGGATGAAATGCAGTGCTAAACTTCAAACTTGTGCCCATGGCATTCAGTAAATGAGGCCAAAACTTAGAAGTGAACGTTGGATCCTTAACTGATACAATTGACACTGGTGCCCCATGTAAAAGGATAATCTCATCAATGCACATACGTGCATACTTGTCAATAGTGTAAGTGGTCTTAACTGGAAGAAAATGGGCTGACTTTGTCAATCGATCTACAATCACCCAAATAGAATCATTCCCCTTTGGTGACCGTGGTAATCCTGTAACAAAATCCATCATTATATGCTCCCACTTCCATTCCGGAATAGGCAATGACTACAATAATCTTGTCGGCTTCTCATGCTCCACTTTCACTTGCTGACATACTAAACATTTAGCTACAAATTCTACAATCTCACGTTTCATATTGTTCCACCAGTAATACTCTTTCAAATATTTGTACATTTTGGTACCTCACGAATGCATAGAGAAAATAGAACTATGTGCCTCTTCCAATATATCCTTCTTTAAGGGTGGATCATTCGGTACACAAATCCTATTTTTATAACACAACGATTCATCATTCTTAATTTTAAAGGCACTCTCTTTACCATCTAAGACATCTTGTTTCTTCTTCTCAAGGAATGGATCATTGACTTGCAAATCTCTTATGCGTTCTACCAATAAAGGTCTCACTATGACATGTGCTAATAAGCCTCCCCTTTTTGAAAAACTTAATTCAACTCCCATCGATGCCAAGTCAAGGATATTTCCCACACGTGCACATTGTATGCAACCTAGAATCCCCGACGATTTTTGACTCAAAGCACCTGCTACTACATTGGCCTTACTCAGATGATGATGAATGGTGCAGTCATAGTCTTTAATCAGCTCTATCTAATGCCTCTGCCTCAAATTTAAATCTTTCTGTGTAAATAAATACTTCAAAGTTTGATGGTCAGTGAAAATTCCACACGTCTCTCCATATAAATGATGTCTCCATAATTTCAAGGCAAAAACAATAGCCGCATGTTCTAAATCGCGTGTAGGATAATTACGTTCATGCGTCTTCAATTGTCTAGATGCATAATAAATTACCTTTCCATGTTGCATGAAAACACAACCCAGACCCTGATGTGAAGCGTCAGTATAAATCACAAAACCTTCTCCACTGGATGTAACCGTGAGAACTGGAGTTGATACTAGCCTATTTTTTAACTTTTCAAAACTATGATGGCATTCATCACTCCGAACAAATTTCACTTCCTTTTGAGTTAATTTAGTCAACGGTAAGGCTATAGATGAAAACCCCTTTATGAATCTTCTATAATATCCAACCAATCCTAGAAAACACCTTATCTCCGTTATATTTCTTGGTGTCTCCCATTGCAAAATTGCCTCTACCTTCTTAGGGTCAACATAAATTCCATCTCTCGAAACAACATGCCCCAGAAATACTACCTGATTTAACAAAAACTCACATTTGCTAAACTTCGCAAACAATTGACTATCTTGCAAAACTTGCAATACAACTCTTAGATGCTTCTCATGTTCCTCTTGGATAGGTGAGTATATCAAAACATCATCGATAAAGACAATCACAAATTAATCTATAAAAGGATGAAATGCCCGATTCATTAGATCCATAAACACTGCAGGAGCATTTGTTAACCCAAATGGCATTACCAAAAATTCATAATGACCATAGAGAGAACGAAAAGCTATCTTAGAAATGTCACAATCTCTCACCCTCAATTGATGATAACCCGATCTCCAATCAATTTTTGAAAACACTTTAGCACCCTGTAATTGATCAAACAAATCATCGATACGAGGCAATGGATATTTATTTCGAATTGTTACCTTGTTCAACTTCCGATAATCAATGCAAAGCCGTAAGGTAGCATCTTTCTTTTTCATAAATAATACCTGAGCACCCCATGGTGATACACTGGGTCGAATAAAGCCTATGTCTAGCAAATCTTGCAGTTGAACCTTTAAATCCTCTAGTTCCACAGGTGCCATTCTATATGGGGAAATAAAAACTGGAGCTGTACCAAACACTAAATAGATAGTAAACTCTACCTCTCTGCTAGGTGGCAATCCTGGTAATTCATCTGGGAACACATCTGCAAAATCCTTAACTACTGGGATATCTTCTAATTTTTGCAATTCCCTGTTTTTATCCATAATATATGCTAAAAATCCTTGACAACCCTTATTTAACAATTTCCTCGCCCGAAGGGTAGAAATAAGACAGTTTGGAACCATATTTCTTTCCCAGGTAAATTTGAATTCTTCCTCCCCCGGCATATTAAATGTAACCTCCTTACGAAAACAGTCAATTGATGCATGGTAGGAAGATAACCAATCCATACCCAAGATAATATCAAAATGTCGAATATCTAGTGGAATTAAATCAATGGTCAACTCCCTCTCCCCCACATACAATACATAATTTTTATACACACGCTCCACTAACATCACATCCCACATACGTGTAGAAATATATAAACCACAATCAAGATAAGAACATGGTCTACCCAAATGCATGGTAAATGACAGTGATACAAATGAATGTGTAGATCCAGGATCAATAAGCACGTAATCATGTTTGTTCATGATAATAAATGTACCTGTCACCACCTTTGGAGTAGCCTGAGCATCCTATAAAGTCATAGAAAATATCCTTCCCGAAGCCCTGGATCCACTAGCTTGTCCTCTACCTCCTCCTCTCTCTATGCCTCCGGGTGTTGAGCCTCGACTAGTAGTAGCTGATTGAATCCCTCCCAGTAGCATAGGACAGTTCTTTTCGGTATGACCAATTTGATGACAGTGATAACACTCTACCCCTTTCACTTGGGACAATCTGGACTGATATGGCCCTCAACTTAACAAAACTAACATGTAATAGGCTTAGACTGCCCATTGTCATCTTCCTGTTGTCTATTATATTGGCCCATCGATCCTTCACCCCTAAAACTGCTTGGTGTCCTATTCTGAACATAATTTCCAGTCCCTTTACCGCGCTGAAATCTTTGACTCCCATGTTTTGAGTATTCTGCATTGCCTTCCTTTCGCTGAGATCGATCAAATCTACTCCTCTTTCCCCTTTGTTCCCTATTCTTTATTTCATCATTAACATCTCCTTCAACCATCATAGCTTTGTTAACTAAAGAAGTATAATCTACCATTTCAAGTGCAGTGAGTCTAGACTTGATAACCAAATTCAACCCATCCTGAAATCTGGTGCATTTGTCTTCCTCATTGTGCAAGAAACGTAATGAAAATCGAGACAAAGATATAAATTTAGTTTTATACTCCCTGACCGACATATTCCCATGAGTTAATGATAAAAATTCTCTCTCTGTTTTGTTCCGATACATGTGAGGAAAATACTTTTCATATAAGTCTTTAATAAAGGAATCCCAAGTAATTACCTCACCTCCCTCCGGAGTAAGAAATAAATATTTGGAAGAATGCCACCAATATTTAGCTTCTCCCTTTAACATTAAAGTAGCCAAAATTACCTTCTGCACGCCAGGTACATTCATCACCTCGAAGATAGTTTATGTCTCTCTAACCCATGCCTCAACTTCTAAAGGATCTACAGAACCTGAGAATGCTGGGGGGGTTCAATTTGATAAACTTCTCGTACACAGTATTCTTCTCCTGTCGTTGTATTTCCCTCTCTCTTCTGGCCAAACTCGGCTCCTCTAAGTATTCAGCTTGTTGTTCTGCTATTTGAATCATAAACATGTTTTGTTGTTCTCCCTTTAAAGTTATGGCACAAGCCATTTTCTGCAAATCTGTAAGTTGTTCAGGAGCCCCCTCTACATTACTTGGATTTTGTAGGTTTACTGTATTTGAAGACTCCACATCCACCCTCTCATGAACATTTTCTCCTTCCATAGCTTACTAACTGTCATAAACCACAATTATAGAAACAAGAATACAACATTTATTTCTAACGTAATGGTTAGTATTTATCACAAGTTAATATAAATGACCCACACCACACTATTTTCGCCACTGCCACATCTAGAATCTCTAACCCCAGAATATAAAAACCCAAAGTTCTGATACCAAGTTGTCACACCCTAACCCCATTAGGATATAATTAACTAAATAGTTCACAAACCACATTTATTATTTATTTATTTATTTAGTAATACATATTGAAATAACTTCAAGGTTAAAAGGCGGAACACTAAAAATCCAATCATTTTAAGGAGACATAATTTAAACAGAACTCAAATACCATTTAACTTAATTACAACTAGTACAATGTATAAAACCAAATTAACAAGCCTCAACTATTATTCACTCAACCTCCTAGACCTGGCAGTGGCAGCTTCAGAACCTGAAAATGTAAACATATAAAACCATGAGATTAAAAACTCAGTGAATGTACTACATCACTATATAGAAAAAGTACTATTTTAACATCTCAAAATATCAATATATATATCCATCTCTGCGCCAAATTAGGCCATATACATATCCGGAGTTAATAAACCCCACATCTCCTGCTCATAGGCAATAATCATATCTATAGGTTTTAATAACCTAACATCTCCTGAATTGCATAGCAACTCAACATATCTTGACTTTTATAAAGCCATAACATCTTAAAATCTCTTGACTTTTAACAAGCCATAACATCTCAACATCTCATGACTTTTAATAAGCCATATCATCTCAATATATAATACATACATATCATATCCATAATCAACTCAGTAAGTACACTCACATTGGGTTGTTAACTATGTATTCCCATTTCCTTCTGGCGGAGATGAACTGGGTTGATTTGACCTTACACCTGTTAATCCAACTAAATCAGTGTTGAATCTCAATCATAAGTATTATTTCAATATTTTTGTGTAACCTTCAATAAATATACAACACCAATATAATTCTACTCAAGTCACATTCCATAAAACATGTGTAACGACAAAACAGTGGTATACAAGTTGATAAAGTTATGGACATTTAACCGTAGGAAATACCTCATAAGGAATTTAGAACTAAACTCAAGTAAATATTAAAGCATACTCCTCAATGCATATACACATGAAACATGTACTCAAAATACTCTTTGAAAAGAGCAGATAAAAATATTCTTTCATGGGGTATCCAATATGGCCTCAAATTATTGTCCTCCATACTTAACCATATCATATACATAAATAGTACCCATACAGGTGTCCAAGCTTATCGATATGAAAACATATCTGAATATACTTTCAGTTACAAGTGACGGTGTAATTTTTCAACCTTCCTAGAGCAAGTTAGCGCTAATTCTTTACAACATAAGAAATCTTCCCTACAAACTCATCTATTGTTCCTTTAACTTCCAAGAATTTTCATAATTTTTCTCCAGCATAACTTTTCATTATTTTAAACCCATTTTCATTAAACATACTAAATAGTACATAATTAAAGTTTCATAATCTTTTGACTTCATTTTCTATGTCAAAAGGTTTACCAAACTTAGGGTATACCGAAATTAAATATCCAAACAACAACTATGTACCAACTTGAAACCATCACCAAGGCCCAACCACAAAGAGTTAAATTCTAATTTTTGGATAAGATATGAATATGTGAGTCTACCTTCATATCCAATTAGAATTTCTAAATTCATGTAAGCACACAAAAATATATGTAAGTTTGAATACAATGGGTTTAAATACAAACCAATATGGCCTATAAACACCACTTACCTCACATATGAACCAATACATATTATCACAAAGGGTGATGGAATTTTAATCTCTAATTCACGATTTATATACTTTGAAATAAGTAAAATACAATATTAAAACAATATTAATCACAAACTTATACCTTGGAAACACTTTAAGTATTTTCTTGGAATTTTCCTAGCTTTTCTTGTAATCTTTCTTCCTTAAACTTCCACTTTCTCTTTCCTTAAGATTAAATCTCTCCCAACTGAACCTAGGGTTATATTTTTTTGAAGAAATAAGTTAAAGGGAGTGGCTTAAGTCGGCCAAGGCTACCTCCCATTCCCACCAATCAAATTAAACCACTTGGTTTACTAAAAGACAATTTCCCACTTAGAGGGAATGGACATATTTGCCCCTTGTTCGTAAATTCGGCCTAACTTCTTATTCGAACATCCGTTTGATGCACCGTTTGTTGTGTTACAACACTAACTCACATGCCTACAACTATCTAGATTTCACCTCAAGTCATTTGTAATGTTATAGGGATCAAAACTAAAAATAACAAAATTTTGTTCTCGTACATAACTCGACATTTCACGATTTATTAAAGTAGGATTAGACTAAACATAATCACTTAGCATTACATATACTAATAACACATTATTCATATCAAATAATATAAGCATGATTAAAATATTATTTATCATAATTATATCTGGGTTGTCACAAGTCTTTACTGGATAAACTGATTTATTGGATAGACTAATAGTGTTCCCATCTACCAAGACTGATAAAACTTGGAAATAAAGCACAACGCATGGTCTGCACGCTCAATTATCCACATATATTATAATATAGAAAATGAAAATGAAAATGAAAATGAAAATGGAGATTTCATCCAAGAATACAACATATGTAAAGAAAGCAAGGACACAATGAAATAAAGAATTTTTAATGAATCAATATAATTTAAGTTTTGAGCACAAACCATTTGCCTTGTTTGATGATTGCGAATAGCGAACATTGGTGTTTTGTTTCCAGCACTAACCATTTGATCCATTTTGATACAAAAATGAAATAAAAATGAGCAATAACAATAATTAAAAAAGAATGAAAAAGGTTATTCAATAAATAGATCAATACAATTCACACCAGTATATTAATCCCAAATAGAATCTCAGACAGACCCTTATTCACCATCCATTATCAAATTCCGTGAAGGTAAATATAAACAGGAGGATGGGCGAAGAAAAGGATATTTGGTGAACTAAACATCTTAATCTTCTTTTTACCAGCATCATTAGCGACAGATTCTTCAATATAAATGAGTGAATTCATGGTAACAGAGTATAAGAACACCCACTATAATAAAAAACAGTACTAAGATACATATCAACTATAATAAAAACCACAAAAACATGAATCAAAACCACAACAAAATATATCCATATCTACATTTTTTACCCTATAAATTCTCAACTATAATCAAAACCACAAAAAAAAAACTCTTAATGATGAAACCCACAAAAGAATGCTAATCAAAATCATAAAAAACAGATTCATAAGATGAAAGAACAACAAAAAGAAAATCATATGTAACATCAATAGTCATTGGAAATTTTAGAAAACTATTTTCATTAATTTCTTAGCTAATTAAGGGGATACCAGATAGGTATACCTAACATTTGCAACAATATGGAAAATGAACAAAGTTTCCTAATAAAGTACCTTAAAGATGAACAAAATCAACCCAATGTTAATAAATTTTGGTCCCAAACAGAATACATTCTTCAAACATGATACATTCTTCAAGCTTTCTTAGCATAGGCAAAATCATTGAAAGGCTCAGTAAGAGAGTTCCCAATATTTGCAATGAGCTGATACACAAATTTTTGTCCAACTAATAGAGGTCAAAACAGCAAAGCACGATAGATTAAGGCATAGATGAAAATAAACGGTCATGAAATTTTACAAAATATTTAATAGGCTTTTGCACTATAAAGTATAAACATCGAATTCCAATTTCATAGCAATTGCCTAAATTTTCGATAAAATCATAGAAATTGCTTAAATTTTCGTTACAATCACAAAAAAAAAGGATCTCTTCACTAAAATGTAAAGGCTCCTTACATAGATTTTCAGTGTCACATATTTTTTATATAAATATATGGATATCAAATTTAGATAGTTAGAATCTAACCTAGATTCTTCAATTCCAGTTATTGCCATGGCCTTTGTTAAGATAGACATGCAAACCCTTCCAGTAACCCTATCCATCCACACTTCCTACAATATCCCCCAAGTCAATAAAGTACTTATATTAACAACAACAGTAATGTTCAAACTAATCCAAAACTCTAATTTATTATCAGGCTTTGACCCCACTTTTTAACGTGATATTTTTGTTTAGTCAAAATGAGGCAATAAAATAGTAAGAGATGGTGAACACCCCAAACCCAAAATTCCAAACCAAACTGTCTGAACGCCCTAACGTTCACGCAAACAAAACAATAATCGTCCCCTACCATGAAGAAAATATTAAAATATAATTACAAGGAGAAGAAAAGAAGTGAAGAGAAAGATGATTTGTTTCCTTCATGGAAGGGAACTGGGCGAGAAAGGAGGGTAAAGATGTCTTTTTTAGAGAGATTATGATATCTCTCCGGGGGGAATTAGGTCGAGGAGATCTTAGTAATTTGGGGGCAGCTTGGATTCCCAGACAGAATCCGAGGAGGCAGCTCCTCGAAAAGCACGTTTGAGGCGAGATAGGTTGCAAATCTCTGGCTTAGTTAGACAAAGAAAAATGCACGCCACACAACTCTTGGTATGTCCCCGAGCCTAGGTCTGCCAGTGGCCGAACTATTTTCGGTTAGATTCGACAACGACGCCCCCATCACTCTCTCTTTTCTTCAAATCATTCTTCTTTAAAGGTGAAATTATGATTAACATTATCTTAAAAAAAATGGTAATCAAAATCACAAAAAACAGATCCATAAGATGAAAGAACAACAATAAGAAAATCATATGTAACATCAATAGTCATTGGCAATTTTAGAAAACTATTTTAATTAATTTCTTAGCTAATTAAGGGGATATCAGATAGGTATACCTAGCATTTGTAACAATATGGAAAATGAACATAGTTTCCTCAGAAAGTACCTTAAAGATGAACAAAATCAACCCAATGTTAATAAAAATCATGACCTAATAAATTGTATCCAAATTAAACACTACTAAAGAAATGGAGGGAAAATTTGAAGTCAATATAAGAAGTTTCTACAGAGAGAAAACATAGTGAAAATATTCAACAACAATCCTAATGTTTCATTGACCCAAAGATCTGAGAGGTACTCTTGAAATTTAAAAAAAAACTAGTCAAGAAGAAATTATGATTTTCTCACTATTTCCATCTGACGATGAAATGAACATGTTCAAAACCCAAATCCAATATTGAAGCTAAATCCGACATTGAAACTAAATATGAAATAAAATTTGAAATTAAAATGCAAATATGAAATCAAAACCATAATCCAAGGTTAAACCTGAAATCAAACCCTAAAGTTAAATTTGATCCCTTAATCAAAATAAGAAAACCATCGCTAAAGTTGAAAAAGAAAACATTTTTTTATAGGAAATCTAAATATACAAAACACAATGAGAAATGGAAAGAGGGAGTGGGGTACCTGTTGTTATCTCGGTGATGATTTTAAAGGAGATTTTAGTGGGGGGTTATGAGAACAACTGCCCTGTATAATGTGAGCAACTAAAATGCATTTTATATAACAAAAACGTGAAAAATATGAAAACTTATCCAAGCAAAAAAAATTAATAAACAAAAATCCCAAAAAAAATCAAATGGGGGTCACGCATATAGATATGAGTAAAAAGAACCTAGTACATCAAAGGGAGATAAAGATCAATGATATTTGGAAATGAGAGATAAAGAGAGATGTGGGACTGAGAAGTGATCTGAGTAGGTAAAGAGATATAATATGAAAGCTTTCAAATATAAAGTGGTTTGATTGAGTAGGTAAAGTTTCTAGGTGGTAGAGATCTCAGTCGTGAGTCAGTCTAAAACAAACTTGGCACGCTATCTCACACAATTTTTTCTCACGTTTGATCTGGACCCTCTATTTGATGCATTGGTGGCACAATCCTAGCCCCTAATTGTGTTGTCTCTAACCGAAGCTGAATAAGGAAACTGAAGCTGAAATACTTTTAACGATTCTAGTGAAAAAAATAAACATCTGGAACTGAAACTGAAATTTATATCACCTTATCGATCTCCAAACATCGGCATTTGAAAGCAATCGAACCAACCCTGAAACAAAAATGAAAACAAATATTTAGGGGCTTATTATAGAGAATACAAAGAAGTTTACGGGGTTTTCAATTTCAAAAATGAAATAGGGGCTAAATACATCTAGGGTAAAAAACACGTGTACTACATTATGATGTTTACTCACCACCATGAACTGAACCTTGAAGCTTAAAATTATATATGCAATTGTTGTAATATTTTTCAACAAATAGGCGAGCACACACTAAAAAATGTCCACCGGTACTCAATTGACCACCATGAACCTCATAACTGACCTTTAGAGGTTTAAACTACATACTCCTTCCTTATATCAATATGAACACTCACCAGCTATATGAGTGAAGTAGTTGACATAGTAGGGCAACAACCTCCTTGTACAATACATAAAACCCAAAAAAGTAAGAATAAAACATTGGAGCAAAATGCAACCGAGTAGTGCACAGCAAGAGAGACAAATTCACAACCTAAAAAAGAAAAATAAGATAAAATTTCCCTAAATCGAAATTTCAAAAAATCTAAACTTTGAAACAAATAGTTCAAAGTCTTCAGGTATGTAGATCCCAAAAACCCTTAAAATGAACCAAAAATCCCAAAAACTCTCAATCGGAGAAAGAGAGAAGACGGAATACCAATTTCAAACCCTAAAATCACAACCCCAAGATCTTATAAAACCCTTAAGTTTGATAACCAAAAAGACCTTAATCACACCTTGAAGAATAAGAATAAGAGAGGGAAACCACACCTTGAATAAGAAGAAAAATTAGAAGGAGGAGGAGGAGGAGGAGGAGGAGGAGGAGGATGAGCAGCAGTAGCCGAGAGAGGGAGAGAGAGAGAGGTCGTGAAATCATGTGCACGAGATCTTGTGAGGCTCAGGGAGTGAGTAGACGAGTGGGTAGACTCATTGAAGAGGTTTTTTACAAAAATACCAAAAATTTTGAATTAAAGTAAAAATTGGAATGGAAAAAGACAGGGAAATCAACATAACCATTGGATTCCATTTTGCACCATTCAATCCGAGCCCCTAATTAGCTTATCATCTTATTGAATATTGAAAACATTATACTCCTTATATATATATATATATATATATATATATATATATATATATATAACTCACTATATACGTATAACCTCCATCCGTAATAACAATAATAACTTCCCCGGATATGAATCTTTAATGTTATCATAATTCAAATAATACTCAAATCATTGTAACACCCCGCTTAAAATAATAACGGGTGGCCAACCCTATACTACATTAAATTAGGAGTTTCAGATGGTCCAATCAAAACATCAACTATCGGTACCACATAAGATAGGACTAACTACCCGATATCATATAAGCGAGATGTTAAAATTAAATAAACTATGCCTCAGCCAACAAACCAACACTATAATACTACTAATAAAGGATAGAAAGATGCATGAAAGAAATATGAGAAATGAAATTCTAGAATCGAATGAAATAAATAACTACAACTGAGAATACCACAAGGAAGTAAACCCAAATAAGTTATCGGGTACAATAACTGAAATGGAATAAATATAAACATATATATAAATATCCCTTAACTACAAACCCGATGTATAACATGAATCCTACCTAGATTTTTGAAGAAGTAGGAAGCGACTACAAGATACATCCCGCAACAGTCCGCACCTGTCACGACTCCCAAAACTCTGGATAGAAGGTCATCCGGCATCCATGCGGCAGGACACCTGTAGTAATATATATATATATATATATATATATATATATAGGAGAGAAAAGTAAGCGGGTCAGAGCCCGAGTGTGAAAAATATTTAGCAAGTGTGTTAATCGTGCATAATAAATATCGGTGCACTTATTTCGTAATTAAAAGTGGATTCGCACTCTCGTGAATTCCCAACTCACCTCTCATCTAACGACGCGCACCTAATCGCATCCTCAAGTTTTAGTTAAATTACTCCCATATATAAGGACAACCTAACTTGACATAGGCCCCGCCTATTCCCACGAGATTTGCATTCCTATCTAAACCCAAGAATCCACCCCTTTTCTAACCATACTAGATTATGTTTACAAACAATTATGCCATAATAGGCTTAATGGATTCTGGTTTATAATTTAATTAATTTATAATTCTTAATACGCTACCCATTTATATTTGGGTTGAATCATAAGATTTAATTTCTAATTAACATGCATAAAAATAATTATTGACAAAGCATCTATCCACTCTCAACATTGTACTACGTTTCATGCATGGGGTGTCTCGCAAAGAGAAATCCAAACAAGGAACCACCCCGTTACACTACTCATTGACAACGTCGATCCTAGAGATCCATTATGCCACACATAATTATTTGACAATACTTTTCTCTAATCTCAACACTGCACTACGTTTCGTGCGTGGGGTGTCTCGTAAAGCGAAATCCAAACAATGAACCACCCCGTTACACTACTCCTTGACAACGTCGATCCTAGAGATCCATTATGCCATGCATAATTATTTGACAATACTTTTCTCTAATCTCAACATTGTACTACGTTTCGTGTGTGGGCTGTCTCGCAAAGCGAAATCCAAACAAGGAACCACCCCATTACACTACTCCTTGACAATGTCGATCCTAGAGATCCATAATGCCATACATACCATACTATACTACTAATACTAACAAATTTTAGATAGCCATGTGAAAGAAACTAAAAATCTCCAATCATATCCTTGGGATGATGTAACCGAAATATTCCTTAAATGCGATACATCAACCCCCATCAATCTAGTACATCATAATCATCCAAGATGTACTCCATAAATATTTTATATCCTTTCATCTACAGGATATATAAATATATATATATATATATATATATATATATATATAGGCATTTTATCCTAACCATATATATATATACAATCATCCATTCTCATAGCCAAGTGTACATAGCACATATGATGTACAATGGACATCCACATAATATACCCGGCTATATATATCGCAGATAAACTGCATCATGCATCATCTTCCCAGTCCCTGTCTCACGTAGCAATATTGGGGCCACCATCGTGGGACTAAAGGACACCCATCTCGTGGTAAACACACGCACACGACGTCCCGGGAAGCGGTCATAGCTCCTAACCGGAAATGAGATGAAACATACCCACCACGTCTTATCCCAAAAATGCAAATCACATAATAACACACGGGACGACTATGACCTGGGGAATATCCACACCCTGCTTTTCTAGTCAGGATGCTCACTCTCTGCGCGGAAACTTCCCAATGATAGCATGAGCGGGGTATGCTTAACCACATAAGTATATATATCGTTCACATGCACAATATATATACATCCATATGATCCCATCATATAATTAAACATTAAACCATCATATACAGTTTAAATATACATACCATGTATGTCCACAACATAAATCTATCCATATATTCATATTTATATATATATATATATATATATATATACAAATATGTTCACATATCCATATATCTATTTATACAAACTAATTCTCGTTCATGTGTATAAGATATCTATATACACTCGGCTGTAAATATACATAATCCTCGATATACAAGCCGTCACCACAATTTTCTTTAATTTTACCTCGATATGTGAATACAATCCCTCATTTGAAACATATTCAATCATTTTTCCTATGATGAATAGTCTCCCAAAATCATATGTATATATATACATATATATTCAACATTAGGGTTATCAGCCAAAATTTGTGTAGGAAACCATCACAACTCATACTATCTATGTCCGAGAGCACATTAAAGAATCTAGTAATAATTTTGACTATCGGTATACACATAACTAATAGTCTATAAACCTCAAGATCATTCATACATTCATCAAATTATCTCATTTGTTAGGGAAAATACTTGTTGTAAATCACACACCGATGAATAACATCTCCCGGACTAGATTTACACACTCTACTCTAGGTGATAATATGATCCCATCGCTCTCGATTTCGACTATGGTTCAATCACTCTTGTGAATCCCCTAGTCTAAGACCTCTCAGATTTATTTCTTAAAGTTTATTATTACTAAGGGTATACGACCACTCTCTTTCATTGGGCCCCAAATTGTATCTGAATAAAATCCTATCTTTACAAGGATTCAAAATAAATGTTGGCCTAGAATTTCACAACATACCCTCACAACTCTCTCTAAGAGTTCTTAACCTCACATCACATCTATACTTACTTTTGATCTACAATTAGGATCATAAATCCCAAAAAGGTTTCCCCACAATCTCTATACACATTTTCAAATACATACATGGATATATTCTTCTCCAATTATTCCAAGAAGTCCCCACTATCATACTAAGTGAGAGCCCCCCTATAAGTCTCCAAAATATATCTATTACTTCATAAGAGAAATATCCAAATCGATAAACCCAACCAAAAAGGGTTTGCAATCACTATGGAGAAAATGCCTCAAAATGCCATGTTCCCGAATCGATTCGGCCCTATTCGGAATCGATTCGGCCTCCAAGGCAAATCGATTCGGGTCCAAAAACCTGGGCCTCCAAGGCATCGAATGAACATCCCACTCGTTAGAATTCAAACTGTCAACTCGTTAGAAGCTCGTTCGAACGACCTGGTCAGGTCTTCTAACGAGGTGACAGTTTCAAGCCCAAAAATTTCCTATTACGTTTTTCACCAATTTTCTCACCTCAAAACTCCTCCAAAAATTATTCCAACAATATTTTAAGGTTCCTCAACATTCCTAAACATTCTTAGGTCGTAATCTAGCACATTCATGGGATCAAATCCTCCTGGACAACACCTAATTATTTAAATCTCCCAAAGTTTTCCCCAAACCTTATGAGTATGAACCCTAGAATTTAAAATCATCAATTTCCATATATAAATCCGTTTTTGTAACATAAAAAGTAGTAATTCTTTTAGTCAAATCACCCAATAACAACACTACATGCAAACCTACATCAAAATCTGAATTTATAACTCCGATTTCATGGGTTTTTATAAATCTCCCAATACAATGCAAATTTATCAATTTTCTAAGCATGGAAGAAACATTAACTTGAAATTAACGTAATTAAACCACTTGCCTCGGATTGTTCTCTGAATTTACTGTTGAATTGATGAAGGTTGGTCTTTCTCTTTCTCTCCCAAGGTTGAAGGTTGAAGATGGAGGTTAAGGTTCTCTCTTTGGAAAACTTTTCTAACTTTTTTCCTCTAACTTCCGTTTCCCTCTAATCACCTAAGTGTTGGTAATGGGTTAGTGGGTCATTAATTTCCTAATATTTAACTCCCAAAATTCGTTGGTTAATTATCCTGAAATTTCAAAATTACCAAAATACCCTTTTAAGTTACCGGTATGGCCTAAAAATGCCCTGGGACCCAAACTAAACCCTCGGCTAATGTTTTCTGACTATTTCGACCCTTTCGAACTCGTTGGCGCACTCAAAATGACCATACGGTTGATAAATAGAAAATTCACTTTTTAATTTAAATAATTACATTCCTGATGCGACTGTCACGCGCGTCCCAAGAAAATTTTCCAAATTGCCGTATTTTAATCTCGCGATAATTTCAATATTTTCAATATTCATATATTGCCATATATACACATTATAATCAAATACCAACTCACATCTCATTAGTATTTTATCCGGATTAATTCTCAATTAATTCACATTTAATTTAATTAGTCCCATAAATAAATATCGATAAAAATACGGGGTATTACATATAATACTACTAATAAAGGAAAGAAAGATGCATGAAAGAAATATGAGAAATGAAATGATAGAATCGAATGAAATAATTAACTACAATTGAGAATACCACAAGGAAGTAAACCCGAATAAGCTGTCAGGTCACAGCCAATACAATAACTTAAATGGAATAAATATAAACATATATATAAATATCCCTTGGGTACAAACGGGATGTACAACATGAATCCTACCTAGATTTTTGAAGAAGTAGGAAGCGACTACAAGTTACATCCTGCAATAGTTCGCACCTGTCACGGCTCCTAAAACTCAGCATAGAAGGTCATCCGGCATCCATGTGGCAGGACACCTGTAGTAATATATATATATATATATATATATATATATATATATATATATATATATATATATATATATATATATATATATATATATGCATGAGAGAAAAGTAAACGGGTCAGAGCCCGAGTGTGAAAAATATTTAGCAAGTGTGTTAACCGTGCATAATAAATATCAGTGCACTTATTTCATAATTAAAAGTGGATCCACACTCTCGTGAATTCCCAACTCACCTCTCATCTAATGGCGCGCACCTAATCGCGTCCTCAAGTTTAGATAAATTACCCCCATATATAAGGACAACCTAACTTGACATAGGCACCGCCTATTCCAATGAGATTTGCCTTACTATCTAAACCAAAGAATCCACCCCTTTTCGAACCATACTAGATTATGTTTACAAATAATTATGCCATAATAGGCTTAATTGATTCCGATTTATAATTTAATTAATTTATAATTCTTAATACGTTACCCATTTATATTTGGGTTGAATCATAAGATTTAATATTAATTAACATGCATACAAATTATTATTGATAAAACTTCTCTCCACTCTCAACATTGTACTACATTTCGTACGTGGGGTGTCTCGCAAAGCGAAATCCAAACAAGGAACCACCCCGTTACACTACTCCTTGACAACGTCGATCCTAGAGGTCCATTATGCCACACATAATTATTTGACAATACTTTTTCTCTAATCTCAACACTGCACTACGTTTCGTGTGTGGGGTGTCTCGCAAAGCAAAATCCAAACAAGGAACCACCCCGTTACACTACTCCTTGACAACGTCGATCCTAGAGATCCATTATGCCACACATAATTATTTGACAATACGTTTCCCTAATCTCAACATTGCACTACGTTTCATGCGTGGGGTGTCTCGCAAAGAGAAATCCAAATAAGGAACCACCCCGTTACACTACTCCTTGACAATGTCGATCCTAGAGATCCACAATGCCATACATACCATACTATACTACTACTACTACCAAGTTTTATACTACCATGTGAAAGCAACTAAAATTCTCCAATCATATCCTTGGGATGATGTAACCGAAATATTCCTTAAATGCGATACATCAACCCCCATCAATCTAGTACATCATAATCATCCAAGATGTACTCCATAAAGATTCTATATCCTTTCATCAACAGGATATATAAATATATATATAGACATTTTATCCTAACCATATATATATATATATATATATATATATATATATATATATATATATATGTATATATACAATCATTCATTCCCATAGCCAAGTGTACATACCACATATGGTGTACAATGGCCATCAACATAATATACCCGGCTATATATATGGCCGATAAACTTCATCATGCATCATCTTCCCTGTGCCCGACTCACGTAGCAATACTGGGGCCACCATGGTGGGACTAAACGACACCCATCTCGTGGTAAACACACGCACACGATGTCTCGGGAAGCGTTCATAGTTCCTAACCGGCAATGAGACGAAACATACCCACCACGTCTCATCCCAAAAATGCAAATCACATAATACCACACGGGACGACTATGACCTGGGGAATATCCACACCTTGCTTTTCTAGTCAGGATGCTCACCCTCTGCGCGGAAACTTCCCAATGATAGCATGATCGGGTTATGCTTAACAACATAAGTATATATATCATTCACATGCACAATATATATACATCCATATGATCCCATCATATAATTAAACATTAAACCATCATATACGGTTTAAATATCCATACCATGTATGTACACAACATAAATATATCCATATATTCATGTTATATATATATATATATATATATATACACAAATATGTTCACATATCCATATATCTATTTATACAGACTAATTCTCGTTCATGTGTATAAGATATCTATATACACTCGGTTGTAAATATACATAATCCTCGATATACAAGTCGTCACCACAATTTTCTTTAATTTTACCTCGATATGTGAATACAATCCCTCATTTGAAACATATTCAATCATTTTTTCTATGATGAATAGTCTCCGGAAATGATATGTATATATATAGATATATATTCAGCATTAGGGTTATCACCCAAAATTTGTGTAGGAAACCATCACAACTCATATTATCTATGTCCAAGAGCACATTAAAGAATCTAGTAATAATTTTGACTATCGGTATACACATAACTAATAGTCTATAAGCATCAAGATCAATAATACCTTCATCAAATTATCTCATTTGTTAGGGAAAATACCCGTTTTAAATCACACACCGATGAACAACATCTACCTCGACTAGATTTACACACTCTACTCTAGGTGGTAATATGATCCCATCACTCTCGATTTCGACTATGGTTCAATCACTCTTGTGAATACCCTCGTCTAAGACCTCTATGATTTATTTCTTAAATTTTATTATTACTAAGGGTATGCGACCACTCTCTTTCATTGGGCCCCAAATTGTATCATAATAAAATCCTATCTTTATAAGGATTCGAAATAAATGTTGGCCTAGAATTTCACAACATACCCTCGCAACTCTCTCTAAGAGTTCTTAACCTCACATCACATCTATACTTACGTTTGATCTACAATTAGGATCCTAAATCCCAAAAAGGTTTCCCCACAATCTCTATACACAACTCCAAATACATACATGGATATATTCTTCTCCAATTATTCCAAGAAGCCCCCACTATCATACTAATTGAGAGACCCCCCTATAAGTCTCCAAAATATATCTATTACTTGATAAGAGAAATCCCTAATCGATAAACCCAACCAAAAAGGGTTTGCAATCACTATGGAGAAAATGCCTCAAAATGCCATGTTCCCGAATCAATTCGGCCCTATTCCGAATCGATTCGGCCTCCAAGGCGAATCGATTCGGGTCCAAAAACCTTGGCTTCTCCCACAGGCCGAATCGGTCCGACTTGGGTCTGAATTGATTCGGTCAATGCAGACCTACCAATTTCCCTAAATCGAATCGATTCGCTTAGGGGGCGAATCGATTCGGGCCTGCAGATTTTGAAGGGTTCTTATTCTTCAATGAACCCATGAATTTTAAACCCTAAATTTTTTATTCTAACCCCCAAACATTCATCAAATCATGATTTTAAGCCCATAAATCAACCCAAAGTTGATCCCAACCATTTCTATTCCATTAAACCCATTTTTAAACATTGATTTCAAAATTACACCCAAAAATCTAGGTTTTGATATTAATACCCAAAAATCCATTTCTTTAACCCACAAATTATGAAATCAAATACACAAATGACTTATTTAGCAAGATTAAACACTTGCCTCAGATTTGAAGAGGTTGGATCGTCCTCGATGTCGTGATTGGGCCGGAAATCTCCAAGCTTTTCTCCCTCTCTCTCTTCCTTTCTTCTTCTTTCTTTCTTCCTTTTCCTCTTCTTTCTCTTTTCTTTCTATTTCTCTCTTTCTATAAATGAGAAGGCTTGTCCCGTGAGCCTCTAAATCCCTTAAAACATAAGCCCCAATTTTAAATGTTAATACACACTTTAAAGGACTCGTTTACAGCAATTCCAGTCAAACTGACTTAAAATATTCCGGAGCCGAAATAAAACTCAATGGCAGTCATTTTGACTATCTCGACCCTTCTGGGATCAATGGTACCCTCAAAATCATCATCCGGATTACTTTGAAACGTTCTCTATTTTTGGACCTCAATTCCCAAATTTTAAAATTCTCCAATTTAATGAAATTTTATTTTCCCAAAAATTAAATTTCACAGTCTCCAAAATCGTGGGGTGTTACAATCGTCCTGGCTACCGTGCCGGGATCTTACACCGAACTATGATAGAAAACAAACAATGACATTGGAGGTAGTCATATGTTCCCCGATTAGTGAGCAATAATCATACCCGTGACACCCCATATCGAACTGCACCTTAGCAAGAACGTGCATGGTGATTATGACATGTGAATAATACAAACCCTGCATTCACTAGCCAGAGAAGATCACTCACTAGAAGAAAATTTTGGGTGAATTTCGAGGACGAAATTACTTTTGTAGTGGGGAAGAATGTAATACTTCGTTATTTTGAGGGTTTATTTAGGAATAAAATATAAAATTTTAGTAATAGTATTATTTTGTTAATTGGAATATTCTATTGGGAAAAAAATGATTTTTGGACATTTTATGATGGTTTAAATATGTAAACTAGACAATTTTGAATTAAAGGGAAATATGGTAATATGCATTAGCTTTGGCTTCAAGCTAGGATTTTAGAGAGGGGATATATAAGGAATATTATGGATGATTTTAAGGAAATGAAGATGGAAAAAAAGGCCAAAAACGAAATCCAAAGAGGCAAAAATGAGTGGAATGAGAAGAGTCATTTTAGAGTGTTTTAGATCTTCTTTTTGAGTGCTTTCGGATGAGATTTGAGAAAAATTCAAAACACATAACTTGCTCAATTTTTCGTTTAGAATCCAAATCCAAAGTCGGATTGGTGATTTAGACATTTATTGGATTTAATTTTTTTAGATTTCTAAAACAGGCCTATAATTATGAATTTTGACACTCTTGAGATAGTTTCGTTCCCCCGTTGCTAATTTAGTGTACTACACCAATTCAAACTTGATTGTATAGTTATATCCATGCTATGTGTTATATTTATATACTAGGGTATGCCTGTGCCTAAAGGCACGCTGATAATTTTGAAAAGCATAAAGTCGTGCCTTGGTGCGATGGCAAGTTTACTCGCCAAAGCTACGATTGGTCTAGGGTTCGAGACACGAGAGAAGCCTTTTCATATACGGGGGTAATCAAGACGACATTCGCCTATTGAAGATCCTTCATCTAAGCGTATTGCCCTTTAATATAAGGCACGAATAATAATTTTCAAAATATCAAGTCATGTATAATTTAAGTCGAATGTTTTTATATGAATAAATAATCCTAAAGAATTTTAAAAATTTTGGGCAAAGTTCCCTTTGTTTATAGGATTATTCGCCCCGTGCCTGAAGGCACACTGATAATTGTTAAAGGTATTGAATCGTGTTTAATGTAAATAATAAATATTTTATATATTATAAGTGTATATTTTCAAAGTATTAAATCGTGTAAATTTAAGTCAAACTTTTTTGTAAAACACAAATGCGTAAACAATTTATAAAATTTAGTCCTTCTTGGACCTCATATAAACAACATCAATTTAGCTCAACTTGTCAAAATAAAATTAATATATCACTAAATAAATTAAATATGGGCAAAACTTCTTTTGTTTATACGATTAGCCGTCTTGTTTAAGAAATAAAAAACACTCGAACAACAATGACACTATCACTCATTATCAACTTGTACATTCTTCTGATTTACAATCGAGAAAACAAACACAAAAAAGGCAGCAAATATACGTTGAATTGTAATTATATACCCAGTTTTATTAGTATACGTGTTTCTTTCTAAGAAGCATTAGATCTTTCAGTTGTACCTTCAATAGATCATGCTTGTGCTGCATTTTATGGAGTAAAATCTCGACCATAAACATCTCATATTTAAGATGATCAATTTGCTTATCCATGAAAGCCATTGTTTCAGCCCCTATTTCGTTTGCTCTTCTATGAATGCTACCTATGCAGTCTACTTGGGGAATCACTTGCATGTGTTGGGTTCTAGCTAACAACATAATTATGGACACCTGCATTAGGAGGAAGATCGCAGCAATAAATATAACTACTGATGATGGAAGCTGACTTTGAGATTTTAAATGCAAACAAAGTTTATCCATAGATTGTCTAAAATAAGATGCAACTGAAGCAGTATCAATATTAGACAAAAGATATGAGGGTCACCGGTATTAGGCAAAAGTTTCTCAGTATGTGATGTCAAAACATACAAAATTGTAATCCCAGTTAAAATATATGAGGGTCAATGGTGGCAGATGCTAAGAGGAATAGGTAGATTAAAATATATGAGTGTCACTGATATTAGATGTACCTATTATGCTCTTCGCCATAACTGGTACCTATTGTGCTCCAACGACAATTACCCAAGACTACACATCAAAATTGTTATCAGAGATCCATAACTGATATTTGCCAATGACATAACTGATATTAGACAATCATTTATGGTTCTCTAATATCAGAGAGTCTTGGGCAAAGAGTACACAGAATGATGCCATGTGTAGTCATTTGTATACTCTTTGCCCAAGACTCTAATTTTGACTCACGTGAATATAAGAGGTCTTTCGGGGTTGTGATTTTGTTACAATCTCAAATTATTGAGATTGTGTTGAGTTTTTGGAACTAAGAATATAGAACAGTTTAAGAGAAAACTCACGACTAAACCAAAATAAAGTCGCTAAAACCAAAGTAAAATCATTAAATCCAAAACACAAATGAAAAAAAGAAGAAATATTATATTTGTATTGCACTTTTTTTGTCAAAATAATAATTAAATGATCTGAAATTTTAAATTTCAGTACATATATGAGAAGGCTATAATTCCCATAGACAGGGGAGATCCGTGTAATATACCCAACACTGAAGAGGCAATGTAACTATTTGTCGCATGACGACTTAATTAAGTTAAACTCATCCTTGTTAATTAGCGATAAATTGCCTTAAATAATAAACAATGCTTTAATTCAAATCTCTAAGGAAACATCGCATGAGAATTCTTTTTTTTCAAAGGTATGTGTAGATGAAAACATAACTACATTTATATGTCACCTATAAGTACTAGAAAACATTACAAAACCAAGATCTTTAGTTTAATATTTACACAACAAGATTCTTGATATTCAAACCATACTAGATATTCGTCACTCCCCTGTTTTAAGGTCCTAACTTGGCAGTGAACTCCAAACGATAGGCATACCTAAAACATAACATTATAGGAGTGTAAGCAATATAAGCTTAGTGAATGACCATATACCACACCTATAACGAAATTAAATAACCATTTTTATTTTGTTCTAATGCTATAACCCAACAGGATTTCTAAAACTCTCGCAAGCCTGGACCCGCCATAGTCCAATTAATCCACCACAGTTACTGGGAACCACCACATCCCTTTATTAGGCCCGAGTACACAAACCTTTAAGTTGGATTAATAGGACCTCCTCATCCTATAGGACCCACCACAGTCCTTAACATTAAATAACATCACTTAACATTTCAATCATATGCATATGTTTCCTAAATACAACATCACTCCCATAAGCATCTTAAGACATGTATTGAACTGCACATTTCCATATGAACATATTATCTTCTGTATTTCATAGGACAGGTCACTAACCTTGGATTTGGTGCTAATGTTAACACCAAACTACTTCTTTGGTATGGTAGTATTAGCTTCTTCCCCACCTAACATGTCAACGTCATTAGTATCTGAATACACCAAATAACATTAAACCTGGTAATACATCACATCATTTGGTCAATCAGAAATAAATAAGGAGGAAATAAATATGATACTTCATATTTATATAACATCCAAGTAATTAGGGTTCTAACACAATTTATGGAATTAAATTACCAATTTGCTAGACAAAGTTATGCCAATTTTATTACAACCTTTTCCAAATTGTTTCCCAAGAAAAACAGCAACACAACTTCAACTTCCTGGAATTTTAATAATTTTTGTACGATATAACTTTGCATGATATTCCAACCAATATCATTAAACACATTGAATAATATAAAATTAATGTTTCATAATTTTTAGGGCTCATTTTCTATGTAGAGCAAAATGTGAAACACTTGGTATGCATTCTTGCTCCTTTAGGGAAGATTTTAAACCAAAACTTCAAACTATCGCCAAAGGTTCATTACTTGATATTTTTATACAATTTTTGTATAGGTTATACATTTATGAGTATATTTTCTCTCTAACTTGAATCACTTAATTCCAATAAGTATTCCGTGATTTATGCCATTTTTAGCATAACTAGGTCAAAATAAAACATTAAGGCATAACTTAACGTTTTTAAGCATACATAACCTTGACCTTGGGTATAATTCATGGAAACATATAATAAACATGTTTTAGAATAAATATACATCATAATAATGAATTTTCTAAATCAAAATGCTTTACGAAAAGATGATGTAAATTTAGGACCTTAAAGTATGCATTTACGATCCTAACTCCAGTTCTAACTTATGTTCTTAACCCATCCTTGTTCCAACACAATTTAGCAATATGGGTATCATTAAAATATATATCCAAATCAAAAATAAAAATATGCCAAGTATAGAACTCATCCATGTGACCAACTTTAATAAAGATTTATTACCTTACGAGGATTCCTCGATTTATAGAAATTTTCGAAAGATTTCTTCCTAACTTTCTTCTCTCTCTCTCTCTTTAGGGAAAACATGTTAATTCTCATGAGGAAGAATACATGCCTCTAATTTATAATCAGAAATACGTTGTATAGTCGTCCAATAGAAATAGGGGTAGTGGTAACACGTGATTGGTTGGATGAAAGGTCGAATTAGACAATTCCATTACTGACACATTTGTCCAACCTTGGTAAAATTACCATTATTCACTATCACGGTCCCCGATTCAATCCCTCTTTATGTCTATGAGTATATAACTTAAACATCTACAACTTTCATATTTTATGGTTTCCCAAAATCATAAAATTAATACGCGTAATTTGGGCTCGAACAGGAAAGTAGCAATTTATCGAAAATCTCAAAACTTTCACATTTGGCGACCAAACATTGCCAATTTCGTATCAACACCCTAATTTACTTTTATAAACATAACCACTCATTAAAAAATAATTTATGAAGAATTTAAACACATAACTAATCATATGTTCTAAGCATGGTATCCCCGATCATAAGCTCAATTAGCACTTAATGAAAACAACACATATATCACATGAGCATGCATCCCCTAAACATGATAGTTAACATGTTTAACACACATAACCAATTTATAACTTATAGCTCCTAAGTTATAATTAATCATGTAATTAACCTTCCTAATCATGTTTTAGGGCCTAACACTATGTAACAACCCTCGATTTTAGGAGGCTCATTTTATATTATTTTACCGCATAAGGTAATTATATAAAATGTTGGTACCGGGGTAAATATTAATTTTAGAAGTTAATATTTACTGGGATGTTATATATATTTACCGTATATCTAGGTAAATATCCTAATGTGGTGTGATCTATAGTGTCATGTATATAAATGGCACGATAGTTTAAATGAAATTGGAACTCAAAATAATTTATAAAATTTCCAGATGCCAGTTTAGAGGGTGTAGTTAGTCTCGGAAGGTGCGAGACAGTCAAAATAACTGCCATATTGTATTTTTGGGTTTTGGGCACTTTTACCTGATTTTTAGCTTATACGCGTATTTGGGAGTCAGTTTTTATGTGGTGTTAACCATTTAAGTTGAGAGTTTTAACTTAAGCCACGATTTAGTCTTCTAAATCCCCTAATTCCCTAAATTATGTCTTAAACATAGATAGATAAAAAGAGAGAAGGAAAGAGGAAGAGAAAAGAGGAGAATGAGAGAGAGATTTGGAGATTGAGGATTGGAGATGGCTTCTACCACAAACAAATATGAGATTCCTACTAAGGCAAGTTTTCTACTTGCTAATATGTGATTTAAGATGTATAAATTGTATGATAGTTGTGTATTTACATTTATGGTTTAAATGAGGAAATTGTGGGAATTAAACCCTAATCTTAGTTTTTATGATGAAATTGTGGATTTTAGTAGTTAGTAATCACGTTGGGATGATTTTGGGTATATAATTATTGTCGGTTGCGTGTAAAAATGGAAGAGATTTGAGGTTTGGGAAATTAGGTCTCAAAACACTTGGAACAAAACTAGGAAATTCTGCAGAACCGAATCGATTCGGCCAGGCCGAATCGATTCGCCTTGAGACAGTTTCCAGGTCTGGGTCGACCGAACCGATTCGGATGGTCCGAATCGATTTGATAATTATGCAGAAGGCAGGTTTTTTTTAACCTAATCGATTCGGATGGTCCGAATCGATTCGTTTGTGCTGAATCCAAATCGATTCGGCTAGGCCGAATCGATTCGGAAGCCTTGCAATTTTTGAGAAATTTTCTTAATTTAGTTCTAATTCATTTTCTTTAAGTCTAGGGGCTAGGAACCTTCTGTAATGAAGTAAACTAAGTGTCCTAGAGTTGTAATTGAGTTAGTTACTTTCCTTACACTCAGAATGGATTATGTGGGTACTTTTCCGGGGATATGCCAATTGATGTTAGGGCATTCTTTTTCTAGTTAATTATTATGAAACTAGGATTCCTAGAGTTATGTTTGGGAGACTTTTGGAGCTCAATGGAGCTACATTAATCTTGATGTTTTATATTAACACCATAAAAGTAAGTTGGGAGTATAAATTGAAAGTTCATTCATTCCTTTGAGGTATGATAATATTAAAATAATACCCTACAATGTTTGGAGGTAATTAAGAGTTTTAATTACTCCTTTGAGGTTGTAGAAACGATATAATTTATCGTATGGCTCCGGATAATAAGTTATATTATTCACAAGAAGTAAATAGTAATGGTTTCGGATAAAATGAGACATATACATGGAAATGAAATGAAATGGAAATGGTATTGATTTTTGTAAATGATAATTTACTTAATCATGAAACTGGTAAATGATAATTTACTTGATTTTATGCCCCTTGACAAATTAATGCAGGGGGGATATAGTCCATAGGCCATGTGAGCGCTTATTGTTGTATATTTTTCTGCAATGGGTAGGATATTTCGGGTGTGGTCTTGACTACCCCGCAGGCACATGGCCACTTCCCGACGTCTTGCGATATAGGTGCCCGGGTTGTCTTATGATAGGCACTGGAAGATGATGGTCATTTAGGGGCGCGCACAGTGGGGAAACCCAGACGGGCAGTCTTAGAATTCGTTATATGTGTATCAATATAACAGTTCATAATCAAGTGGGACTTGATGTATTTGATATGCCATAAAGACCATGATGAAGTGCCACAAAGAGCACATATAAATGCCACAAAGAGCATTTGAAAATGATTATTTTCCTGATAAAGAAAGGATTTTTACAAAATGTAAAAGTGAGATAAAAATGCCATAAAGAGTATAACATTGTGATTTTACATATATTTCCTGTTAAGGAAAAAGATATATGAGATAATTGGTGCACATGATAAGTTTTCAGATTAATGTTATTTGTTTTATCTTCCTTCTTAGTCTATGTTTTAAATTGTATAGTTATATAGTTATATCTCTTATCATGATTCATCATTCATAACTGTCATACTCTTTATTCATATGGTAATCATATAGAACCGGGCCCTGACCCATTTACATTTCTTGTTGCATATGCATCTTGTCTCTGCTCAGGTACTCCGCCGCAAGGTTGCCTGATTTGAATTCCTATTCCGATGTCCTCGGCGAGCCGTAATGCATTGCGGGTATTACGGAATACATTTGGTATAAACGTTTTCCTTTTTTGTAATCTAGCTAAGATCGGGTCTCTTTTACTCGGGCGAGAGGCCCAAAGCTTTTGTAATTGATTAATGCAATGTATTATATAAATTTATTGAAATTTTTTAACAATTTTGTATGTATCAGCGGACCGACAACATATTTGGTCCTCTTATTTGTCACTTATTATTATAGTAATATACATACATCCATGAGGTTTCCCTTATCTTTTCAGGAATTGGGTTATTTGTTTTTCCTTTATTTACTTTAAATTCAAAATTTTAGCAACCCGTTTTCTGAAATTTTGGGTGGTTATCCTGGATACTCTATATTTTATTGTGATGCTGAGAATGATTCCATCTATGATTCCTGTTATATTGGAGTATTGGGCTGGCCACCCCTTACTTTGGTGAGCGGGTTGTCACAGATGGTATCAGAGCATCAGGTTCTAAAGTCCTTAGGAATCTGTGTGAACGCCTTATGTTTTCAGCATTGCTTTTAACTTGACATAGAGCCTTGGGATTAAGATCGTTGATTTCTTTAGTGAGATCTCGTTCTTCTGCCATGAGGTAAAAAAATTAGAATCTTATGCGCATTTGTGTGAGAACAGTAGGTCGATTGAAGAAGGGCGTCATGAGAAGAATTCTGAGAACTCTAAATTGTAGTAGGGGATGACGACCGCTTTGGAGGTCGCTCCCTTTATGTAGCATTTTCTTGTCTTGCTACTACGGATACTAATTTCAGTTGATGTAGTTTTCTCAAGTACCACGAGAAGTAGAAAGTGGTACTAAGCTTGATAATTCAAGTGATGTTAAATTGAAGTGGAGAAGTGCCCTGAAGTAGAATGGAGGAAAATCCTTCACCCGTAGGAGTAGTGCTTAGATCGTGAAAATGTGGTCACCATATTCGTGGGTGCCGGAAGTTTGTCCTATAGAGAAGCCCGGTGGATACTTGCAATGGCGAGCTTCTCTGGGATAACTGTACTGATGAGAAGGTGGATTCACAAATGTTCACAAAGTTCTCGGTTAAAGAACGAAGGTGAATAAAGTGTTGTACGGCTAGGGAGACCGTGCACCATAAAATGATAGGTTCCAGAACAAGTGTCGCTACCACTTCTAAAGGAACTGTGTTAATGAAAACTCTATGGTGGATATTTGCTATCCGCTCTGGGGAGGACTCATTGAAATAAGGAAGATGAGGCCGAGAGTGTATCCTCTTTTACCGAGAGTGTAAGTGTGACACCCCGCCTAATTAATCCCGGGTGATCAGTCCTAAATCAAGTTAGAACAGGTTTCTCATTTGGTCCATTCTTAGCATCACTGTCGTTTTATTAAATTACTAACCACCTAAGTGAGAAAAACCAGACTAGTGCCAATTTTATCTTTCATTAATTAAACTAAAACCCATACGGAAATTAAAGTAATAAAACCATCACAGATAATTGAACTAATCATTCCACAAGTAAAAATAATTAACCGAATAAACCATCGGTCCAAATAATAAATCCCATAAAGACAAGAATAGAAAACCCAACAAGTCTAAAACAAATAAATGGAAAGTGAGTGACGTGCTCGAATAACTAATAATGAGTCTCTACATTATGAATGAAAGAAGGAGGCGTCTATCAAATGTCCCGCAACATCCACATATGCTGCAGCAACGGATTTCCTGGAATCGAGTCAAGTCTGGCGTCCCTGTGGCTGGACACCTAAAAGGTTTTTAAAAATTTTTATAGCAAGGGTTAGTACCCAAAACATTTGAAAATATTTAGCAAATGATTAACTTGCAGTAATAATAAATATGCATGCTCTTCATATTTTAGTTAGTGTCGCACTCTCTTGAGAACTTTCCTTGCCCCTCCTCTAATGTGCACCACTAACGCTTTAATCATCACCTAGTTATCTATCTCATGACTAGATAATTATTAAAGTCTCCTTAAATCCCTTCTACTCCAATATGAGTAACTGTGATTATGATCTTTACGTCATTAGTACCATCAACTTAATTAAATCATTTCCCTTTTTAATTCATATAACTACTCCACTCGTTATACATATACAACAACTCATGCTTGTATTTATTTAGCCCGTATATAATAATCACCTAATTATATACTTAGAAAATATTGCAGCATTCACACACATACTGAAATACATAAAACACTAACATCCACCCGAGTAAAAGTACTCCCCGGATATAATTTCTCTAAAGTGCTAGTACACTAGGTATATTCACATATCCTAGTTATCCAAGTTAGAATCGCTCACTAACTTGGTTTAGTATACGATTGGAGGCGGTCATATTCCTTCCCGGAAAGTGAGATGCCCCTCACCCCCTGCAACGGACGCTATGACCTGGGAATCTACTCGCCCAACTCCTCAAGCTGGGGGATTCATCCACTGCGTGTAACCTCCCCCTATAGCACTAGAGTATAATAATATCTAACCACTGATATTAAGGCATACACTATATATATATATACTATCACACACCGTATATATATATACATACATAAAAATGTTCCAGCTACACCGTGTACTAACCCGTGACACAAGCCTATTCCATTTTTATTATGAGGTTATTACCCAACTCGAATTATTAATAATAGCACATTAATAAATTCAGTTACTTTTAATGTTGCCCTCACCATTTAATTGGACTAAATCTCATAGCCCGAATTTACCTCACCCGAGTCTAAATCCCGACTCTAATTTTCCTAGTCCATTACTACGTAATATAATTTACCTCGATGTCACTCAACCAATTTTGACGTGTCATCCAAATCTCTCCTTCCATCTCCTAATTAATTCACTCACATTTAATTAGGTAACCCCATGCATTAATTTCTCAACAATAATTAATTACATAACAATTTTTATATAAATCTCATCCTATATAAATAAAACTGGGCGAATTGTCCGTGTCTGCCGACCGTCGATCGATCGACTTCATGGCGTCGATCGATCGATCGAACAGGTACTCGTCTTCTTCGCGAAGACGGACAACCATGGGCGAAAATCTGCAAACCCTAATTTCCTTCTACACTGAAACTAAGTCTCTTTTAGCATTTGTACATATTAGGAAACTCATTAGGGATCTCCAAAATATTCCTCAACATAAATAATTCGTCCATTTACTCCAGTTTCTAGATTTGGGGAAAGTTTCATCATAAACCCTAGGTCCATTTATACCCCAAATTTCATCATCAAATTCATTTCCAAGTATGCAGATAACATTCTATCAGATATGCAATAACTCACCATTATCATATTTTACAAGAATCATCACCCAAGTTTCGTAAATCAGAATTGTAGTTTTCAAAATCCCATATTCATTCCATTAACACCCAAAAACGGATTTCTACATAATCACTACACATGAATATGAATCGAAAACAGATTTAATGCTATTGCAAGTTATCCACTTGCCTTAAGGTTCGTAGAGTCTGAATTGGAGCTAAATCCCAAGGTTGAAGATGACCTTTGATGGCTCTCTTTGATCCCCAATTTGGCTTTGGCTGCTGTTAGGGTTTCCTAACCCTTAATTTGCTTTCTCTAATTAAGTTCAGTCACCCCCTTATTTCTTTTTATTAGATTAATTAACTTAATCCCGTTTTTTGACTAATGGGCCAAGCCCAAGTGACCCAAATGTCCCCGAGTGGGCCCGGCTATGTTTAAAAACGTCCCGTGACCCGTTCACTACCCCCGGGTACACTTTTCTGACTATCTCGGCCCATACGGACTCAACTGTACCCTCAGAATTTGCATCTGAATTAATTTATAAAAATACTTATCCCCCACCCCATATAGTCTTATACCGACTTTCGAATGTGATAAGTACCTCCTCGTCACTAATACTCGAGGCGACGTAATTACATTATTACTATTCACTTAGTAAATAAGTTTTCCCTAAATATTAACCATTCAATCCCAGATTAATATTTATATATATTATTCTGTTCTAATTAATTCATTAAATTACAACACACTAAGTAATTTAAAATCTCCGAATTAATTAAATTTTAAATGTACAAAAAATACGGGGTGTTACATACTCCCCCCCTTATAAAGGAATTTCTTCCCCGAAATTAGATCGTACCTGCTTTGAAAAGTTCTGGATATTGTTCCCGCATATCCTCCTCTCGCTCCCAGGTAGACTCGTCAACATTGTGATGACCCCACTGTACTCTAACCAATGGAACGACCTTGGATCGTAATTTCAGCTCACTATGATCCAGAATTGCTACCGGCCTCTCCTCATACGAGATGTCTGGCTGTAAATCGATCTCCTCGAGCGGAATATGCCAAAAGGCTCTCTCGCTCCTTCGATATTTCTCCAGCGATGCCACATGGAATACATCGTGTATTCGCTGAAGATGATCTGGTAATCCAAGCTTATATGCCACCGGTCCCACCCTCTCAATAATAGGGAAAGGTCCTACGTATCGCGGTGCTAACTTACCCTTCTTGCCGAACCTCATCACCCCTTTCATAGGGGATACCCGGACTAAAACCTGGTCCCCAACTTCTAGCTCCACATGTCTTCGAGAAGCATCAGCATAACTCTTCTGCCTGTCCTGAGCTATTCGAATCCTTCCTCGAATCAACTCTATCTTGGCAGATGTTTCCTGGACAATATCCGGCCCCAAGAGTTTGTTGTCCCCCACCTCTAACCAACAAGCGGGTGAACGACAAGGTCTCCCGTACAGTGCCTCAAACGGTGCCATCCCAATCGTGAATTGGTAAGAGTTGTTATACGCAAACTCTACCAAAGGGAGATATTTCTCCCATCCTCCCCCGAAGTCCAAAATGCACATTCTGAGCATGTCTTCCAGCATCTGATTAACTCTCTCAGTCTGTCCGTCAGTCTGTGGGTGATACGCTGTACTCAAGCGCAACTCCGTGCCCATTGCCTGAAAGCTTTGCCAAAAGTGGGCAACAAAGATTTTGTCTCTGTCGGATACGAAATTTATCGGTACTCCATGCAGCTTAACAATCTCTGCTATGAATAGCTGTGCATAACGCATCGTCTCAAAGTCTGTGCGTACCGGCAAAAAGTGGGCTACCTTAGTCAACCGATCCACAATAACCCATATGGAGTCGTGACCCTTCTGCGATACCGGTAACCCTGTGATGAAGTCCATGGAGATGCTCTCCCACTTCCACACGGGAATATCTAACGGCTGTAGCATCCCTGATGGTCTCTGGTGGTCAACTTTCACAAGCTGACACGTGGCACATTTCGAAACAAACTCCGCTATGTCCCGTTTCATCCCTGCCCACCAATACTGCCTCCTCATATCTTGGTACATTTTATCCCCACCGGGATGTACCGCAAATTTCGAACCATGGGATTCTGTCATAACGGCGTGCTTTAAATCCTCATCCTATGGCACCATTAACCTCCCATTAAAACGTAGGCCTCCTTCTGAGCTAATCGAGTAACCTTCCGCTCCTTCAGCTAACAACTGGCCCACCCTGTCCCGACAATTCTGATCCTCTGCCTGAGCCTTCACAACCCGCATAATGATCTCGGGTGTGATGGACAAATCCGACATGCAAGCCTTTGCTACGTCGTCTTCATATTGAAGCTCTCTCCACTTTGCTTTCCATACCTCCGATATTTCCCCAGTCGGTCTTCTGCTCAATGCGTCTGCTACTACATTGGCCTTACCAAGATGATACTGGATATCAAGCTGGTAGTCCTTCATGAATTCTAGCCACCGCCTTTGTCTCATATTCAGATCCTTCTGTGTGAAGAGATAGTGAAGTGACTTGTGATCTGTGAATAGAGTAAACTGCTCTCCTAGAAGATAATGCCTCCATATCCTCAAAGCAAAAACGACCGCTGCCAACTCTAGGTCGTGAGTGGGGTAATTCCTCTCGTGGGGCTTTAGCTTCCTAGAAGCATAAGCTATAGCCCTTTCCTCCTGCTGGAGCACATCCCCAAGACCCCGTAAGGATGCGTCTGTGTAAACCCGATACTCTAGCCCTCCCTTTGGCAATGCCAGCACGGGTGCAGATGTCAACTTGTCCTTTAGCTCGTCGAACGCTAATTGACAACTATCATCCCACTTGAAAGGTACCCCTTTCCGAGTCAGATTCGTCAAAGGTCCTGCAATCTTAGAGAATCCTTTAATGAATCGCCTATAGTAACCAGCCAAACCCAGAAAACTGCGCACCTCGGTCGGTGTCGTGGGCTGTCCCCACTCCGCCATCGCTGACACCTTATCCGGATCCACTGCAATACCCTGATCTGACACGACGTGACTAAGGAACTGTACCTCCCGTAGCCAGAACCCACACTTCCCGAATTTAGCATAGAGCTGATGATCCCTCAGTGTCTGTAGAACCATGCATAAATGCTCTGCGTGCTCCTCCTCGGTACGTGAGTAGATTAGGATGTCATCAATAAACACGATGACAAACTGATCTAGGTACTCCCTGAAAACCCTATTCATGAGGTCCATGAACACAGCTGGTGCATTGGTGAGCCCGAAGGGCATCACCCTGAACTCATACGATCCATACCGCGACAAGAAAGCGGTCTTAGGAACATCCTCTTCTCGGATACGCAGTTGATGATACCCTGACCTCAAGTCGACTTTGGAGAAGTAAGACGCCCCTCTCAGTTGGTCAAATAAATCATCAATCCGAGGCAACGGATACTTATTCCGTATCGTCACCTTGTTCAGCTCCCTATAATCCACGCACAATCGGAGTGACCCATCTCGTTTCTTCACAAACAACACCGGCGCACCCCACGGCGATGTACTCCGCCGAATAAAACCCTGACCCAGTAGTTGCTAAATCTGCTCCCTCAATTCCCGCATTTCTGAAGGGGCCATTCGGTAAGGTGCCCGAGCAATAGGACTCGTTCCCGATGCCAAGTCTATAACAAATTCGATGTCTCTGATGGGTGGTAATCCTGGTATCTCCTGGAATACATCCTCAAAGTCCCTCACTACAGGGATAGAGTTTAAAGGAACTGCCACTTCCTGCGAGGTTTCTTCCTCAATGTAGTATAGATGAGTGGTCGAGCCTCCCTCTGGGTGAGGCATCGTCACAACAAACATTTCCTGTCCCGGAATGGCGAAGATAAGGCTCCCACTGAAGCAATCAATCATGGCTCTATAGTCAGCGAGCCAATCCATACCGATGATCACGTCATGAACATGCATATCTAATACCAACATGTCCGCAGGTAAAACTAACCCGCCAATCTCCACTCCTACTCTCCGACATATAAAGAATATAAGCGACCCATTTCCCAATGGTGAGTCGACACACGTAACAGTGCTCTCTGCGGTGGCTAACAACCCTAAAGCCTTCGCGAAATGTGTAGCTATAAAGCAATGAGTGGCCCCCGTATCAAATAATACCCGACCCATAGTGCCATGGATAGAGAACGTACCCTCGATCGCGGGCGGCGCATGCTGTGCTGGAGGATTGGGAACGTCCCGAACGTTATACACACGTCCGTAGTGCATCTGCCCCTGCTGTTGTGGGGCGGGTGGGGCTGCTGTTGCTGGCGGCATCTAACCCTGTTGCCCTTGCTGGGCACCCCGCTGCTAGCCTCTGCCCCTCTGCGGGCACTCCCTCTTGAAGTGTCCTGGCTGGTCATAGGAGAAACAGTGTTTCTGGTCGTCACCCTGCCGTTGGCCCTGCTGGCCCTGACGTTGCTGGCCCGGTTGGCCTCCCCCGTTGTTCCCTTGGCCCTGACGACCCTGAGGAACCTGCTGTTGCTGATTAGGGCCTGGTTGCCCCTGTCTGAACCCTTGTCCTCCCGGTCGGAACCCACCAGGCTTAAACTTCTTAGCCTGATTCCCTTGCTGAATGATGACCTGCTGCTGTGTGCCACTCATCTCACTACTAGTGACTGCCTTGCCCTGCTGGCTCGGCTCACCTGCCTTCTTGTTCCCCTTAGCGTGGAAACAATGATCCTGACAATGTATAAGTGCGGCATTAACGACATCTGTATAGGTCACCAATGCCGGGTTTCCAATCAAGTGCTGCCTGATTCTCCAAGCCAGACCATCCATGAACTTGGACTTCTTCCGCTCCTCATCGCTCACCTCGTTTGGCATAAAGTTTGCCAGACGGGTGAACTCCTCCTCATAATCTGCCACTGACCTGTCACCCTGTACCAACTCGCTGAATTTCTTTCTCATCTCAGACTCAACTGCTGGAGGGAAGTACTTGCGATCAAACCGCACCCAGAATTCAGAAATCGGCATCAAATCCCGCTCCTCAACGGTGGTCACGGACTCCCACCACTGTAAGGCTGCCCCTGACAGACGAAAAGTAGCCAGCATCTGTTTCTGCACCTCTGTACCCTCTAACATGCGCAGATGGCGCTGGATGTTCTTCTTCCAGTCACAAGCCTCAACCACATTGGTGCTACCTCGAAACTCAGGTGGGTGACCCTTCTGAAAGGTCTCCCTCACTCGATGCCAAGATGGTGGCCCCACTGGAGCCTGAACTGCTGGAGCCAATGGAGGCGGTGCCTGGGGCTGTGGAAAATGAGCTTCCATAGCTCGCATCGCTGTCTCAACCGCTTGGGCCACTATCACTGCCACCTGAGTGGTAGAAATCAACTCGGCCGGTGGTGGTGGTGGCGGTACCTGTGGCTCCTGTCGAGCCTCCCTTACCTCATCTCTAGCCTCAGCCCTCTTCGCTCTCTGTCTCTTTGGTGGCATCTGAAATAGATTGAATTGTATAAGTACACAATTTATACAAAACTAATAGCAGAAATACGATATCTCACAAGCGGAAAATATAATCAACAGTCCTAATAATAGGGCTCTATAACAACCGAATGCTACGCTGAAACGTAGAAAGCCGTACAGATCCTAAGGACACTAGAACCTGATGCTCTGATACCATCTGTGACACCCCGCCTAATTAATCCCGGGTGATCAGTCCTAAATCAAGTTAGAACAGGTTTCTCATTTGGTCCATTCTTAGCATCACTGTCGTTTTATTAAATTACTAACCACCTAAGTGAGAAAAACCAGACTAGTGCCAATTTTATCTTTCATTAATTAAACTAAAACCCATACGGAAATTAAAGTAATAAAACCATCACAGATAATTGAACTAATCATTCCACAAGTAAAAATTATTAACCGAATAAACCATCGGTCCAAATAATAAATCCCATAAAGACAAGAATAGAAAACCCAACAAGTCTAAAACAAATAAATGGAAAGTGAGCGACATGCTCGAATAACTAATAATGAGTCTCTACATTATGAATGAAAGAAGGAGGCGTCTATCAAATGTCCCGCAACATCCACATATGCTGCAGCAACGGATTTCCTGGAATCGAGTCAAGTCTGGCGTCCCTGTGGCTGGACACCTAAAAGGTTTTTAAAAATTTTTATAGCAAGGGTTAGTACCCAAAACATTTGAAAACATTTAGCAAATGATTAACTTGCAGTAATAATAAATATGCATGCTCTTCATATTTTAGTTAGTGTCGCACTCTCTTGAGAACTTTCCTTGCCCCTCCTCTAATGTGCACAACTAACGCTTTAATCATCACCTAGTTATCTATCTCATGACTAGATAATTATTAAAGTCTCCTTAAATCCCTTCTACTCCAATATGAGTAACTGTGATTATGATCTTTACGTCATTAGTACCATCAACTTAATTAAATAATTTCCCTTTTTAATTCATATAACTACTCCACTCGTTATACATATACAACAACTCATGCTTGTATTTATTTAGCCCGTATATAATAATCACCTAATTATATACTTAGAAAATATTGCAGCATTCACACACATACTGAAATACATAAAACACTAACATCCACCCGAGTAAAAGTACTCCCCGGATATAATTTCTCTAAAGTGCTAGTACACTAGGTATATTCACATATCCTAGTTATCCAAGTTAGAATCGCTCACTAACTTGGTTTAGTATACGATTGGAGGCGGTCATATTCCTTCCCGGAAAGTGAGATGCCCCTCACCCCCTGCAACGGACGCTATGACCTGGGAATCTACTCGCCCTACTCCTCAAGCTAGGGGATTCATCCACTGCGCGTAACCTCCCACTATAGCACTAGAGTATAATAATATCTAACCACTGATATTAAGGCATACACTATATATATATACTATCACACACCGTATATATATATACATACATAAAAATGTTTGAGCTACACCGTGTACTAACCCGTGACACAAGCCTATTCCATTTTTATTATGAGGTTATTACCCAACTCGAATTATTAATAATAGCACATTAATAAATTCAGTTACTTTTAATGTTGCCCTCACCATTTAATTGGACTAAATCTCATAGACCGAATTTACCTCACCCGAGTCTAAATCCCGACTCTAAATTTCCTAGTCCATTACTACGTAATATAATTTACCTCGATGTCACTCAACCAATTTTGACGTGTCATCCAAATCTCTCCTCCCATCTCCTAATTAATTCACTCACATTTAATTAGGTAACCCCATGCATTAATTTCTCAACAATAATTAATTACATAACAATTTTTATATAAATCTCATCCTATATAAATAAAACTGGGCGAACTGTCCGTGTCTGCCGACCGTCGATCGATCGACTTCATGGCGTCGATCGATCGATCGAACAAGTACTCGTCTTCTTCGCGAAGACGGACAGCCATGGGCGAAAATCTGCAAACCCTAATTTCCTTTTACACTGAAACTAAGTCTCTTTTAGCATTTGTACATATTAGGAAACTCATTAGGGATCTCCAAAATATTCCTCAACATAAATAATTCGTCCATTTACTCCAGTTTCTAGATTTGGGGAAAGTTTCATCATAAACCCTAGGTCCATTTATACCCCAAATTTCATCATCAAATTCGTTTCCAAGTATGCATATAACATTCTATCAGATATGCAATAACTCACCATTATCATATTTTACAAGAATCATCACCCAAGTTTCGTAAATCAGAATTGTAGTTTTCAAAATCCCATATTCATTCCATTAACACCTAAAAACGGATTTCTACATAATCACTACACATGAATATGAATCGAAAACAGATTTAATGCTATTGAAAGTTATCCACTTGCCTTAAGGTTCGTAGAGTCTGAATTGGAGCTAAATCCCAAGGTTGAAGATGACCTTTGATGGCTCTCTTTGATCCCCAATTTGGCTTTGGCTGCTGTTAGGGTTTCTTAACCCTTAATTTGCTTTCTCTAATTAAGTTCAGTCACCCCCTTATTTCTTTTTATTAGATTAATTAACTTAATCCCGTTTTTTGACTAATGGGCCAAGCCCAAGTGACCCAAATGTCCCCGAGTGGGCCCGGCTATGTTTAAAAACGTCCCGTGACCCGTTCACTACCCCCGGGTACACTTTTCCGACTATCTCGGCCCATCCAGACTCAACTGTACCCTCAGAATTTGCATCCGAATTAATTTATAAAAATACTTATCCCCCACCCCATATAGTCTTATACCGACTTCCGAATGTGATAAGTACCTCCTCGTCACTAATACTCGAGGCGACGTAATTACATTATTACTATTCACTTAGTAAATAAGTTTTCCCTAAATATTAACCATTCAATCCCAGATTAATATTTATATATATTCTTCTGTTCTAATTAATTCATTAAATTACAACACCCTAAGTAATTTAAAATCTCCGAATTAATTAAATTTTAAATGTACAAAAAATACGGGGTGTTACAGTAAGAGGGACTGCATGGGCAATTGATGTCAGCCAGAGTCAGAATAATGGCTATGATGTGGAGTGTAGAACCACTCATTTTAAACTTCGTTGAGTGGAGAACCAGGGCAAGAGTAAAGTGCCTGGTTGGGGAGTTGGTGGAAATAATGTTGGTACGTGTAAGGCTCGAATATGGAGTCTGAGATCCATTAGTATTGACCCAGAGTGCTTGGCACAAATTATGGTGGGAATTCCACCTTATAGGTGGGTGGTACATTCCTTAGGATAAGATTTAGTAGTATTGTATCTACGGTACATTCGGGTGTGTTCATTGAGCTTGTAGTAGTATTTACGCTATTATAGAAGGGTAATGATATGACTTCCGTGGTATGGAAGTTCTATCTTTTCTTCACTCGTTAGGAAGCGAGTGATGATATTTTAAATGTATATGTATCATATGTGTTACTTGCATTATGTGTCCCTTGGTATAGGTGCTCTATTATTTGTTTGCACTATATGTGAATGTTATGACTTATCTCCACGACCAACAAAGTAAAGTAGTAATGCATAGGAGGGGTTCCTTGTTTGGATTTCGCTTTTGCGGGACGCTCCACGCGTGAACCTTAAGGACGTTGGGAGTGGAGAGAGGTTATTTTTCCTTTCTCTTATTTTATGTATAATACGCAGGTAAAGATGCTTTGGTTGGTTTGGGTTGATAGCAAGCAAATAAAATTGTAAGGCTATCTCACTTCTAGTTCGAAATGGAACTAGTTATTCTATAATTTCTCTCCTGGATACAGGTTGAGACTTTATAGAGGTGGATCGAGGTAGGTAGGAGATTTTTGTTATTCGTTTGGTTATCTTGTGTGAGTGTTTGATTGTTTGTTTGTCTTGTTTATGCATGTTACGCTTATCTCCATGACCAACTAGTTAAGTGGGCATGTGTCAGAGGGGTTCCTTGTTTGGATTTCGCTTTGCGAGACACTCCGCTGCATGAACACTTAACGATGTTGTGAGTGGAGAGGCGCTACTCTTTTTCTTTCTTTTATTTTTCTGTTGCTAGAAGTTGGGTTGAAAGGTTTAGCCGAGAATCACGTAGAAGAGTGATTAAGGGATATTAAAGTGCGAGATAGAAGCACTGTATATAGTTCTCTCCTCTGATCGATGTGAGGGAGACTTAGATACGAAGTCGAATTGAGACTTCGGGTTATGCCTTGATAAGAGGGCTATTTGAAAATATGTATATATGTCATGGGATAGAAATTGTAAGACTTCACAGAAAGTGAATGTCTGGTCTGTTAAAACGTTAATGATGGTACAGTAAGGGGTAGAAGTAGAATTTTGTTAATAGAACTGTAAGTTAAAAATTAACCGATCCCGATTATGTGTCTTAGACCGTCATATCTCGATGACCGACAATGCGAGGTAGTAGTGTAATGGGAGGGTTCCTTGTCTGGATTTTGCTTCGGCAAGACGTCCCACGCATGAACCCGAGAGAATGTCGGAAGTTGAGTAAAGCCTTGGGCAATAGGGATATATTTAGTACTATATGCTTACGATTTAGGTAGGATGTATATAGATAGACCTTAAGATTTTTAGGATGTAAGACCTTGAGGGTAAGTGGCGTTAGTTTAGGATGGTTGTTAGGAGTTGACCCCGAATAAGTCATGGGTTAACTGTATAAGGGATTAGATCCCTAGGAATGAGATTTATGGGGTCTCGAGAGGTTTGGTAGGTTCGGCCGAAGGAGATGAGGCCTTTCTTAGAAATAATGTTACGTTGATAACTTCACTTCCAGGGAGTTATAAAGGACGGGTGGACCCTCACTCCTGAGCCCATGATTGTAAGATCGAGAGTGAGTTTAATGAGTAAGTTTCTGCCAGGATTGGGGAGTAATAATACTGGAGCATAGACCCATTGTTTATGCGTCTCACAAGCTTAATCTTGTGGGAAGTATTATCCCATGCTTGAATTAAAATTCATCATGGTAGTGAATCACCCTAAATAGATAACGCACTACTTCTTGGGCAGGAAATTTGGTCCTTCTCATAAGCAACAAGTTGTTGTAATACGTTGTTGGAGGAATCGAGTTGGTGCTCGGAGTTCAGAAGAACTAGTGATTGGATATTTTCTCATTCGCTAAGGGAATGCAATTGGGGTAGTGGATGTGTCGAATAGAGAACTCGTCAAAGATAATGGTAAAGGCATGGAAGGCCAAGTAGAGTGAGCATGACTAGGAAGACTCGGTAGCAAGGGAATTTATATCTGTGATTGACCATTTCACCTACTCGTGTAAAAGAGTAGTAGTGGAACGAAGAAGTGTGTTCATAGACGTTTGCATTGAATTGCCGGCATCGAACTGGTCATGATCCTATTTGAGAAAATTGTTGATCGTTGACCCAATCATTGCATTTTCGGCCATTATGGACGGACTACATCTAGAAGAGAACACCCCGTTCTTGATGGAGGAATGGTAGAACCGTAGGAGGTGCATATTAAAATAGTAGTGCACCGAGACTAAATATTCATGTCGAAGGATTGGTAAAAGTTTCCATGAAGAAATGGGAACCATATGGAAGGGAGTATATTTTACCACCCTAAAGTGGATGGAAATGGGGAAGGTTAACCCAATGCCGAAAGACATATCTTGAACGTACGCCTTGGGATTTATGGATGGACGGGAATAATAACTGGTGTGGAAGGAAATTTCCCATACAAGGATTTAGATCATTTCCTAACGCTTGGCATCGTGAGTGGCCTTGGGTAGCCGGTTGAGTAATTTTCATACTCGTTGAATGGAGCCAGTGAATAATTGGTTCCTTGAACTTGGAATAGTTACGGAACATTTCTTTAAGGAGTGGGATTTTGAGCCATATGTTCGAAAGGGATACACTTACATGAAGAGAGGTTGACAAGTGCTGGAGTCAAGCTACTTAGAGTTGGAATGGGTATCCCGAGGTGAGATGTAACATGATTCTGGAGGTTAGGCTATGTTGTGCCGAATCTTTTGAGTATTTTCTTCCGTTATAGGAAGATAGGATTGATGCACAGTGAGGAATGCTTGTGCTATGCTAGAGCATAAGGGAGGTAGACTAAGATCGATAGAGTCGACATTAGTCTGAGTCCATTTGAGACATAGCGATAACGAGGGGTTTGTGTAGGATGGTAGAATCATAGTTTATAATAATCTACCCTTTCTGCCTATTGGGTACGCCCGAATTTTGGGGGCAAAATTCCCTCATAATGGGGGAGTATGTAACAACCCTCGATTTTAGGAGGCTCATTTTTTATTATTTTACCGCATAAGGTAATTATATAAAATGTTGGTACCGGGGTAAATATTAATTTTAGAAGTTAATATTTACTGGGATGTTATATATATATATATACCGTATATCTAGGTAAATATCCTAATGTGGTGTGATCTATAGTGTCATGTATATAAATGGCACGATAGTTTAAATGAAATTGGAACTCAAAATAATTTATAAAATTTTCGGATGCCAGTTTAGACGGTGTAGTTAGTCTCGGAAGGTGCGAGACAGTCAAAATAAGTGCCATGTTGTATTTTTGGGTTTCGGGCACTTTTACCTGATTTTTAGCTTATACGCGTATTTGGGAGTCTGTTTTTATGTGGTGTTAACCATTTAAGTTGGGAGTTTTAACTTAAGCCACAATTTAGTCTTTTAAATCCCCTAATTCCCTAAATTATGTCTTAAACATAGAGAGAAAAAAGAGAGAAGGTAAGAGGAAGAGAAAAGAGGAGAATGAGAGAGAGATTTGGAGATTGAGGATTGGAGATAGCTTCTACCACAAACAAATATGAGATTCGTACTCTAAGGCAAGTTTTCTACTTGCGAATATGTGATTTAAGATGTATAAATTGTATGATAGTTTTGTATTTACGTTTATGGTTTAAGAGGAAATTGTGGGAATTAAACCCTAATCTTAGTTTTGATGATGAAATTGTGGATTTTAGTAGTTAGTAATCATGTTGGGATGATTTTGGGTATATAATTATTGTTGGTTGTGTGTAAAAATGGAAGAGATTTGAGGTTTGGGAAATTAGGGCTCAAAACACTTGGAACAAAACTAGGAAATTCTGCAGAAGCGAATCGATTCCGCCAGGCCGAATCGATTCGCCTTGAGACAGTTTCCAGGTCTGGGTCGACCGAATCAATTCGGATGGTCCGAATCGATTCGGCAATTATGCAGAAGGAAGGTTTTCTTGACCGAATCGATTCGTTTTCCTGAATTCAAATCGATTCGGCTAGGCCGAATCGATTCGAAAGCCCTGCAATTTTTGAGAAATTTTCTTAGTTTAGTTCTAATTCATTTTCTTTAAGTCTAGGGCCTAGTAATATTCTCTACTGAAGTAAACTAAGTGTCCTAGAGTTGTAATTGAGTTAGTTACTTTCCCTACACTAGGAATGGGTTATGTGGGGACTTTTTTCGGGGATATGCCAATTGATGTTAGGGCCTTCTTTTTCTAGTTAATTATTATGAAACTAGGATTCCTAGAGTTATGTTTGGGAGACTTTTGGAGCTCAATGGAGCTACATTAATCTTGATGGTTTATATTAACACCATAAAAGTAAGTTGGGAGTATAAATTGAAAGTTCATTCATTCCTTTGAGGTATGATAATATTAAAATAATACCCTACAATGTTTGGAGGTAATTATGAGTTTCAATTACTCCTTTGAGGTTGTAGCAACGATATAATTTATCGTATGGCTCCGGATAATAAGTTATATTATTCAAAAGAAGTAAATAGTAATGGTTTAAAAAAAAAATGAGACATGTACATGGAAATGAAATGAAATGGAAATGGTATTGATTTTTGTAAATGATAATTTACTTAATCATGAAAGTGGTAAATGATAATTTACTTGATTTTGAAAATGATAAATAAAATGGTTTAAACACACCTCTATAAATGACATCATAAGGGAAGTCCGCGCGCGAGGTGATGCCCCCTGACAAATTAACGCAGGGTGGATATAGTCCATAGGCCATGTGAGCGTTTATTGTTGTATATTTTTCTGCGATGGTAGGAGATTCCAGGTGTGGTCTTGACTACCCCGCAGGCACATGGCCACTTCCCGACGTCTTACGATATAGGTGCCCAGGTTGTCTTATGATAGGCCTTGGAAGATGATGGTCATTTAGGGGCGCACACAGTGGGGAAACCCGGACGGGCAGTCTTAGAATTCGTTATATGTATATAAATATAACAGTTCATAATCAAGTGGGACTTGATGTATTTGATGTGCCATAAAGAGCATGATGAAGTGCCACAAAGAGCACATATAAATGCCACAAAGAGCATTTGAAAATGATTATTTTCCTGATAAGGAAAGGATTTTTACAAAATGTAAAAGTGAGATGAAAATACCATAAAGAGTATAACATTGTGATTTTACATATATTTCCTGTTAAGGAAAAAGATATATGAGATAATTGGTACACATGATAAGTTTTCAGATTAATGTTATTTGTTTTATCTTCCTGCTTAGTCTATGTTTTAAATTGTGTAGTTAGATAGTTATATCTCTCATCATGATTCGTCATTCATAACTATCATACTCTTTATTCATCTGGTAATCATATAGAACCGGGACCTGACCCGTTTACATTTCTTGGTTCATATGCATCTTGTCTCCGCTCAGGTACTCCGCCGCAAGGATGCCTGATTTGAATTCCTATTCTGATGTCCTCGGCAAGCCATAATGCATTGCGGGTATTACGGGATACATTTGGTATAAACGTTTTCCTTTTTTGTAATCTACCTAAGATCGGGTCTCTTTTACTCGGGCGAGAGGCCCAAAGCTTTTGTAATTGATTAATGTAATGTATTATATAAATTTATTGAAATTGTTTAACAACGTTGTATGTATCAGCGGACCGATAACATATTTTGGCCTCTTATTTGTCACTTGTTATTATAGTGATATACATACATCCATGAGGTTTACCTTATCTTTTCAGGAATTTGGTTGTTTGTTTTTCCTTTATTTACTTTAAATTCAAAATTTTGGCAACCCTTTTCCTAAAATTTTGGGTGGTTATCCTGGATACTCTATATTTTATTGTGATGCTGAGAATGATTCCATCTATGATTCCTGTTATATTGGAGTATTGGGCTGGCCACCCCTTATTTTGGTGAGCGGGTTGTCACACACTATTCCTTTAAAAAAGCAACAAAAATCAACATATTTTTGGGTAGGAATGAAGTCAATGTCATTAATCATTGAGGAAAAGAAAGGTCACAATGAGAGAGTGAATCCTAGTAGAAGAATTTGAGTTTTTTCATTTTCTACAGAGTATTACAATAGATATCAAGATTGTATATGTCGAATTTTAGACAACTGAAAATTGTTGTTTAGAGGAGGTACCCATGAAATTCGCATTCTTGACTATCCACGGATGCATGATAATCTTCTGAAGAGAGAGCCTTTTTGAAGAATCCTTTTATAGAAGCCGATGAGATCATTTTAGCATCTGCAGAAACATGAGGTGTGGAAGGGAAGCTGAGGTCAACCTTCATAATCCTTCTGAACGTATTTTCTTGGCTCTCAGCTTCAAATGGATGGCCTCCATACAAAAACTCATTGCAAAGAAGACCCAAAGTCCAATTATAAACAACATAGTCATGATATTTCTTCTCCACCATTTCTGGACATAAATAGTCCAAAGTCCAACACATGGTGTGTCTCTTATTTCTCTATTTTACAAACCATCTGAATTCTGCAATCTTCAATACCCCCTAATGATCACGTAATAATTTTTCTGACTAATTTTGCAACGTAGTGTGCCCTATGACTCTACATCATTCATGAAAATGTAACCTGAAGATTCCTCTAATGTACGGATCTACTTGAGGAAAACGAAAGCGATCAGCAGTGTTTACAACATAGATTGTCAAAAATTATAGATAAAAACTTTAACAAACCAAATAGCAGCATTAACAACAGATGTATGTTAGGCATTTGAGCAAAAAATAGCAGAAAGTGAGGAAGTGAACTGGTGTTATAGCTTAAACATAACGTCTGTGATCACATCTTATGAAGAAGATCTCAAATAAGTGCTTCTAGGTTCATATAAAGTGCTTCAAGGTTGTTTTCCAAGCTTGTTCGTGTATAATTATGCGTGCGCATATTTTTCTAGGATAACCATACATCCGTTGTTAATGCTGAGTTATACCTGATTAGACTTGTTAAGTAACAAATAATTAATAACAAATTATATACACAATCATACAAAAATAATATAAATTAATGAAATACGCAAAGTTCATCAACTATGACATATATGGTGGATTCAATATTTTTCCAATTGATAAAAGAGTTTATCAAATAAAAAATGTCAACATGTGTATGTCAACATGTGTATATCAGTGGGAAGATTTAAAAAAAAAATTGTATATCAATAGGTAGATTTAAATATAGGATAACATGTGATATATTAATAATTTAATACCCAAATAGTGTGTATGTCAGCTCGGGATAAAAAAAAAGCATACCACTGGATAAAAAAACATCATACCAGATGTAGTATACCATGTTTAATGAAATATAATTGATGTTGATGTTGAGAAAATATGCATAAAAATTGTTGAGCAATACGTGTTCATATATAAATTAACAACCGATGAAATAAACTATCTAAATTTATTTCGTTGCAGTTTTAGCATCTTTATAATTAATATTCAAAGACCATTGGCATCCGGGACTGTAAAGTTCCAATGAATTGTATTATCCAAACACAAATCAACTATTAAGATTTGAAAACAATAATATTTTGTTTGGATCATATGTAGAATAATATTGTGTTTGGATCATATGAAGAAGTTGATTTTTTGTTTGGATATATTTATGTGTATTTTTTGTTTGGATAATATTACGTGTATTTTCTGTAGAAGTTGCTATGAACTGGAGAAACAGAGTTTACACATCCAAAAAAATACATAGTAAACTCAAGTAAGTTTCTACGAATTGTAGAAGTTCTGTAAAAACATTTCTTGAAATATTTTAAACACGTCGTATTCTGTAGAACTAACCGTTTCAGAACCCGAGCTTTCCTCTCCACAACCGGCAAGTTGTTGAATTTTAAAAGAAAAATACTCACTCTAGGTTTTCTACACTGGCTATTACATGTCACCGTAACTCTATTCCTCCGATTCTTGATAAACTTATGCTTGAGCTGGCTCGTTGAATATCGCGAATCCACCTTACTTTTCCCTTCACCATGACTGCGAGAACTTAGTTGGAGGCTTCAGAAATGGCTTTGTCATGAGGCAGGGTAGTTAGAGATGAGCTGAGTAGAACATTCCATAGAGCTTTAATTATTGCTAAATTTTTATTATCTCTGTAAAAGTCAAACCAATCAGTGCATCCTATATTCAAAAAACATTATATAACACATTATTTAAAAGAATTAAATATGACCAATTCTTACTTAAGAGATGATTTTTAGAATTCCCGACAGTGAGCAAATTGAAATTTGGATCTTTGTCATCAACATTCATAGTTTCCTTAATACAGAAATGAGGTCGTTAGTTATTGAAGGCGCAGGCCTTTTCAATGATATGAACGCCACATTATTCAATAATCCATATTTAAGTTTTGAAGGAATAGAACATGATGACGAAATCGTCGGCAAGCCATATGTAGAAGGAAGGTTATTGCTGGTATCATCCTATGTGGCTGCTATCAACATCTATTTAATTAACACCATGAAATAAGGTAATTAAACTCACCAAAGCTTTACATATTTTCATCGCATCTGGCAGACTCATTTTAATTGCCTTGTGTGAATGTGTTTCCACAATCAAAAAATCAACCTTGGGAAGAAATAGTTATGATCAGCAACCCGGTTTACAATCAGCAAATATAATGAATGTCAATTATGTACGGAAGAACAAAAACCATAAAAAATATAATGAACAAATAGGAAGTATAATAAGTTCGTAACTCGGTATAATAACCTTAAGAAGGAAAGTTCGACATTAACGCCTACAAAGATGTATATTGAATGTCAATAAAGTTCTATATCTTCCTCCAATACTTCCACGAACATCAGTTATCAAGAAATCTTCCAATAGAGTTGAACTTTCTCTCCCATTCCTGCAAAATCAATGTATTTGTTTAAGAACTAACATAAATAATTCAAAATGGCATACCAAAGAAAATACCAATAAATGTGCTCACCAACCCGTTAGAAAAAAGCCCTATAAAAAGGACCATCAAAATACAAAGATCAATAAAAGGACTAATCAAAATCATTACACAATAAAATAAAGTGAGGGGACCCAAATTACTCCCAACATAGTAGCTAAAAGGGCTCCAAGAACTTGGATACCTCTTAGTGGAGAACATCCACCCAACGTACTGCATACCCTGTTGCTGCCACACTTACTCGAAGACAGATTTATGAAATTCCCATTAACCTTTGTTTGTATATCCTTTTTAATATGCGGGATCCCTATTTCCACTATATACTGTAGAAGATAATTCACTATACTTTTGAATATAGCCATATTCAGATTTACAAAATTGATTGAATTATGTTATACGAACACTAAAATTTTACAACATAAAACAGGATCTTGAAGATTTCACATCATCAAGAGCATTGTCAACTATAACTATTTTAGATACATATGTGGTTTCATGAACCTACAATATAGTCAAATTATGACAAATATGTATTACAGAGACAACCTAACTACTAAAAAAAATAGATAAAGTACAAAAATTAATTAAAATTTATCCGTCGCCATTATTAGCTACCTTTGTAGGTGAAAAGAAAATCGAAAGTATTGATCTTAATAAGAACATAATTTGCTCATGTCAAAGTCTTTGCTTGAATAAAAAACACCAATTGCACTTCCAATGTGTGAATTATTCAAGCGAAGACTCTAACATGAGCGATCCATTCAACTTTTTGTGGTTGCTCACGTGACCTGGCCTGATGTTTACACTCTTGCGATTCTGAAATTTCAAAAGATGGAACTAAAAATACAAAATAGTCAAAAATTAAAATGTTGGTGTGTATCGAAAAACAAATGGTTAATTTAATGCTCGAAGTTTGAACCATTTGCCTGGGAGTTTTCTCTGAAATATCAACTTACTATAAGTTCTGTAATTTTGATATAAACTTATACAACTCACTATAGATAAACAAAACTATCCCAAACCTATACAACGATATTTATTAAACCAAGTATGGTTTAAACCTTTGTTTATAAAATGTTGAAATGATCAAACAATGTCTAAAACTTTAGAAAAACAGTTCATATCTTCAAACAATGTGTATTAGTGTGTGTGCTAATTTACATTGTACCGCACCGGAGTTCGTACCACACCATTTTTTCCTAACATGTATGGATTTACTCTAAAGGCCAAAATCTAAATGTGAATAAAGAATATCTTAAACATGTTATAACGATCGAATGATATGTTCTTGGACATGTGTTGCAGTAGCATGGACGACATTTGGACAAATGTTGCAACAACTTTTATTGCATCAATCAGTAACATATTTATATCTCATGAAAACTAAGCTAATACATGCATACTTTTATTATTATAAGGTCAAAACCAAGAAACACTTGTGCCTAAAACAGGGCATTCTTCAAGCCTATAGAATAACCCATGTTAGTATCGATAAAAGGGTGAACAACACTGCTCACAACAAATGTCCCTTACTTGGGACGTCCCTTCAGCATACATTTATATTTTAGCTAAAAATAAATACAAAAGAATTGTCATATTAGTGGCATTCCCATGTCGACGACATGTAAGTAATTTCAATAGTACTATACCAAAAGTGCTGGAAAACATAACTAATATGACATGTGTAAAGAGAGGCAACAACATACAATTTATGTTGTTGCGGGGAAAAATCTTGTTTGCAATCATTTAATGGTTGCATTTAAACTCATAAATTCATCCCTAAATGCAGAAGCTAATATGATGCAAAAAAACCAACCCGGGTTTTAGGAGATAAGTATTATTCAATTAAATCAAACCATCACGACCTATAAATATTGAAAACAGAAATCAAACCTTAAAAAAGGACTATTCAAATTCAAATAAGAACCAAAAATACAAACTTCAAACCTCCATATCGATGTCGATCGAAGTCAATCGAATGATCTCTCACACCATATCGTAAAAAGACCATACGAATAAGACATTACCTAAGAGATCATGATCAATAAAGTTAGTACCAAAAATATAAAATATCAACAAAAATAATCCTTAAAAGTTAAAACACTTAATAAAACCCCAAATGTGGAAAGCAGAAATCCTAAAATGATAAAACAAAAACATGATATATGTTGAGAGAGAATAGTTAACTCATAGATTCAAGTGAAATGGCTTTAATATACACGAACATAAATAACAAATCTTCTATGTAAAAAAATAAAATAGACTAAAATGAAATGCCCTAACATATAGTTTACCCAATATTCAAAAGCAAAAAAAAAACTTCGATAGATCTGTAAAGGGAAAACTAATTTTAGCAAAAAAGGAATATCAAGAACTAAAAATCTCTAATTTAAGAACCCACAACCTAGATTTTCACGAGTCACATAAAAACTCAGATTATAAATAGAGGGGATGGAATTCTAATTTTGAAACCAAAAACAACAAAATGAGTAAAAAAGAAATCGAGATCTTACCTGGTTGTATGTGGTGAGGGAAGCTCTGCACCAAAAGAAGAAAAAGAAGAAGAAGAAGAAGAAGAAGAAGAAGAAGAAGAAGAAGAAGAAGAAGAAGAAGAAGAAGAAGAAGAAAATATAGTTAGATTAAAAACAAATCCACAACCCTGACTTAAACATGAAAATAAATTTACATGTACTGACTTCATTTACCTCCGTCAAACATTACGTCAATCACCATAGTTGAGTTACATAGACCTGTAAATGATTGAGAGAGAAAATGGACTTAAAACACCCCAAAATAACTCAACTCAGCGATGATGATTTCCCTTCTAGTTTCAAAACACCCAAATACAAAATGAGTGATGGAGAGAGAAACCCTCGAGCCTAATTTCAAACCACCCAAACAATCTAACCGAAAAGTCTAGAGTGTGAAATCATAAATCAAAAATATGAAATCCAAAAGAGAGACACAGTGAAAACATAGCTAATGTATGAACATGTTGATAGACAATCAAGTAGAGGATTTACCATTACGATAATTCAACGTCAACTTAAATATATAACAAATGAAAATTCAAAACTGGAGCAGCTTATGATATAAAAGTAATATGAAGATAACTTAAACTCAAAATAAATGGATATTGTGACTGGAGCAGCTAAAGATCATACTTACGTAGAGTAACACAATGAATTCAAGATTTTTTCCTATAATGAATTATTAAACAAATTAAGACATATTTTTCAGACCTGGAGTTTCAAATTCAAAGGAAATTAATCACAATTGTCGAAAAAAATTAACACAATTCAAAGAAAACTAATCACAATTGCAGAAACAATTTCAGACTTGGAGTTTCCCATTCAAAATTTATCACAATTGTAGAAATAAAATGAAACAGTGACATTCTGATAATAGAACACCGAATAAAATGAAAAACAGAAAATCTAGAATTCGAATTATAGTACATGGAGATCGAGTATAAACTAAAAACAAATTAACATTTAAAGCTTTAAAAATAAAAGTTAATATATGATGGAGAACACTTTGTGAAGATGATCCCCAAGATCTTAGTTACCACTCTGTGTATTTGCCTACATTTCCAAGGAGAAAAATAGATTGTTAAGAAAGACTACATACATACAACTTTAGAAATCATGAGTAACTACCATGATGCTTAATTTGGAAGAGCTGTAATAGCTCACGGCACAGGGCACAAATGAAATAAATCATGATCTAAAAAATTAAAATTGGAAGCAATTAGGAGAAGAAACAATGTACTTTAAACTGAAATATAAGATGAAAATAGTGATGTAGCTTGAGTTTGATCACCTAACACCAAAAAGATAACTAACCGAACGATTATTAAAAAGTGATTAAAAAACATAACTCTCATTTATAAAAATGATATTACTAAAATTGCCCCAACTCTGCTTTATGTTCTTTTAGCCCAGAAGTGTCTCAATATAAATGTGTGAGATTACCTCCGCCTACATTACAAACAACAAACACAAACCAATTAATGTATGAGGTTAGTAATTTGTAAGTTACCTACTCTTTGAGGCAACCGATATTGACATTATTCAAATGGTGATTATAATAAAAGTTAAGGGTAAAAAATCAAGCCACCTAATACATTTGAAACCATAATAGACTCCTGTCATTTCTTCTTCCAAACTATTAAAATAAACACTAAATAAAAATAATGAACAAAATATTGAGGAGCAAAAGAAAAAAAACATAATGACATTATATCATGAAATTAAACATTGAACATATTCATTTACCTCCAAGTTTTATTCATAGACGTGGTCAGCGTAGCATAACCTTGAAACTTATATCAGCGTATATAATGACTATGTGAGAACAAAATTGATGCAGAGATCTAAAACTTAGAACACTAAATATAAAAACAAAAAAAAATCCCCAAATTGAAATGTAAAAAAAAACACTTGATAATAATCAAACGAAAAATCGATTTGGTATTACCCAAATAATTTACATCTGCAAAAAAATGTGAAAATTCTCAGATTTGTGCTTGTGTGAGATCCCGAAATCACTACACCAAATCTGCCCATTTGTCCAGGTCATTGACCTTGACAAATTCACCTTGTCAAGGTCAATGACCGTGACATTTCGAGGTGAGACAACTTTTTTTGTCACGGTCGTGTCAAGGTCATTGACCTTGACAAAAAACTTGAGTTTTGTGTCACGGTCGTCTCAAGGTCAATGACCGTGACACGTTTGTCACGGTTCTAAACCGTGACATAACCGTGACCCCAATTGTCACGGTCAATGACCGTGACACGTCCGTGACAACTTTTGTCGCGGACTTGTCACGGTCATTGACCGTGACAATTCTGGGCAGAATTTAAAAAAAATCTGCTGGGCAGTATGGCCACCGCCACTGGCCAGCAGTATATTTGTACCTGTTATAGCAACGTTGTACCTGTTCCAAACATCATATATCCAACACAAACTAAAGATAATGCAAATATATATTCATGACGATATAATCCAAATATTCAAAGTAAAAACAATATACATGATGATATGATCCAAATTTAATTAAAATGGATAAACTTAAAAATAATGTTACTACATGTCTTGGATAAAACTGAGGAGGTGAGTAGGCCACACGACATACGAATTGATGCACCCACTAATATACGTCGTGCCGCATTGTTCGCGCAACCACAATAGGGAGTTCTCCTTCCCGGGTATGACATGCGTGACGAGCACCCTGGACTCCATCTCTTGAAGCACACGTCCATGGACTATTCCACCCTCGACGATATTCGGGTCCCTCAACCCCCGCCCTATCCACTGGCCATCAAATACGTCCAATATGAACACGTTCGGCCAACCAATTGTCGACAATGGTCTGTTGGAGGGCGTCAAATAGGGAAGTGGATCGTCGAAGTACGAACGTGTCGGTGATGAAGTAGCGAGGTCCACATCCTCGTCATACTTCGCCTCGTCCTCCCGCACCTCCTCCACATCCTCCACCGCCTTCTCCTTCCCTTTCCCTTTCCCTTTACGGTCTCCACCCAACGTACGCTTCATGAATGCGTACATATCTTGGACCGTCGCCTCCAAACGGGACAGCTTCGCGTCATGTGAATCCACCGTTCGAGACAACCCGGTGTCGCTCGTCTCCAATCCGATGATCCTAGATTTGGCCACCCGCGAGCTCACTCCCCTTGTCCTCCCTTTGCGATCAGAGCCAAGCACTTGGCTGAGTGCGTCTGTGGACAAAGATGCCTTGTCGGCATCAGACTGCGACTCATGCACTTCCTTAAGCTTTGCCTGAAACGACAAAAAGCACATGATTAGTAAAATAAGTAAACTAAAAAATTATAACGTAATTAACAATAATTAAACTGTCGGATTACTTACAATCGTGGTTGCGACGCTCGAAAACACCTCCTTGTCCTTCCCCTTCTTCGTCCGAAGAGCCACATAAGTATCGAGCCTATGTGGCTTACCCCCTGGCCCACTCCCTACCCCCTGAAATAAAATAGAGTAAAGTAAAATTAGTATCGGCCCCGTAAAGTAAAATAATATCCAATAATATATTTCTGTAGTTATAGATAAATTAAATCTTACCTGCATCCTATGCTCCACCTCAGCGTAACCGGCCGGAGTAGTGCACGTCCGTCTTTTTAGCCCGATTTTCCCTCCCCGATTGGCGAGATGCCAATTGTCGATCCTCGATCTCATTGTCAATGAACTTTTTCCATTGTGCCAATGAGATCGGCTCCTTGGGCGGGACGGATCCGCGCCATTGTAAAATGGACTCTCGTGTTTTTCCAAAGTACCGTGTCCGCATATTTTTCTTCCACGTCTTGTGTTGCTCCCTCAACTGCTCCAAGACGGAATCGCGTAGCTTTGGATCCAAGTTGAATTGTTCCTGCCCAACAAATACAATGTTAGTTGCGAATAAATATAAATATAAATATAAATTGAAATATTCATATAAATATTACCTGTAGTGCCGCCTAAATAGCTAACTTGAGCTCATACGGCACCTCCTTCCAACTCATAAACCCCGAGCCGATGACCGTCTTTAGCACCTCAAGGGATCTCGCTAAAAGCTCCGACTTGTTTTCGACGGTAATCCCAAATTTTCCATATTTGGGGAGCCTAGAGGCGGAGGAGCCCTCGTCGCCTCCGCTACCACCGAACCCAGACGACATCATCATAAACAGCATCATCATCTTCGCCTTAACATCTGAAGGAGACATTTTTGCTGTAAAAAAATGTTATTAGTACAGATAAAAAAAAAAAATGTTAATAGTAAACATTTCGTTTTACCTAATTGAATTAATAGTACAGATAAAAAAATGTTCCATCTATATTATAACGTATGTGTAAGTTCCGTCAATACCATTTCGTTTCAATTTTGTAATATTATGTTTTTTCCAAATATTTAAAGAGTTATTAAATGGGTGCCCCACCCCACCCCCACCCACCGCAACACACACACGCACACCTACGCACCTACGTATACAGACACACATACACACACACCCCACCCCACCCCTACCCACCCCACCCCACCCCTACATATATGTTAGTTGATGCCATTATATTTTTACCCTAATTAGATTCTAAGGTTATCTCAATTTATATTTTAAGTTCGTATCCATTTGTGATGTTCAAGTAGTTTAAAATGTTGGAATTACATACTATTACTTTGACCGTTAGTTTGTGCACCAACTAAATTGAACATCACACACACACACCCCCCCACCCCCTACCCCCCTCCACCACCCCCTCCCCCACCACACACCACCACACACACACACACACCCCACCCCACCCCACCCCCTACAAGTCTAAGGATGTTCTTGATTAAACATGGGAAATCTCATATCGTTTGCAAAAAAGTCATAGATTCTTAATCCCTAGGGTTATGGATATTAAATTTCTTTCACAATTATTTCTTCGATTGAGATGGGTGCAGTTCAATTATATGTTAGAACAATAGATCCTCGCAAGTTGGTCAATCATTGTGTGAATAGGTATGAGATCATAATTTGGAGGAATTCACGTCCAAGAAATAATTTGGATTGTGATACCCCTTGATAGACTTATATGTTTTGTTTACCCGACCGATGAACTATTTTATAATCCTATAGAATTAAGTTTTAGAATCAAGGAATTGATCAGATATTCATTAAAATCGGTTAGTAGAAAATTTATTTAACCAAGAGGGTATCGAAAACATAACGTGGGGAATCATAATATACCGTAATCAACTGTAATAATAAGAACACATTCTTTCGAGTGATTTATAAATAATTAAATTTGAGTGCAATCATGATTATTTAGTGGAATGAATCGTGATTAAATAAATAAGGGATATAAATTAGACGGTTATAAATTGGGATTTCCTAGTATTTACTTTGAATCCAGTTTATTTATTTATCTTTGGTCCCTAGTATAGTCATTGCCCAAGCAGTAGGAGCGAAACTCTATAAAACCCTAGTTTAGTTAAAGCCCGTGAATTATCCCTCCCCCACCACACACCACCACACACACACACCCCACCCCACCCCACCCCCTGCCCCCTCCACCACCCCCTCCCCCACCACACACCACCACACACACACACACCCCACCCCACCCCACCCCTACCCCCCTCCACCACCCCCTCCCCCACCACACACCACACACACACACACCCCACCCCACCCCACCCCCTGCCCCCTCCACCACCCCCTGCCCCCAAAACACACCACCACACACACACACACACACCCCACCCACCCCACCCCACCCCCTTCCCCCTCCCCCACCACACACCACCACACACACACACACACCCCACCCCACGCCATGCCCCCCTCCACCACCCTCTCCCCCAAAACACACCACCACACACACACACACACCGCACCCCACCCCACCCCCTGCCCCCCTCCACCACTCCCTCCCCCACCCTGCCCCACCCCGCCCCACCCCGCCCCATCCCCCACACACGCACACACATACACATATATATATATACACATACACACATAAATATACACACAAATATATATATAAATGGAAGAGAGAGAGAGAGAGAGAGAAATTGGACCTGAAAGTAGAGAGAGAGAGAGAGAGAGAGCAGCGTCGAGAGAGAGAGAGAGAGAGGGAGGGAACGATGGGAGGGAAAAAAGAAGGGGGAAAGGGTTTTTGCTGGAAAAGTTGTCACAGTCGTGTCAAGGTCATTGACCGTGACAAGAATTGTCACGGTCAATGACCGTGACAATTAAATTTATCACGGACTTGTCACGGTCGTGTCAAGGTCAATGACCGTGACATAAAACGCGTGTTTTTTTGTCACGGTCAATGACCTTGACAAGGCTGGCCGGCTGAAAGGTGACAATTTGCCCATTTTGGTGTAGTGAATTGAAATGTAAAAAAAAAAACATTTGACAATAATCAAACCAAAAATCGATTTGGTATTACCCAAAAAAATTAGATATGCAAAAAAAAAATGTGAAAATGCTCAGATTTGCGCGTGTGTGAGTTCCCCAAATTGAAATGTGAAAAAAAAACTTGACAATAATAAAACGAAAAATCAATTTGGTATTACCCAAAGAAATTAGATCTGCAAAAAAATTGGGAAGATTCTCAAATTTGCGCGTGTGTAAGTGTGTGTGTGTGTGTGAATGTGTGAGTGTGTGTTCATGTGAGCGTCTGTCCATATGAGTGTGTGTGCGTATCATGTAATACCCCATATTTTTTATGATTTAAATAATTATGGGAATAATTATTATAGTGGGATTAATTGAAATAAAATGTGAGAATTTAATTTTTAATTAATCCGAATTTAAAAATAAATATTAACTAGTGTGCCAAGGGTTAATACTTATTGAGTTAATATTACCGTGTCATATGTAATATGGAACTATACACTTTAATAAATTATCGAGAGGGAATAATACGAGAGTGTGGTAATTTAAGTCTGACACGCGTGTGAGTCGTGTCGGGACTAGTCGAATGGAATATAAAGATAAATTATTTTTATATAACTCGTATGGTGATTTAGAGTACGTTGTTTAGTCCGGGAGGGTCTAAATAGTTAAAAAACTCTACCCGAGAATTTTTATTTGGACTCCGGGAGATATAGCTCAAACCGGCACCCCGTAGGGGTAGTTTTGTAATTTGGACTTTGGGAAAAAATTAAATGAACGAAAATTAGATATTAATTATATCATCTACGGGAGTTCCATTAGGGTTAAGTTACACAAAAATCAAGAACGGCCAGAGAGGGTGTGAGGGAGAACCAATTTCCAAGAGAGAAGGCTCAATTAGCACCACATTCCACAATCGTGACCACCAACGTGTAGATCGAGAAGAGAGGAACGCATCTATACCAACATCACCAAAGAATTCAGACCTTCAATTTAAGGCAAGTGTTTATTACTTGTTTTCTTTAGCAATAATCATACTCAAGTTAGAGTAGGCGAAACTAATCTTTGATTTACATGTTAATTGGGTGAAAAATTGGAGTTTAATTCACGAATAGAGACTGGGCAGATTAGTTGTTGATATTCCTTCTTGTACGTAGAGGTTAAACTACGAAATTGAATCATATATTGATGAATAAATCTGGGTTCATTAGATTCTTTAATTAAAGTTTTGGAAACTAGGGTTCATGTGAATTAATTTGGGGGTTTCATATAATTATGATGATTAATGACGAATTAAGGATTCTAGGATGTTAGGAATGACTTATAATCTGATTTGTGTTGATGGGTTTTAATGACGAGATGTTGGGGATTAAATATTAGAGGTTTTTAGGTTCAATAATGGTGAAAAACGCTAAAAATCTGGGTAGGAAGACGAACAGTGAAATCTCGCGTGAAGCCGCGCTAAGTCGTTCAAGCGAGATGGCATCTCACGCGAAGTCGCTCAAACAACACGTGGAAGTCGTTCAAATGACTTGCCATCTAATTCGAGAAACAGATGGAATTTCTGGAACTTTTCTTCGAGTCCAAATTTGGGTTTATCGGGTTTCTTGGAGTGAGAGAAAATGACCTATAGTAAACTAAAACAAAACAGAATTTCAAAAAAAGTATGGTAGACTTAATACTTTAATTATTTAGGTATAGAGAGAATGTACCTTGGAGATTACGAGAGAGATAGTTATCTAAATATTTATACTATACGTAATTTTGAGATTTAAAATACGTATGAGAAGTATATATGTAGGTTGGAGAAATACCTATAAAATATAATAGGATGTGTGTATGCCTATTAGGTGATATTATTATTAAGAGAACTAATGGGTGATAACCCGCAGGTGCAAGAATCTTATTGTTAGGTGCACTAATGAGTGATAACTCGAGGGTGCAGGGATTCCATTGTTATGTGTACTAATGGGTGATAACCCAGGGGTATAAGAATATTATTATAAGTGTACTAATGGGTGATAACCTGGGGGTGCAAGATTATTGTTATAGGTGCACTAATGGATGATAATCCAGGGGTGCAGTATTATTATGGTTAGAAGCGCTTATGGGTCTTAGCCCGGGGGCGCAGTATTATATATATATATATATATATATATATATATATATATATATATATATATATATATATATAGGGAAGATATGACTATATTTATATATACGTAAACTTGTGAATCATTCTACTGTGTATAGTTAGTAGAGATGAAAATGTTGATATATAAAATAAATCCCAAGAGTATAATTGATTTATTATGAAAACGAGAAAACATATTAATTAGTTGGTCAACATAGGATAATTTGAAAGCGTGTTGTATGGGCGATATGGGTACACTATTGGTGAGTATATGTACTATTAGAATGACTTCAGACTAGTTAGACTGGGTGGTATAACTAGGGGAAGATTAGAAGTATGTTAGGCGTTCACTATAGATGAGAGGTGAGAAGCTCATGTGAGAGTTCGATAACTAGCATGCGTATAAGACTTTTTTTAAGAACCAGTTTTAAATAGTTGCTAAATCATTTTTAAACCTCAGGCCCTGACCCGTTTATTGCATCTTTTCTCTCTTTTTCTATATATATATTATTTCAGCTGCTTAGACGCAAGGGTACTAGAATTAGAGATTGGATTCTTAGACGTGCTACAACTATTGTGGAAGTTATAGGTCCTTGTAGTAGACGCAATCTATTCTTTTCATTCAGTTTCTCTTAGACTTCCTATTTACGGCATGTGTCGCCCGATTCTAGTCTTTTATCAGAGATATTGTATTTAGTTTCTTCTATGGTTTGGAGTTTTGAACTGGGAGGTTTTACCTAGTCTTATTTAATTCCATATTAAATTGTTGTTCAGTACTTATTATTCCTATGTATGGTGCATGGTTTATAATTTACTTTTGGAATGTTGTGGTTAAATGGTTTTATTAAAAAGGGAAAATGTTTTGACACTTAGCTTAATTATATTATAGGTGATTAATATCGATTATATTGTTTTCGACAGTGATGCTAAGAATGAACGGACCGTATATCCTGTTTTAAAATTTGGTAAAGGACTGATCACCCTATATTTAATTGGGCGGTTTGTTATATATGAGTGTGTGATTATGCATTTGTGTGAGTGTGTGAGGCAGCGGGGGAAGGCAAAGATGTGTATTTGTGTGTAAGAGGGTGAGAGATTTTACCTGAAGACGGTAGTGTGGGAGGCAGTGGGCGACAACGAAGAGTGGTAGTGGTGGGCAACGACGACTAGGTTTGTGTTGAATGGGGGTGAGAGCTTAAATGAGTGAGAGGGGAGTGAATGGGGATACGAGGTACTGTTTGGAAGTTGAAGGGGTATCATCTCATTTTCCATGTCATAATCCTCTTCACTTGACATGGTACAATGTAAGACCCGTGGATCGCACCAGGAGAATAATTTACACCCATTGGATCATTTTACTATTCAAACACCCATCTCTCTTATTATATAGATATTGTACTCTCGTATACTATATTCGTAATTACACACATTGTTTATGTGTTATTTTCATGGCATGTCATTTCGGTAACGAAACTAGTTGAGTTTACGAGCATGTTGGATTATTGAAATTGGTTAGAAAATGTGTACACTTGATTTATGGGGATTGAATCTAAAATTTATTTGAATTGAGAGAATAATATTATGATGATTATTATTGGAGAATGTTTAGGCATTCCTTAGCCAAACCACCTGCTGGACGGGGTGTGTTGTTGGCTACAATTTTATTTATTATCCTAAGACTAGGCCATGAACCCGATTGGCAAGTGTGCCAAATATTGTTATAGGGGTGATGCCAAGATTTATGGCGGTGATGCCAGGTTATGATGGGTCGTGTGTTCGACTTATGTTATTTATTTTGAGGGAATTGGATTGTTCCAAGGATAATTTTGATAATATGGTGAACGGTGGTCCATACCGTATTGTGGGAAGTGCGGCGGGAGTTTTAATATAGGGTCTTGGGTTATGTAGAGCCCGCGGTGAGATCATTGGTGATGATTATATTATTGAGATTTTAGTTTGTGTGTTACATTTCATACACTCTTTTACATGTGCACGCACATACTAGTCTGTTAGTTACACTTGGAGCATTTATACGAACTACTGAGTTTCTCGCTCACCCCCCATAGTTTGTTACATTTCAGGTTTGAGGCGAGATGATATTTATGGCATCGTGGGGATTGGGATTATCATTTAAGGATTTCGATATTTATTTTCAAATTTTAAATGTATCACTTTGTTTATTGTAAATTGTTTTGTAAAAGGACAATTGAGATTACTTAAAATTAAGAAATTATATTAAGTTGATTTATGTATTTATGCTTTCTCAAGTTTATGCACAATCTAAATGATAATTTTTATTAAAAAAAAATCCAATTTATCAATTTTTTAAGTAACACCTCCCAGGCTGTTACAGCTTGATGTTTACGTTTTCTTTTAAAAACTATTTTTACATGTCCCTATTATGGTAGTTCTTATAGACATGGGTTAATTAGAGGAGCTTCTCTAGCAACGTCCTATTTGTTACTCCTATGATTGTATGAGTCCAGTAATTATAGCTCATTCTTTTATGGTATGCTTCTATTTTAAATTCGATTGTATGTAAACACTTATATTCAAACTTTGACTTTTATATGGTCACATTTATATTAAGAGTTGGACTTATATGATATTGGCAATAATTTGTGTCATAGATTGTTTTGTGATGATTCAATTTTTAATTATCTTGTCATTGTTCATTCAATTTTGATTCTTTCTTATGTTGAGAATGTTATCAAAAGTTTTTTATTCCCGTGATTTTTATATCAGATTTGATCAATCTATTTATGAATTTTATGGGGTGTTACAATATCATATTTCCTTGTCTTATAAGGCTTATGGCCCATCCCTACATAAGCATAAACTTTGCTTATAACCTCAAAATGTAACTGGCTAATTTTACAATAGGAGGTTTAAAAATTATATTCACTTAGATTATTTTTAAATAATTTTTTTAAATTAATATTCACATAAATTTACTATTTGCCCAAAAGTAATATTAATCCATAAATCACTAGTCATCCAATATTCTTTTCGTTGCAAAAATATAATTTTACCAAAGTCATGGTCTATATCCCATATATAAAAATAATCCTAAAAATGTGTCCGCAACATTTATTATATGTTATTGGCATAGTACGAGTGGTACGCACACTTTATTTTCATCATTTCAGATCAAGTGCCATTTTTTCCCTTTATTATCCCTTTTTTATGCTTGCGCGTCATGCATGCACCTAGCCAAGCCCGAACACGATATGTAATTTCATATTCAATATATTAAATCGTCGTATATTACATTGAAATTTTTCCTTGCAAACTATTACGTGGAACATTTTCTCAAAAAACAAATCATTCTCCTTCGGACTTATATGACATATCGAGTGCCACGCGTGTGACTATTTTACGTAACACTTTCGCGTGACCAAATGTTTTGCAATTAATTTATTTACTAAACGTTGGGGATATGACATCAATTATGGTTTGATACAAGGATGGATAATGTTACTTCCATGTGCGATCACTAGAGCTTTGAATGGATTTCTCATTGGTGACTTCTTGCGAGGGAATAAGAGAGATGTATCTTCTTGTGTTGTATAAAAAAACATTTCAAAACTAATGAGAGACTGGGATGCACCGAGAGTTTTTACCCTTAGGTAGGGGGTTTTCCTCGTAAATCTTGCCTTATGCCTATTCGTGTTACTTCTCCTTATTGATATACACATTTGATTGCCCACAGTCACCTAAATCTAAGTTTGAATCCAAAATGACCCTTTATTAAATCCTACATAGGATTTGCATCTACTTAATTCACTCAATTAACTATAAGCAAATCCAAATTTGTTTAATTTGATTAGATCTATTTAGATTTGTCACCTAGATGCATGTTGATTATGCCGATTTGAAATTTGATTGAACTAATTTGAAAATTGGTGATAATTCTCTTAAATCCGTACACCCCCTCTCGATTTATTCGAGTTGAACATATTGTGTAGAACACACCACCCTCAATTGGTATCAAAATAGTTGTTCTTTTAAGAACTTACTTGTTAGAGTAGATCTTTCTTATTCGTGTGTCTTTCTTGTTGTTCATTAATCTTACACTATACCAAATCTGCTATATTGCAACTAATTAAAAAAATGAATTGTAAGTGTTCAGAACACTTATAAAGTTTGCAACGGTTTTAAACACTTACAAAATTTGTAAGTGTTCAAAACCGTCTTAAAATGAATAATTTAACACATATAGGACCTAAAAGCACGTGGCTCTCACATGCTTAGAACTTTAACCCTTGTGTGAAGCGTCAAAATACATTCACCTATGCTACCTACTTTGATCATTCCCGAGTATTCCCTTTCTCAAACCCCAATCTCTACAAACCCCGATCTTGACATTGGCATTTTTTCATCATCGTCTTTTCATCATCGTGAATACCCGGGTATGCTCCTTATTTTCATCATCGTCTGATATATCTTCCCATTATTTTGATATGTTATCTTAGTTAGGGTAAATCATTTGACAATGTATTATGGATGATTATACTATGGATTTTGGATGATTATCCTTAGTTAGGGTTGCCCTATTTTCAACAGTCCGAGCATGGAGATTATTGGTTTTATGTAGTAACAATACACATACACATATGCTTTCATTTGGATTAGATTATTTCACTTCATTATGTGTAATGAATTTACTTCAGAACCTCTGTTTCTTGTAAATTCTCATAGCATATAAAAAAAGCTTTGTCAATTGATTTGAAATTCATAATCAGCCTCAAATGAATGCATTGTTTATATGTTAGAGAGGATATTTATATGTTTCAGACTTATTAAGTCTCTAAAGCAGGTGAAACGGGATAATTTGAACATCACATGTGTATAGATGTAATAGTTGTATTTTTTTGTATATGTTGTTTTATTATATTATCAAGTAATGTGTAATAATTTCACGTCTTTATGATCAATAATTAAGTACTTTGAAATTGATATCATACGGTTTATTTTATGTAATTATATCTTATTAATCCATTGATAAATTAATGTTGGGTCATGGTCGTTGCATATTGAAGAAATGCTAGATCTATACATCGAATAATGAAAAAAATGGTATCGCTCGGTTTTTTGTATGTACTTTTCAAAGGTTTCCACACTGATTTGAATTCCATTAGCACATATTACGTTGACTTGTTGCATAAGTTGTTATGTATCCTTTGGGTGCACTGATAATCTGTATGTTTTATGTGCAGAGTTTGTGGTGCCTACTGTAACAGCGCTATGTTATCTCTCTCTCTCTCTCTCTCTCTCTCTCTCTCTGTGTGTGTGTGTGTGTGTGTGTGTGTCCCCCTTAAGTTCCGGAAGCCTAATCATCCCACGGGTCATTGGCCTTTTATGCTCAGGTTCATGATGGTCATATTCATTTCTTAATTTGAGCACTGCATTATAGAGTTTAAACCTTCAATTGTTTGTACATGTATACATTTATATGCAGTTGCGTGTGCATAATCATATATATATATATATATATATATATATATATATATATATTCAAGACATACCATCGGGTTTATTTATACATTTATGTTTTATTCTTAGTTCTCTTTGTTTATGCACAAAGTATTTATAGTTACTCCATGTCACACGTGATGATGAAGCAATAAAAGGTACTCCCTAGGATTTTTTGGGATTTTAACTTTGTAGTGGTAATGTCCTCACAGATTGTGATTTTGACTTGTATATACATAGTTGTAAGTGTTTTACTGTATGAGACACAACAAACAAGAAGATAATATGTATTGCATAGGTGAATCGCAAATAGCACTGCATCGTAAATGTATCCCTCTGTTATTTAGTTGTATCAGTTCGTTTATAGTGAGGCTTATAGTGGAATTCAAACATTTGGTCTTGCCACTAACTTTAACGTCTTATTGTTAGAAGTAATTATGTCCTAAGATTGGTTTTAAATTATATGTCAGTGCAGATGGGAAGTAAGGTGGGGCCCATATTGCGCACACCTCACCCTTCAAAACAGACTGTAAAGATTCTGCTAACTACATATTTTTGTTTATGTGAGAACTTCCATGTCTTTTTCTTTAGTTGTTGTTGTTGTGTAGATTAATTTTACGCTTCCACATATCTTCATTTACATTAGTCTGACACGTGTCTAAGATAAAAAAATGAATATAGATTATGCATAGTTGCATACATGAAAAAGTGTTGTGTCCAAGAGTGTACATGTCGATCGATGCCCAATACATGTTTACTTCATAGAAGTGTCCATGCTTTATAGTTAATAAAAAATGCTAGTTGATCCACAAGTTTCATCCATATGATTATGTAAAGAGTTTATTGACTTTATGCAAAAGTTTATAACTCAAAACATTCCTTTTTCATAACTATGTATTTTCAATTAAGAACAGTTTTTAACCATGTAAATCATCAAACGTTAGCTTGCATCTCGGAATGAATATATATAAGTTATTCATAGTTTATTTTGTTAAAATCGCAGAGCAGTGCATCTTTAAAATTTACTGTCTTGAACCCAAAAGGACGCATCTGTACAATGGTTGCTGGAGGTGGTGAAAGGGTAATATACGCTGATACAGTAAGTTTTTTCACATGCACAATGGAGCTCATGGATATATCATTTCTGGAATAATTTGTGTATATTGATTGTAACCCTCAATTGCATGTTGCCTTTGTTACTGAATTAGGCTGGAGATTTGGGTTAATGCATCAGAGCTTAGAAATTATGCAGAATATAGCGGAGCTCCTAATGAGGAAAAGGTGTTGCATTATGCCAGAGTTGTGATTGATGTAAGACATCAAACTTTTATTTTTTTCCTAATACCAGAATTTGTAATATTCGCAAGGGTGAATTGCAAAAAAAAGGAAAAAGAAAAATTTTAAGATCACATAAGTTGCAAATACATCCCAGTACTATTATTTTTCAAAAAAACTCCTTTAACTATTCCACTTATGTGCAATTTGCCCCTATGTGTCACAGAAAAAGATCTTTCAGTGACTCATGAGATGGTATTTTCAATCAGGATGACAACTTTTTTTCCATTTTACCTTTCCTTTCACATTCGTTGTATAATATACTCTCTGATCTTTTTCAGTGTGCCACTTCAGCCCTAATGGTCGTAAGAGAGCCCTTCTCATTGGAGGTGGTATTGCTAATTTCACTGATGTTTCCGCTACTTTTAATGGAATTATTCGGGCACTCGGGAAAAGGTGTGGTTATAACTAAATTATTCAAATAGTAGACTTAATAAAATCCCTTGCTACCCCTCACATGTCAAATGGATCAGGTAACCTCTCCTTATTAACTTCCTATACTGGAACTAAATTAGTAGACTGATCGGAATACTGAGTGGAAGGACCTGTTTTCATTCAATTAGTACTTAATATATGTTCATTCAACCAAAGATGACATCAAGTTGTTTATTTTCTACCTCTTACTGTTCACTGTTTATTAAATTATTAGGAGTTGGATTTCAAATTTAGTATTAAGACGTGAAATCCCTTGCATATTGTTTCACGCTGAATTTAAATGAAGTTTGTTCCAAGTTTGTCATTATTATTATTATTAAATGACAGCAATTTAGTATCATTTTAAAAGCAAGTAATACTTTTTATGCTATAAAAATGTAATACCAATATGATGGTCAAAATAACATTCATTGAAACAAGCAGCATCCACTTTGCATATCATTCACGCAAAATTTTCACAGTTCCTATTCAGTATCTAACATCTTGAGGCGGTAAAAGAATGCAGCCGCAGATTATTGAGAGCATAAGAAATATCAAAATTAAATGAAAACGAGATATGACGCCAAATTACAAACAGTGCACAGATTATTTGCGCCAACAAAATGTTTAAGACTTTCAAATATAATCCCAGAATGAGATGTAGATGCACATCATCAGAGTTAATAGAAACTTAAACGGATGAAATCTGGAGCCTTTTAATGTTGTTGATTTGCTTTTCAGGGTTCAAACCCTTTGGGCAGGCACGAGCACAATTCAATATAGTATGGCAGCGATATTACTTGAATTCATTGCATATTGCGTCCAGCCTCTCTTTGGTATATTCATCACGACTGTCCATTATCCACCTGCTGCATGTACCAACAATTATCGCTGTTTAAAGCTCAACGCCGTTAATTATCATTGTTTCCGTTTTATACAGGTTAGCACCAGAACACCTTCTTCCTGCAGCTTATGAAGACTGTTGGGCTGCAACACAGTGGGTCACTTCACACTCTGTCCCTAACACTAGTATTAAAAAAGATCCTCGGTTGACCAATTATGCTGATTTTAGAAAACTATTTGTCGGCGGCGATAGCGCTGGAGCTAATATTGTCAACTACATCGCCCTCCAAGCTGGTAAAGAGGAACTAAACGGGAATTTACAAATCTCGGGGGGGGATTATGGGACATATGTATTTCTGGTGGTCCAAGACTATTGGGTCTGAGCCTAATAAAACTGGGAACCGGGAAAAGTGTGTGCCTGCTATGTATTGGAAGGTGTCGCACCTGTTGGCGCCGAGTGGTTTAGATAACCCGATGGTTAATCCGGTTGGGGAGGAGGATGCGGCTTGCTTTGTGGAGCTGGCGTGTTCGAGGCTTCTAGTGAGTGTGGCTGAGAAAGATAAGCTGAGGGATAGAGGTGTTGAGTACTACCATGCTGTGAAACAAAGTGGGTGGAAAGGTGAAATTGAGTTGTTTGAGGATATGGGTGAGGGTCATTATTTTCATATGGTGTTTCTAGCTTCAGATAAGGCCAAGGCTATGATAAATAGGGTGTCTTCCTTTATCATAAAGGATGTGGGTAATAATTAAGGGCGGACCGGGGATTCGTCGAAAGGGTGCGCTAAGAAATTGATCTTTCGTTTGATTCGAGATGAAATACTTTACACCGTGATCGAAAATAAAAGATGTGAAATAAAATCACTTGTGTAGAGTTATATTATGCTCACAATTTACTTTAAATTATGTAATTGTGGTGTATGTATTTATTTACATCACTTGAGCGATTAATAAAAAAATTGGTACGTTTGATGAAAATTGTTAGGTCTAATCCCCCACGGTTAAAACTATTTTCCATTAGGAAAGTTTCTAACCTCTCATATTATTATTCTCTCTGTATTAATGAGGAGAAAGGAAAAATCTTCATTAACATAGTTAACACTTAACCTTATTTCTTCATTACTTAAATTGATGTTACTAAATAATTTTCTATGTGCAGATTGAGAATGAGTATGGGCCTCAAGGTACTCAGTGTTGCTGGACATGATTACATGACTTAGACTGCAAATTAATGTCATTAGGGATACTAGTGATTATTCGTGATACATATATAGGTAAGACTAAGATCTAGTTTTTATTCAATACTTTTTCTTGTTTGTATTTCTTCTTGAATGATAACATTAACATATAAGATGACAGCATATGTTCATGTGTTATAAAATCTCGATTTTCAATGATTTTACAGTGTAGACATAGTTTCGTCTGAGAAATTCTTGAATGGTGGGGAACTCCCTACACTCATAGTGCAGTCAAGTGGTCATGCGCTTCACCTGTTCATTAATGGGAAGCTTTCAGGGACACTATCAAATTGACTCTTCTAATAATATGTTGACTCGTCCCATTTTAGCTGGTTAGAGATGTAAGAAATCAACTCTGAATAGATGACAAATTTTATTACTTGTGATAGTCTGCATCCATATCCTATTACTTGTGAGCTACAAATTTTATGTCAGAGGTCGTATATATAATAGTTGTAACTATCAAGTATGTATAAATGATAGAACCCTTTTTGGGTTATCCCCCTTTAATTTTAATGTTTTTTCTTGGACTCATGTGCGTGCCTTTTAAGAGCCACTTATTTATTCATGTCCATAATCGCATAAATCTGTTGCTAAATTTGACTTTCGTGATGTTACTCAGGTTTTTAACACTCTCATTGGTAGCGTCTCTTCATCTTCTGCAGATCAAAACGCTGAAGTGGTAGAATCTCCAATTTCATTTTTCATGCACTTGGAGACTCATTTAGCGATGAGGCGGTGATTACTGACAATGGTCTCTTGAGAGAACTAGTGACAATGATCTTATGGACATGATTTTCTTTCCATACTAATAGGGTTGTGGCACATGTGTATTTGGATACAATAACTAGATGTATGAAGTTTGTTAAGGAGAATACTCAATATATATCTTTGGTTCTTCCTTTCTTGATGACAGTGTTTGTTTATGTTGAACATATGCTGAAGTATTATATGAAAGTGTTTGGATATAATTGTTATGTTTTTAGCCATTTTTATTATTTGTTATATGTGAGGTTGGTGGTATGCGGTGGATAATTTATATTTTTTTTAATATTTTAATTTATGTAAGTGTTCATAACACTTACAAAATGAACATTGTTTTCCTTACATATTAATATTTGTAAGTGTTTTGAACTGTTGCCAAAAAAAAATATATGTATTTTTTTGCAAGTGTTTATAACACTTGTAAAATAAAAATGCTTGCTGAATTTTGTAAGTGTTCTAAACACTTACAAATGAAAATGTTGCAAGTGTTCAGAATACTTACAAAGTTTTTTGTAACGGTTATCAGGGACGTATATATGTTCCCAATGAACACTTGCAAATGACATTTGCAACGGTTTTGAACACTTACAATTTTTTTGCAACGCGCTGATTTGTAAGTGTTTTAAACACTTACAAATTCCATTTGCAAGTGTTTAAAATACTTACAAATCGCCTGTTTTGGTATAGTGTTATATCTATTTTGTTTATTTTTAGACCTTTTGATTTATAATGGATCAATACTGCGATAGTAGCTCCATGAATCATCCATTATATTTTGATTGATCTAACTACAGTCATTGAATGGGCCAAATGCGTACACACTTGAGATCTAAACATGAAAGAATGTGGATGATTATTGTGGATGGGTGGAGTCCTTCTATGATTGAGGAAGCTGGGGTGAGAGTGAAGAAATAGAGAGTTTTATGGTCAAATGATAAATTTGTGGAGAAAGAAGATTGGGACATTTTCATAGTGATATACATTTAATCTTTGGTGAGAAAATTCTCAAGAACAAAGTTTTCAATAAATTTTTGACAACACTAGCCTCTAAATTTAGTTCTAACGTTTCCACCCTTAACAAGATTGGAGACAATGATACTAGTAGCCAATAAGAGTTAGATGGATCACCTTGTTTGTGGATTCGATACCCGGACTCTCCTCTATACTTATAAAAGTTTTAATTAAAGTTTACCTTTTTTCATTGTGGTGGGAAACCAATCAACGGTAGTGTCCCTACACGACCATTCGGCTTTTGCCCAATCAAAATGGTGTCGTTGTCAGGGACTATTTTCTTCAAGAATTTTATTTATTTTGTATCTTGCAAATATATTTGTATTGATCTTTTGTTTTAATTTTTTTGTAGACTTGATCATTTGAGCAAATAACTTTGTGGACTTTCCATCAAAAAAATACTCGGTAAGCATGTCTTACTCTGATATTTACGGTGATTGCAATTGTGTTTTGGGTTTATAGTTTGTCCTAATAATAATTTTCAAAGTCACCCAAAGCCTATAACTTTTGTTGAATACTTTGAAAATGAGGAACTTAAAAGCCTGAGACTTATGGTGAGTATATAAAAAAATCAGATAATGGATGTAGGGACGTCTAGAAATTATTCTCTTAAAAAAAATTTGCAAAATTCTTAATATAACAATGTTAAAAACCAGTGTGATAATATTTCTTCGAACAGTTATGATAATAATATTCAAAGTTATTATACTAATAATTTAGAAAATAGTTACGATAATAGTTCTCTAATTAGTCTTTTTGATGAAGTTTCCCTACCACAGAATTCATTTGGTGTGAACTTGCAAAGTCAAAAACATAAGAATTTTAAAATATATTATCGGGAACAAAATTATTGTTGGGAAAAAGATTTAGATGCATTATTTGAAACCAACAATGATTTTTCTCTTGAAGCATTGGAAAACGAAGAATGTTTTTAATTAAATGAGGATTTCGACGATTTTGATCAGAGGATGCCTACTTTGGAACAGGCCGTTCTTTTCCTAGCCCAGTGTATAATTGAGAATGAAAGGGATGAAGAGGCGGATGCAATATCTATTTTCAATGAAATGATTTCTTCATTGAAAAATAAAGAGGTGGTTGAGACTCTAGAAGAATATTTAATTGAAAATAATCCTATCTCCCTCACAATTCAATCTTCGAGTGATGATGACTCATCAATTGAGATTGAATTTTTGTCCGCACCTTTTTCATTCTTGGTTATCGAACCATTACAAATACCGTGAGAATGGGATGAAAGTATTGAACACTTTGACCCGATTCTTGTTAAGGAATGTTTTTTTAAATGCTTTCCTTGATGGGATTTCCTTGGTGTCTTCCCCTCCTCCCATTCCATTTGTAAAACCTTTTAGAGGAAACTCGAAATTGCTTGTATCCCACTTGTACTTGTCCGCCGTTGAATCCAAATCCCCCATCATCCGTTAAAACTTTTTAATTCATGATGGTTCCTTTTCCCCGCCTAAAACATGCCTTCCATTGTGAAAATGAAATTTGTATTTTTCGGGAGGCGTGATTTTTAATGGGGATCCGCAGTTAATTTTTCAAAGTCAAATCTTTTTATGGGTAGACCCTCTAACATTTTAACTTCTTTTTTTTTATCAAAGTTAGTAGTTGAAATGTTGTTGTACATAGTAGCTTCTTCATTCTATTTTTATCTAGTGTAATTAGTTAAATTTTTCGTTATTCTTTTTTTATTATGATTGGTTCTAACGTATTTTGTAAGTTCAATATACTTGAATTATCGAAGATCACCTGTCCCAAGCATGCTTTTGTGAATAAATAATAAAAAAATTCAAAAATATTTTATTTCCCTTCTTTTCACTCCTGTGGTCCCCACGTTGGGTGCTACGTAGGTCCATCTCGGGCCATTGCATTTTTTATGTTTTATTCTTTTGGATTGCCCAATTTTAAATTTTTTTAAAATCGTACTATTATATATATATATATATATATATATATATATATATATATATATATATATATATATAGAGAGAGAGAGAGAGAGATAGACCTATAATTTTTTTCCATCCTCTACCCCCATTTCTCATCCCACATCACATGAGAAAAGCCCCTAAAAATTAGAACCATTGATTGATCGATGACACTGGTCGAACGATCAAATATATAAGTTATTACCCAATGTGATTCTAATAACCATTTAAAATGATCAATCGATCGATTGATGACCATTAGATCGATTGATGGCTAGAGGTATAGCCATATTAAGTCGGCCTAAATCCCTCAATTCCCACATATCCTTCGTTTCATCCTTTAATGATGATGCTATGAAATCACCACTTAAACTTATGAGTACAGTTCAAGCTATAAGTAAAGCAACAATGGTGATACAGAAGCAGGAAGGTATATGTAAGAGAATGAGATGAGAGGAAGACATATGACACACGATGTAAAGTGGTTCAGCCTTAGCCTACTCCACTGTGCAAGGTAATGTTGTTTTTGGATTTCCATAAGGAACTGAAGGCCATTCATATATTCACTAAAGATTTTTCTCTTTAGATTACAATTATTTAGAGTTTTAACTAGGATTTTTATAAATCAATTATTTCAAATGAAGAAGATGAAGGTATATATAGGCTTGGGGGTGCACAGTACGGCCCCCAAGCATGTTTCATGTGTGAGTGAGTCAAGAGATCCAATGAGAGCTCAACACCTGTCTAGCACATGGACAATCCATGATGAGAAAATATTCCCCCATTTGGTCTAGTGATCTGTTACAACTGAACGATCCACGTGGACTAGTGATGCATGAGTCATGTTTTCCATGTGAATTGATGTTTTCTTCTCTGATGATCCCGACCAAGATGAGGCCGACGAAGGCAATCTTCCAAAAAGAAGTTATGAACATGAGTTTGTATATTATCTTGGCCTTCCCAGGGGTACAAGGCTGAGACGAGAGGTACTTAGAGTAATCGTAAGTTGATCTCTGCCAAGTGAATGTGAAGTGCTGAGGATGATGCCTCTCAGCTAACGGTTACTCTTAGTACCTCCCGTCTAGGTCTTGTACCCTCTGGTAGGCCAAGATAGTATACAAAATTAACTTCATAGCTGCTTATTTGGAATATTGGTGTAAATCCCCATAATGTTGAGGATTTAAAATTTGACTATTTTTGGTAGGAATAGAAATATTTAAATTGGAGAAACTTAAATTTATGATTTGGAAAAATTATTTGAGTGGGAAGAATTAATTATTATTGGGCGACTTTAAGTAAATTGTATGAATTAATGTGTGTCGCATTTTTGAGGTCAAAATTGGAGAATGTTATAAAGTATTTCGGATGATGATTCTGAGTGCGCGGTTGAGTCCTGATGGGTCGAGATAGTCAGAAAAGAGTACTCGGGAGTAGTAATCGGGTCTCGAGGCATTTTTTGGCATAACCGGGCCCATACGAGGTGATTCGGGCCATTTTAATTAGGCCCATGTGGCCAAAAACGGGATTAGAGGTTTGAACCTAATTGGGGAAGTGTTGAATGGAAGTTAACACAAATTCTAAACCTATGGCTTGAGAGGGAATTTGGGGAAAACAAATCAAGAGGCAATTGGGGATCTTTTTTAGCCAAACCAAGGGACAAAGTGATAGTTCGTCATCAAACCATTCCCTACAACAGATCAAATTCTATGAACGATTCCAGGCAAGTGTTTAACTGTCGTGATTTGTTAAATTGTGATAATTAATTCATATCATAGTATGTGTATCAAAAAAATCTATTTTGGTTATGGGATAAATATCTAAAAAGGGGTTTTCCAGATTTGATTAGTATATATAGATTTGAGACTAAACTAATGGTGAATATGGATATGGGACTACTGGAATCAATTGTAGGATTATAATTAGTAAGTATTGGTGAAAACTTTTGAATCAGTGGGACGAATTCATATCTCCGTGGGAAAAACTCGGGTGAGACCCAATTCGGGAAAAGTTTGGGATTTTGATGAATTGATGAATGATTTAAGTCTTCTAGGAAGTTTAGAATATATTTCTACGTAAATGAAATGTTGGTTGTGATTGGGTAAGGGGTTTGTAATGATAATAAAAGCTTGGGGGTTCATCCATGGTCGAACAGAAGGGTGGAGAAGACGATGACCTAGTCGATCGATCGATCGACCCAGGGGGATCAATCAATCGATGATCCAAAATTTTTGGCAGTGACGCCAGTTTTTAATTACATGGGAGATATTTATTGAAAAGGGTCTTGGGCTGATTTAAATGATGAAAATTAAATAGGGGCATGACGCTTGGTACTTTTAGATAATTATAATTGTGTTTAGGTGGGTGATAATTGTATGTCACAGGACGATTAAATTTCGAAAATTAATTCGTAGTTATTCAGTTTGGATCGAGGGAAAAGGTTCAGATATTGTTGTTGAGTGGCACTACATTATTAAAGGAATCGAGGTGTAATTAAATAGTTATGGGGAGAAATATAGAATCGGGTATTAACGATGTTACGGGCCAAGTGAGCGAGTCCGAGTATAATGGTTGGGTGATTCCAAGTGTTAAATTAATTAATGTGTAAATTAATTAAATTAGAGTCGGACCATAGACTCGGCAAGTTATAGTCTAGTGTTATAGGTTTTAGTACACGGTAAAGCTAGAATTTATATTATGTATATAAATATATAGTGTGTGGTGATAGTATGTATACGTGTGTACTTTGTGTGCTATTAAATATTAGGGACTAGATATTTATTTAAGTTATATACTCTAGTGCTATCAAGGGAGGTTTCGCAATGTGGATGAATCCCTTGCTTGAGGAGTAGGGTGAGTATATCCCGAGGTCATAGTGCCCGGTATATAGGTGAGGTGTTTATCTCACTTTCAGGGAAGGAATATGACCGCCTCCACTACGTTTATATTTTGGGCCAGGTTGGTGAGCGATTCTAACTTGGGGAACTAGGTTATGTGAGCACACCTAGAGATATAGAATTTTAGAGGGAATCATCCGGTGAGGGTATACTCGGAGGGATGGATATACATATGATATATGTGTGGATGTTGTGGTAAAGGTACGTATATAATGGTAGTAAATATTATATGCGGGTAATAATACAGTGTGTGATGTAATTGTTTTATATAACTTGTCTCACAGTTATATGAAATTATTTAAAGGAAATTATTTAAGTTAATTAGTGAGATAACTTACAACCCATGGATAATAATACTCGGTCTAGAGTGGAAAGGAAAGGGAGGATTACAAGGACTAGTTGGACGGGGTAGTACAACTAGGTGGGGTTAAGGTAATCGTTAGGTGTGCACATTAATAGAGGGGTGAGAATGTCCTAAAGAGAGTGTGGCACTAACTTAAATATGGAGCGCACTCATATATTTTAAATTACTGCAGTTAATTCACTTGCTAAATATTTTCAAAATTTTTTGGGTTTTAACCCTTGCTATAAAACTATTTTCAAAACCTTTTAGGTGTCCAGCCACAGGGACGTCAGACTTGATATTCTATTCCGGGGACAATGAGCTGCAGCATATGTGGATACTGGGAGGAGGTTGGATTAAATGCATCGTTCATTCATTCCTAGAGTAGGAATAATTTATCTGTTTCAGTTTTACTTAGGGCATGTCGCCCAGACTTTTCAGTTGTAGTTTCCCAATTTATTTATTTAGGTGTTGCATATTTGTATTGGACTATTTATTTTGGTGACCGATGGTTTATTCGGCATGTAGTTATTATTTATTCAGTTGATTTAATTCAGTCATGGTCTATGACTCATATTATCTCTCCCCATGTTATTGGTTGTTTAATTAAAAAGATAAAATTTGGCACCAGCTTTTTGGAATACTAGGTGGTTAGTAAGTTTTAAAAAGGTTTTCGACAATGATGTTAAGGATGAACCATATGGGATTCCTGTTTTAATTTGGTATAGGACTGATCACCCAGTATTTTATTAAGCAGGATGTCACATATGGTATCAGAGCATCACGTTCTAGTGTCCTTAGGATTTTTGCGGCTTTTCATTCTTCAGATTAGCATTCTTTGATATAGAACCCTATCATAGGATTGGTGTATTCTCATACGTATGCGCATTTACGTTCTTCTTCCAATTACATTATATTTGAGGGTAAACTCATAGGATTCGATTCTCATTTCAAATGCCGCCCAGGAGAGAGAGAGCAGCTAGGGCAGCAAGGGGAGGTGAGACTAGGGAGGCTCATCAGGAGCCAGGGTTACCGCAGTAACTGCTTCAGATGATTTCAGCAGTACGGGTAACTGAATTAGTGGCATAGGTAGTTAAAGCAATGATGATTGCAATGGAAAGGTACTTTCCACGAGATCAGTCGCAGGCATTAGTGGTACCGGATGTTCAGGCCCACCACGGGTAGTCGGAGTGGAAGTAAGTACGAGAGGTCTTTCAAAAGGGCCACCCACCAGAGTTTTGAGGGGGTTCAGATGTGGTGCTAACATGTCAATGGAAGAGAGATATCCGGTGTTACCTACGCATGGTAGATTGCAATGAGGTACATAAGCAAATGATAACCACTTTTAGGTTAGTGGGAGCAACGCTACAGTGGTGGGAGTCGATCTCCATAATTGAGGAAAAGGGTACATTAGCAATTGCAGAGTTTTGGGTGCGGTTCGACCACAAGTACTTTCCGCCAACAGTTAAGACCGAAATGAGGACAAAATTCAAATAGGTGACTAAGGGGGATCGTTCAGTGGGTGACTACGAGGAAGAATTCACTCGTTTGGTAGATTTTATACCAGATGAGGTACACAATGAAGAAAGAAATAAGTCAAAGTTCATGAATGGCTTAGTCTGGAGGATCAGGCAACATTTGATTGGTAATCCCGTAATAGTAGCTTATACGGACATCGTAAATGCAGCACTCCTGCACTGTCAAGAATATCGCTTCCACATAAGAGGAAGTAAGAGGGGAGGGGAACCCATCTAGTCTGATAAAGCGGGAGGGAACAGTACTAGTCGTGTATCCCACAAGTAGATAGGGGCATCAGGGGCAGGATTCCCGGTAGGGGAATTAGACTATGCGATTTAGGTCTGAAGGCTATCGACAGGATGGCCAGGACTTCCGACAAGGGGAGTAAGGAAGGGATCAGTGGTAGGGTGAATTTATTAGAAGGTGTTTCATTTGTGGGGAAGCGGGACACATGAAGAGAGATTGTCCTAAGTGAGTTAGGGGTCAACTACAGGATGAGGTCTTGGATGTACAACCACTACAATAAGTCATGGGTACTGATGATACGCAAATATTACATATTTTATCCTCCGAATGGATGCATTTTAGGCCCCTCGAGTTTCTTATTCCCTATATTTATGCTCGTTAACTAGAAGACCTCATATTTCTACGTTAACATGTTTTGCAGGGGTTAATTGAGCTTTTGTAGGTAATTGGATGCTAAGTGTGAAGTTCGAACGCATTCTGCTCAATCTCCATACACAACTACATGATCAAGGGCATTTTAGTCTTTTTCACAGCTTGGGTACTTGGCCCAACATATACACGAAAGTTGTATCCCTCATCGCTAGCTTCGTGTGGTCATGAAAAGTGTGCGAATTCGAGTCCGTATGAAGAAAATACGACGATTTTAATGGAGGGAAAAACAAGGGAATCAAAAGAGAAGGAGAAAAGGAAGAAAAGGAATGCAGTGTGTTGCTGCTTGGTTATGACCTGCTTGATCGATTGATCGACCCCTTTGGTAGATCGATCGATCCTTCTCTACAGTTGAAATTTTTCCTTGATCGATTCCCTATTTCTGCAGATATTTTTGGCATTTCTTTTCTTTTCTCTTTTCTTTTCTAAATTAATTCCAACTTAGTATATATACGAATTTTGTTGTAATAAACAGATATACAGGATTTTAGGGTAGAATAGCTTAGGGTTTTGTGGTTTTTGGTTAGTTCTTCTTCATTTCTCTTTGTTTTGACACGCCATTTGGATTGTAAGTTGAATATTCATCTCCCCTACCATTTAATATAGCGTGTTTTCATTATTTCTTGCTTTGTAGTGTAATTTACAAGCTTTGTTAATTAGATTCACATGCTTTCTTCCCATGCCTTCTAGGTAGATTTACCGCATTTGTTTACCGCATTTTTAACATGCTTTCTAGGTAATTTAAATTAGGTTGTGTTTGAATGGAACTCACTCGGGTCAATGCGTTTCTTGATTTGGTGATGGTGTTTATTGGTTTATTTTGGGTGCGTTGTCCTAGTTATTACGCCCAGGAGATTTGACGGGGCATATCATGTATGATCCGTGCTTACGACCTTTCGTTTGTAATTTTTAGGATATTTGTTGACGCCAAAATCATATTAGGCTTTTATGCGTATTTAGGGGCATGACAAACCTTGATTTAATTAACTGTCAAAATGAGACGCATTTGTAATAACTCGTCGACCCATGTAACCATTTTATACAAATTAACTCGGGTGAGGGATATTCGACGCAACCTATAGTTTTACTCGCTTTGTTAATCTAGTTTCAACACCCTTTCCCAGATTAATCATTTTCCCTTTTATGCATCTTTTCCTTTTTAGTTTGTTATTCACCTTTTACACTTTTATTTTGGAATATTAAATCACTTGAATTCTAGCAACTCATCCCAGTGGATTCTCAATACCCGACTTACCGCTAGACTTGCCTCGCAAGTGTAGTCGTAATTTAGGCTTTTGTATAGTCGCGGCGAGACAGAAAACAACGACTGTGCACTTTACACGCGCACAGTTCTCGCGTGCTATCAAAATGGCGCCGTTGCCGGGGACTTATTTGTTTTAGACTTTATTTGATTTAGTATTGCATAGTATTTTCTTTCTATTTGAATTATTTACTAATATTTTGCAGGAATTCCAAATTTGAGCACTTAGAAACGCTCGAATTTTTCCCGCGTGCACTTACTTTGTGGAATCCGCCACTTCGAGCCATTTTTGGGGTAAGCATGTCTTATTCCAACTCTTTCGGTAATCCTTTTTATAATTCTTAAAATTCTCGCAAACCTATGACTTTCGGTGAATACTTAGAATCCCAAAGTGTAACAAATTCAAATATGACTTTGGGCGAGTATAATGAAAGTCAAAATTTAAGTTATTGGAATTTTGATGATGATGATAATGATTTTGGGCCTTTACCTATTTATAATAGGAATTTTGAAACGAATTCGAATTGTTTTCAAAATTCCTATCATAATGAGGTTTCGTTTAAGTTCGATAGTAACTTTCAAAGTTCCCATTTTCATGCATCCGCACCTCGACCCATGACATTTGTTGAGGGTTTTCGTATGTATGAGAATGAGAAAATTGAAAATCGTTATCGTTATCGGGAAGAAAATCGTTCGAGGGAACATGACTTGGATTTACTTTTTGAGTCCGACGACGATTTTGCTTCCGAGACTTTCAAGGCCGAGGAATGTTTTGAACCAAATGAGGTACTTGTGCCTACTTTGGAACAAGCCATTCTAGACTTTTCCCATTGTGTAATAGATATTGAAAGTGAGGATGAAAATGAAGTAATATCTATTTGAAATGAAATGATTTCTTCTTTGGCCCCCAAAGAAGAACATTTCATTGAAAATGATAATATTTCATTCGAAACTCAAACTTCAGGAGATGATGATTCATATCATGAGTTTGAATTTCTTTCATCCCCATTTTCATTCTCTATTATCAAACTGTCACATGTACCCGATGATTCAGTTTCAAACTTTAATGTTTTAAACCTTATCGCCGATGAGGAGTACTTGCTCGAGTCTCACTCCATGATTGCGTCTTTTCCTTCGTGTGAGCCGCCTCCCATTCCAATTTCAAAATCAATGGGAGGATATTCGGCTTTTCTCGGTCCCCACATTTTTTTGTCACCCGTTGAATCAAAACCCCCCATCATCCCACCAAAACTTTCAATTGGCGATGGTTAATTTCTTCCACCTTACACATGCCTTCTGTTGTTAAAACGAAATTCAATTTTTTTGAAATGCATGCTTGTATGTGAGGGTACACCGATTATCCTCCAAAGTCAAATAGTTTTCACGGTGGACCCTCAGACTTCTAGTGTACAGTTAGTGTGAAGCCTCAATAGTAGGTTGTATATAGTTAGCTTTTTATTCTTTCTTTCTTTTTATTTTAGTCTAGTGTAATTAATTAACTTTTTGTTATTTGTTTTTGCTATGTTCGGTACTAACTTGTTTTGTAGATTCTTTGGACTTGTTCTCATGGGGATCGCTCCAATTTTGGGTAGTATCGTTATTTTCCTCTCTTTAACTTGGTTTTTAATTAACGTTGAGGATAATGCCAAGTTTTAAGTTAGGGCGTGTGGGATATTCTATCCATTTCCTTATTTTAGTCCATGTTTTTGCTCAGATGTTAGTTACTAAGTATGCTTTTCTTAGAAAAATTCAAAATTTTCAAAAATAATTTTTTTTTTCTCCTTTTTGGGGCTTTTTGCCTTTGTTTCCAATGATAAATTGCCCGATCCAATAGACAACCAAATGATGCATGTTCTCGATTTTAGAATTTATTAGACTTTAGCCTCAATTATTGATATTATGAATAACTTCATGAATTAAACTTTAATCCCATGAGCACATGCACTTTCCTTGTTACATTGATTTGGTTTAATATTTTTATAACTCGGTAATCTTTTGTTGCATTGTATATACTTACACCGAGTAATCTTTGTACCTTTCGTCATTTGTGAGTGTATACACTATTCTTTTTTCACTGAAAATGTTGAATTCGATGGTAATGTCACTATTCTTTCATTTGACCGTTCATTAATTGAGTTCATATTTGAAATGTGTTACTTGATCATGATTTTCACATATTGTTTTGACTCGAGAATTGCCTAAACTTTAGGAAATGATCATAGGAATTCTTTGTTATATCACCCATATTCACCTTGACCTCACCCTTATATGTTTACCCTCGTTAACCCCCTTGACCCTAAATATATCCTTTTGTTTCATAACCCAAATCCCATATCCAACTCTAAATTGGAGTTTTAAACCATACATATATTTTCCTCACCTTTGATTGGAATGTTGCTTAGGAATGAATGATGTTATTATGTTGCGATTGCAATTTAGGCATATGAGAGTGTGAAAAGTAAAGAAAAGAAATAAATGAAGAAAAAGTGAAGAAAAAAAGAAAAAGAAAACAAAAGAAAAAGAAGAAAAGAAAAGAAAGAGAAAGTTGTAAATGTTATATAGTTCAATAATCTTTGATTACTCTCCCCGATGATATATCTAATGCCGTTTTGGAACCCGTTTTCCAATTTTGTTATTGACCACATTCTTCCCATTGTCCCGAGTTTTCATTCCGAAAACTTTGAATTCGTACATACACATCCTTCATTTTGTACCATAGCCAAACCTAAATTATAACCCTATACAAGTCCTATGAGATCTTACGTTGATGTAATTTAAAAGTCATAATAGTTTTGATAATCTGTGAAAATGCATTTCGCCTCCTTTAATGTGCGGTATCTTTAATTGAGATTACAGTTTTTCACTTCATATATAGCGTTCTTCATTTATGACATGTGTGCGGACTAGTTTCCATTTACATTTACTCTTTAGCCCGCATGTTCCGTGTGTTACCTCCCAGTTTCGAGTGAATTCACTCGATGAGTGTAATGCCCGTGAGGATTGAATGTATGCTTGCGTTAATTTAGTATCCGGTTTATATAATTTTTTGCCAAATCACACTTCGCATGTGCTCGCTCCCCCCCCCCCCCACCCCATATTTTAAGGTTTCAATTCTATGAGGTGCATTTTATAATGTTAATGATTCGAACTTTCGTTTGAATTCATTCACTTTGCTAATAATGCATATGAAATGTTTTTCACCATTATTGGGCTTGTCGCATGTTGGTTTGGGCATATTTTGAAGAAACCATGTGATGTTTGTGGGCACTATCCCTGAAAACCCTCACGAGACGACACTTGTCCACTAGGGTGACTTAGGGTTTTAACGGCTTATTGCATATGCTAAACACAATCGAATCTCCTGTGAAAGTGGCCTTGTGATTTTATATCATACTTTTGTGCTATCTCCTGCTTTTGGTTTGCTTGTAGTTCTTGTTGCATCATATTTCATTGCTAGGGACTAGCAATGTGTAAGTTAGGGGGTGTGATAATAACAAATATTGCATATTTCATCCTCCGAACGAACGCATTTTATCCCCCTCGAATATCTTATTACCTTCATTTATGCTTGTTAACCAGACAACCTTGGATTTCTACGTTAACATGTTTTGCAGGGGTTAATTGAGCTTTTGCAGGCAATTGAATGCAAAGTGTGAAGTTCGGATGTTTTCCGCTTGATTTTCATACACAACCGCACGTTCAAGGGAATTTTAGTCTTTTCAAATCTTGAGAACCTAGACCAACATATACACAGAAGTTGTAGCCCTCCTCGCTAGCTTCGCGTGGCCACGAACGTTGCGCGAATCCGAGTCCGTATGAAGAAGTTACGGCGATTTCTGCGGAGGGAAAAATAAGGGAATCAAAAGAGGAGGAGAAATGGAAGAAAAGGAATGCAATGTGCTGCTGCTTTGCTATGACCTGCTTGATCGATCAATCGACCCCTTTGGTCGATCGATCGATCCTTCTATACAGTTGAAATTTTTCCTTGATCGATCGATCGACCAAAGGGGTCGATCGATCGATCCCCTGTTTCTGCAGATATTTTTTGGATTTCTTTTCTTTTCTCTTTTATTTTCTAAGTTATTTCCAACTTAGTATATATACGAATTTTGTTGTAATAAACAGATATACATGATTTTAGGGTAGAATAGCTTAGGGTTTTGGGGTTTTTGGTTACTTCTTCATCATTTCTCTTTGGTTTGACACCCCATTTGGATTGTAAGTTGACTATTCATCTCCTATACCATTTAATATAGCTTGTTTTCCTTATTTCTTGCTGTGTAGTGTAATTTACAAGCTTTGTTAATTAGATTCACATGCTTTCTTCCCATTCTTTCTAGATAGATTTATCGCGTTTATTTACCGCATTTATTTACCGCGTTTTTAACATGCTTTCTAGGTAATTTAAATTAGGTTGGGTTTGAATGGAACTCACTCGGGTTAATGCATTGCTTGATTTGGTGATGGTGTTTACGGGTTTATTTAGGGTGCGTTGTCCTAGTTATTATGCCTAGGAGATTTGACGGGGCATATCATGTATGTCCCGTGCTTACGACCTTTCGTACTTAATTTCCGGGATATTTGTTGACGCCAAAATCATATTAGGGTTTTATGAGGATTTAGGGGCGTGACAACCCTTTATTTAATTAAGTGTCGAAACGAGACGCATTTGTAATAACTCATCGACCTATGTAACCATTTTATACAAATTAACTCGAGTGCGCGATATTCGACGCAACCTATAGTTTTACTCTCTTTGTTAATATAGTTTCAATACCCTTGCCTAGGTTAATCATTTTCCCTTTTATGCATATTTTCCTTTTTAGTTTGTAATTCACCTTATACACTTTTATTTTGGAATATTAAATCACTTGAATTCTAGCAACTGATCCCAGTGGATTCACGATACCCGACTTACCGCTAGACTTGCCCCGCAGGTGTAGTCATAATTTAGGTTTTTGTATAGTCGTGGCGAGACACAATACAAAAACTGTGCACTTTACACGTACACACTGGTTCGACATATTTTGAGGAAACCATGTGATGTTTGTGGGTATCATCCCTCAAAACCCTAACGAGACGACACTCGTCCACTAAGGTGACCTAGGGGTTTAACGACTTATTGCATATGCTAAATGAAATTGAATCGCCCGTGAAAGTGGCCTTTTGCATTTATACCATACTTTTGTACTATCTCTTACTTTTGGTTAGATTGTAGTTCTTGTTGCATCCTATTTCATTGCTAAGGACTAGCAATGTGTAAGTTATGGGGTGTGATGATACACAAATATTACGTATTTCATCCTCCGAACGGACGCATTTTATCCCCCTCGGGTATCTTATTCCCTATATTTATGCTCGTTAACCAGACAACCTCGAATTTCTACGTTAACATGTTTTGCAGGGGTTAATTGAGTTTTTATAGATATTTGGATGCTAAGTGTGAAGTTCGGATGCATTTCGTTCGGTTTTCGTACACAATCTCACGTTCGAGGGCATTTTAGTCTTTTCATATCTTGGGCACCTGGCCCATCATCTCATAGAAGTTGTATCCCTCCTTGATAGCTTTGCGTGGTCGTGAACGGTGCGCGAATCCGATTCATAATGAAGAAGTTAAGGTGATTTCAGCTGACGAGAAAATCTTGAAACCAAAAGAGGAGGAGAAGAGAAAAAAACAACAATGTAGTGGATGCCTTGGCTAAGACCTGCTTGATCGATCAATCGATAAAAAGGATCAATCTATCAATCCTTCATATTTTTTCCACGTTTTCAATGATCGATCGATCGAGCCCAGGGGATCGATCGATCGATCCCCTATTTTCTGCAGATATTTTGGGTTTTTCTTTTCTATTTTAATTCCACTTACTATATAAAGCATTTTTTAATGTAAAAACTGAAACAATTTAGTTTGTAGGATAGTTTAGTTAGGGTTTGGGAGTTGAGAGCTCATTTCTTTTTCCTCATTTAGTGTGACAACAATTGGGTTTGTAAGATTGATCTTGTAAATTCCCTCTCCATGTTTAGCTTGCATTTCCTTTATTCTTGCTTTCTAGATTAATTCACATGCCTTCATAATTAGTTTACATGCTTTGATTTACGCGCTTTCTTGGTAGATTTATCGCATTTATTTACATGCTTTCATTTACCGCATTTTTACGGTGCTTTCTAGCTAATTTAAATTAGGTTGTGTTTGAATGGAACTCAATCGGGTTAACGCATTTCCTGGATTGGTGATAGTGTTTACGGGTTTATTTCGGGTGCGTTGTCCCAGTTATTACGCCTACGAGATTTGACGGGGCATATCATGTATGTCCCGTGTTTACGACCTTTCATGCTTAATTTCTAGGATATTTGCTGATGCCAAAATTATATTAGGCTTTTATGCGGATTTAGGGGTGTGACAACCCTTGGTTCAATTAACTGTCAAAACGACACACATTCTAAATAACTTGTCGACCCATGTAACCATTTTATACAAATTAACTCGGGTGAGGGATATTCGACGCAACCTACAGTTTTACTCGCTTTGTTAATCTTGTTTCATATCCCTCCCCTAGATAATCATTTCCCTTTATGCATATTTTCTTTTAATTTGAAATCATCTTTTACACTTTTATTTCAGAATATTAAATCAGTTGAATTCTAGCAATTCGTCCTAGTGGATTCTCGATACCCGACTTACCGCTAGACTTACCCTGCAAGTGTAGTAGTAGTTTAGGTTTTTGTATAGTCGCGGTGAGACATAATACAATGACTGTGAACTTTACACGTGCATCACGCACTATCAGGTGCGTTCAGGAACCCGAGTATCAGTCATTGCAGCTAGAGTATGGAGGTAATTGTCTTTTATCTTATGGGCATGGGGTATGTTTTGAGTGAAAATGAGGGTGTCACAATATAAGAATTATTTTCACTAGAGTTCGTGGGTAAGTCCAATTTAGTGGGTGTGTTGTCTATAGCAGCCATATTACATATACATATTTTTGTGGGGTAGTGGATTTCTTTGGTGTTGACCACGAGAGAGTGGGGGCGTACACAGAGAGGGGATTGGTATTATGCGAGGATTTACTACTTTAAGGAATTATGGGAGTAGGGTGGATGATTTTTACATATATCGTCTGGATAGCGATGGATATGAACTATTATGGAGAGTAAGGGTAAGTTTTGGTGTTCGTGACACCAGGGTATGAATGATTTCAACTAGGTATCACTTGAGAGGTCATCTAACCTATATATATGTGTGTATATAGGTTGTATTGTGTAGTGGGATAGACACATAATGAGGTCTTGTGTTCTCATATTTTATCCCGGTAAGTAGGGTTGTTTACTGTAGTGAATCAAGGTGGTTGGATTTATTTTCGAGCAGAGAGAAATATCTCGTGTTTATTTTGAGCAACAACTATTGATAGTAAGGCCGCAGTATTTTATGTTGTCTTTTGTAGCATTAGGGTAGGCGTGTATGCTTTTGTGTTGTGGGATAAGTATTTGGGGGTACGTGCTATGGACTGAGGGTCTAACGGATCTCAACGATCGATAATGTTGGGTAGTAGTGTATTAGGGGGGTTCCTTGTTTGGATATCGCTTGCGAGACGCCCCACGAATGAAACTTAGCACAATGTTGGAAGTTGGGAGATGGTTGATCATTAGTACATGGGTTGGGTACCCCAGACATTATATATATATGTGATATGACTGCGGGTTGGAAGTTATATTACGGGTCACGGCTAGCATAGTCGTGTAACTTTCGTACAGTAAAGCACGGGGATAGGGTGTATGGGCTCCCGGGTTAATTAAGCCAACTTTTGTGCGATCAAGCACGGGCACAGGGGGCGCCCTGGTTAATTAAAATGCATATTTGTGTAATTTATAATTAGAATCAGGAGAGATAGATATAGTGAGCTTAGAGGCACATGACTAGAGAGTGATATTTGAAGCTTGTAGGACTAGGCTTATCTTAATTTCGAGAACGAAATTCCTTTGTAAGGGGGAAGTATGTAACACCCCGTAATTTTGAGGATATAAAATTTAATTATTTTTGGGAGAAATAGAAATAATTAAATTGGAGAAACTTAAATTTATGATCTGGAGAAATAATTAGAGTGGGAAGAATTAATTATTATTGGGTGACGTTAAGTAAATTGTCTGAATTAATGTGTGTCGCATTTTTTAGGTCAAAATTGGAGAATGTTCTAAAGTATTTCAGATGACGATTATGAGCGCGCGGTTGAGTCCGGATGGTTCGAGATAGTCATAAAAGAGTACTCGGTGTAGTAATCGGGTCTCGAGGCATTTTTGGGCATAGCCAGGCACACACGGGGTGATTCGGGCAATTTTAATTTGGCCCGTGTGGCCAAAAACGGGATTAGGGGTTTAAACCTAATTGGGGAAGTGTTGAACGACAGTTAACACAAATTCTAAACCTAGGGCTTGAGAAGGAATTTGGTGAAAACAAATCAAGAGGCAATTGGGGATCTTTTGGAGCCAAACCGAGGGACAAAGTGAGAGCTCGTCATCAAACCATTCCCTACAACGGATCAGACTCTACGAACGATTCTAGGCAAGTGGTTAACTATTATGATTTTTTAAATTGTGATAATCAATTCATATCATAATATGTGTATCAAAAAAATATGTTTTGGTTATGGGAAAAATAGCTAACAAGCGGTTTTCCGGATTTGATTAGTATATGTACATTTGAGACTAAACTAATGGTGAATATGGATATGGGATTGTTGGAATAAACTGTAGGGTTATAATTAGTAAGTGTTGGTGACAAATTTCGAATCATTGGGACGAATTCATATCTCCGTAGGATAAACCCGGGTGAGACCCAATTCGGGAAAAGTTTGGGATTTTGATGAATTGATGAATGATTTAAGTTTTCTAGGAAGTTTAGAATATATTTCTATGTAAATGAAACGTTGGTTGTGATTGGCTCAGGGTTTGTAATGAGAATAAAACCTTGAGGGTTCATCCATGGCCGAACAGAAGGCTGGATAAGACGATGACCTGGTCAATCGATCGATCGACCTAGGGGCATCGATTGATCGATGATCCGGAATTTTTGGCAGTGACACCAGTTTTTAATTGCATGGGAGATATTTATTTAAAAGGGTCTTGGGATGATTTAAATGATGAAAATTAAATAAGGTCATGGATCTTGGTACTTTTAGGTAATTATAATTGGGTTTCGGAGGGTAATAATTATATGTCACGGGACGATTAAATTTCGAGAATTAATTCGTAGGTATTGGGTTTGGATCTAGGGAAAAGGTTCGAATATTGTAGTTGAGTGGCTCTACATTATTAAAGGAATCAAGGTGTAATTAATTAGTTATGGGGAGAAATATAGAATTGGGGTATTAACGATGTTACGGGCCAAGTAAGCGACTCCAGGTATAATGGTTGGGTGACACCAAGTGTTAAATTATTTAATGTGTAAATTAAATAAATTAGAGTCGAACCATAGACTCGGGAATATATAGGCTAGTGTCACAGGTTTTAGTACACGATAAAGCAGGAATTTATATTTTATATGTATATATGGTGTGGTGATAGTATATATATACATGTGTGTACTTTGTGTGTGCTACTAAATATCAGGAATTAGATATTTATTTAAGTTTTATACTCTAGTGATATCAAGTGAGGTTGCGCGATGTGGGTGAATCCCCTAGATTGAGGAGTAGGCTGAGTATATCCCCAGGTCATAGCGTCTAGTATATGGGTGAGGGGTTTATCTCACTTTCAGGGAAGGAATATGACCACCTCCACTACGTTTATATTTTGGGCCAGGTTGGTGAGCGATCCAACTTGGGGAACTAGGTTATGAGAGGACACCTAGTGAGGTAGCATTTTAGGGTGAATCATCCGGTGAGGGTACACTCGGAGGGGTGGATATACATATGATATATGTGTGGATGTTGTGGTAAAGGTATGTATATAATGGTAGTAAATATTATATGCGGGTAATAATACAGTGTGTGATGTTATTGTTTTGTATAACTTGTTTAACAGTTATATGATATTATTTAGAGGAAATTAATTAAGTTAATTAGTGAGATAACTTACAACCCATGGATAATAATACTCAATTTAGAGTGGGAAGGCAAGAGAGGATTACAAGGACTAGTTGGACGGAGTAGTACAACTAGGTGGGGTTAATGTAATCGTTAGGTGTTCACATTAGTGGAGGGGTGAGAATGTACTCAAGAGAGTGCGATACTAACTTAAATATGGAGCGCACTCATATATTTTAAATTACTGCAGTTAATTCACTTGCTAAATATTTTCAAAATATTTTGGGTTCTAACCCTTGCTATAAAATTATTTTCAAAAACTTTTAGGTGTCCAGCCACAGGGACGTCAGACTTGATATTCTATTCCAGGGACACGGAGCTGAGGCATATGTGGATGCTAGGAGGAGGTTGGATTAAACACATCGTTCATTCATTCCTAGAGTAGGAATAATTTATTAGTTTCAGTTTTACTTAGGGCATGTCGCCCATACTTTTCAGTTGTAGTTTCTAGATTTATTTATTCAGGTGTTTAATAATTGTATTGGACTATTTAAACTGGTGACTGATGGTTTATTCGTCATGTAGTTATTATTTATTCAGTTGATTTAATTCAGTCGTGGTGTATGACTCATATTATCTCTCCGCATGTTATTGGTTTTTTAATTAAAAAGATAAAATTTGGCACCATCTTTTTCGAATACTAGGTGGTTAGTAAGTTTTAAAAAGGTTTTTGACAGTGATGCTAAGGATGAACAAACTGGGATTCCTGTTTTAATTTGGTATAGGACTGATCACCCGGTATTTTATTAAGAAGGGTGTCACAATTGGCTTCGTCACTCTCGGCTCAATCGGGACCATCAGAGTTGAAACAACAATTCATATGGCACATGTGGCTGAGGCATCACAAGTTCACGTAGACCATGCAGTTATAACATATCTCTATCCCATGTGGGGGAATATTTCATCATCATGGATTGTGCATGTTCTAAATAGTTGTTGGGCTCTCATTGGATCGCTTGATTCACTCACACATGCAGCATGCTGGGGGGGGGGGGGGGGCACTGTGCACCACCAAGCCTATGTATACCTTCATTTTCTTCATTTGAAAGGATCAATTTATAAAAACCTTAGTTGAAACTCTACAGAATTGTAATCTAGAGAGAGAAAGATTGAGTGAATGTATCAATGGCCTTCAGTGACTTATAAAACTACAATAACACCATTACCTGGCACAGTAGAGTAGGCTAAGGCTGAACCACTTTACATCTTGTGTCATTTGTCTTCCTCTCGTCTCCTTCCCTTACATTTACTTTCCTTCATCTGCATAAAAGTTATTGAACTAGGTAGAACTTGAACTGTACTCACAAGTGTAGGTGGTGATTTCATAGCATTATCTTTTTAGACTCATCTGTGGGAAGAGATTGATATTCTTCATCTTATTTTCTAGCTTAGATGCTCGCTTCTACCTCTGGTGGTGGTCCAGCTCCGCCATTATTGGGCATGTACCACCATTCAAAGAGCTAGTGAGTTCTCTAAGATTCCTTCCTATTTACAGTTCATCTAGATTTGTTACTTATCCTTTGGGAGCTATTGCATTAGATTTATCGCCTGGAGTTGGCCCAAGGTCTATCCAGCCACCACCTCAGTCAGAAATAGTTGATGTGGCGATAGCGTTGCAGTCCTTAGTGGTCAGCTAACAAAATATGCAAGAATAATTCATGGCATTTAACCATAGTGTGTTGGGTAGGGAACGAGGTGATCCATCCCTAATTATCACTCTGGACGCCAAAGAGATAGTGGATACGGCGATAGGGGAACCAGCTATTACCCCATAAAAGGAGGCTCAGTGCCACCAACAACGGAGAGATGTAGTTGATCCTAAGCACCTTTGCTTAAGAAAATATGTGCAAGATTGCCCAGATGACTAGGATTGCAATGAGGAAGACTGTTGGGAGTCGTATGAGATTTTTGGTGATATGATTCATCTAGCTCCGACCTAAAGAGGAAGGAGGCTAGGATGACACTACATGACCAATCAAGGACTCCAGCCTTTAATAGGCTTAGCAGAGGGTTATCATTCGATCGTCTCGACCTAGTAAGAGATTTGTGTGATCGGTTATCTCGATCTCACAGTAATGATGTGTCCAGAGGCAATGATAGACATAGTGATGGATGGCCCCAGCAAGGTCGAGACATAGAGTAACGAAGATAAGTAAATACTCAATAAAGAACTACTGAACGAAAGCAGATACCCGACCCAATTGATCAAAAAGATGGTGGAGATAATGTAGCGACAGTAAATAAGCCCTAGAATAGCTCTATCCAGAGGATAGAAGATAAGATCGATACGTTATTGAAAAATTAGGACCCAAACCACATAAGTTACAAGAATGGTATACTTTCATCACCAAGATAGCAAGCTTCCCTACTCCTTCCAAATTCAAACCTCCCACTGGGATCCTAATGAATGATGGAAGTGAAAATCCAAGCACCACATGGAGATGTATAAGTCAGCGACTAAGATATAGTCGACCCCAGATGAGATGAGGTGCAGGACTTTCTCCAGTGCCCTCATAGGTTCGATCGATATCTAGTACACGTCCTTACCCAAGAATTCAATTAAAAACTTCAATCAATTGGCTGAGAAGTTTATTCATAAATTCCTCTTCAATATGAAGATGCCAAACAAGGTGACCCACCTCATTCATATAAAGTAAGGTAAGAATGAAACTCTAATGGACTACATCTCTTGGTTTAACAAATAAAGTTAGAACTAACGGACTATGAAAATAAAATAGTCATAGCGACTCTCATTATTGGCCTACAGCTAGGAAAACTCATGTGGAAACTCTTTGAGTATCCTCTAAAGACCATGGCAGAACTTCTGGCTTCGGTCGGGAGAGTCATGAATGCAGAGGAGGCCATGGTAGCTAAAAGAGAGGGATACGAAGGAGGATGGCGTAGTAAGTAAAAAGATAAGGAAGGAAAGAAAAGATTGATAAATGATAAATTCATCAAGTATACCCCCAACCGTATGCCCAGATATGATCCTCAACGATATTAATGATGATAGGGTGCTTCATTGGTTAGAGAAACTCACGTCCCCTCCTCATAAGAGGGACAAAAGTAAGTGGTGTGAGTTCCATCAAGACCACGAGCACACAACTGATAAATGTTTTTCTTTAAAGTATGAGATAGGGAAGATGCTAAAGAAAGGAAATCTCCGAAAGTATGTAGATCGTAGCGGTGCCAAAGAAAATTCTAGAAATAAACACAGTGGGGGTAAGGATGAAAAGCCAAAATGATAGGCCTCCATAGATTAAAAAGATGATTATGAATAAGATAGTGAGGAGGACGTTCAAGATCTTACACCTAAGATCCCAAAAGCAAAAGGTCAGATGCACATGATATCCTTTGATATGAAGATGATATGCAATGGATTATTTCGGGGAGGCACTGAGCCACTGACCGTAAATTCAATGTGGTGGAGCAAATTCATACCCCAAGAGGTTAGATGTTAACTTGGTTGCGACACAACAGAAGCCGAGAAAATTAAAGAAAGTTGACATGGTCACCCTTGTAGTGCAATTTTTAAGAATGGATTTCAAAGGAATTATGGCCTCCCATGACTACCCTTTGCTTATCAGCACCAAGGTCCATGGGTATGATGTGTCATGCATACTTATCGATGGAGGCAGTTGGTTCGACAACATGTTTTGGGACTGTTTTAATGGTTTGAAGCTCACGAGAAAAGACTAGTCCCGTATCATCATTCATTGATAGGTGTCAACAGGGAGAAGGTCTATCCTTTGGGGATGTTAGAAATGGATGTCTGCATGGGAACATGGACGAGTTGACTCATCAGGAAAGTAAGCTTCTTCGTTATGTATGAGAATGTTTTTTTGGACTATAACATTAATCTTGAAAGAATGTCACTCAAGGAGTTTGAGGCAATCTCATCCATAGTCCACCAAATGATAACATTCCTTACTCCTTATAGGGTAGGGGAAGATCAAGGGGCCAAGTGATAGCTCAGGAGTGTTACTTCAGTTCAACCGATCAGAAAGAGGCTTACAAGAAGTTGACCACTTCCTATAATATAAATACTCTTGACCCAAGGGACGAGAAGAAACTGAAGAAAGGAGAACCCGGTGAGGAGGTAGAATCCATCATCCTTAATGGGGATGAGCTAGAAAAAACCATTGAAATTGGAAAAGCCTTGAAGAAGGAATTGGAAGAAGATTTGGTGAAACTAGTGAGGAGGAGGCCGAGCATCTTTGCATGGAGTCATGAGGACATATCGGGAATAAACCCAAAGATCATCTGTAGAAGATTGAATAAGGTAAATCCTATAAAGAAAAGAAGAGGAACCTATGCAAGAGAGAAGTGCGAGGTCATTCAAGAAGAGGTAAAAAAGTTACAAATGATCAAGTTCATTCGGGAGGTATAGTACCAAAAGTGGTTGTCTAATGTCATAATCATGCCAAAGGCCACTTGAAAGTGGATAATGTGTGTGGAATTCACTAATCTAAGCAAAGCTTATCCTAAAGACAACTTTACTTTGCCTCGTATAGATTAGATGGTCCATGCGACATTCGGGCATGAGCTGATGAGCTTTATGGATGCTTACTCAAGTTATAACCAGATCTTTATGGACGAGGTCGATGCTAAGAAGACTTACTTTGTCACGGATAAAGGCACCTACTTCTACAAGGTCATACCATTAGGCCTTAAAAATGCATGGGCACCCTATCAAAGGTTATTGAACAAGATGTTTGAATACCAAATAGGGAAGAATATGGAGGTTTATGTCGATGACATGCTAACTAAGAGCCTCAAGGCCAAGATTCATAGGATAGATATTGAACGGATATTTGATATAATAGATAAGTTTAGGATGGAACCGAACCTGACCAAATGTGTATTCGATGTTGGTGCAGGTAAATTTCTCGATTTCATAGTGAACCATAGAAGTATAAAGGACAACCCCATAAAAGGTAAAGTTATCATAGACATGCAAACGCAAAAAATGATCAAAGATGTGCAAAGGATAATAGGGCATGTTGCGTACCTCAACCGTTTCATCTCCAGAGCTACAGATAAGTGTTTTCCATTACTCAAAATTTTAAGGATAGCATTTATGTCGAATGAGTTATATGAAAAACCTTTCAAGAACTCAAAGCCTACATGGGGTCACTAATATTGAGCTATATTAGAGTCAGCTATCAATGCAGCAATCATATGTGATGATGAAGGTGTCTAGAAGCCAGTGTATTTCAATAGCAAAGCCTTGCAGGGGGCGAGTCAAAGTATCATAGAATGAAGAAGTTAGAATATGCATTAATACATGCTTCAAGTAAGATGAAGCCATACTTACAAGCTCAAACGATGGTGGTGCTCATCAATATTCCCTTGAGGCAGGTCATTCATAAACTTGAAAATTGGGTAGGTTGATGGTCTGGTTAATTGAGTTAGGTTAGTTTAACATCATTTATCAGCCTAGGACTACAATTAAGGGACAAAACATGGAAATTTTTTGTGGTCGAGTTCACTTGGTCCAAGGCCAACAATGATGGTATTATAGAGGTGATAAAATCAGCAGTTGTGCCGAAAAAGGCTTTGGAGAGTTCATTAACAACCAAGATAGACAAAGTCGATACAGTAGAGAAAGATTTTTTATTCTGAAGAGGGATCTTTGATGAAGGGCCACTCTTAGAGGAGGGTCCTACGTGGATCCTATTCATGGATGGCTCATCTTGTGAAAATGGTAGTGACATCGAGTTGATGCTTTTAGCTTCACATGGGACCGATATTAAATATGCTTTGAGATATAGCCTCAAGCATCCATAAATGAGTAGGAGTATGAGGCCCTGTTCATAGTCTTCTCCATAACCAATGTATTTCTCGTCAGCTAAATAATAGTTCATAATGACTCACATCTAGTATTGAACCAGATCTTGGGGTTTATGAGGCCAAAGATGAGAAGATGGCCAAGTACTTGCCATAGATTAATAAGTTCTAAAAAACCTCAAAGAGGTGAAGCACAAAAGGATTCCTCGAATGGATAATTACCGATCTGATGCTTTAGTACTGGTAGTGTCAGCAACAAGAATAGAGATTAGACACACGATGCCGATGGAGATACTACATAGGTCGACCATAGAGGAGGATGACATCGGGGTTGAATTTTACTTGAGCTTAAATTTTGAGGATTCATGGATGGATCCACTAGTTAAGTACATTCAAGATGGTGAGGTCCTAAACTCTAAGGCAGAGAAAAGGAAGCTCATATAAAAAGCAACCAAATTCGTTATCATTGGAGACGTACTTTATAAAAGGGGATTCTTACTGCCTCTGTCAGATGTGTTCACCCCTCAAAGGTCAGCTACGTTCTACAAGACGTTCTCGAGGGGTCTTGTGTGATCCATGTGGGTGGACAATCCATTGGCAAGAGGATTGTACCTCAGGGTTATTAGTGGTCGACACTAGCGAAAGATGCAACTAACTATATGAAGAAGTGTGACAAGTTCCAGACATTTATAATCATCCCTCACCAGCCTCACCAACCACTCTCATCCATCACTGCGACGTGGCCATTTGTAATGCCGAGAATTAATTTATTAGGCCTTCACCCTAAGGAAACTTGTAGTTGTCAGTATTAGATCGTGGCTATTGATTACTTCTCAAAGTGGGTAGAGGTTGAGGCGATGATTTCCATTACTAATGTGAAAACATATAAGTTTATTTAAAGCAATATTATTTGCAGATACAGAAAGCCCCATACCCGAATATCAGATAATTGCAATCAATTCAAGAATAAGTCCTTGGAGGCATATGGTGGAAGAATGGGCATAAAGTAGTTCTATTCAGAACTAGACCAACCCCAAGACAATGGCCAGAATGAAGTCATGAATAGGATGATATTGGATGGTATCGAAAAGAAACTAGAGGATATGAAAGGTTTGTGAATGAGATAGTTACATGGGGTCGTAAGGGCTTATGGGATAACTGAGAATGCATTGACAGACGAGGCACCATTTATATAGCCTATGGGTCTGAAGCATCCATCCTTACTGAACTTGGTCTCCCTAGTCATAGAGTCCAACCTATGATCATGAGGCTAATGAAGACGAAAGAAGACTCGAGTTAGATCTGATTGAGGAAAGATTCGAGGACGCTGAAATCTGACAGTCTTCTTACTAGTAAAGAGTTTTCAAGTTTTATAACTAGAGGGTGAAGGTCAGGCTGATAGCTGTGGGTGAATTATTGTTGAAGAAGGTTTTGGAAAATCCAAAGAATATGCATTCTAACTGACATGGGTCATACAGAGATATAGAGGAGGTCGTCACTGAAACTTATTGGCGAAAAACCTAGAGGCTGAACCCTTCTCTAACCCATGGAATGCTAACCATCTGAAGAGATACTATCTGTGAAATATTAATTTTCTTATATGTTTGTATCATTTTTTGTTTGTACGACGATAGTTATTTGAATGCATGTTCAAGTATTAATGAAAAGATAACAAATTTTGTCTCAAATTTTCTTGCAATTGTTAATTGTTACATGGTTTGAACTTGCTCTATTGATGAATTTCTTAAACTATATCTATGTGATACGGGAGTGTATGAGGAGTCTTGTCTCCTCATACGCTCTCAATAACATCAAGAATTGGAAATAGTGTAACAGCATCGCTTATGTGGGGGAAAAATACTTAAGGATCATTAATACACCTTCCAGTCCATAATTTAACAATCCAATGTATGATTTATCTAGTTTTAATAGGATTTTTTTGCATTTTGTCTAGGTATTTTCATAATGTTATAGATTGTTGGCTTAAATATGAAAAAATTGTCAAAATGAAAATATTTCATGAATGTTTGTTGTTTTATCCATCTAACCACCATGTGCAGACATATTGTTGTTGATTATGTTATTACTGTGTATTGTTGGTTGATGAAATACTCATTTTATATTATTTTAATACATTTAGGAAGCAAAAGGGAGAATGTTAATGATGTTGTATCCTAATTTCAAATTTGGTCATTCAAATGCTAATTTGTTTCTCATCAACTAGAATAATTTCATATGCTTATTATGTTCATTAATGATTTAGATTGGTTGGGAGGTTTAACCATTGTTGTAGTGGATTGATAGGTTGGTTTTGATCATTTAAAGGGTATTTGTGAACTACACACTTTAAAATTTGTTTCAACTTGAATTTCACATGATGATACATTCTTGTATGAAATCTCATTCATGAAGACATTATGTGTTTCACTCTTGAAATTTTTTATGAATGAGCTTGGTTGTTGGTTCAAATGTCACCCTCTCCCCATTTTGACATTGTGTGTACAAAGTGTTCAAAAAAATGCTTAAAATTATTTTACTTTTCACTATTAGCATACACTTGCACGTTTATCACTCGTTGGCACACGTTAGCACATTTTTTCATAATTCAGTATGCTTTCACACACTTTGACACGTCAATCGATAGACACGTGCCATATCGACTTCTTTACCTAGTTATTCTCAATGTATCTTTACAATTTATATTGTATTTCCTAATTATTATTTTGTAGGTTGACATGGCAGAAATTAAAAAATACGAGTTGGTTCGATGTGTGCCACCTAAGGGTGTTGATGGGTTTCATTGTGAGCAAGAGAGGGATTGGTAGTTTGCGTGTTTTAAGGGCTCATGAATATCATTGGTTGTCAATTATTCATAGATTTTGGAGGACTTACCCGTTGAAGCCCCAACTCTCCTACTAATATTAAAATGGGAAGCTTTCCCCTCCAAGAATAAGTAAACAAACAAAGAGTTGATGCAGATATTCTATGCGTTATTAGTGTTGGTGAAATGGAAGAAGGAACACAATGAGGCATATGTGCGAGGGTGAATATTACTTTCACTCAGAAAGACTTGGCCCATTGTATGGGCAATATGGAAGACGTCGAGACTTTTGTGAAGTTGGGAAACTTGGATACCTTCGGGTGTGACCCATTAATCAAGTATTTGGCACCCAAAAAGAGTTGGAAAAATAAAGTTTTCAAGTTGGTATGTATGGATGATTTGGCCCGAGTGATTCACTACATTAACCTCCATTACTTCCAGTACAAGAAAATAAAGATATGCGACACTAGCTTAAATATGAAGAGCATTCATGCATTTTAAATTATTGCAATTAATCATTTGCTAAATATTTTCAAAACGTTTTGGGTTCAAACCCTTGCTATCAAATATTTTCATAACCCTTGAAGTGTCTAGCAACCGGGATGCTAGGTGTGACTTCATTCCATGGATTCGCAGCTCGAGTATATGTGGATGTTGTAGAATTTGGATAGACGCATCCATTTTTCTATTCCTAGTGTAGGGATTCATATCATTCTATCTCGAGCATGTTGCTCACAGTTTTATTTAGTTTCTTTTCGGATTGTATGGGATTTATTACTCTCTGTTAGTTTGGTTTTGTTGGATTTAGCCAGTGGTTTATTCGGCAAGACCTCTTTTCATTCTATGATATGATTGATTCTATTAGCATTGTATGATTTATTTCAATTTCGCACTTATTTTGTCTTGGATTAATAAAGATAAAATTTGGTACCATCTTTTTGAATACTAGGTGGTTAGTAAGTTTTAAAAAGTTTTTGGCAGTGATGCTAAGAATGAACCAAATGAGATTCATGTTTTTATTTTATATAGGATTGATCACTTGGTATTTTATTGGGTGGGGTGTCCAACTATACATGTTGGATTTTTCATGGGGAGTCTTCATCAACTTTTTTTCCAGATTCCGTACCTATCGTTGGTGATGAGATGAGAGAAATGATAAATGATGAATTTGGCATTCCTCCTTTCATCTCACTTAATGGTATAAATGATGGTGAGGGTCATCAACACATGGAGGGTCCCGACGAAGTAACAAAAAAGTTCTTTAATTTAGTTAAAAAAATATGAACAAGAGTTGTACTCATAGTGTAAGAAGTACTCTACACTCTCTTTTGTTGTTCAATTATTTCATATAAATTGCCTAGGTGGATGGAGTAATAAGACCTTCACAATGTTACTTGAGATGTTAAATGACCCATTCCCTGAGAAAGTAACTTTTTTGAAGTCTTTCTATGAATCACAAAAGTTAATTTAGAACTTAGGATTAGAATACAAGAAGATACATGCATGCCCTAATTATTGGATATTGTATTGTAATGAGACTGAAAAGGAGAATGAATGTACAACATGACATACTCCTATGTATAAACAGTTAAAAGGACACTCTGATAACGATTCTGGGATAGAACAAAATTTCCTGAAAAGGTTGTAAGGTACTTTACTTTGATTCCAAGACTTCAAAGCTTGTTCAAGTCATCAAAGATGGCATCCCTCATGAGATGGCATGCAGAAGAGAGCATTGATGATGGAAAATTAAGGCATCCTGTTGATTCCCTTTCTTAGAAGACATTTGATCAAATTCATTGAGATTTCAGAAATTATTCAAAAAATATTATACTTGGTTTATCTAGTGATGGTTTTAATCCATTTAGGAGCATGAGTATTAGTTATAGCACATGGCCTCTTATTTTATTCCCATATAATGTGTCCCCGTGGTAGTGTATGAAACTACCATATACGATATTGATAATACTTATAAATGGTCCTCGTGGACCCAAAAATGACATGGATGTTTATCTACATCCTTTGATTGATGAGATGAAGAAATGATGGGTTGGGTGTAATACCCCGTATTTCTCCGTATTTGAAATTTAATTAATTCAGAAATTCATTGGGAGAAATATATTTTAACTAAATTACACGAGTGACATAATTTAATGTGATTAAGTAATAAATGTGATTATTAAATATTAATGTAGATATAGATACTGATTAATTTTATGAAATGAAATTTACTAAGTGTGAATATTAAATAATTTATGATTATTGATTTATGTCATAGCAAGTGATATGGGCGTATTTGATTTTATCTCAACAGGAAGTTGCGTGTGGGCTAAATTAGGGTCGAGATAAGGAATATATTTAGAGTGACTCGAATGATGATTTCGAGGTCGCAAATGGTTTTAAAAGTGTGGAAATAGTCAAAATAGTATACATGAGGGTATAATTTGGGTCCCGAGTCAATTTTAGACCAAACCGACCCCTGTTTAGGGCATTTTGGTCATTTAGCAAAAGGGGGTTTCGAGACCTATGTAATTTACAACCCTATATCAAATGTCAAGAGGCATAAGTTGTGGTTACAAATATAAAAAAAAACTAAAGAAGGCCATTAGAGAAGGAGGAGAGACCATTCTCAAAGCTTAAGTAGGTGTTCTTGAAGAATTGGACATTGTTCTTGCATCCTAATTATCTATGGAGTGAAGATTGGAAAAGAAGAACATCAATCAATCCTCACCACCATGAAATAAAATCACACCTGTTAAGACAAGTGTTTCTATACAATATTTTTGAATTTATAATAACCATGTGAAGGGTTTTCAAAATAAATTTAATTTAATTATGATTCCTAGAAGAAAAAAATGGATTTTGATGCATGCTTGGGTAGGTTTATGTGTAGAATGATTTACTATCTATATAGAAGTAGAAATAATATGATAAGGACCTATCATTTCAAATTAAATCTGAGCTTATCAATGAATGTATGGGAAGAACATAAAACAAAGGTTTTTGAAGAAGTTTTGGGTTTTGATTCATTCTTGATTGAATTCTATGAAGATTTGACATGTTTAGAACATTAGAAATCACCCTAATTCATGTAAAAATGGTTAGGAAAAATTGGTTGTGATTTTGGTATAGTATAATTTAAGTTTGGTAAATGTAAATTGTGAAAAAAATGTGAAGAAGACGAAGTAGCCAAACTGTACATTTTCAAATCGATTCGGTGGGCGAACCGATTCGGTTTGCCAGAAAACTTGAATTTTCCTTTTTAGCCTATAATGCCTAAATGTTTATCAAGGAAATGTTTGGTACTTTGATGAAATATAATGTGGGATTAATTATATTACAATAGGCGTATGATAGTATAATGGGCTTTGACTTTGAGAGGATTAAAGTGATGTTTTAGTAGGCTTAATTGTGATGTAATTTAATTCGAGAAGATGAGAATATAATTACGAGAAAGCGAGGGAGAGCTTAATTACATAAACCAGTAGGGTAAGGAGGAATTAGCTACTGAAATAAACAATGGGGTAACTGGGACCCTTAGTGACACACCCCAACCCAGTTACTTATAATTAAGTTTGAAAGTCAAAGTGAGTCAAATCATAATTACCTTAACTAGACCAAAATCATGAGTATCCTTTTTCAATTATTAACATGAATAAATAAAACTAAAACCTTAGACAAATTTAAGGTAATTAGGCTTATTCAAACTTACTAAAAAGATAAGTGGGCTAAAATTACCCCATTTACGTTTGACAAAAAGCCTAGTTTTATGCATCCCTTGCTAACCCCACCGACCTCCTAGATTTGGCAGTGATATCACAATACCTCAGAAACATAAAAATAGGAACCATGAGCAAAATAGCCCAGAAAATGCATCACTACTATACTATTGCATAAAATTAACAGCAATAAATCATATCCCTGTGATGATATATGCGTAATTATCCGGCCCATTCATAAGAATTACCAATTATATAATTATTCGTCTCATTCATAAAGAATTACCAATTATATACTTATCTGTCTCATTAATAAGGACTTACAATTTATATACTTATCCGTCTCATTCTTAAAGAATGACCAATTATATACTAATCTGTCTCATCCAAAAAGAATGAACAATAAAATACTTATCCGTCTCATTAAAAAATAATGACCAACTTATCTGAATCATGATTCACATATCATGTCTACAGTAGACATTCTCCCCCATTCCTCGTCGTGGAGTAACCCCTTGTCTTTAATAGACAAATCTCCCCCATTTCGGGTCGGGGAGTAACCTCCCATTTTGTAAACCAAAAAGAACAAATTCATATTCAATATTATTCTGATCATATCCGTAACCACGTATAATACATCTTACCAATAAGTGATATTCATATCATATCCATAACTATGTATAATACATCTTACCAGTGAGTGATATAAAGATCCTATCCGTAACCATATGTAATACATCTTACCCGTGAGTGATATTCAGATCATATCCATAACCATGTGTAATCCATATTACCCATGAATGATATTCAAATCATCTCCATAACCATGTATAATATATCTTTTTCCAGTGAGTACACTCACCTTGGCCACTTCATGTGTTTTTCCCGTGCTTTTGTCTGGCACTTGTTCCACCGGTTCTTCTTCCCTTTAACATATAAATTCTTCCACTATTAGTAGCATAATAAGGATATGAAAAATCCATATAATAATTTAAACTTGACCCAATTCATAAGCATCATATAATCCCATTCAAATCATTTATCCTAAATGAAGTCCAATCTAACTCCATGGTAAGATATTTACCATACCTAATCATAGGCCAAATATATTTTAATTTCTTCTTATTAGTTTTATCCTTAACATATTGGGTTACCAATCCAAAATACGACATGTCATTTCAAGTTTCCTAAAGCAAGATATGCCTATTTCTTTGCTACATAGCAAATCTGCCCTATAGGCTCCTTTATCATTCCGTCAACTTCACAGAATTTTCATAATTTTTATGTATCATAACTTTATATGTTATTTCACTCAACATAAATAAACATATTTGAAAATACAAATTTAAAGTTTCATATTTTTTTAGGTTCATTTACTGTGTCAAGCAAAACATCGAACACATGGTGTGCATACTTACTCTTTTTGGGCATATTTTATACCTGAACTTCAAACTATCACCAAAGATTCATTTCTTGGTATTTTCACATAATATTCAGATATGGTATACATATAGTTTCAACTCCAACTTTAATTATACAATTGCAGTAAATATATAAAAAGTTATAGAAGTTTGAATACATAAGGTTTCCAATCGAAGCAATATACATGATTTACACATTCAACTTTGCCTAAACTTGCATCTATCCATACATATACACCAAGGCATGAAATTTCAGTAAATAATAAATGATTTATATCATTTAAATCAATAATAACAAAATAATAACAAGATTTATGCGTAGAATTACCTTAGGGACTTTTTCATAATTTCCTACAGATTTTTCTCATTTTTCTCCCCGCATTCTACTTCCTGAGCTTCCCGATTCTCTCTCCTCAAGCCCAACTCTCTCATGCATGATTTTAGCTGAAGAAGGAGTTAATTACAAGGTTTTAAATTCGGCATAAGTCACCTCCCCTCGGTCCAATCAAAATATGACATTTGTCGCCATATAAGACAAAATATCCTTTAAGGCTAAATGACTACTTTACCTCCTATTCGTAATTTCAGCATAACTCCTTCCTCGAACATTTGTTTTACACACCGTTTGTTGTGTTAAAAACTTAGCTCATATATATACAACTATATAGTTTTCATCCAAGTCCAATATCATATTATAGTGTCCAAAACTAGTCCCAAACTTGAACATTCCTACCGAAGACTTCACAAATTTGTGTTTGTGACTAATTCAATATTTCATAAGTTATGAAGGTAGGATTATACTAAACACAATAACTCAACATTATATATTCTAATAACACATTATCCCCATCCCATACGGTAAGCATGATTTAAAGATGGTTTACCATAATCATATCTGGGTCGTCCTAACCTCCCCCCCACCCTAAGAAAATTTCGTCCCCAAAATTTGGGATGAATTTCAGTTACCAACCAATTGGGCATACTATTTCCTCATGCTCAACAAATATTCTCTCATATCATTTTCATTTTATTTATCACTTATACGTAAGAATAATCATCTAATGATTTCCTATAAATGGAAGTCAATTCCCATCTCATGTATTACTTCATACCTTTATTCCTATGGTCCATCCTTATTATTGTGTAACATTTCAAATAATAAATATTCTATTACAAGACTAACTTCTTATATTTTCTTTCTCCAACTTCCATTCAATATTTCAATTCATAAATATCATATTACAAGCAAAGCTTAGTATGTGCCATCTTCTCATCTTCTATTCAATATTAAATACATGTGTTTGACTTTAACTAAGCATACAATGGCATTAACAAGTAATTTATTCAATACAATTACTTTACAATTATAATCATACCCCAATCCTTAATAACATGATAGTCTTATGAATCATCATTAATTTACTAACTTTACCAATTTTCGTAACTTGGATGCTGAACGTAACATCACCACTTATAACCTTAATTATGCCTACCATCCCCATAATACTTTTCTAATTATTATGTCTTATTTCTTTCATTAACCTGTACAAATACCTTAATGTGTCACATTATAGTATTCCACATAGCACATTATCCTAATACATATTTCTAGTGACTCATTATAATGACAACCATATTCTTTATATGACATATCCTTAGTGACAGCACATCGGCACAATGACAAATAAAACTCAATATCCACCCAAATCAGTTGTTAATATTCAAATCCGACTAGGATCTTTCCCACACTTATACACAACACATATTAATAAAAGGACTCCTCAATATTTTTAAACTTCCAACTCCTAGCAACCTCGCCTCAACTTTACTATTCTTATAAGCATCGCAAAACATCATAAGAGTCATATCCACTGCATATACTCATACTATTAAATAATTACATCTCAACTCTCATTACTCTTTTCTTTTACTTATCATAATCCATTATGAACCTATGTTCGGATCGATTATGATAGATTATATTTCAGACCATTTCAAATATTAACTTTAAACATAGACAACTACTAATCTTCTCACTTCACCTTTACTATGTGAACCTTCATTTTATTCACCCTCTAAAAATTCAAGTCCCATTATAATCATATAAAAATAATTCTTCTCAATTCTTATCCTTTAGTAGGATATGGGTTCATGTACATCACTCTCCCATACAAATGAGGAGTGCACCCATTCATAACTTAGTACGTAACACGACTCAAATCCATATATACCATTATAGGAAGATATCACCTCCAATACTTTACAATTTTTCTTACCACCTTTTATATTTAAAAATTTTCTTCAATGACATGTTTGTCCATACAACATATAAAACAATGCAATGATTCATATTAAAATACCTTTATTCGTTTTCATCCCTGAATAAACCTCAACATCTTATTTCCTTTCCTGCGAGATCCTTGCATTTCATATCCCGTGCAACAATACATATGTATAATTGAAAGATGCTAGTCAACAAAGACAATTTAAAGCCTAGCATACTTATTTGTATCTTTTGCCATTGAATACTTATGATTCAAGACAATTTCGACATCCACTGCCAAATCTAGGCGTTTCTAACTCCAGAACCTTTAAAACCTAGGCTCTAATACCAAAGTTGACACACCCCAACCCAGTTACTTATAATTAAGTTTGAAAGTCAAAGTGAGTCAAATCATAATTACCTTAACCAGACCATAGTCATGAGTATCCTTTTTCAATTATCAACATCAATCAATAAAACTAAAACCTTAGACAACTTTAAGGTAATTAAGATTATTCAAATCTACTAAAAAGATAAGGGCGCTTAAATTACCCCATTTATTTTTTACGAAAATTCGAGTTTTATGCATCCCTTTCTAAGCCCACAGACCTCTTAGATTTGGCGGTGATATCACAATACCTTAAAAACATAAACATAGGAACCATGAGAAAAATAGCCCGACAAATGCATCACTTCTACACTATTGCATAGAATTAACTGCAATAAATCATATCCCCGTGATGATATATGCATACTTATCCGGCCCATTCATAAGAATTACCAATTATATACTTATCTATCTCATTCATAAAGAATTACAAATTACATACTTATCCGGCTCATTCATGAAGAATGACCAATTATATACTTATCACGCTCATTCATAAGAACTTACCAATTATATACTTATCCGACTCATTAAAAAAGAATGACCAATTATATAATTATACGGCTCATTCAGAAAGAATGAACAACTTATCCGAATCATGATTCACATATCCTGTATGAATAGACATTCTCCCCCATTCCTGGTCGAGGAGTAACCCCTTGTCTTTAATAGACAAACCTCCCCCATTCCGGGTCGGGGAGTAACCTCCCATTTTTGTAAATCAAGATGAACAAAATCAAATTCAATATTATTCTGATCATATCCATAATCATGTATAAAACATCTTAATAATAAGTGATATTCAGATCATATCCATAACCAGGTATAATACATTTTACTAGTGAGTGATATTCAGATCTTATCCATAACCATATGTAATACATCTTACCCGTGAGTGTTATTCAGATCATATCCATAACCATGTGTAATACATCTTACCCATGAATTATATTAAAATCATCTCCATAACCATGTATAGTACATCTATTTCCAGTGAGTACACTCATATTGGCCACTTCATGTGTTTTTCCCGTGCCTTTGTCTCGTACTTGTTCCACCGGTTCTTCTTCCCTTTCAAATATAAATTCTTACACTATTAGAATCATCATAAGGATATTAACAATACAAAGAATAACTTAACTTAACCCAATTCATAAGCATCATACAATCCCATTCAAATCATATATTGTAAATGAAGTCCAATCTAACTCCATGGTAAGATATTTACCATACCCAAATCATAGGCCAAATATATTTTAATTTATTCTTAGTAGTTTAATCCTTAACATATTGGGTTACCAATCCAAAATACGACATTTCATTTCAAGTTTCCTAAAGCAAGATATGCCCATTTCTTTGCTACATACCAAATATGCATTATAGGCTCCTTTATCGTTCAGTCAACTTCCCTGAATTTTCTTAATTTTTTTGTATCATAACTTTCTATGATATTTCACCCAACATCATTAAACATATTTAAAGATATAAAGTTAAAGTTTCATATTTTTGTAGGTTCAATTACTATGTCAATCAAAACATCAAACACATGGTGTGCATACTTACTCTTTGGGGGCAGATTTTATACCTGAACTTCAAATTATCACCAAAGATTCATTTCTTGGTATTTTTCATGTAATATTTGGATATGGTATACATATAGGAGTATATTTTCATCTCCAACTAGAATGATTCAATTCCAATAAATATACAAAAAGTTATAGAAGTTTGAATACACAAGGTTTCCAATCGAAGCAATATACATGATTTACACATTCAACTTTCCTTAAACTTGCATCTATCCGTACATATACACCAACTCATGAAATTTCAATAAATAATCAATGATTTATATCATTTCAATCAACAATACCAACATAATAACAAGATTTATTCATAGAATTACCTTAAGGACTCTTTCATAATTTCCTACGAATTTTTCTCAATTTTCTCCCCACTTTATACTCCCCGAGCTTCTCGATTCTCTCTCCTCAAGCCCAACTCTCTCACGCCTGATTTTGGCTGAAGGAGGAGGTCATTTAAAGGTTTTAAATTCTGTAAAAGTCACCTCCCCTTGGCCCATTCAAAATATCACATGTGTCGACATACAAGACAAAATATCCTTTAAAGCTAAATGACTACTTTAACCCTTATTCAAATTTCAGCATAACTCCTTCCTCGGACCTTTGTTTTACACACCGTTTGCTGTGTTACAAACTTAACTCATATATCTACAATATCTAGTTTCCACCCAAGTCAATTATTGTATTATAGTGGCCAAAACTAGTCCCAAACTTGAACATTCCTACCGAAGACTTCACAAATTTGTGTTTGTGACTAATTCAATATTTCATAAGTTATGAAGGTAGGATTATATTAAACACAATAACTCAACATTATATATTATAATAACACATTATCCCCATCCCATATGGTAATCATGATTTAAACATTATTTATCATAATCATATCCGGGTCGTCATAACCTCCCCCTAGAAAATTTCGTCCACGAAATTTAAGATGAATTTCAGTTACCAACCAATTGGGAATACTATTTTCTCATGCCCGACAAATCTTCTCTCATATCATCTTCATTTTCTTTATCACTTATACGTAAGAATAATCATCTAATGTTTTCCTCAAAATGGAAGTCAATTCACAACTCATATATTACTTCATACCTTCATTCTTGTCGTCCATCCTTATTATCGTGTAATATTTCAATCAATAAATATTCTATTACAAGACTAACTTCTTATATTTTCTTTCTCCAACTTCCATTTAATATTTCAATTCATAAATATCATATTACAAGACTACCTTATTATAAGCCATCTTCTCATCTTCCATTCAATACTGAATACATGTGTTTGACTTTAACTAAACATACAGTGACCTTAACAAGTCATTTATTCAACACAATTACTTTACAATTATAATCTTACCCCAATCGTTAATAACATGATAGTCTTATGCAACATCATTAATTTACTAACTATACTAGTTTTCGTAACCTGGATGTTGAACGTAACATCACCACTTAAAACCATAACCATTCCTACCATCCCCATCATACTTTTCTAATTATTATGTCTTATTTCTTTCAAGTAACCTGTACAAATACCTTAATATATCACATTATAGTATTCCACATAGCATATTATCCTTATACATATTTCTAGTGACTCATTATAATGTAAACCATATTCTTTATATGACATATCCTTAGTGATAGCACATGTGACACCCTTCCTAATTAAATACCGGGTGATCAGTCCTATATCCAATTAAAATAGGTTTCTCATCTGGTTCATTCTTAGCATCACTGTCGAAAACTTTTTAAAACATTACTAACCACCTAGTATTCAAAAAGCCAATGTCAAAATTTTATCTTTTTATATAACAATCAACAACAAAACATTATTACATAAATACATCCCATGCAATAGTAATATAAATACATCCACAATATAAAAGAGTGGACTAAAATAATACCGAATAAACCATCGGTTTCAAAATCCAATATAAAGTCCAACATGAATAAAAATCTGAATACAAGGTCTGACTGTCATAAATGAAATAAATGTGGGCAACACGCCCGAATAAAGTAATGTCCGGCACCCTACACTAGGAGTGAATTAACTGAATCGTCTAAGTCCAAATCCTGCAAGTATCCACAAGTGCTGCAACTACGCATCCCTAGAATAGATCATCCTGCTTGGCGTCCCTGTCGCTAGACACCTAAAAGGTTTTGGAAAAAGGTTTTGCAAGTATGGGTCATAGCCCAAGTAAAAATCATTTAAAAACGTTTAGCAAGTACTTAAATAACAGTTTAAATGAATAGTTATTAGATACACATGTTAGGTTGTGAACACTACCTTGAGTTCCTCATCTCTCATCTATAATGCGCACCTAACGTTTGCTATTCAAACCCACCTAGTCAATTATAGCCAATCTAACTAGGCAACCATTATCTAATAAACCCAAATCAATATAGCTCCTCCATACCGCCCATACAGTACGCTATCGAATACCCTTAATAATTAGCATCTCTCTTAAGTTATTATTAAACCCCAGTTACCCTTTCTACGTAGGTTATTGTTCAAACTTTACTATTTAAGTTTCTCTATCTAAACTTTATTTTAGATATTCACTAACTATCTTCCTACTATTCATACATTAGTAGATTCATCATTATATAGGCATACCCTATCTAAGCTCCCTACTAATTACTCTTTAGTAGATTAATCGTTCTTTAGATACATATTATCTTGTCTCTCTACTAGCACACATAAGTAGATTATTCGTGTCGTATATATATTTTACACACCATATATAATATAAGTACACACTCTGCTATTATATCCTTGTATCACACATTAAGGGCTACTTGTTCGTAATGTTACCCCGACCCCAGTAGTTATTCCATATGTATTGGTTCGAAATGTTACCTCGACCCCAATATTCAGATTACTTTTAGTTTAAATACACAAAACTAACTAGTTTGAAATCATAAGTCTGCTACCCATAACTCATAGCGTCCACCCGTATTTCCATGGAAATATATTTATTAAATATATATCCATTTCTCTTTAATATGGTCAAGGCTTTTCAAATTTTAGGATTAAGTATTCACATACTTAAGTCAAATAAGATTTCACTATTTTTCTCGTCCATTAATTTTACACAGTAGATAACATAATAGGTATATATATAACTCGGCACCTCCCAGACCTAGCTGCGGTGCATACTGTAAAACATATCAAAGGTATATATATGTATCATCCAATATATCTATACTAGTATGGCACCCCTAGGCACAGCTGCGATGCATGCATACTTTGCTATCATGTCCGGGTACATCTCTCGCTGTACAAGGGGCTATTGGTTCGTCTTCTCTCACGAACCATATATATCAAATCACACATATTAGATGCGAACATAGTTCACATATCCATGGGTCACGTACATACATATGCTCCCACAGTCAGCAGACTTGTCGACTCACAAATAAGCCCTTCACAGTCATATATTCTTGAGTTACCAAATCTAAAATCCCCCCGAAGGCAACATAGGATAAGATTGTCCTCTTTCGAACGCCAACCTCCCGTGATAGTAAGTATGGTAGGTATGTCATACACATAATAAACAATAATATAGGTACACATTCCAGGTATATAAATATAACATCAGTGAGGTATTCACACAACCATATAATAAGGATAGGTATTCAATCCACCTATATACATATATAATAACAATAGGGCATACACACATCCCATATCACAAGCCTCATACATAGTATATTTATATCCCGAATATTCTACATATTCTATAATTTATAACTTCGTTTATTACCATACATTCCCGACTATTTCTCACCACTCGAAGGGTATCCTTTATTCCACATATAATATCAGAAGGTAAACTCTCTACCCCCTACTGGTCTAAGTCCTCGTTCCTCTCGAATTATCCTTCAATTTAGATTTTTTCTCTCTATTAATCCAAATTAATTTAGCCCCTAAACTTCCCTCGTAGGCCACGCCTAAAACCCAAACTAGGACTACTAGTCTTTCAATATAATTACCTTATATTAGAATTAAATCCCACAAATTAATTCCAAACAATTTCCAAAGGTCCTACACAAAAAGGAAATTATTGGCCAAAACTGGGCAACCGAATCGATTAGAAAAGTTTCTGGCAGATTAAACACCCTATAGTAAAATATCGATTACTCCCTCTATAGAACTTCGATTGACCTGATTCAAAGCTCATTTGAAAGATAAGACATAGATATTTCCAATAATGTACGGATATCACTCCAATTCTAAGTACAATTTAAATGGCATACGTTTAAAATTACGTTAAAAATTCTGGTAGTTACTATGCTGGCAGATCAAACACCCTTTAGTAAAACATCGATTTCTCCCTCTACGGAACTCTGATTGACCTGATTCAAATCTCATTAGAAATCCAAGACAAAGACATTTGCAAAAATGTATGGATCTCACTTTAATTCTAAGTAAGATGAAAATGGCATACGTTTAAAGTTACATTAATAATTCTGGCAGATTGACATCTCGTGTTCATCAATTAAAACCTAAGTCATTCAAAATTCATGTTATTCAATCAAGAACCCATGAATATTCAATCTTAATCATCAAATATATTCTAATATCAATTTATCTTCGTATAGAGATAAATTTCCAATGAAAATTTACACAAAACGTCAAAGATTCAACCCAAGAATCAAATTCTCCCTTAATTAACATAAAACCCTAATTTTCTCATGTTCATCAACTTTATAAATCAAGAACTCAAATTTATCTCTTATTAATCAACCCAAACCCACTAATTCATATTATCATCATTAATAAACATCTCTACATGCATTCCCACTTTAGTTTATGAATTAAACCCTCCCATGTTCATATAAAACTCCCAAAAGCATTAAATCAAACTCTAATCTACATGGGTAGTATAACATGCTTAATATAAATTGCCATTTAAATACTTGCCTCTCAGTAGCAGGTCTGAATTTCATTAATATGATGGTGTGGTTGTTCTCCCCTCGCTCCGATCTCGATTTCGTTGCATTCGGGGCGAAAAACTGTGTACGAATCTTTGGCTCTCTCTTCCTCTTCCTCTTCAATGGCCTCTCTTCTATTGTGATTGTGTTAACCCTAGCCCCTTCTCTCTAATGGAAGATATACACTTAATATTTTCGGAGTTCTCTAAACCTCCAGCTTCCGAATGACCGAAATACCCTTAAACGATGCCGGGTTGGTCCAAAATCATCCCATTACCCAAACTGTACACCCGAGTACACTTTTTTGACTATTTTGACCCTTTAGGAACCAAAAGTAACCTCAAAATCACCATCCAAGTCACTTTAAAAAAATATTTTAATTCCACCTCAAAATATCGAACGCGTGAAATTAAACTTAAATTGAACTGATTTACTCTCAATCACCGAATTAAATAATTTCTCTAAATTAAGTAAATTCCAAGTCACCGAATCAAATAAATTCCAAATCATCGATTTAATTAAATAATAGATCACCAATTTAATTTAATTAAATATCCTCAGAAATATGGGGTATTACAGCATATTGGCACAATGACAAATACAACTCAATATCCACCCAAATCAGTTGTTAATATTCAAATCCGACTAGGATCTTTCCTACACTTATAAACAACACATATTATTATACGGACTCCTTAATATTTTTAAAATTCCAACTCCTAGCAACCTCGCCTAAACTTTACTATTCTTATAAGCATCGTAAAACATCACAAGAGTAATATCCACTGCATATACTTATACTATTAAAGAAGTACATCTGAACATGCATTACTCTTTTCTTTTACTTATCATAATTCATTATGAACCTATGTTCAGATCGATTATGATAGATTATATTTCAGATTGTTTCACATATTAACTTTAAACATATACAACTACTAATCTTCTCACTTCACCTTTACTATGCGAAACTTCATTTTATCCACCTGTGATACCCCGCCTAATTAAATACTGGGTGATCAGTCCTTTATTAAATCAAAATAAAGGTGAATGGTCGGTTCATTCTTAGCATCACTGTCGTAAAAAAATAACTTTTCCAATTGAACACCCTAAATAATTAAGCTAAGTGTCAAAGACCATTTTTAGACATTATTTTCCAAATTTCATTTTTACAATGAACATTTAAATCTTTACATAAATCATAGGTAAAGAATCACACAACAACTTCAATAGAACAAATAATCCAACCAATTAAACATTCAACTAATTGATTCCAACATTAAAACTTAAAGGAAAACATCCTGATAATAATAAATCCCAAAGTATAAATACTGGAAATGACTAATTGCAATATCTGATAAAACAACTGAATAATGGAAAGGGAGACACATGCCCAACTGAATAAATAGTGCTAGAAGTGGAATCAATGATGATGTCGTCTAAGCAAGAGGCATGCAACTCCACCTAAGTTGCAGCGCGTTCCTTTCGGAGGATCCTATGCAAGACTCCCCTGTGGCTGGGCACCTGTAATATATACATATATACACAAGAGAGGAGAGAAAATAGGAAACGGGTTAGAGCCCGATTGTAAAAACAATTTAAAATTTAGTTTAGCAAGTATTCAAAATGTTTACTAGCTAATGCAACAACATATTAGTAACGACACTCTTTTGAGAAAGTCTCACCTCTCTTCTAATGTGCACCATACTGCAATATTTCTCCCAAAAGATTAACTTAATTCAAATTACTCATTAGATTCCATGTCGACAATTTCTAAGACTAAAATAATTAAATTTCTGAAATTTAAGGTCCTCACATAACTTTTATTTGATTATGAAGTCTTTCAACAGTGCCTCAACATTTCAACCATATATAATAAAACCAGAATATTTATCCACTAATTAACTTCTTTTAGTCTCGGTAGGAAGTTACAAAATTTCAAGACTACATATATATACATTAATTACCCATATAATATATATATACTACGGCACCCCACATAATATTTATGGTGCTGGCATACTCCGCTATCAAGTCCCCGTATCACTCATACTAAGGGAAATACTAGTTCGAAATCACTCTCGAACTGTATTAATGCAAACATATACAAATTGAGGCGAAGCATAGTTCCAAGTCACTAACAGTTCAGCACATACCCTCACGTCTCTTAGAACCGTCCGACTATCAATCAGATAGCCTTTACCAAGAATTTCTATGTTCTAGGGTACGAGTCAATATCCCCTATAAAGGTCCCATCGAGCTAAGACTGTCCCAGCGCAGAAACCTCAGCGATAGCAAGTAGCGCGGGCATGATTTGTTTACACATATATAAGATATATGATCAATCACATAGTCATATAGATATATAAATATTCACATTCATAAGTTAGGTATGCCCACGGCCCAACATTATACTATTCCATTCGTAGTACATTTTTATTCCATTATTTCTTATAACGGACTTATTCATTTTATTTTCGAGGTTTAATTTATTCCAACTCACTTCTTATCTCTCGAAGTATTCCCTTTACCTAAGTACAATTTCATTAGTCCCTCACTTACCTTCTAATCTAATTCCCGCGCATTTTGATTATTAAGTCTACGTACGTTAGATTTCTTAGGTACGAATCTTTCCCCGTTTACCCTTCATTTTCCCGATTCACTAAAGTTCCACTTAACGGGGTTTACCTTGACCCCACTGGTCATTTTTATGTTTCATTATGTCCTAACAACATTAATGAAGATTTGTTATGCATTTAATCGAATTAAGTTAACCAAAGGAAAAATCTAGTTTTTCTCAGGAGGGGTCGATCGATCGAACCATCGATCGATGGATGCTCTTGGCTCGATCGATCGATTAAGCAGGTATGACGAAAACTGCAGAATACCAGTTACGGGGTCTATCATCCAAAATCATCCAAATCCATGTTTTTAAATCCCAAACTCCCAGAATTTATACCACAAGCATTATAAACCCAAATGAACAATATTCTACGTAAGGCATGCGAGTTTTCATCAAGTATCATGGATTAAAAAGGCCAAAATCTATACAATTCTCATGAACCCTAAAAATTTATTTAACTTAATTATTCTCATTCTTTTTCCAGAATTTCTACTTCTAATCCAACATAAATTCGTGGTTCAACCTCTACATGTGAAGGGGATTTCCAAAATAATGTTTATATCTCTACAACATGCGATTTATAACCTCCAACGTAGGTTTTCTTTCATAAAAACTCATCCTAATCAACCCTAAACTAATATGAATGAAGCATTAACTAAATTCAGCAAGATAAATACTTTCCTGGGGATTTTTGTTTCCGATTAGTGGATGAAATCAGTGTGGCGGTGATCCTCGTTACGCGATCTATCGTTTGGCGGTGACGGCAGTGCAAACGGAGGAGTTTTTTGCCTAGAACTCCTTGGTAAGCTTTCCCTTTCCTTCTCCAATGGTCATCACTTGTTTTTAGTTGTTTTTACCCTAGAAGACAACCCTAAGCATCTGATATAACCTTAGAATTTTCGTGGGTTTTGAGGCTCAAAAATGTAAAATGTCTAAAACGCCCTCCCGGGGTGTTAATTAGGCCTAAAAATGCCCCGAGACCCAAACTAAACCCCCAGGTACATTATTTTGACTATCTCAACCCTTTCGGACACTTTGGCACACTCGAAATGACCATATGGGTGACTTATAATTTATTCACTTTTATTAATCAACATTTAGTCCCAACACGACACGGGCACGTCCTGACTTAAATTTCCAAAATTGTCATTTTATTTACTCGTGACATTTAATATAACCAATATTATATTACTTTGCTCATTAGTAATATTCTATAAGTTTCCAATGATTACTAACTCTCGTCACGTTAATAATTATAAAAATAACTAATTTTCGGATTTATATTAAATTAATAACTCACATTAAATTTAATAAATCCCTAAATTTAGAAAGCATAAAAATATGGGGTATTACATACTTCCCCCCTAATAACGGAATTTCATCCCGAAATTCAAAAAATAAGGCATACCTGGTAAGAATAAATCCTGGTATCTCTCGCGCATATCTGCCTCGCGCTCCCAGGTGGATTCCTCCACATTATGATGCTCCCACTGGACCCGTACAAGTGGAACTACCTTCGACCTCAATCTTCTTTCGCTGTGGTCTAGGATAGCCATTGATCTCTCCTCATAAGAGCTGTCGGGCTGTAAGTCTATCTCCTCAATCGCGATATGGGTATGGGCCATGTCATCCCGAAGGTATTGTCTCAATGACGAGATGTCGAATACATCGTAAATGCGATGTAAATGCTCTGGCAGTCCCAATCATTATGCTATCGGCCCAGTCCTCTCGATAATGGGAAATGGTCCCACGTACCTCGGAGCCAATTTCCCTTTCTTCCCGAACCTCATCACTCCTTTCATAGGAGACACACGTAGTAATACTTGGTCCCCTATATTAAACTCCTGAAAGAACCTTTTTTCATCGGTGTAGCTTTTCTGCCTATCCTGGGCTACCCGAATGCGACTCTAAATAATCTCAATCCTCGCGGAGGTTTCCTAAATCACCTTTGGTCCGAGAAACTTGTTATCCCCCACTTCTAGCCATCATGTTGGGGAACGACAAGGGCTTCCATACAAAGCCTCGAATGGAGCCATGCCAATCGTGAACTGATAAGAGTTATTATAAGCGAACTCTACCAGTGGAAGATGTGTCTCCCAACCTCCTCCAAAATCAAGGACATACATGTGTAGCATATCCTCCAACATCTGATTAGTACGCTCTGTTTGTCCATCTGTCTATGGGTGATAAGCTGAACTCAACCTCAACTCTGTACCCATAGCCTCCTGAAATCTCTCCCAAAAATGCGACACGAAAATCTTGTCTCTATCTGACACAATATTCAGGGGCACCCCATGTAATCTGACAATCTCAGCAATGAACAACTGACCATACTGACCCGTGGTATAGTCTATCCGCACCAGCAGAAAATGAGCCACCTTGATCAAACGGTCCAGAATCACCCAGATGGAGTCATGGCCCCGCTGTGATGTAGGCAACCCAGTAATAAAATCCATAGAAATACTCTCCCACTTCCACGCGGGTATTTCCAATGGCTGAAGTAACCCTGACGGTTTCTGGTGGTCCACCTTTACCAGCTGGTAGGTAGAACACTTGGGCATGATTTGGGTAATGTCCTTTTTCATCCCACTCCATCAGTATTTCCGCCTTATATCCTGGTACATCTTATCTCCCCCAGGATGTACCGTAAATCGGGACCCATGAGACTGGGTCATCACTGCATGACGTAATTATATTCCTTCTGGGACCACCAATCTCCCATTAAACCTCAACCCCCATCAGAACTAACAGAATAGGACTCAACACCCTCAGCTAAAAGTCGTACAATCTGCTCCTAGAAAAATGGGTCTGCGGTCTGTGCCTGTATTACCCTCGTAACGATCTCAGGTGTCACTGTCATGACAGATATGAAGGAACGGGCTACTGCGTCCTCTTTCCACATTTCTTTCCAGATGTCTGCTACATTGTCTACCGATCTATGGCTCAACGCATCAGTAACTACGTTGGCTTTCCCCGGATGGTACTGTATGTCGAACTGATAGTCCTTCACAAACTCTAACCACCTACGCTGACGCATATTCAGCTCTCGCTGAGTGAACAGGTATTGTAGTGACTTGTGGTCTATGAACAAGCGAAATTTCTCCCTTAATAAATAGTGCCTCCATATCCTCAATGCAAAAACGATCGCTATTAACTCTAGGTCACGAGGGGGGTAATTCTTCTCGTGCGGCTTAAGCTTACGGGAGGCAAAAGCTATAGCATTATCCTCTTGCTGAAGTACTCCCCCAAGTCCCCGTAAAGAGGCATCGGTGTAAACCAGATACTCCACGCCCAGCATAGGTAAAGCAATGACCGATGCTGAAGTAAGCTTGTCTTTTAGCTCATCGAAAGCCAATTGACAAGCATCGTCCCAAACATATGGTAACCCCTTGTGAGTCACGTTCGTCAACGGACCCGCTATTTTAGAGAATCCCCGAATGAATCTCCTGCAGTATCCGTCTTATTCCAAGAAACTACGCACTTCCGTCGGTGTCATGGGTTGTCCCCACTCCCTCACCGCTGACACTTTACTCGGGTCAACTGCTATCCCCTGTTCAAAAACAACATGCCCCAAGAACGACACTTCCCATAACCAGAACTCGCACTTCTCGTACTTAGCATACAACTCTGAAGAACCTGACTCAAGTGCTCGACATGATCCTCCTCGGAGTGTAAATATATCAAGATGTCGTTAATGAAAATGATGACAAACTTATCCAAGAACTCTCTGAACACTCGGTTCATTAAGTCCATGAATACGTCTGGAGCATTGGTGAGTCCAAATGGCATCACTCTAAACTCATAGGACCCATATCTCGTCAAGAAAGCAGTCTTTGAAACATCCTGTCCCTAATACATAACTGATGGTACCCTGACCTCAGATCTATCTTCGAAAAGAAAGTTGCTCCCCTCAGCTAGTCGAACAGATCATCGATTCGAGGCAACGGATACTTATTACAAATCATGACCTTGTTCAGTTCCCGGTAGTCCATGCATAGCCTTAGTGAACCATATCTCTTTTTCACAAACAAAACCGGATCGCCCCAAGGTGAGGTACTCCTGCAAATGAAGCCCTGACCTAACAGCTGCTCTATTTGATCTCGTAACTCTCGCATCTCTGCCGGAGCCATACGGTATGTAGCACGTGCTATAGGTCGAGTATCCGGTAATAAATCTATGACAAAATCTATCTCTCGACTGGGGGGTAGGCCTGGTATTTCCTGAAATACATCAGAATACTCACGAAGAACTGGGATCGAGTCTAAGGGTTCTCCTTAGAGGTATCCTCCTCTATGTAATACAAATGAGCGGTCGAGCTTCCCTCTGGGCGAGGCATCGCCACTACAAACATCTCTTGCCTCGGAATGGCAAAGATAATACTCCCACCGAAACAATCTATCATGGCTCTGTAAGCTGCGAGCCAATCCATACCAATAATAACATCGTGCTCATGCATATCTAAGACTAACATGCCTGCTGGTAATACCAAGCTACCAATCTCTACTCCCACACCCCGGCATATAAAGAAAATTAACGATCCATTTCCCAGTGGGGAGTCTACACATGTTAGAGTGCTCTCCGCTGTGGCTAATAACCCTAAGGCCTTCGCAAAATAGGTAGCTATAAAATAGTGGGTCGCCCCAGTATCAAATAAAACCTGACCCATAGTACCATGGATAGGAAACATACCCTCAATCGCAGGTGGTGCTTGTGGATCTACTGCCTGGTGGACGTTATAGACACGCCCGTACTGTAAGTGCCCCTGCTGCACTGGAGTGGATGGAATGGCTGGTAGGGCTGGTACTGAAGCTAGTGCTGGGAGGGCGACTGGAAAGAGTGGCCTCTGTTGCTCATTATGGGCACCCTGCTGTTGTGGGCCCCTATCACCCTCTGGACAATCGTGGCGCTTATGGCCATTCTTACCACACATGAAACATCGGCCCCTGAAATTACCTCCCCTATGACCCTGCTGGCCACGGCCCTGTTGGCTGTTACCGCCTCGCCACTGGCCCTGATGAAAATGTTGTTGGCCCTGCTGCTGACACTGCTGCTGGCGGTGTTGGCCTTACTGGCCCTGCCGACCCTGCCTAAATCCCCCAAATCCCTGCCTGGAATTACCTGATCGGAACCGCTTAGAAGGGTCCCCCTGATGGTAACTCTACTCATGCTGACGAGTCTGTCCCTGAGATGTCGGTGCTCCACTAGCACCACTACCCCCTGTCTTGCCCTACTGGTCGAACTCTCCTGCTCGTTTTCTTCCCTACAGATGGAAGTAGTGATTGTGGCAATGTAATAAGGCAACTTTGAGTACTTCAGAGTAGGTACTCAATGATATATTTCCTATGAGGTGCTGACGGATCCTCCAGGCTAATCCATCAATAAATAGCAGTATCTTCTTCCCCTCAGTGGGTGCCTCATCTGGCACTACAGTGAGGAGTCTCGTGAACTCCTCCTCATACTCAACAATAGTAGAATTCTCCTATTTCAGACTCAGTAACTTTCGCCTCATTTCAGTTTGCACGACGGATGGAAAATATTTGCGATCAAATCACTCCCAGAATGATTGAATCGGAATAACATCCCTCTCCTCCAAGGTGGTGATGGACCACTACAAAGCGGCCCCCACTAGCTTAAAGGAAGCCAACAACTGTTTCTGCACGTCTGTGCACTCATACATACGCAAATGCCTCTGGATATCTTTCTTCCATTAGCTGACAATGATGGTATTTGAACTATTCGAGAACTCAGGGGGATGCGCCTTCTGAAAGGCATCCCTAACCCGCTCCCATGCTGATGGAAGCTGTGAAGGTACTGGCTCCACTGCCTGAACTTGGGGTGGAGCCTACTGTACTACCGCTAACGCGGAATTCACCGCCTGAGCAACGATAGCAACTACCTCATTTGCATTCATCATTCCCTGAGCCGGAGCTACTAGCTGCTCGGCTTGGGCACGCCTATCCTTTGGTGCACGTCTCGGAGGCATCTGAAAAGTGAAGAAATTTATTAGTCTATAGTTATTATCAAATATCAAATAGCTAAATACGTAATCATAAAAGCAAGAATACAATAATCCTAAAATAGGTCTCTATAATAAGAACGCTAAGCTGAAAGGGAAATAAGCCGTACAGATACTAAGGACACTAGAACCTGATGCTCTGATACCACCTGTGACACCCCGCCTAATTAAATACCGAGTGATCAGTCCTTTATTAAATTAAAACCAAGGTGAACGATCGGTTCATTCTTAGCATCACTGTCGTAAAAAAAATAACTTTTCCAATTGAACACCCTACATAATTAAGCTAAGTGTCAAAAACCATTTTTAGACATTATTTTCCAAATTTCATTTTTACAATCAAAATTTAAATCTTTACATAAATCATAGGTAAAGAATCACAAAACAACTACATTGGAACAAATAATCCAACCAATTAAACACTCAACTAATTGATTCCAACATTAAAACTTAAAGGAAAACATCTTAATAATAATAAATCCCAAAGTATAAATACTGGAAATGACTAATCGCAATATCTGATAAAACAACTGAATAATGGAAAGGGCGACACATGCCCAACTGAATAAATAGTGCTAAAAGTGGAATCAATGATGATGTCGTCTAAGTAAGAGGCCTGCAACTCCCACCTAAGCTGCAGCGCATTCCTTCCGGAGGATCCTATGCAAGCCGCCCCTGTGGCTGGGCACCTGTAATATATACATATATATACAAGAGAGGAGAGAAAATAAGAAATGGGTCAGAGCCCGATTGTAAAAACAGTTTAAAATTTAGTTTAGCAAGTATTAAAAATGTTTACTGGCTAATACAACAACATATTAGTAACGACACTCTCTTGAGAAAGTCTCACCTCTCTTCTAATGTGAACCCTACCGCACTATTTATCCCAAAAGATTAACTTAGTTCAAATTCCTCATTAGATTCCATGTCGACCATCTCTAAGACTAAAATAAATAAATTTCCGAAATTTAAGTTCTTCACATAACTTTTATTTAATTATGAAGTCTTTCAACAGTGCCTCAACAATTCAACCATATATAATAAAACCAGAATATTTATCCACTAATTAACTTCTTTTAGTCTCGGTAGGACGTTACAAAATTTCAAGACTACATATATATACATTAATTTCCCATATAATATATATATACTACGACACCCCACGTAATATTTATGGTGTTGGCATACTCTGCTATCAAGTCCCCGTATCACTCGTACTAAGGGAAATACTAGTTCAGAATCACTCTCGAACTGTATTAATACAAACATACACAAATTGAGGCGAAGCATAGTTCCAAGTCACTAAGAGGTCAGCACATACCCTCACGTCTCTTATGACCGTCTGACTATCAATCAAATAGCCTGTACCAAGGACTTCTATGTTCTAGGGTACGAGTCAATATCCCCCATAAACGTCCCATCGAGATAAGAATGTCCCAGCGCAGAATCCTCGGTGATAGCAAGTAGCACGAGCATGATTTGTTTACACAAATATAAGATATATGATCAATCACATAGTCATATAGATATATAAATATTCACATTCATAAGTTAGGTATGCCCACGGCCAAACATTATACTATTCCATTCGTAGTACATTTTTATTCCATTATTTCTTATAACGGACTTATTCATTTTATTTTCGAGGTTTAATTTACTCCAACTCACTTCTCATCTCTCGAAGTATTCCCTTTACCTAAGTACAATTTCAGTAGTCCCTCACTTATCTTCTAATCTAATTCCCGCACATTTCGATTATTGAGTCTACGTAGGTTAGATTTCTTAGGTACGAATCATTCCCCGTTTACCCTTCATTTTCCCGTTTCATTAAAGTTCCACTTAACGGGGTTTACCTTGACCCCACTGGTCCTTTTTATGTTTCATTATGTCCTAACAACATTAATCAAGATTTGTTACGCATTTAATCGGATTAAGTTAACCTAAGGAAAAATCTAGTTTTTCCTATGAGGGGTCGATCGATCGAACCATCGATCGATCGATTCTCTTGGCTCGATCGATCGATCAAGAATGTATGACGAAAACTGCAGAATACCAGTTATGGGGTCTATCATCCAAAATCATCCAAATCCACGTTTTTAACTCTCAAACTCCCAGAATTTATACCACAAGCATTATAAACCCAAATGAACAATATTCTACGTAAGGCATGCGAGTTTTCATTAAGTATCATGGATTAAAAGGGTCAAAATCTATACAACTCTCATGAACCCTAAAACTTTCTTTCACTTAATTATTCTCATTCTTTTTCCAGAATTTCTACTTCTAATCCAACATCAATTCATGGTTCAACATCTACATGTGAAGGGGATTTCCAGAATAATGTTTATATATCTACAACATGCGATTTCTAACCTCTAACATAGGTTTTCTTTCATAAAAACTCATCCTAATCAACCCTAAACTAATATGAATGAAGCATTAACTAAATTAAGCAAGATAAATACTTGCCTTGGGATTTTTTTGTCTGATTAGTGGATGAAATCAGTGTGGTGGTGATCCTCGTTACGCAATCTATCGTTTGGCGGTGACGGCGGTGCAAACGGAGGAGTTTTTGGCCTAAAATTCCTTGGTAAGATTTCCCTTTCCTTCTCCAATGGCCGTCACTTGTTTTTGGTTGTGTTTACCCTGGAAGACAACCCTAAGCATCTGATATAACCTTAGAATTTTCGTGGGTTTTGAGGCTCAAAAATGTAAAATGTCCAAAACGCCCTCCTGGGTGTTAATTAGGCCTAAAAACACCCCGAGACCCAAACTAAACCCCCGGGTACATTATTTTGACTATCTCGACCCTTCCAGACAGTTTGGCGCATTCGAAATGACCATACGGGTGACTTAAAATTTATTCACTTTTATTAATCAACATTTAGTCCCGACACCACACGGACGCGTCCCGGCTTAAATTTCCAAAATTGTCATTTTATTTACTCGTGACATTTAATATAACCAATATTATATTACTTTTCTCATTAGTAATATTCAACAAGTTTCCAATGATTACTAACTCTCGTCACGTTAGTAATTATAAAAATAATTAATTTCCAGATTTATATTAAATTAATAACTCACATTAAATTTAATAAATCCCCAAATTTAGAAAGCATAAAAATACGGGGTATTACATCACCCTCAAACAATTCAAGTCCCATTATAATCATATAACAATAATTGTTCTCCCTTCTTATCCTTTCAAGCTTAACATACTTATTTGTATCTTTTACCATCGAATACTTATGATTCAAAACAATTTCGACGTCTAGTGCCAAATCTAGGTGCTTCTAACTCGAAAACCTTTAAAACCTAGGCTCTGATACCAAAGTTGACACACCCCAACCCAGTTACTTATAATTAAGTTTGAAATTCAAAGTGAGTCAAATCAAAATTACCTTACCCAGACCATAATCATGAGTAACCTTTTTCAATTATTAACATGAATCAATAAAACTAAAACCTTAGACAACTTTAAGGTAATTAGTATTATTCAAAGTTACTAAAATGATAAATGACCTTAAATTACCCCATTTATGTTTGACGAAAATCCTAGTTTTATGCATCCATAGCTAACCCCACCGACCTCCTAAATTTGGTAGTGATATCACAATACCTGAAAAACATAAACATAGGAAACATGAGAAAAATAGCCCAGCAAAGGCATCACTACTACACTATTTCATACAATTAACTGCAATAAATCATATCCCCATGATGATATATGCATACTTATATGGCCCATTCGTAAGAATTACCAATTATATACTTATCCGTCTCATTCATAAAGAATTACCAATTATATACTTATCCGGCTTATTCATAAAGAATTACCAATTATATACTTATCCGGCTCATTCATAAGGACTTACTAATTATATACTTATCTGGATCATTCATAAAGAATGACCAATTATATATTTATTCGGCTCATTCATAACGAATAACCAATTATATACTTATCCGTACCATTCATAAAGAATGGCAACCTTATCCGAATCATGAGTCACATATCCTGTCTGTAATAGACATTCTCCCTCATTCCGGGTCGAGGAGTAACCCCTTGTCATTAGTAAACAAATATCCCCCTTCCAAGTCGGGGAGTAAACTCCCATTTCGGTAAATCGAAATGAACAAAATCATATTCAATGTTATTCTGATCGTATCCATAACCATGTATAATACATCTAACTAATAAGTGATATTCAGTTCATATCCATAACCAGGTGTAATACATCTTACCAGTGAGTGATATTCAGATCGTATCCATAACCATATGTAATAAATCTTACCCATGAGTGATATTAAGATCATATCCATAACCATGTGTAATACATATTACCCGTGAATGATATTCAAATTGTCTCCATAACCATGTATAATACATTTGTTTCCAGTGAGTACACTCACCTTGGCCACTTCATGTGTTTTCCCATGCCTTTGTCTGGCACATGTTCCACCGGTTCTTATTTCCTTTCACATATAAATTCTTACACTATTAGTGTCATCATAAGGATATTAAAAATCCAAAGAATAACTGAAAGTTAACCCAATTCATAAGCATTATATAATCCCATTCAAATCATATATCGTAAATGAAGTCCAATCTAACTGCATGGTAAGATATTTACCATACCCAAATCATAGGCCAAATATATATTAATTTATTATTAGTTGTTTCATCCTTAACATATTGGGTTACCAATCCAAAATACGACATGTTGTTTAAAGTTTCCTAAAGCAAGATATGCCCATTTCTTTACTACATTGCAAATATGCCCTGTAGGCTCCTTTATCGTTCTGTCAACTTCCCAGAATTTTCATAATTTTTATGTTTCATAAATTTCTATAATATTTCTCCCAACATCAATAAACGTATTTAAGAATAAAAATTTACAGTTTCGTATTTTTTTAGGTTCATTTGCTATGTCAAACAAAACATCGAACACATGGTGTGCATACTTACTCTTTTGGGGCACATTTTATACCTGAACTTCAAACTAACACCAAAGATTCATTTCTTGGTATTTTTACATAATATTCGTATAAGGTATACATATATGTGTTTATTTTCATATCCAACTGGGATTATTCAATTCCAATAAATATAAAAAAAAAAGTTATAGAAGTTTGAATACACAAGGTTTCTAATTGAAGTAATATACATGATTTACACGTTCAAGTTTGCTTAAACTTGCATCTATCCATACATATACACCAAGGCATGAAATTTCAATAAAAAATCAATGATTTCTATCATTTAAATCAATAATACTAAAATAATAACAATATTTATGCATAGAATTACCCGAGGGACTTTTCGTAATTTCCTACAGATTTTTCTTAATTTTTCTCCTCACTTTCTACTTCCCGAGCATCCCGATTCTCTCTCTTCAAGCCCAACCCTATCATGCATGATTTTGGATGAATGAGGATGTAGTTTCATGGTTTTAAATTCGTCATAATTTACCTCCCCTTGGTCCAATCAAAATATGATGTGTGTCGCTATATACGATAAAATATCCTTTGAAGCTAAATGACTACGTTACCCCTTATTCCTAATTTCAGCATAACTCCTTCCTCAGACCTTTGTTTTACACACCGTTATTGTGTTACAAACTTAACTCATATATATATACAACTATCTAGTTTTCACCTCAAGTCAATTTTCATATTATAGTGGCCAAAACTAGTCCTGAACTTGAACATTCCTACTGAAAACTTCACAAATTTGTGTTTGTGACTAATTCATTATTTCATAAGTTATGAAGGTAGGATTACACTAAACACAAGAACTCAACATTATATATTCTAATAACACATTATCCCCATCCCATACGATAAGCATGATTTAAACATGGTTTATCATAATCATATCCGGGTCGTCACACTTAGAGTAGAGAATAATACTGAGGTAATACGATAATGAGTTAAATCATAATATAACCATTACGGGGAGTATGTGAGGGAATTATCCTACGTATGAACGATAATATTTCGGTTGTGTGAATACCTACTAAATATGTATATATATAGGTTGTGTGTGCACCTATATTATTGATGTTATGAACGATAATATAGGTTGTGTGAATACCTAAATATGTATATATATTATCGTACATATGAATGATAATATTTGGGTTGTGTGAATACCTACTAAATATGTATATATATAGGTTGTGTGTGTACCTATATTATTGATGATATGATTTATCATACCTACTGTGACAACCCGTAATCCGAGATAAGGGGTGGCCAGCCCGATACTCAAATGTAACATGAATCATGGATGAATATAGTTCTCAGCATCACAAAATATAAACTGAGTATACGGGAAAACCACCCAATACATCAGAAAACAGGTTGCCAAAAAGTTTAGAAATTTAAAATGCAGTTAAGAAATTTAAATTAAAACAACCCCATCTGATAAGCAAGTGGAATTCCACACGAATAAATATAATACAACTAAGATGAAAGTAAACGACAAGGCCGAAAAGGCTGTTTATCCTCAGTAACATACAATAAAGTACAACAATTTAAATATCTTACATAATACATCCATTAATCAAATACAAAAGTTTGGGCCACACGCCCGAATAAAAAGACCCGATCATATCTAGAACACAAAGATGAAAGCGTCTAATTCAAGATCCTATAATAACCTGCAAAATCTTACAGCTCGTCGAAAGCAATGGAATGGGAACATCAAGACTGGCATCCTTGTGGGGGAGCACCTGAGCGGATACAATCATATACACAACAAAGAAAGTAAACCGGTGAGGGCCGGGTTCTATATAATCACCAGAAGAAATAAAAAGCATGATAGAAATGAACAGTTATGCATGGATGATAAGGATGCTAATATGGCATGCTATCTACAATTACAAATAAGAATTAAAAATAAAGCACTTTAATTTAAATCCTTTACTCATTAATACAATTACCATATCCTTCTTACATTCCTTAATAGGAATAAAACCATTTATTAACTTCCATAGTTAATCATCTTACCATTTCATCTTTCCATTCCTTAATAGGAATACCATTAATCTCAAGTTCACTTTATGGCACATATTTCATTAATCACATTCCCGTGCTCTTTATGGCACATACTCTTTGTGGCATTTATCATACGCTATTTGTGGCGTTTATCAACCATCAAGTCCCACTTGATAAAAATATAGTTATATTCATATACATATATCGATATCTAAGACCGCCCGTCCGGGTTTCCCCACTGTGCGCGCCCCTAAATGACCATCATCGTCCAGGGCATACCATAAGACAACTTGGGATCCTATAACGCAAGACGTCGGGAAGCGGCCATGTGCCTGCGGGATAGTCAAGACCACACCCGGAATCTCCTACCCATCGCAGAAAATATATATATAACAAACGCTCACATGGACTAGATCTATATCCACCCTGCATTCATTAGCCAGGGGGCATCACCATGCGCGCGAACTTCCCTTATGATGTCATTTAGAGAGGTGTGTAATAGTCAATTAACATTTACATTTTTAAATCTCATTATCATATTCAATATTCATTACCATTTTCCATTTCCATTACCCATGTGATTAGTTCTTTTTATTTGAACCTATCATTATTAAACAACTGGGTTCCTTCTATTTGAACCAATCATCATTAATACAATTTGGGTCCATTTTAGTTGAACCCATCATCTTTAAGCATTTAGGTTCATTATATGAACCTAGTTCCCCTTGAATATCGTCATTAATATTCCTCAATCTACAAGTCCCGACTAAATCTCCAAATGATCATTATGATCCTACAAGTCCCCACAGTTCATAAAATCTTGATAGGCCCTTAAGTCTCCAAACATGGGCCTACAACTCCTATCCTCCTATTTCGAAGTAACAAAAAGAGTGATGCCTAAACATCACTTTGGAACACCCCCTCCTCTGGACTTAACCCCAAGTGAAATCCATTCCACTCTAGGCTGACAACCAGACTCAACTAGGACTCTAAACCCCAAAGTTTACTTCATTCAAGAAGGTTCCTAAGTCCTTATGACAAGAAAAGATTTAAAGCAAAAGTAAGACTTTGGGAAGAAAACAGGGGACCGTTCGACCGGTCCTAAGACCGCGGTCGACCGCCTCTCAAAATTTTGCCTAAGAAGAAAATCATAAAGCTCACTTCGGTAGGGCCGGTCGACCGGTAAGGGGGACGCGGTCGACAGGGCCTCAAATTTTATGCCTTTGAAAGAAAGCAGCGTGCCCTCTCCCGAAGGCCCGGTCGACCGGTCATTGCAGACCTAGACCCAAAACTCTCCATTATTCTTCCAAAAACAAAATCCCATATCATTTAATGGAACTAATACATCACAAACATGTCTAATTACCATCATTTACAATATTAATCATCCAAATCAATTTCCAAGGGTTAATACCCACAAATCCAACAAAACCCTAAAATGGTTAAACACAACAAATTCATAACTATCAACACTAATTATTCTCCTTATATCATATAATAGCAAGTAGATAACTTTCCTTGATGTAGAAAATCATATTTGAGGAAGATGCAAGCAAGATCCAAGCTCCAATCTCTCTTTTCTCCAAAGCTCTCTTCTTTCTCCTTTCTCTCTCTAGGGCTCAATTGTGTGTTAAGAGAAAATAAGGAAAATAATGAGGTTAGCAAGACTAAATCGGACCACTAGTCTAAAATGTCCAGCTTTAATGACTAATACGCGATATAATAAGTCGCAACTACACATTTAAGCTATAACCAGTCAAAATTGTCAGGAATGCCAAAATACAATATGACACTTATTTTGACTGTCTCGCACCTACCGGGACTAACTACACTATCCAAATTATCATTTGGAAATTTTATAACTCATTTTAAGTTCCGATTTCTCATTAAACCAAAATGTCATTTTATATCTTATGACACCATAAATCACCATATGGATATTTTTACCTACTCATCAGGGAAACATGCAACATTTCAGTAAATATTAACCTTTCTCGTATTAAATTAATATTTACTCAACATCTATCATTTTTATAATCAATTACTATACATAGTAAATAAATATAAAATATGCTATCAAACGTGAGGGTTGTTACACCTACGCCGCTTGCTATCACTGGAGGTTCTCGCGTATGGGCGATCCCACCTTGTCGATTCCACTAAGGTCTGGATTGGTGCCCAAGAACATAGAACTTGGGGCGGCTCGCTATGTGACGTGTATTAATGATAACATCATGTCATTTGGGTATGTTAGGTATGTGCGTAGCCTAAAGTCTTAGAACTATGTTTGCCTCTGTTGTTTATATTTGATTCTGGATTCGGGGAGATATGCCGAACCAATAGTTCTCATTTAGTACAAGAGATAATTGGACTGGTAGCAAAGTATGACTATTGTTTCATGGTGGTCCTATTGAGAGACACCGTACTAATATATATATATATATATATATATATATATATATATATATATATATACGATTGTGATTATTCTACTTACGTGTGACAGTAGACTTATAGATAGTGTATATATAAAGAATGAACTAATTAGTGAAACTTAAGTAATTGAATAATTGAGAAGTGAAATGAAATAATAATTTAAACCCTTAACATACGAGAAATGTTAAATCAGGTTGTGTACTATATGGGCAGTACGGGGACTTAGAGAGGCAAATGGTCCAGATAGTTACTAATGTCTAGTTTGCTTGGGTAGTACAGCTAGGTGGGTTAAGTAGAGAATGCTAGGCATGCACAATAGTGGAGGGGTAAGGAAACTCAAGAGAGTGTACGTGAACCTAACATGTGTAGTCAATAACCGATTTTAAATTGTGATAAAGCTTGCTAAATGGTTTCACAGCGTTTTTTGAGTACTAACTCTTTTTGTCAAAGATTTTAAAATCTTTTAGGTGTCCAGCCATAGGGATGCCAGATTTCAGTAGTCTATTCCAGGGCAGCACATGTGGATGCATGTAGGGTTCAGACTATACTCATCATTTCTTTATTCCTATATTAAGATTTCTGATTCACAATTTTAGTTTGGGCATGTTGCCCCCAACATTTACTTTTTATTTGATTCAAATAGTTATTCAGTTTATGAGTATTATTGGATTATAATTTGGTTTGGGATATTTGTAGCTAATGGTTTATTCAATAATATTTTTTATTCATTCATTTTATGGTGTGTTGGTTTAGATATTACATGTGGTGAATGATTTATTTATTTTTCATCTTGGTTATTTATTCGTATAATGAATGATAAAATTTGGCATTGGCTTTTGAATAATGGGTGGTTAGTAAAGTTTTAAAACATTTTTGACAGTGATGCTAAGAATGATCTATATGTAAATCCTGTTTTAATTTAATAAAGGCCTGATCACCCATTATTTAATTAGGCGGGGTGTCATAGATTGTATTAGAGCATCAGGTTCTAGTGTCGGCTTACTACGATTTTAGTGTAGCCTTTTGATAGGATTATCGTATTCCTCTACGTATGCGCCTTACATTCTCCTGCTATTAGTATAGTGACATGATTCATATACGAGTTCGATTGAGCTATGTACACCGAGCGATATGGTATGAACAGCGAGGGACGTTAGAAGAACTGCAGGAGGAGAGGCTGCAGACATAGAGTATTCTGAGAATGATGATTGGGATGGAATTCACCATCATTATTATCCAGGCAAGTGATGATTAGATAATCATGCAGGGATAGAAATTCCACAAAAATCGTCATAGAAAATAGTGACACAACTTCAGACTCACCCAGAGTTGTAGGAAAAATGAGAGTCGGGGGGACTCTTTCGAAGAGTCACCTATAAGATTTAGGGAAAGAAAAAAAGTGTGATGAACCTATGTATGGAGGTAATCCAAAGAAAAGAGTGAAAGGTGGAGTGCAGCGACACCCAGGAGTAAATTTAGGGTCATATTCTTGCTCATCAAAGAAGCATGATGGTGATAGGAGTGAGTTATCCCTTATAAGTAAGTGGATATAGGATGAATTGAACAACTTGGAAGAAGGGATCATAAGGTTTTACATCTTCTACATTGACAGAGATGCGATTGGAGTTTCGAAACTCATCACAAGGGAGGCATAAAAAGATCGATCTTGTGAGAGATAATGACTTGTTTAGCGAACTTTGTAACCAATGAAGGGGATACGGTTGAGTGATGAAAAGGGTCCGTGAGATGATAATGAACTCGTGTGTAGAATACACAAACGCATATGTGAGGTTCAAATAGGATGACTAGTGCGATGCCACTAAGGTCATACGTTTGTATGGTTACATCAATGCTTCCCGAATAAGGGAGCCAAGTGAGTAAACTAGATTAAACGATGATTGAGAAGCATCACAGAAGGGTATACCCAGTAAGGGGACCATTCCAATGATTAAGAGTAATATAATTCCTACCAGGAGATGATGAATTTAGTGAGGACCATCAAGGCTAGTAATGAGTCCCATAAGGCGAGCGGAGCCAAAGGGACAAAGGAGCTAGCAATCAAGGTTGAGGCTATAAGGTCCGTGAGAAGGAAAACCCCGATATGTCTAGTGGGGCTAGTGAGAGTGGAATGGCACAGGGAGGTGTCTTATGTATAAAGAGAGAGAACACATGTGCGAATCTTGTCCACAGTGAGTTAGGGGACATGAGAAAGATGCCTAGCAGGGGCAATAATTATAAGAAGATTTTTGACTTTTCGTTGGGATGAGAGTGTTATGTACAGGAACCGCTTGAACTACCAGAGAAGTTGATAATTAAGGATATTAGCTTTATCCCATTGTGGAGGGATTCTATTTTATGTGACACGAGTGGGTCACTGTTGTTTGTTAGCACTAAATTTGCATGTCAAACGAGTTTAGTGAAAGTATCGTTTATAGTACTATAGTTGTACATAATTACCATCGGGTAATAGGGCCCTCTTTAGTTCCATCTGCAAGGGAACAAAGCTGGGGACAAAGAGAATGCTTACATTATGTGGTAGTTTGATCCTTATAAGGGTTATGGGAGGAGAGTATACTATATCTTCTGTAGTGACTGGATATCGAGGGTTTGAGTGGTGGTAGACTGTATATAAGACTATCGTTCTCGCTATGACAAGAGAGAGAGATTTTGTCTTGCGCGGCATCACCTGAAAGAGGTTTGAGCCTACAAATATATTATATTGTATCGTAGACTTCATTGAGTATAGGTGTCTCATTACATTTAATCCCGGTGCGTGGAGACTTCTACTTTTGTAATTCAGGATATATTGGGTTATCATTGAGCGAAGAGATTTAGCTCATTGTTATTTCCTCACTTAGAACTTAGTGACTATAAGAGTGTCACATTGTGTGACACCTTAGGAGTCATGTCTGGAGACGAACTGATTTATGTATTGGGAGATAGTATTTTTGACATCCTAGTTATGTTATATGGAACCACAGATTACAATAATCGAAAAGGCCAGAGAATAGTTCATTGGGAAAAGTTTTTTTGGGCTTTATTGTGAGATGTTATATGCGTAAGCCTTAATAAACATCCGGAGTGGAGAGACGTAATTGGATGCTAAGGCATCATATTAAATGAAAATTATTGAACGAGTGGGGAAAGATCTTTGGGCTGAGAGTTATTACGAAATAGGTCTAGTGGAGCCAGGTAGTTTTGCAAAAGAAGCACTGAGAAAACTTTTGCACCCCTAGTTGATGAGTGGGGAAATATCGACAAGAAATAAATAGTGATTTGTGAAGTAATCAGGAATACCAGTATGATATAGCCACGCCAAGAGTGCGGGAGATAAATCTGAGGTAAATATGTTATGTATGTCACGTTTGTAAAGTTTGTCTAAATATGCATGGGTTATAGGATCCATGGGCACCTGGTTAGGCAATTTTTAATCGTCCAGAATAAAAGAATGTGGATATATTTTATGTTGAATGTGTGCATGTGGGGAAGTTAGAAGAATAACTGGACATGATGGATGGATTTAAATCCATTGGAGAAAGGGGACAGTCTGACTATGTGTATATCAAGGAGGACTATCAAAATTGGGGGAGTTTAAAGACAATGAGCACAACCTCACTTAGTCAAATGCCTAGAGTGGTCTATGCATAATCAAGTTCTTGAGTGGAACATAGTGGAGTTGGCTCTAGATACACCATTTAGTGAGGGAAAAAGATTGATCCGAAGTTATTAACCAGGATTGTAAATTTGATGGCCCCAGTTACAGGATTTATAAACATGGGTGATGAAATTCACATTTAGGATATCCAACTTTTAATTTGAAGAGAATAAATTAAATGAAATAAGGTGTTGTCCAAGCTTGTTGTCAATTAGGATTAAACCTTTTAGTTCCACCTCTGATAGAATGTGTTAGGAGGCGCTGGGAACGTAGTTACATATCGTGCTAGACTTTTCAACCAAAAGTCGGTGGGTAGACGAAAAGCGATTTATGTTGTGGAAGAAATTGAGAAATGTGTATTATAGATTTTTAAGTAACTAAGAGTATTAATTTAGCTAGTGGAGTTACTTAAGATACCTCATAGCGGTTTATTATCTACGGGGCGCCCTTTGGTAGATAAGGGGGTGGGGAATAACAAGTTTCTAGGACCCAAAGTGATTTATGGTCGATCAACAAGAATTGAGTAAACCGCTCCTTTTAGTGCAAGGACATAAACATCATGAGAATTATGTCACCGTGGGTTGAAGGTCGGAGGTCTGACATGGATGGTTAGGAAATTATTATGGGTATTTACTCTGATGAGAGTCACGTGTCCGATGGCAAGGAAATTGGCACCCTATGGGTCTTTCCTAACATAGAGTTAGTAGAACCCGTAGGGTACAAGTCGTCTTGTGGGATACTATATGGTCGAAGACCATCGAGTTAGAGATTTATGACTAAGTGATGGTTCGGGTGTCTCCCATGAAGGGGGTCATGAGGTTTGGTAAGAAGGGAAGTTAGTTCCGAGATATGTTAGTCCATTACCTATTATTGAGAAGGTGGGACCGGTAATATATAGATTGGAACTTCCAGAGCATCTTTAACGGATACACGATGTGCTCTATGTGGCATCGCTGAAGGAGTGTTATAGGAGCGAGAGATCCTTCTGGCACGTTCCACTTGAGGAGATTTATTTTCATCGAGGCATCTCATATGAGTAGAGACCCATGGCTATTCTGGATCATATTCAACATAAGTTGCGGTATAAGGTGGTGCCACTAGTACGAGTTCAGTCGGGACACCACAATATTGATGAGTCGACATGGGAGTAGGAGGATGCCATGAGAGAGCGGTATCTAGATTTATTCTCCGCAGGTATGTCCTAATGTGATGAAATTCCTTTGTAAGGGAGGAAGTACGTAATACCCCGTATATCTATGTATTTGAAATCTTTTTAGTTCAAAAATTAATTGGGAGAAATACGTTTTAATTATATTACGCGAAAGATGTAATTTAATTTGATTAAGTAATAAATGTGATTATTAAATATTAATTGAGAGATAGATACTAATTAATATTATTAAATTAAATTTACTATGTGTGAATAGTAATAATTGATGATTATTGATTTATGTCATAGCGAGTGATGTGGGCGTATTTGATTTTATCATTATTGGGGGTCGTGTGTAGACCAAATTGGGGTCAAGACAGGAAATATATTTAGAGTGACTCGAATGATGATTTTGATATCATAAAAGGTTCCTAAAGGGTCAAATAGTCGGAATAGTATACCTGGGGGTATAGTTTGGGTCCCAAGTCAATTATAGACCAAACCGGCACCTATTGAGGGCATTATGGTCATTTGGCAAAAGGAGGTATAGAGACATACGAAATATATAACCCTATATCAAATGTCAAAAGGCATAAGCTAGGGTTATAAACACAAAAAACCTAAGGAAGGCCATTAGATAAGGAGGAGAGACCATTCTCAAAGCTTAAGGAGGTGTTCTTGAAGAATTGGACCTTGTTCTTGCATCTTAATCATCTAAGGAGTGAAGATTGGAATAAAAGAACATCAATCCATCATCACCACCACGAAATCAGATCACACCTATTAAGGAAAATGTTTATATACAATATTTTTCAAGTTACAATACCCATGTGTAGGGTTTTCAAAATAAACTTGATTTAATTATGATTCCTGGAAGAAAAAGAATGGATTTTAATGCATGACTGGGTAGGCTTGTGTGTAGAATGATTTACTCTCTATATTGAAGTAGAAATCATATGATAAGGACCTATCATTTCGAATTAAATCTAAGTTTAGGAATGAATGTATGGGAAGAACACAAAACTAGGGTTTTTGAAGAAGTTGTGGGTTTTGATTCGTTCCTGATTGAATTCTATGAAGATTTGACATGTTTAGAACATTAGAAATCACCCTATTGCATGTAGAAATGGTTAGGAATAATTGGTTATGATCTTGGTATAGGATTGTAAGATTATAGTTTAGATTAGATGGAGGCATAACCCCTTTTGAGTATAGTAATTATAAGTTAACCAGTAACACTATTGATTAATTACAAGACACACGCAATCCCAACTTAGTGAAGATAAACTCAGCTTGAACTCACAAATCACTCGTGTATAACTCAGAGGACAATAATGAACTCATAAGTGACTCATTTAGAGGGAGGTAGAAGTAAGCACCCTAGGTACACCTTGGCAGGCAGCCAAACACGCCAACTCCCAAAGATCTCCAATCAGATATTAAAATCTTCGTAATAAATGACCTTGGTGGGTGAGTAAAAGCTCTGGTTTTGTAATAACTTCTTTCTTTCTTGATGATAACCTCTCTATCTTCGGCCGACAATCTCTAGGAAAGAACTTTAAATGAATAAAATGCCCGTCTTAGAAGTGGTTGGGACCAATAAATAGCCCCCACACCATTCCCGAGATGTCTCAATCCTCTACCACTGTGAAAGACATCCCTCATACTTTATGTCACAAACATTAAATGCCTGATGAACCAATCAGTTCCACGTTATGAGCATTAAATTCCAAGACATGCCTTTTGCCTAACCGGCAGCACGCTAGGGGGCTGTTGTCACAGAGGTGGCTCACCCACTATCTGACAGCCTAAAATACCATAGTGGTTTACTCAAGTGTAGATTTGACATTGCCTAGATGGATGGTGACATCACATGAAGTAGATGTGACATTAAGTAGAAGGTTATTTGGTTCATAATTCTACCCCCGATGGAACTCAAGACTGCTCCGCCCAAGGTTCCATGATCAAGGTATTTTGGTGTTTTATCAAGTGTATCTAAGATGGTAAGGACAACTCCCAATGGTGCCTCACATCTTAATCCTCCAAACCAAGTCCCTATGAAGTTCACACGGTGAAGCCTGGTCTCTCGTGAGTAGCGTTTGACCTCAAGCCGAATGACATTACAATAGTTACATCATTATAGTCATTATAGCTTGTAGTCAATGTAAACAAAAGATAAAACAAGACTAAATAAAATAACAAGACTAAAGGATGAGCTCTCTCAGCCATTTTCTTTGCTGAAAGATCCCCCTGGGACGCCGTGTTGAGCTGCATCGCTTCCTTACTAAGCTGCATCGCTGCCTTACTGATCTGCATCTTGCATCGCTGAGTTGCATCACTTCCTTAGTCCCTTGAGTATGTTTTATTAGTTGGGGGTTTGTTATGGTAACAAGAAATGTTTGCATACAAACTTCTCAATCCGATGAACCTTCTAAAAAGAATCTGGCGTTGCTATCTTCATTACAACTTCTGTCGTTATCATTTTTACGGAAAAGTAAAATTCTCCCTGATGTACCTAAATTACAATTAAACAACGTTTGGACTTATGGAAAGGGGACATCGTAGCTTTTTGAACCGTTGGGACACCTTCTGTGTTGGGAGCTATTGGATATGTCTAACAAAAATTCTATCACCAAAACTCAAACTTGCTTAGGAAGAAAACCCTTTCCATTCCCTATGTGTCACTTCATTAATGACATGCTGTTATCTTTTTAACTATCAGGACACTCCCTGAAGTGCCACGTGTCCGCTTAAAATTATTATTGGCGGATTTGCACATGTGTTAGTATGAAAAATCAAAAGACGAGTTTAAATGATTACAAACATCCATTTTTCAAAAACACTTAGCCATTTTTGCCTTCGTCTTCTTCAAACTCTCAACATTTTTTTAGAGAGAAAAAGATTCAAACCTCCATTATTAACAAGGTTTTCTCTAGTGCTCTCCATTTCATCATCTATTTAACCGCCCCTTATGGTCAGATTCCTCTATTTTCATCCCCCTTTCTCATTCTTTAAACTTTTCTTCTTCCATTATCCACTTATATGGCCTCTTCCAGCGTTCCCATCACGGCAACCCCTAGTGATTTGCCTGCAAATACCCTGGACACAACCTCTTTGGTGGCAGCACGCCAAGAACAACTACATTTTTACCCTCTCTCCCTCAAGATTTTTCGTCTAAGTGCCAGGTATGACCCTTTTCTTTTGGGTGATGAAGACCAAAATTCCACTACTTGAGGTTATTTTCCTCTAGAGGGGACTATGAGGTTCCGTCTTGATAAAGGTGACTTCCCTTGGTGCCATTTTGATTTCTAAGGACCTAGTGTCTCCCCCTCCCACTTTTTTGCTTGTAACTCGTTTATGCAGACTATTTACTCTGACGCTCTTTCCAAGGTTGGTCTCCACCGAGTTGCCTGGTTTGGGTAATTCACTCTCTCTATGCACAATCCTGCTTTTCAAATTTTGGTCTCTCATTGGAACATTACAACTCACACATTCATTATTTCATGGGGATAATTCATCGTTACACTTGAGGATGTTTGTGAGCTGCTTGGGCTTCATCCCACGAGAATTTTAGCTTACCACGACGAAGCTTTGGATGCCGAAGAGACAAAGGACCGAGCAGACTTGGATCAGTTTTACAGGAGGTGTATCAGTACTTCTAACAAGGCTACCTTCACTCACCTCATAAACTACTTATATCGTACCAACGCCACTATCGAATTTGGCCCAAGCAAAGGTACATCTCTTGAGTTATCAGCCTACATACTTGTGACTCTTTCTCGTTTTGTCTTGCCTGGCAAACACAATGATTAACCACGTGGGGACTTGATTAATCTTTCTATCCGTTTAGTTAGAGGATATAAGCTTCCTCTGGGAGCCATAACCTTAGGTTCACTTTATACCTGGTTGGACAGGACTTATCTGGATATGGAACGATCCTTGGGCGGATACAACTTGGCTAATTTCTACAATGCTATCGTTGTGACTGGTTTAATTACTTCAATTTTCCTAAAACATCTGCCAATCATGTTCCCCTTCGTGCTGGGGAAATCATCAAGCCCCATCACCAGAGTAGAAAGGAGCTTCTGGGTATTTTTTTAAAAGTCAAGTTTCTTTGTGATGAGGCCCTATAGTGAAGATTCTTTTTCTCATACTTGGAATTTCTTCAATCTCGTACCTAGGTTGGTAGGGGCAACTTCAGAGGATCATATAACGGAGGATCCTTCTTTTGCCATCGTCTTAGCCTTGACGCCTAGCTATCTACCCTCTTACACTGAATGGGGATATACGTCTCAACATTATAACACTAATCATTGCAGCCGTCACTTTGGGTATGACCAAAGGGTTCATCGGCTGATGTTTCAAGATTCTCACCCCAATGCATCTTTTTATGAGGCTTGTGCCTTTTACATCGTGTCACCTGCTTCCATGATCTGCTCAGTCATAAGTGGTCGTGTTACCATTCCTTCTCTTTCTAGGAAGGGGGATGTAACCAGTGATTTTGCACTGAAGTATTGGCCAAGACACATAGCCAAATTAACGAATTTATCCAAAGTCCCCCTGTTTACCCCGTTGTTAAGAGTTTTCCCTCTTAGAGCTGGGGCTAAAGGGGAATTTTGTTCTGGGAATTCAGTTCCCTCTCAGTCGTACACCAAAGGATCCTCCGGGCGAGCTGCCATCATACTACCCAGCAATCCCTGTTGCTGTTGCCAAGGCTAAGAAAGCTCCAACGCCTAAACCCCCTGCTAGAGGTTCTTCTGCCGATGCAGCTTCTAGTGAGGGTCCCTCACAACCCCTTTCATAAAAGGCAAAGAAGACCAACAGTGGGGCCTCCATGAATCCTAAGTCCCCACGCAGGTCCCAACCCCCTATAGATGCTTTTCCCATTGCCTATGTTCTTCCCAATGCTGATCTGCCTAAGGAAATATGGGAGGCAGTTAGAAAGGAGGTAGAACGGCTACAACAGATATTTCAACAAATTGTGCCATCGATTCCTCCTCTTGAGTCGTTTCCCACTATTATGTTGGATCCTACTTAAGGGAATTCACGGAGAAAAAGGGGTTCTCATAGTCCTTCAAGTACTAGAGATTCTGGTAAGAAGAAGAAAACATTGGGAACGAAGGCAAGTAAAAAGTAAGCCTTTATAGTGCAACCAACAGCCGTTACCCCTACTCTTAGGGGTTCTACTTCTCCTTCTCCCGATGCAGTTATACCAGTTGATTATAGCCCTGAGACTTCAGTTGATCTCATCGAGAGGACTTATCCTCACTCATCTCCTCCAACTTCTCCCATTGTCATACCATCACACTCTTCTTTTGAGCACGATGTTAGTCTTCTCAAACTTAATCGCTTATAGCTTAGTAAATTCTCTTCTCTTTTCTAACACTTGTTCTTTCTTTCTTGTTTCCATCACGAGGCTGATGAAGAAAGGCCTTCTCCTCCAGTGAGCCCTTTTGCGGGAGGATGCTTTAGTGCATTTATGACCGAATGATCTCCTCCCTGTTCGCCCATGATAGGTCTTACTTATTCGTGTCGCTCGACCTCCAATCGTGTGGAAGAGGCTGGACAGAGGCATGTTGTTCTTGTTGAGTCTATAGGGGTGTAGTCTTATCTAGAGCAGACTCCCCTAGCTTCTTCTTGTACCCTCTTTATCGGTGGTTCCTCTGGTTGTGATTCCAGTTTTACCAAGCTCTCCCGAGGTAATAAGTTCTAAACACTTCTAAATATTTGTTTTATAAATTTTCCCTTATGTGAATATTCTTATCATCTTGGTGTATTTCAGGTTGAGGTAGCTTCATTTTTGTCTTCATCATTAGCCAACATCCTTCTTCCACCCCCATTGACAAGACCCATCGATGTCGTTCCCCCTTTCAGTCATATTACTGAGGTGAGTTAAGTGTGAAGTGTGTCTCTTCTTTATATATTATTCCCCTCCTCTAACACTTAGATTTGTTTTTACAGCTTTCTCCAAGTCTTATCCCGCCATTATCCTTCGGGATTCTACCCATTTCCAAAGCCACCGTTCACTCTTATACTCATCTTAGTTCTCCTTCTGCCCCCGTCAGTGTTGGTGCATCTGTGGAAGGTCAAACGGCTTCTTTAAGTTTTCCCCCAATTCTGGCCTTAGTTCCTTTTATTGACGCAGGAACTTTATCCAATATTGATGTTCCACTGGTTGGGGTTCCTCTAGTTGAGGGTACTGTGGAGGCTTCTGAGGAGATCAATCTATCCTCGATAGTTCCCACTGTGTAGCCTCTTTAGTGACTCCCATTCTTGCTCCAGTCATTGCTGAGGTATTTCTCTATTTTATCTTCGTTTCTTGTTGTGTCCCCTTTATGTTGACAATGTACAATCTAGAATACTCTCATTTTCAAACACTCAAAATCCACCGGTAACAGTGACTTAACAATGAAAACCACTTGTTAAGATTTTTTTTTTTCAAATTCCACAAATAACGGTGACTTAACAATGACAACCACTTGTTAAGTTTTTTCGTCAAAATCCACCAGTAACCGTGACTTAACAGTGATAAACACTTGTTAAGATTTTTCGTCAAACTCCACCACTAACGATGACTTAATAATGATAAGCACTTGCTATATTTTTCATCAAACTCCACCAGTAACGGTGACTTAACAATGATAAACACTTGTTAATATTTTTCGTCAAACTCCACCAGTAATGGTGACTTAACAATGATAAACACTTGTTAAGATTTTTCGTCAAACTCCACCAGTAACGGTGACTTAATAATGATAAACACTTGTTAAGATATTTACTCAAACTCCACCAGAAACGATGACTTAACAGTGATAAACACTTGTTAAAAAAAAAATCACTTACCTCATTATTTATTTGATCTGTCCTTAGGCTGCTGGGGAGTCCCCTCACGTTACAAAGCAATCTCCAGCGATTCCTTCACCTATCAGCTCACCAAATTGGTAACTAACTGTATCTTAGGAAATGAGTCCTAACGACTAAGGTTGCAAGACAAATGCCCAGGACGATAGTATATCTGGTTGTGATCTTTCTATGCTAGCTCTAGCTCCTCATGAGTTTTGTCTCATGTTCCTTCATCAGCCTCCCCAACTACCTACCAGCCATCGATTCATGATTTTATAGATCATAACTCATTACCCTGAGACTTTTGATGTTGATTGCCCGCATTCAAAAATTTTTGTGATGAGCCACAGGCTTCAAGGTATGGCGATTGTTGTTGTTGATATCATTAGTACCCCTACTGTAAACTTTACCAGGCCCCTCCTCAACTAATTCTTAGGTTATCTAAAGGAGTTGGACCAAGATGGCTTCTAATTTTGCTGGATGATTGGACACTCGAAGACCTTAAAGAGTCAACAAATAACAAGTCATAGGGAACTACTGCAGAAGCATCAAGATACTCAATGAGATGAGGAAGCTAGGATGTACGAAATAACATCTCTACTTAAAGATGCTAACAAATAGGTGGAGGATATTGAAGAAACTTTACATCTAGTGAAGTTGAGGTGAGAGAAACTCCTCATTGAGCATGCTCAAGTTCAGACAAGGCTGGAAGGTTCCATCAATGCTCAGTAAGCAGGCCTAACACCTTCCTGAGGTCTGCCTAAAGATTATTTTCTGCTCCAGACTTGTGGTTCCTCCTGGGCTGATGACCTCCCTCATACTTGTATAGTTCCCATTTTTGTAAAACCTCCCAATTTATTAATGAAAGAGAAGTTATATCTTGTTTTCATGCCACTTCTTTGTGTTATAACTGCTTGCCTAAAATTCAAACTTTGCCATCTTCCATCTCACTCTAGTTACAATAAAAGACATCATTCGAGAAAACAATGAATTATATATATTCATAAAAAAAAGGCTACATATATCGATGTTCTAAGGTTACGTGGTTTACACATGATAGACCCTCAACCATTTGTTGTTAATCTTAAATGGTTTATCTTCTTCCATCTTAGAGATTAAGCAATAACATGAATCGTGAGCCTCCTTTACAATGAAAGGTCCCTCCCAATTTGCTACAAACTTAGGTAGAGGAAGCCCTCTGATGTGTTTCATTATTGCCTTAAACATAAGGTCTCATTCAACAAACTTCCTTAGTCTCCCCAAGTTCTCGTATGCCCTTGATAGCTTCTTAGTGTACATTTGAAAGTGTTGCATCGAATTATCTCTATGTTCATCCAATGCTTCCAACTGCACATTTCTGTTCCGAGGGATCATGCTACTTCGTAAGGCATATCGAGCAGAGGGAACTTCCAACCCCACCGTGATAATCCCTTCCGCTCCATACACAAGGGAGAACATGGTATATCCTATGGGCTTCCTTTTAGTTATTCGATAGGCCCACAATATAGCTGGTATATTGTCATCCTATGATCCTGGGAAATCCTCCATCGTCTTGGCCAAAATGTTAACCAATGTTTTGTTAATCACTCTAGCTTGACCGTTTCCCTCTAGACATGCCACCGTTGAAGTATGATGAACAATGGAGTACCTATGTGTGAGAATTGTTACCATTGAATTGATGAATAGGGTTCCATTATCGGAGAGAATAACCTTTGGTATCCCAAAATGGAAAATGAATTATTCTCTGATGAAGTTGCTCAGCTCCCCTGTTGTTGCCCTTCTTAGTGGTATCGCTTCAGCCCACTTTGTAAAGCACTATGTTTCCACTAGTATCCAGATCTTCCCCCTCGAAGAAGGATGTATTTACCCTACCAAGTCAAACGCCCAAGTGTGGAAATGGTAAGGGGTTGCGAGAGAGTATAGATCCACCGATGGAGCATGAATCATATTTCCATGCAGTTGGCAAGCTTTAAATTTTCAAATGAACTCAACAGAGTATTTCCTCATCGTTGTCCAATAATACCCCGAACGTCATCAGCTCGTCATACAATTTTGCTACTCCTATGTGAGCTAGATCGTGAGCTTGTTTGAGGACTTCGGTTGTTTCCTCCATTGAGATGCAACATAATGGACTATTGATGTACCCTCTACGATAAACCTTCTCTTCTTTAACATAGAACCTTGGGGCCCTTTGATAAGCACCCAAAAGTGTACATTTTATATCCTTGAATAGACCATTTTTAGTTACTAATTCTCGACAATTTGGGTCTTATGCTCGTAAATGTTTAATATGCAGGCTTAAATGCAGTTGCGGTGTTAAAAGTGTTATTTCAAGGCAAATTGCATCAAGAATGGAGCTAATACCCTGTCCCATAACCTAACCCGAGCCTAAACATATCCCAAACCTTCACCCGAGCTTTTGTGTGTTGACGTTTTACCCTTTATTATTTTTTTTAGATTTTTAGTTTGAATCGTTTGTATTTTTAGGATTTCTTTTAGATTTATTTAGAATTTTCTAGACTTTACTTTCCATTTCTTTTTATTTATTTTTTTTCTATTAGTTTTTAATTTTAGTCTTTATTTTTAATTTTGCTAGATTTTATATTTTTAACTATTTTGGTTTTGTTTTTACTACTTTTGTAATGATTATTTTTATTTTTATCTTTAATAGATTTTATTTATTTTTAGAGGATTTATTTTAGTGCGTCGAGTATTTTTTTCCTTTATTTTTTTCTTTTTTGTTTTCAGTTAGTTTATTATTATTTTTTTTTGTTTTGTTTTATTTTATTAGTTTCTATTTGAGTCGTGTTTAGTTTTTAGAATTTGTATTGTGTATCGTGTTATTTTTAGTTTTTAGTTTTATTAATTTTTAGTTGAGTCTTAATTATTATTTTTATTTCGGTACAAACTAACACACACACACACTACCTACATACACACCAATACACCATAAACAAAACACACACCCTCACCGTCATTTTACCACCCTACGCCCTAACACATACTAACCCCTCCATCTCCATCTTCAACCTCCAACACCCATTCTCTTTCTCTCTCCCAAACTCCATTAACCCAACACCACACAAACTTCAACCTACCACAACTCACCTTCCAAACCCATCTTCTAAACCCATCTCAGCCAACCCGAGCTCTGAACCCGGATTGAACCCAACTCGAACTCTACCCATGATCGACCCCCATTTTCGGTCAGCAACCGTATGCTTAAACCCGGCGCTGACTCCGTCGGACCGGCCATCGCCTCAACTCCAACAACCTAAGCCCATACATGCTACTCCATACCCATTCCAGAACCTGATTCCTAACCAACCCAGCAAAACCCAACTCCTTCCCGATCGCGACCACGAACCCATCACCCACCCGCCAAACCGACCCAATTTGTCTATACCCAGTTGCCAACCAAAAAAACAAACCCACCAAGCCCTTACACGATTTTTACCTTCTATCAGAAACAAAAAATGGAAAGCCAAGATAAAAAAAATTACAAAGGCCCCAATAGCCAACAGTTCCAAGCCTCCATATCTCACAACTCCAAGCCAACCCACCTCAAGTCTTCCATCGTTTCCAACCAACTGTACCAATCTCCCGCAAAACTCGTTATGTACAGTACCCCTAGCCTTATGCCCATGTCACTTCTAATTTCAAGAGGACCTTCTCTTCATTTCAAAAAGGGAGATGGTGTTGAGAAAAGTAGTTTAGTGTTTTTTTAGCTAATTTTTTTATGTAATTTCTAGGAGTAGTGTAACTTGTAATAATTTTTATTTCTTCTTTTATATTTTTTTTATATAGTGACTTGAGTGTGAGGCAGAATATTTTGTGAGATACAAATTGTGAGCCGAATGAGATTTTTTGGAGTGTTATAAAATTCAAATTTGGGGGCTACTATTCATGTCAAGTTTGGGAAGTTAATATCAAACTCAAGGAGACTTGGTTTATTTATTTTCTTTCTCACCCTATTTTATTTTGTATGCCTCATATTGTGTCATTATTACATTTTATATGTAATAATACCAAAATGAGAGGCTAAATACCCCGTTCAAGGGGTGAGATGGAACCCATAACTTAGTTATTTTTATTTTTGGTTTGTTTATTTATTATGCCCCAATTTATATTTACGCCTCGAGAGAGGGTAAATTATTTTCGAGAGAAAATCGAAAATTCAGATTGTAATATTTATATATTAATTAAACTACAGATACGCAATTTTAAATAATATTATAGTTCAAATTTCTCTACTCTAAAAATATAATTTTTAATGATTTAAAATACTTTTAGCAGATTTTCCCTAACTGGTGATTTATTAGAAAATGTTTAAATCTAATTTTTATGAGTATGTGAAATTTAAATATTAATCTTCTAAAAAAACTATATGTAAATTTACATTTGCAACGAGATTTGATTTGTGAATTATATAGGTTTGGAATATTTCAAATAGACAAACTAATTAATGAAAATAAATAGGTTAAGTGGTGAAGTTTATTCCATTGAATTATCTCATAATTATTTTTTCCTCATAATTAGCTCACTTTATCTTTTTTTTTTATTTATTAGTGTAATTTTAGATTTTAGTTCATAATTAGTAGTATAAATATCCCTTCATAATTGTATTTTAAAAATCATCCGTAGTCTTCATTTTACTCTTGTCCACATTAGAGAGCGCGGATTGATCCCTTAGTTGCCAATAAACATTTTTAGTGTTTTTGTAGGTACCAAAAGGGATTTTTTATTGACCTTCTTTTACTCTACAATGACATATACACAAAAGGAAAAATATCAAATTGAGTCGTTGCCGGATTTTTAAGCGTTGGACTTTGCTCAAACTTTGGCGATTGACTTTTCATGAAGTGTCGTTCCTGACTTTTCGAGTTGATGAGCGTTTTGAATACTTGTACATTTTTTCATATATATATATATTCTATATAATATGGGACAATGGTGTTATGAATAGTAACTCATGTATGATAAGACATGCATGATAAACATGCATGACATTTTATGTGTTGCATGCATACATATATACATATATTATTATTTTATTATTTTTTATTAAAATATTTAAAAAAATAATAATTTTTTAAAATATTTTTATAAAAAAATATTTTTTTATTTTTTTTTAAAGTTTTTTTTTCTAAAAAATGACGGGTTTTTATGGGCTGAGTTTTATCACGGGGACAAATTTATTACCGTGCCCTCGGGCACGGGTATCCGCTAGTATATATATATATATATAGAGAGAGAGAGAGAGAGAGAGAGAAAGAGAGAGATTGTTTGTATTAGGAGATTGAGGCCTTATACATTTATTCGTGGTGCTGTGGACACCAAATATTTGTAATAATTCATTTTTAAAAAAAAGTGAAAAAGGAAACAGGACAACGTAGAGAGAGCGCCTTTGGAGTGAAATTTTGAAGACTCTCTACTTTGGGTCCGTATGACTCTCGGGGACGACTGAAGTTAGGCGAACTTCCCCTCGGTCGACTCAACTCGGTCTTCACCCCACGTGTGTAAAAGTCGCGGGAGGTACATTTCTTTATCACTCGTGCATCTCCTACAAGCTAGTCCATTCTTGTGTGCTTAATACTCTAATGTGATTTTTATTATGGCATTTCATTTATTTTGGATGGTTTGGTGAATTAATTAACTTAAGACCTAGACCCGGTCATTGAAATGAGAAGGGATTTCATCACCCGACTCAATCACTTAATTCCATTTGCTTGTTAACCAGTGCCATCACTTAATTAAAATCAATCAACTAACAAGCCAAGTAGGAGCACAATTTTTCAAAGGTGACGTATAAGATTTTGTCATTTTTCTCGCCCACTAAGTAATTAAAATTTGACTACCCAATCACTTAATTGAAGATAAAACTTGGCTACGTGCTAGTTAGGATTCTCCTTTTCTTATACGTTTCTAATACAAATCCTTTGGTTGTCGATTTTTTTGTGCTCTGCTAGTGTGTGTTTCATATCGAGTCCACTTTTATCCCTTTTCAAAAATTTGAAAATATTTTTAGCCTTTTTCTTATTTTAAAAAAATTCGAAAACATTTTATTTATTTATTTTCCTTATTTTTCAAAAAATTCAAAAAGATGTTTTTTTCCTTTTTCTTAAATTAAAAAATACCAAAAATATTTTCATTCTTTTTCAAAAATTGAAAAAACAAAAAGATTTTCTTTGCTTTTGAAAAAAAAACAAAAAAAAATAATATATTTCTCCCATCATGGCCGAAAAACGTCCCTTACGGGACTACTTTGGTCATTTTCCGTTGACACGCGACACGTGTGAGATTGATCCCGAGCCATCTTTTTATGATATCCTTAGTGGTCTCACCTCTCTTACGAGTACCGTTAATTCTCTTGACCCATCTATGGACGCATCTCCTATTCCATTACTCTCGGTGTCAAGTGTCGACGTGTCGCATGCTTTGTTATGCACCCACTGTTCTTTTGCCAATCACTTGTCCCATGAGTGTCCATATCTTCAACATCCATTCGAACTCACCATGGAACATGTATATCAATCTAACATTGTTTTAGAACCCACTCCAACTTATTATCATGATGTATCTAATCCTGAGTGGTGTGAGCAACCAAGCTATTCGTGGCGGATTGATCACCCTCCCATGCAATACGAATCCCAACTCCTAGTTAGGGATCCTCACGAGTTCCACTAGTCATCATGGCACCTCTGTGGACCACATCCCGATCAGTCCTATCACTACGCACTAGACGATTATTAACCATTAGTATTTTATGTAGATGCTTCTCTCGTGTATGACACACTTGACCACATTCCCCACACTTCCTATGAGTATTTTCCATTTTCACATGTTAGTAGCGAGTTGTGTCCACCTCCACCTCCACCACCACCCTCCATCACTTCATCGCCACCATCCACATTCGCTCTCGAGGCACTCTTGCAACAGTTTATCCTTGACCAATAGCAAGCAACTCAAATTCAAAATCAAGCTACTCAAAGGCTTGAACAAGGCTTAACTGAATTTGAGTTTGCGACTGACACGACTCCGAATGTATCTCTAAAGTGTGTACTCTTTAGGCTCAAGTGCAAGCTTATCGCTCAAGTAATAATCCGACAAGTCGGGTATCGATCCTCAGGGTAAAAGGACAACGGAGTTGTGATGACGGGATAAGACGGAGTAATCCTAACGATGACTCTAAAAAGAAAGGAAAAGATTTGGTTTTGGTTTTGGGGTCATTTAAGCTAAATGCAATTATGAAATTATGATGAAATATGCAACTAACTAAGTTATCTAAATGAGGAATGAAAAATTGAATTGAAACTTTTTGAAACTAAATGATGAGAAAATAGGATGGGAATGCAATCCCTCAACCCTAGTGTAATGCAGTGACAACGTCAATCATAAATTTATCCGATTAATCCGACCCGAAATTTAAGACTCCCAAGCATTATGTATACGAGGTTCAAGCCCGCGTCATACCTAATCTGAGGATGAGTAAATCGGTATCGCGGTAATTGCATTCAAATTGTACTCTAAATCATCACGAGTACCCAGAGGCAAACGAGATATAAAGATCCACAATTATTATGTAATTATGCGATACGATAAAAATCAATCGTTAAATTCATTGGATTAACGTTATACACATACACTAACACATCAGGTTGGGTTCATGCATCCCAACCTTTAAAACCTAGCCGGACATGTAAATGGACTAATGCATGAAACAATAACGTTGTATGTGTATGAAATCATGATGAAACAAGATTGAAACATGTAAAGATGTATTATGAACGCAACAATACGTTAAATCGAATACGGAAACTAAGCATGCAAGAAAAATGACAAGTATCTTGAATCTTGAATTAAAACTTGAAAAACAAACCTGTAACAATTGAATCTAGAAGAAACTTATTCCCTTGATGTTCCTAGATGTTCCTCTCTATTTTTCATATTAAAAACTCTCTAAAACTATCCCTAATGGTTGTTCCTAAGTTGCTGCCCCCGTTCCCTACAATTTTGGAGTGTTAAAAACCTAATAGGAGTCTTGGGAACCAATCAGCATAAAAGACAAAGTTCGCGTATCAGGTACCCCGAACCGGTTCGGGTGTACCTCCGATCTGGTTTTCCCCCCCAAACCGGTTCGGCCTAGGGTTCGCGAATGTATGCTGGCCTGGAGTTCAACACTTAGGATTTTTTTTGGCTTTTCTCTTCTTTTCTTGGATTTTTCTTCAACTTCAACTGAGCATAACTTTTCAACCGTAGCTCGGATTTGGGTGCCATTTCTTCCAGTGTTCTCGTTGTTCCGAGCTCTTCAAATTTCCGGTTGACTTCTCTTTCCGGATCGGGCTGAAAAAATTACTGAATTGCCTTTAAACTTGCCTTCTTAGCTTTTCTTGCACTGTCTTGCTTCCTCTTTTGCACTGCTAGCACAATTAACCTGTAAAACCAATAAGAGAAGCAAGAAACACAAAATACTCGCCAACGAAGGTTAGTAGCATAAATGTGAATCAAATCCATATATGTTACATCACTCGGGTTCACAAAAGTACTGAAATTAGGGGGATAAATGTACAATATTTATGCCCAATCAAACCCCCCTAACTTATAACTTTGCGCGTCCCGAGCAATGTAAAAGAATGAGAGTATGAGTTAAGGATCCATCAAAGACTTTATTGGTATAGAGCACCTCTTTCGCGGGCAAGCGATTGCATTTAGCGCATGCAACAAGCCTTTAAACCTCTAAGTTACCCTAGTAGGACGAGTTGTGTCTTGTGAGGGTTTGCAGTGAATATACCCACAAAATTCGACTCAAAGAAAATTCAAAATATGCAAAAATTGAGCAATTCAAACTTTTCCATAAAATAGTCATCATCAAGTCATATTTACGAGTCTCAAGCCATAGTGTGTGTGTGCGAAGCCGAAAATATAACCGCCAATTTTCACTGATTGATCATTACGTTACCTATCCAAAATTTCATTTTGATTTCAATTTCTCACGGAATGCTCTCACAAACGAACCTCTCGGATTATGGCATTTCTCTCGGCATGCGTGATATAAAGAGTAAATGTAATGGACGCAAATTCACGCATACAAGTAGAAAGACGGACACTTTATGGCGAAAGGATCTCATCAACGGATTACGGTTTTAAAAACGGGAACATTGCCTCTATTTCGCGCACTTAACCTCTTATATTATCTTTTGGTGTCTTAGCTCTCCACGTGGTAATCAATTTTTGCAATTTGGACTCGGTTAGGACTTTTTCGGGTTGAAGGTTGCATTGGGTAAAATGAAGGAGGAATGGAAGGTTGGAATTGGAAAAGTCATTAATGATGTCCATTTGTGCTTTTTCCGGGCTATTGATCATTTTTTCTTCTTTTTCCACTTATTTTTTTTTGTTGTTTTTGTTGAGCATACTATTTTGTTTCTTGCCCCTTTTTGTTGCACTTTTCGAACTTAAATTCTGAAATTTTTTCATTTTTCGCAATTCCGGCTATTTTAGGTTTTTCGGGTTGTCAAACGAAAGGGAAAATTATTCGGCTCAATTTGGGTTACAAAGGGTGATTTTTCGCTACTTTTTTTGGCCAAAATTTTTGTCCAAAATGCCAATTGCGTTACCATATGCGTTTCGAGGTGAATTTAGGTTAAGAGACTAATTTGGCACGTTTTTCAAGGCAATATTGCACACATTTTTTTAAAATCGATCAAAATGAAAGGATTGAGATCCTTGACAACTTATTAAGCGCTAAAAAGAACTTTGAGTTAACAATTAACTCGGATTGATTTAAAAACTCGCAAAACGTGATAGGCTCCAATCTCACCGGGTTTGTTAATCTCCACATTTATTCGTTAAGTCATCAATTTTTACACAATTTCCATCTTTGGTCAATTTCGGCTTTGTGTATGTTGGATGTTTAGAATTTGAGACTCCAATTCGACTTTTAATTATATTTTTGAAAAATTTTGAATTCCAATTTTTATTTATTTTGAACAAAAATATTTTTGGGTTTTTCAAAATTTTATGATTTTTTTGGAAATTTTTTGCATTTTTGAAAATTTGTGAAGTTTTAGAAATACGCACTTGTGACCCCCCCCCCCCTAACTTAGACTTTTGCATTTTCCTCAAGCAAAAAGGACTAAAATCTAACTCAAAGCGAATAATAAGTGCGGAAAAATAAAACAAGCAAATATGAAAAAATGCAAGCTTGTATAATAACAATGAGAAGCCTGTGTTACATAAGAAATGAGAAAGCAACTGTGAAATTCCTACACCAACTAACAATCACACCAAAATATAAAAAATCAAAGGTCATGGTGGAGGTGGACGGGAGGTTCCGGGTGCACTTGGATCATACGGGTCATAATAGAAGGGGGGAGGAGGACCGCCGAAGTTGAGTTGGTGAAGGTGGACTTGGAGTTGGTACATCATCAGGGTGTACCTTCGGTAAGCCGCTTGGTCTTGATTGTATTGGTTGATGAACCCGTCGAGACGGGACTCAACCGCCGAAAGGCGACTATCGAAGTTTACCCCAGGGGCTCGAAATCGGAGTCCTCCTCATCATCCTCAAATTCTTACTCGTCAACGTCCATCATTGGATCATCATGAGCTTCCTCGGCCACGTCCTCTTCGAGAATGGGACGGTCGGGGTGAGCTACGCGCATTTGGCGTTCACTTCGAGTGGTGGACGTGCCGCCAATGGGGTGAGGAAGGCGAATTTGTTGCCCGGGGTCATCTACTCCAGCTTCCATCAAGAGCTCCGTAATGAAACGGGCGTAGGGGAGTGCAGTTTTGCCGTATTCATCGTTGGCGGCATTGAGGATATCCGCATAGAAGAGCTGGGCAAGGTTGATGGTGCTCTAGGGGTCCAAAAAGTAATAAAGTAAATTGGCGTGCCGTAACCGGACCACCGAGTCATTAGTGGTTTGGTGGATGTCCCCACAAGCAATGAGGTGCGTGAAGCGCACCGTGGCGGCCAAACCACCAATAGGAAAAGACTCGCGCACCCATTCCACCCCGGGTGCCATGCAGGCAATGCATTCTTCTTTGGTATGGGGGGTACCATTGTTGGGGTATTGGAAGGGCACGGGGAGGATCACCCCTTTGGCACGCATTTTGCGTGCGATGATGGCCGCCGAGAAGGGGATAGTGATACCGTCAAGGTATGACTCGTGAAGTGTGGAGGATTTGCGAACCAAGGTCGCATAAAATTGGCGAATGGCTGCATCAAACACGTTAGTGCTCGTTGGGGCGAGGAAGGAGCACCAACCGCGGCGGTCGAATAGGGCGGTGACATCGCCCAGAAGTTGGCCCCAATCAACGAAGCGTTCGATGTGGATAGGGCACGTAGCCGAGAAGTATTGCTCGGCCCAATGACGTTCTTGGACACATCAAAAGACCCCCTTACCCGGGTCATCAAGGATGGTGGTATCATCATATTTTTTGGGGCGGAGGTTGGTGCGGCGAGGGCGCGGCATTTTAAAGGAAAGAGAGAGGGAGAAGGAAAAAAAATATGGGAGAGAAGAGAGTGAGGGAGAGTGTTTTGGTGTGAGGAATGGAGGAGGGGTGATGGGGTATTTATAGGTGTGAAGGGGTGTGATTTTGGTGGTAAATGTGAAAGGGTGGGAAGGAGAGGAGGGAGGGAGTGTTTTGGGATGAATTTGGGAAGGAGGGAAAGAGTTGGAGGGAGTAAAAACGAATGGGGAGAATGGGGGGAAGAATGGAGGGAAGGGGAATGAATTTGGATTTAAGGGGCAAGAATCTGCCAGGTACCCCCGAACCGGTTCGGGGTGTACTGCGAACCGGTTCTCCCCCCCGAACCGGTTCGGGGTGGGGTTCGGGGTGACATGCTGGTCCGAACGTTGGAATTCACTCTTTTCTCCGTTTTAAGGTGCTCTCTCATCCTATAACTTGTGCATAAGGCCCCTAAAAACTTCCTAGGCCCTCGGGGTTCCTAAAAATTCCTCGAATTCAACCTCGTAATGCGGACTAGCTCCCTCAAAGTGCATGCTAACCGATCTCATTTGTAACTCAGGCTCCAGAATCCTAACTAACCTATTCACAGACGACTACTATACACACAAACTCACCCTATATGCGTCGGGGGTGCGACGACCTCACTTTCTCAACTCAATTGACCCTGTAAACGGGGTCCGACAACCAAATTGTGTCGACCTCATACTCACACGCCTCTAGGTATGGATTTAGGCATTGTCCATTGACTTTGAACGTGTTTTCCCCTTTTAAATCATCTAGTTCAACAGCTCTATGGGGAAAGACGTTCTTCACGACGAACGGGCCGGACCATCGTGACCGCAACTTGCCTGGAAAGAGGTGAAGCCTAAAGTTGTAGAGAATAACTTTTTGCTCGGGATGAAACTCTTTTCGTCGAATGATGCTATCATGAGCAAGTTTCATCCTTTGTTTTGAAATTTTGGCGTTCTCATACGCATCATTGCGTAGTTCTTCTAACTCATTCAATTGAAGCTTATGGGCTTCACCGGCTTTGTCCAAGGCATAGTTTAATTGCTTAATTGCCCAATACGCTTTGTGTTCGAGATCAACAGGAAGATTGAAAGGTTTTCCATACACAAAACGGAAAGGAGACATGCCAAGTTCATTTTTAAATGCGGTACGATAGGCCCAAAGTGCATCGGTCAATCTAAGGGACCAATCTTTCCGGGTAGGATTGGCGGTCTTTTCAAGAATGTTCTTGATCTCCCGATTCGCTAGCTCGGCCTGCCCATTCGTCTGTGGGTGATATGTCGTTCCAACCTTGTGGACGACGCCATACTTTCTCATGAGCTTCTCGAATGGCCTATTACAAAAGTGCGTGCCATTATCGCTAATTATCGCTTTCGGTGCACCGAAGCGAGAAAGTATGTGATCCTGTAGGAACTTTATCACCACTTTGTTGTCATTAGTCTTAGTAGCTATAGCTTCCACCCATTTAGAAACATAGTCTACCGCGACTAAGATGTATAGGAAACCAAAGGACGGTGGGAAGGGACCCATGAAGTCAATACCACAACAGTCAAATATCTCAATGATGAGTATGGGGGTAAGGGGAATCATGTCGCATCGAGAAATGGCTCCCATTCGTTGGCACCTATTGCATGACTTGCAAGCATCATTCGCATCCCGGAAGATTATGGGCCAATAGAGGCCGCATTGCAAAATTTTAGCGGCCGTCTTTTTCATCGAGAAATGGCCTCCACATGCTTCCGAATTACAAAACTGGATGACTTTCGAGATCTCGTCATTTGGTATACATCGTCGGATGATTTGGTCGGCGCAATATTTAAAGAGGAAAGGATCATCGTAAAAGAACATGCGCGACCAATTAAGAAACCTCTTCTTATCTTGCGGTGTCCAATCGGGAGGGACGGCTCCCGTGACAAGATAGTTCACTATGTCCGCAAACCAGGGATACGAAGAAGTAGCAAATAGTTGCTCATCCGGAAAGTGTTCGTCTATGGGTATGGGATCACTAGGTACGTCGGACGAAAACCGAGATACATGGTCGGCAACAACGTTTTCTACTCCTTTCTTATCTTTGATGGAGAGATTGAACTCTTGTAGGAGTAGGATCCACCTTATGAGACGCGGCTTGGCGTCTTTCTTCGCAAGTAAATACTTTAAAGCCGCGTGGTCGGTGAAAACTGTAATGGGAGAACCAATGAGATAGGAACGGAACTTATCGAGGGCAAAGACTACCGCTAGCAACTCCTTCTCCGTGGTAGAGTAGTTGAATTGAGGTCCGGTAAGAGTCCGACTAGCGTAGTAGATGACATGAGCTTGCTTATCTTTACGTTGGCCCAAAACGGCCCCAATCGCGTAATCTCTTGCGTCACACATAAGTTCAAATGGTAAGGACCAATTCGAAACTTGCATGATGGGAGCGGACACGAGCATATTTTTCAACTTATCAAAGGAGCTTTGGCATGCCTCTGTCCACTCAAACGGGTTGTCCTTCATGAGTAGGTTGCTTAAGGGCCTAGCGATGGCGCTAAAGTCCTTAATGAACCTTCGATAAAACCCTGCGTGGCCCAAGAAGGAGCGCACGTCTTTCAGCGATTTCGGTGGGGGAAGATCAGCTATGACATCTATCTTAGCCCTATCAACCTCTATTCCGTTGGATGAAATAATGTGGCCAAGAACTATTCCCTCGGTGACCATGAAATGGCACTTCTCCCAATTCAGCACTAAGTTTTGGTCCACACATCGGGTAACTACTTTCTCCAACTTGTCCAAACAATGATCGAAAGAGGTGCCAAAAACACTGAAATCGTCCATGAACACTTCGAGTCCTCTCTCGACCATGTCGCTAAATAAGCTCAACATGCACCTTTGAAAAGTCGCGGGTGCATTACACAAGCCAAATGGCATACGTTTGTAGGCAAACGTACCAAAAGGGCAAGTGACGGTTGTCTTCTCTTGGTCAAGTACATCCACCTCAATTTGGTTATATCTGGAATAACCATCAAGGAAGAAATAATAAGGGTGGCCCGCAACTCTCTCAAGCATTTGATCAATGAATGGTAAGGGGAAATGGTCTTTCCTAGTTCCCGCATTGAGTTTCCGGTAGTCAATGCAAACGTGCCAACTGATGGTGGTGCGTTGGGGAACAAGCTCTCCCTTAGCATTCTCAATCACAGTCATACCCGACTTCTTCGGGACGACTTGAATAGGGCTCACCCATTTGCTATCCGAAATTGGGTAGATAATCCCAGCATCCAATAATTTGATGATATCGGTTCTCACGACTTCTTTCATGTTGGGGTTCAGTCTTCTTTGCATTTCTCTAGAGGGCTTGACATCCTCTTCGAGATGAATCTTGTGAGTGAAAATCAAAGGACTTATCCCCTTCAAATCAGCGATACACCAACCAAAAGCACTTTGGTGCTTCCTCAGAATTCTCAATAATTTACCCTCCTGCCCTTCATTTAGGCTAGAGGAGATAACAACAGGAAATGTCTCATCCTCTCCTAGGTATGCATATTTAATATGGGAGGGGAGTTTCTTTAATTCGGTGGTTGGAAATTTTTCACTGGAGGGAGCCATGTGTGTATCCCTCGGAGGTAATTCCTCGAATCTAGAAACCCAATTAACCTATCTCACGTCCTCGTCCGACGTACTCTCATCGAGTAATTCTCTCAAACTTCCAACCTCCCTCTCGAAGTGAGTATACGTCCCCTCACACTCATAACTCATCGCTAAACAGGACTCTAAAGTGTCGCCACAAAAATTTTCCTCAAAGTACTCTTCTACTACCTCATCTATGAGTCTCACCGCGTGAAGATCATCTTCCTCCCCTGCATTTTGGGCTATGTGGAAGATGTTAGTATCCAAGGTCATGTTCCCAAAAGTGAGTTGCATTCGCCCATTTCTTGTATTGATGATTGCATTAGCCGTAGCCAAGAAAGGGCGCCCAAGGATGATGGGAACATGATTGCTCGAGTTGAAGGAGGGCTCCGTGTCCCAAATGACAAAATCTACCGGGAAGTAGAAAGTGTCAACTTGGACGATCACGTCCTCGACTATGCCTCGTGGGATCTTCACTGATCGATCCGCTAATTGGAGAGTGACCTTTGTGGGCTTGAGGTCGCCCAAATAGAGTTGCCTATAAATAGAGTAAGGGAGTATGTTTACACTTGCTCCCAAGTCAAGTAAGGCTTTCTCAATTCGATTTTCTCCAATGATGCAGGATATAGTGGGTGCACCGGGATCTTTGAATTTAGGCGGGAGATCATTTACTAGAATGGAGATCACGTTCTGGGCTAGAAATACATTCTTTTTTACCTTCATCTTCCTTTTTACTGTCAACAAATCTTTGATAACTTTTCCATAAGATGGAATTTGTTTGATGGCATCAAGAAAGGGTAAATTCAGCTTTACTTGCTTAAGTACTTCTAGCACTTCATCACGTGGATTCCCTTTTTGAGCGGGAATCAACCTTCAAGGAAATGGTGCTGCGGAGGGTGGTTTCACTACCACCTCAGGCTCATTAGTGTCTTCCTTGTCACTCTCGTTCAAGGGGACATCTTCGGCCTCTTTCGTACCGGGCGAAATCTCCTTGTCTTTTGTTGTGTCGTGTGGAGGAGGTGATAAATCAACTACTCTTCCACTACGAAGAGTGGTCACTGCTTGACATTGCTCTTGATGTTCAGTGGATGTGGAGCTAACACTAGTTTGACCTTGGGGAGGTCGTTGGCCTTGGGCAGGGAACTTGCCCTTCTCTTGAACACTCAACGAGGATTGTATCTTTGACAGATTTGCATTTATGTCGCCGATCAGATGATCATATTTGGCATTGGTTGCAGTCTGGCTTGCAATGAATTGATTCATGGTATCCTCGAGAGTTCTCTACTGTGGCAGGATATAATTTCCATGAGATGGTGGTGCTTGAACATGTCCTTTCATGTGTGGAGCTTGTTGAAATTGTTGTGGTGGAGGAGGGGAAACACGCGAAGGAGGGTTCATTGCGGCATGTTGTTACCCGTAGCTAAAATCGGGATGGTTTTTCCACGAAGGGTTGTATGCATTCCCGTGCGGGGCACCAAAATTACCCTTAAAACCTCCTATACCACTAACTTGCTCTTGCAACATTACTTTGTAGGCGGGTATCGTTGGGCATTCCTCAGTCGAATGTCCTGCCTCATAAATCGCACACACCTTCACGATAGGGTTTGGAATGGGTCTAGCTAGTCCTTTTCCATATAACTCGCATAGGTCTCGCAATCCTTTCTCAATGGTGTCCAATCGACTGTCCGTCATAGAATTCTTATCTACGTGGAATAGACCGAACGCCGATGGAGCAATGGTAGATTGTCGATTTCGATTTTGAGCGTTCGAATCGGATGTATCCCAGGACTGGGTAGTCTCGGCCACATACCTCATGTGAAGATCAGCATCATGGGCATCTAAATCGACAAATGGACCACTTCCCATGGTTTCAACAAGCTATTTAGAATTAAGATTCAGCCCATTATAGATAAAGGAGATGATTTGCGATGGATCAAATCCATGATGGGGGCATGAAGCCACTAACTCGTTGAAACGTTCATAACATCGATGGAATGACTCATTTTCTTGTTGCCTGAATGCTTGGATTTGAGCCTTTATAGAGATTGTTCGATGTGTTGGGAAGAATTTCTTGAGAAATTTAGACTGTAGCTCATTCCAAGATGGAATCGAGCTTGGAGGTAAAGACCATAGCCAAGCTTTAACTTTATCTTTAAGCGGGAAGGGGAAGAGTTAGAGGAGGATTACCTCTTGTGTGCAGGTTTGATCATTGAGAGTATCACACACGTCCTCAAATTCCCTTATATGGAGGTATGGCTTTTCAGAATCCATACCGTGGTAATGTGGTAGCATCTGGATAATCCCATTTTTGAAACGGAATTGCCCGGCATTATACGGGAGTATAATGCATCCCGGAGTGACAGTGCGCTCACGATATAAGAATTCTCTCAACGGGCGATACGGAAGCTCGTCCTCACTGGTGGGTGCATTACTATGTTGCGATATATCTCTCTTACTTGACGACTCGGCGCTCTCACTAGGTGTGCTCGAACTGTGTCCTACGAATGAGAATGGAGTGTTACTAGAGACTGAGTGCGACGGTGTGGGCGGTGGGATCCAAAACTGTGGGGACTATCAGGATTATACTCAACAAGTGGATTTTTATGAATGCTGGTTGGAGTATTATGGGGTGTGGTAGTGGTTTAAGAATTTTGCATTAAAGCTTAGGAGAGGTGATGGTGAATCTTTTTTTTTTCTTTTTTTTTTTTTAAATTTTTGGTCAAAACTTTGGATTAACTCAATCTAATCCTAAGTCTACCTAGTTCCCCGACAACGGCGCCAAAAACTTGACACGACTCGGAATGTATCTCCAAAGTGTGTACTCTCTAGGCTCAAGTGCAAGCCTGTCGCTCAAGTAATAATCCGACAAGTCGAGTATCGATCCTCAGAGAAAAAGGACAACGGAGTTGTGACGATGGGATACGACGGGGTAATCCTAACGATGACTCTAAAAAGAAAGGAAAAGATTTGGTTTTGGTTTTGGGGTTATTTAAGCTAAATGCAATTATGAAATTATGATGAAATATGCAACTAACTAAGTTATCTAAATGAGGAATGAAAAATTGAATTGAAACTTTTTTAAACTAAATGATGAGAAAATAGGATGGGAATGCAATCCCCCAACCCTAGTGTAATGCAGTGACAACGTCAATCATAAATTTATCCGATTAGTTCGACCCGAAATTTAAGACTCCCAAGCATTATGTATACGAGGTTCAAGCCCGCGTCATACCTAATCTGAGGATGAGTAAATCGGTATCGCGGTAATTGCATTCAAATTGTACTCTAAATCATCACGAGTACCCAGAGGCAAACGAGATATAAAGATCCACAATTATTATGTAATTATGCGATACGATCAAAATCAATCATTAAATTCATCGGATTAACGTTATACACATACACTAACACATCAGGTTGGGTTCATGCATCCCAACCTTTAAAACCTAGCCGTACATGTTAAATGGACTAATGCATGAAACAATAACGTTGCATGAGTATGAAATCATGATGAAACAAGATTGAAACATGTAAAGATGTATTATGAACGCAACAATACGTTAAATCGAATACGGAAACTAAGCATGCAAGAACAATGACAAGTATCTTGAATCTTGAATTAAAACTTGAAAAACAAACCCGTAACAATTGAATCTTGAAGAAATTTATTCCCTTGATGTTCCTCTCTATTTTTCTTATCAAAAACTCTCTAAAACTATCCCTAATCACTGTTCCTAAGTTGCTGCCCCCGTTCCCTACAATTTTGGAGTGTTAAAAACCTAATAGGAGTCTTGGGAACCAATTAGCATAAAAGACAAAATTCGCGCATCAAGTACCCCGAACCGGTTCGGGTGTACCTGCGAACCGGTTCGGCCACCCAAACTGGTTCGGCCTGGGGTTCGCGAATGTATGCTGGCCTGGAGTTCAACACAGGATTTTTTTTGGCTTTTCTCTTCTTTTCTTGGATTTTTCTTCAACTTCAACTGAGCATAACTTTTCAACCGTAGCTCGAATTTGGGTACCGTTTCTTCCAGTGTTCTCGTTGTTCTGAGATCTTCAACTTTCCAGTTGACTTCTCTTTCTGGATCGGGCTGAAAAATTACCGAATTGCCCTTAAACTTGCCTTCTTAGCTTTTCTTACAGTGTCTTGCTTCCTCTTTTGCACTGCTAGCACAATTAACCTGTAAAACCAATAAGAGAAGCACGAAACACGAAATACTCGCCAACAAAGGTTATTAGCATAAATGTGAATCAAATCCATATATTTTACATCACTCGGGTTCACAAAAGTACTGAAATTAGGGGGATAAATGTACAATATTTATGCCCAACCAGCGACCGAGTCGGATATTCCGTTGTCTTCACCCATTGTTGATCCCATGTGGGATGACGATGTCTCATATTGTGATACTAATTTTGAGTGTGACCGACCCAATCACCCTGAGAATATCGTAGTTACGACCACCTCGTGGTCCGAGCCTCAAGTTGATAATTGTGTTGACTTATCCATAGCATGTGAGACTAATCCATACCCTAATAATCCAAAAGAACCTATCGTCGAGGTTCGCCCTCCCCTGGCATATCACAAAGAACCCACATTTGAGCTTCACACACCCGTTATATCCAAAAATACGCCCGAGTTTATACCCATTGAGTGTGTCCTCGACACACCCTTTCCCTATATGTTAGCTCCGGCTACGAGTGCCCCCCAAGGCATCGAGATTGAATTATAGATGGTTCCGAACTCCCTTTATATGAATCCTATCCAGCGATGTTTTTCTCACTTTGAGTCTGATATTGATGTTGATTCATATATCTCGGATCTTAATGCCTCGTTAGACCCTTTCACCACATCGAATGGTGATACATTAGTGGATAAGTTGATCTCGCCATCACTTGATACCACACTCCCTCTTCAGGAGGATTTTGAGGATCATTATGTAACTCTAAATGAGTTTGTGTCCCCTACTCTTGAGTTGGATCACCTTCCTCTGCCATTTATCCCACCCGACCCACCCATTACCCTTTCTACCCTACCACCTGGTTTAGATCTTTATTTTACACATTTCATGTTTCCAGCTACATTTTTGCAACCTCACCTGAAACCATCATCTACCATCCATGAGCATATTTTTGGTGCTACTCTCTACTACTGTGACAACGAGCTTGTTACTTTATGCCCGCCACTCTCTTGTGGTGTTGATTTTTCCCATTGACAGTTCCCTAGCGTGTCACAGCATGACCATTATCATCGCCCATTCATTGAATGGTTGTATTCTTTTTATGAGCCCCACCCCATCACCATTTCTACACCCTTTCGCCTCCCCATATATCTTGACCATCTATAATACCCCGTGATTTTTGGACTAATAATTTAATTAATTTTGGAGAAATAACTATTTATTTATATTGGAGAATTTTTAATTTGGCAATCGAGGTCGAATTTGCGGATGTTAAAAAGTATTTCAAATGACGATTTTGAGTGTGCGGTTGATCCTGGATAGGTCGAGATAGTCGAAATGACTGTACTTGTGTCTTATTTGGATTCCGGAATATTTTAAGTTCGTTTAACTCGAATTGGACTAATCGGGTCATTTAAAGTGTGTATTATCATTTAAAGTTCGGTATTTTGGAGATAAGGCTTATTAAGCCTCCGTGAGATAATAATCTCATTTGTGAGAAAGAGAAAACCCTAGAGAGAGAGAGAGATAAAAGAGGAAAGGAAGAAGAGAAAGGGAAGAAAAGCTTGGGAATTCTGGACAATACGTAATTGCGAGGAAGATTCGACCTCTACAACTTTGAGGCAAGTGATTAAACTTGCTAAATAATTCTTGTGTGTCATTTATCTCATGATCTATGGGTAAAATTTGTGGATTTTGGGTTATAATTGTTAAGGCTAGATTTTGGGTAAATCTTGTATTTGAGGTGTGGGTATATGGATTTAAGGTTTTAAAACTTGTTGGGTAGAAATATAATGAGTTTTAATGTTAGAAATATGTTTGGGTTGAAGAAAAATGGAGAGAAGATGATTATAATGATTTTTGGAATTTCGGTTTTTGGAGATAATTAGCCATTTTCATAGCTTCTGAACAGGCCGAATCGATTCAGCCCCTTTTCGAATCGATTCAGAATTTTGCATGTTTATAGGTCTGAATGACCGAATCGATTCAGACCCAAAGATGAATTGATTCGGCCTAAGGAAGACTTACAGGTCCTTTGGACCGAATCGATTCGTATTAAGGGCAAATGGATTCTCTTTGTGGGTCGAATCCATTTGGATTGGGCCGAATCGATTAGATAATAGGGTTGTTTTTTGAATTTTTTTAGAGTGAGTTTTGCTCTGTTCCGTTTCGATTTATCGATTTGGAACCTTTATATATGTTATGAGAAGTATGTTTTGGATATTTTTAGGGAGTTTCACCTAAGATGAAATGTTGGAGTCGTATTGAGTTATTTCGAGAGAGTACGAATTTAAGTTATCGTATTTACTTAGTGGGGAGTCCTCCTAGCATCGAGATTTCTATTTGGGGGACAATGATTGTTGATCAGGGTGTATTCGAATATAGACGGTATCCTTAATGTTGATTGAATTGGGAGACTTTTAATACTAATAGGTGTGATGGATGAGCTTCAAGTGAGGGATCGTATTGCGAAAAATAATGGGAAGGTATGCGAGTTGGAAATGGTTAGTATAATGAGAGTTATATACTTACAAATGAATTCACTTCTTTTACATACGGGCGTAATAGAGTATGTATAACTATATGGCATAATTGTATATACCTTGTGTGATGGTTTGCACTTATATGATGTGATTGCATATATACCTTGTGTGAATTATATATATATATATATATATATATATATACATACTTATTGTGTGAGCATACCCTCCAGTGCTATCATGGGAAGTTGCGCGATGTGGGTGAGGCCCCTGGCTTGAGGAGCAGGGTGCGTATAGTCCCTAAGTCATAGTCATCCTTTATTTATTGTGTGATTTTATTCTGGGTGAGAAGTCTTTGGTATGATTTGTTCTCACTTTCAATTCCGAAACTATCACCACTTCCTTACGTTGTGATTTGTTTTATTACCATGGTGGTGTGATAATAATTCGATATATGGTAACCCGAGATAAAGTGAGTAATTCCTGGAAGATGATAGCATTGTGAAGTATTTTATATCCAGAAGTGATTGTGTATTGGATATTTATTTGTACTTACTTGTTGGGGTTGAATGATTGTGCTTTGTAACTAAAGTAATAATATAGACCCTAAAGGTTCAGAGCATTATCTTATTTATGTGATTAGAGATTACAGCTCCTCATTTTTATTCATATTTATGTGTGGGGTAGTGAGGGAATAATGGACCTCAACGACCAATATTGTCAAGGAGTAGTGTATCAAGTCGGGTCCTTATTTGGATTTCGCTTTACGAGACGTCCCACACACGCAATGTAGTGCAATATCGGAAGTTGGGAGATGTTTAGTCCTTAGTACTCAGATTTATATCTTGTAAAGAAATAATTCTTTATGAGAATAAACTGGATAAATATTCTAAATAAATAGTTTATGTTATATGCGTCGTGCATTGAGGGCATAATGAATCTCGACAATCAACATTGTCAGCGAGTAGTGTATCAGGGGGTTCCTTCTTTGGATTTCACTTTGGGAGACATCCCACGCACGAAACACAGTGCAATGTTAAGAGTTAGGTGAAGTTTAGTCCTTATCATTTAGATGCTAACAACTCGTGTAAGCTAATAACTAAAATCCGCTAAATTCTAGCAAAAGATATGTATATGTATATATAAATGTTAATATAATTTTAGATGTACACGTGGGTGAAAGTTAGAATAGGAAGTTTATGTAATTGTTATGGATGAAGGTTTATGCGAGTGTGAATTTGTTCGTAGGTTAGATTGAATTTCCCCTAGAAAGTGTTGGGTAGTTATTTGAGGACCATGTGCAGACGATTAGGTGCGCGCTCTAGTTGAGGATGAGTTGGATTTTTAAGAGAGTACGAATCCTTTGTAATCATGTTATAGTGCATTTATAATTATTATGAATTTTAATGCACTTGATAAAATGTTTTCACACCTCAGGATCTGACCCGTTTATATTTTTGTCCTGTTATACATATATTGTATTATTTTAGGTGTTCTTCCGTAAGGACGCCAGTGATGATTTTCTATCCAGTGTATTCGTGGAGCTGTAGTAGTTGCGGACTGTTGTGGGATTTTGTTATACCATTTCCTATCTTTCGTAATCTTGTTTAGGATTTAGGTTGTATATTGGGTTTACACCCAAGAGTTATGTATGTAGCATTTTATATTTCTTTTCACAGTTGTTGTATCGTCTGTAACCCGTCAGCATATTCGGGCATTTCTTTTTGTATATTTTTGGGGTACTATAGAACTCTTCTTTTTTATCATAGGATGTATGTGTACATTATCTTGTTTATTAGTTATTATGTTGTTGGTTGGTTATTGCATTGTATGTTTTAAATTTTTTTTGGCACCCGCTTTTTATATTATTGGGTAGTTAGCTATGTTTATCTTAGTATCGTCAGTAGATGCTGAGAATGATCCACTTGAGATTCCTGATTAATTATAGTATAGGGTTGGCCTACCGTTATTATTTTAAGCAGGGTGTCACAGGTGGTATCATAGCTAGGTTCTAGTGTTTTTAGGATCTATGCGGGTTTTCAGCATTCTTTCGTAAGCGTTCATGACGTAGAGCCCTATTTTAGGACTGTTGTGTTCTATACATCTATATTTTCTTCTACGATGTGTAGTCATTTGAACGGCGTTCTGATACAATTTCTTTTGTTTCAGATGCCATCGAAGAGAGGTCGTCCAGGCAGGGCAAACAGGGGGGCTGCGAATATGGAACCCCAAATGACTCCAGGGACTATGACCACGGTCGAAATTTCCAATATTATGGCACAATAAGTAACTTCTGCCATTTCTGTGATGGCACATCAACCTGCAGTTCAATCAGCCCAAGCCCACTCAGGGCTATCTAAGTTGGAAAGAGTACGGGAAGCTTTTAAGAAGGGACATCCTCCAGAATTTTTAGGGGAGCTGATGCGATAGTTGCAAGTCGTTGGAAGAAGGGTATGCAAAGGCACCTTCGGATGGTTGAATATAGTGAGGTGCGAAAGAAATTTCTCGCCACGTTTAAATTAATGGGAGAAACTCTTCAATGGTGGTAATCATTCACCACATCGGAGTAGAGAGATGGGATGCCCATAGGATATTTTTGGGAACTCTTTGACCGAAAGTATTTTTCTTCCGCAATCTAGAAGGAAATAAGGAGGAGATTATTGGATGTGTTTCAAGGTGATCGAACGATGGACGAGTACGAAGAAGAATTTACTTGATTAGCGAATTTAGTACCCTATGAGGTAAATACAGAGGAGAAGCGAATAGAGAAGTTGGTGGGAGGTTTAGAATGGCGAATTTGGCAACATTTTTTAGGGAAACCAGCATCAGTGACTTTTACCGAGGTAGTGAACGCGACATTGTTATAGTGTCAGGAATATCGTCTTCATTCGCAAGAGGGTAAGAAATTTAGAGACTCAGGTTCATCAAGTAAGTCCAAAGAAGAGAATGGAAGTCAAACAAGATGGTGCAAGCAGGATTATCGAGGGCTGCAATAGCGTTTTGTTCCTCAGGATGGGCAGGGAGGATTTGGTGGTAGATGTTTCTTTTGTAAAGAAATAGGCCGTAGGAAGAGGGATTGCCCTGAAAGAGGTAAAGGGCAACTCTTTGAGGAGATTTTGGATGTGTAACCCCTACAACAGATCATTGGCCAGTTTGGGAGGGAGGACTTTGAGAAGGAACCCATCGATGAAGCAATGTAGTAGGATTAAAGAGGTAATACGTAAATTATTATTTTTCCTTTGTGGTTAGGATTATGCTTTGAGGGGCATTGGGAGTATCGTATATAAGATTTTGATGAGTGGTTAGTTGTTATGACACTATTATATATGGAATGACCCGTAAGGGATGAGTGAGCAAGTGAGGCTCTTAGACGATATCTTTTAGGAGAATAGATTGTCTTGTGATGTGCTAGTAGAGAGTTATGACTTTGTTTCGATCATAGGAATCGTTGAAATACGTTGAGTAGTAACGGTAAAGCTATCGTTTTCAAGTCGTACTAGACTTATGGGTGCCCTAGTTCCCTAATTTGATTTTAAATCAAAAATGATTCACCGTGAGAAGTGGGAGGAATAGGTATAGTGATCTTGAGGGTAGGTGACATAGGAGCTAGTTGAGGTTTTGAGTAATAGGCTTAGCTTAATTTCGAGAATGAAATTCTTGTAGGGGGGGAGTCTATAATACCCCCTGATTTTTGGACTAATAATTTAATTAATTTTTAAGAAATAAATATTCATTTATATTGGAGAATTTTTAATTTGGCAATTGAGGTCAAATTTGAGGATGTTAGAAAGTATTTCGAATGACGATTCTGAGTGTGCGATTGATCCCGGATGGGTCGAGATAGTCAAAATGACTATACTTGGGTCTTATTTGGGTTCCAGAATATTTTAAATTTATTTTACTCCAATTGGAGTAACCGAGTCATTTAAAGTGTGTATTATCATTTAAAGTTAGGTATTCTCATTTGTGAGAAAGAGAAAGCCCTAGAGAGAGAGAGAGATAGAGAGAGAGAGAGAGAGAGAGAGAGAGAAGAGGAAAGGAATAAGAGAAAGGGAAGAAAAGCTTGGGGATTCTGGCCAATACACGATTTCGAGGAATATTCAACCTCTACAACTTTGAGGCAAGTGATTAAACTTGCTAAATAGTTCTTGTGTGTCATTTATCTCATGATCTGTGGGTAAAATTTATGGATTCTGGGTTATAATTGTTAAAACTAGATTTTGGGTAAATCTTGTATTTGAGGTGTGGGTATATGGATTTAAGGTTTTAAAACTTGTTGGGTAGAAATATAATGAGTTTTAATGTTAGAAATATGTTTGGGTTGAAGAAAAATGGAGAGAAGATGATTATAATGATTTTTGGAATTTTGGTTTTTGGAGATAATTAGCCATTTGCATAGCTTCTGAATAGGACGAATCGATTCCGCCCCTTTCTGAATCGATTCAAAATGTTTCAGGTTTACAGGTCTGAATGACCGAATCAATTCGGACCCAAAGACAAATCGATTCATCCTAAGGCAGACTTACAGGTCCTTTGGACCCAATTGATTCGCATTAGGGGTGAATCGATTCTCTTTGTGGGCCGAATCGATTCGAAAATAGGGATGTTTTTCGAAGTTTTTCTAGATTGAGTTTCGCTCCATTTCGTTTCGATTTATCGATTTGGAACCTTTATATATGTTATGAGAAGTATGTTTTGGAGATTTATAGGGAGTTTCACCTACGATGAAATGTTGGGGTCGTATTGAGTTATTTCGAGAGAGTATAAATTTAAGTTATCGTAATGACTTAGTGGGGAGTCCTCCTAGAATCGAGATTTCTATTTGGGGGACAATGATTGGTTATCGGTGTGTATTCAGATATAGATGGTTTCCTTAATGTTGATTGAATTAGGAGACTTGTCATACTAATTGGTGTGATGGATGATCTTTAAGTGACAGATCGTATCGTGAAAAATACAGGTTAGCAACAGTTAGTATAATGAGAGTCATATACTTATAAATTAATTCACTTCTTTTACATACGGGCGTAATAGAGTATGTATACCTATATGGCGTAATTATATATACCTTGTGTGATGGTTTGCACTTATATGATGTTATGATGTGATTACATATATATCTAGTCTGAATAATATATATATACACACTTATTGTTTGAGCATACCCTCCAGTGCTATCATGGGAAGTTGCGCGATGTGGGTGAGGACCCTGGATTGAGGAGCAGGGTGCATATAGTCCTGAGGTCATAGTCGACCTTTATTTATTGTGTGATTTTATTATGGGTGATAAGTTTTGGGTATGATTCGTTCTCACTTTCAGTTTCGAAACTATGACCGCTTCCTTACGTTGTGATTTGTTTTATTACCATAGCGGTGTGATAATAATCTGATATATGGTAACCCGGGATAAAGTGAGTAATTCCTAGAAGATGATAGCATTGTGAAGTATTTTATATCCACAAGTGATTGCGTAATGGATATTTAATTGTACGCTAAGTGTGTTATGTGTACTTACTTGTTGGGGTTAAACGATTGTTCTTTGTAACTAGAGTAATGGTATAGAACCTAAAGGTTCGGAGCATTATCTTATTTATGTGACTGGACATTACTTCTCCTCATTTGTATTCATAGTTATGTGTGGGGTACCGAGGGCATAATGGACCTCAACGACCAACATTGTCAGGGAGTAGTGTATCGGGGGGGTTCCTTATTTGGATATCTCTTTGCGAGATGTCCCACGCACGAAACGCAGTGAAATGTTGGGAGTGGAGAGAAGTTTAGTCCTTAGTACTCAAATTTATATGTTGTAGTGAAATAATTCTTTATGATAATAAACTGGAGAAATATTTTAAATAACTAGTTGATGTTATATGCATCGTGCATTGAGAGCATAATGAATCTCGACAATCAAAATTGTCAAGGAGTAGTGTATCGGGTGGGTTCCTAGTTTGGATTTCGCTTTGCGAGACGTCACACGCATGAAACGCAGTGCAATGTTGAGAGTTGGGTGAAGTTTAGTCCTTAGCATTTAGATGCTAACAACTCGTGTAAGTTAATAACTAGAATACGCTAAATTCTAGTAAGAGATATGTATATGTATATTTATAAGTTAATATAATTGTAGATGTACACGTGGGGTAAGTTAGAATAGGATGTTTATGGAATTTTTGTGGATGAAGGTTTACGCGAGTGTGAATTTAGGCGTAGGTTAGATTGAATGTCCCCTAAAAAGTGATGGGTCGTTATTTGAGGACCATGTGCATACGATTAGGAGCTCGTTCAAGTTGAGGGGTGAGTTGGATTTTCAGGAGAGTGAGACTCCACTTTAATCATGTTATAGTGCATTTATAATTATTATGCCTTTTAATGCACTTGCTAAAATGTTTCCACACCTCGGGCTCTGACTCGTTTATATTTTTCTCCTGCTATACATATATTGTATTATTTTAGGTATTCCTCCCGAAGGACGCTAGTGATGCTTTTCTATCCAGTGTATTCGTGAAGCTGTAGCAGTTGCGAACTGTTGCAGGATTTTGTTATAGCCATTTCCTTTCTTTCTTAAAATCTAGTTTAGGATTCAAGTTGTATATCGGGCTTACACCCAAGAGTTGTGTATGTAGCATTTTATATTTCTTTTCACAGTTGTATCGTCTGTGACCTATCAGCCTATTCGGGTATTTCCTTTTGGATATTTTTGGGGTACTATATAATTATTCTCTTTTATCTTAGCATGTGTGTGTACATTATCCTGCTTAATAGTTATTATATTGTTGGTTGGTTATTGCATTATATGTTTTAAATTTTTTTTGGCACCGGCTTTTTATAGTATTGGCTAGTTAGCTATGTTTATCTTAGTATTGTTAATATATGTTGAGAATGGTCCACTTGATATTCCTGATTAATTATTGTATAGGTCTAGTCACCCGTTATTATTTCATGTGTGGTGTCACAGCATCATGCTTATTGGGCTCTTGTTGCCCTCACTTTTCGGTTCAATAAGGCCCGTGACAGGTGCCTATACACCCTCACCCTTACCCTAATCCCTATCCACCCATGGTCCAACGATGCTTTGTATCAAGTGATGCACTTTGCCATTCAAGTGCATTGACCTTGTTTAGACTTTATCCAATAAGGATGATGCTTCAGTCTTGTTTGGGGGTGATTATCATCACCTAATTTTTCTGCCACCCCGTGCTTTCGTAGTTCTTATCCTTAGGGTGAGAATGGTTTGGTCTGGCTGAAGACATTAAAATTATCACTATCGGGAGGTAGATCGTTATTTTCTGTATCAGTCTCATCTTGTTTGGGGGTGGTGTTTCACACCACCCAGTGCTTTATAATGTTTGTAGACTTGTACACATTTTTATCTCATTACTTATTTCGGTTTCTTCTTGGATACATCTGTCCATTTCATTAGCGATTGATTCTGGTAATCTCTCTCCTCCCTTATGTTCTCAATTTTAAAAATCATTTTACTTAACATCGAGGATGATGTTCCTTTTTGTTTTGGGGTGGGGAATTTTATCAAAATCGTACTTTTTTTGAAAACTTTTGATTTTTTAAACCTGATTTTTAAAATTTTTGTTCAGTTTCTTTCATCTCACTCATTGACGTAAATTTGTTTATCGTCCATCTTTTAAGTCTATTAATCAAACTAGAGGATTTACTTTTTAAGAAATAGCTTATGTAATACATAAGAAGGCATGTTGCAACATGAATTTCTAGAGTCAAAAAAATGTGCGCACTTATCTCGTCGATACGATTAGAGTTGAAGAGTACTACAATTCGTAAAAGAACCTTAAGGATCACTAGTAGGGAATTTAGCTTGTGATGTTCGTGTCTTTCACCCTTTCAGAGTGTTTTACACAATCTCCGAGTCACAAGAGTATTCAACTTTCTTTGGGTCCGCACTTAAACCGTTGTATGATCTCATTATTATACATTATTTATCTCATTACTTATTCCGGTTTCTTCTTGGCTACATCTGTCCATTTCATTAGCGATTGATTTTGGTAATCTCTCTCCTCCCTTCTGTTCTCAATTTTAAAAATCATTTTACTTAACATCGAGGACGATGTTCCTTTTTGTTTGGGGGTGGGATTTTTTTCAAAATCGTTCCTCTTTTGAAAATTTTTGATTATTTAAACCTGATTTTTAAATTTTTTGTCCAGATTCTTTCATCTCACTCATTAACGTAATTTTTTTTTATCATCCATCTTTTAAGTCTAGTAATCAAGCTAGAGGATTTATTTTTTAAGAAATAGCTTATGTAATACATAACAAGGCGTGTTGCACCATGAATTTCTATACTCAAAAAATGTACGCACTTATCTCGTCAATACGATTAGAGTTGAAGAGTACTGCAATTCTTAAAAGAACCTTAAGGATCACTAGTAGGGACTTTAGCTTGCGAGATTCGTGTCTTTCACCCTTTCAGAGTGAACGACATCAGTTTCAAGTTGTAAGAAACATGTGTCTTGAAATTTGTCCCGATCACTAGATTTTAACCCATTAGACTCCCATATTTTTCCATATTCACATATTTCCCACATCATCCATATATCATCTCCATTCACATATCATCTTTCATTTTTTGAGGAAAAGAGTGTTGTTCCAAATGTAAAATGTCTTCAAGTGTTGAGAGTACTAAAAAAAAGAGAAGAAAAAAAATAGAAAAATAGAAAAAAAATTTAAAAGAAAAGAGAAAAAGAAAAACAAAATTAAACAAAAAAAATAGAAAAGTGAGAAAAGAAAAGAAAAAGAAAGTTTGTTGTTAGTTCTTGTGTAATAAAGAAATTTGTTCTTCAAGTGCAAAACACTCTTATCGCATCCATCATACACCATCATCCATCATATCACCATCCTACCTATCATATCCTTCTCATCCCATGTTCGGGCAAATGAAAGTCAACGTGGTGAATAACTCGACGTTCTCACTATAGTGATTAGCATTCTTTCATGAGATCATTTTTCTTTTATTGTTCGTTCTTTGTTATATGTGTATGAGATGTTTGAACTTGCTTACATTTACTCACCTCCTCACACACAAGAGCGATACACTTACCCTAATCTCGAGAGTTCGTTTGAGAGAGAGATATCCGTGAGATTTTGAAGTTAAAGCGTTGATTCCTAAAAGGCAATCTAGGAATTACTCTTATGATACTTGACCCATTTTGACTGATTCACACAATCACGTTGAATTCTAGGAAGGATGTGCCTTGCATATTTCCTTAGCTACTCTTTTTACACTGCTAACTTGTGTTTCTCAAAATATTGCTTTCATGATGGATTGTGCGATTATTCTATGTCTAATAAGAGATTAACTGCCATTTTCAAATAAAGAATTTTGTCGATAAATTCCCTGCAAACCCTCACAAAACAAAACTCGTCCCGTAGGGCAACCTATAGGTTTAAAGGTTTGTTTCACATGCTAAGTGCAATAACAAGTGCCTGCGAAAGTGGTACACTTTTAGCTACTTATCTCTTTTTCTCTTTATCTTATTGCTCGAGGACTAGCAACGCTCTGTTTTGGGGTGGTGTGATAAGCACCCAAAGGTGTATATTTTAGACCTTGAATAGATCATTTTTAGTTTATAATTCTCGACAATTTGGGCCGTATGCCCGAAAATATTTAATGTGAAGGCTTGATTGCAGTTGTAGTGTCAAAAGTGTTATTTCAAGGCAAATTCGATCAAGAACGGAGCTAATACCTTGTCCCGTAACCTAACCTGAGCCTAAACCTAGTCCAAACCTTCACCCGAGCCTGTGTGTGTTGAGTTTGTACCTTTATTATTTTTTTTAGATTTTAAGTTTGAGTCATTTTTATTTTTAAGATTTATTTTAGATTTATATAGAATTTTATAGAATTTATTTTCTATCTATTTTATTAGTTTTTAATTTTATTCTTTATTTTTAGTTTTACTAGATTTTATATTTTTAACTCTTTAGGTTTTATTTTTAATTCTTTTCTAGTTTTTTTGTTATTTTTTATTTTTAATAGATTCTATTTATTTTTAGAGGATTTATTTTAGTGCATCAAGTGTTTGTTTTCCTTTATTTTATTTTTGTTTTTAGTGTTTAGTTAGTTTATTATTCTTTTTGTTTTGTTTTGTTTTGTTTTGTTTTATTAGTTTTTAGTTTAGTCATGTTTAGTTTTTAGAATTTGTATTATGTGTCGTGTTATTTTTAATTTTTAGTTTTATTAATTTTTAGTCGAGTATTAATTATTATTTTTAGTTGGGTACAAACTGACATAGACACACACACCCTACCTACATACACACACACACCCTATCTACATACACACCAATACACCATAAACAAAACACACACCCTCACCCTCGCCTCACCACCCTACACCCTAACATACACTAACCCCTCCATCTCCATCTCCATCTTCAACCTCCAACACCCATTCTCTTTCTCTCTCCCAAACTCCATTAACCCAACTCCACACAAACCTCAACCTACCACAACTCACCTTCCAAACCCATCTTCTAAACCCATCTCATCCAGCCCGAGCTCTGAACTCGAATTGAACCCAACTCGAACTCTACCCATGATCGACCCCCATTTTCGGCCGGCAACCCTATGCTTAAACCCGGCGCTGTTCTGACCCCGGGTTAACTCTGCCGGAACTGCCATTGCCTCAACCCCAACAACCCGAGCCCATACCTGCTATTCCATACCCGTTGCAGAACCCGATTCCTAACCAACCGAGCAAAACCCAACTCCTTCCCGATCGCGACCACGAACCCATCACCCACCTGTACAAACCCGACAACCCCTGCCAAATGTAACACCCCAAGACTTTTGAGACTGAGAAATTAAATTTTGGGAAAATAAAATTTAATTAAATTGGAGAATTCTAAAATTCGGGAATTTAAGTCCAAAAATAGAGGACATTTTAAAGTATTCCGGATGATGATTTTGAGGGTACCATTGATCCCGGAAGGGTCGAGATAGTCAAAATGACTGTCATTGGGTCTTATTTCGGCTCCGGAATATTTTTAAGTCAGATGACTCGAATTGGAGTAAACGAGTCATTTAAAGTGTGTATTAACATTTAAAATTGGGTTATTGTTTTAAAGTATTTAAGGCTTACGGATGAAGCCTTCTCCTTTGAGAAAGAAGAGAGAAAAAGAAAGAAAAGAGAAAGAAGGAGAAAAGAAGAGAGAGAGAGAGAGAAAAGCTTGGGGATTTCTGGCCCAACCGCGTCATCGAGGACAATCCAACCTCTACAAATCTGAGGCAAGTGTTTAATATTGCTAAATAGCTATCTGGGTATTTTCATTTCATAATTTGTGGGTTAAAGAAATGGATTTTTGGGTATTAATATCAAAACATAGATTTTTGGGTTTAATCTCGAAATCAATGTTTAAACATGGATTTAATGGCATAGAAATGGTTGGGATCAACTTTGGGTTGATTAATGGGCTTAAAATCATGATTTGATGAAGGTTTGGGGGTTAGAGTGAAAAATTTAGGGTTTAGAATTCGTGGGTTTTGATGAAGAAGAAAACCCCTTTCAAAATTTGCAGGCCCGAATCGATTCGCCCCCTTAAGCGAATCGATTCGGTATAGGAAAATTGGCAGGTCTGCATTGACCGAATCGATTCGGACCCAAGCCGAATCGATTCGGTTTGTGGAAGAAGACCAGGCCTTTGGACCCGAATCGATTCGCCTTGGAGGCTGAATCGATTCGCTATGACGAATCGATTCTTATTAGGGCCGAATCGATTCGGAAATAGGGTATTTTGAGGTGTTTTCTCCATAGTGATTCCAAACCCTTTTTGGTTGTGTTCGTTGATTTGGGGCCTTCTCTTATGATGTAAGAGATATGTTCTTGGTGACATATAAGGAGTTTCTCACATGTTAGAATCTTGGGGACTCCTTAGGGTAATTTGGGAGAAATGTATCCATGTATGTATTTGGAGTTGTGTATAGAGATATTGGGGAAACCCTTTTGGGATCGAGGATCCTAATTGTAAGATTAAAAGTAAGTATAGATGTGATGTGAGGCTAAGAACTCTTAGAGATAATTGTGAGGGTATGTTGTGAAATCCTAGGCCAACCTTTATGTCAAATCCTTATAAGGATAGGATATTATTAAGATACGATTTGGGGCAAAATGGAAGAGTGTAGCTGCATACCCTTAGTAATGAGAAAATTTAAGAAATAAATCCGAGAGATCTTAGACTAGGGGATTCACAAAAGTGATTGAACCATAGTCGAAATCGAGAGCAATAGGATTACTTGATGAAGATAAGATTGAGCTTGAGGCTTATAGACTATTAGTTATGTGGATACCAATAGTCAAAATGATTACTAGATTCTTTAATGTACTCTCAGATATATATGAAATGTGTAGTGATGGATTCCTACGCAACTTTTGGGTGATAGCCCTAATGTTAAATATATAGGTATAGATATATACATATGGTTTTAGGAGACTATTCATCATAGGAAAATGATTGAATATGTTTCAAGTGAGGGATTGTATTCACATATCAAGGTGAATGATATGAGTTTGTGGTGACGGCTTGTATATTGAGGATTTATGTATACTTATAGCCGGGTTTATATATCTTATATATATGAATGAGAACTAGTTTATATATAGATATATGTATATGTGAATATGTGTTGATATATATCTATATGTATATGAATATATGGATATATTTATGTATGGACATACATGGTATGGATATTTAAACAGGATATGATGGTTTATTATTTGATCATATGATTGGATCATATGGATGTATATATATTATGCATGTGAATGGTATATATACTATTTGGTTAAGCATACCCCGCTCATGCTATCATTGGGAAGTTACGCGCGTAGAGGGTGAGCATCCTGGCTAGAAAAGCAGGGTGTGGATATTCCCCAGGTCATAGTCGTCCCGTGTGTTATTATGTGATTTACATTTTTATATTTTTGGGATGAGGCGTGGTGGGTATGTTTCTTCTCATTGCCGGTTTGGAGCTATGATCGCTTCCCGGGACGTCGTGTGCGTGAGTTTACCACGAGATGGGTGTCGTTTAGTCCCACCATGGTGGCCCCAGTATTGCTACGTGAGTCGGGCACTGGGAAGATGATAGCATTGATGCAGTTTTATCGGCGATATATATAGCCGGGTGGATTATGTGCATGTCCATTGTACATCAGATATGATACGTACACTTGGTCATGGGTATGATTGATTGGTATATGTATATATATGGTGAGTATAACCTACCTATATATATATATATATTTATATATCTTATAGATGAAAGGATATAGAATTTTGGTAAAGTACATCTTGGATGATTATGGTGTACTAGATTGATGGGGGTTGATGTATCACATTTAAGGAATATTTCGGTTACATCATCCCAAGGATATGATTGGAGATGTTAGTTGTAGTAGTAGTATTATATTGTATATATGGCATTATGGATCTCTAGGATCGGCATTGTCAAGGAGTAGTGTGACGGGGTGGTTCCTTGTTTGGATTTCGCTTTGCGAGACACCCCACGCATGAAACGCAGTGCAGTGTTGAAATTGGAGAAAAGTTCTGCCAGTTATGGTATGCACAGCATTATGGATCTCTATGATCGACATTGTCAAAGAGTAGTGTAATGGCGCGGTTCCTTGTTTGGATTTCGCTTTGCGAGACTCCCCACACATGAAATGTAGTACATTGTTGAGAGTAGAGAGAAGTTATGTCGATATTTATGTGTGGCATAATGGATCTCCAGGATCGACGTTGACATGGAGTAGTGTAACGGGGTGGTTCCTTGTTTGGATTTCACTTTGCGAGACACCCCACACACGAAACGCAGCGCAACGTTGAAATTGGAGGGAAGTTGTGTCAATAATGTTTGTTCATGCTTATTAATTAGAAATTTGAATTAGATGTTTCAACCTAGTTGCATATTGGGTAATCTATTAAATTATAATTGTTTAAAGTATAAACCGGAATCCACTAAGCCTAATAAGGCACATATGATTGAAAATATATGTTTAATTGTGTTTAGAAAAGGGGGTGGATTCTTGGGGTAAGATAGGAAGGTAGATCTCGTGGGTATAGGCTAGGCTTATGATAAGTTAGGTTGTCCTAATTAAAATGGGGGTAATTTAACTAAAAGTTGAGGACCCGAATAGGTGCGCGCCTTTAGATGAGAGGTGAGTTGGGGCTCCACGAGAGTGCGATCCCATTTTAATTATGAAATAAGTGCACCGATATTTATTATGCACGGTTAACACACTTGCTAAATATTTTTCACAATCGGGGCTCTGACCCATTTTCTTCTCTCTCCTGCTTGAATATATATATATGTATTTCCACAGGTATCCTACCGCATGGATGCCGGATGACCTTCTATCCTGCGTCTTGGGAGCCGTGACAAGTGCGGACTGTTGCGGGATGTATCTTGTAGCCGCTTCCTACTTCGTTAAAATTCTTGATAGGATTCATGTTGTATATCGGGTTTGTACCCAAGGGAGAATTATATACATGTTTATATTTATTCCATTCCAGTTATTGTATTCGATGTGACCCGACAGCTTATTCGGGTCTACTTTTGTACATTCAGTTGTAGTTATTTAGTTCATTTTATTCTAGCGATTCTTTTCTAATAGTTCTCTCCTTTATTAATAGTGTTGGGTTGTGTTATGTTGCATGTTTTAATTTATTTAACATCTCGCTCATATGATATCGGGTAGTTAGTCCTATATTATGTAGTACCGGCAGTTGATGTTGAGACTGGACCATCTGAAACTCCTGATTTACTATAGTATAGGGCTGACCACCCGTTATTATTTTAGGCGGGTGTTACACCAAACTGACCCAATTCGTCTATACCCGGTTGCCAACCAAAACAACAAACCCACCAAAGCCCTTAGACGATTTTTACCTTCTATCATAAATCAAAAATGGCAAGCCAAGATAAAAAAAACTACCAAAGCCCCGATACCCAACAATCCTAAGCCAACCCACCTCGAGTCTTCCACCGTGTCCAATCAACTGTACCAGTCTCTAGCAAAACCCATTATGTACTGTACCCCTAGCCTCCCTAGCCTTATGCCTATGTCACTTCTAATTTTAAGAGGACCTTCTCTTCATTTTAAAAAGGGAGATAATGTTGAGAGAAGTAGTTTAGTTTTTTCTTAGCTCTATTTGTTTTAGCTCATTTTTTATGTAATTTTTAGGAGTAGTGTAACTTGTAATAATTTTTATTTCTTCTTTTATAATTTTTTTTTATATAATGACTTGAGTGTGAGGCAAAATATTTTGTGAGATACAAATTGTGAGTTGAGTGATATTTTTTGGAGTGTTGTAAAACTCAGATTTATGGGTTACTATTCATGTCAAGTTTGGGAAGTTAAATCAAACTCGAGGAGACTTGGTTTATTTATTTTCTTTCTCACTCTGTTTTATTTTCTATGCCTCATATTGTGTCATTATTAAATTTTATATGTAATAATACGAAAATGAGAGGTTAAATACCCCATTCAAGGGGTAAGATGGAACCCTTAACTTAGTTATTTTTATTTTTGGTTCGTTTATTTATTATGCCCATTTGAATATTAATATTAAAATTTTATAATTTATATTCACGCCTAGAGAGAGGGTGAATTATTTTCGAGAGAAAATCGAAAATTAAGATTATAATATTTATTTATTAATTAAACTAGAGATACACAATTTTTAAATAATATTATAGTTCGAATTTCTCTACTCTAAAATTGTATTTTTTAATGATTTAAAATACTTTTAGTAGATTTTCTGTAGCGGGTGATTTATTAGAAAATGTTTAAATCTAATTTTTATGAGTATGTGAAATTTAAATATTAATCTCCTAAAAACACTATTTGTAAATTTACACTTGCAACGAGATTTGATTTATGAATTTACATATGTTTTGGGGTATTTCAATTAGATAAACTAATTAATGAAAATAAATAGGAAAAGTTTTGAAGTTTAATCCCTTGAATTATCTCATAATTATTTTCTCCTTATATTTAGCTCACTTTATCATTTTCTTTATTTATTAGTGTAGTTTTAAATTTTAGTTCATAATTAGTAGTATAAATATCCCTTCATAATTGTATTTTAAAAAGCATACATAGTCTTCATTTTGCTCTTGTCCACATTAGAGAGCGTGGATTGACCCCTTACTTGCCAATAGACATTTTTAGTGTTTTTAGGTACTAAAAGGGATTTTTGATTGACCTTCTTTTACTCTACAATGACATATACACAAAAGGAAAAAATATCACCCTTTGTTTGATTCTCATCACATCAATATTCTCTATTGGGACAACTCCGTCTTTAATGAAGTCAATATAGGGCTACTTCCAATCTGATTGAGCTTCAACGAAATGGCATTTAGCTGCCTCGGAGAACAGTTGGCACTTGTCACACTTCTGTTGTAGATCTGTTGCGTCTTGCTTCATTCTAGTCCATAAATATCCCTCCCTTTGAATTCTCCTATAAAGAGGGATCTCAGTTGTTTCGCAGTGCTCTTCATGTGTTTTCTTTAATCTTCGCTCTTCTTCTTCTGGGTCGATGCATCTAGACAGCCATCCTCTTGTATTTCTCAAGTAAAGGTTTCCCTGATTTGTAAAGAATTGGGCTAACCCTCTCAGCTCCATTGCTCCTTCCCGAGACTCCAATTTGTTTCTGATCTTTCCCCTCTAGTCAGAGTCATCCTCAATTGGCAGAATTGACTCTACCACCGAGGGAGTTGTTCTTCGTTGAATTACGACTGTGGTCGTATCGCTTCTCATGATCATCTTTTGAGCGATGGTTGCATAGGTGTCCGGATGGCAGTTCACTGTTTGGGGATGTTGATAAGCACCCAAGAGTGTACATTTTATACCCCGAATAAACATATTTTAGTTGTTAATTCTGGACAATAATGATCTCATGCACGTGAATGTTTATCTTGTAGGTCAATTGTGCATTGCAGAGTTGAAATGATTAAATCAAGGAAATTGCGCAAAAATGGAGTTAAATGCCTTGCCCCGTAACCTCACACGAGCCTAAACATGTTCTTAAATCTACCCTAAAGCCCGTGTGTGTTTAGTTTGTGCCCTTTTTATATTATTTTAGATTTTCACCATGTGTCGTTTTATTTTTAAGGTTTATTTTAGATTTATTTAGAATTTTTAGGTTTTATCTTCTACTTGTATATTTTTTTAGTGTGATTTTATTTTATTTTGTTTTTATTAGTTTTTAGTTCTTATTAAGATTAGATTTTTTTTAGGATTTCATTTATTTTATTAGATTTTACATTTTTTTAGGATTTTAAATTTAGTTTTGATAGATTTTTATTTTTATTTAATTTTAGTTTTAGTTTTATTTTTAATTGAGTCTTTATTTTATTTTTAGAGTACGATTATATTTTTTGATTTTTAGTTTTATTAGTTTTTTTTAATTAGTTAGTTTTTATTTTAAGGGCCAAATTAAACACACACTCACACCCTACTATTATACATACTCATACATATAAACAACCCCTCATCCCCACCATATTCCCATAAACCCTATCACACCAAATCACCCCCTTCATCTTCACCCAATCCACCTCATCTCTCCTCTCTCTTCCCCAATCCACCGTACACTCTCCTCATCCCCCATTAAAACACACACAAAACACCACAAACCCGCCATTAAACCCATCCCATTTCCCCTCTCTCTCTCCTCACCAACCCATTGCCCCCTACTCTATGAACCTGAGTTGTCCCATCACCAAACCGACCCAGCCCTGAGTTCGCCTAGCTCCCACGCCCTCAACTCGCCGACGCTAAACCGACAACCCACTCCGGTGCCTGAACTTGATCGCCGCCTCTGACCCTGTTAAAACTGACCTCAGGCCCAAGTCCAACCCGATGCGTCGCACCACTTCGGCCCCTACCCTGGCGACGTCCCACCACCTCCGGCCTGTCCAAACCCGGCAACATAGAACCACGATTTCTAAACCTGATCAGAAACTCGAGTTCAAAACTATCCTGCTTCCAGGTCGACCCCCTTGCCCGGTGAACCCAAACCTTCGAGCCTACCTAGACCCGCTGCTAGAAATCTAAACTCGGGCAACCTGAATCCCAGAATCCAGCCCATTACCCCCTACTCCATGAACTTGATTTGTCCGGTCACCAAACCGATCCATCCCTGAGCTCGCCCAGCTCCCACTCCCTCAAACTGTCGGCGCTAAATCGATAACCCACTCTGGTGCCTTAACCGCTCGCGGCCTCTGACCCTATTAAAACCGAACTCATCCCCATATCCCACCTGGCACGTCCCACTAATTTGGCCGCTGCCCCAGCGCCATCCCACAACCTCCGGCCAGTCCAAACCCGATGACAAAGACCCCCGACCTCTAAACCCGAACAGAAATCCGAGTTCGAAACTGTCCCGTTGCCACATCGACCCACCTTTCCGGCGAACCCCAAACCTTCAAACTTACCTAGACCCATTTCCACAAACCCAAACCCGAGCAACCCGAATCCTAGAATCCAACCCATTTCAACCATTTCCCATTTGTGACCCATGCCAAAATCGATTTTGTCACCTGTTAACAAAACCAAAAGCCAAAGACAAAAAATAAACCCACATCTCTATATACTATAAAATGCTAAACAAGGCATTTAATACTCTCATATATAAGGCCATCCACGTGGCTGGCAATGTATTAAATATCATTTATACCAAATTCCCTCCCTTCACTTATATCCCTCAATACGCCTTTATCTCTCCTCCTATTAATACCTTAACCCTTCGTCTCCCCAAAATTATTTGACTTTTGGATTTTCAATGTGCTCCTTCTCTCTCTCTATTTCCGAGACACTCCTCCCATTCCCTCAATGTAAACTTCGTCCATCTCAAGAGCCTCCTACTAAATAGAAGGATTTTGTAGAGTTGATTGGGGTTGGTCGTTAATGGTTGCTCTCTACTGGTAACGTTTCCGTTACATCTCCAATTTTTAATTTCCTTTTTTTTCTCTGCTGGGTTATGTTTTTTTTTAATGGAGATCTAGATGACGAAGACAATAGGTGGCCACCCAACATTTGGAAATTTATAAAGCTTTTATCCATTTTGTTTCACTTTATATGTTACAATAGCTGTTGTGTTATAAATTTTTCTTTTTATTTTTCGAATGGAGCTTGAGGTCTTACTGATGAAGACAATAGGTGGATATTCATTGTAAACAAATGTTTTTTTTGTACTCGAGCCTATTTGTTTTTAACCAAAAATCATATGCTTGATTCTTAATATACATAGATAAATATTAGATGTAGATGTAAATTTCTCAGTTTTCAATTGTTGTTTTTAGCCAACGAAGTCTAGACGTATTTCTGCAAATCAACCGTCTTTTGAAATATTATGGATTTGGGTGTGATGGTTTTGAAAGAATTCAACAAATTAGTCATTTAGCCTCCGCCGATGGGAAATCCTCCAATAGGGGATGTGCAAGTCAAATTGGAAGGAAGACACCAAATTGGTGCTCATTACTGTTGAGAAATCTTCAATAGTTAATTTGGTACCATACTTCCTATAGATGCTCCACTATTGTTCACCAAAGAGAAATAAAGTTTTGGACATGTGTTGTTTACAATTGGATTCTAAGTTCGAACTTATCTTTTATTGTTTGATTTCCAGTAGATTTCATTTTTCTATTAGAGGGCAATATTGTTGTGTTATACATATTGCATTCTATATCAAAACGGAAAACTCAGAATGGACAAATCACACACCCCTCAGGTCGTGTGCGCAGAAGAGGGACTGAAAGTGAAAAATTTCTCACTGTCAGAACAAAGCCAAGGGGAAGCTCACCCTATTAGCAAAAAACAAGATTGAACTCTTTTGTTAGAGAATCAAACTTGGGTTCTTTGGCTTCCCTCTACACTGATAAGCAAATATGATCGGCAGTTTTCGTTGACTGTTTTAGCATTGTAAATCAAATTCAAGATCTGTAAAGAATTTGAAGTTGATATAGGCATTAAATTCTTACTCGAGTTTCATGTTTTGATTAGATGGCAACCGATGCACTTGAATTTCTTATTAAAATTGAAAATATTTTAATCAAGTACTAACTATTGATAACTAAAATAAAATATATGTCATTCCATCTCTCAAGTTTTATGTTTTTCATACCACGTTCTGTTCTTGATGCAACCATACGTATAATGGAATTTTAATATCGATGAAGGTAATGCCAAGCTTCTAGATAGACTATGTCATAATAAATTAATTTGACAGTTAGATGCTCCGTGTATGTTGAAGAGAATAGGTGGTGAAATTAGTTGTATTGTTGTTTGGCCTATCATGCTTTTCTATTTGATACAGGTGGGTGGTGATGGGTGATGATAAACGTGAACATACAACTGATTGGACTTATCTTTTTGTAATTGATACATTTGGGCTATAATAAGCATGGTGAGATAGGAGTTTTGAGTATTTTTATCTCTTTTATCTTTTGTTTCTTTTAGTAGCTGACAACAAAAAGTTGGGATTGTGTTCTTCTTTTTGTGCCTTATATAGACTTTCTATAAAGATAAAGAAATCAAAAATGTAATTACAATTTTATTTCATAGATGTTCCTGCATATGGGTACCAATTTATTTACTTAGGAGGTCAAAATTATTAGTGTTTTAGGTTTAGTTTTATTGCTTTGAAAGAGACTTTGAAATCATTTATTTTTTATTGATTATGATTAATTTACTGTAATATATCACATATTACGCTATGAAATTTCAAATAATAAAGTTACAAAGGTGTAACAAAATGGACTACGTATGTGAAATTTAGATGTATGTATAATTCTTTTATCGATTTTCTTAATCTATATTCATAATTTTGTATTTTTTTCCTATGATCACGCTAAAAATATTACATTGTCTGGAAAACGCAATTAAATATTCAATTCGTCACTTTTTTGTGTCCACAAATTATGGTAAAATATCTCGCGATAAAAAATTATAAGAATCATATGAAAAGTGTCATAAATGTAATGCTGGAAGATAGCATCATAAAAGTTGCAATTTAGAATCATTTGAAAAGTGTTATAAATGTAACGTTGGAAGATAGCATCATAAAAGTTGCAATTTGAGATATAAGTTCACATTCTAACTCAAAAACGTGTTTTATGTTAAGTACTAATTGAAACGTAAGTCTATCAATGTCTTAGCCCTTTACAAAAATTGAAAGTACGTAAGAAATATCGTATGCGCCCGCGCATCGCGCGAGGTGCATGCTAGTGTTAATTAAACGCTTTACCCATTTTACCCCCAACTACCACTTTTAATCAAATACCCAAAATAACCCTCACCCAAATCTAATTTTTATTCCCTCACACTCTCATTACCTCACACAATCCATGACACACGCAAACCACATGTACACCCAAGTGTATTTCCCAATTTAATCTCTTGCTCCATTGCCCACTATAAATGAAGATTGGAGACCATAAAAAATATCAAGAGAGAATTCTTTAAAGATAGTTTAGTGTAGAAAATAAATTACGATAAACAACATTTTGTGAATAGTTTTATTTTATTTTTATTTTTTTAGAGATTATTGAGTGATAAATTAGTGAGAAATTCAATTAAGTGTGTTTTTATTATTAAAAATCAGTTGGAGGCTCGAATTGAATGTATGATGTGCAAATTCAAGGATTGAAGTTCAATTTCACTCAAAGAGATTTGGTTTGATTGTTCTTTTCTTTACTTTTATTTTAATCACCTAGTTTATTTGATTATCATTTTTAATATGATGTTTGGCTAAATCCCCTTTCATGCGGTGGGATGAACCCTTATTTGATGTTATTTTGATTTAATTAGTTTGATTAATTGAAAATTTCCTTTGAATATTAATTTTGATCCCTCGCCCTTAAATTTACGTCGAACGAGGGAAAATGATTTTCGAGAGAAAATCGAAATTCTAGTTATAATACCCATTTTAAATTCAAACTAGTGTTATTACTTGAATTTCAACTCTATTTTTATTTTCTAAGATGTACATAAATTTTGATGAATCGATCATAGCGGATGATTAATTAAAAGGAGTGTATATCTATTTTTTATAGTCGTGGGGGGTTAAACTTAATTTTCTAAAAGGTTAATATTGAAATTACACTTGCAACTAGCGTTGGTTTGTAATTTTTATATTAATTTGGGAGAATTGAAATAATTAAATTAATTAGTTAGAATAGCTAAAATTTGTGGTGTAATCTCATTCCTTGATTGTTCTCACTTTATTTACCTCACTTGATCTCTTATTTTAGTGTTAGACTTGGTTATTCTTTTTTAGTCATTTTTTAGTTAGTTCTTTACATCTTTGATTTTAGTTTAGTGTCAGTTCACCATTTCTCTCAAAAATTATTTTAATATTAAAAAAGCTAAAAAAATAGAAAAAACAAAAAGCCCAAAAAGAAAATAAAAAATGAATTATAATTGAGTTTGTCTCTAGTTTCACCCCCTTGATGTGGATTGATACCCTTACTTACCTCTACACTTTAGTTTGATATTATTTTTAGGTATTTGAGGATTTTGATTAGAGGAGCTTTTCAAGCAACGACGAAAAATATACCGAAAAGTTCTTTTTATCAGATGCCTCCTGATCTTGGTCTGAATAACTGGTTGAGAAGCCTCTGAATGATTGTTCTGTAATGTGACAGACTGAGGTGTTTCGACGCATATTCTCCACTTACTTGCTGAATCACTAAGTTAGAATCACCTTTGATGCAAAGTGAATGAACTCCCTTTCGAGGAACCTCCAGCAACCCCAGCACCCACCCCTCATACTCCGCTTCATTGTTGGAACAAGGGAAATCTTACTTGTAGGAAAGACAACTTTCTTCCATACCTCTTAAAAGAATAACCCATGCTCCTCCTTTCTTCTCCTCTGAAGATCCATCGAACTTCATCGTCCATTCCTCTTCACTTGCGTCTATCTGATTAGCCTGTAAATCATCTCCTGTAATGTTCTCTCGTGGTGGCTCAAATATCCCAGACATAAAGATTGCGAAGAGGTCTACGTATGCCTGCCTTTTGATTGCGCAAGGGACCACACGTTTCAAGTCATACTCTGAGAGGATGAGGAATCACCTAGCTGCCCTACCAATCAATATAGTTCTTGCTAACAAAAACTTAATAGGATCACATCTTGTTAATATATGAATTGTAAAAGACAGCATATAATGTCTAAGTTTTTATGATACAAAAACTAAGGCTAAAAAATGTATTTCCAAGCTATTATGCCTGACCTCTGGCCCATGTACGATTCTATGAAGGTAGTACACTGGTCATTCCCGCCCATCAATCTCCTATGCTAATAGAGCTCTAATGGACCTCGTGGTGGATGTGAGGTATAGAGGCAACGGTATTCCTGTCCTTGGAGGAATCATAGTCTGTGGTGAAACGAGAAGATTCTTCAGCATAGTGAGAGACTCCTGGTGGACTTCATCCCACTTGAAATTTGTGTTCTTTCGCCGAAGCTCCATCAACGGGTGTGTTATCTCGGCCAATCCTGGCACGAATCTCCTAAGGTAGGAAATTTTACCGAGGAAACTCTTGAGATCCTTCGTCGTTCTTAGACTTGGCATTTCTAAGATCGCTCACTATTTATCTTGGTCCATCTGCACCCCTTGCCGATCCACCACAAACCCCAGTAACTTTCCAATGGTTACCCTGAAGAAGCATTTCAGCGGGTTCCTCTTTAGTTTATACTTCCTACATCTGGCAAATACTTTCCTCAAATTACTCAGGTGGGACCCTTCCCTTTTCGATTTGATGACCAAATCATCCACATAAAACTCTACAAATTTGTGAAAGAAGTCGTGGAAAATGGTCATCATCGTTCTTTGATAAGTAGCCCCAATATTTTTGAGTCCAAACGGCATTAACTTGTACATGAAGTTCCCCAACGGGGTTCTAAACATTGTCTTCTCTGCATCTGTAGGATCCATTTTGATCTGGTTGTACCCTATATACCCATCCATGAAGCTATACATCTCATGTCTAGCCGTTGCATCTATCAAGCTATCGATGAAGGGCAGAGGGAACTCATCTTTGGTACAATCCCTATTTAAGTATCTGAAATCCACGCATATCCTTATCTGATTCTTAGCATTCTCACCCACTTGGACAATACTAGACAGATAGAGTGGGTGTTGTATCAATTTGATGAACCCTGCAGCCAAGAGGCATTGGACCTCTTCTTTAATCCTTAAGTCCCTCTCAGGCTTGTATGTCCTCGTTGCTTGCTTGACCGTAATGGCTGAAGGTGTTACGTTTAATTTTTGGCATCTTATATCTTCATCTAGCCCCTTTATATCAGTATACTTCTCGGCAAAAACATCTATAAACTCTCGAATTAGATCAATCAAAGCCTCCCATTTCTCCATACAGAGATCCTTCGAGAGGAAAATGGGCCTTGGTGTAACACCCCATCTAATTAAATAACGGGTAGCTACTCCTTTATTAAATTAAGATAGAATATCAAGTTTGTTCAGTCTTAGCATCACTGTAAAAAACAATTAGTTCATTACTAGCCACCTAATATTTAAAAAGAGAGATTTCAAATTTTATTAATCAAATTAACAATTACCCAAGTAATTAAATCATCAACCATCAATCGCATAAACAATCTCATATGAATAACCAACGGACTGAAATAAATTGAGTCTGGAGTAAACACTCCCACAATAATAATACCAGAGTAAATAAAGTCCCAACACAAGAGTCTGAATAAACCAATATCCGAAATAAAGAAAGTCTGTAACTACAACCTCTAAGAAGGAATGGGCGACATGCCCTAACAGATACAAATTCTTCTGAAAGAATCAATGATAAATATGGAGTCGTCTAATGTTAAGATCATGTAGCTTCCACAGCAACTACAACACGTCATCAAAATGAAACTCATATGCTTGGCGTCCCTATGGATGGGCACCTAAAAATGTTTTTACAATACAAAATAGATTTGGAAGAAAACGGGTCAGAGCCCAAGGTGAAAACAGTTTAAAATATAGTAAGTGTTTAAATTAAAACTAATCAACACATTTTATAAACATGTTAGTTGCGTACTCTCACATGATTTTCTCACCTCTCAACTAATGTGCACGCCTAACGTATGCCCTTAACCCATCCTAGTTATGACACTAACTAACTAGTCTAAACCACTCCTGCTTTCTCATTCTAACATAGGGTATCTACTCTTAACACCCAAAAAGTTATATTCATAACCCATATCCACATTCATTAAATTACTTATCTCAAGTGTTAATTAAATTCTCGCATTCTTAGCCCAATCAAACATCTTAGTTATTCGCATCTACTAAGGAACAGTGAACCAGTCACAAGTGTGTATATATATATATATAAATCACTCTAACTACATATATAAATATCAGGCACCCCTAGTCTAAGCTACAGTGCACACGTACTCTGCTATCAAATCCATGTACATAACGTATGTAAGGATCGCGTGTTTCGAATCACTCAGGAACCGTCTCAATACAAATCACACATATTGGAGGCGAACATAGTTGACATACCCATAGGTCGCACACATACATACGCTCCTATGGTCAGCTAACTTATTGACTCACAAATAAGTCATTCACAGTCCTATGTCCTTAAGTTACCAATCTAAATCTCCCCGAAGGCACACAAGACAAGATGGTCCTTTTCCCAAAAATCGACATCCTGTGATAGCAAGTATGGTAGGTATGTCATACATATAAGAAATCCATACATTAGGCAGTCACACAACCTAAGTAATCATATTTCAATATAGGTATTCACGGATTCCATATAGAAAGTCTCGTACGTAGCAAGTTTATCACGAACATCATACGTAATATATATTTAACTTGATAACTCTCTTATCGTATCAATTTGAGTACCTAAACCTATCCCACAAGGTTACTAGGTCTCCTATTAGTTTCTAATGTTATCTCAGTAACTTAAAGTCCCTCCATTACTGTTCTTATCCTTACATCATTATTCATTACCATTATAGTTTCAATTCGAACGATTTCTAACCCTACCTCACTCAGTAGTCCCTCGTAAGCAATAACATTCAATTCTATAAGGTAAACCATTTTTTCGGGCATCAACTAAGATCCTACTGACCTTAACTAAGTCCCACAATATGATATTAATCACCCTAAGAATCATTATCGACCTTGGTATCTTCATTAAACCTTAAGGGAAAATAAGTGCCAAAAATCAGGAGAGGTCGATCGATTGACAAAAAGGATCGATCGATCGACATTCTTAGATCGATCGATCGATCAAGCAGGTATTACGAATCTGCATAATTTTTCCTACGGATTTCATCAAACCTAACCCTCAAATCCTTTACTATAATGTCCCAAACTCCCAAATATCTATTCCTAATGTCATAGCAACATAAATACATAATTTCTAACTTTTAAAATCATCAAATTCAAGTGGTAAATCAATTTCTTGGATCAATTCACATAATTTTCATATAATTACCTAGTTCTCCTATTTTCCTCAAGAACACTATATAATTCATTACAAATTTGTAATTTTCTACCCATGAATCATAATTTCATGGCTGCTATTATCTCAAACGTTAAACTACATGCAAGACCTACCCACATTACGATTTTAATTATTCAAATCCATTCAATTATCATTATTCAAGGTTATTTCACCAATTCTAACCTAACATGGATGATATAAGAACTAAATTATTGCAAGTTAAATCACTTTCCTGGTAATGAAGATTTTGATCCGATGAAGTAGACGGTTTGGGGATGATCCTTGCTTTCCGATCTATTCGGTGGTGGTGACGGCGGTGCAAAAGCCTCTAAGTGGTAGTTATAGCCATGGAAACCCTTGGAATTTCTCCTCTCTTCCTCTCTAATTGCCATGATGCTTTTTGGTTGTGAAAATCCTAAGGGACTCAAGTGTTGGCTGATAATTAATACCAAAATTTCGTAGGTCACTATTCACCAAAAATAGGAATGACTAAAATACCCTCTCGGGTTGCCAGTTAGGCCGAAAAATGCCCCGGGACCCAAACTAAACCCCCGACTAGTGTTTTCTGACTATCTAGACCCTTCCGGACACGTTGGCGCACTCAAAATGATCATACGGATGACATCAAATAAAATGCTTTTAAATCCATTAAATTGGGTCCTGACACACGTGCGTCTCAACTAAATTATCGAAACAGTCCTATTTTCAACTCACGACAATTTTTAACAAATTCAATAATCACATATTAACATAATCACTTAGTAATATTTAACATTATAATTATATTTAAATACTAACTCTCATCTCGCTAGATATTAAAATCTGAATTAATTCCCAATTAATTATCCCAAATTAATTTAATTAATCCAATAATTAAAAGTAATTTCATTAAATTAATCTCATAATTAAAAGCCATAAAATTACGGGGCATTACATACTTCCCCCCTAATAACGGAATTTTATCCCGAAATTCAGAAAAGTAGGCATACCTGGAAAAATTAGGTATCCTCCAATACTCAAAACAAAATATAAAGAAAAGCTCAATCACTACAGCCCTCGCTTCACAACAATCTTGTTGAACACTCTTGACACTCTATCAGTTATAGGGTTACACCTCAATAAATGCAGCTCACGTTGTGCTCTGACTAAACAACATTCGAATAAGAATAGTATATATATCATTGGCCGTATTATCTCAATCTTATTGTGAGTTCGCATCTCACTTTATATCAATTCCCGCGTTTATTTAAACACAAAACCCCCAACCTTGGAGAACCCATAAAACATTTGACTACTCTTGTCCGTTCTTTGAATATCTTTTCCCGGTGTTGTGACTTTTACACAAGGGAAAGACACTTCATACGGATAGTGGTCAGCCCATTATAGTCATCGGACTCTAACTTCTGACCAATCCTAAAACTCTGACAATCTGCTCACCTCTAAGCATCCAGAGGGAGGATAGTAAGGTTCATTTACACAAAACATCTGTAAGCGCCTTGTCCACTATAAATTGGTACGGGTGCTTTCACACAACTCTATGATTAGGTAATATCTTCTCATTTATTACCAAATAATATGTCACTTCTTATCTGTGCCCGTTGTGGAAATCAAATGATCGCAATGAGTCCAAATTTACTTTCATACAGTTCCACCATACCTTGTGCCTATTCCTCGGGCTATAGGTGAGACACCCTTCTCAAAATGAAATGGTATCCCCACTATTCCCCAATACCCCATATTGGAAGGTTACAAGGATCTCATCATAATTCAGAATAATATTGGGCAGGACCACGTACTGGCGCGATCACTATCAAATAGTGTAAATCACCCAAGGATACACATTCGAAGGAACTCGTTACTTAACTATAAGTTGGCAATCCCTCAAAGAATTTTACCAACTTAACTCTTCCATCATTGGAATCGTCAGCTTGATACAAAATTATCTGGATGATCATCTTACCCCAACTGATCTACTACTACAATACCCCTTTCAACACCAACTTTCACGTATAATTCTTCCTGTTAAGTGATACTTACTAACCCTTTTCTTCCCTCGGCGTATACTAAAAGTCCTGACCCCGTGATTTTTCACCACGCTGTGCACATCTAGACTCTTTATATCTTATTGACATCCTCACTCTATTTACGCATAAACCACCCTCAACATTAGATTAGGTGGAACTCCGCTCCAAAATGTCCATAAAAGTTAAATATTTGTCTTCCCAAGGGATACCCCCTTTTTAAATGGCTTCCCACTGCCCTTCAACCAATTTCGGTCGTGCTACTCTGATCACGCATGAGTATAATGATTATCATCCTTCTCTTATGATGATTAATCCATTCAACCTCTACTATTTTGTAATATCAGTCTCCCAAGTCTAAATCTCATCCATCTTTATATCTCTTTTTCCGACGATTATCACATCAGCAAACCAGGGTGTCTACACCCTCTATAACCCATGCATACGCGTTTAAACATCATATACGCTCATACATACCCCAAACTCTTTATTTCCCCTCCATTCGCAACGTGGCTATACCAATTTGGGCGTTCTCAATCACCTCCGAATTTGAAATTTTATGTCCTCCTAAACATCATTTCACCTTCAACCCGCCAATAATAAAATAAAATTATCAGTACTTCCTCAGCACATAACTGGCTCTACTCGACTTATATCACAATTTACCCCTTTAACTTCTAGTTATAACTACATACTCCCATAATGATCGAGGTACCCAAATCATGGAAGAATGGCTAAACATCTCCTTACTACCAACCTTACGTTAGGTTTCATGTGTGGGATGTCTCACAAAGCAAAATCCAAAGAAGGAACCCCCTGATACACTACTTCCTAGCATTGTCGGTTATCAGAATCCGTTACCTCTATATTATCGTCTCTTGACATCAAAGCTACATTTCCTTTGATAGTTACACTTAAGCAAAGAATTTCTTCCGAAAGACACTGTCTCTTAACATTTATGGTAATCACATTCCATAAACATCATGCAAATATAACTGGGGCTCTCAAAATCCTATCCCCAGACATACAACTATGAGTATTAACTCCCACGTCTCTAAAGGGTAACATAACAGTGCACTCTTCTTATTACCATAGTCCTGAGCGATAATTATAATAACCAGCTAAATCTTTTCGCTAAACAGTAAACCAAATACATTTCTAATCATATAAATAAAGTCCCTACACATACCAGGAACAAATATCCGAGACCATTATACTTTTCGAAGTCTCAACAATATATATGTACATATATACAAATATATAAACGCGAGCCCACCCCTCTTGCAGATGGGGCCTCGCCAGAACAAAACATTATACACTAAGGTAGTAACCCTAATAGACTTGCAATATCCACACACTATCATTTTAAGCATATTATAAAATCATAATTAGGATAACATCATACTCGTATAACACAACACTAAAACAAGAAGTTTTAATAAGGTATATACCACTATCAATACACCCATTCATCCTTCGCGGATAACACTAAAGGTAACCCCACTATACTAGAGAAAATATTCACACATATAATAACATTGCTGAGATACTCAATAAACTCGTCTCTCATGCGAATATAGTAATAATAAAATGTAGTAACTCGTTCCTGACACATACACCACGCATCATCATCTGAGGATATAACTCATACTTCTATCTTGCAAATCGCCCTAACTGCTTAAATGGTTTCTGGACTTAACACACATATCCGTACCAAACTGAAAATTTTAATAACTATTACCCTTGCTAGGCACCATACCCTCATCCCCCTACTTGCTTCGGGAAACATTTTTAACACAAGGGTTTCACTCCCAACAAAATACCTCTACACATACTTCACTTATCTCTGGTCACACTAACCATGTTAAAGTTTTCTTTCTCTCGGGCGTTGGTAGTCTCGATTCTAATGGCTACATTCATTGTTCCCTTAGCTATAATGGCCCTAAAAAAATTGTCTATTGGATTCAACAAATCTTACTGAAATCACCATTTCTCGATAAACAATTCAGCTATCTAAATCATTTAAACGGGACCCTGATGGGTCTTCCCCTTGTGGTGCTTCACTGACACTATTTCCCCCAGTCTTACTCTATCTATATTCTTCGATCCTTGTAGTTCCCCACACAAGTAAACGTTTACCTCCATATTAACAAAGTGCGACAATGTTACCATCTGCATTGCTCGTCTAAGAAGAATTCCCCAGAAGTGCTAGCAATTCTTCTTGTAGGTTAATTTTCCCCTTTAATGTCCTCTTCTCCATTGCACCTACCTCATCCTGTGTAAGGTTCGCTAATTAATTAAATTTCTTTTCACGAAATGACCTATGTCCGACCCTTTTGTGTGAGTTCAGAACAACGTTCGCATCTTATCCTAAACATCTGATGAAGGAACTTATGGTCAAACTATACATATGCGCCTTCTCTTGACAAAACATTCCACTTCTAAGTGTGGTTGTTGCCTCTCACCATTTTAACTCTTCTCTTACGAGCCAGGAAAAATTTTACCCCCAATTTTCATTCCCTATTAGCCATACACCAACATATGCCCAAGCCCTTGGATATTTTTCTTTCGTTGTCTAACACATACCATTTTCGCATTTCTAGAATTTCCCCTCCTGGTTCTCTTCAATGTTTTGTCTGACTCTCTCCCATTCCAACCTTATTGGGTGAGTCTAATTTGACCCCATTTTCTATTGTAGCTGTACTATAATGACATATGTTGTGCCTGAGCCACCTTTACTATCCTGGGTTTTCGTATCATAATAGGGGTGACCTCAAGTACGGTCATCATTCTTGAATATACCTTATAACCTCAACTGAGCTTTGCCTCCTGCTGTCCGCCCAACTCACACGAAATACTGCATTATTCGGTACACGAACACTCCTGAATGTAAATAAGATTCACTATCATATACATTATAGCAGAGAACGAAACCTCACTAAAGAAATCAACAATCCTAAACATAGGGCTCTATATCAAATAAAGTTACGCTAGAAGATCCTAAAGGACACTAGAACCTGATGCTCTGATACCTCTTGTAACACCCCCGTCTAATTAAATACCGTGTAGCTACTACTTTATTAAATTAATATAGAATATCAAGTTGGTTCTGTCTTAGCATCACTGTCGAAAATAATTAGTTAATTACTAGCCACCTAATATTCAAAGAGAGAGATTTCAAATTTTATTAATGAAATTAACAATTACCCAAGTAATTAAATCATAAATTATCAATCGCATAAACAATCTCATATGAATAATGAATGAACTGATATAAACTGAGTCTTGAGTAAACACTCCCACAATAATAATACCAGAGTAAATCAAGTCCCAACACAAGAGTCTGAATAAACCAATATCTGAAATAAAGAAAGTCTGTAACTACAACCTCTAAGAAGGAATGGGCGACATGCCCTAACTGATACAAATGCTTCTGAAGGAATCAATGATAAATATGGAGTCGTCAAATGTTAAGATCTTGTAGCTTCCACAGCAGCTACATCACGTCATCAAAATGAATCTCATATGCTTGGCGTCTCTGTGGCTGGGCACCTAAAAATGTTTTTACAATACAAAATAGATTTAGAAGAAAACGGGTCAGAGCCCGAGGTCAAAACAGTTTAAAATATAGCAAGTGATTTAAATTACAATTAAACAACACATTTTATAAACATGTTAGTTGCGTACTCTCACGTGAGTTTCTCACCTCTCAACTAATGTGCACGCCTAACATATGCCCTTAACCCATCCAATTTATGCCACTAACTAACTAGTCTGAACCACTCCTGCTTTCTTTTTCTAACATAGGGTATCTACTCTTAACACCCAACAAGTTATATTCATAACCCATATCCACATTCATTAAATTACTTATCTCAAGTGTTAATTAAATTCTCGCATTCTTAGCCCAATCAAACATCTTAGTTATTCACATTTACTAAGAAACAGTGAACCAGTCACAAGTGTGTGTGTGTGTGTGTGTGTGTGTGTGTGTGTGTGTGTGTGTATATATATATATATATATATATATATATATATATATCACTCTTAGTACATATATACATATCAGACACTCCTAGGCTAACCTGCGATGCATGCATACTCTGCTATCAAATCCATGTACATCACGTACGTAAGGATCACGTGTTCCGAATCACTCAAGAACCGTCTCAATACAAATCACACATATTAGAGGCAAACATAGTTGACATACCCATGGGTCACGCACATACCTACGCTCCCATGGTCAGCTGAATTATCAACTCGCAAATAAGTCATTCACAGTCCTATGTCCTTAAGGTACCAATCTAAATCTCCCCAAAGGCACACAAGATAAGATGATACTTTTCTCGAAAACCGACCTCCGGTGATAGCTAGTATTGTAGGTATGTCATACACATAAGAAATACATACACTAGGCATTAACACAACCTAAGTAATCATATTTCAATATAGGTATTCACGCATTCCATATAGTAAGTCTCGTACGTAGCAAGTTTATCCTGAACATCATACGTAATATATATTTAACTTGATAACTCTCTCGTCGTATTAATTTGAGTACCTAAACCTATACCAAAAGGTTACTAGGTATCCTATTAGTTTTTAATGTTCTCTCAGTAACTTAAAGTCCCTCCGTTACTGTTCTTATCCTTACATCATCATTCATTCCCATTGTAGTTTCAATTCGAACGAATTCTAATCGTACCTCACTCGGTAGTCCCTCGTAAGCAATAGCATTCAATTCCATAAGGTAAACCCTTTTTCGGGCATCAACTAAGACCCTACTGACCTTAACTAAGTCCCACAATATCAAATTCATCACCCTAAGAATCATTATCGGCCTTGGGATCTTCATTAAACCTTAACGGAAATCTCCAACGTTTTCCCGATTTGGGTATTATTCGGGTTTCAAATATACAATATAAATTTGATTCATATTAATAGCAGTTTACCATTGATTCTTACTGGTTTTAACATACGATTCATTCCTCTACATTCAAGAATCATAAACACAATAAATCTCACCCTTAATCCCATTAAGGTATATCAATTTCCAAAAACCCAATTTTAATTTTGGTTACACACCCAAAACGAATTTTTCATATACACACACTATGATATGAATTGATTATCATCAATTTAGGAATCACAACAGTTCACCACTTGCCTGGAATTGTTCGTAGAGTCTGATCCGTTGGTGTAATCCCTTAATTTGGCTCCAAAATCTCCAAATTGGCTCTTGATTTGCTTTTCCCCACTTTCCCTCTCAAGCCCTAGGCTTAGAAGTTGTGTTTTCTGCCATTTAACACTTCTCCATTTAGTTTAAAACCCCTTAATCCCATTTTTGGCCATATGGCCTAATTAAAATGGTCCAACTCACCCCGTGTGGGCCCGGCTATGCCCAAAAATACCCCGAGACCCAATTTCTACCCCTGAGCACTCTTTTCTGACTATCTCAACCCAACCGGACTCAACCGCGCACTCAGAATTGTCATCCGAAATAATTTTTGACATTTCTAAATTTTGACCTCAAAATGCGACACACATTAATTCGGACAATTAAACTTTAAAGTCACCAATTATAAATAATTCGGCTCACTCAAATAAATTCTCCAACTTGAATTTAAGTTTCTCCAATTTAAATATTTTTAAAACTCCCAAAAATAATTACATATTAAATCCTCAAAATTACAGGGTGTTACACAATCGTGAGAGAAAGGTTGAATTGCATAATGAACTTCGTACCTCGAAAAGGGGCATAGTATATAAAAAGGGTCTATAGTTGATAAAGGACCTTGTGTATAATACAAGGATGGATGAGAAATCCTACTAGGATAACTAATTTTAATGTTGTCATGGTTTTATGTTGCAAGTTATTTCAGCGTTTTCGGAAGAAGTGAGCCACGAGGGTTAGAGAATTTAATAGAAAAGCAAAACTAAACTTAACGGTGTTAGTGAACACCATATGAGAGTACGTCCAATAGGGAACCCAATTAGAGAATTTTAATTGATCAACTTTCTATAAAGTGACGATGAAGTCAATCAGGGCTATAGAGACCAATAATAGTTCCGAAAGGCCCGCATAGCCAAAGGGACAACTGGAGGACAATTGGGAGCTAAGAATTCCAGTTCGAGGTCAGACATTCCAAAATGTTCAGTGGGATCAGTGACGGGAAATAGCTCGAAAAGTTTCCCTATGTGTATAGAGTGGGACTACCAGTATTGAATGTGTCCACTTTGAGAAGTGCAACCGATAATATTTGAGAATGGTAAACCATGCCAGTTAAGCATAACAACTGGAGGAGTGAGATTTTCAGAGAAGGAATTGGATTAAGATAATTGATCCTAAGAAGTTACAAACCGAGAGTGGTAGGTTTAGGCAGGACCAATAGAGTCCTTGGTAACAATACATATTAATCCTCTAGGTCATTGGGACCCAAGAAGAAATAGGGTGGCCAATAAAGCCATAAGTGAGGCCTAGAGACGTTAGGCCAACATTTCAGTGATGGGTGTGTAATCCACAGAATAGGATAATTTTCCCACAACAAGGAGGGGGAAACTATTGGATGAAATCCCAGATGTATAATGAGTGCAAGTTATTATGAGTTGTTTTGTCCGCGAGAAGTGCATGTAAGGACCATACGATTTTGAGAGATTCATGAAAATTTGTTTCATCCTTATGAGTAAAGGATTTAATTATGTGACAGGAGTGTTTACAAACTAATATATGAAAGATTAACACTAAAATTTGCATGCGAGTCGAGTTTAGTTGGTACATTAGTTTTGGACAGACTAGTTATAAATGTATTGATCATGGGTAATAGGACTCTTTCGATGTCACCCGTGAGTAAGCCAGATGGCCACTAAAAGCATATTTTATTGCCATAATTTTACTACTGCATTGAGTTAGTCAAGTAGAGCTTATTATGGTAGTGTTTAGTGAGAATTACCGAATGTTTTAACGATAGTCGATGAAGTGATAGACTATTCGTTGGGTACTCCGGGGGAGTAATATTATTTTGGTAAGGCGTCACCCGAAATAGGGTTTGGCCTATATATATATATATGAAAACTTCATGATATCGTATACTTCAGTGAGTTTGTGGTCTTGTTAGATGTAAATCCCAATGCGTAAGTATTTAATTACTCATGTGAGTCAGGATACATTATTTTATTTATCGAGCAACAAAATATAGCTTATTATAAATAGCGCTGAAAACTTAGGATAGTGAGACCACCATGTTTCATGTTATTTTTAAGGGCATACGTAGATTAATATGTCAACATACGAAAATTATGCGAAGGTAAATATTATGGACTGAAGACCTTACAGATCTCGGCGATCAACAATGTTAGGTAGTAGTATATCGGGGGATTCCTTATTTGGATTTTGCTTCGCGAAACATCCCACGCATGAAACTGGAAAACGTCGAGAGTTGGAGAGAAGATTGGTCGATAGTACATGGGTTTCGTACCTTATTTATTAAAAATATAAGAGAATTTAATTGAGAGTTGAGAATTCAATTAAGACTTAAAGTTGGTAGAGCTGCCTAGTCCAGATATCATTAGGATTAGAAAAATGACTCCACTAAAAGAGTAGTTAAGTTATTACTAGTGGGGTGGTTGAGTACACCCCTACCTTATCAGCATCTCGAGTGAGCGAAAATTCATTTAAGCGTGGTATATTTCATTTTTGTATTAATGCATAAGATCTAGGGTGTATGGGCACCCTAGGTAATTGAAAATATCGTATCAAGCGGTAGATTATGATTGTCATGTGAATTAAACAACAATTAGCTGGGAAAGTTGAAGTTTATTCCTTAAGATTTGTCAGAGATGTATGTTTTATGAGAAACTGATTTATAGAGAGGGGGAAGGACCTGTGCCACACGGTGAGGCAAAGTCACATGGATCAAGGTTTGATGTACATTTGAGAGAATATAAAATGTATCATGTTATAAATGACAGTGGTGATAGGATGTAATGAAGAGAAATATTTCTAAATTCATTTTGCAATGGGTCACATGTCCGTTGGAAAAGGGTGGACCACCCGAGACTAGTAGGGGTTTCTTCAATCGTTAGGGATTCCGAAGTAGGAATGGGAGAGTACTCCTAAGAATTTTATCGCGAAGGGGGTTATGATCCTATATGGCTGATAATGGATCGATTGACTGCAGTAGATCACATTATTCCAGTTAGGACTGGTCATGTTGTGGGATATATGCGCAGATTTTTCTAATCGATATAGTGAGGTTATATGGGGTACCGCTTGATATCATGTCCGATTGGGACAAGATCTTTGTCTTTTTATTTTTGAAGAGTGTTCACGAAGTCATAGGTACTGAGTTATAATTGTGTACAACCTATTATCTGCAAACGAATGGGCAGAACAAGAGGACTAATCAGATGATTGGGAAAATAAATTATATGTGTACCCTTAAATTTTAAGGGAGGATGAGAACCGTACCTTCTATTAATGAATTTTGTGTGCCATAACTCATATAAGTTCACTTTAGGGATGGTGCCAATTGAGGTAAGGTGAGGTAAACCTTTTTGTTCTCATGCTCGTTAGTTATAGGTGGGGGGAAAAAGATCCTATTGCGAAGGTCATAGATGAGTGGATATCTATATAATGTGTGTAAAGTATAGATTGCGCCAATAACCGACTCGTGTACGATCATTGCGAGATGAGATCGTGTGTATCAAAAGAATGATTATTCTACTAAGGTGAGAATAGTATAAGGATAGATAGTGAATATCTAAATAAAGTTTAAGTAGTGAAACTTAAACGGTAAGGCTTGGGCAAGAACCTACGTGACAGGGTAACCTGGAGTTTTGAACGAACATATGTGGAGTGTTCATTATTAAGGGTATTCGATAGTGTACTATATGGGTCGTATGGAGTAGTGTACTTGGGAGCGCAATGATGTGATGCGCAACATATAGACAACGTTGTTTGTACCGGATATACTTTTCCGAATTTCGGGAAGAAATTCCGTTGTAAGAGGGAAGTATATAACACCCTGTATTTTTGAAGATTTAAGTAATTATGGGATTAATTATTATTATTGGATTATTTAAATTATAATGTGAGAAATTAATTACTAATTAATTCGGATTAAAATAATTATTAACTAGTGTGCCAAGGGTTAATATTTATTGATGAAAATTATTGAATATCATTGTGTGAATATATAATATGGAATTAGGAAATTTTATAAATTATCGAGAGTGAGATATATGACAGCTTGGTATATTAAGTCGGGACATGCGTGTGAGTCATGTCGGGACTAATTTAATGGATTAAAGAAGTAAATTATATTAAGTAACTCGTATGGCTATTTCGAGTACACCATTGAGTCCTAAAGGGTCGAGATAGTTAGAAAACTCTACCTGAATATTTTATTTGGACTCAAGAATATTTTTAGGCCTAACCGGCACCCCGTAGGGGTATTTTCGTCTCTTAGATTTGGGAGGAAATAATATGGACGAAAATTAGATAATTAAATATGAGTGTACGTGGGTGAGAAGAAATCTGTCGGTTTCTAAACCTAAAAGAGAGGGAGAGAGAACCACAGAGGGAGAAGGAGAGAGCACATGTCTTCTTGGTGCAAAATGCAAGAACTCACACTCCAAATCCCACCAAATCGTATATCACAAGACGAGGAACATGTCTATACCAATTTCATGAACGGATCAAAACATCAATTTGAGGCAAGTGTTTATTACTTGCTTTCCTTAATAATAATTGTGTTCATGTTAGACTAGGTGAATTTCCCTTTGTTATCAAGATTAAATTTGGAAAAAATAAATTGGGGACAATTAGTCATAAATTGGGTCTGATTTGAATAAAGTTTTATTTCATTATATATATCGGTTTACGTCGAAGAATTAATGATAATTTTCGGATTAAATCTAGGTTGAATCAGGGTTTTGCATGTAAATTTTATAACTAGGGTTCTTGACATCTAGATTTGAGGATTTCAAATTTATTGATGATTAGTAATGATTTAATGATGATATATTGTTGGAAATCATTTGTAGATGTTCGTTAGTTGATTGGAATTGAATAATTGGTATTTGGCTGATTATTTTAGATGTTTTAGGGTTAAAAATGGTGGAAAACGAAGTTGTTAATGGTGTAGAACGTAACAGGTCTGGTGGGGAAGAACACTGTTCAATCTCGTTCGAATGAGATTGAGCTTCATTCAAATGAGAATGGATCTCACGAGATGTTGTTCAAACGGCATCTGACCTGGTTCGAACGATAGGTCCAAAACTTGAAAAATTACAATTTTGCCCAATTAGGTTTACGCAGTTGTTTTGAGATAGGAAACTATCATTTAGTGGTTGTGTCATAGTGCAGAATTGCTAGGGAATATTCGTAAAGTAATACCTTAAATATTTGGAAAGGTGAATTAACCTTGGAAGTCTCGAGAGAGGGAATTAATTATATTATATGTAGTAATGAGAGAATACTACATATGGAAAATACATGTAAGGGTTGGGTGAATACCTTAAATTTTAATGGGATGTGGAAAGGCCTATTATATGATTATTATTATGTTTATAGCATACCTACGCTACTTGCTATCGGGAGAAGGTTTTCGCGCAGTGGACAGTATTATCATGGGCGACCCAATAGGGAATATTTGACATGTACCTAGAGTATATGAACTTAGATGCGTGTTATCTGAGATGTAGGATAGTTTCGATGGCTGAATGGGAGCGTAGATATGTGTGTGACCCATTTGGCTGGGGAATATACTCACCTCCAATATTTGTGTTTGGAATTTATGGTTCGTGAGAGATCGAACCAGTTGTCCTTTATGCAGTGAGTAATGCACCGGGACATGATAGCAGAGTATGCATTGCAACAAGTGAACTTAACCAAGGGGTGCAAGATTAGTATATACATGTATAGGGATGATGTGATAAATATATATATATGCTTGTGATTATGTCAACTGTCTATAAGTAGTATATATGGTAATAATAATAATTGCTTTGTGCCAAGTGGTATTAACCGATGGGTGCAGGTGCAGTATACATATATAGGGATGATGTGACTATATTCATGAATAAACTTGGGAAAATTCTACTGTGTAAAATTAGTAGATATAGTAATAATGAGAAATAAAATAATCGTTGTGGGTAAAAGATTAACCAGTCGGACAGTGAATAATGATATTTAGTTATGTGGGATAAACTATTTCAATAACGTATGGTATGGGCTATACGAGTATACTACTAGTGACATAGATGGTGGTATGCTGACTTCGAACTAGTTAGATTGGGTAGCATAACTAATATAGGGTAGATGTACGTTAGGCGTGCACAATAGATGAGAGGTGAGAATCCCATGTGAGAGTCAGACAAGCTAACATGCACATAATACTTGCTTTATCGCAAATTTTAAATACTTGCTAAAATAAATATTTTTACAACTCGGGCTCTGACCCGTCTCTTGCTATTCTTCTCTCTTTTGATATATATATATATATGTGTGTGTGTGTGTGTGTGTGTGTGTGTGTGTGTGTGTGTGTGTGTGTGTGTGTGTGTGTATTATAGCAGGTGCCCAGCCACAGGGTTACCAGGCTTAGACGCGTGAATCATTTAGCGAGTTGCACCGGTTGTGAGAGTTGCAGGTCCTTCCATTAGACACCTCTATCATTTCCTTCAGTTCTATTCAGACATTTCTATTAGGGCATGTTTCGCCCATTCTTAGTCGTTTCATTAGAGATTGTACTCAATTTACTTTGTTAGTTTATTTCTGTTGCACTTGCAAATTTTATGGTTTGTTGGTTTGAGACTTTGAACTAGAATGTTTTATCCTGTCTGATTTATTTCAGTAGTTGATTCATGTCCAGTATTTATTATCTTTAGATGGAATGTAAATGGCTTATATCTTAATGAATGAAAATTTATTAATGGATTATTTAAGAATAATTAAAATTAAATGTATTAACACTTAGCTTAATTATTTATTAGGTTATAAATAAAGAAAAATTGCTTTTCGACAGTGATGCTAAGAATGAACCCACCGAACATTCTGTTTTAAATTTAATAAAGGATTGATCACCCAGTATTTAATTAGGCGGGGTGTCACAAGGATGACTAGCATATTGTTGCTACTATAAAGCCGAGGGATTTTTTTAATATATGTGACCAACAACATGCATACGATGACCATATGGAATTATAACGCGAGTAACATTTATATAACATGACATTCACATGCGATGAAGATGTTAATTGAGTTAGGCAACGTGTCATACGAATTGAAGTTGAGACTGTATTAACCAAGGATACTAAAAAAAACGGGAACACATGACAAGATGCGTGAAGATTTTTGAAATATCACTTCTGTGACATTTCTTTTTATTAATAAAATATTATTTGGTTAGGCATTTATTAATTTATAGACTCTTGACATGTTTAATATAAAAGTTGATTTTCACATGTAATAAACAATATTGTCGAGTTTAGTGCATTATTTTAATTAACGAGATAATATGTTCATAATTCCATTCAGTGCATTGGTCTTTTTGTGTTTTGGCTGTTGGATAATGCTAGAATGGAGTGTATATAGTTCCTTGTATTGTTGGTATTGATTGATGATGCTGGGATTAGCACCACCAGGTAAGGTGTTTTCAAGCTCAATCTAAGAACAACAATGGCAGCATAGTTACATAAAAGGTAGGAGAGTGAGATGAGGAAAAGAGGAGAGTGCACCAGAATATAAGTGGTTCAGCCTAAATTGGCCTACGTCCACTGTGTGTGTGAATAACCCCACTATAATAAGGCACTGATGGCCATGGATACAATCTCTCAAGATCTCCCTCTCTACTGTGTATCTAGACAGAGTTTCAGCTAGGGTTGTATATCTTGGATCCTTTACAAGGTAGAGGATGACCTCTATATATAGTACCTAGGGGGTGTAATGTACCCCCATGCATGTAATGTGCATGTGTGTGGTTGCCTCACCAATATTGGAAAGCCATTTGTCACTGTCACATGTAGAGAATGATGATGTAATATTCTCCCCACGTGTGAGGAATAATCTTGTTATAACTGATTTGTGTCCACGTGCCCTTATCCAAATGTCAGCAGATGCTCAGTTATCGCACCTGGTGTATGACCTCAGCCTGGGAGAGGCCGAGGTTGGTAAGTCCAGGTGCTTGTTCAGTTCGAAGTGACCATGTAGGTCTCGACTTAATCCTGGCCGAGTCAATGGACAAGGTCGGCCTGAGGTTGAGCCGAGGTTGAGCTGGTGTGTTTGGAGCATCGACTAATGTCTTAATGAGGTTGCTGGTGGCTTCTTGCGAGCTCGGCCTATATCTGGTCAAGGTTTCCATTCACAGGTCTACGAGAGTGATGTTGATCCTTATGATGCGTGCAATGTCCCTTGGAGAGGCAGGTGGTAGTGCCGGCATGGGCCGACCTTGCTATGGCCGAGGGCTGATGTCACATGCCCAATGCTTATCCAGTGTCGGCCATAATCTCGGTCGAGGTTGGTGTCTCCGAGCTGAGGTCACACTTGGGTCATATCAATCACCCCCAACCCTTAGTGACATGCGAAAGCAGGTGACTATGGGGTTTGCACATCTCCAAGGCCTTTCCAATATGAGCCAGTATTTTCTTGACACTTGTCCAGTGTTGAAGTACGGCTTGCTTGGCAAGCGTGTGTTGTCATCCGCCTTTGGTTCTACCAAGGCAATGATGGGTCTTGGGAGTCGCGCCTGCATATTTAAGGGTTTAAAACCTTTCCTTTTCCCTCCATCCTTAATTCTTTCTTCTGCGCAATTACACTTCAACCATTTTCTCTCTCTAAAGGCATTCTTCTTTGTGACTTCTCTGCAGAGGTCTTTGGTGGTGCTCTCTTGGGTTTTCTTCGCTTTTCCTTGTCGTTTCATCTTCAGGTATCTTCTTCCTCTCATTTGCCTCCATTTTCTCTGCTTTTTCCTTTCTATATGAGTTTTCCGACGAGTTTCTGGGTTTTTCGGTGAGTCCACCATAGTTACAGGCGAACTGTTCTTGTTAGGTTTGGGTAATTTGATCTTTAGACTCCTTTATTTTATCAGCCAATCTTATTTGTAGTTTAAGGAAGTTTTTCCAAGTGTAGTGTCTGTCTCTGATGCTCAGACCCCTATACCAATTTCTTGAGGAGTTCCCCTCCCTTAGGGATAAGACTTTAGAAAAAATCAGACAAATAGAAAGGCCACAGGAGGAGGCTCGTAGGTCGCAAGAATTCCCTATTAGACCTATCTTCCCACCGCCCCTGAAGGTGATCTATCCTGATCCCTCGGAGTCTTTCAACCATGCAGAGGTTCCTGTCAACTCGTCTAGAGAAGTTGAAGATAACTGACAGCATAGTCGGCCATAGTCTTTAGGCCCTAGATGCCTTCGGCTCTACAATGATCGAGGTCGACAAGCGCTTCTTCAGGTCACTTGATACTCCTTTGTTGGTTGAGTTCGGCATTCACAGATCCATTCAGGTATGACCTCACTTTTCTTCAATTCCTAAGTGTAACCTCTGATTTGTCTTCAACTCATTCTTGATCACAAAATATGCAGGGCCCGGAAGCGATGCACCACCTCTCCAATTGGACTCTGAGGAAGTTGCCCCTTATCCAAAAGGGTCAAGAGGCTGAGAAGGTCCAGAGTGCTTTGAACGCAAAAATCAACCGGCTGAAGTCTGAGCTGGGTGAGTCTGACAAAAAGGTGAAGGGGCTGGAGAAGGAGGTATATCGGCTTAACAAGGACCATGCTGTGGCTCTGAAGGCCAAGGACAATGTTCTACAGCAGAAGGTCAGCTCGTCCATGAAGTCAGCCCTAGATGATGCCTCAGAGGGGATAATAGCCGAATACAAAAGCTCTGACGAGTTTATGAGCTTCGGCTTTGAATACCTTGAAAGAGGTATCAAAGCCACTATCAGGTGGGCTGATGTCAAGGAGAGGGAGGCTGGTACTTTGAAAGCCTCTGACTTCATAGGCCTTGGCTTTGCTGATCCTCAGTTTTCCCAGGCCCTTCAGGAGGTTGAGGAGGAGGCTGCCGCGCCTGTCGAGCCTACAACGATGGACGGCACTGAGGTTGGAGGGGAAGACGTTGCCGAGGTGAACAACGTTGTCCAGTCTAACCAAGCCGAAGATACTAGCATTCCCCCCTCGAACCCTTAGAGAAATTTTGAACATTTTGTAACCCATGACATTGTAATCCCTGCACATTTATAATTTCTGAATAAACATGGCTCTTACTTTTCCATTCTTTGTATCCTCTGAATGTTTATAATCTCTGAATGTGTTATTCTCTGAATGTGTTATTCTCTTAAGAGGACCATCTTCTTTTGCTGTATGTATGTCATGATGTTTTTGATCTAAAGCTTATGCAATGGGGTGTGTTTAAACCAAATTAGTAGTCTGAGCTCAGATCTCGTCACCATCGAATGGTGTTATGAAGGTCTGAGGTCATCACCTAAGATATTATCCCCATAATTAATTTTACCAAATAAATGATGTTAAGGGTCTGAGGTCATCACCTAAGATGTAACGCCCATAATTAATCTCACCAAATTAATGATGTTAAGGGTCTGAGGTCGTCACCTAAGATGTAACCCCCATAATTAATCTCACCAAATTAATGATATTAAGGGTCTGAGGTCATCCCATTGTGGTGTCTGACCACAGACCTTGTAACCACTTAATGATGTTAAGGGTCTGAGGTCATCACCTAAGATGTTACCCTCATAATTACTCTCACCAAATTAATGATGTTAAGGGTCTGAGGTCATCCCATTGTGGTGTTTAAGCTCAGGCCTCGTCACCACTGAATGGTGTTATGAAGGTCTGAGGTCATCACCTAAGATGTTACCCTCATAATTACTCTCACTAAATTAATGATATTAAGGGTCCGAGGTCATCCCATTGTGATCTCTGACCTCAGACCTTGTCACCACTTAATGATGTTAAGGGTCTGAGGTCATCCAATTAAGGTGTCTGACCTCAGACCTTGTCACCACTTAATGATGTTAAGGGTCTGAGGTCATCACCTAAGATGTTAGCCCCATTAATTAATCTCACCAAATTAATGATGTTAAGGGTCTGAGGTCATCCCATTGTGGTGTCTGATCTCAGACCTCGTCACCACTGAATGGTGTTACGAAGGTCTGAGGTCATCACCTAAGATGTTAGCCCCATTAATTAATCTCACTAAATTAATGATGTTAAGGGTCTGAGGTCATCCAATTATGGTGTCTGACCTCAGACCTTGTCACCACTTAATGATGTTAAGGGTATGAGGTCATCCCATTGTGGTGTCTGATCTCAGACCTCGTCACCACTGAATGGTGTTATGAAGGTCTGAGGTCATCACCTAAGATGTTAGCCCCATTAATTTTTGACAAGTGTAAAATGAAGCAAGGACCACCATGGGAACTGATCTTTTATTAATAACCTCTTCATGACAAGATGGTACAATTACACAACTTCATGCAACATCATATGTAATATTTCTTTAGGTGATCAGCATTCCATAGATTAGTGAAAGGTTATCCTTCTAGATTTTCTAGCCTGTAAATTCCAGGCACAACCTCTTCTGTCACTTTGTAGGGACCGTGCCAGTTTGGGTGGAGTTTGTTTGCTTTCTATAAGGTCTTCTTTAGCACTAGGTCTCCCACTGCAATGGGTCTTGACTTCACCCTCTGGTTGTAGAATTTCGCTTCCCTCTGTTGGTAGGCTGCTTGTCTGACCTCTGCATCCTCTCTTCTTTCTTTGATAAGATCTAGGTCTAGCCTCCTCTCTTCCCTATTATTATCAGGGTTATAGGTCTAAATCCTATGAGTTGGGAGCCCTACTTCCGTTGGTATGACGACCTCTAAGCCATGTGCCAACATGAACGGGGTTTCTCCTGTTGGTATCCTTGTCGTGGTTCTGTAGGCCCATAACACAGCGTAGACCTCTTCAGTCCATCTTCCATTCGCATCTTCTAACCTCTTCTTGATTCCATCCAAAATTGATCTGTTTGTGACCTCGGTCTGACCATTTGCCTGAGGTCGTCCAGGAGATGAGAAAAATTGCTTTATTCCTACTCTTAGGCAATACTTTTCTAAAGAGGAGTTCTTGAATTGGGTCCTATTGTCCGAGATGAGAGTGTTTGGGAGGCCATATCTGCATATGATATTCCTCCAAATAAATTGGAAGGTCTTCTTCTCTATGATCGTTATCATCGGCTCTGCCTCCACCCACTTTGAAAAATAGTCTATGGCAACTATTAAGAATCTATAATTATTGGCAGCTCTTGACAGGGGCCCTACTAAGTCAATTCCCCATAATGCAAATGGCCAAGGAGAAGTGATTGACGTCATAGGCCGATGAGGCTGATGAGGGATGGCACCGAACCTCTGGCATTTATCACATTTCCTCACGTAGGCTACAGCGTTCTTGGACAGGGTTGGCCACCAGTACCCCTGGGTGAGGATTCTTTTAGCCAAGGGTCTTCCCCCTATGTGGCTAGAGCAAGAACCCTCATGGAACTCCTATAAGACCCGGGGAACTTCTGTGGGGTTCACACATCTGAAGAGAGGTATCAAGAATCCTTTCTTGTACAGGACGTCCCCTACTACCGAGAACTTGGCAGCCTTATATCTCAATTTCTACCTTTCTAGCTTGGATTCAGGTAGCTATCCCTCTCTGATATATCTGAAGAGGGGGTCCATCCATGAGTCTCCTAAGTTCAAATTGTGGCAAGGGTTATATACCTCTTCTTGCTCAATGGATGCCTTCCCCAAGACCTCGATCGGAATGGTCCTTCTAACATCTATCTTCATTACCGAGGCCAACCTCTCCAATGCATCTGCGGGGCTGTTACTTTGCCCAGGCACTCTCTTCAGTCTTGACTCTTTAAAATGTTTTAACATTGTTTTCACCCTTTTTAGGTATTTGGCCATCCTTTCATCTCTGGCCTCATAGATTCCCAATACTTGATTGACAACTAATCGCGAGTCGCTGTGGAGTAGGAGTCGATTTATGCGAAGAGTCTTTGCCAATGAGAGACCTGCTATCATGGCCTCATACTCGGACTCATTGTTAGAAGCTCAGAGGTTGAATCTCAAAACGTATTCAATGTTGGCACCATCTAGAGCTGAGAGTATCAACCCCGCACTGCTTCCATTGTCACAGGAAGAGCCATCAACGAAGAGGCTCCAAATATCTGTACCTGATGAGAAGACCCCCTCTGTCATGACTCCTTTTTGAAGAGGTACCGATCTTCCTCGTTTTCCGTAACTTGGTTCCTGGTCCCGTTGGATGCGATCTCTTCCTAATCTTGGAAGATGTTTGGTGTCGTCTCTTTCGAATTTCGGAAGACACCGCGGTTTTCAACACCCTCTAGGTCATTCTCTGCCTCGGCCTCTTCCCATGTAAACTCAGCGATAAAGTCTGCGAGGGCTTGCCCCTTGATGGTCGTCCTAGGTTGGTAGGTAAGATCGTACTCCCCCAATTCAATGTCCCATGTCATCAATCGTCTGGACTTCTCAGGTTTATATAGGACCTGTCTTAGTAGGGAGTCAGTGAGGACAACCATGGAGTGGGCCTGGAAGTAAGGCTTCATCTTTCTCGAGGCATGTATCAAGATGTAATCTATCTTTTCCATGCGAGGGTAATTTGGTTCGGCCCCTTGAAGGGCCTTCCTGTTGAAATATAAAAGCCTTTGGATTCCAGCGTCTTCCCATATTATGGCTGCGCTGATGGCTGATTCGGAGACTGCCAGATACACGTACAGTTTCTCTTCTGCTACAGGTCGAGACAGCAATAAGGGTGACCCTAAATAATACTTGAGCTGATTGAAGGCTTTTTCGCACTCTTCGTCCCATTGGGAGGCCTTTCTCAGCACCTTAAAGAACGGAAGGCACTTGTCTGTTGCCCTAGAAACAAACCTGTTAAGGGCAGCCACTCTCCCCGTAAGTCTTTAAACATCTTTGATACTCCTCGCTGTCTTCATGTCAAGTAAAGCCTTGATTTTTTCAGGGTTCGCTTCAATCCCTCTCTAGTTGACGATAAATCCTAGGAACTTCCCAGCTCCTACTCTGAAGACACACTTCACGAGGTTGAGATTCATTCTGTATGAGTCCATAATGTCGAAGGTCTTCTCGAGATCCGTTACATGAGTGTTATCCTTCAAGCTCTTCTTTAGCATATCATCTACATACACCTCCATAGTCTTACCTATTTGCTCTTCGAACATCTTATTAACAAGACGTTGGTATGTCGCCCCTGCATTTTTCAGGCCGAAGGGCATTACTTTGTAGCAGTACATCCCTTTGTCGGTAATGAAGGTCGTCTTTTCCGATTCTTTCGCATCCATGAAGATCTGGTTGTAGCCTGAATACACGTCCATGAAGCATATGAGCTCATGTCCTGCCATAGCATCCACCATCTGATCTATCTGAGGTAAGGGATAGCTGTCTTTTGGACAAGATCTGTTCAGGTCAGTGAAATCAATACACATTCTCCACTTCCCATTGGCCTTGGGCACGATGACTTCATTTGACAACCACTCTGGATATGTGACTTCTCTTATAAACTCAGCCTCTTCCAACTTTTTGACCTCTTCTCGGATGACGTCGTACTTCTCCCTGGAATAGACCCTTCGTCTCTGTTTGATTGGCCTAGCATCTTTGGTCACGTTGAGCCTGTGACTCATAACTTCTGGGTCGATGCCGGGCATGTCTGCATGACTCCATGCGAAGACACTCTGTCTCCTCCTGAGGAAGTTTATCAGCTCTTCCTTGATTTCTGCCTTTAGGGCTTTATCGACCTGAACGGTTTTTTCCGTCTCGGCCTCATTGAGGACGATGGATTCTACCTCTTTCGCGGCCTCTCCCTTCTTCAACTTTGTCTCATCTATTGGGTCAAGCGTATCGATGCTATTAGTGGTGGTTTCCCTCTTATGGGCTTCTCTCTCTTCGGCCGAGTTGAAGTAACATTCTCGCGCTGTGGTCAGGTCACCTTGAACTTCCCCTACCCCATAAGGAGTCGGGAATTTTAGCATCTGATGGACCGTTGACAGCACAGCTTCAAACTCTTTAAGGGCCACCCTTCCTATGATGAGGTTATAGGCCGAAAACACGTTCTCGTCCATGATGAAAAAATTTATCTTCTTGGTCAGCCTCTTAGGCCACTCATCACCCATCCGTACGTCCATCTCATACATGCCCAAGGGGTGGACCTTTTTGCCACTGAAGCCTATCAATGGGTGATGATAGGGTACCATCCTTGCTCTGCTAAGACCTAGGCTCTTGAAGCAAGGCGAGAACATCACGTCCGCCGAGCTCCCCCCATATATGAGGATCCTATGCACCTCACACCCATGCACCCTTGTTGTTATGACCAGAGGGTCATCATGGGGGGCTAAGATACCCTTGAAGTCGAGTCTGGAGAACCCGACTACAAGGGTGTCCATGTCTACTTTCTTCCTCTTCTGCACTGTATCGGAAGACGTTAGATTCAAAACTTCAAGCTTGTCCACTGACTTGGGCTCTGCTACGTGAGCCTTCCTATTAGCTACTTCAGAGCCACCTCCTGCAAATCCTCCACATATGGTGTCAACACCAGACGAGATCGTACCGACCCTCTTCACCGGGGTGTTGTTATCTTTCGGTGGAAGATCCAGATCATCTTCATCATCACCTTCTGACTCATCGTCTCTTCTGGCCGGGATATTGTCACGGCATCTGTCATTTCTCCTTTTCTTAGGGTCATCTCTTCCACCCTTAGGAGCTTTACCGTCCACATACTTCCTCAGCTTTCCAGATTTTAGCATCTTTTCAATCTCATCCTTCAGGGCGAAGCTCTGTCCGTGACATGGCCATAATCCTGGTGGAACTCGCACCATAGGTTTTTGTTCCTCTTATGTGGTGGGGCTTTCAGTTTCTCTGGCCATCTCAGAGTCCTGTCATTCTTAATCTCGTTGAGGATGTGCTCGCAGCTTACAGTCAGAGGAGTATAGTGAGCGAACTTGTCATCACCCGACCTCTTCTTCCCATCTTTCTTGCTTTGGGACTTTCCACTGCCACCGCGGTTCTCATCCTCATACTTGGCGGCCATTGCCTCTTCCGCATTCATTACTTTCCATGCGGTTTCCAGGAGATCCGCCATAGACCTAGGGGGTCTTCCGCGAGTTTCCACAATAGCTTCCCCTTTCGAAGACATCCTATAAGGGCGGCCACGGCTATGTTCTCTTCATAATATTCGACCTCCAACTTCTCTTTGTTGAATCTCTCTATGTAGTCTCTTAGGCTCTCATCCTTGGCCTTCTTGACATACAGTAGGTGGGTAGTCTTCTTTTGAGGCCTCACCCCTAAGCAAAAGTTGTGGATGAATCGTTCAGCCAAGCCTTTGAAGTTCTTAATTGAGTTCTTCGAAAGGGAGGTGAACCAACTGTGCGCTTCCCCTGTTAAGGTCCCAGAGAAGGCCCTACACTTCATCTCATTGGGTATCGAGTAGATTTATGCTGCCGAATGGTACATCTAAATATGATGTACAGGGTTAGTGCTGCCATCATACTTGGGAGACACTGTAGGAGGCTTGAACTTAGCTGGGGTTGGGAAGCCCACTATCCTAGCCACAAATGGGGAGCCCTCTGAGTAACCCCTTTGTAATGGGTCCCTGCTTTTAATGAGTCACCTATCTTCTCCTTAAGGCACTGGATAGAGTCATTCCACGATCTTCCACCATCGAACTGGCCGAGGTTATCCCCTGCCACCTCTATGGGATGGACCGAGGGTTCCCCTGCAGCGACACGTCGGCTGTTGACCTTTTCCTCTTCCCTGGCTCTTCTTTCACAGTATCGGCCTTGATTTGGCCGACCCTGCCTGTTCCCTCTCTAAGAGCCTGCTGCGCTCCTTGATCTCGATAATCTATGTCTAAGGTCATTCATCGGGCCCAATCACTCAAAGGACGACCCTCTGCTCAACCTATCAAAGGCTGACCCTCTTTGTTGGGCCTCTTCACCTCTTCGGCCGACACAACCTTGACTTTGCCGAAGAGGTCGTACAGTATTATTTGACACCTTATACGTCTCCCAGCAGTCTTCCAGGGCTTCTTCTGCCTCTAAATCATCATACCTATCCTCAGGTCAATGGTGTCCTTGCCTCCCCAGGCGCAAGCGCCTAGGGTCAGCAATGTTCCTCCTTCACTGGGGCATAGGGTGATCCTTTCGCGGTGCCTAGGGTGGTCCCCTGGCTTCTGGGTGAGCCTGGACAGCCGCCGAAGTAATCATCTCTGGTGAGACTTCAAGTGGCCTCATCATATTTTGGTTGAGCTGTGCAAATTGCTCCTGCATAGCTTATTGTGTTGCAGCTAAAGATCTCAAGGCTGCAGCTACCTACGCCATTTTGGACTACGGCGGCGCCTGACTGGAACTAGGCCCTCCACCCCCAGGTGGTAGAAGAGGCGGTGGTAATTCTGGTGCCATATGTTAACACTATAGAGCTTGAGTAGCAGATGGGCTTAGTACCTCAAAGGACCTCTTTCAATGGTGAAGAAGCTCCACGCAATGGGCGGTGCCTAGTTCACCACCAGAGTCTCCGGTGAGGTTAAGCTGAAGAAGAGGAAGAGATATCTTCTTTTCTCTTCCCACAGACGGCGCCAAAATGATGATGCTGGGATTAGCACCACCAGGTAAGGTGTTTTCAAGCTCAATCTAAGAACAACAATGGCAGCATAGTTACATAAAAGGTAGGAGAGTGAGATGAGGAAAAGAGTAGAGTGCACCAGAATATAAGTGGTTCAGCCTAAATTGGCCTATGTCCACTGTGTGTGTGAATAACCTCATTATAATAAGGCACTGTTAGCCATGGATACAATCTCTCAAGCTCTCCCTCTCTACTATGTATCTAGACAGAGTTTCAATTAGGGTTGTATATCTTGGATCCTTTACAAGGTAGAGGATGACCTCTATATATAGTACCTAGGGGGTGTAATGTACCCCCCATGTAAGTAATGTGCATGTGTGTGGTTGCCTCACCAATATGGGAAATCCATTTGTCACTGTCACATGTAGAGAATGATGATGTAATATTCTCCCCACGTGTGAGGAATAATCTTGTTATAACTGATTTGTGTCCACGTGCCCTTATCCAAATGTTAGCAGATGCTCGGCTATCGCACCTAGTTTATGACCTCGGCCTAGGAGAGGCCGAGGTTGGTAAGTCCAGGTGCTCGTTCAGTTCGAAGTGACCATGTAGGTCTTGGCTTAATCCTGGACGAGCCAATGGACAAGGTCGGCCTGAGGTTGAGCCGAGGTTGAGCTGGTATGTTTGGAGCATCGACTAATGTCTTAATGAGGTTGCTGGTGGCTTCTTGCGAGCTCGGCCTATATCTGTGTGACCTCGGCTCGGAGACTCGGTATATATCTGTGTGATATCCTAGGCCGATTTATCCCAGGCCGAGGTCATACACCAGGTACGATAGCCGAGCATCTGCTAACATTTGGATAAGGGCACGTGGACACAAATCAGTTATAACAAGATTATTCCTCACACGTGGGGAGAATATTGCATCATCATTCTCTACATGTGACGGTGACAGATGGCTTTCCCATATTGGTGAGGCAACCACACACATGCACATTACATGCATGGGGGGTCCATTACACCCCCTAGGTACTATATATAGAGGTCATCCTCTACCTTGTAAAGGATCCAAGAGATAAAACCCTAGCTAAAACTCTGTCTAGATACACAGTAGAGAGGGAGAGCTTGAGAGATTGTATCCATGGCCATCAGTGCTTTATTACAGTGAGGTTATTCACACACACAGTGGAGGTAGGCCAATTTAGGCTGAACCACTTATATTCTGGTGCACTCTCATATTTTCCTCATCTCACTCTCCTACCTTTTATGTAACTATGCTGCCATTGTTGTTCTTAGATTGAGCTTGAAAACACCTTACCTGGTGGTGCTAATCCCAGCATCATCATTGATGTATTGAAGTTAAAAAGAGCATGTGTTTGCCGTTTGGTTGGATATCCAATGCTTGTATTCATGTATTCCAGTGTTGCTAGTATTTTACTTCTTCCTAATTATATGAAGCATTCCTTTTTAGTACTTCATGACTTTTCTCACATCAACAAGTTCACCACAAGGGATATTAATAATGTGAATTCTTTCAAAAGCCCCACCACTTACTCTAGAAGCCTTTTCATCCATTTCCACAACCAACTCATATTCAATAACTCTAAAATGATAGGAAAAAAATGATCACCAAACACCCATATTAGATATTTACTTGCCCGATCCACGAATCACATAAAATTCAGCAACATACACTATAGCTTGAGCTATCGAAATGAGGGCACATGCCAATTTGGAAAGACCAACCATTTTGTGCACATGATTATCATCCGAACAAATATTGGGTAGCTCGGGACCAACTAGGCCTGGATTCCCCTACAGAAATGAAGCTAGTAAGCATGAGATTAAAGTGAATAGGATTCTACCAGAGGGATGGTTGAATAATACATTGAAGAGATCAAGCTTCATATTTTAAATCTGTTATGGAATTGGACCGCTGAGATTATTGTGGGAAAGATCGAGGAAGTTAAAACCGGTATTTTAGTAAGAGAGGGTGGTGTCTCACCAATAAAAGTATTATATGGTATAGATAATGAGACTAATTTCTTCCATTTTTTCAATTCTGGAATTGGTCCTGGGAGGTAATTATGGGAGAGATTTATTATTCTCATCATAGGGGAATCACAAAATTTTGGAGGATGCTCATCGAATAAGTCATTAAGAGATACATAAAATCTATATAAGCTTCGAACCAAGACAAGACCATGAGGCATTTTGGAAATGGAGAAATTGTCAGGACTTTGCCTTTCATCCTTACTATGCTTTGAAATTGAATTGTGATATGCTAATGATATATGCAACTTGATTCTTAAGATTCTTGACATGCCATGGATTCCTTCTGCACCGTGTGTGGATTTCAATACTGATTTTTTATTGTTGTAATCTTTGAACCTCCGCAGATTTCGTAATTTATGCAATAGCTAGTAACAATAATAATTTCATTCTAGAATTATGCAATTTCACAATAGTTGATTTCAATAATTGTTTTTATTATTGTAATCTGTGAACATTTTCCTCAATAATTTTGTTCTAAATCACATTTCAATAAGTTGAGATTGTTGCATTTTAGCCTCTGATTGGTTTTCTTATATTGGAGATGAGTTTTTTTGTGTGGTTAATCATCTAATGCGTGCACTCTGATTTTCTCTACACTTTTGCATTTTATTTTTTTAATTGTTTACCAAGTTGGAGTTTAATATGTAGAAGAAAGTAATAATTTCTTTCAAAAATAGGTATAATGATATGAATGTTAAGAAGTCCACTCAATTTCACTCTAACATAAAAGAATCACCAACCATTCAATAATGATTTCTTTGGGCGGGGTGGGTAACGGCATTGATTAAAATTAAATTATTTAACAAAATATTCACACTAATTTGGGTTCTTATATAATTTCTTTGTTTATATATTACCATGACGACTAGTGAAAAACATAGTTAACAACGTCAAAGGGTTATGCCTGACCCTACCACTTATGCGCAGGATGAGGTATGTGTGAAGAATAGCATGATGTTACTCTCTAATTTTTATATTAAATAAATGGATTTATATAAACTAATTTTTTTATAGACTACCATGATGGACAATGGATATCAAACCCAATACTGTACAAGAGTTATGTCTGACCCTACTTATGGTCAAGATGAGGTATGGGAAAACAATTTCATTCATTTCTTCTCTTATCTTTATATATATGAATTTGATTTCTATACAATTACATTATTTATAGACTATCATTATGGATAGTGGACATCACACCCAACGCCGTACAGGAGCTATGCATGATGTACTACTTTTACTATTCCTCTATAAATTTTGTTTTTTCTAGTTCATGGTTTATACAATCACATTGCTTATAAACTGCCATGACGACTAATGGATGTTAAGCCCAATGTCCTACCGGAGCTATGCCTGACCCTACTTATGGGAAAGATGAAGTACATATCTTATGTAATTGTTGGTCTAAATTTGTGAAAAAAAATCACAAAATGTCGGTTGACCAACGCCTCACGTCGATCAGCCGACATTGCACATCAGCAGATCAGTGCCTATAACTAAGGCAAAGCCAACAAGACGACACAGAACATCGTTCAACCATGCACAACACCAACGCTAATATTTAAATGATCAATTAACATATATGATATGTTTTATGTATTTTTTATATGTTAAGTTTAGTAGTGTGATCATAAATTATTGAGTTTTTAATCCAATTTTCAATAAATTGAGATTGTTGTCTTTTAGCCAATTATGGGTTTTCTTATATTGTAGACAAGATATTTTTGTGTGATTAATCATCTAATGCATGCACTTTGATTTTCTTTACGCTCTAATTCATTAATTTTTTCAGTTTTTTACCAAGTTGGAGTTTAAAATGAAGAAGAAAGAGTACAATTCTATGAATGATAAGAAGTCCGGTCGATTACACTATGACATAAAGGAAGCATCGACGATTCAATAATTATTTCTTATTCCAAACTACAAACTGTTAAGTTTTTTATTTTACTTATTTCCAAGTTAATTTTAGCCTAACTGTTCCCGTAACACTATCGTCATTATCGACCAAATCATTCTTAATTACATGGAACATTTATTGATTTACACCAAATGTATCTAAGTCATATAAGATGTTTTTCTCTTCATATCTTTCCTACATAGATGACTTCTACTCTTTGTCAAATGTGTATATTTCTAATTTGACTATGTATCAATAGTAACATTCACATTTTCAATACACTCACTTTATGCAAATGCTATGTTTTAGATGCCCAACATTCAATCACTAAATTTTCTCTACAATGCCTCCTATCAACCGTCAATATCAAAATTTTCAACCTCTGAAATTTTTTTCATATCCTTGATAACGACACTAATATATTTTTTTCCAATTTCTTTTATATCTTTTTTGTGGTAGTTGGCATTAACTTGTTACCTGAGCATAGGAAAGTGTAGTTAGAAATTGAAAAAACTATACCTTTTTTTTAAATTATTTTGGTTTTGTTTATTCCTTTATTCTACCTATTCTATATGTTTTTTTCCTTTTTTTTTTATTTTTTATTTTTGTGTGTTCCTTTATTCTACCTATTCCATATTTTTTTGATGTGGTAGCCAATTCATCAACAATAGTTTTATTCCTTGGTTTAATCTCGAAGCATTTCTAATATTCAAAGGCACATTTCGCATGTGTAGCCATCCATTCCTTTTTTATTTTTTCTTAATGTTAGGCATTGAGAAAAAATTTAGTCACTTAGTTTAATCCACTAGATTTTCATGAAACAACAATTCAGGACATATTTAATTGGTCTAACAGTGGAGCATTTTTACATACCATATTGCCAAATCATATTAATTATGAATTGAATAAATGTTTCCCATAAGAGTTTGTACATTAAAGAAACCCCACTAAAATAAGATTAGAAACTTAAAAAGCCATGCATAATATCATCATCATCATCATTTTTGGCTTACTCTTATATGCTCTTTTTAGACGGGTGTTATTGCATTGTATTGTGTCAATTTGTATTATTGATTTGGAAATTTTAACTAAAAATACAATTGGGTTGATTTAAAGACCCGCCACATTGTGTATCCATATTTATATCATTACATATATATACGACTATTGAATTCACGGATACACATATACATAGTTTGCAAATTGAATTCATGAAATTTAAAAGACAGTTTATTGGCATTCTGATTGAGTAGGCTGATTAGATTGGGTCATATAAAATATCCATATTATATTATGTACGACAATCTATCAAGCATGAGTTATGCACCATTAACACTTCACCACATGTTTATATCTTAACATATAGATATTGTGCACCAAAATAGATACAATTAATATATCCTCTATAATTTTTGTATCTATAAATTTGAGTTCTATACAATTACATTGTTTATAGACTACCATAATGGCTAGTGGACGTCAGACCCAATGCCGCACGGGAGCTATACATGAATGTACTTATGGGCAAGAAGATGTGCGCATGAACAATTGCATGTTATTCATCTCTAGTTTATATATGTGGTTATTTGAGTGTTCCTCTATAATTTTTATTTATCCTAATTTGAGGTTTATACAATTATGTTATTTGTAGACTACCTTGATGACTAATGGACATCCAACCTAACGGCGTACAGGAGTAATGCATGACCCTACTTATGGGCAAGATGAGGTATGCTTGAACAATTGCATGTTGTGGTTGAAAATGTATTTAAGGATTCTAGAGGGGTTAGAAAAAAAATGTTTAAAGTTACATTTAAATGATCAATTAACAAAAAGAAGAATATGCACTATGATTATATCCCAAAACCTGAAGATATCTATCAGTGAAAATAAACATGAGAACGTGCCATAGGAGGTGAGTGTTTTACTAGTAGACATCGGGGACACATTTCTTGAGTTTGTCTATATCAATACATAGAGCGGGGGAAATAAGAGATATGGTCGTTAAATATGTCATAAAATGATAATGTGTCTTCCGAACAAATTATAGAAGTGGACACATTTTAGGAACACATTTGGAGACAAAAGTTCCCCATGTCACTTGTGCTTTTATTATAGCCAATGTAGGAACCTTTGTTCTAATTTTGTTTATAATGTTATGCAAGCACAACTTTTACTATATAATGTGTGCACTGTAATTTTCATATATACTAAAGTAAAGTCGAACAAATAATTGCATGCTAATTTCTCTCCAATTTTTATATGTACTAATTACTAATTTATTGTTTATAGACTACCATGATGGCTACTTTGGGCCCTCCTTTCAATGTGCCACGTAATACAGCTATTGTTAATTCTAAATCAAACCATCCATTATCCCACAATAGACAACAAAATCAAAGCCCAAGTTAGATTCCCTTAATGAGTTTTTTAAATATATTTTTTTAGTAGTTGTTGCATTCACATTATGGTGAGCATGTCTTGAAAATATGTTACATTGATAATCATGTCTTACTACATTTACAAATATCATTTTATATTATTTTCCCATTATGATCTCAATTGGATCTTCTACTCAATGATAAAACTCAATGCCTAGGTGGAGAAGGTTCTAGATGAATTCGAGGGCCTACATGGATGAATGGTGGATGGGGGAGAAGATGGAGGGGTTTTGGAGGTAAGAGTCAACAATTACAACCATCCTATGGGGAAACGCACAGAAGCTATCGTTACATAAATTTTAGGAGTTATAGAACATAACAGGTTAACGGAACCACTGACTTATAATGATTGGCAGTGTGTTCCCAATAGTTATAAGGATGATATTTGGAAACACATTACGGTATGTTTTTAAGTAAATATAACTACTTTGATCACAATGACTATATGTGCTACTTAATATTAAATGTTTTCTCTCTCACATTTTATTAACTACAAAAATACTAATATAATAGATGATATGAGACACAATTTAATTATGTTAGTCGGATGAAAACGGAAGGATTAGAAGGCAAGTGTCAAACTCCAGGGTTATGATTCATACAAAACTACAAATGATAGATTGGCACATTGTCCTGATAGGGAGAATAAGTGGAAAACACTCGTCTACTATTAGGGCTCCACTAAGGCTAAGGCATTTATTATCTTAAGTATTCATTCTCAAACTAATCAATAATGCTCCTTTTCAACATAATGTAAAAAGTTCCATGTGTCACTTGTACTTTTATTACCTTAAGTATCCATTCATAGACTCATCAATAATTGTTATCTCTAAAATTATGGAAATTGTTGATTAGAACGATAAACTGAGAGATGCAATAACAATTTTTGTTTTGACAAAATAGACGGTATAAATGGTAAAATTGGTAATACTTTTCGAAAATCAGTTATGGTTCCTATAAGCTCTTCTTACTGACCAAATTGACTAATAACCAGTCCTAGGAAAAACTAAAGGGAATGATTACATGTTGTTTGTGCATAGGTCTATAAAAGAACCAATCTCGATTCGAGTTTGATTCTTGTTTGTTTCAGTTACAAACTTGCTTGAGATTAGTTTATAAGATAAACAAGACTGGTCATATTTTATGTTGGATTTGGATTTTCTTGGTTAGAGACTTGTTTAAATCATACTTGTGGTATAAATGGGTTAACAGCTTCACTGAAAGCTCATTCAACTTCACACGTTAGCTTAACACATATATGACTCGACTTGGATAATTTATATATGTATTGCCTATGTTTTAAGTTTTGTGTGCTTCCTAGGAATTAAATTTGGTAAGTTAACACATAATCTCATTATTCACATATTGACCATATTATCTAAATAATAATCCTCCATTATACCTGGTGTCCAAGAAATAAAATTTTTAGCAGACATAGGCTTATGTATCTTTTTTTTATAAATAAATGATTGCATTAAAAATCAACCGCTAAGGGAGCGAACCCGTATCCATGGAGTATACAAAGCAACTAAAAAGTCAAATAAAGAAAAAATAAACAAGCGTTTATAACACGAGCATAGGAATCACGAAACAATGTGGAACTCCTCCATGAATTCAAGAAAATCCTGAGTCGACACAGAGGTCTTCACCCTATACCAACTAAGGAGTCAAAAATAGAAAACAAAGTCTAGAGGGTGCCATCTCAATACCATCAAAACAACAAGCATTCTTCTCCTTCCAGACCGTCCAACACGAGCATACAAATCACGAAACAATGTGGAACTCCTCCATGAATTCAAGAAAATCCTGAGTCAAAACAGAGGTCTTCACCCTATACGAACTAAGGAGGGTACTCAAAAATAGAAAATGAAGTCTCGAGTGCGCCATCTCAATACCATCGAAATAATGAGCATTCCTCATCTTCCAGATCATCCAAAAAATGCAATGAGGAACTAACTTTCATACCCGACTTTCACCCAACCAACCCCTAAGAGGGTTCCACTCCTCTAAAATCACCCTCACTAATGCAGGCATGACCCAAGCGGTCCTAGATAAGGCCAGAAAAATATCCCATAAACCTCTCGTCGCCCTGAAGTGCAGAAGGAGATGGTTGGTCATTTCCTCATCCTCCTTACATAACCAACATCGACAAGCCAGACGATAACTTCTCTTCTGAAGACCTTCCATCGTCAAAATGTCTTGTCTAGCCGCGGTCCAAACAAAAAATCTGACCTTCGGCGGTGACCTAACCTTCCAAATCTTCTTCCAGGGGAAGCGACCCCTGGAGATCCCACTGCCACTCAAAATCTCATAGTAACCACGAACTGTGAAAACACCAGTCCCTCCCCCCCCCCACCCCTCCACCTCAATGAATCCTCCATGTCCGTTTATGTATTTGTTTTACCTTAATAAGAATCCTTGTATCTATTTTAGCTCTAAACTTAGATATAGTGAACGAGTTATTGCTTATGAGTTACTTCAAAAAGGTATATATATATAGTTGTAGAAATCTTACATATACAATTCAATTCATAATACAATTCACAATTTATATATCAACTGATACAATTTTTGTGCTTAATCCAAATAAACATAAATATTAATGAATCTTACAATTCACGTTATGATTAATACAATATAACTGGATCAGCTTACAAGTCAAATGGCTACATACTCAGGATTTAATTTAACTGGAGCCCTCGCAGCCATAAATAGAAATATTAGAGCCCAAGTTAAGACAATTGCCTCATTTGAGAGTCGTAATAAATATTTGAGAGAGAGGTAAAGGAATGGAGGGAAATGGTCACTTGGTGAAGGTTGTCATTATAGAGCAGTTGGATATTTAACGGAGTATAAACAAGTCCACTTTCTACTCTTGGCTGTCATAAGTCCTAGACACATTAAAAATCTCCTCCTTGACTGTTGATGTAAAAAACTAGATTACTCTAATTATTTAATCACAGATAAATAAATAAGACAAAAGATTTTAAAGTGGTTCAGCCTTATATGAATGGCCTACATCCACTGTTATGTTATTACTGAGTATTTGGGAATTCTCGATTACAAGTGCTATCCAGAAATTCCCCTCACCCTTGGATGAGGGTGATACAAGGTATTTATAGCCCTTAGGCTGTACATGAAAGGGTGTTACATTAAATGATACACATATGAAAGGGTAATTCATTTAATGTTCTTCAAACGTGTGCGTCAAGATGATAAGCATTCAATGAATAGTTGAACTGTTGATTATCTGGCAATTAATGTTGTGGTCGAGGTGCAGTTCGAACCGCCTTAGTTGCTCGTCGTCCAAAAGTTCCTCGGAGCATTGAAGTTCCTCGGAAGATAAGAGTTCCTCGGAGGGTTGGTGTTCCTCGGAGTGAGTATGTTGGTCGGGGAAACAATCTTCCTCGTTGCTATTGTGCCACGTAGATTGACACATGTCTTCTTATTATTCGTCCACATCAGCATACTAATTTTGGTGTCAACAGAAGCCCCCAATGTTTCATATTTCGAAATTTGAGGAGTATGGAACATTCTTTCTCGATATATGGCGATATTAAATGACCTTCCTGGGTTTTAGGAGCCTTATTTTAAATTTCCTTCCAAATTCACAGAATCCGCCTTTTTTCGAATTTTTATGAGCGCTTCGATCTTCGTGCTCTTTTTGTCCTTTTAGCCGCCGGGAGCTCAATAGTTTCTCTTTGTAATCATTTCTTTCGCCATTTCCCCATGCATAGTATTTAAACTTCCCAAGCAATCATATCGTCCTCTACCTTTTCCAATTTTCTTTCTTTCGAATTCTCCATAGCTTTTCTTTCTCTTGTGCGTTCATCCTTGTTTTCGTTCGTTGTCAACAGATCTCCATTCTTCCTATAAGATCCTCTTCTTTCTCCTTTTATTCACCATGGTTTATATTATTGAATCTATTGAAAAATTCCGTTCTGATTATTCCATTCCGGCTTGGGTAACTTTGGAGAATCTTCCTGAGCCCTTTGACTATTTTCGTTTGGCTGAGGGACATTGGTTCCCCAGCCTCTTTATCGCTGAGTGTGGATTTTCTTTTCCACCCAACCCTTTATGCTTAGAATTCTGTCAACATTTCGATGTTGTTCCTGCAAAAGTAGCCCCCAATACATGGAGAATAGTTAATGGGGTGCATAAGTTAAATCAAACTCATGGAACTCGTATAGGAATTCCTGAGATTATGTATTGCTATAGATGGGCTGTTTTAGATAATGTTTATTATTTAAAAACCAGATTTTTGAATAGGGATTTAGTATTCAACCTCCCTGATGCTAACAGGGATTATTTTGAACATGGATTAGTTTTCAAAAATTGGCAACATGCTCCTTCAGTCGGAGACGACGTGTATGAAGGTCCCAAATGCCCCCCATATGGCAATGGGATAGGTTATTTTCATTTTATTTTATTTTTGAAATTATGATTTCATCATGTTTGAATAAATGCATGATTGACATTTCAATTTATTTTTGTTTGCAGTTAACAGCAAGAGAAAAACTCCCAAAGAATCAGAAGTTAATATAAGGCAATTGAAACATATATGGAGTTTTCATCAGAAAGTTGCAGACGAGCACATCAGGTCTGCTTCATACTTGTTGCAGTATAGGAGCTATACGTCGTCCTTTACTGCTCGTCCTGTGGTCAGCATCAGTGATCCAGTGCAAATTCCTGAAGACTCTGATCCAGAATCTCATATTCCTGTGAGCCAAAAAAATGGGTAAAAGAAGAGTTCCCGCTCTCTTCGAGGAGACTTCCTCTGCTGGAGATGGGAAGAAAAATAAGGTTGATGTCCAAAAAGGGACAAAGAATAAAGATGCCACCCCTCCTGTTGCTTCTCAAAAGGCTGTCGAGAAGCCCCCGGTGGCTCCTGTGCAGAAGGATGCACCTGTTGAAGTAATCACTATCTCACAAACCAAAAGTTCTTCTTTGGTTGAGGTTGTTGAAAAGGCACTGAGGAGATTGAGGAAATCCTCCTCGGTCAGTATTTCTGGAGCCATTCCCCAGCTCCCAGCTGGTGGAGATGGTGTTCCAATCACTGTTCCTCCGAGCTCTACGATGAGCTTGGCAAAATTTTCGCCCATTCCCGAGGTGCAAGGTACTGAAGAAGACCTTACTCAGGATATGGTTACTTCTCTGGCTGCTCTTCATCTTGCTTCAGTAAGTATCTATACTCTGAGTTTTTCATAATTTCCTTTGTTATTTCCCATATTTGTTTCTGATGTCGTTTCCCTTTTCTGATTACAGTTGACGAGCTGTTTCAATATAATCCTTAAAAAGGATGAAGCGATCAAAGCTACTTGCTCCTCGTCCACTGTGGAAGGAGCACTGGAGAAAGCTATCAAATCTGTAAGTGAATCCCGTCAGAAGTATGACGAGGATAAAATTGAATGGGAGAAGAAGTTCGCTGCGTCTGATGCAGAGAAAGTACAACTGGGTAATAAGGTGAAGGACTTGGAGATAGAGAATAAAGACTATGCCGAGAAACTTTCAGGCTTTGGGGAGCTTGAGAATAAATTGAAATCAGCTGAAGAAGAGCTGACCCTCCTGCGAGAAGTAAATCGTCAGAAGGCGGAGGTGGAGACCAAATTGAAGGCCACCGAGAATCTTATGTCCGAGAAGCTCTCCTCGAAAAAAATGAAGAGAAAAACAGCTGTGAAGAAGTCCTTCCGAACTGGTTGGGACAAAGGATGGGACAGGGGGTAGCAGCGATGATGACCCAGGTGAAGTATGGAAGTTTGAAATACTTCCATGATGGTTGGGTTGCTGCCTTAGAGGAACTGAAGGTGAGCGAGGACTCCGAGCTATTTCAACAACATCTTCCTGGTCCTCCTCCAGTTATTCAAGATGAGGATGAAGACGAAGCTGCATCTGAAGAATCCTCAATGACTGTGGGTGATCAGGTCCTTGTTCCACAACCCAACCAGACGGCCACCGAGGAGATTTCATCCTTGCCTGCTCCTCCAGAACAAGTCCCAGCTTCTACTAATCAGATCATCGTTCCTACCGAGCAACCAAGCTCCTCGTCCCAGCCTCCCGAGAAAGTCTTGGGAGACAAGGAAAAGGTGTGAAGTTGTTCGGTACTCTCTTTCTGTTTTTCTTTTACTTATCCTTTGTATTCAAAACGATTTAATCTTGTTGATGATGTAATAAAATCACATCTTTTTGTTCCTCTACATTGTCGATGCTCTGTCTGTTTTTATTTATTAACTCTTGCCTTCTCCTCTTTATTAGTTTATGGCTAGAATGGAACTGATATCTGCCCATGATACAAAGATGATGCAGCAATGCCGTGAATAATATAAGGCTGGTCACACAGATTTGAGCATATTAGAAATTGCTGACATCCTTGGCCATGATGCTTCAGAATAAGAAATTGAGGCTTATCAGTACCTAAAGGATTTACTTGACCGAGCTGTGGCCAACAACGTGGCCTACTATAACTTGATCGAGGAGCTTCATTGTTCTTTAGAGGATCTTCAGAATCAGCACAATGAATCGAATGCCCTGTTGCATGAGGGGTATGAGGATAGGTATCAACAGCTTTCTTCCGAGACAGGCCACAAAAAGATCATTGCTGGGTACGATATCAGGGAGAGGACCCTAAAAGGTGAAGTTGAGGCCTGCAGACAGATCGCCGAGCTGCTGGAACAAGAGAACAACAATTTGCAGAAAGAGTTAGCACAGTATAAGTCTGTAGCTTCATCTTCCACTGCCTTGGTACCAGTCTACGACGAAGGGTTCTCATTCTTAGAGGTTGAGAATGCCAAGTTAAGGCAAGAATTGGATACTTTAAGAAGGTCTGGTATTTCTGCTACTGCTCGGGGACGAGGAAGAGGTTCTCGTGGGCGAGGAAGAGCTGCTCAGGATGTTAACGAGGAACGAAGCACTCCAGTTGCTCGGGGTCGATCAAGAACTCCTCGTAGTATTGAAGAAGCTCGTACTCTGTAAACATTGGAAACTCAAGCGTACCAGTTGAACGCAAAAGATCGGGCTTTGTCAGAAATGTCCAAGAAAATCCTGACTTTGGAAGATCAACTTACTGCGACGAAGTCTGCTTTACATACCAAGGACCTTTTTGCTAAAAACCTTCATGAACAATTGGATAGATTAACCTTCCAATTCCATAAACAGCCCAGGGAATTTTGGATGGCTGGATACAACGAAGCTCTAGTTCATTTAGCTGCTCGTATCCAGAATGCCAATAATGAGGGTTATAAACAAGGCTGGTTGAATGCCTTATGTGTATTAAAGCTCGAGCAAGGACATTTTTTTGTGGTACTACTACGAGCCTGGAGTGCTTGACTTGCCTGTGCCACCTTTCAAGTTGGACATGGAGTGGCTACCAGCTCGCGCCATTCCTCGGAGCTTGATTGTGAATTATCTTGGCGACTATAACCTTCATTCTCAAATTGATGTATCTCGTCCCGAGCATCTCTTGGATACTCCTTCAGTAATGAATGTCAGAATGTTGAAGGACTTGAATTTTATCAATTCTCCTCAGACATTAAATGATCCTCCTGCTGGCGAGGAACCTGTATCGAAGGCTGAAGGGAAAAAACCAATAGAATAGGATTTTCAATGTAATAGTTAGCACATATATGTAACTTGTAATTTATTTTGAATTTTAATGAAAGTCTTTCATTTTCTGTTTGCAAATCTGTATTGCTATTCTTTTGTACTTGTCTAACACTTTTACATTTGTGCATATGTATCTGTTAAAAAGATAACAATATTGTGCTGTTCATCATCCAAAAAAGTTTACAAGTATCAATGTTGCTCAATCACTTAATAATAAAGTAATGTGTATAAAATGTTTAAAATGTTAACAACCAACCAAGGTTGTTAAATTGTGTTTGTCGACCCACTACAGTTGATGGGTTTTTATCCCCGACCAGCCATACTTGGTTCAATTTGAAATATTTTTTGCTTGTCGATCAAATACAGTTAGTGGGTTTTTATCCCCGAACAACAATACTTGGTAAATTTTTTCATCAAATGTGTCCGACCAACCAAGTTCGATAATTTATCCTCGTCGACCAACTACAGTTAGTGGGTTTTGATCACCGACCAACTATACTTGGTTCAGTTTGGAATTTTTTGTATTTTATGGAATGGTTTTACCTTCCGACCAACATAAGTTGGCATATTTTGTTTCTTAACCAGCCAAAATTAGCATTTTAAACCAGCCAAAATTGGCATTTTAAGAATGTTGTTCTTGCCCTTTTACCAACCAAAGTTGGTCGTGGGTTTGAAATATTGCCTCCTAACTAAAGGAGTATATTTTGTTCTCGCCCTATTACCAACCGAAGTTGATCACGCAAGTGTACGCCTCCTAACCAAATGAGTATAATTTGTTCTCGCTCTTTTAACAACCGAAGTTGATCACGCTCGAACTATCAGGTTCTTTCGAACTATCTTATCCACAATCTCTTTTACCAACCGAAGTTGATCACGCAAGTGTACGCCTCCTAACCAAAGGAGTATAATTTGTTCTCGTTATTTTACCAACCGAAGTTGATCACGCTCGAACTATCAGGTTCTTTCAAACTATCTTGTCCACAAGCTCTTTTACCAATCGAAGTTGATCACGCAAGTGTATGCCTCCTAACCAAAGGAGTATAATTTGTTCTCGCTATTTTACCAACCGAAGTTAATCACGCTCGAACTATCAGGTTCTTTCGAACTATCTTGTCCACAAGCTCTTTTACCAGCCGAAGTTGATCACGCAAGTGTACGCCTCCTAACCAAAGGAGTATAATTTATTCTCGCTATTTTACCAACCGAAGTTGATCACGCTCGAACTATCTGTGTAGTGTATCACACTAGTATTCCCCGAAAAACTTGTAATAAAAGGAAGAAGATGGTGAAACATCATTATTTTATTCATAATGAAGGAACTGCTTTACATTTTACATTACTGATAATACTTGAGTAGGTGTTCAGCATTCCATGCATTCTTAAATTCCTCTCCTTCTAGAGTTGCTATTCTGTAAGTTCCTGGTCGAACAACTTCTGTAACTCGGTAAGGTCCATGCCAGTTTGCTTCCAGCTTATTGTGCTTCTGAATGACCTTCTTTAGCACATAATCCCCTTCTTTTAAGTCGCATTTCTTCACCCTCTTGTTATAGAACAGAGCTGTGCGTTGTTGGTAAGCAGCATTCCTAATGGCTGCCTCTTCTCTAACCTCCTCGAGCATATCCAAATTCAGTCTTCTCATTAAGTCGCTGACTGGGGAATTGAAATTCAGCACTCTGTGTGTCGGAAGACCCAACTCGGCAGGTATTACTGCCTCACTTCCAAATGCTAGCATATATGGGGATTCTCCTGTTGCTGCTCGGGGAGTTGTTCGGTAAGCCCACAAGACTGATTGTAGCTCGTTAATCCAATTAGCTTTAGCTTCCCTTAGCCTCTTCTTCAAACCATTTAGCAGTGTTCTGTTCGTCACCTCTATCTGACCATTGCTTTGAGGATGACCTGGTGCTGAATGGGTCTTCAGGATGTTTGATTGTTGACAATAGGAAGCAAACTCCTCTTTGTCCAATTGTATTCCATGGTCTGTGATGAAGGCATGAGGGAGACCATATTGACAGATGATATTCTTCCAAACGAACTGGTATACCTTCTCGTACGTCATATCGATAAGGGGTTTAGCTTCTACCCACTTAGTAAAATAATCTACTGTGACGACGAGGTACTTGAATCTTCCTCGGGTGGTCGGAAATGGTCCAACCAAATCAATTCCCCACATGGCAAATGGCCAAGGGGAAGTTATGGGTGTCAACAATGCTTGTGGAGTTCGTCGGATAGAGGAAAAACGTTGGCACTTGTCACATTTCTTAGCATAGGCTATACAATCAGCCCTCATCGTCGGCCAGTAGTATCCTTGAGTCATCATCCTTTGCAAAAGTGTTCGACCTGCTACATGAGCTCCACAGGACCCTTCATGGATTTCTTCAATTAATTCTTTCACCTCGGAAGGATGTACACATCTTTGCAAACCTGCCATAATTCCTCGTCTATAAAAAATACCATTAGTTAGTACATACCGAGCAGCTTTATACTTCAATTTCTTGGTAGCGAGCTTATCTTCCGGTAATTCTCCTTCTTCGACATATGCCCTGATGGGATCCATCCAAGATGGTCCTAAATCAAGGGTGATAATATTCATCGTCAGGTTTTTATCTATGCTCCGACTTTCTAATACTTCAATTGGTATTTGTCGCGCCCCGAATTAATTAAGTTAAACTCATCCTTTTAATTAGAGATAAATTGCCTTAAACAATGCTTTAATTTAAATCTCTGAGGAAAATAGCATGAGATTTTTTTTTTCCAAAGGTATGTGTAGATGAAAACATAACTGCCTTTACTTATAACTTATAAGTACTACATAAATTTACATAACCAAGATCCTTAGTTTAATATTTTCATAAAAGAAATCCTGATATTCAAACCATACTAAATATCCGTCACTCCCCCGTTTTAAGGTCCTAACTAGGCAGCGAACTCCAATTTATAAGCATACCTGAAACAAAACATTACAGGAGTGTAAGCTATAAAGGCTTAGTGAATGACCACATAATACACATATAACCAATTTGAATAACCATTTTTATTTTGTTCTAATGCTATAACCCAACAGGAATTGTGAAACTCTCGCAAGCCTGGACCCGCCACAGTCCAATTAACCCACCACAGTAATTAGGGACCACCACATCCCTTTATTAGGCCCGAGTACACAAACCTTTAAGTTGGATTAACAGGACCACCACATCCCGTAGGACCCACCACAGTCCTTAACATTAGATAAAGGACTCACTAGTCCATATCATCATATAACATCGCTTAACATTTTTAATCATATGCATATGTTTCATAAATACAACATTACTCCCATAAACATTTTCACACATGTGTTTAACTACACATTTCCATATGAAATTATAAGCATTTATATTTCATAAGGAAGGTCACTCACCTTGGATTTAGTGCTAAGATTAAAACCAACTACTTCCTTTGTATGGTAGTATTAGCTGTTTCCCCACCTAACAAGTCAATGTTGTTAGTATTTGAATACACCGATTAACATCAAACCCAGTAATACATCCCATCATTTGGTCAATCAGAAATAACTAAGGAGGAATTAAATATGACACTTCACATTTCTATAACACCCAATTAAGTAGGGTTCTAACACAATTTACAGAATTTAATTAAGAATTTGCTAGACAAAGTTATGCCCATTTTATTACAGCCTTTTCCAAATCATTTCTCAAGAAAAACAACAACACAACTTCAACTTCATGGAATTCTAATAATTTTTGTGCAACATAACTTTCCATGATATTCCAAACAATATCAGTAAACACATTGAATAATACAAATTTAATGTTTCATAATTTTTAGGGCTCATTTTCTATGTCGAGCAAAATGTCAAACACCTGGTATGCGTTTTTCCTCCTTTAGGGCAGATTTTAAACCAATACTTCAAACTATCACCAAGGGTTCATTACTTGGTATTTTTACACAATTTTCGGATATGTTATACATGTATGAGTTTATTTTACTCTCCAACTAGAATCACTCAATTCCAATAAGTATTCCATGATTTATGTCATTTTTAGCATAACTAGGTCAAAATACAACATTAAGGCATAACTTAACATTTTTAAGCATATATAACCTAAACCTTGAGTATAATTCATGGAAACATATAATAAATATGTTTTAGCAGAAATATACATCATAATCATGAATTTTCTAAATCAAAATGCTTTACAAAAGGATGATATAAATTTAGGACGTTAAAGTATGCATTTACGATCCTAGCTCCAGTTCTAACTTATGTTCTTAAACCATCCTTGTTCCAACACAATTCAGCAATATGGGTATTATTAAAATATATATCCAAATCAAAAATAAAAACATGATAAGTATAGAACTCATCCATGTGACCAACTTTAATTAAGATGTAATTACCATACGAGGATTCCTTGATTTATGGAAAATTTCCAAAGATTTATTCCTTAACTTTCTTCTCTTTCTCTCTCTTTAGGAAAAACTCTTGTTCATGGCTGCATTTTTCTGAACAAAGGAGTTTTTTTATACAGCTTAAGTCGGCCAAACCATCACCCACCCTTTAACCAATCAAAAAATAGCACATGGTGTGCTAATAAGACAATTGTCACTTAAGGGATGGACATATTTGCCCTTGTTTCGTACTTTCGGTATAACTTCTTGTACGAGTCTCCGTTTAACCCACCATTTGTTGTGTTATAATATTAATTCATATATATACAACTTTCATAATTTATGTTTTCCCAAAATCATAAACTAATATGCCTAATTTGGGCATCGAACAGGAAAGTAGCAATTTACCAAAAATCTCAAAACTTTCACATTTGGCAACCAAACATTGCCAATTTCGTATCAACAACCTTATTTACTTTTATAAACATAATCATGCATTAAAAACATAATTTATGATGCATTAATCGCTTAACTAATCATATGTTCTAAACATGGTATCCCCGATCATAAGCTCAATTAACACCTAATGTAAACAACACATATATCACATGAGCGTGCATCCCCTAAACATGATAATTAACATGTTTAACACACATAACCAATCTATAACTTATAACTCCTAAGTTATAATTAATCATGTAATTAACCTTCCTAATAATGTTTTAGGGCCTTACAATTCTACCCCTCTTAAAAAAATTTCGTCCTCGAAATTTAACGCATAAGAAACTTACCAAACAAATGAAGATATTGCTTCTTCATGTTATCCTCCCCTTCCCAAGTGGCATACTCCACATTCTGACTCCTCCACATCACCTTAACTAGTGAAATGGTTTTACTACGTAACACTTTCTCCTTTCGATCTACAATAGCAATTGGTTCCTCCACGTAGGTTAGGTCATCTTGAAGCTCTATCGGTTGTGAAGTAAACACATGTGAAGGATCAGACACATACTTACGTAACATGGATATATGAAAAACATCGTGTATCCGGGACAATTCTGGTGGTAACGCCAATTTATAAGCTACAGCTCCAACCCGTTTCACTATCTCATAAGGGCCAATTTACCTGGGACTTAACTTTCCCTTCTTCCCGAATCTCATAACCCCTCTCCAAGGAGAAACACGTAGGAATACTCGATCACCTTGCTCAAATTTCAATTCTTTCCTTCGATTGTCTGCATAACTTTTCTGTCTACTTTACGCCACCTTTAAGTGATTATGGATAACATTGATCTTTTCAGTAGTCTGTTGTACAATTTCTGGCCCAAGAAGTTTTCGTTCTCCCACTTCAGTCCAACACACTGGAGTTCTGCGTTTTCTCCCATACAAAGCTTCATAAGGAGCCATCTCAATACTCGAATGATAGCTATTATTATAAGCAAACTCTATTAGTGGCAAGTGTTCATCCCAACTCCCCTTGAACTCCAACACACAGATTCGTAACATGTCTTCAAGTGTTTGGATCGTTCTTTCTGACTGCCCATCAGTTTGAGGATGAAAAGTTGTACTAAATTTCAATTTAGTCCCCAAAGCTTCTTGTAAACTAGGCCAAAAGTGAGAAGTAAACTTAGGATCTCGATCAGAAATAATAGAAACAGGTGCACCATGCAATCTGATAATCTCATCCACTTATAATTTGGCATATCTATCCATGGAGTAAGTAGTTTTAACAGGAAGAAAATGTGCAGACTTAGTCAACCTATCAACGAAAACCCAAATAGAATCAAACCCTCGTGATGATTTTGGTAAACCTATAACAAAATATGTAGTAACATGCTCCCATTTCCACTCAGGAATAGGTAAGGGCTGTAGTAAACCGCTTGGCTTCTGATGCTCCACCTTCACCTGTTGGCAAACTAGACATCTAGCAACAAATTCTGCAATGTCGTGTTTCATTCCCGGCCACCAATAACATTGTTTCAAATCTCTATACAGTTTCGTGCTCCCTGGATGCATAGCATATAAAGAACAATGCACTTCCTCTAAAATTGTTCTTCTTAAATCAGGCACATTAGGTACACACAAACGGTCTCCGTACATAACAATGGCATCATCCCGAATAGAAAATTCATTTGCTTTACCCTTTTTCATATTATCTCTAACTTTCTCCAATTCTGCATCTCCTGCCTGTGCTTGTTTTATCCAGTCTATCAACGTGGGTCTAACATTTAAATGTGCCACTATTCCATAAGACTCATTCAAAGTTAATTCCACCCCCATTAAAGCTAACTCTCTCAGCAGGTCAACTCGAATACAATAAATACAAGATACTATGCCTAGAGATTTTCTACTCAAAGCATCAGCAACAACATTAGCTTTACCTGGATGGTGATGTATCGTGCAATCATAATCTTTTATAAGTTCCATCCACCTTCTTTGCCTCAAGTAGAAGTCTTTTTGTGTAAACAAGTATTTTAAGCTTTGATGGTCAGTAAAAATTTCACAACTAACACCATATAAGTAGTGTCTCCAGATTTTTAATGCAAAAACTACTGCAGCCAACTCAAGATCGTGTGTAGGGTAGTTGCGTTCATGTATCTTTAACTGTCGAGAAGCAAAAGCAATTACCTTTCCATGCTGCATTAACACACAACCGAGTCCTTGATACGAGGCATCACTATAAATAACTAAACCTTCTGTACCCGTTGGGATAGTCAATACTGGAGTTGATGTCAACTTACCCTTTAAACTTTCAAAGCTTTTATCACAATCGCCACTCCACACAAACTTGTTCTCCTTTCTAGTAAGCTTAGTTAATGGCAATGCAATAGAAGAAAACCCCGGTATAAACCTCCTGTAATAGCCTGCCAATCCCAAAAAGCTACGCACCTCTGTCACACTAGTTGGTCTTTCCCAATTCATTACTGCTTCAACCTTTTTGGGATCTACACAAATACCATCAGCAGAAATAACATGCCCCAAAAATACTACCTTGTCTAGCCAAAATTCACATTTAGAAAATTTAGCATAAAACTGCTTCTCTCGCAAGGTCTGCAAAATAATACGCAGGTGGCATTCATGCTCATCCCTACTACAAGAATATATCAAAATATCATCGATGAAGACAATAGCAAAAGAATCCACATATGGGTGAAATATACGGTTCATCAAATCCATGAATACGGCCGGTGCATTTGTTAACCCAAATGGCATGATAAGAAATTCATAATGTCCATACCTGGAACGAAAAGCAGTTTTAGAAATGTCACAAGCTCTTACTTTCAATTGATGATATCCGGATCTGAGATCAATCTTAGAAAACACTTTGGCTCCTTGCAACTGATCGAACAAGTCATCAATGCGGGGTAGTGGGTATTTGTTACGGATAGTCGCCTTATTCAATTGACGATAATCGATGCACAGCCTCATGGTTCCATCTTTCTTCTTCACAAATAATACTGGGGCTCCCCACGGTGATACAATAGGCCTTATAAAACCACGATCTAACAAATCTTGCAACTGTATCCTTAGCTCTTTTAATTCTGCAGGGGCCATACGATATGGTGCAATAGATATTGGTGTAGTTCCTGGTACCAACTCAATCGAAAATTCCACCTCACGGTCTGGTGCTAACCCTGGGAGTTCTTCTGGGAAGACATCTGCAAACTCATTAACTACTGGTATATCTGATAATTTTCCAGCCTCTTATCGTATGTCCACCACATGGGCAAGATAACCCTCACATCCTTTCCTTAGCAGTTCATAACATTTTGTAGCAGAAATCAAACAAGTTGGAGTGACATTTCGTTCCCCAATAAATTTAAATTCAGGTTCACCCGGTAACTGAAACACTACCTCCTTTTTAAAGCAATCCAAACATACATGATATGAGGCTAACCAATCCATACCCAGTATCACATCAAAGTCACGCATATCGAGAGGTAATAAGTCAACTAGTAATTCTTTTTCACCCACTCGTACCACACACTCCCTATATACCCTCTCAATAAAAACCAACCCCCCCACCCCACTGGAGTAACAATAGCTAAACCAGAATCTAATGATGATAATGGTTTATTAAGATGCAACAGATAAAGCAAAGACACAAAAGAATGTGTAGAACCAGGATCTATCAACACATAAGCATCTTTATCACCAATAGGAAGTGTACCTGTCACTACGTTAGGCATAGCTTGTGCATCTTGTTGCGTCAGTGAAAACACTCTGCCTTGGCCTTGGTTTTGAGACACGCCTCCTCTACCTCCCCTGTGTACATTCTGTGTAGAACTCGTACCTCCTACTGCCACACTCCCAACTGATGTTGTAGCTCCCATCGCTGGACAATTCTTTCGTAAGTGCCCCGGTTGATGGCAATGGAAACACAAAGGTGTCGTCTCAGCTATTGTACACTATCAAGACATGTGCCCTTGACTACCACATCTATAACAAAATATAGCCCTCGGCACCAACACAGATGCATTTTCTGACCGATTCATCCCAGTCCTTCCACCTTGAGCTTGAAATCTTCCACGTGCACTTCTATTATTTTTAAATTCTTGTCCCTTAGGTACTCCTCGTGCTACACTCTGAGTTGAGGTTCCCGTCTCCCATCCATATGATCTTATAACATCATGTCTAGATTTCTTCGAGTGTTCAGCTTGCATTTCTTTCATTGACTTTTCTGACACCATGGCCCTATCAACCAAGTCCACATAATCTACGATCTTCATATTAGCAACCATACTTTTTATCTCTACACTCAGTCCGGTTTGAAACCGATCACATTTGCTTTCTTCCGTCCTCACCAATTCAGGTGCAAATCTAGATAAGGATATAAATAAAGCTTCATACTCTGCCACTGTTCGATTACCCTGTTTCAACGTGATAAATTCTTCCTCTTTCTCCTTCCTATAAAGCCTTGGGAAATATTTTTCAAAGAACACTTTCACAAACCTTTCCCATGTAATTGGTGGAGGATTTGCTGGCACTACTCCCCCAATCATAGTAAGTAACCTCTCTGTAGCATCCCACCATAACTTTGCATCATTCTCCAATCTAAAGGTTGCTAACAAAACCTTTTGTTCATCTCGTACTTCCATCACCTTGAATATTGTTTCCATATTTCTAATCCACCCCTCTGCCACTAACGGATCAGTAGTCCCAGTAAATGCTGGCGGATTTAACTTCATGAACCTCTCATGCAATTTGTCCCTATCCCCAACATGTTCTCCACCTCTTTCTTGTTCCATAAGTTGTGCCACAGCACGTAATATTCTTCCCACATCATCAATAGGTTGTTGTAGCACCTCTGGTTCATCCACTTCAATAGGTCTATGTCCCTGCCGACTATTAGGTACATAGGATGCCTCACCCTCTGCTCTATCATGCGGCTCGTGTGGATCCATCATTCACTGCGATATAATTCATTTAAACAAAATACAATAGCAACAATTTAACATTAACATTGTTAGTCAAAATCCAGGTGCATAACAAACTCACTTTCTAGTGTCCACTGCCAATCTAGACCCCACACCCTATCCAGAACCTAATGACCACGCTCTGATACCAAGTTGTCGTGCCCCGAATTAATTAAGTTAAACTCATCCTTTTAATTAGAGATAAATTTCCTTAAACAATGCTTTAATTTAAATCTCTGAGGAAAATAGCATAAGATTTTTTTTTTCCAAAGGTATGTGTAGATGAAAACATAACTGCCTTTACTTATAACTTATAAGTACTACATAAATTTACATAACCAAGATCCTTAGTTTAATATTTTCATAAAATAAATCCTTATATTCAAACCATACTAAATATCCGTCACTCCCCCGTTTTAAGGTCCTAACTTGGCAGTGAACGCCAATTTATAAGCATACCTGAAACAAAACATTACAGGAGTGTAAGCTATAAAGGCTTAGTGAATGTCCACATAATACACATATAACCAATTTGAATAACCATTTTTATTTTGTTCTAATGTTATAACCCAACAGGAATTGTGAAACTCTCGCAAGCCTGGACCCGCCACAGTCCAATTAACCCACCACAGTAATTAGGGACCACCACATCCCTTTATTAGGCCCGAGTACACAAACCTTTAAGTTGGATTAACAGGACCACCACATCCCGTAGGACCCACCACAGTCCTTAACATTAGATAAAGGACTCACTAGTCCATATCATCATATAACATCGCTTAACATTTTTAATCATATGCATATGTTTCATAAATACAACATTACTCCCATAAACATTTTCACACATGTGTTTAACTACACATTTCCATATGAAATTATAAGCATTTATATTTCATAAGGAAGGTCACTCACCTTGGATTTAGTGCTAAGATTAAAACCAACTACTTCCTTTGTATGGTAGTATTAGCTGCTTCCCCACCTAACAAGTCAATGTTGTTAGTATTTGAATACACCGATTAACATCAAACCCAGTAATACATCCCATCATTTGGTCAATCAGAAATAACTAAGGAGGAATTAAATATGACACTTCACATTTCTATAACACCCAATTAAGTAGGGTTCTAACACAATTTACAGAATTTAATTAAGAATTTTCTAGACAAAGTTATGCCCATTTTATTACAGCCTTTTCCAAATCATTTCTCAAGAAAAACAACAACACAACTTCAACTTCATGGAATTCTAATAATTTTTGTGCAACAAAACTTTCCATGATATTCCAAACAATATCATTAAACACATTGAATAATACAAATTTAATGTTTCATAATTTTTAGGGCTCATTTTCTATGTCGAGCAAAACGTCAAACACCTGGTATGCGTTTTTCCTCCTTTAGGGAAGATTTTAAACCAATACTTCAAACTATCACCAAGGGTTCATTACTTGGTATTTTTACACAATTTTCGGATATGTTATACATGTATGAGTTTATTTTACTCTCCAACTGGAATCACTCAATTCCAATAAGTATTCCATGATTTATGTCATTTTTAGCATAACTAGGTCAAAATACAACATTAAGGCATAACTTAACATTTTTAAGCATATATAACCTAGACCTTGAGTATAATTCATGGAAACATATAATAAATATGTTTTACCAGAAATATACATCATAATCATGAATTTTATAAATCAAAATTCTTTACAAAAGGATGATATAAATTTAGGACGTTAAAGTATGCATTTACGATCCTAGCTCCAGTTCTAACTTATGTTCTTAAACCATCCTTGTTCCAACACAATTCAGCAATATGGGTATCATTAAAATATATATCCAAATCAAAAATAAAAACATGATAAGTATAGAAGTCATCCATGTGACCAACTTTAATTAAGATGTAATTACCTTACGAGGATTCCTTGATTTATGGAAAATTTCCAAAGATTTATTCCTTAACTTTCTTCTCTTTCTCTCTCTTTAGGCAAAACTCTTGTTCATGGCTGCATTTGCTGAACAAAGGAGTTGTTTTATACACCTTAAGTCGGCCAAACCATCACCCACCCTTTAACCAATCAAAAAGTAGCACATGGTGTGTTAATAAGACAATTGTCACTTAAGGGATGGACATATTTGCCCTTGTTTCGTACTTTCGGTATAACTTCTTGTACGAGTCTCCGTTTAACCCACCGTTTGTTGTGTTATAATATTAATTCATATATATACAACTTTCATAATTTATGTTTTCCCAAAATCATAAACTAATACGCCTAATTTGGGCATCGAACAGGAAAGTAGCAATTTACCGAAAATCTCAAAACTTTCACATTTGGCAACCAAACATTGCCAATTTCGTATCAACAACCTTATTTACTTTTATAAACATAATCATGCATTAAAAATATAATTTATGATGCATTAATCGCTTAAATAATCATATGTTCTAAACATGGTATCCCCGATCATAAGTTCAATTAACACCTAATGTAAACAACACATATATCACATGAGCGTGCATCCCCTAAACATGATAATTAACATGTTTAACACACATAACCAATCTATAACTTATAACTCCTAAGTTATAATTAATCATGTAATTAACCTTCCTAATCATGTTTTAGGGCCTTACAGTATTGTTCTTCGCAGCTCGGTACGAGTAGCTGATGCTAGTCGGGCCAGTGCGTCTGCTCGTGCATTCTCTATTCTTGGTATTCTGATTAACTGAATCGCATCAAATTCTGCCAATAACTCCATTACCTTGGCATGATATTTGACCATTAATTCTCCTTTAACTGCATATGTTCCCATCATCTGATTCACAATCAATTGAGAATCATTGAATACCATCACTTGTTGCGCTTCCATAATCTTTGCTAAATTAAGACCTGCTATCATGGCCTCATACTCAGCCTCATTATTGGAGGCTTTGAAATGGAATCGTAAGGCATATTCCATGTCAATCTCATCTGGGGTGTTCAAAATAATTCCTGCCCCACAACCTGCTATGCAAGATAAGCCATCTACATATAATCTCCATATGGGTAACCCGTCTTCAAATTCCTTATCTGATAGAGTTCCTCGGAGAAATATTTGTTGCTTCCTTTCATCCTCCCCTGGTACTTTTCGCTCCTCGTCGACCATCTCTTCTCGCTCTTTTACCAACCGGAGCTGGTCTGAGTTCGAAGTTGATGATCCTTCTACATCCACAAGTTCTTTTACCAACCAGGGTTGGTCTGAGCTTATGTCTGTAGATTTTTTAACATCCATTCGTCCTTTTACCAACCGGAGTTGGTTTGGGCTCATGTTTGTTGATCCTGTAACATCCACAGGTCGATCAGCGAGTAACTTTTGCTCCTCGGGGGTATCAGGATAAGTAAATTCTGCTATAAAATCTGCTACGGCCTGCCCTTTTAGTGATGATCTAGGTTCATACACAATATCATATTCACCGAGCTCTATTGCCCAATACATCAGTCTCCATGATTTTTTTGGTTTGTGAAGGGCTTGTCGTAACGGCATGTCGGTATACACGACGATGGTATGGGCCTGGAAATATGGCCTCATTCTTCTACTTGCTTCAATTAATGCCAATGCCAATTTTTCCAACTTCAGGTACCTGATCTCTGCACCTCAGAAAGCCTTACTTGTGTAATAAATTAGCTTCTGGACTCCATTCTCCAATCTGATCAGTGCCGAGCTGACTGCATTCTCTGATACTGCCAGATATAAGTACAACTTTTCGCCCATCACTGGTCTGGACAGCAATGGAGATGTTCCCAGATATTTCTTCAAGTCTTGAAAGGCTTTTTCACATTCATCATTCCACTCGAAAGTTTTTCGGAGTGTTTTGAAGAATGGAAGGCACCTATCAGTTGCTCGAGATACAAATCTATTGAGCGCTGCAACTCGTCTTGTAAGACTCTGCACCTCTTTCTTCGTCGTTGGAGATCGCAACCCTAAAAGAGCTTTGATCTTTTCTGGATTCACCTCAATGCCTCGCTGGTTGACGATGTATCCGAGGAACATCCCTTCTCGTACTCCAAATGTACACTTCGTCGGGTTGAGCTTCATTTGGTATTTATCCAGTTGATCAAAGGTCTGAGCTAAGTCAACTAGATGATCAGCAGCTTTCTTGCTCTTTGTCAGCATATCATCGACATAGACTTCCATGTTGCGACTGATTTGTTCGGTGAAAACCTTGTTCATCAGCCGCTGGTATGTTGCTCCTGCATTTTTCAAACCAAAAGGCATAACATTATAGAAATAAGTTCCCCTAGGGGTAATAAAAGAAGTACTTTCCCTGTCTTCAGGATTCATTTTGATCTGGTTGTAACCAGAGTAAGCATCCATGAAGTTGAGCAGCTCGTGTCCCGAAGTAGCATCCACTTGTTGATCAATTATGGGCAATGGAAAATGATCCTTTGGGCATGCCTTGTTAAGATCGGTGAAATCAACACATTCTCCATTTATTGTTTTTCTTTTTTACCATCACCACGTTTGCCAACCAGTCTGGATACTTCACGTCTTCAATGAATTGGGATTTCTGGAGCTTCTCGACCTCCTCTTGTATTGCCAGATTCTTCTCGGGGCTAAATACCCTTCTTCTCTGCTTTACAGGCTTAATCTCCTTATTCACATTGAGCTCATGACATAAGAAGTTTGGATCTATTCCTGGAATATCTTCATGACTCCATGCAAAAGTTTTCTTCCTGTTTCTCAAGAAAGTTATCAACTCCTATTTTATTGAAGCATCCAACGTTGAACCTATCTGGGTTACTCGTTCAGGGTGCTCGTCGTCCAGAATAATATTTTCTGTAGATTCCACCACCTATCCTTTTACAAGTTGAGATTCATCTCGAGGATCCAGTGTTTCAATTTCTGTACCTTCATCCACCTGGTAGGTAGTAGTCTTTTTTCTTGAATCTTCAAGCTCCTCTTGCTTGGTAGATGAATAATAGCATTCCCGAGCTACTTTCTGATCACCTTTCACAACTCCTACTCCAAAATTTATTGGGAATTTTAAGCATTGATGTACTATAGATGGAACTACTTCGAACTTCTTAAAAACAACTCTTCCCATGATGATGTTGTAGGCTGACTGCACATTCTTATCCATCACAAAGAAGCGTATTCTCTCTGTTCGACAAGCAGGCCAAGTTCCAATGAATATGTCCAACTTGATCGTCCCAAGTGAAAAAACTTTCTCGCCAGCAAAACCCAAAAGAGGTCTGTGATAAGGTTCCAATTGAGATAATTTTAAATTCAAGCTGTCAAAGCATGAATAGTACATGATGTCTGCTAAACTACCATTGTCTACCAGCAACCTTGAAATCACTACTTCTTTCATCCTCATTTTGATCACCAAAGGGTCGTCGTGAGGGTAAAGAACACCTGCCAGGTCATTTTTTGAAAAGCCAATGACCAGCTTCTCTTTGTTTACCTTCCTCGGACGATCCCCCTCGGCCAAATTTATTCACTGAATGTACGAACAAGCTTGTGCCTCTCCGAGGTAAGCTTTTCTTTCTGCAGTAAGGTCTCCTCCTCCTGCATCTCCTCCTGTAATAACATTACAATCAAATGCCCCAAAATGTATGGAAAATACCTCTCGTTCTGGTTGCCTTGGTTTCTTGGGAAGATCGGGGTCATCCTCGGCATCATCTTCATGTTCTCTCTTCTTTTTCCCCTCTGCTCGACGAGGAGATCTAGATCTCTCTCTAGTTCGATCATTATTTCTTCTTTCACCTCCCCGATCAACATATTTTGCTAGCTTTCCTCTTCGAATGAGTGTTTCAATCTCGTTCTGAAGAGCTATGCAATTTTTAGTCATATGGCCATGATCCTTGTGGAACTCGTAATATTTATCCCTATTCCTCGCATCAGGGTCTGACCTCAGTTTCTTCGGCCACTTTACCTCCTCGCTATTCTTGATTTCTTCCAAGACATGATTAATACCCATTTTCAAGGGAGTATAATTATCGAATTTCTTCAGGACTTCCCATGACGACTTATTATTTCTGGAATGCTTGTCACCGCCATTGCCCTTATGCTCTTTATTTTTAGACTTGTCGACGTCCACCTTGGGGTCTTTATCCATATTCTTCTTTGAAGCCATAGCTTATTCGGCATTCATGATTTTGGCTGCTTTTGCCATCAACTCTGACATAGTTTTAGATGGATCTTTCGCCAAAGTGTAATACAACTTATTAGGCAACAACCCACTCATCAAGGAGGTGATTGTTGTCTTTTCCTCTTAATCTATGACTTCCAGCTTCTCGTTATTGAAACGGGTTATGTAATCTCTAGTACTCTCACCAAATTTTTGTCTAACATTTAGCAAGTGTGCTACTCGTTTTACTGGCTTTGCTCCAAAACAGAAATTGCCGATGAACAACTCAGCCAACTGAAAGAAAGTTGAAATCTTTCCCCGAGGAAGATTGTTGTACCATATCTGGGCAGCTCCAGTAAGAGTTCCTGAGAACGCTATGCATCTCATCTCGTCGGGGACTACATAGATATCGGCGGTAGCCTGATATTGTTCTATATGAAGGACAGGATTTGTCTTTCCATCATATTTAGGGGTCACTACTGGTGCTTTAAACTTCGACGGTGTAGGAAAATTCACAATGTCCTGGACAAAAGGTGTCCCTTGAACAAAAGTTCGTTGTAGGGGATTCTTCGCCCTAGCCATTTCTCCCAATCTATCCTCCAATCGCTGAAGGGACCCTTTCCATGCTTTATTTCCTTCCTCGGGCCTATTGGTTCGAGCAATGGATCGCTCTGAAGTAGCCTCTTGAGACTTATCTTGTCGAGCAACTGGTCGAGATTGTGCTGATCCTTCTCTGAGATCAGATGGTTGTCGAAAACTCCTCGATATGGTCTTAGGTGGACTCATATTCCTCCTAGGGCCTAATCGACTGAAAGGAGACACCCTATTCAGTCTTTCTAAGGCACTGGGTCTTTCTGGAGAGAGAGTGATACGTTGATCAGTATCTGTAGCCCTTACTGACGAAGTTCGCCCAGGTTGATAAGAGAAATCATCAGATTCCTCATTACGATATGACTCAGTACGTCTGGATCGTGAAGAAAGTAAATAAGTTTGCCTCTGACCACTTCGCTGTCATGAACGTGCAGGTGCATCGCCATGAAGGGTTTGTATAAGTTGCCTCATTGTGTCTTGCATGGCGGTTTGTCCTTGAGCCAGATTCGTCATAATTCCGGCTAGATCTGGAGGTGCAGAGGGATTTGGAGGATTTCCAGCATTTCCAGTATTTCGATTGCTAGATTCTGGATTATCCGCCATTGATGATGAATGATTTTTGGTGAAAAACGATAATAACAATCGATTCCCACAGACGGCGCCAATCTGTTGATGTAAAAAACTAGATTACTCTAATTATTTAATCACAAATAAATAAATAAGAAAAAATATTTTAAAGTGGTTCAGCCTTATATGAATGGCCTACATCCACTGTTACTAGTTTTTTACATCAACAGATTAAATAAATAAGACAAAAGATTTTAAAGTGGTTCAGCCTTATATGAATGGCCTACATCCACTGGTATGTTATTGCTGAGTATTTGGGAATTCTCGATTACAAGTGCTATCCAGAAATTCCCCTCACCCTTGGATGAGGATGATACAAGGTATTTATAGCCCTTAGGCTGTACATGAACGGGTGTTGCATTAAATGATACACATATGAAAGGGTAATTCATTTAATGTTCTTCAAACGTGCGCGTCAAGATGATAAGCATTCAATGAATAGTTGAACTGTTGATTATCTGGCAATTAATGTTGTGGTCGAGGTGCAGCTCGAACCGCCTTAGTTGCTCGTCGTCCAAAAGTTCCTCGGAGCATTGAAGTTCCTCGGAAGATAAGAGTTCCTCGGAGGGTTGGTGTTCCTCGGAGTGAGTATGTTGATCGGGGAAACAATCTTCCTCGTTGCTTTTGTGCCACGTAGATTGACACGTGTCTTCTTATTATTCGTCCACATCAGCATACTAATTTTGGTGTCAACATTGACTATATAGGAGCTCCTATTCTCTTAGAATAACAATGTGAACTCAATCCACCCCATAACCTCATCATAGGGCATTTCTTAGGATGATTATGCAATTATTGGTCTAAAATTTAAATACAGACTTACAAATAATTAGAGAAAACTCCCCTTCTCAAATCGACATCAATAATCTCATCAACTTATCTTCTTTTGACGCAGTTATGTACCGACCTATTCGGACCCCATTGACCCTAAGGGCAATCACAACCTAAGTAATCTTCTAAAGTCTCATTGTTTACTCCAAGTTCATCCCCACGAGTGATCATATAGTCATTGATTTTTCTTCCAAATAAGTTCTACAAACTTTGAATAGCAGTTTCTTCTTCTTTTTTAAAACGGTTCCTGGTAGAGAGGACCAATACATTCAGATTTCTTAGAACAATTTTTCCATTGTTGCAAGGTTAGTAGTGCTGAACCAAAAAATATATCAAAAGATAATTTAGTAACGAGATGACAATCTCTTAGAAAAAAATCATAATGCAGTTTCCTTACCACCCATGGATATGCTGGAATTTGATTAAGCTATTATTTATGTTATTGCTTGAGCCATGTCTTGACATAACTTTTAATCTCCGATTCCTAGGAACGATCAACACCAATATTACTATGCTTTTGTAAAATTAGTTTTTAGTAAGTATTATATTTCTCAATTGCAATTTTCACTAGAAATATATTTATTATTCTTTCGTAAAACCATAAATACATATATGAGAGCGTATATAATTATCTTGCAAAAATATATAATAACTAGTGATGGTTGATTGTGTGTGCATGTGTGGCTGACTGTTTTTGGGTTTGGCTTAACTAACTCGAGGAAGTGATGGTTGATGCACGCGTATGTGGGTGTTGTCACATTTCTTTTAAAATGTGTCTAATTTTTTTTATTGATATTCGTGTCTTTTGACTTCCATTTCAAATGCATTATAAAAAAAAAAATCAAGACTGGTTGTTGGGTATTATCATCAGTTTGTCTATATATTCCCATACAATTAACGTATATGTTTTAGCTCAAGAAGAATCCATGTATCTGTTTCAGCTATAACCCTGGGATTGCTAAAAAAATGTATTTCTTGGACACCAGGTATAATGGAGGACTATTACTTAGATAATATGGTCAATATGTGAATAATGAGATTATGTGTTAATTTACCAAATTTAATTCCCAAGAAGCACACAAAAACTTAAAACATAGGCAATACATATATAAATTATCCAAGTCGAGTAAAAAATTTCTTAATTTAACATGTGAAGTTGAATGAGCTTTTAAGTTAATCTATCATCCCATTTATATCACATCTTTTGAACTATGAACGAGTTATTTAGGTAACATGGTCACAACATGGAATTCATTTGACAACAGGTTTGCAATGTGAAATTCTTAGCATTACCATGTCTGATATCTATATTAGATTACTATGTTTAAAATTCTTAGCATTACTCGTATATCTAGATTTTTCATCAATTCATTTATTTGTTATATTACTTTTTCTTCGTATTAATGAATTACTACCCTTGTAATAGGCCAGGAGTGATCAAACCAAGGAGACTGGAACACTACTGACTACCCTCCACACATGTGGTAGAAAAATATATGCTCAAGTTAAAGAGGTTGTAATTTTTGTTTATTCAAATGCTTTTTTATTATTTCTTCTCAAGTGGTGTCCAAGAAAAGGGAAAATAACTTTTATTACTTTTTAATTAATTCATTGTATTAATTGTGCGAATACTTGCATTGTTATTCATCTATGAACGAAGCAAAAAGTGGAGTTAAACCTACTCTGAAGGAGGTATACAAAGTGACATATAATAGAAAAAATAAGAATCCATCTAGTGATAAAGAAGGCCAACTGATTGTATGTAAAAATAATTCGTTTGTTAAAGTAATTACCTTTTTATGTATTACCTTTTTAATGGTTTTATTTATATTAATATACGAGTTCACTTGTTAAGTTTGTGGGTTGAGATGGAGCCAGTAGAATAACTTGTTTAGTACGTATACTTGATATATCCGTATTTTAGAGTAAATTGAACTAGACAAAAAAAAAACTTTAATACCTGAACACAATAAACTGCTACTTTGTGATCTTCAAGTTTAGAAATCGGAGACCCAACGCCACCAAAAGTCAAATTTCTATGGTCAAACATGCAGACTACATGATCCGCAGACCTGAAATCATTTCACAATATAAAAAAAGTAATATCACATACAACTTTAATTAAGCATTTACTTCAAAATTGAACATTGTCACCTAAATTACAGCAAGGATACTTCCAAATTTAATAATTCAATTAATTTACGCATAAAAATAAAGGACGATACTATGTGCGTGTGTGTGGGGGGGGGGGTGATATGCCCTAAATATACCCCCTCAGCTCAGAGACATCAACCTCGGCCATGGAGATGGCCGATGTTTGGAGGGCCTTAGACCAATAACCAGCGATCTCGTCCCAAGCAAGGTCGGCCATGGCCGACGTTACTAGCCACCTCGACAAGTGAGGTCTCCATAATCCATAAGGGTGGTTATCCATCTGGTCATCCAAGGCTCGCAACCTCGGCTTGGTCCAGGCCGAGGTTGCCATCCCATCACCATAACCAATCTCGGCTAAGGATCAGCTGACATTCCTGCTATGCCACCATTACCTCGGCCCAGGACGACGTCACAGCTCAACATGCCTTAACTCAGCTCTCCCACTGAGCCAAGATCACCACCTCGTCCTCTTCCAGGCCGAGGTTGAGACCATTCACAGATGGCCAAGCCCTTATCAACATATGTATTGTTGGGAATGCATGTACACAATTAGTTATAACCAAATAATTCCCCTCGCGTGGGGGAATATTGAGGTCATCATTATCTATATGAGATCAGTCAGGTGTCATTCTCATACTGGTTCGATCCTCATGCACATGTTCATTGAATGCTTGGGGGGTACATTACACCCCCAGGCACTATATATAGAGGTCATCCTCTACCTTATAAAGGATCCAAAATTGGCAACCATAGCTGAAACTCTGTCCAAATATACAATAGAGAGAGAAAGATTGAGAGATTGTATCCATGGCAATTAGTGCCCTCATACAGTGATATTAATCACACACTTGCACAGTGGACGTAGGCTTGGTTGGCTGAACCACTTATATTAAAGTGTTTCATCCTCTTCTCCTCTCCTCCTTCTATATATATACTTATATATATTATCATGTGCTGCCATTGTTATCACTTGCTTGAGCTTGTCAACACCTTATCTAGTGGTGTTGTTTCCAGCATCATCATTTTGGCGCCGTTTGTGGGAAATGAGAAGCTGTCTCTTCCTCTTTATTTGTTTAACCGCACCGGAGACTCTGGTGGTGAACCAGGCCTCACCCCTTGCGTGGAGCTGTTTCACCATTGAAAGAGGTCCTGTAAGTTATTAAGCTCATCTACTACACCAGCTCTTTTGTGCTAACACATGGCACCGGAATTAACACCACCTCTTCCGCCACCTGGTGCGGGAGGACCTAGCTCCAGCCAGGCACCGCCCCAGTCCGAAATGGCAGAGGTGGATGCAGCTTTGAGGTCTTTAGCTGCAACGCAACAAGCAATGCAGGAGAAATTTGCACAACTCAGCCAAAATATGATGAGGCCACCTGAAGTTTCACCAGAGATGATTACTCCGGCGGCTGTCCAGGCGCACCCAGAAGCCAGGGGACCACCCTAGGCACCGTGAAAGGATCACCCTATGCCCCAGCGAAGGAGGGACATTGCTGACCCTAGGCGCTTGCGCCTGGGGAGGCAAGGACACCATTGACTTGAGGATAGGTATGATGATCTACAGGCGGAAGACGTCCCACAAGACTGTTGGGAGCCATATGAGGTTTCGACCAACACAGTTCGTCCTGTCCATCGGAGCCAAGGTTGTGAAGGTCGATGCTACAACGAGGATTAGTTTTTAATCAACTGAGCAGAGGGTCAGCCTTTGGAAGGCTCGGCCTCGTAAATGACCTAAGATAAAGATTGTCAAGGTCGAGGAGTGCAGCCAGCTTACAAAGGGAAGAGAGGCAATGTCGGCCTCATCAGGGACGAGGAAGAGACCAAGAAGAGGTCAATAACAGACGTTGTGCTGCAGCTGGGGAACCCTCAGTCCACCCCTTGGAGGTGGTTGGGGACAACCTCGGCCAAGATGACTTTGCAAAACCATGGAATGACTCCATCCAACGTCTTGAGGATAAGATAGGAGATCTCATCAAAAGTCGAGATCCGCTGCAAAGAGGTTTCTCAGAGGGCTCTCCATTTGTGGCTAAGATAATAAGCTTCCCTACCCTAACTAAGTTCAAGCCACCTACAGTAACTCCCAAGTATGATGTTAGCACAAATCCTGTACATCATATTGAGATGTACTAGTCAGCCGCGGACATTTGCTCAATACCAGATGAGATGAAGTGTCGGGCCTTCTCCGGGACCTTGATAGGAGCAACACACATCTGGTTTACTTCTCTTCCAAAGAATTCAATTGAGAATTTCAAGGGCTTGGCTGAACGGTTCATTCACAATTTCTTCTTTGGGGTAAGACCTCAAAAGAAGACCACCCATTTGTTGTATGTCAAGCACGAGAGCCTAAGATACTACATCGCCAGGTTCAACAAAGAAAAACTTGAGGTTGAAGATTATGAAGAGAATATTGCCATGACCGCCCTCATAGAAGGTCTTCAGAAGGGGAAGTTATTGTGGAAACTTGCAGAAGACCCTCCAAAGTCTATGGCGGAGCTATTGGCAACTGCGGGGAAGGTCATGAACGCTGAAGAGGCCATGGTCGCTAAGTATGAAGATGAGAACGGCGATGGGAGCAGGAAATTCCAAAGAAAGAAAGATGGAAAGAAGAGGTCAGTTAATGACAAGTTTGCATGATATACCCCTCTTACTGTAAGCTGCGAACACATCCTCAATGAGATCAAGAATGACCAATCCCTAAGATGGCCAGAGAAGTTGAAGGATCCTCCACATAAGAGGAACCAGAACTTATGGTGTGTATTCCACTAAGACCATGGTCATGTCACAGACAGGTGCTTCGCCTTCAAGGATGAGATCGAGAAGATGTTGAAGTTAGAAAAGTTGAGGAAATATGTTGATGGAAAAGCCCCTAAAAGGGGTAGAAAAGACCCCAAAAAGAAGAGACACGACAGGTTTTGTGACGGTACCACAACAAGAAAAGACAATGGCTCAAATGACAGTGATGAAGATGATCCGAACCTCCCACCTAAAGATGACAACACCCCAGTAAAGAGGGTTGGTATGATATCCTTTGGTGTTAACACCATATGCGGAGGACTTGCAGGGGGTGGTTCTGAGGTGGCTGAACGGAAGGCTCATATAGCAGAGGCTAAGTCAGTGGACAAACTTGAAGTAGTAAATCTAACGTCTTCCGAGATCACGTAGAAGAGAAAGAAGGTGGACATGGACACTCTTGTAGTTGGTTTCTCTCGACTCGACTTCAAAGGCATCCTAGGTCCACACGATGACCCTTTGGTGATCACAATAAGAGTTCATGGATGTGAAGTGTAGATAATTATTATAGATGGAGAAAGTTCTGCGGATGTGATGTTTTGGCCCTGCTTCAAAATCTTAGGCCTTAGCAAAGCTAGGCTGGTACCCTATCATCATCCGTTAATGGGGTTCAGTGGTGAAAAGGTTCATTCGTTGGGTATGTATGAGATGGACGTACGAATGGGCGATGAGTGGCCTAAGAGGTTAACCCGAAAGATCAATTTCTTCATCATGGACGAAAACGTCTTCTCGGCCTATAACCTCATCATAGGAAGAGTAGCCCTTAAAGAGTTTGAGGCCGTACCATCGACGGTCCACCAGATGCTAAAATTCCTGACCCCCTATGGGGTAAGGGAAGTGCAGAGTGACCAGACCACGACACGAGAATGCTACTTCAACTCGGCTGAAGAGAGAAAGGAACATAAGAGAGATACTACCACTTATAACATTGATACACTTGACCCCAGAGATGAAACAAAGTTAAAGAAAGTAGAAGCTGCGGAAGAGGTAGAATACATCGTCCTTAATGAGGACGAACCAGAAAAAACCATCCAGGTCGGAAAAGCCTTAAAGGTAAAAATCAAGGAAGAGTTGATAGGCTTCCTGAGGAAGAGGCAGAGTGTCTTCGCCTGGAGTCACGCGGACATGCCTGGCATCAGCCCTGAAGTTATGTGCCACAGGCTGAATGTGAATAAGGATGCTAGGCCAATCAAACAAAGACGAAGAATTTACTCTAGGGAGAAGTACGACGTCATCCGGGAAGAAGTCAGAAAGTTGGAAGAGGCTGAGATTATCAGAGAAGTCATATATCTGGAGTGGCTATCGAATGAAGTCATTGTGCCCAAAGCCAATGGAAAATGGAGAATGTACGTAGACTTCAATGACCTGAACAAATCTTGCCCGAAAGACAGCTATCCCTTACCTCGGATCGACCATATGGTAGATGCAACTATAGGACATGAGCTTATGAACTTCATGGACGCGTACTCAGGCTACAACCAGATTTTCATGGAAGCCGAAGACTCAGAGAAGACAGTCGTCATCACTAACAAAGGGACGTATAGCTACAAGGTTATGCCCTTCGGATTGAAAAATACAGCGGCAACGTACCAACGTCTTGTGAATAAGATGTTTGAAGACCAAATAGACAAGACAATGGAGGTGTATGTGGATGATATATTAACGAAGAGCTTAAAGGCCTACACCTACGTAGCAGACCTGGAAAAGACTTTCGACGCCATGAACTTGTACAAAATGAAACTCAACCCTGCGAAGTGTGTCTTCGGGGTAGAAGCCGAGAAATTTCTTAGATTCATTGTCAATCAGAGGGAAAATCAAGGCTTTGCTCGACATGAAGACACCAAAGAGTATTAAGGACATTCAGAGGCTTACTGAAAGAGTAGCTGCACTCAATAGGTTTGTTTTAAGAGCGACGAACAAGTGTCTTCCGTTCTTTAAGGTGCTTAGAAAGGCCTTCAAGTGGGAAAAAGAGTGTTATGAGGCTTTCAACCAACTCAAGTTCTACCTCGGATCCCCCTTACTCTTATCTCGGCCCATAGCAGGAGAGAAGTTGTATGTTTATCTAGCAGTTTACGAATCAACTATAAGTGCGGCCACAGTACGGGAAGACGTTGGGGTCTAAAGGCCTGTGTACTTCAACAGTAAGGCCCTTCAGGGGTCTGAGCAGAATTATACTCGAATGGAAAATTTGTCCTACGCCCTGATACATTCTTTTAGGAAGATGAAGCCTTACTTTCAAGCCCATTCCATGGTCATCCTCACCGACTCCCCACTAAGACAGGTCTTTATAAGCCTGAGAAGTCGGGTAGGTTGATGACATGGACCATTGAGTTGGGGGAATATGACCTCACTTATCAGCCTAGGACGACCATCAAAGGGAAAGCACTGGAAGATTTTATCGCAGAGTTCACATGGAAAGAGGTCGAGGTTGAGAATAACCTAGAGACTGCGGAAAGGTCAAACAGGAACGTCTTTCAAGACCCGAAAGAGGTTATACCCAGAGGAGTCGGAGATAGAATAGCCGAGAATGAGGAAGACCGATACCTCTTAAGGCAGGGAATCATGTTAGAAGAGGGTTTCTCATCAGATAAAGAAATCTAGAACCTCTTCATCGACGGGTCTTCTTGTGAAAGTGGAAGTAGTGCGGGCATGATACTCTCAGCCCCGGATGGTACCAACATCGAATATGCCCTAAGGTTTAACTTCAATGAATCAAATAATGAGTCAGAATACGAGGCCATGACAACAGGCATCTCATTGTCAAGGACCCTTGGGATGAGACTCCTCCTCCTTCACAGTGACTCAAGGTTGGTTGTTAACCAAGTATTGGGAGTTTATGAGGCCAAGGATGAAAGTATGGCCAAATACCTGAAGAGGGTGAGAACGATACTCAAAGGTTTCAAAGAGGTGAAGATGAAGAGAATACCTCGGCAAAACAACAGTCATGCAGATGCATTGGCAAGGCTAGCCTCAGCGACAAGGACATACATTATAAAGACAGTCCTAATTGAGATCTTGCACAAGATGACCATTAAAGAAGAAGAGATCAGTAACCCTTGCCTCAATTTGAACCTAGGGTACTCATGGATGGATCCCCTTATCAGATGTATCATAGAGGGGGTGCTACCAGAATCAAAGTCAGAAAGGAGGAAACTGAGGTATAGAGCTATAAAGTTCTCAATGGTGGGAGATGTCCTATATAATAAGGGATTCCTATCACCTCTCCTCAGATGCGTTCATCCTATAGAAGTCCCCCACATCCTACAGGAGGTACACGAGGGTTCTTGCTCCAGTCACATAGGGGGGAGACCTTTGGCAAAGAGGATTATCACGCAAGGATGCTGGTGGCCAACCTTGGACAAAGATGCTGCAGCCTACGTAAAGAGGTGCGATAAATGTCAGAGATTCTCTACTATCCCACATCAACCTCATCAGCTTATGACATTAATCAGTTCCTCTTAGACATTCGCAGTATGGGGAATTGACTTAGTGGGTACCCTGCCAAGGGCTGTGAATAACTACCAATTTTTTATAGTCGCCATTGATTACTTCTCCAAATGGGTAGAAGCTGAACCAATGATCACGATTACAGAGCAGAAGACCTTCCATTTCATTTGGAAAAACATAATATGTAGACATAGCCTCCCAAACACCCTCATTTCAGACAACGGAACCTAGTTCAAGAATTTTTCCCTAGAAAAATACTGCGAAAGTGTTGGGGTAAAGCAATTTTTTTCTTTTCCTGGACGACCTCAAGCAAACGGTCAAACCGAAGTCACAAACAGAACGATCCTTGACGGGATCAAGAAGAGGTTAGAAGAAGCTAAGGGAAGATGGACTTAAGAGGTTTATGCTGTGCTATGGTCCTATAGAATGATGGCTAGGACACCAACGGGGGAGACCCCGTTTATGTTGTCACATGGCTCAGAGGTCGTCATACCAATAGAGGTAGGACTCCCTACTCATAGGGTTCAGACCTATGACCCTGAGAAGAACGAGGAGGAAAGAAGACTCGACCAAGACTTGATTGAAGAGAGAAGGGAAGATGCAAAAATCAGGAAAGCAGCTTACCAGCAGAGAACAATGAAGTTCTACAATCAAGGGGTAAAATCAAGACCCATAGCTGTGGGAGACCTAGTGCTGAAGAATACGTTATAGAAGGAAAATAAGCTTCACCCAGATTATCATGGCCCTTACAAAGTGATTGAGGAGGTTGTACCCGGGACCTACAGGCTAGAAAACCTCGAAGGGGAACCTTTCTCCAACCCTTGGAATGCTGATCATCTAAGAAAGTATTACATATGATGTTACCAGGGCTTCAATGTAAATGTATCAACTTATGAAGAGATTATTAATGAGAAGATCGGTTCCTGTGTCAATACTTGGTCCATTGTGCTCGAATGGTGAAAATTATTTATGGGGATAACATCTTAGCTGATGACCTCAGACCTTATATCATCATGATTTGGTGACAAGGTCTGGGGTCATACATCATACTTGGATGACCTCAGACCCTAGACATCATTAATTTGGTGAAAATTATTTATAGGGATAACATCTTAGTTGATGACCTCAGACCTTATAACATTATGATTTGGTGACAAGGTCTGAAGTCAGACATCATACTTGGATGACCTCAGACCCAAGACATCATTAATTTGGTGAAAATTATTTATGGGGATAACATCTTAGTTGATGGCCTCAGACCTTATAACATAATGATTTGGTGACAAGGTCTGAGGTCAGACATCATACTTGGATCACCTAAGACCCTAGACATCATTAATTTGGTAAAAATTATTTATGGGGATAACATCCTAGTTGATTGCCTCAGACCTTATAACATCATGATTTGGTGACAAGTTCTGAGTTCAGACATCATACTTGGATGACCTCAGACCCTAGACATTATTAATTTCGTGAAAATTATTTATGGGGATAACATATTAGTTGTTGACCTCAGACCTTATAACATCATGATTTGGTGACAAGGTCCGATGTCAGACATCATACTTGGATGACCTCAGACCCTAGACCATTAATTTGGTGAAAATTATTTATGGGGATAACATCTTAGCTGATGACCTCAGACCTTATAACATTATGATTTGGTGACAAGGTCTGAGGTCAGACACCATACTTGGATGACCTCAGACCCTAGACCATTAATTTGGTGAAAAATATTTATGGGGATAACATCTTAGTTGATTACCTCAGACCTTATAACATCATGATTTGGTGACAAAGTCTGAGGTCAGACCTTATAACATCATGATTTGATAACAAGGTATGAGTTCAGGTATCATACTTGGATGACCTCAGACCCTAGACATCATTAATTTGGTGAAAATTATTTATGGGGATAACATCTTAGTTGATTACCTCGGACCTTATAACATCATGATTTGGTGATAATGTCTGAGGTCAAGTATCATACTTGGACGACCTCATACCCTAGACATCATTAATTTGGTGAAAGATTATATTGAGACTTCAGAACTGCACCCATTGCATGGCAAAAAGAATCATTCACATAACATTCAGCAAATAAATAAATAAAGCCCTCATCAGAGGGGGATATAAATTAAAGTTAAAGAGTTATAAGATACAAGCTAGTCGAATTTGTCATCAGAGGTTACAATTTAAATGCATGATGAAAAAGTATAAAAAGCTTCACAAAACTGGCCTAAGGGTCTACAACTACAATTTTGGCATCCTGAGCTTCATTCCCTTGGCCGACGTTAGTCACCTCGGCCCCATCATCTTTGAAGTTGGCACCCTCAGTCTCAGTAATATCTAACGGAGAGGTCTCTGCAGGGGAAGCATCTTCCTCTTCAACCTCTTGAAGGGCCTGGGCAAATTAAGGATTGCCAAAACCCAGACCAATGAAGTCAGAGGCTTTCAGGCTCCCTCACTCCTTATCCTTTGCATCCGCCCATTTGCCAGTGTCCTTAATACCTCTTTCGAGGTATTCAAAGCCAAAGCTGATGAATTCATCAGAGACTTTGTAATTAGCCAGGATCCCCTCTGAAGCATCCTCAAGGGCTGACTTCACTGCAACATCAACCTTATGCTGGAGAACGTCATCCTTCTCCTTCAAGGCAGAGGTGTGTTCCTTTTTAATCTTGGATATATCTTTTTCCAACTGTTTGACCTTCTTGTCAGACACTTCAAAGGCAGACTTTAGACGATCCACTGCATTCAGAGAGCTTTGTACCTTCTCGGCCTCTTGGCCTTTCTCAATGAAGGGTAACTTCTTCAGCGTCCAGTTGGAAAGATGTTGCATAGCAACGAGGCCCTGCAAATTAAGAAATCAAATGTATTAGTTCAAATTCAAAGATGAGGTTACACTTCAGAATTAAACAGAAATCTAAGGTTTTACGTGAATAGACCTGTGAAGGCCAAATTCAACCAGCAGGGGAGTATCCATGGAGAGATAAAAGCGTTTGTCAGCATCGGTCATAGCAGAGCCGATGGCATCCAACGCCTGCAAACTGTGGCCTATTATACTATCATTAATTTTCAGCTGCTCTAGACGGGCAGCCAATACATCTTCAGAGGATATAGGGATGACCTTTTGGGCCTTACTTCTCCTCTGATCCTCAGGGGAAGTGGTTGTAGTTTTCCTCTTTCTTGTAGCGTCGGCCTTGGACGCGCCGACACTCTTCTTCGGTGGAGGAGGAGGGGGTGCATTCAGGCCTGCCTTCTTCACAAGCTTCGTCAGACTTGGGGTAGACATCTCCCAAATATCGTCTGAGATGCCTTCAGGGCATTTTGCAAATGGAAAGGTCTGAGTTAGAAGGTCAGAGACATAAAAAGTCAGATGTTTAACTTGCTGAAATAATAAAATTATGGAGCTCTGTCAGAGGACTACCCCCAAGCCCAGTTTCAAAGAGATAATAAGGGGTCATCAGATGTTCGAACTTGACCAAAAGACCATGCTCCTCCTGATCTTGAAGGTCTTTCACTTTTTGAATATTATTTTAGCTTAGCCCAGGGTCGGCCCTGGCAGCCATTGACACCTTGCCCCATCTCAGGGGTATCCTCAGCTCTAAGTTTGAAGAGGGGACACAAGGGACAAATTCCCATGCCCCTGAGGTAAAGAAATACCGCGGCTTAGAATTATGGTTACTAGTTTGGGTAACCTGTAACATCTTCTTAGTTGACTTTCGAGCTAAGAAATGGTAATAGCTCGGATGATTCTTGGCAGAGGAAGGGATGTAGCACCCGGTGAAGACCTGGACAGGAAGGTGTGAATGGTGGACTGCCTTTCATAGAACTATAGCTCCAATTATCACCCTCCAGGCATTGGGGGATAACTGAGAAGGAGCTAAGTTGATGTAGGAAAGTATGGCCCTAATGATGGGATGAATGGGCAGATAAAATCCTAACTTGAACATCTGCTCATACAGACAGATCTCACCATCTCGATCGCCGAAATCCCTCTATTTCCTTAGAGGTCTCCTGAGTTTTATGGAAGGGATGATGGAATATAGATGCCTAAAGGCAAGAAGGTCGAGCTCGGTGAAAGTTCTCTCTATCTCGGCCGCCTCAGAGGTGTCAACATCACTCTCAGCATCATCATCATCATCCGGTTCAACGTCGGATTGAGCAGACGATGGGGCACCACTTAGGAACCTCTGAGCGAACTCCACTCCTGCGACAGCCGACAGGGGAATGGCTTCAAGAATTGGTGGAATAGTAATGCTAGGTCCTACAACCTCAACATCAGAGGAAGAGTGCGATGTGCTTGAAGTCTTGTGAGATGAGGCCCGACTAGAAACCTCGGCTTGATCAGGGACCTGATCCTGCTGAGTGGAAAAGTCCATAGCCTCTTGAAAAGAGTCCATAGACATAGGGTCTGAGGTAGACGACTAAGACTCAGACATAGGGGTAGTTTCAATTGGGACCTCTGCTGATTTAACTGGTTCATCTGGCTCAGGGTATATGACCTTCAGAGGGGGTGGAAAGATAGGTTTGAGGTGGAATGCCTCTGCCCTACGAGCTTCCTCTTGGGCTCTTTCTATTTGCCTAATTGTATCTAAGGTCTTCTCCCTAAGGGAGGGGAATTCTTATAAGAGTTGGTAAAGGGGTTTGAGCATATAAGGCAGACCCTACACTTGTGACTCTCCTAAATAAACATGATTGGCAAATTGACTAAGGATCAAACTAAGCTTTTAAACAAGAATAATTAAAGAACAGTTCGCCGAAAAACTCTTAGTCTTGCCAGAGAATGCATAAACTTGCCGAAAATTGCAACAAAAGGAAGAACAAGGCAGAAAAGTGCAACAAATGGAGAAAGAGGGGTGATAGACGATACCTGAAGAGGATGTGTGAAGTAGAAAGAGAGAAGTTGGCAAGGAAGAGCCACCAGAAGCACTGTTAACCAAACTCTTGTAGAGAGAGAGAGAAGTAGAAAATTGCAGGCGAAGAAATGAAGAAGTGGGGAAGAAAGAGAAAGGAAATGAGGGTTTAACCCTCAAACGACCCCACATGCTTCCCAAGTCCCATCATTGCCTTGGGAGCCCAAAAGACTGCAATCATTACCCTTTCCAGGCACGCTAGCCACTTCAGCAGCTGACACTTGTCAAAAAGGTATTAACACCTAAGGAAGTCCAACCTCGGGAAAATACACCCCTTAGGCACCTGATCACACAGGTGACTAAGGGCTAGGGGTGATAGATATGCCCTAAATATACCCCCTCGGCTCAGAGACATCAACCTCGGCCATGGAAATGGACGATGTTTGGAGGGCCTTAGACCAATAACCAGCGGTCTCGTCCCAAGCAAGGTCGGCCATGGCCGACGTTACTAGCCACCTCGGCAAGTGAGGTCTCCATAATCCATAGGGGTGGTTATCCATCTGGTCATCCAAGGCTCGCAATCTCGGCTTGGTCCAGGCCGAGGTTGCCATCCCATCACCATAACCAATCTCGGCTAAGGATGAGTCGACGTTATTGCTAAGCCACTATTACCTCGGCCCAGGCCGACGTCACAGCTCAACATGCCTTACCTCAGCTCTCCCACTGAGCCAAGGTCACCACCTCGTCCTCTTCCAGGCCGAGGTTGGGACCATTCACAGATGGCCAAGCCCTTATCAGCATATGTATTATTGGGAACACATGTACACAATCAGTTATAACCGAATCATTCCTCTCACGTGGGGGAATATTGAGGTCATCATTATCTATATGAGATCAGCCAGGTGTCATTCTCATACTAGTTCGATCCTCATGCACATGTTCATTGCATGCTTGGGGGGTACATTACACCCCCCCAGGCACTATATATAGAGGTCATCCTCTACCTTGTAAAGGATCCAAAATTGGCAACCATAGCTCAAACTCTGTCCAAATATACAGTAGAGAGAGAAAGCTTGAGAGATTGTATCCATGGCCATTAGTGCCCTCATACAGTGATATTAATCACACACTTGCACAGTGGACGTAGGCCTAATTGGCTGAACAACTTATATTCAAGTGTTTCATCGTCTTCTCCTGTCCTCCTTCTACATATATACATATATATATTATCATGTGCTGTCATTGTTATCACTTGCTTGAGCTTGTCAACACCTTATCTGGTGGTGGTGTTTCCAGCATCATCAAGGGGGTAAATAAGGAATGAGAACATACCCTGTTAAAATGAAGTTTTCATCGTGACGATTTCAGTCAACACAGTAAACATCGGCATTATGAGCCTTTTCAATCTATTCACAAATATTATAAAGCTAAAAAAATTAACTCACAAAAATATTTTCTTTATCTTGCAGACATTCATACTCACTTCTTTGCATATATTTTTTCTTACGTAGGTCTTATACTTATTTCATCCTTTCTTTTTTTTAGTGTATATATACTTTTATTATAGTAATTTCTTTATATATTATTCAATTATTTATATATAGTTTTTATTGATCTTTTTTTTTAATTTCTTTTATAATCCCCACTTAGTTCCCATTGCATAGAGTTGGCTTTGAAAAATAATGCAGCATGTCTTGGCTTACACAAAAAAGGAACCAAGTCTTGGCTTACACAAAAAAAAGGAAGCAGGTCTACCATTTGCAAGACAAGCATGTATTGGCTTAAAAATAGGGAAGCATGTCTTGGCTTAAAAATAGGGAAGCAGGTCTTGGGTATTTTGCAAGAAGCAACTCTTTGCCACAAAATAGGAGTAGGCTTAAAAAAATCAAAAGCAGACATAAAAAAAAACAAAACAAGAGCAGGTCTTACCAAAATACAAGCAAGCATGTCTTTGCTCGCCAAAAAAATAAAATAAACAGGTCCAAAATAGGAATGACTCAATAATAAATGGAAGTAAAGAAGTATGAAATGGACTAAGATGATAACAACCTGTTCTAAACACTCATTGATTATGTCCAATTATTATGCGTAAGCCAAAAAAATTGAGGCACTTTAATTGACATACACACTGTGGTAGTGGTAATTTGATAATTGAGGATTATGTCTAATTATTATGAAAGCAGGGGTGGCTCTAATATCAGCATCGTCGCATGTGGTAACTCAAAAGAGCCTTATTTTAATGACAAGTGCATCCATTACCATAATCAAATTCAGAATTATTTTTATGATTCCAAACTCAAAATAAGGCAAAGAGATACGACTAACATCCTGAAAAACTACAATATCCATTGATTAGTACACGCGAGTTTCTTAACTACCAAATATTAGCATAAAAGTCTAGTCTTACCTGGAATTTACCAATTGAAATAAAATTAGATTGACAAAAGGAAAAAATAATAATATATATTGACTCTACCCGACTTTCAACATTGTTTTAACTGCTGTTTTAACAATTTTTGTTAAAACATAGTAAAAAGACCAATTATTAATCTTTTTGGTAAAACATAGAGAAAATCATGTTCTGCATAACGTGCAGTTAAGATGGACAAGAGCATTAGTAGGGAAGTGGTGGACGTGAACAGATATATTGCATCTGATATGTAAAAGATTTTAAATGCCTTACTATTTAATAATATAGGGAGGCCCTTATATCCTTTGTTTCCACCTGGCACAGAAATTGCGGCAACAAATACTACAGTGGCGATGAGTGCTGCTGCGATTGTACACGAATTTGCAGTGTCTTTCATCCATTTATCTCCTTCTATAACTAGGTTTCTATGCTCTTTGGTAAATAACATAGCAGGAGTCTCTTTAAAAGAGTTCTCTTCTTCTTTCCCGGCAGGATTTACAAACTTTTCAACTTCCTCGATGATAACTTAAGCTTTATAACAATATTGCCAAACTAAGCAGCTTAACATAATTTTGAACATTAATAGTTTCCTGGTATGTGCATAAACATGTAATGCTAATGGAATCAGTGGTAAGGAACATATGGAAAAAGAATAATAATTTTTATACCTTAAACCACTAGCTCACGCTGCATCTGTAGTGCTGGGCCAGAAACAAGATTAAGTTTATGTGTAGGTGTTCCAGCCAAGTGCAAGATATTGTTCCGGCAAGTGTCCGTAAACATTGAAAGGTAGTATTCATGATCACTCATTTGATATAGTAAGTTGAAAACCTTTTCACAATGGTGTTTGACTGCTATTTGAAATATGTAGTGTCGGTCTTCATTATTAGACCAAAGTTCACCGTGAAATGTGTACACAATTTCTTCCACAATCTCATGAATACCTAAGAATAAGTCTACTAAGTATATACATACCATTTGTTTCTAAAATTAATTTATATTTTAGAACTGAGTGTCAAACATTTAAATTAGTTGTTAAGGATAAACCCCCAAAATATCAAGGTTCTAAAAAATGCGGGGCGTGATTGAGGCGTGATGGCCAAGCCTTAAGCCTTAGAAGCTTAGGCGGGCCTTAAGCGTAAAAAGGCGTGAAAAGACATTTATGACTTCTTAATATATTTTAATATTTTTTAACCATAACAAGGTTATTAAAATACTAAAATTATACATATCATAAATATATGTCTGAAGATATGCAAATTAAAATGCTATTTGATTATTTTGGATGAGATAATGGTCCGATTAGTAAAAAAAATCTTTAAAAGACGATATCGTTTCACTAAAGCATTGTTGTTTTTAGAAAAAAGTGCACCTTAAGGGTTTTACCAAGAATAAGGCGTGAAAAACTTAAGGAGGAACGTTTCTCCTAAGCCTTAAGCCTAGGCGGACCCTAGACGGGTTTTTTAGAACAGTGCAAAATATTAACTCTCACATTCATCTTCGATTCTTTTCATTAGAAAGAATTTTAGAAAGATATTACCATCAAGGGTGAAGCCAGGATTTTATTTTGGTGGGGGGCAAATTTTAGTGAGGTGGTGCAAAAGGTTGGAGTATTACCGGGGGTTCGGGGGCGAGAGGTCCCGAGGCAATTTTTTTTAGAGTTAATTATAGTTTTATACAATTTTTTAGCACTAAAAATGTATTAATAATTAAATGACGACAATTATTTCAAATTAAAAAATGAGTATTTCAGCAATTAAATTATATATTCCAAGTTATATTTTCAATAATTAAATGATAACAATTATTCACCAAATAAGCAACAACCCACTAACAAATAATTAATATTTTTAAAATTTTAACATTTAAGCTAATTTAACAACCCAACAAATCAACATTTTTGGAAATTAAACCTTTATAGTTGAAACTAAGAACCATAAATATAATTCATTAAACTAAAAATGTAACATTTAATAAACTTTAACTAAATATTTAAACATTCAAACTATACATAAACATTTAATTTTAGACTATTAACATAATAACATTGAAGAAATTAAAAGAAATTTACCTCAGAACGCAGCTGAGAGTAGAGAGAGTCGGGGCCGCCATCTGCTGCGATTGAAGAAATTACTGGAAGGGGGGATGGGAGGGGAGGGTTGGGCGGAGCTTCCATCTGCTCAGATGCGAGAGATGGAAGGAAAGGAAGTGGGGCCTGTTGGGAGTAAAAGAGGGGAATAGGGTTGGAATAAAAACAGGAATAGACTTGGACTATATTTCTTAAATCTAAATATAAGTGGGCTTTAGTTTACGACAAAAATGTTTCTTTGGTGGGGGCTACTTCATGTGAAACAACACTATGTTTGAACGGTACTATACAATATGCTGATATTCTAAAAGAATTGTAAATCTTGGGGGAGGCCACGGCCCCTCTCTGCCTTGCCCTGGCTTCGCCCCTGATTACCATCCATGAAGTATATAAATTACAACATATATTATTTAATTTACACGGATTTAAAGACTACTGGATAATAGCATCAAAGTCTCATAACAGTTCAACACAACTAGTTAATCTGCCTTTCAATGCTAAATAATCATCAAAATAAATCTGCAAAATTTACTAGTTATTGCTTACCTTTGATAGAGTGAGTTAACCCGATCGGGTTGAACGTTGACCAAGTTCATTAAGAGTTTTGACAGGATAAGAATAGAGAAACTCTTTGAGGGTTTCCTCTGAAAGCTTTGGCTATTAATTCTCTATCAATCAACATGCTTCATTATAAATCCAGATTTATTAATTAATGGAGAATATTATAGGAATTTGAATTATATTTAAATCAAAACTAATTGTTAATGACATATTAATAAAATAGCTGAGTAAACCACAATAGCAAAGCCTATCTCAGATCCAGATTTACTGCCACCTCCTTTTTATCTCGGTAAGCACAAATCTAATAAAACAAATAAGATTAAAATGAAATCAAATAAGATCTTACCAAAAACAGTGTTGATTGGGTTCTTGGAGACTTTATTCTTAGTCGTGTCACCAACCAAACGCTCGAAATCAGTAAACCCAACATAAGACGTCGTCGTTCTGTTCTACTGCTATACACCGACACACGAGTAGGTTATTCCGAGATCTATACCGATGGCGAGACCTTTTCCTTTTTCAACCATTGTTTTGTAACTACTTTGAAGGTACTATGTAGATCGGTTAGGGTTAATATTAAATAAACAAATTACAAATTTACCTCAACACTGTTGTTGCTTCCAGTGAGAGAGAGGATTCCAACAATCTATCTTCAATTCTTGGATTTGAAGATTTTGTTTGAGAGTCGTTTTTTTGTTTGGGATGGAATTAGAAATTATGGTACTTTTCATTTGGGAGGGAAGTATTAGGATGGTATATTTTTTAGTAAAAGCATTAATATATTTTATTCTTTTTGTATTTTTGTAAATTTGTAAATTAAAATTACTAACACATTTAGTAATTTAGTAACAGAAAATTATCGTGGGAATTAATGGTAAAAAACTATTAGTAATTAAAAAATTGGTTTGTTACTAATAGAGTGATTTGGTGTATATATGCACAAGTCATGGGACCCGAGATGCATAGAAGTGTGAGAACCCTTGGCAGAGGTGTTACTTCAAGTACAATATTTATCTCAATATATAGACAATCCCAGACTAATAGGAGAGATACCGAGACATAACTTTTGCGTGAAGTTGAGAGGCTGAGAAATGTGTTAAACACTCAAGTGCATCTCAAGCTAAAATGAAAGAAGCTATTATGGCTGAGATGGAGACTAAGATGCTAGAACAAATGTCTGTTATACGGGTTAAGATGGAGTCTAAGATGCAAGAATAATTACATGTTATGGCATTTTCGATGCAAGTACCAAAGGATGTATCTTAAAGAATCGAACAAGTTATAATTACTAGAAATTTTGATATAATTGGTAATAACTTATATATATATATATATATATATATATATATATATATATATATATATATATATATACACTAACGGAATGCCCGAACCTGAAGGCACGACAAAAAATTTCAAATTACATAATTATAAAAAGGCGAATATTTTCGAAGTACATAATTGGTAAACGACATATCATTCCCCAATGTAAGCCGTCTATAATTCAAGTTAAAAAGTTTTTTATAACACAAATAATTGTGAATAATTATGAGATAGGATTTATTTACATTATTATGGATAAAAGGATGAAACATATCCCTTTACTCTTTATTGCAGAAACCACTTTCTCTCCATCGCGTCTAGAATTTATTTACATTTACATAATATCAACATCAAATCAAATGTGTTTCTGCTGATAGAAGGATTCATAGGTTGCAACCCTTGGCTTTGTGTCCAATTCTTCCACAAAACCTGGGGTCATCTCCTCAAAATCATTCATGTGTAGTTTCCATTCCGCAAAACGCCATTCCCCATATAAGTTTGGATCAGTACTATCGCTCCAAATATAAGCATAAGCCTGTAACTTCTCAACACTCGCCATCGTATAAACATCAACAATTCTCCTCTCATACTTGAAGTCCTCATCATTGATGTACGAAGACCTTCTATGTGCCTTCATCTCATACACCTACTTATAATAGCCTATTGCATTAATTGAAGTAATGGTAACAAAGAAGAATATAAACACTAAAAATTGCTACCTGAAAACAACTATTGCATTACCTGCAAATTGCTACACCTAGCTAAAGTAAAGTTGGCTATCATTTATTTCAAAAAAGGAACTTACACTGGAAATCTCTTTCTCTGTTTCCCACCCAAGCCATCTCTAACTCTCCATACTTGAAGTATCTACTCCTTTGTAGTGCTGTGAAGTTCATATAGGAAACAAAATCCACATAAGAGCTAAATGAGGTCAAAGACCTGGATACCAAATTATTTAATAAAATTGAAGCCAAGATATTCAGTTAGGGAGAACAATGCCAAGAAATGTCAATTATGCCAAACACCTGAAGTTCAATCAAGAAATGTAAATAAAAAATAATCTTAAAAGGCAGTAGACTCCTACAGGTCTGCGTACGATACAACAGATTTTCGTACAATGGCAGTTCCTTAAATTATTCCAGGTACCGAAATTCGGTTGGCCTATGAACCTAAGAAAAAGTGTGATACTTCAAAATTAGAATCTTAAAAAATCAGGAAATTTATGGTGACGCCAATCAAACTGACTTGAACAAAAAAAGGGGTGCATGTGATAATTTGGCACTGATCATGTGTGGCAAAAAATCAACAGGTGAAATGGTTAAGTCTAGAGATATTGCAAAGGTTGCTCCAAAAATATCTAAATGTTTCCAAGGTGATCATCAGTGTACCATCAGTTATGAGGACCATCAGCTAGCCGAAATCCCTTATGAGGAAAATATGGAAAAAAAAAGAGCTAGGACAACATGAAACTACCAATATTCGAATGAAATAGAAGATAAAAAGCAAAGCATGCTTACCACTTTCTTGAATTTCCCTCCAAATTCCAAGACTAAATTCATAGTTTAAGCAATTCATTTGCAGAAAATTGTTCTCAAGTATAATCCTACAACATTAAGAAAACACTTTATGACGCCAAAAGGCTATATATAGACAGAAATAAAGAAATAATACCTTTTTAAGTGATAAACTTTTCAACATTTAGGATCTGGAACGCAAATACGCAAATAAAATGATATGAAATAATATGAAGAATGAATGAATATAACATCAAAATCTATTTACGTTAATAAATATAAAAGATCAGATCGAACAAAAAGGCTACCAATAACAACATTCGCTTACTTTATACAATTTTTGTTCCCTTAAAAACCAAGCAGATGTATTGCATTCGTTCTGAGCTGCTTGTGAAAAGTTCTGGTATGGTACCTTGATTTCTTCACATCAACTGCAGATGTAGTTAGATCTTTTTTTATCCCATCCACAAATTTCCTAGTTTTGGTTTCTTTCATCTGTGCTGACGGTAGCTCGTTGGGTATACCCCTCTCAATCAGAAAATCGTTAATGGGGCTGCCATTTTGTGGCGTATCTGGCTTCAAAGAAGATTTGCTTCAAGTTGAATGGGGCTGTCATTTTTTATCCTTGCTTTATGAAGAACCGATGGTAGTATACTTGCTTCGAATATAATGGGGCTTCAAAGAATATATCCATCTACAACAACCACAATATTGAAATCCATACTTGGAATCCTGTAATGAAGTCCCTGAACCACAATACAGAAAGATCTCAATAAATTCTGAACTCTAAGAACAATTTAATTTCAAAAATCAATTTAAGAAAGTGTCATAATGAACAAAAGCAATTTTGTCAATAATATCAGTGGCAATATCATAACTGGTCGATGCATCACCGTGTAGCAATGCCGTCATCATTTTGATAAAGACCAATAGACCCATTTCCCAGATTAAACTTTAACGAATAAAAATCAAGCACAACATAAGCATCTCATCTTTTCCAATGAGTGAAATCAGAACAAAATAAAAATCATTTAATCAAATTTAAGAGGGCATCTCATTATTAAGCAACCAAGAGGCCATGGAAGTATTCTTGAATCTAGATTAAGAACACCAACAGGTGAGAATAAAGATTTATACATTATAGATATGCAACAGGTCAATATGAACACCAAGTTAGTTTAGATTGAAACACTATATTGTAATACGACTCATAGATTAACAAAAGTAGTTGTCCTTAATAGTATCCACAATAAATATATTTCTATAGTATGAGTAGCTTTTAAAAGAAAAGTGAAAAAATCAAGTATTTGGAGGAAAAATGACAACTCACTCACTCAATTTTAAAGGTTTAAAGGTCTACTATTCTAGAGGCATAAGAAATAGAAACCACATTAGTATTTACCAGTAGCCATTGGGTGAGACTTTATGTCTGAGAAGAGACCCCACAAAGTAATCCACCCGAAAACATCATCATGAAGAAGAAAAATGCAAATGCAAAACTCGATTAGTGTCAAATTTGATAGATCAAGAACACTAAGAGAGGTCTATACCTGTTAGTGTAAAAAATGGAGAAAATGGGAGTTAAAAATCAAATCCCCCAAAACAAAGAAAGCAATAACATATTAGATATGTTTATTTAGTAAAAAAGCTGTACTATTTGAGAATTACAAATGCAGCAGAACGAAAAAAAAATGAAGCTTAGCTTGGTATCCTTTGCAACATAATACACACGGATCATAAATCCCAAACCCCAACATCTCCCTAAGCTTAGTCAACTGGGGTCTCCCTAAGATGGATATATATATATATATATATATATATATATATATATATATATATATATATATATATATATATATATATAACGGTCCCTTTTTATTTCTTATGCGGACAGTGTTTTAAGGATGACAAAAATAATTTCTCTTTTAATGAAAACCCTTTTTCTAATTTTTTAATACGCACCAAATTATGAACTGATTTTAACATAACCAAATTTTATCTTGATTAATCCTAAACATCCATATAGTGATTTAAGTAAGTAAAATAAAGTAAAGAATACTAACAATGTTGGATGTACGAGGAAACCACAACGAAAAAAACCTCAGACGGCCCAAGCCAGACAATCACTATGAATGTAGAATTACAACGAACAGACACAAGTCTTACTCTTACTCAATGACTCGATCGTCACGAGACTTGATGCTCTTATGATCTTTAACAACTCCTCTCATAGTTCCCACGCCGAAAGTCCTTCTTCCATGATACATGTCCATAACACACGCGTCTACGTATGTCTCAGTGTCCACCTATATGGCTTGTAACGTCTACGATGTTGAAGACGTCTCTTTCGCTTCTTCACCGCAAAATCCAAAAATGTTGTTAAGAGAAAACCTTCTTCTTGGTGCAAACAAGATCACTATTGCATATAGTAATGAAAACTCGTATCTTGTAAACTCTAAGGATGTGTTTAGCTTTGGAAAACCTTAAAAACTATGTACAAAAATGTTCTGGTTAGAAAACTAATTTTTAGACTGCACACTTATGAAATTTTGAAGGAAGCACACGTATTTATATTTTTCTTAAGGCGGTTGCTCGTTCAAGTGAAATGACATGTCGCTCGAACGATATGTGCATGTCATTTGAATGACAGTGCCATCTCCTTCGAATGATGTGTCAGGTCCTTTGAGCAACGCGCGCGATAGAGTTTAAATTTAAACTAACTTTAAAAATAGAGTTTAACTTAAATCCAACTCTAATCTGCCCTTATCAGAATAAAACGAAGTGTAAACCAATTCAAACACTATAAAAACATTTTTAAAATATTTTCTTAATAAAATAATATCCTTAAACATTTTAAAATAAATTTCGAGTTCCATTAAAATTACGCATTCATACCTGAGTGATCTCGGAATGCAATTAAACTCGAAGACGAATAAACTTGCACCAATTAATCATTCAGCATGATTAATTCCTTGAAGCTTTGCTGCAACGTCGTCAGTAAACTTTAACACGTCATAGTCTGTGTGGGATCGTGAAAATAAAAATCTCCCTATGACTCAAATGTGTTTTGTTTCAGGAATAAGTCAAAACTATACAATGGACTCAATTGGAAATTTTTTCCTTACAGCTCTCCCCCTTTGACTATTCCGGGACAAAACCAACAGTGAAATGCCTAAGACGGGCCATCAATCCGTATGACGCCTAAATCCCATCCCATATGCTCAAAATAAAAAATAACAGGACATGACTTAGTAAATGATGTTCCCGCAAGCATGAACTGTCTTTAAATGTCTGAATGTGATATAGACTTGAAATCTCGAATATCTTAAAGCATAACTACACACATGAAACAGACATATACCCAGTGAAGTATGGAGGAACGAATGATATAAATTATAATGAAATATGTGGGCAAAATATTTTGATATCAATTTGAAACAAAAAAGCAACTTTTAAATTCGAATATTAAATATGCATATAAACAAAATACAAATGTAGAAACAACTATGTGCAATAAACAAACATAGTGCTTAACAAATCTTCCCTTCCATCACATACATCTCTCCCATTTTTTGTCTCGAATAGACAACCAGATGAAAAGATAAACCGATCTAGCATGATGATAACCAATGACGAACAACTATATAAACATGAAACAACCAGCTAATAATGATCAATAATATCAAATACGTAACTAGCAAACAAGTAATCACACAAAGAGAATCATCAATCTAAGTAGGTGTGACTAAATGCAATCCTATGCAGTACAAGATGTAAGCAATATGAAACTGCATATAAACAAACTGTCCAAAAGCAACCAGAAGTACCAAAATGTATAACCATAAGTAGCAAGGTACTAAAAAAGAAGGGACCAAAAATCCAGTTTGGTCGCTCGAACGAGTAAGCCCTGTCGCTCGATTGACAGAGGCTTCTCGCGAGAAAGACTTCGCGTGACACACATATCTCTCTCAGACGAAAAAGTGAAACTCCCAGTTTTAGCCCAGAAAGACATACAATTTTGCCTAGTGAAAAAATTTCGACAAAAAACCAACTAGAAGAGGCTCAAAACTGCAAACCAGTACCAAAACAGAAGCTAAACTAAGAAAAGTAAACAAACACAATATTAGACACATGGTAACATAGTACCGATGTGCTCAAACATGAACATGAAATGTATGGGCATGAACTAGAACAAATGAATCACAATTTCGACACATCGAAATGATCAACAAGCTTCAATTGATAGCTATAAATCATCAAACTTTAATTTAGCCATATGTGACAATTAAATTATGACCTTAATGAACTAAACAATCAAACATGCACACAAATCCAGAATTTTGACGATTCTATAAACAATAGCGTCATGATACAATTTTTTAACATTAAGGTTCGTGGTGCAAACCCGTTTAAATTATCCATCCAAACTCCCTCAAATAAAACATATTTTTTCTTTTGGAATAAACATAAACTAATTTGGCCCATATTGGCATATGATTCTTTTTATTGCCTTTAATTTTTTCGGGCTCTTTTGAACGGTGGCTTTCACGACGAGTCAATTTTACACTCTCGCAACCCTTTCCCATGAACACTCATCATTTTTTCATTTATAATCCTCAAAGTAAACGGTTCTTACATGAACACCTACTCCTTATGTCTACTTATGCATATATGAAAAAATTGAGATAAGAACATCTCACCAAACTCAAATGTGCAAGAGATGTCAAGCATCCATATAAACTCGTGCATGTGTGCAAACATGGCATATATACAAAGTCGAATCATATTGCATATCAACTTCGACACAACCTCATAATACAATGGTTAAGATCATTATAAGCATCAATAATTATGACCAAATATCCTAACCACGTGGATAATAAAAGGAAGGAGGCCCAACCACACCAATATGCCACATCAAACATGTAAACTCAAAAACAAACCAAAATTCTTTTTGGTTTTTCAAAATATTTTGACTCAAATAATTGCAAAATCTTTTTGTATTTTCTCAAAAATATAATAAACCAAAAATATTTTTGTATTTTTCAAATAAGACTCAATAAATAAAAAATATAATACAAAATGATACACGTGTCAAAACACTAGAAAGATATAAATCATGATGCAAAGAACAGTGTATGACAAACATGGTAAGACAATCATCCTTTAGATCTAGCATGGGAAGAATCATGTGCAACCAAATGAGAACCATGAAGTTTTAGTCCTAAAGCCACTAAATCCAATTTCCTAACCCAAGTAGGTTTAACATGACGGGTGGGGGTTTTGGGAACCGACACGACTTTATTCCTAAATTTCCTATGAGCATTCTTAAGGTCATATAAAAAACATCTAAGGTGACCTTTCCTACTGTAATGTGTGCAAGTGTAAAGACGGCGGGAATGATTACCAAAATGTCGACCTTTCCTCACGTTCTTAGTGGGATCTCTCACACGGTTGGTATTGGCTTTGGGAATGGGAACAACTTTATAATCATAGCCTATACCACACCTATAACTTTTGGCTTGGATGGTGCCTAACATCCTATACAACTTATCTAACTTAGATTCCAAGTCAAACTTAACCTTACTCGAGTCTTTTAACTTCTCCTCCAACTAACTAATCCTAGACTCAAGCACACGCCTACACTCCTCAAACTCTACCAAATCCCTTTTCAAAGTCTCAATCAAACCATGAAGACTATCTCTCTCTCTTTCTCCACATATTCTAGCTTATCCCTAAACATCTTCTCACGTGCCCTAAGATCCTCAATCAAAGCATCATTATTTTCTATGGCCATTCAATCGAGCTTGCAATTTAGAGTTTGCCTTTTTCACCTTCATCGCCTCGGCGTACAACTCATTAAATGCAACTTGTAATTCTTTCACATCAACCTCCTCTTCCACCCTCACTTCACCCTCACTCACTTGGGATTCAATATCCTCATAAGTGTCATGCACATGAGAATCTTTGTGGGAAGATTTATCATCGTCGCTCACATTCCATGCTAAGAAAGCAGCAAACTTGCTCTCATTGGGGGAACTCTCTCCCACTTTCGATTCACTATCACTTAAGGAGGCACTATAAGATATCGATTTCTTTCCCTCTTTCTTAAGTCTAGTGGGACACTCAGCAACTTTGTGACCATACCCCTCATACCCAAAACACCTAGCTCACTCAAATATATTAAATTTCTCGCTCTTATTTTTAGGGTTGGGATCAACCTTGTTGTTCTTGAATTTCTCAAAAAATTTGCCATCTTTTGATTGCTTTTGAATTTTAAGAAACTTTTTCAATTTTTTTGCCAACAAGGCGAAATCCTCAAAATCGAAATCGGAATCGAAATCGTCATCCGAAACTTTAGTTTCCTCCTTTCGAGATTTCAAAGCAATGCCCTTTTCTTTCTTTGGAATTTGCTTGGAGGTAAACATATCGAGCTCATAGATTTGTAAGTCACCTACAATCTCTTCAAGTTTCGTAGAATCAAGCATTCCAAAGGAGTTTAAAACGATCACTTTTGCATCAAACTTTCTCGGCAAAGATCTGAAAATTATCTTTATGACACGGTTGTCGGGGATCCTCTTTCCTAAGTTAAATGACAAGTTGACAATATTAGACAACCTAACATAAAACTCATTAAATGAATCATTATCTAACATCTTAATTGTCTCAAAATGTGTAGTGAGGTTTTGTAACTTATACGCCCTAACCGTTCTAGTGCTCTCGTGAGTAAGTAAGTGCAAGTGTATCCCAAGCCTCTTTTCATGTTTCACAAGTCATTATTATATTATACTCTTTCGGTGTGACATGTGGGGAAATTACGTGCAAACCTTTAGAAGTTGTAAAGTGAAAGCCTATGTTCAGCCTCGGTCCATGACCTAATGGGTTTCAAACTAGTGACCTCACCCTCTCGTGACTGGTAGTGTCCAACCTTTTTCAACCGCTAACCACACACGCTCATCAATGGATTTTAAAGCACTATTCATCTATATTTTCAAATAAGCATAATTTGTGCCATAAAAAATAGGGCACAAAAACATTCAAAGCCTCCAAAATTCATTCCAAAAAACACTAGGGATCAAACACAATAAATATATGTTTCTAGCTATGATACCAATTTGATGACAAAAAGTATTTTAAGGATGACAAAAATAATTTCTCTTTTTATGAAAAAAAAAATTCCAATTTTTTTAATACGCACCAAGTTGTGAACCAATTTTAACTTAATCAAATTTTATCTTAATTAATCCTAAAGATCCATCTAGTGATTTAAGAAACTAAAATAAAGTAAATAATACTCAGAACATTGGATGTAGGAGGAAACCACAACGGGAAAAAAACCTTGGACGACCAAGCCAGACAATCACTATGAATGTGGAATTACAACGAACAGGCACAAGTCTTACTCAATGACTCGATCCCTATGAGACTTGATGCTCTTCTGATCTTCAACCACTCCTCTCACAGTACCCACACAGAAAGTCCTTCTTCCGTGATACCTTTCCACAACACACGCGTCCACGTATGTCTCAGTTTCCACCGATATGGCTTATAACGTTTACGATGTTGTAACATGACTCTTTCTCTTCTTCACTGCAATGCCCAACAATGTTCTTCAGAGAAAATCTTCTGCTTGGTGCAAACAAGATCACTATTGCATGTAGTAATGAAAACTCAGATCTTGTAAACTCTAAGGATGTGGGAAAACCTTAGAAAACTATGTGCAGGAACATACTGTTCGAAAACTATTTTTCAGACTGCACAGTTATGAAATTCTGAAGGTAACACACCTATTTATATTTTTCTTAAGGCGGATGCTCGTTCAAGTGAAATGACATATCGCTCAAACGAGATATGCATGTCGTTTGAATGACAGTGCTATCTTACTTGAACAACGTGTCAGGTCGTTTGAGCGACACGCGTGATAGAGTTTAAATTTAAACCAACTCTGAAAAGAGAGTTTAACTTAAATCCAACTTTTATCTGTCCTTATCAGAATAAAACGAAGTATTTATCAATTCAAACACTATAAAAAAAAAATTTAAAATATTTTCTTAATAAAATAACATCCTTAAACATTTTAAAATAAATTCTGAGTCCCATCAAAATTACGCATTCATACTTGAGTGATCTCGGACTGAAATTAAACTTGAAGACGAATAAACTTGCACCAAATAAACAATCGGCATGATCAATTCCTTTAAGCTTTTCCGCAACGTCTTCAGTAAACTTTAACACCTCATAATCTGTGTGGGATCGTGACAATAAAAAATCTCCCTATGACTCAAACGTGTTTTGTTCCAGGAATAAGTTAAAACTATACAATGGACTCAATTGGAAATTTTTTCCTTACTCTATATATATATATATATATATATATATATATATATGAGTGTGTGTGTGTGTGTGTGTGTGTGTGCATGTGTGTGTGTGTTATATAACGCTATGCATGTATTCATTTTTATTATATTTCAGCTGAATCAAGCGCAGATTAAGTTGATTCAGCCCAAAAAATCAACAAGTGCAAAAACAGTCACGGGGGAAATCAATGAGTGAGAAGCAACCTCGAGTTATTACACAATCTCAATTACTAAACTATTGTGACTTAATGACAATTTCTTTGAGGATACTTTTATAGAGTAGAAATGAGTATTCCAAAGATTTAATTTGAAATTTAATGTGCTAAAATTGGTGTAGCCGTTAATTATTAAATGTTTTTAGCTGCAAATTAGAAGGCCTGTTGTCACAAAGACATTTCCTCGTGCTTGTTTCCCTTCTCAAGTCGCATTATCTGTTTAGCACAAATTTCAAGTTGGTATATTTTTATTCCTAAACATAGAAATAATCACCACCGAATAGTTATATTCAAATGTTAAAAAAATAAACTGTGGGCCTTAAGATCACTAAGACTATTCATTTACAACAAGAAATTATATCTACTGATGACACTAACCATGACAAATTATAGACTCAAATATAATTACAAATGCAATGTTGTTTATGATTGCATGTACTAAATGGGTATGATCATTAAATGATGAAATGGGTATGTTCATAACAAGTTTTACCTGCCTAAAAATTTAGACTTCATATATTTTTTGCAAGTCTTAATCAACTCATGTTGCATTCATTTGTGGAGTTTAATGATAAATATTATATTTTAGGGACGGTATCATGTTCATATTATGGATTTTTTTTTCCCATGGTTAACTGGAGAAATTCTACTTCGTTGGATTTTTATGGCTTAGAATGACTCTGAAATTTGAGAATATTTTAAAAATTTTATATGTATTTCTAGGGGTATATTTCACGTGAATTTGGGGTTATAAATATTAAATATGTTTATGTTATCGCTTAATGACGTGCTTTTGTGTATTATTTTCTCGTTCATTTATGTATTTGATTGATTGTGGCATATTGATTGGATTGGCTTATTACAAGATTTCTATATTATGATTTGGTTGGTAATTTTTCCTCATATATATATATATATATATATATATATATATATATATATATATATATATATATATATATATATATATATAATAGAAAAATTAATATACCTATGTTACCAAATCCAACCCTTAAGTTTGTTATAAGAAGTTTTGGTATGGCTTGCTATAATCAAATGTGAAATCTGGCATTTGCTCAAAAGTGTTAGAAAACTATAATGAAAATAATCAGTGTTAGTGCAATTTACCATAACTTTCGGGGTTTTTTTTGCCTTGGCAGAGATTTGACTACATTTACTGAATGTCACGAAAAATGTCAGGAAAACTTAAGCTAGCATTTAAAAAAGCATCATAAATTTCTCGACATTTAAACTTTTGACATTTGTTACAAATGTCAGTAAAGTTATTCCCAATATTTTTTCCCTCTTAACCTAAACTTACGAAATCTCAGCAAAACTACATTCCCATGGTGACATCGAAGCGGTATGAGGTTCGGCATAAGCAGGCTGCTTTCCCATATGCATTGATGAATAACATGGGAAATATTAATTTTCTCGACGTTTTCTTGGAAATGATGTATGATACTTCCACTGAATGGGACTGGAGTTATCCCCTCTATTTTCTTGCATTTATTACGAGCATATGCTTACTCTTCAAATGCCCCGAGCTTAATAGTGACAGAAAAAGGTCCTCAAAAAATCTTCGAAGTGAGTTTAATATCAAGAAGCCCTTGGGTCACTTTTGGGGAGAGCAAGGGAAGAAGAGGTAGTGGGTGGAGGACGACTCAGATGAGGAGATAGAGATGGGATAAGGGTGACTACCGCATGGATTTTGGTATGTTTCAGTCTATGACGAGGAACTCTTCACATTCCAGTGTGGTAAGGATTCACCGATATCACCATAGTTCTCTCAATTCTCTCTCCTAAGGTTTATATTTCATGTACTATGTATTGTCTAATGCATTATTTCAAGCTTTCATAACTTATTTTAATGCTTTATCAATTAGTTTTATTGCGTTAATTACTATTTTCTTTATTGCTTTCTTTCATTCTATTATCATTTACTATGCTTTATAGCTTAGTAAATTAGGTTGAGATTGTTGAACTCGCCATAGATTGATTAGTTACTTTGCTATGGTATGATGATTTAGGATAGTTTTGAATGGTTAATTGTTCTTTATTTTTCATTTAGGAACCTTAATAGAGTATATCATGTACACGCGATGTTTGTGACCTTTCATCTATAATCCTGAGCATATTTGATGATGCTGTAACCAGTACCACCTGATAAAGATAAGATTATGAATAGCTTAAGCTCAATCACATCACAACAATGGAGATGGATATATCCATATAATAAGATAGGATGGTTTTTGAATTTTGAAAATGTAAAAGCACATTAACGTTCGTGATTCTCTAGGAGAAAATTAAGGTCCACGATTTGATTTCCAATTTTGTTCTCCCGCCCAAATCATTGTTTTCACCCCTCTACTCCTGCCTCGGTAAGCTCACTCCCCATATCCCCTTTATTTTCTCAAACCCCATCTCCCAAACGAACTCACTATTCCCTCGACTCGGTTCATCATAACTCATGGATTGAGATATCTTTTGGTTTTTGATTCCAAATCCCCAAACACGTTTTTTTATTTAAAAACATCGCTCATGGGTTATTGATTTCAAAACCCCAACATCTGTATTTTTTTAATTTTGATTTTGTTCTTTTGTTGAAGAAAGCTACAGTTGAAAAATTATAATATTTAACCCATGAGAGATCTTTGGGTTTTTGATTCCAAATCCCTAAATAAGGTTTTTGATTTCAAAACACCACTCATGGCCTTTTGATTTCAAAACCCCAACATCTGTATTTTACAAACCCCAACATATTTAATTAAGATTTTGTTCGTATGTTGAAAAATTTAGAGAATTTCTACAATCCGGATTTAAATGAGGTTTTGATTGTCTTTAATTATAGGTAGTTTTCATGTTCTTTAGTTTTCCCTGTTACTGAAGTCAATGGTATCTATGGTTAGTTTTTACGTTCTTTAGTTCATCACACGGTTTCATATAACAAACTGGATATGATTATTTGACTATAATTTGTGATAAATGTGATTGTATTATTGCAGTTCACACACTTGAATTTTGTTTTCAATAAACGGTGCTAATCACCGAGGAATGTTATATCACTATTGAGGTAAATATAATTTCTTATACTTCCCAAGTAGTTTGTTTATAGTTATATCATTATTGTGTGTTTATATCATTGGATTTTTCACCCATGCCTTTTTACACCTATATGTAACTTTTCATTTGACATAATTTATTTTCCCCGAGTATTAAGTGGAAATTGTATTGAAATTGATTCATCTTATTTTGAAGTGCATATCACGGTGCAAATGGTTGTCGACTTAAAGATGATTGTTGATGAAATTCTTAAGCGTATGGAGTTATCTTCCCCCCTGCATTTTGATATGGTATTCAAATAGTTACTTTAAATATTATCGGTTCATTTGCTCATGTATTGATATTATTCTTCCGTTATTTGGTGTCTTTTCCATGCCCGTATCAATGATTTATGAAAATTATGCTTCTCTATATGGTTGAAATTCTTCAATCAATATGATTTTAGGTTATTCTTCAGTTATTCAATCAATATGCCAGTATGAAATATTTATGAAAATTAAGTGTGGATGACATTCTTTTGTAATTATTTGATTTCATTTGTTTGTTAATGATTTTATGTGCCATCTTATATCATCAAGAATAGACCAGTCGAAAATATCAAAGTTTTCTTTGATCTGTGCTTCTTGTGTGCTCTTTGGAAGCACACTATGACCCATCTCCAAACCCTAATGGAGAAAAACCTATGCTGGAGTCTTCCCTAATTTTTCTATTACTATAAGTAGAACTGGATGCTTAGGGACATCACTCCTAAGCCATGTTGTACCGAGAGAACCCAAAGGTGAATACCCGGATAGCGGAATACCCTTAAATTTACAAAATTCCTGCAGTTTGGTCTGCTGCCAAGAAGGATGACACTCTACCTGGTTGACACCCAGGGGAAAAAATATTGGTTTGAATTCGTATTCGAATTAACTTTTAAATGAGATGTTATAAATATATGATATGTAATGGTTAAGATAATAAAAAGTTTGCTTGGTTGTGATTGGAGTTTGGTGGAGAAATTTTTTCTATTGGATTTTAGTGTTGGGATTTTTATACACTAATGCCATTACTATTTGAATTTTTACTTTTTCGCATTCCCTTATTATCTGAGAAGTTAAAGTATGGGAATAATTTTCTAAGTTTTATTTTTTCGAATGGAATGAATGTGATCCACTGTCCGAGAAGTCCGAGGTGGTGTTTCATTTTTCAATAATTGTAGGTTAACTTTTATTTCATGACTCATTGGTTTGTTATGTTTGTCTTAGATCTTTCCAGGGGATAGTATAAAATGCTACACGTCCTCAAACATCCATATAATTGATTGCAGTACAACTTTCTGTTTAAATTCACAGCACATATTTTCGGTTTAAATTCACAGCACATATTTTTTGGAACTGTTTGGGTTTATATATTATTTACTTTTTCTACTGATTGACTTGCCTCAAAATGAATCCTATCTAATATAATTAGTGTTCTCGACGCATGCTAATGGAATTTTTGGGTGGATTCGTTTTCGTAAAATTGCATACCTTTGTAACTTTTAATGCACAATTTGAATTTTAACATGATTCACAATCGTATCTTTAAATTTTTTTAACAACCCATGACTTTGGAGACTGAGAAATTAAATTTTTGGAAAATAAAAATTTAATTGAATTGAATTGGAGAATTTTAAAATTTGGGAATTGAGGTCCAATAATAGAGAACATTTCAAAGTATTCCGGATGATGATTTTGAGTGTACCATCAATCCCGGAAGGGTCGATATAGTCAAAATGACTGTCATTGGGTTTTATTTCGGCTCCAGATTTTTTTAAGTCAGTTTGACTCGAATTAGAGTAAACGAGTCATTTAAAGTGTGTATTCACATTTAAAATTGGGTTTATTGTTTTAAAGGATTTAAAGGCTTACGGATTAAGCCTTCTCAATTGGGAGAAGAGAGAAATAGAAGAGAAAGAAAAAGAAGAAGGAAAAGAGAGAGAGAGAGAGAGGAAGAAGGCTTGGATATTTTCGGCCTAAACGCGACATCGAGGACGATTCAACCTCTACAAATCTGAGGCAAGTGTTTAATCTTGCTAAATAAGTCATTTGTGTATTTTATTTCATAATTTGTGGGTTAAAGAAATGGGTTTTGGTATAAACATCAAAACCTAAATTTTGGTTCAAATCTTGAAATTGAAGATTTTAATTGGGTTTAAGGGATATAAATTGATGAGGTTAAATATAGGATGTGTTTTGATGTTGGAAATTATGTTGGGATTGAAGATTAAGGGATAGAAGAAGTATAAAATTGAATTTTGGAGAATTTTGGCTTTGCAAAAATCAGCCATTTTCGTGGCTTTCTGAACTGGTTGAATCGATTCGCCCCCACCGAATCGATTTTCCAGGTTGCAGAAGCCTCAGATATTTAGGGCCAAATCGATTCGCCCCCACCGAATCGATTTTCCAGGTTGCAGAAGCCTCAGGTCTTTAGGGCTGAATCGATTCACCCATAGCGAATCGATTCGGTAGGTGACAGAGCCTCAGGTCCCTTGGACCGAATCGATTCGAATGGGCCGAATCGATTCGCTGTCGGGCCGAATCGATTTGGAGGGGCTGAATCGATTCGGAAACAGGGCATTTTGAGGAATTTTCTCTATAAGGATTTCAAAACCTTTGTGGCTGGGTTTATTGATTTGGGGCCTTTTTTCTTGATGCAAGAGATATATTTTTGGAGAGACATAAGGGGTTCCTCATATATTGTGGTTATGGGGACTTCTTGGGGCAATTTAGGAAAGTATGTACACATGTATACTTTAGAGTGATGTATAAAGATAGTGAGAAAACTCATGGGGGATGGAAATCCTAATATTAGATTAAGAGTGAGTTTAGATATGATGGGAAGTTAAGAACTCTTATAGAGAGAGTGGTGAGGGCATGGCTCGAAACTGTAGGCCGAGAGTAGTGCCAAATCCTGATGGTAAATAGGATTTTATTGAGATTAAGGTTTGGGGACCAAAGAGTGAAAGGGGTCACGTATTCTTAGGAACGTTTAAATTAGGGAACATTAGGTAATATCAGTAGGAGTAAGGGTTCATAAGATTAATTGAACCGTAGGTGAAATTGGGAAAGATTTGGATCGTACTATGATCTAGAATAAGTGGTAGTATAATTCTAGTTCGGATAGTTTACACATAATGGTGGGGAATTGATCATTGGGATTCTAACACTTGAAATGAGGTTGTGATAAGTTGAGGTTTATAGGCTATTAGTCATGTATATATGCCAATGGTCAAATAGTACTAAAGATAATTACGTACTTTCTAATTTAGAAATGAAATGTGTAGTGATGATTTCCTATACTAAACTTTGAGTGATAACCCAAGTGTTGAATATATGCATATATATTTTTGGGAGACTATTCATCATAGGAAAAATGATTGAATACGTTTCAAGTGAGGGATTGTATTCACATATCGAGATAAATTAAATGAATTTGTGGTGACGGCTTGTATATTGAGGATTATGTATACTTATAGTCGAGTTTATATCTCATACTAATGATCGAGAATTAGTTGTATATATGGATATATTTATGTTGTGGACATACATGGTTTGGATATTTAAACTGTATGTGATGGTTTATTTATATGATTGGATCATATGGATGTATATATATTGTGTATGTGAATGATATATATACTTATGTGGTTAAGCATACCCCGCTCATGCTATCATTGGGAAGTTGCGCGCGTAGAGGGTGAGCACCCTGGCTAGAAAAGCAGGGTGTGGATATTCCCTTGGTCATAGTCGTCCCGTGTGTTATTATGTGATTTATATTTTTGGGATGAGACGTGGTGGGTATGTTCCGTCTCATTGCCGGTTTGGAGCTATTACCGCTTCCCGAGACGTCGTGTGTGTGAGTTTACCATGAGATGGGTGTCGTTTAGTCCCACCATGGTGGCCCCAGTATTTCTACGTGAGTCGGGCATTGGGAAGATGATGCATGATGCAGTTTATCGGCGCTATATGTAGCCGGGAATTTACTTGTGCATGGCCTTTGTACATCAGGTATGATATGTACACTTGGTCATGGGTATGGATGATGGTATATATATTTATATGGTTAGAATAAAATGCTTATATATATTTAAATATCCTATAGATGAAAGGATATAGAACCTTTGTGGAGTGCATCTTGGATGATTATGATGTACTAGATTGATGGGGGTTGATGTATCGCATTTAAGGAATATTTCGGTTACATCATCCCAAGAATATTATTGGAGTTGTAGTTGTTTTCATATTATAGTCTAAAATTTAGTAGTAGTAGTAGTAGTAGTAGTAGTAGTAGTAGTATTAGTAGTATTAGTAGTATTATATGGTATGTATGGCATTATGGATCTCTAGGATCGACATTGTCCAGGAGTAGTGTAACGGGGTGGTTCCTTGTTTGGATTTCGCTTTGCGAGATACCCCACGCACGAAACGTAGTGCATTGTTGAGATTAGAGGGAATTTCTGTCAAATATTTATGTGTGGCATAATGGATCTCCAGGATCGACGTTGACAAGGAGTAGTGTAACGGGGTGGTTCCTTGTTTGGATTTCGCTTTGCGAGACACCCCACGCACGAAACGCAGCGCAGCGTTGAAATTGGAGAGAAGTTTTGTCAATAATAATTTTGTATGCATGTTAATTAGAAATTAAATCATATGTTTCAACCCAAATATAAATGGGTAACGTATTTAGAATTATAATTAAATAGATTATAAACCGGAATCCATTTAGCCTATTATGGCATAATCGTTTGTAAACATAATCAAGTATGATTATAAAAAGGGGTGGATCCTTGGCTTCTGATAGGAAGGTAGATCTCGAGGGTATAGGCTAGGCCTATTACAAGTTAGGTTGTCCATATAAATTGGGGTAATTTAACTAAAATTTGAGGACGTGAATAGGTGCGCGCCGTTAGATGAGAGGTGAGTTGGGGTTCCACGAGAGTGCGATTCCACTTTAATTATAAAATAAGTGCACCAATATTTATTATGCACGGTTAACACGCTTGCTAAATATTTTTCACACTCGGGCTCTGACCCATTTACTTTTCTTTCCTGCCTGTATATATATATACTACTACAGTGTGACACCTCGCCTAATTAATCCCGGGTGATCAGTCCTAAATCAAGTTAGAAAAAGTTTCTCAGTTGGTCCATTATTAGCATCACTGTCGTCTTTTTTATTTACTAACCACCTAAGTGAGAAAAATAGACTGGTGCCAATTTTTATCTTTCAATTACTTAAATAAAACTCATGCGGAACATAAAATAATACACAATCACAGTTAATTAAAATATCCATCCACAAATAAAACACCTAACCGAATAAACCATCGGTCCAAATATCCAATACAAGTAAATATTAGAAAAACATCTCAACAAGTCTAATACTGATAAATGAACTGTGATCGACAAGCTCAGATAACTACTAGAGAATCTCTACACGAATGAAAGAAGGAGGCGTCTATCAAAACCCCGCAACATCCATATGTGCTGCAGCAAAGGATACCTGGAATAGAGTCAAGCTTGGCGCCCTTGTGGTTGGACACCTAAAAGGTTTTTAAAAGAATTTTATAGCAAGGGTTAGTACCCAAAAACATTTGAAAACATTTAACAAATGATTAACTTGCAGTAATAAATAAATATGCATGCTCTTCATATTTTAGTTAGTGCCGCACTCTCTTGAGGACTTCCTCACCCCTCCTCTAATGTGCACTACTAACACTTCCATTTAATTTACTAGGTCCTACGCTCTTGACCCAATGCTTATTTTAACCCTTGAATTTTACCTACTCTAACCGAGTATGCCTTAATTCATGATTTTTAAGATATTATAAACGTGAAACTTAATTAAATCATTACTCCTTTTAATTTCATATAATATTCACACCTGTTACGCACATAATACATTTTTCACTATGTATTAATTATCCCATATATAATTATTTACCTAATTATATATTTAATCATATTACAATATTCACAAACATACTGAAATAACATTTAATACAAACTTTCGACCGAGTAAAAATACTCACAAAATATAAATTTTTTCCAAGTGCTATCCCACTAGGTGTATTCACGTAACCTACTTATCCAAGTTAGATTTTCTCACTAACTTAGTTTAACATACGAATTGGAGGCGGTCATATTCCTTCCCTGAAAGTGAGATGCCCCTCACCCATATAACGGATGCTATGACCTGGAATTATACTCGCCCTACTCCTCAAGCTAGGGGATTCATCCACTGCGCGCAACCTCCCCCTATAGCACTAGAGTACATACTAATAATAATCAATCACTGATATTAATGCACACACACTATATATATATACTACCACACTCCGTATATATATATATATATAAAACGTCCCGGCTACACCATGTACAAAACCCGTAACATAAGCCCATTTAATTTATTAAGAGTTTATGGTCCAACTCTAATTATTAATTAATTCGCACATTAATTAATTAAGTCACCTTTGGTGTCGCCCTCACCATAAAATTGAACTTACCCTCGAAGTCCGAATTACCCTCACCCGAGTCTAACTTCTCGACTTCCGAATTATTTAGCCTTTACCTAAATAAGATTGATCACTCGGTATTCCTCAACCATTATTCCCGGACTTGTTCACTACATCTATATTTAATTCTTTTGAACACCTTCCCAAAAATTCAACCTTAGTGTGTCGCACCTAATTTCTCCAAAACCCAACAATTTTAAATTATGATGTCACACGAAGTTGTCTCCAAATTCTAATTAATTTTATTCACCATTAATTAGATTTAAAACCCATGTATAAATTTCTCACCAAATTAATTCATGGAAAAAGATTAAATTAAATTTTCTTTATATCAAATAAAACTGTACGAACTGTCAAAATCTGCCGACCTTCGATCGATCGATCGATCGAGCAGGTCTTCGTCTTCTTCGCGAAGACAGATTCAGCCATGGATGATTTTTCTAAAACCCTAGTTTTCTCTACCAGCAACCTTAAGCCCTCTTAACATTAATACATGTTAGAAACCTTATTAGGGACCTCCAGAATGTCCACCAACATCATTAATTCGTCCATTAACTACAATTTCTGAATTTGGGGGAAATATCCATCTTTAAATACCTTACCCATTTACATCCCAAATCCCTTCACCAAATTCGTTTCTAATTATCCAGATATCATCCTACCAGATAAGTATCAATTTATAATATCAGATTTCTACAAGAATCCGCATTCAAATTCGTAAATCAGATTTTTATTTTCAAAACCTCATGTTTATGCTATGAACACCCAAAACGAATTTTGATAAAAAACATCACATGAATATGAATTTCAAAACAAATTCAATACTATTGCAAGTTATCCACTTGCCTTAGGTTTCGTAGTGTCTGATTCGGAGATGAATTTCCAAGGTTGAAGACGATCCTTGTTGGCTCTCTAGTGATCCCAAAGCTGCCCTTAACTGCTATTAGGGTTCCTTAATACACTTAGCCTTTTCTAAAACTCTATCAGCCGTTTTATTATTCCTCCCAATTCCTTAATTTACCTAATCCCGTTTTTTGCCTAATGGGCCAAGCCCAAGTGACCCAAATGCCCCCGTGTGGGCCCGACTATGTCTAAAAACGCCTCGTGACCCGTTTACTACCCCCGGGTACACTTTTCCGACTATCTTGGCCCATCCGGACTCAACCGTACACTCAGAATTGGCATCCGAATTAATTTATAAAAATATTTATCCCCTCACCCCTTTAGTCTATACCGACTCCCGGTTGAGATAAGTGCATACCCTGTCATTAATACTCAAAATGACTTAAATAAATAATTACTATTCACTTAGTAAATAACTTACCATAAATATTAACCATTTACTCTTCGATTAATATTTAAATAAAATTTCCCTAATTAATTCAATTAAATTACGACTCACAAGTAATTTTTAATTCCCGAATTAATTAAATATTTAATGCATGAAAAATGCGGGGTGTTACATACTCCCCCCCCCCCCCCCCCCTTATAAAGGAATTTCGTCCCCGAAATTAGGTCATACATGAGATGAAAAGCTCTGGATATTGCTCCCGCATATCCTCCTCCCGCTCCCAGGTAGACTCATCAATGTTATGATGACCCCATTGTACTCTAACTAGTGGAACAACCTTGGATCGTAATTTCCGCTCGCTACGGTCTAGGATAGCCACCGACCTCTCCTCATATGAGATGTCTGGCTGTAAATCAATTTCTTCGAGTGGAATGTGCCAGAAGGCCCTCTCACTCCAGCGATATTTCTTCAGCGATGCTACATGGAACACGTCGTGTATCCGCTGAAGATGGTTCGATAATCCCAACCTGTAGGCTACAGGCCCAACCCTCTCGATAATAGGGAAAGGTCCCACGTACCTCAGTGCTAGCTTACCCTTCTTGCCGAACCTCATCACCCCTTTCACGGAGGACACCCTGACCAATACCTGATCCCCAACCTCTAACTCCAGTGTCTCCGTGAAGCATCAGCGTAACTTTTTTGCCTATCCTGAGCTATCCGAATCCTCCCTCGGATCAGATCTATCTTGAAAGATGTCTCCTGAACAATCTCCGGCCCCAACAGTTTGTTGTCCACCACCTCTAACCAACAAGCGGGTGAACAACAAGGTCTCCCGTATAATGCCTCGAATGGTGCCATGACGATCGTGAATTGGTAAGAGCTATTATACGCAAACTCTACCAGATGAAGATATTTCTCCCAACCTCCCCCAAAGCCTAGTATACACATTCTGAGCATATCTTCCAACATATGATTGACTCTCTGGGTCTGCCCGTCAGTCTGTGGGTGATAGGTTGTATTCAACGTAACTTCGTGCCCATGGCCTCCTGAAAACTCTGCCAAAAATGGGCCACAAAGATCTTGTCCCTATCCGACACAATATTAATTGGCACCCCGTGCAGTTTAACAATCTTCGCTATGAATAGCTGTGCATAACGCATCGTCTCTAAGTCTGTGCGAACCGGTAGAAAGTGGGCCACTTTGGTCAACCGATCCACAATAACCCATATGGAATTGTGACCCTTCGATGATGTCGGTAACCCTGTAATGAAGTCCATAGAGATGCTCTCCCACTTCCACACATGAATTTCAAGTGGCTGTAGCATCCCTGATGGTCTCTGATGGTCAAGTTTCACAAGCTGACACGTGTCACATTTCGAAATAAATTCTGCTATGTCCCATTTCATCCCTGCCCACCAATACTGCCTCCTCATATCTTGATACATTTTATCCCCACCGGGATGTACCGCGAATCTCGACCCATGAGACTCCGTCATAACAGCGTGTCTCAATTTCGCATCCTCTGGCACAATCAACCTCCCATTATGGCGTAAGCCTCCCTCCGAGCTGATCGAGTAGCCCTCTACTCCCTCAGCTAGCAACTGGCTCACCCTATCCCGGCAGGTCTGATCCTCTGCCTAATCCCTCACAACCCACATAATGATCTCGGGTGTGATGGATAATGCTGACATGCAAGCCCTGGCTACATTATCCTCGTATCGAAGTTCTCTCTACTTCGCTTTCCAGACTTCTGATATTTCCCCAGTCGGTCTCCGACTCAATGAATCTACCACCACATTAGCCTTACCAGGATGATACTGAATATCAAACTGATAGTCTTTCACGAATTCTAGCCATCGCCTCTATCTCATATTCAAATCCTTCTGAGTGACGAGATACTGAAGTGATTTGTGATCCGTGAATAGCGTGAACTGCTCCCCCAGGAGATAATGTCTCCATATCCTCAAAGCAAAAACGACTGATGCTAACTCCAGGTCATGAGTGGGGTAATTATTCTCGTGGGGCTTTAGCTTCCTGGACGCATAATCTATAGCCTTTTCCTCCTGCTGAAGCACACCCCCAAGTCCCTGTAAGGATGCGTCAGTGTAAACCCGATACTCTAATCCTCCTTTTGGCAATGCAAGCACGGGTGCAGATGTCAACTTGTCCTTTAACTCATCGAAGGCTAATTGACAGTGATCATTCCAAGTGAAAGGTACCCCTTTCTGGGTAAGATTCGTCAAAGGTCCCGCAATATTTGAAAATCCTTTGATGAATCGTCTGTAATAACCGGCCAACCCCAGAAAACTGCGCACTTCTGTCGGTGTCGTGGGCTGTCCCCACTCCCTCACCGCCGATACTTTACTTGGATCCACCGCAATACCCCGGTCTGACACCACATGGCCAAGGAACAGGACCTCCCGTAGCCAAAATCCACACTTACCGAATTTTCCATAGAGTTGGTGATCCCGTAATGTCTGTAACACTATATGTAGGTGCTCTGCATGCTCCTCCTCGATACGCGAGTAGATCAAGATGTCATCAATGAACACGATAACAAACTGATCGAGAAACTCCCTGAATACTCTGTTCATGAGGTCCATGAACACTGCTGGTGCATTGGTGAGTCCGAATGGCATCACCCTGAACTCGTAAGACCCATACCGCGACAGGAAAGCGGTCTTCGAAACATCTTCCTCTCGGATACGTAGTTGATGATATCCTGACCTTAAGTCGACCTTAGAGAAATAAGACGCCCCTCTCAACTAGTCAAATAGGTCGTCAATCCTAGGCAACGGATACTTATTCCGTATCGTGGCCTTATTCAGCTCTCTATAGTCCACGCATAACCGTAGTGAGCCATCTCGCTTTTTCACAAATAACACCGGTGCACCCCACGATGATGTATTCCGTCGTATGAAACCCAGACCCAGAAGCTGCTGAATCTGCTCCCTCAGCTCACGCATCTCTGAAGGGGCCATACGGTATGGGGTCCAAGCAATTGGCCTCATCCCCGGTGCTAAATTGATCACAAATTCGATTTCCCTGCTATGTGGCAACCCTGGTATCTCCTGAAACACATCCTCAAAGTCTCTCACCACTGGGATTGAATCCAATGGAATAGCCACCTCCTGTGAGGTTTCCTCCTCAATGTAATACAAGTGTGTGCGTGACCCTCCCTCGGGTAATGGCATTGCTATTAAGAACATCTCCTACCCTGGAATGGAGAACATGATAGTCCTTTCGTAGCAATCCACTGTCGCCCGATAACCTGCCACCCAATCCATACCCAAGATGACATCCTACCCCTCCACATCTAACACTAGTAGGTCCGCTGCTAAACTAAGTCTCCTGATCAAAATGTCCACACCCCGACAAATCGAGTGAATCGTAGCCCCACTGCCAACTGGAGACTCTACACACATCCTAAGACCTCCCGCGGTCTCTAGTAGTCCGTCCCGTTTAGAAAAATTTACTTTAATGAATGAATGTGATGCTCCCGTAGCAAAGAGAATACTACCCTTATAACCATGAATGAGAAACATACCCTCAACTGCTGGCGGTGCTTGCTACGCCGGGGGATTAGGAACATCCCGGACGTTATACACACGTCCGTAGTGCATCTGCCCCTGCTGAGGTGGGGTGGGTGGGCTGGTGCTGCTGGTGGTAATTGCCCCCGTTGCCCCTGTTGGGCCTCCTGCTGTTGACCTCTGCCCCTTTGTGGGCATTCCCTCTTGTAATGTCCTGGCTGGCCACACACAAAACAACGTCTCTGACCATCCCCCTGTCGTTGGCCATGTTGGCCCTGATGCGGCTGGCCCTGGCCCTACTGGCCTCCCCCATTGTTCCCTTGGCCCTGACGGACCTGAGGAACCTGTTGCTACTGATTCGGGCTCGGCTGCCCCAGCCTGAACCCCTGTCCTCCCTGTCGGAAACCACCAGGCTTAAACTTCTTAGCCTGATTCCCTTGCTGACTACCCACCTGCTGATGAGCACCACTTGTCTCACTACTAGTAACAGCCTTGCCCTATTGGCTCGGCTCCCCTGTTCGCTTGCTCCCCTTCGCATGGAAGCGATGGTCCTGGCAGTGTACAAGTGCGGCATTAACGACGTCTATATACGTTACTAACGCCGGATTCCCAATCAAGTGTTGCCTGATACGCCAAGCTAAACCGTCCATAAACCTCGATTTCTTCCGCTCCTCGTTGCTCACCTCATTTGGCACAAAGTTTGCCAAACGGTTGAACTCTTCCTAGTAGTCTGCCACTGATCGGTCACCCTGAACTAAATCACTGAATTTCTTCCTCATCTCAGTCTCTACTGCTGGTGGAAAGTATTTGCGGTCAACCGCACCCAAAACTATGCTATCGGCATCAAGTCTCGCTCCCCGACGGTGGTAACTGACTCCCACCACTGTAAGGCTACCCCTGATAGACGAAAGGTAGCAAGCATCGGCTTCTGTACCTCGGTACACTCTAGCATACGCAGATGGCGCTGAATGTTCTTCTTCCAGTCACAAGCCTCTATCACATCTGTACTACCCCGGAACTCAGGTGGGTGACCCTTCTGAAAGGTCTCCCTAACTCTCTGCCAAGATGGTGGCCCCACTGGACCCTGAGCTGCTGGTGCCAGTGGAGGCGGTGCCTGGGCTGTGGAAAGTGAGCTGCCATAGCTCTCATTGCTGTTTCGACCGCTTGCGCCACTATCACTGCCACCTGAGTAGTGGAAATCAACTCGGGTGGGGGTGGTGGTAGCGGTACATGTGGCTCCTAACGAGCCTCCCTGATTTCATCCCTAGCCTCAGCCCTCTCCGCTCTCAGTCTCCTCGGTGGCATCTGAAATAGATTGAATTGTATAAGTACACAATTTACACAAAAATATACACAGCAGAAATATGATATCTCACAAGCGGAAAATGAATCAACAGTCCTAATAATAGGGCTCTATAACAAACGAGTGCTACACTGTAACGTAGAAAGCCGTACAGATCCTAAGGACACTAGAACCTGATGCTCTGATACCATCTGTGACACCCCACCTAATTAATCCTGGGTGATCAGTCCTAAATCAAGTTAAAAAAGGTTTCTCAGTTGGTCCATTCTTAGCATCACTGTCGTCTTTTTTATTTACTAACCACCTAAGTGAGAAAAATAGACTGGTGCCAATTTTTATCTTTCAATTAATTAAATAAAACTCATGCAGAACATAAAATAATACACAATCACAGTTAATTAAAATATCCATCCACAAATAAAACACCTAACCGAATAAACCATCGGTCCAAATATCCAATACAAGTAAATATCAGAAAAACATCTCAACAAGTCTAATACTGATAAATGAACTGTGAGCGACAAGCTCAGATAACTACTAGAGAATCTCTACACGAATGAAAGAAGGAGGCGTCTATCAAAACCCCGCAACATCCACATGTGCTGCAGCAAAGGATACCTGGAATAGAGTCAAGCTTGGCGCCCTTGTGGTTGGACACCTAAAAGGTTTTTAAAAGAATTTTATAGCAAGGGTTAGTACCCAAAAACATTTGAAAACATTTAACAAATGATTAACTTGCAGTAATAAATAAATATGCATGCTCTTCATATTTTAGTTAGTGTCGCACTCTCTTGAGGACTTCCTCACCCCTCCTCTAATGTGCACTACTAACGCTTCCATTTAATTTACTAGGTCCTACGCTCCTGACCCAATGCTTATTTTAACCCTTGAATTTTACCTACTCTAACCGAGTATGCCTTAATTCATGATTTTTAAGTTATTATAAATGTCAAACTTAATTAAATCATTACTCCTTTTAATTTCATATAATATCCACACCTGTTATGCACATAATACATTTTTCACTATGTATTAATTATCCCATATATAATTATTTACCTAATTATATATTTAATCATATTACAGTATTCACAAACATACTGAAATAACATTTAATACAAACTTTCGACCGAGTAAAAATACTCACAAAATATAATTTTTTCCCAAGTGCTATCCCACTAGGTGTATTCACGTAACCAAGTTATCCAAGTTAGATTCGCTCACTAACTTAGTTTAACATACGAATTGGAGGCGGTCATATTCCTTCCCTGAAAGTGAGATGCCCCTCACCCATATAATGGACGCTATGACCTGGAATTATACTCGCCCTACTCCTCAAGCTAGAGGATTCATCCACTTCGCGCAACCTCCCCCTATAGCACTAGAGTACATACTAATAATAATCAATCACTGATATTAATGCACACACACACTATATATATACTACCACACTCCGTATATATATATATATATATATATATATATATATATATGTGTGAGATGCCCCTCACCCATATAATGGACGCTATGACCTGGAATTATACTCGCCCTACTCCTCAAGCTAGGGGATTCATCCACTGCGCTCAACCTCCCCCTATAGCACTAGAGTACATACTAATAATAATCAATCACTGATATTAATGCACACACACACTATATATATACTACCACACTCCGTATATATATATATATATATATATATATATATATATATATATATATATATATATATATATATAAAACGTCCCGGCTACACCATGTACAAAACCCGTAACATAAGCCCATTTAATTTATTAAGAGTTTATGGTCCAACTCTAATTATTAATAAATTCGCACATTAATTAATTAAGTCACCTTTGGTGTCGCCCCCACCATATAATTGAACTTACTCTCGATGTCCGAATTACCCTCACCCGAGTCTAACTTCTCGACTTCCGAATTATTTAGCCTTTACCTAAATAAGATTGATCACTCAGTATTCCTCAACCGTTATTCCCGGACTTGTTCACTACATCTATATTTAATTCTTTCGAACACCTTCCCAAAAATTCAACCTTAGTGTATCGCACCTAATTTCTCCAAAACCCAACAATTTTAAATTATGATGTCACACGAAGTCGTCTCCAAATTCTAATTAATTTTATTCACCATTAATTAGATTTAAAACCCATGTATAAATTTCTCACCAAATTAATTCATGCAAAAAAAATTAAATTAAATTTTCTTTATATCAAATAAAACTGGGCGAACTGTCAAAATCTGCCGACCTTCGATCGATCGACCCCAGACCTTCGATCGATCAATCGAGAAGGTCTTCGTCTTCTTCGCGAAGACAGATTCAGGCATGGACGATTTTTCTCAAACCCTAGTTTTCTCTACCAGCAACCTTAAGCCCTCTTAACATTAATACATGTTAGAAACCTTATTAGGGACCTCCAGAATGTCGACCAACATCATTAATTCGTCCATTAACTACAATTTCTGAATTTGGGGGAAATATCCATCTTTAAATTCCTTACCCATTTACATCCCAAATCCCTTCACCAAATTAGTTTCTAATTATCCAGATATCATCCTACCAGATATGTATCAATTTATAATATCAGATTTCTACAAGAATCCTCATTCAAATTCGTAAATCAGATTATTATTTTCAAAACCTCATGTTTATGCCATGAACACCCAAAACGAATTTTGATCAAACACATCACATGAATATGAATTTCAAAACAAATTCAATACTATTGCAAGTTATCCACTTGCCTTAGGTTTCGTAGTGTCTGATTCGGAGATGAATTTCCAAGGTTGAAGATGATCCTTGTTGGCTCTCTAGTGATCCCAAAGTTGCCCTTAACTGCTATTAGGGTTGCTTAATACACTTAGCCTTTTCTAAAACTCTATCAGCCTTTTATTATTCCTCTTAATTCCTTAATTTACCTAATCCCGTTTTTTGCCTAATGGGCCAAGCCCAAGTGACCCAAATTCCCCCGTGTGGGCCCGACTATGTCTAAAAATGCCCCGTGCCCCTTTACTACTCCCGGGTACACCTTTTCGACTATCTCGGCCCATCCGGACTCAATTGTACACTCAGAATTGGCATCCAAATTAATTTATAAAAATATTTATTCCCTCACCCCTTTAGTCTATACCGACTCCCGGTTGAGATAAGTGCATACCCTGTCATTAATACTTGAAATGACTTAAATAAATAATTACTATTCACTTAGTATATAACTTCCCATAAATATTAACCATTTACTCCTCGATTAATATTTAAATAAAATTTCCCTAATTAATTCAATTAAATTACGACTCACAAGTAATTTTCAATTCCCGAATTAATTAAATATTTAATGCATGAAAAATGCGGGGTGTTACATACAGGTATCCTACCGCAGGGACGCCGGATGACTTTCTATCCAGATTCTTGGGAGCCGTGACATGTGCGGACTGTTGCGGGATGTAGGATGTAGTCGTTTCCTACTTCTTTAAAAATCTAGGTAGGACTCATGTTGTATTTCGAGTTTGTACCCAATGGATATTTATATACATGTTTATATTTATTCCATTTCAGTTATTGTATTGGCTGTGACCCGACAACTTATTCGGGTTTACTTCTTTGTAGTATATTCAGTTGTAGTTATCTATTTCATTTTATTTCAGCATTTCTTTTATCATAGTCCTTTCATGCGTCTTTCTTTCCTTTAATCGTAGTGTTGTTGGTTGTCTGTTGTATATTTTATTTTTAATTTTAACACCTCGCTTGTATAATATCGGGAAGTTAGTCCTATATTATGTAGTACCGACAGTTGATGTTGAGACTGGACCATCTGAAACTTCTGATTTAATGTAGTATAGGGTTGGCCACCTGTTAGTATATTGAGCGGGTTATTACAGATGGTATCAGAGCATCAGGTTCTAGAGTCTTTAGGATCTGTGTGAGTTTTATGCGCTCTTTCGTTAACGTTCTTGATATAAAGCCCTAACGTTAGGACTGTTTTGTTCACTGCGCTTATCTTCTTCTTTGAAGTGTATTCACTTGATCGACGTTCTGATAACAGTTGCTCTCATTTCAAACGTCACATAAATTATGTCGTCTAGGAGAGGACCAGATTAGAGAACACTAGCAGTGGTTCAGGCTAACCTATCGGTGGATTGAGCAAGAAAGGGAAACTTACTCGAAGGACGAATCCTGGACTTAGTAAAATAAGTCTGAGGAGAGGTATATAGTGTAGTCTTTGGGAGGTGTAGGTTGAGAAATCCGTCAACATTTGTTAGGAAACATGGTGTTGATGACTTTTCCCAACGTGAGGTGTGTGGATTTGTTCCAATATCAGAATTATCGCCTTCTGGGATGAGGGAGAAATATTTTGGAGACTCAGCTTCGTTGTGTAGGACTGAGGGAATTTTCGGTAGTCGCCATCGCGTTTATCCTTCAAAAATGGTTAGGAAGGATTTTGTGGAAGATGTTTCTCTTGTGGAGAAATAGGTTTAGGAATAATGATTGTCCTGGAAGAAGTAGATGATTTTAAATAAGGATCCACAGATGAAGTAAAACAATTGGAGTTTGTGTAATAGTGGTTATAAGTCTATTGTCTTATGGATAGGTTAGGGAGTGTAATTGTAGTGTTCCAATGAGGGAAGAATTTATGTATGGAAAGGTGTTGATTTGAAGTAGGGAATTTTATACCTGAGAGGTTCAGAGTTAGTAGACTCGTTGTTAAGCGAAGGATTTAGCTTATAGTTGTGCTAGTTTTGAGAACTAGGTATTGGTTAGAATGTTGTATTTGTTGAGGCCTTGCGTCCTAAACATGAGGTATTTGTTTGGCATGTCGAAAGACGCGAAATTTATTTATATTGTATTGTTATATAGGCCTTCGGGCAAGACACGGAATTTATTTATATTGTATTGTTATATAGGCCTTCGGGCAATACCTAATATATGAAAATGTTTTATAAAATATTAACCCTGGTTCAACTAACCTCAATCCCCGACCTAGCTACACAGTAGTGTATTGGGAGGGTTCCTTGTTTGGATTTCGCTTGCGAGACCTCTCCTGCTCGAAGGTGGCTAGCGTCAGGAATTGAGGAGAGTTCAACCATTGGGAATTTTCAAACTTTTAAATAAATAATATGTTGTTATAGATTATGTTGCTGATAGTCGTATTACGATTGAGTCTATTGGAGTCTAGTTATAATTCTACGAGTGGAAAGCTCGGGTACGGGGTGTATGGGCGCCCTGGGTAGTCAGTTTACTTTAAAATCTATATGGTTCGACGTGAGAACTAGAAAGGATCGGTATAATGACCCTGAGAGTTGATGTAAGGACTAGATGATATTGAGGTCCTAGGCATGTCATAAATTTCGCGGACGAAATTTTTTGTAAGGGGTGAACTATGTAACAACCCATGACTTTGGAGACTGAGAAATTAAATTTTTGGAAAATAAAAATTTAATTGAATTGGAGAATTTTAAAATTTGGGAATTGAGGTCCAATAATAGAGAACATTTCAAAGTATTCCGGATGATGATTTTGAGTGTACCATCAATCCCGGAAGGGTCGATATAGTCAAAATGACTGTCATTGGGTTTTATTTCGGCTCCGGATTTTTTTTAAGTCTGCTTGACTCGAATTAGAGTAAACGGGTCATTTAAAGTGTGTATTAACATTTAAAATTGGGTTTATTGTTTTAATGGATTTAAAGGCTTACGGATTAAGGCTTCTCAATTGGGAGAAGAGAGAAATAGAAGAGAAAGAAAAAGAAGAAGGAAAAGAGAGAGAGAGAGGAATAAGGCTTGGAGATTTCCGGCCCAAACGCGACATCGAGGACGATTCAACCTCTACAAATCTGAGGCAAGTGTTTAATCTTGCTAAATAAGTCATTTGTGTATTTTATTTCATAATTTTTGGGTTAAAGAATTGGTTTTTGGTATAAACATCAAAACCTAAATTTTGGTTCAAATCTTGAAATTGAAGATTTTAATTGGGTTTAAGGGATATAAATTGATGAGGTTAAATACAGGATGTGTTTTGATGTTGGAAATTATGTTGGGATTGAAGATTAAGGGATAGAAGAAGTATAAAATTGAATTTTGGAGAATTTGGGCTTTGGAAAAATCAGCCATTTTCGTGGCTTTCTGAACTGGCCGAATCGATTCTCCCCCACCGAATCGATTTGCCAGGTTGCAGAAGCCTCAGGTCTTTAGGGCCAAATCGATTCACCCAAAGAGAATCGATTCGATAGGTGACAGAGTCTCATGTCCCTTGGACCGAATTGATTCGGATGGCCCGAATCGATTCACTATTCGGAAATAGGGCATTTTGAGGAATTTTCTCTATAAGGATTTTAAAACCTTTGTGGCTGGGTTTATTGATTTGGGGCCTTTTCCTTTGATGCAAGAGATATCTTTTTGGAGACATATAATGGGTTCCTCATATATTGTGGTTATGGGGACTTCTTGGGGCAATTTAGGAAAGTATGTACACATGTATACTTTAGAGTGATGTATAAAGATAGTGAGAAACCTCATGGGGGATGAAAATCCTAATATTAGATCAAGAGTGAGTTTAGATATGATGGGAAGTTATGAACTCTTATAGAGAGAGTGGTGAGGGCATGGCTCGAAACTGTAGGCCGAGAGTAGTGCTAAATCCTGATGGTAAATAGGATTCTATTGAGATTAAGGTTCGGGGACCAAAGAGTGAAAAGGGGTCACGTATCCTTAGGAACGTTTAAATTAGGGAATATTAGGTAATCTCAGTAGGAGTAAGGGTTCATAAGATTAATAGAACCGTAGGTGAAATTTGAAAAGATTTGGATCGTACTATGATCTAGAATAAGTGGTAGTATAATTCTAGTTCGGATAGTTTACACATAATGGTGCGGAATTGATCATTAGGATTCCAACACAGGATTCCAACACTTGAAATGAGGTTGTTATAAGTTGAGGTTTATAGGCTATTAGTCATGTATATATGCCAATGGTCAAATAGTACTAAAGATAATTATGTACTTTCTAATTTAGAAATGAAATGTGTAGTGATGATTTCCTATACTAAACTTTGAGTGATAACCCAAGTGTTGAATGTATGCATATATATTTTTGGGAGACTATTCATCATAGGAAAAATGATTGAATACGTTTCAAGTGAGGGATTGTATTCACATATCGAGATAAATTAAATGAATTTGTGGTGACGGCTTGTATATTGAGGATTATGTATACTTATAGCCGAGTTCATATATCTCATACTAATGATCGAGAATTAGTTGTATATATGGATATATTTATGTTGTGGACATACATGGTTTGGATATTTAAACCGTATGTGATGGTTTATTTATATGATTGGATCATATGGATGTATATATATTGTGTATGTCAATGTTATATATAGTTATGTGGTTAAGCATACCCCGCTCATGCTATCATTGGGAACTTGCGCGCATAGAGGGTGAGCATCCTGGCTAGAAAAGCAGTGTGTGGATATTCCCCAAGTCATAGTCGTCCCGTGTGTTATTATGTGATTTATATTTTTGGGATGAGACGTGGTGGGTATGTTTCGTCTCATTGCCGGTTTGGAGCTATTATCGCTTCCCGAGACGTCGTGTGCATGAGTTTTCCATGAGATGGGTGTCGTTTAGTCCCACCATGGTGTCCCCAGTATTGCTACGTGAGCCGAGAATTGGGAAGATGATGCATGATGCAGTTTATCGGAGCTATATGTAGCCGGGTTTTATTTGTGCATGGCCTTTGTACATCAGATATGATATGTACACTTGGTCATGGGTATGGATGATGGTATATATATTTATATGGTTAGAATAAAATGTTTATATATATTTAAATATCCTATAGATGAAAGGATATAGAACCTTTGTGGAGTACATCTTGGATGATTATGATGTACTAGATTGATGGGGGTTGATATATCGCATTTAAGGAATATTTCGGTTACATCATCCCAAGAATATTATTGGAGTTGTAGTTGTTTTCATATTGTAGTCTAAAATTTAGTAGTAGTAGTAGTCGTAGTAGTAGTATTATTATATGGTATGTATGGAATTATGGATCTCTAGGATCGACATTGTCGAGGAGTAGTGTAACGGGGTGGTTCCTTATTTGGATTTCGCTTTGCGAGACACCCCACACACGAAACGTAGTGCATTGTTGAGAATAGAGAGAAGTTCTGTCAAATATTTATGTGTGGCATAATGGATCTCCAGGATCGACGTTGACAAGGAGTAGTGTAATGGGGTGGTTCCTTGTTTGGATTTCGCTTTGCGAGACACCCCACGCACGAAACGCAGCGCAGCGTTGAAATTGGAGAGAAGTTTTGTCAATAATAATTTTGTATGCATATTAATTAGAAATTAAATCATATGTTTCAACCCAAATATAAATGGGTAACGTATTTAGAATTATAATTAAATAGATTATAAACCGGAATCCATTAAGCCTATTATGGCATAATCGTTTGTAAACATAATCAAGTATGATTATATAAAGGGGTGGGTCCTTGGCTTATGATAGGAAGGTAGATCTCGTGGGTATAGGCTAGGCCTATTACAAGTTAGGTTGTCCATATAAATGGGGGTAATTTAACTAAAATTTGAGGACGTGAATAGGTGCGCGCCGTTAGATGAGAGGTGAGTTGGGGTTCCACTAGAGTACGATTCCACATTAATTATAAAATAAGTGCACCAATATTTATTATGCACGGTTAACACACTTGCTAAATATTTTTCACACTCGGGCTCTAACCCGTTTACTTTTCTTTCCTGCCTGTATATATATATACTACTACAGGTATCCTACCATAGGGATGCCGGATGACTTTCTATCCAGAGTCTTGGGAGCCGTGATAGGTGCGGACTGTTGCGGGATGTAGGATGTAGTCGTTTCCTACTTCTTGAAAAATCTAGGTAGGACTCATGTTGTATATTGAGTTTGTACCCAATGGATATTTATATACATGTTTATATTTATTCCATTTCAGTTATTGTATTGGCTGTGACCCGACAACTTATTCGGGTTTACTTCTTTGTAGTATATTTAGTTGTAGTTATCTATTTCATTTTATTTCAGCATTTCTTTTATCATAGTTCTTTCATGCATCTTTCTTTCCTTTATTCGTAGTGTTGTTGGTTATCTGTTGTATATTTTATTTATAATTTTAACACCTCGCTTGTATTATATCGGGAAGTTAGTCCTATATTATGTAGTACCGACAGTTGATGTTGAGACTTGACCATCTGAAACTTCTGATTTAATGTCGTATAGGGCTGGTCAACTGTTAGTATATTGAGCGGGTTGTTACAGATGGTATTAGAGCATCAGGTTCTAGAGTCTTTAGGATCTGTGCGAGTTTTATGCGTTCTTCCGTTAACGTTCTTGATATAAAGTCGTACTGTTAGGACTGTTTTGTTCACTGCGCTTATCTTCTTCCGTGAAGTGTATTCACTTGATCGACGTTCTGATAATAGTTGCTCTCATTTCAAACGTCACATAAATTATGTCGTTTATTAAAGGACCAGATTAGAGAACTCTAGCAGTGGTTCAGGGTAACCTATCGGTGGATTGAGCAAGAAAGGGAAACTTACTCGAAGGACGAATCCCGGACTTAGTAAAATAAGTCTGAGGAGAGGTATATAGTGTAGTCTTTAGGAGGTGTAGGTTGAGAAATCCGTCAACCTTTGTTAGGAAACCTAGTGTTGATGACTTTTCCCAGCGTGAGGTGTGTGGAGTTGTTCCAATATCAGAATTATCGCCTTCTGGGATGAGGGAGAAAGATTTTGGAGACTCGGCTTTGTTGTGTAGGACTGAGGGAATTTTCGGTAGTCGCCATCGCGTTTTATCCTTCAAAAATGGTTAGGAAGGATTTTGAGGAAGATGTTTCTCTTGTGGAGAAAAAGGTTTAGGAATAATGATTGTCCTGGAAGAAGTAGAGGATTTTAAATAAGGATCCACAGATGAAGTAAAACAATTGGAGTTTGTGGAATAGTGGTTATAAGGCTATTGTCTTATGGATAGGTTAGGGAGTGTAATTGTAGTGTTCTAATGAGGGAAGAATTTATTTATGGAAAGGTGTTGATTTGAAGTAGGGAATTTTATACCTGAGAGGTTCAGAGTTAGTAGACTCGTTGTTAAGCGGAGGATTTAGCTCATAGTTGTGCTAGTTTTGAGAACTAGGTATTGGTTAGAATGTTGTGTTTGTTGAGGCCTTGTGTCCTAAACATGAGGTATTTGTTTGGCGTGTCGGAAGACGCGAAATTTATTTATATTGTATTGTTATATAGGCCTTCGGGCAATACCTAATATACAAAAATCTTTTATAAAATCTTAACCCTGGTTCAACTAACCTCAATCCCCGACCTAGCTACACAGTAGTGTATTAGGAGGGTTCCTTGTTGGGATTTCGCTTGCGAGACCTCCCCCGCACGAAGGTGGCTAGCGTCAGGAATTGAGGAGAGTTCAACCATTGGGAATTTTCAAAATTATATATATATATATATATATATATATATATATATATATATATATATATAATATGTTGTTATAGATTATGTTGCTGATAGTCATATTGCGATTGAGGCTATTGGATCCTGGTTATAATTCTACGAGTGGAAAGCTCGGGTACGGGATGTATGGGCGCCCTGGGTAGTCAGTTTACTTTAAAATCTATATGGTTCGACGTGAGAACTAGAAAGAATCGGTATAGTGACCTTGAGAATTGATGTAAGGACTATATGATATTGAGGTCCTAGGCATGTCATAAATTTCGGGGATGAAATTTTTTGTAAGGGGGGAAGTATGTAACAACCCATGACTATGGAGACTGAGAAATTAAATTTTTGGAAAATAAAAATTTAATTGAATTTGAGAATTTTAAAGTTTGGGAATTGAGGTCCAATAATAGAGAACATTTCAAAGTATTCCGGATGATGATTTTGAGTGTAACATCGATCCCGGAAGGGTCGAGATAGTCAAAATGACTGTCATTGGTTTTTATTTCGGCTCCGGATTTTTTTTAAGTCAGTTTGACTCGAATTAGAGTAAACAAGTCATTTAAAGTGTGTATTAACATTTAAAATTGGGTTTATTGTTTTAAAGGATTTAAAGGCTTACGGATTAAGCCTTCTCAATTGAGAGAAGAGAGAAATAGAAGAGAAAGAAAATGAAGAAGGAAAAGAGAGAGAGAGAGAGGAAGAAGGCTTGGAGATTTCCGAACCAAAGGCGACATCGACGACCATTCAACCTCTACAAATCTAAGGCAAGTGTTTAATCTTACTAAATAAGTCATTTGTGTATTTTATTTCATAATTTGTGGGTTAAAGAAATTGTTTTTGGGTATAAACATCAAAACCTAAATTTTGGTTCAAATCTTGAAATTGAAGATTTTAATTAGGTTTAAGGGATATAAATTGATGAGGTTAAATATAGGATGTGTTTTCATGTTGGAAATTATGTTGGGATTGAAGATTAAGGGTTAGAAGAAGTATAAAATTGAATTTTGGAGAATTTGGGCTTTGGAAAAATCAGCCATTTTCGTGGCTTTCTGAACTGGCCGAATCTATTCGCCCCCACCGAATCGATTTGCCAGGTTGCAGAAGCCTCAGGTCTTTAGGGCCGAATCGATTCGCCCAAAGCGAATCGATTCGGTAGGTGACAGAGTCTCAGGTCACTTGGACCGAATCGATTCGCTGTCGGGCCGAATCGATTCGGAGGGGCCGAATCGATTCGAAAATAGGGCATTTTGAGGAATTTTCTCTATAAGGATTTTAAAACCTTTGTGGCTGGGTTTATTGATTTGGGGCCTTTTCTCTTGATGCAAGAGATATCTTTTTGGAGACATATAATGGGTTCCTCATATATTGTGGTTATGGGGACTTCTTGGGGCAATTTAGGAAAGTATGTACACATGTATACTTTAGAGTCATGTATAAGGATAGTGAGAAACCTCATGGGGGAAGAAAATCCTAATATTAGATCAAGAGTGAGTTTAGATATGATGGGAAGTTAAGAACTCTTATAGAGAGAGTGGTGAGGGCATGGCTCGAAACTGTAGGCCGAGAGTAGTGCCAAATCCTGATGGTAAATAGGATTCTATTGAGATTAAGGTTCGGGGACCAAAGAGTGAAAAGGGGTCACGTATCCTTAGGAACGTTTCAATTAGGGAACATTAGGTAATCTCAGTAGAGGTAAGGGTTCATAAGATTAATTGAACCGTAGGTGAAATTGGGAAAGATTTGGATCGTACTATGATCTAGAATAAGTGGTAGCATAATTCTAGTTCGGATAGTTTACACAGAATGGTGGGGAATTGATCATTAGGATTCCAACACTTGAAATGAGGTTGTGATAAGTTGAGGTTTATAGCCTATTAGTCACGTATATATGCCAATGGTCAAATAGTACTAAAGATAATTATGTACTTTCTAATTTAGAAATGAAATGTGTAGTGATGATTTCCTATACTAAACTTTGAGTGATAACCCAAGTGTTGAATATATGCATATATATTTTTGGGAGACTATTCATCATAGGAAAAATGATTGAATATGTTTCAAGTGAGGGATTGTATTCACATATCGAGGTAAATTAAATGAATTTGTGGTGACGGCTTGTATATTGAGGATTATGTATACTTATAGCCGAGTTTATATACCTCATACTAATGATTGAGAATTAGTTGTATATATGGATATATTTATGTTGTGGACATACATGGTATGGATATTTAAACCGTATGTGATGGTTTATTTATATTATTGGATCATATGGATGTATATATATTGTGTATGTGAATGATATATATACTTATGTGGTTAAGCATACCCCGCTCATGCTATCATTGGGAAGTTGCGCGCGTAGAGGGTGAGCATCCTGGCTAAAAAAGCAGGGTGTGGATATTCCCCAGGTCATAATCGTCCCGTGTGTTATTATGTGATTTATATTTTTGGGATGAGACATGGTGGGTATGTTTCTTCTCATTGACGGTTTGGAGCTATGACCGCTTCCCGGGACGTCATCTGCGTGAGTTTTCCACGAGATGGGTGTCGTTTAGTCCCACCATGGTTGCCCCAGTATTGCAACGTGAGCCGGGCACTGGGAAGATGATGCATGATGCAGTTTATCGGCGCTATATGTATCCGGGTATTTATTTGTGCATGGCCTTTGTACATCAGATATGATATGTACACTTGGTCATAGGTATGGATGATGGTATATATATTTATATGGGTAGAATAAAGTGATTATATATATTTATATATCCTATAGATGAAAGGATACAGAACCTTTGTGGAGTTCATATTGGATGATTATGATGTACTAGATTGATGGGGGTTGATGTATCGTATTTAAGGAATATTTCGGTTACATCATCCCAAGGATATTATTGGAGTTGTAGTTGTTTTCATATTGTAGTCTAAAATTTAGTAGTAGTAGTAGTAGTAGTAGTAGTAGTAGTAGTAGTAGTAGTAGTAGTAGTAGTAGTAGTAGTAGTAGTAGTAGTAGTAGTAGTAGTAGTAGAAGTAGTAGTAGTAGTAGTAGTAGTATTTGGTATGTATGGCATTATGGATCTCTAGGATCGACATTGTCCAGGAGTAGTGTAAAGGGGTGGTTCCTTGTTTGGATTTCGCTTTGCGAGACACCCCACGCACGAAACGTAGTGCATTGTTGAGATTAGAGATAAGTTCTGTCAAATATTTATGTGTGGCATAATGGATCTCCAGGATCGAAGTTGACAAGGAGTAGTGTAACGGGGTGGTTCCTTGTTTGGATTTCGCTTTGCGAGACACCCCACGCACGAAACGCAACGCATCGTTGAAATTGGAGAGAAGTTTTGTCAATAATAATTTTGTATGCATATTAATTATAAATTAAATTATATGTTTCAACCCAAATATAAATGGGTAACGTATTTAGAATTATAATTAAATAGATTATAAATCGGAATACATTAAGCCTATTATGGCATAATCGTTTGTAAACATAATCAAGTATGATTATAAAAAGGGGTGGATCCTTGGCTTATGATAGGAAGGTAGATCTCGTGGGTATAGGCTAGGCCTATTACAAGTTAGGTTGTCCATATAAATGGGGGTAATTTAACTAAAATTTGAGGACGTGAATAGGTGCGCGTCATTAGATGAGAGGTGAGTTGGGGTTCCACTAGATAGAGATTCCACTTTAATTATAAAATAAGTGCACAAATATTTATTATGCACGGTTAACACACTTGCTAAATATTTTTCGCACTCGGGCTCTGACCCGTTTACTTTTCTTTCCTGCCTGTATATATATATATACTAGTACAGGTATCCTACCGCAGGGATGCCGGATGACTTTCTATCCAGTGTCTTGGGAGCCACGACAGGTGCGGACTATTGCGGGATGTAGGATGTAGTCGTTTCCTACTTCTTTAAAAATCTAGGTAGGACTCATGTTGTATATCGAGTTTGTACCCAAGGGATATTTATATACATGTTTATATTTATTCCATTTCAGTTATTGTATTGGCTGTGACCCGACAGCTTATTCGTGTTTACTTCTTTGTAGTATATTCAGTTGTAGTTATCTATTTCATTTTATTTCAGTATTTCTTTTATCATAGTCCTTTCATGCATCTTTCTTTCCTTTATTCGTAGTGTTGTTGGATGTTTGTTGTATATTTTATTTTTAATTTTAACACCTCGCTTGTATAATATCGGAAATTAGTCCTATATTATGTAGTACCGACAGTTGATGTTGAGAGTGGACTATCTGAAACTTCTGATTTAATGTAGTATAGGACTGGCCACCCGTTAGTATATTGAGCGGGTTGTTACAATTTTTTTATGTATCCTTTTCTGCAAGATAAATTAATTTTAGTTTGGTTGGTTTTTGTGTGGGCTTCATTGTACAACGAGTGCCATACAGTATGAATGAATTAATTTTGTTTTGTCTTTTTTTGTATAGACTTCATTTCTATAACCACTGACATATAGTATGAATAAACTGATTGTGGGTTTCCTTTTAATCTATTGTGGTCAATACAATACAGGGGCATATAGTTTTATTGAATTAGATCCCAAGTCGTGTTTGTTCTAGATGGGATACCAACAAATTTAGGGAAAGCTTACATATTTGTTTGCTTTGCAAACTCAGGTATTTTCATTTACATTTTTATGCTAACTGCTATGTATGAACGAGAATCTTGCCAATATGAGGTGGACACATCCAATGGTTCAAATTCTTTGAACTCTCCTTCAAATGACTTGAAATTCTGCATTTCGGTCTTTCAGCAAATCCCAAGAACTCTTTTGGTAAGAGGATCATTGCATCATTTTCATTGATATTTCAACAAATCGAGGACAATTTGAAAAATAAAATTTTTAGAGAGGGCACCAGCAGCAGATGGTTTCCACTGTAATCATGCAAAAATCCATCATTAGATTTGGGAATGAGCAAAACATATGGGGGGATATATTTCCCTTCATTACCACTCAGTGTTTAGGTTTTGTCCCACGAATGTTTCGTTATGGTGGTTTTGATAAGCATGCTCATATATTTTTTTAAAAGAATATAAAAAATAGAAGAGAAAAGGGAGAAATTGTTGAGCATTTCTCAACTGTTTTTTTCTTCATATAAATGCCTTTTATTTTTATATTTATAGTCTGTCTCTTGGTGAATATTGTACTATACGTTATTTTTATATTTATATGCTACTTCTGGATAATAATAGAGACAGGTGAAACCCATCACAGTTGGAACTAAATTTGAGTGTTCAGTGATCTATAGTTGAAATCTTTACTTGAAATATGTTAATGGTCCTTTTATATAAGGATGTAAACTATAATTGGAACTAAATTTGAGTGTGTTTAGTGATCTATAATTGGAAAAAAAATGTCAGTGGTGAGATTTTTATGTTAGTGCCGAGATTTTTATTGATGATTTTTATAATTGGAACAAAATCTCAGTGCAGATATTTTTATTGGTAATTTTGAACTGTTGCTTTTGAATCACAGCGTTCATTGATCTAAAATGATATATGTGAATGTGTTATAGGAATGAGTATTAACCAAAGTATGCATTAACTTTAGGTATAAATATGAGCAGACAGTGACACCCCGCTTAAAATAATAACGGGTGGACAACCCTATACTTCATTAAATCAATAATCTCAGATGGCTCATCCTCACCATCAATAGACTATAATATAAATAGATAAGGCTAACTACCCGAAATCATAAAAGCGGATGCCAAAAATAAATAAAACATACAATGGAAATTAAAGCAACAATGCACATCTACTAACAATGGTAAAACATACACAAGTACCATGATAAAAGAAAGTGCTAGAATAAAATGAAATGAGTACATACAAGGAAATATACCCGAATAAGTTGTTGGGTCATAATCAGTACAATAACTATAAAGAAGAAATAAAAATAGTTACGAATGACTCTTGGGTGTAAACCCGATGTACAGTATGAATCCAATCTATATTACAAAAATTAGAAAGAGACTATAGTATAAGTCCCATAATAGTCCGCAACTGCTATGGCTCCCAAGACTTGGGATAGAAAAGCATCCGGTATCCATGAGTCAGGACACAAGTAGTATAATATATATATATATATAAGGAGAGAAATATAAACGGGTCAGAGCCCGAGATGTAAAAATGTTTAGCAAGTGTGTTAATCGTGCATAATAAATCCAAATTCACTATTTCATAATTAAAGTGGAGTCACACTCTCGTGAAACCCCCAACTCACCTCTCCTCTATAACTTTCACCTAATCGTGTCTTGGAACCTTAATTAAGTTACCCTACCCATATAAGGACAACCTAACCTACAATAGGCACGACCTATACCCGCGTGACCTGGCATCCTAACATAACTCAATAATCCTTTCCATTATATTCCCGCATAAATATACACATATGTATATGCCTTACCAAGCTATTATTGGTTCCAATCATTAACTTAAACTAGTTATAAGTCTTAGTATGTTACACATTAACATTAGTCTTCAATCTAAGAATTTATTTCTCACATTAACATACATGCAAGTATTAAGGATAAAACTTCTCTCTATTCTCAACATTGCACTACGTTTCGTGCGTGGGGCGTCTCGCAAAGCGAAATCCAAACAAAGAACCCCCGCGATACACTACTCTTTGACAATGTTGATCGTAGGGATCCATTATGTCATTTACATATATCATACTACTGCAACTACTTAAATAATGAGTATTATATCTAACATAAATAAAATCTCTATCTAATCTTCTTTAGGTCGACATAACCGCAATTGTCTCTAAGTACGATCTTTCGACCCTAACAAACTAGTACACCAAATCACCCAAGATGTACGTCATAGGAACTCCATATCCTCTTCAAATATAGGATATACATATATATATATATATATATATATATATATATATATATATATATATATATATATATATATATATATATATATATATATATATATATATATATTTATATATATATCTCTCTCTCTATCTCTCTCTCTCTCTATTCTCTCTCTCTCTCTCTCTCTCTCTCTCTATATATATATATATATATATATATATATATATATATATATATATATATATATATATATATATATATATATATTTAATCAACCATTCATTCCTATAACCACGCATACATATCACACATAATGTACACTATGCCATACACATGACATAAACGGCTATAGGATGCCAAAATACTGCACCATGCTATCATCTTCCAGGGCATCACTCACATACCACCCTGGGGTCACCACCTATCGGACTATTATCACACCGCCATGGTGACAAAATCAATCATAACGCATGGGAAGCGGTCATAGTTCCTAACGGGCAAGTGAGAACGAACCATACCCAAGACTTCTCACCCCCAAAATATAAAATCACACAAATTAAAATATGGATGACTATGACCTGGGGACTATCCACACCCTACTCCTCAAGCCAGGGTGCTCACCCTCATCGCGCAACTTCCCATGATAGCATGTGTCGGGTATGCTTCACACCATAAGTATATATATCATTCACACTATATATATATATATATATACATCCATATGAACACATCATATAATCAAACCATCACACACGGTTTAGATATTCACGCCATAAGTACACACATATATACATATCTATTCATATATATATATCCACATATATACACACTACCTCTCATCCATATGTATGAAATCCACAAACTTAGCTATACGTGTACATAGTCCTCATTATGCTAGCTATCACTCCAAGCATATTAACTTAAATCGTTATACAATTACGATCCCTCACTTTAAGCATATTCATCCATTACCCCTATGATATGAATAGTCTTCCAATATATTCAACATTAATGTTATCACCCCAAAGTTTAATGTATATAAGAATCACTACTCATCCCATCAATATCCGAATGCACATCGATATATCCAACAACAATCCCGACTATCGGTATACACATGACTAGTAGTCTACAAGCCTCAAGCTTAATCTTAAATTCATTTTATGATCCCATCATCTTTTGGGATGCTTAACGTTGATCACGCATAGATATGTAGTAACTACCCCGACTACCATTTGACCCAATCTTGTTCTAGTCATTAGAATATTCCACTCATTCTCAAATTAGCCGACTATTGAATTTCCCTTAAGAACCCTTAATCTTATTGCGTTTACAACCTATTCCTTAAGTTAACCATTACTAAGGATACGTGACCACTCTCTCTCGTCGGTCCCCAATCATATCTTAAATAGAATTCTATCACTATAAATATTCGACACAAATATCGGCCTAGAATGTCACGCCATACCCTTACCACTCTCCCAAAGAGTCCTAAACCTTAAACAATAGCTAAACTCACTTATGACCTCTAACCAGAACTTCCATCCTCAATGATATTCCCCACGATACCTCGAAATATCTGTTATTCATACGTGGATAAACAAAAAGGGACCATCTCTACATTTTATAACAAATTCATGATAGCTCACCACCATCATATTAATAAAATATGCCTATCATTCAGTCCTATAATCCCTCCCTTCCCAAAAGAGGCCTCCCACCCTCATAAAAAAATTTTAATATAGGCTCGGAAGCCCCTATTCATCCTAAGTCACAAATCCCTTAACATTGTATCCTAAGTCTCCATAACAAGCCCATTAAGAAGGCCCCTAAGAATAAAACCCAAAAGAAAAGGGGTTAAAAAGGAAATCCAAATCTTGGGCTAAAAACAGGGCACCGGTCAACCGGTCCCAGACCCCCGATCGATCGCGGGTCTAAATTGTGCCTTACGAAGAATGTAGTAGGCTCTTCCCTTAAGGCGCGGTCGACCGGTCCTTTGACAGTGGTCTACCGGCCACATCAGATATCTTAGCCGATTTCCATTTTTGGACAAAGACAAACTCTCCAAACACCCAAATCTCATCACTTAACCCCCAATCTTTAACTCAATCATAATCTTAACATTAAACCTCATCTTACATCTCCTCCCATAAATTTTAAATGCCATCAATCCCATATATAAACATCAAATTCAAGTTTTAGTCACAAAAATCTAGGTTTTTACTTATAACCCAAAAATCCATTTCTTTTATCCACAAATTATGAAATGAAATACACAAATGAAATATTTAGCAAGATTAAACACTTGATTTAGAGTTGTAGAGGTTGAATCATCCCCGAAATCACGTACGGGCCGTAGATCTCCAAGCTTTTTCCTCTCTCTCTCTCCTTTCTTCTTCTTTCTCTTCTTTTCCTCTCCTCTTTTTCTCTCTAAGGTTTTCTCTCTTTCTCACAAATGAGATTGTCTTGATCTGTAAGCCTCTTAAACCTTTAAAACATAAGTCCCAGTTTTAAATGGTAATAGACACTTTAAATCACTCGTTTACTCCAATTCGAGTCAAACTAACTCAAAAATATTTCGGAATCTAAATAAAACCCAATGACAGTCATTTTGATAATCTCAACCCATCTAGAATCAATGGCGCACTCAGAATCATCATCCGGAATACTTTATAACGTCCTCAATTTTTGGTCCTTAATTTCCAAATTTTAAAATTCTCCGTTTTAAATAAAATTTAATTCTCCCAAAAATTTAATTTCTCAATCCCAAAGTCACGAGGTATTACATACTTCCCCCTTACAAGAATTTCGTCCGCGAAATTTAAGTTATGTCTAGGACTCTGAATCTCATATAGTCCTTACATCTACCCTCAACATCACTATACATACCTCTTCCACTTCTCACATAGAATCATATAACTTTGAAGTAATACTAGCTACCCAGGGCGCCCATAGACCAAGTTTTTGAGCTCAACTCGTAAAACACATAACCCGACTCCCCTAGCCTCAAATCATAATATAACTCTCAACAAATATATCTATAACAGCACATTGAGTATATAGAAAAGTTTGAAATTACCAACGGTTGAACTCTTCTCAATTCCTGACATAAGCTACCTTCATGCGGGGGAGGTCTCGCAAGCGAAATCCAAAAAATGAACCCTCCTAATACACTACTGTGTAGCTATGTCGGGGATTGAGATCAATTGAACCTGGATTAAGTTTTTATAAATGGTTTTCGAATTTTAGATATTGCCCGAAGGCTTATGTAACAATATAATATCAAATAATTTCATATATTTCGACACGCCAATCAACACCTTATGTTCATGACACAAGGTCCTAACAAACACAATACTCCTACTAACAACTAAATCTCAAAACTAGCACAATCCCTGAGCTAAATTCCCTTCTCAACAATGAATCTCCTAAACTATGAACCTCTCAGTTATACAATTTCTTTACATCACATCAAAGAATTGCCACAAGACAAGTACTTCCTTCATTAGAATACTAAAATTTTCCTTCCCTAACCTATCTATAAAACAATAACATTATAACTACTACTCAACAAACCTTAACAGTTCGCACTTTCGGAAATCAATAGCCTAACTCTCTACTAGCTCCTGATGAGACGGTCTATTATCCCAAAGGATGCCATACAAAGATCACTCATGTCCACTCCTTCCTCGAAGGAAAGTTCGCACACACTACGGATATAGCAGCTAACCACTCGTTATACCTTACATGCGACGCTCCCAATACCGCGCGAAGCATGAACTAAACCCAAAGAAAGGTACTCTACCTTCTACTTCTGTAATCCAATTACTTAACGTCATCCATGAATCCTTGTTCAATGTCCTCTACTTCTTACAGGATAATCTTTCTTCCTAAAGATTATTTCTCTCCCCAAAAATCCTTCCTAACCATCTTGAACGACAAGGAGCTATTGCGACCCCATGACAACTCGCCAAGTCTCCAAATTCCTTACTCCCTCTTCCAAGAAGGCGATGCTCCAGACGTTGGGGTAACCTCACACACTTCACATCGGTAAAATTCACCAATACCAGGTTTCCTAACAAATGTTGATGAATTCGTCAATTTAAACTTCCCAAGGGCGTCACTATTCGTTTCCCCTCAGTACTTACCTTATCGATCCCAGAATTCTCCATTCAAATCAAATCTCCTTCTCATTCGACCACCGTCAGATCACCTTGAGTCACCGCTAGAAATCTTCTCCTTATCTCCGTCTGAGTCACGAAAAGAAAATACCTCCAGTCAAAGCGTACCCAAAATTTGTTATGGTTATTGCATCTCTCATCTTGACCCTTCCTACACGACTTATTCTTGGAGACGTCAGAGATGAAAACAACTGTGTTAGAACATCGTTCAAGTGAGCACACCTCGTAGAAGGAAATAGACGTACTGAACACAACAATCCTAATAGTAGAGCACTACCTCAAGAATGCATGCGGAGGAACGTAGAAAACCCGCACGGATCCTGAAAACACTAGAACTTGATGCTCTGATACCATCTGTGACACCCTACTTAAAATAATAACGGGTGGCCATCCCTACACTACATTAAATCAGGAATCTCAGATGGCACATCCTCAGCATCAACAGACTATAATATAAATAGATAAGGCTAACTACCCGAAATCATAAAAGCGGATGCCAAAAATAAATAAAACATACAATGGAAATTAATCCAACAATGCACAACTACTAACAATGGTAAAACGTACACAAGTACCATGATAAAAGAAAGTGCTAGAATAAAATGAAATGAGTACATACAAAAGAATATACCCGAATAAGCTGTCAGGTCACAGTCATTACAATAACTATAAAGAAGAAATATAAATAGCTACGAATGACTCCTGGGTGTAAACCCGATGCACAGTATGAATCCTATCTAGATTACAAAAAGTAGAAAGTGACTACAGTATAAGTCATGTAACAGTCCGCAACTGCTACGGCTCCCAAGACTCTGGATAGAAAAGCATCTGGTATCCATGCGGCAGGACACCTGTAGTATAATATATATATATATATATATATATATATATATATATATATATATATATAGAGAGAGAGAGAGAGAGAGAGAGAAGGAAAGAAATATAAACGGGTGAGAGACCGAGGTGTAAAAATATTTAGCAAGTATGTTAAGCGTGCATAATAAATCAAAATGCACTATTACATAATTAAAGTGGAGTCGCACTCTCGTGAAACCCCCAACTCACTTCCCCTCTACAGAGTGCACCTAATCGTGTCTTGGAACCTTAATTAAGTTACCTTACCCATATAAGGACAACCTAACTTACAATAGTCACGGCCTATACCCGTGTGACCTGGCATCCTAACATAACTCAAGAATCCTTTCCATTCTATTCCCGCATAAATATACACATATGTATATACGTTACCAGGCTATTATTGGTTCCAATCATTAACTTAAACTAGTTATAAGTCTTAGTACGTTACACATTAACATTTAGCTTCAATCTAAGAATTTATTTTTCATATTAACATACAGACAAGTATTAAGGACAAAACATATCTCTATTGTCAACATTGCACTACGTTTCGTGCGTGGGGCGTCTCGCAAAGCGAAATCCAAACAAGGAACCCCCCGATACACTACTCGTTGACAATGTTGATCGTAGGGATGCATTATGTTATTTACATATATCATACTACTGAAACTACTTAAATAATGAGTATTATATCTAAGAACATAAATAAAATCTATATCTAATATTCTTGAAGTCGACATAATCACAATTATCTCTAAGTACGATCTTTCGACCCTAACAAACTAGTACACCAAATCACCCAAGATATACGTCATAGAAACTCCATATCCTCTTCACCTATAGGATATATATATATATATATATACTCTAAATATATATATAAGCAGCCATTCATTCCTATAACCATGCATCCATAGCACACATAATGTACACTATGCCATACACATAACATAAATCGCTATAGGATGCCAAAATACTGCACCATGCTATCATCTTCCAGGGCATCACTCACATACCATCCTAGGGTCACCACCTATCGAACTAGTATCACACCGCCATGGCGACAAAATCAATCATAATGCATGGGAAGCGGTCATAGTTCCTAACCGGCAAGTGAGAACGACCCCTACCTAAGACTTCTCACCCGCAAAATATAAAATCACACAAATAAAAATATGGACGACTATGACATGGGGACTATCCAAACCCTGGCCCTCAAGCTAGGGTGCTCACCCTCATCGCGCAACTTCCGATGATAGCATGTGATGGGTATGCTTCACACCATAAGTATATATATCATTCACACTCTATATAAATACATCTATATGATCACATCATATAATCAAACCATTATGCACGGTTTAGATATTCCCACCATAAGTACACACACACACACACACACACACACACACACACACACACACACACACACACACACACACACACATATATATATATATATATATATACATATATACACACTACCTCTCATCCGTATGTATGAAATCCACAAACTTGGCTATACGTGTACATAGTCCTCATTTTACTAGCTATCACTCCAAGCATATTAACTTAAATCGTTATACAATTACGATCCCTCACTTTAAGCATATTCATCCATTGCCCCTATGATATGAATAGTCTTACAATATATTCAACATTAATGTTATCACCCCAAAGTTTAATGTATATAAGAATCACTACTCATCCCATCAATATCCGAATGCACATCGATATATCCAACAACAATCCCGACTATCGGTATGCACATGACTAATAGTCTACAAGCCTCAAGCTTAATCTTAAATTCATTTTATGATCCCATCATCTTTTGTGATGCTTAACGTTGATCACGCATAGATATGTAGTAACTACCCCGACTACCATTTGACCCAATCTTGTTCTAGTCATTAGAATATTCCACTCATTCTCAAATTAGTCGACTATTGAATTTCCATTAAGAACCCTTAATCTTATTACGTTTACAACCTATTCCTTAAGTTAACCATTACTAAGGATATGCGACCACTCTCTCTCGTCGGTCCCAAATCATATCTTAAATAGAATTCTATCACTATAAGTATTCGACACAAATATCGGCCTACAATGTCACGCCATACCCTTTCCACTCTCCCAAAGAGTCCTAAACCTTAAACCATAACTAAACTCACTTATGACCTCTAACCAGAACTTCCATCCTCAATGAGATTCCCCATAATACCTCGAAATATTTGTTATTCATATGCGCATAAATAAAAAGGGACCATCTCTACATTTCATAACTAATTCATGATAGTTCACCACCATCATATTAATAAAATCCGCCTATAATTGAGTCCCATAATCCTTTACTTTCCAAAATAGGCTTCCCACCCTCATAAACCAATTTTAACATAGGCCCAGAAGCCTCTATTCATCCTAAGGCACGAATCCCTTAACATTGTATCCTAACTCTCCATAACAAGCCCATTAAGAAGGCCCCTAAGAATAAAACCCAAAAGAAAAGGGGTTAAAATGGAAATTCAAATCTTGGGCTTAAAACAGGGCACCGGTCGACCAGTCCCAGACCCCCGATCGATCGTGGGTCTAAATTGTGCCTTACGAAGAATGTAGTAGGCTCTTCCCTTAAGGCGCGGTCGACCGGTCCCTTGACCGCAGTCGACCGGCCACACCAGATATCTTGGCCGATTTCCATTTTTGGACAAAGCCAAACTCTCCAAACACCCAAATCTCATCATCTAACCCCCAATATTTAACTCAATCATACTCTTAACATTAAACCTCATCTTACATCTCCTCCCATAAATTTTATATGCCATAAATCCCATATATAAACATCAAATTCAAGTTTTAGTCCCAAAAATCTAGGTATTCACTTATAACCCAAAAATCCATTTCTTTTATCCACAAATTATGAAATGAAATACACAAATGAAATATTTAGCAATATTAAACACTTGGCTCATAGTTGTAGAGGTTGAATCATCCTCAAAATCGCGTACGAGCCGGAGATCTCCAAGCTTTTTCCTCTCTCTCTTCCTTTCTTCTTTTCCTCTCCTATTTTCTCTCTAGGGTTTTCTCTCTTTCTCACAAATGAGACTGGCCTGATCCGTAAGCCTCTTAAACCTTTAAAACATAAGTCCCAATTTTAAATGGTAATACACACATTAAATGACCCGTTTACTCCAATTCAAGTCAAACTAACTCAAAAATATGCCGAAACTGAAATAAAACCCAATGACAGTCGTTTTGACTATCTCGACCCATCCGAAATCAATGGCGCACTCAGAATCATCATTCGTAATACTTTATAACGTCCTCAATTTTTCGACCTCAATTTCCAAATTTTAAAATTCTCCTTTTTAAATAAAATTTAATTCTCCCAAAAATTTAATTTCTCAATCCCAAAGTCACGAGGTATTACACTGACTGAAGGCACAAACATGGTAAAATTACAAGCATGGGGTGGGCAAAGCTCTCACTCAGTTATTCACTCTCTTTCTCAGAAAGTACACACATATTCACACAGCTGGTGCAAAGCGTTTAATGAGATTTGAATTTCCCTTACTCATGTCTTCAGTGGTAGCAAATCTGTCGCCTTCACCACTTTGTACATGTAGAAGACAACCCTTTTTGAGAACTCTCTATAAATTCACAGTCTCTGCCATTGTAGAGAGACAATGTCGTGTTGCTATTTTTGCAAAGGCTATGGGTGAAATCTCTAAATTTTCAGCCTTCACGAGCATTATGGAATCTATAGAGAGACAAGGTTGTGTTTCGGTTGTTGCAAAAGCGACAGGTGAAAGCTTTGAATCTTCAATCTCCCCGAGCATTGTTGAGTCTGTACAGAATGTTTGGGACAAATTCGAATATCAAATTTCTCTTATTTGTCTGGGATTTTACGGTATTGTGTCTCTTTGGGCATCTGCAAATCTTATTACAGCCGTTGACAAGCTTACTCTTATTACAAGTGAACTTGAGTTCATTCATATACTATTTTCTTCAGGGTTCATCTATCGGTATCTCTTATTTAATCCTGACAGGGAAGAGTTGTTTCAAACGGTAAACAAGTCAATATCTGATATCTTGGGGCAGTAATCTTCAACTAATGTAATTGAGTGTGTATATTCCAGGTGTTACATTATTTTGGATCCATTTGTGGTGGTGTAATGAAATGCAAGCATCATATGCACAAAGGATATTTATAGCTGGAGTAATTCATCTCGGTTAATGATTAAAATTAAAAATAAAAATTGCAAGCACTAAAATGCCACTTACACTGATTTATGCCAGTTATGATTAAAAAGGTTGATATTTTTGTGTATATTTTTATGCCAATTAGTATTGTTGTTGATATTTTTTATTTCTTCAACAAGGTGGATCGTCATATAAATAATGAAACTTTTTCCAATATTTTTAATTCGTTTACAAATATTTGTGTTATACAATCGTTGACATTATTATGAGATTCGTGATGGATTAATCTGTTTTGCGATTATGTAGTTTCAAAATTTTCACCGTTTTGCGATTACGTACTTCAAAAAATTTTGATGTGCCTTCAGGCACGGGTATCCACTAGTGTATATATATGAGAGAAGGAGAAGAAGATAAGAAGATGAACTCAACGATTTAAAGTGGTTCAGCCAATTAGGCTTACATCCATTGTGTGAGTGTGTGAGAAATCTACTAAACAAGGGCACTAGTGGCCATGGATACAACACTCAAAGCTCTCTCTCTCTTTTGTATACAATTAGACAGAGTTATGTTAGGGTTATGAATTAAGGATCCCTTCTCATGAATAAGATGAAGGTTATATATAGGGCTTGGGAGGTGTAATATACTCCCCAAGCATGTAATCAGCATGTGCATGAGGAAAATCCCAAGAAGATGTAGACACATGTCCTTGGCACATGGATACAATAATTGTGAAATATTCCCACACATGAGAGAATGATCTTGTTATAACAGAATTGTCCACGTGTGCGTACCACTTATGTACTTACGTATGCTCGCGCTGCTTAGTATCGCCCGCTGCAACCTTGGCTTGGAAGGATACGCGGTTGCTAATTATGATAGAATGGTCCTATGCTCTCAGTCATAAGTATGATTTTGAATAAATAGATCGGGCCGAGGTGGGATTAACTGGGGCACTCCGGTTATCGGTTGTGACAGAGTACGAAAATGGTGTTTTTTGAACAAATAATGCTCTTGCGGTCTTGGATTTCCATATGGTCAAAGCTAGTTGAGATAAGGCCGACCCTTATCGGGATGACCCCTCCAATGACACGTGGCACTCCTATGACAACTCGAGCATGAGATGTGATGCCACTCATCCTAAGAGGCGAGGGTACACTTTGGCCATATCAATCACCCCTAGACCTTAGCTTTCTGTGTGAATAGGAGCTTGAGGGGTACGAGTTGCTTAGGTCATGATGAGATATCTCTGACGTGTTGGATACATAGGGCTTGATACATGAGTGGGTGACATATGTCACTGACCTGATTGATTGGCGTCAATCCCAAGTAAGGTTTGGTGGCTGCGCGCTTGGGGTTTTGTGCCCTCAATGATGTCACTATTGGGAAACATGCATAATCATTAGGGGATATTTAAAATCCCCAACATTTCTCATTTCTCTTTCTTCGCTAAACATCCTTCACGCCTTACTCTTTTTCTGCAAAAACCTCCATATCTACCCATCTGCGAAAAACTTACAAGACTTCCAATGTCTAGTCTCCTCCTGACATTCCCCATGTCTCAAGAGCTTGAGTTTGCTCAGGTAACCCTCTTCACCTCAACTTTCTTCATTTCTAGTAATTCTAATAGTTGTTTAAATTCTTTTGTTGGCGTTTTGATTTTTCGGTGGTTGTCTGCCATTGTTGGGAGGTCTTTAGGCTGAGAGAGGGATTTTATTGTTGGTTTGGAGTGTGATTGAGTGACTGCGGGGAGTTTTTAGGGTTAGGATACAAGTATTTAGGTTTTTAGGCAACCTCTAGTCATCATCTCCGGGGGGTAAGGTTAGGTTTGTTCTTAGTGTTCTTGGGAAAAACCTTTGAAATTTCCAAGGTTTGATCCTTGAGTCAACTATAGTCAAACTTTAAGTTGTTTACCATTTATTGTCCTTTTCCTGTTTCACCTAAGTGTAGCCTCGTTCTTCTAATGCTACGACCCTTGTACAAGTTAGCAGAGGGATTCCATTTTCTGAGAGATAAGTGCTTTGATAAGATTAGGCAAATAGAAGAATCCCAAGTCGAGAGTCGAAAGGATGAGGTTTTTCTAGTTTGATCTATCTTTCTACCACCCTTGGCTATAATATACCCCCAAGTTGTTGAGACTTGTGAACCATTGTCAAAGTCATCCGCTACAAATCCTTTGTCCACCTCTCAACAAATTGAGAGCGTGGATTCACATGAAGAGGCTATGGATTGTTCCCCTACACAAAGTGCAAGGTGTGGTGTTGAAGAGGTTTCCTCTCGTAACTCATCTTTTAAAGGATTTGAGTCATCACATGACTCTGACTATATGTAAATATTAGAGCCCAATTTCGCATTCCCTCCTCTAATAAATGGCATTCCATTATCGGCCATGACTGGGGCCGAGTTTGCTGAGATGTTCCGTAGTGGCGACCTAGGCAATCCTCAGGCTGAGGTCCCAGTTCGTAGTGATGAGGAGAGAAAAGTTGATACCTCCATCACCGCTGAATATGAGATCTTTATATCTAAGGCTGATCTCTTAGTCTTCAAACACCTCTACGTCATATATCCCGCTATTTTTAGGAGGGTACCTCTTGAGAATGAGAGGGTCATTCACGAACGGGATGGTGAGATTTGCCTCTATGATAAGATGTTTAAGTTAGGTTTTCGTCTGCCTATTTACCCCATAGTCTGAGCCATCCTTGCTTATATAAACCTTTCCCCTTCTCAGCTATCTCCGAATGCGTGGAGAGTTATGATTTGATCAATCGTCATTTGGAAGGTTGTACATCAAATCGACCTTCCATTTCACATAGTTCTTAGTTGTTATACGCCATCATATTCCAAGACTCATCCATGATACTATCATTTTGTAGCCAGGAAGTCTGAAAATAAAATCCTATTGGTAACTCAAACCTCCAACAATAATTGGAAACCCTGATACTTCTTCATTTTGAGTGCTTGGGAGTTCTGCCCCAACCAAGCCTGCAAGATCTATTCTCCTAGAACTCCTCTGAGGTGAGACAAGGTCCCTATATCGGCCAAAGATGACTCGGGATTGACCCCTGATGCCTACGAGAAGATTAACAAACTTCGTAGCCAAGGTGATAAAGTTCGTCTTATGAAGTTTGATCATCTGATGATTCCGTACTACCTTGCTCATATAGGTTTGGGGGTGTCCCCCTGACTAAACTTCGTAAGTTATTTTATTATTGTTACTAAGTGATGCCTCGTACCATTTTATAACCGATACACTGATTCTGAGACTTTTCTTTTACAGAGCATCCAGAAGGAACTTCGAACAAACTTTGGAAAATGTAGGCCCCTAATCTGCGCAAGCTCATTGACAGACATGGCAACAAGGTTTCCACTCCTGTTGTACAACTAAATAAGATTGTCATCTCCAACAGAGATGATGGTATTGGGAAGAAGAAGAAGGGTCAGGCATCCGATCCCACCACTTGTCCTTTAAAAACTCTGCGCTCCGACCACGCCATTCCTATATCCACGGATGATGCTCTTGCTGCTCGTCTATCGTAGCTAAAAATAAGTGACAATAGCGTCATTGGCCAGAGTCTGAAGGAGACAGGCGCCCTTGGATCTCTCATCATCGAGGATGACAAACATTTTCTCTAATCCATAGACGTCCCTCTTCTTGTCGAATTCACCCTTCACCGAACTTTCCAGGTATCTTTAAGAATTTTTACAAGTGTTGTCCCTCCATTTCCTATGTGTCGTACATAAGTGTCTGCCTCTTGTGTTGCAGGGTGCAATTTCTCTTCCCCGCTTGGACAACTGGACTCTGAATAGGCTGCCCTTAATCCAAAAGGGCCAAGATGCTGAGAAAGTAAAGAAAGCCTGGAAGGCTGACCTTGATAAGGTTATGGGGGACCTAAAGAATGAGAAAGACCTAGTTACCAATCTGAAGGCCGACCATGAAAAGGATATTAAGGCTAAGGATGAGAGCATGAAGGCTAGCATTGATGCCACCGTTAAAGCTAGATTGGCCGAGGCTAAAGACCAAATCATTACCGACTACAAAGTGTCTGACAAATTTGTGGAGTTCGGCTTTGATTATTTGGAAAAGGGCATTAGGGTTGTTGGATGATGGGCTACCCTTAAAGATGCTGAGACTGGAAGCCTATCCCAGGATGACTTCATAGGACTTAGTTTTGGTGACCCTCGTCTCGAAGCTACTTTGGTTGAGGTTGAGAACGCTGTTGTTGCCCCTGCCGAGACCAGCCCTCTGTAGGTTGCAGAGAACAATGAGGAGATGTCTGACCATGACGATGGGGCTGAGGTCACCAACATCGAAGTTAATGAGACTATTCATACAGGTGATGGGTCAGCCCCGGCCGAGGGTGAGGTTCAGCCTTGAAGGCTCCTTGATTATTATCTTTCTTTTTTGTATTTTGGGAATTCTACACTGTAACCTCATACATTATTAATGGATGAATGTTTTCTTTCCATATGCTTTCCATAATTTTTTGTCTTTTTCTTGATGTCTTTTGAAGTATGATACCATCAACTAATGATGTTTGGGATCACCACCAAGTAATGATGTTTCATATCATATTCACCAAATTAATGATGTTTTATCTCATATTCACCAAATTAATGATGTTTAAGGTCCAAGATCACCAAACTAATGATGTTTCATCTCATATCCACCAAATTAATGATGTTTAAGGTCTGAGATCATTAAACTAATGATATTTTATCTCATATTCACTAAATTAATGATGTTTACGGTCTTAGATCACCAAACTAATGGTTTTTCATCTCATATTCACCAAATTAATGATGCTTCATCTCATATTCACCATATTAATGATGTTCAAGACCTAATATCACCAAACTAATGATGTTTCATCTCATACTAACCAAATTAATGAAGATTAAGGTCCGAGATCACCAAACTAATGATGTTTCATCTCATATTCACCATATCAATGATGTTTTCATAATAAACCACACCCAAGTGATTTTGACTTTGGACTCACCAAATTATGGTGTTATGACATACCCCCTCTCGTCATTTTGAGAGTGCATGGTTGAGAATCATCACATCCATGAACTGTCGTATTGATTGAGAGAGGTTTTTTCACCAACCATTCACCAAATTAATGATGTTTAAATAATTAAATTAACCCCTCTTCGTGTTATTAAAAATCCGTGGATGGGGTCGGCCCCTTTCCAGGTTATCATTTCACCAAGGCTGGGTTGTTGCTATTTCACCATGAATGATGTTTTATAGCTTGAGCACATTTGGACCGTATAATATAATTATTATAAACAAGATATGAGGGAACACATGTAGGATAATTTTCATTGATAGACTATATCATACAATGGAAAAAAGAAAAATATGCAGGATAATCTCTAAGATATTTTATTGGTAGTATCTTCTTAAATGGTCGTCGTTCTAGGGATTGGATAAGGGCTCTCCCTCTAGATTTTCTAGTCGATAGGTCCTTGGGTCGAATTCATTAGTAACTCTATAAGGACCATGCCAGTTGGCATGGAACTTGTTAGGTTTCTGCCATGTCCTTTTCAGGACTAAATCTCCCACGACTATCGGCCTTGCTTTGACCCTCTTGTTGTATAACTTTATCATCCTCTGCTGGTAGGATGCTTGCCTAACCTCTGCATATTCTCTTTTTTCTTCAATCAGATCAAGGTCGAGTCTTCTCTCTGCCAAATTTCCCTCAGGTTTATACGTATGAACTTTGTGAGTGGGGAGACCAATCTCTGCTGGCACCATAACTTCTGATCCATAAGCTATCATAAAGGGGGTCTCCTTTGTCGACATTTTCATTGTCGTCCGGCAAGCCCATAGTACATTATGTACCTCTTTAGTCCATTTCACCTTAGCATCTTCCAACCTTTTCTTGATTCCATCAAGAATAGTTCTATTAGTGACTTTAGTTTGACCATTGACCTGAGGTTGGCCTGGTGTTAAGAAGAATTGCTTGATGCTGACCCTTTTATAATATTTTGATTCGTCACTTTTATTGTATTTTATACCCCGTTAATTTGTACATTCTAGCATTCCCGTGCATGTATTTCCCGGTTCTTATACTCATTTATTGACTAACCCCTGAATTCATCATATATACTTTGTATGTGTCTTTATTGAGCTTTTATAGGTCTCAGGAATGCATTTTGGGAAGTTTGGTTTTGATCCGAAAAGTTCCGTTGACACTTGCACAGTCGGGGGCATTTTGGTAATTTCAGCACTCGGGCTTTGTTCCCGATTTCTTCACGGAAGTTTTAGACCTTCTTCTTCTCTTCGTGTGGCCTCCGACGGTGCTTGAATCCGACCTCGAACGAAGAAGTTACGGAAGTTTCGGTGAAGCATGGGACAACTAATGCCTATATAGGCAACTCTTCTTTTTGCAGCAGGCCCGAATCGATTCGTCATTACCACCGAATCGATTCGGATTTGGCACCGAATCGATTCGGCCCTGCATTTTCAGCTTTCTTCTTATTACTAGTTTGCCATTTTGGTGGAATTTTGGGGATTTATCCCTTGTTTTTCCTCTTTGGTAGATAGATTACTTTTGTTGGATATTTAGTGAGATACAAAAACACTCTCTTCTCTCTCCTAGGTCAAGCTCATTTATGGTTTTCACCAACTTGTAAGGCTTTGATTACTTGTTGAATAGTTGTGATTAATGCAAGATAAGTTCAATTACTTCATCTCTACTTGTTCCACTAGCTTTAATTTGCATTGAATTCCATCCTTTGTATTGGTTTGTGTTTCAACTAGATAACTAATTTAAGTATGTTGTTAACTAGCATGTGTAGTTTAGTATTAATTATGAGTAGCTAGACTTGTGATTGGGGATCAAAATCCCACCTTGGATGCTTGAACTTAATATTTAGGGTTTGGTTTATAATTGTTCTAATGGAACTTCATGTGTTGGTATTGGAGTATCATAGTTTCTTAACTTCTCTTGTCATGAAATAGTTAGTGTTTGAAGCTTTACTACAAACCCAACCCATCTAGCAATAATTAATTGAACCCTAATCCTCCATTGTTGAGTTCAGTCTCTACATGGTTGATTTTCGGACTTAATTAGTTATGCTCGATTAGAATTAATTTCAACCAAGCCCTATAATCCCCTTCCTTGTGAATCCGAGGTGGGAGAATGATCCTCAATCCCCTTAATTTCCTGAACTCAAGCTTACCTTAGTTCTTTTCATAGTTCCGTAATTAGTAATTAAACATCTGATCATCAATAGTATGTTAGTTTAGAGATTACATCTCAATCACTTTTCCAAACTACCAAATCATCTTTTACACTTTAACTTTTGTGACGTTTAGAGAATCTCTTTGCCCCAATCTAGTTCTCTTAGGAGCGTTCAATCCCTGTGGATCACGATTCCGTACTTACCGGATTCTACTTGTTGCGATAGATTTTCACTTGAATCGCAAGCCATATTTTGGGCGCACCAAGTTTTTGGCGCCGTTGCTGGGGATTGGCAACTATCTTAGGGTTTAGAAATTCTCTTTACACTATCGTTCCCTGTGGTCACCGTGACAACACGGTTTCCAAAAATCAATTCAAAAGCACTTGTAAATGCAAGACGAGAGTGGTAGCAATTTAAATCCTATTCGTGAACCCTCGTCTAGTGAGCCCTCGGACTATTGGAGACCTTTACCATCGGTTTCTCGTTCTAGTTCAATCTCATCTTCTTCGTACACTTGGGCTCACTCCTATACCACAACAATGGCCGATAATGTAAGTGAACATGGTAGTCAGGGGATTGCACCCGAACCCCCTTATAGGACTATGCGTGATTATCTACAACCGGAAAGGACCACCTCTCCGTCGTGCATCATTTTTCCATACAATGCCGCGCAATTCCATTTCCGAAATGGAATGATCCAATTACTTCCTACTTTCCACGGCATGGAAAGTGAACAACCGTACCTTCACGTGAGAGAGTTTGAGGAGGTGTGCGCTACTTTTAGCGACCAAAATTGCCCTCTAGATGTCACACGACTCAAACTCTTCCCATTTTCCTTAAAGTACAAAGCCAAAACTTGGCTTTGGTCCTTGGCTCCTAATTCCATTGGGAGTTGGCTCGAAATGCAAGCGCAATTTTTGAAGAAATTATTTCCTACTCATCGCACCAACTCGTTAAAGGGTCAAATCCAAACCTTCGCTCAAGCCGAAGGTGAATCGTTCGAGAGATGTTGGGAGAGGTTTAACGAGGTACTTCATAAGTGCCCACATCATGGGTTCGAAAAGTGGAGATTAATCTCCTTTTTCCATAATGACCTTACCCTCAATGCAAAACAAATGGTGGAGACCATGTGCTTCGGCGAGTTTTTTGGTTTGCATCCGGATGATGCGTGGGTACATTTTAAGTATTGTGCCGAGACCACCCAAGCGTGGGACACTTCGGACCCTAGCAAAACCAATGCCCGGTCATCCAATCCACCTTCCTCTAGCCATGGGATATATCACCTTGCCGAAGAAGATGATATGTCATTAAGAGTAGCCCAACTTTCCAAGCGTATCGAGGCAATGGATGCCAAATCTCGGGAACCATACCATCCTTCTCCCTCACATGTAGAGGAGTCGTGTGCCATTTGCGACGTTGACGATCACTCAACGAGGGATTGTCCAACAATCCCGGCCTATAAAGTGATGCTTCACGATCAAGCCAACGCGATGGCCACTTATAAGAAACAATACATGACTCCTTTAGGTGAGGGCTACAATCCTTCGTGGAGAAACCATCCGGGTTTCTCTTATGGGCAGCCCCAACATTCCCAAAATCCACCTCCCCCGAATTATCAAAATCATCCCCCACCTCATAATTTTCAGCAACCATATAATCAAGTTCCTCCACCCCAAGCTCAAATGCAAGGTCCCCCACAGGGACCACCTCCTCCGGTTATACCATTATATGCTCACCCGAACAAGAGGAGCCTCGAAGAGACTCTTCAATCTTTCATAACCTCTCAACAAGCCACGAATTCTAGGCTTGAAAAGGAAATCTCCAAGTTGACCTCGGCTTTAAGTATCCAAGAGAAGGGAAAATTCCCTTCTCAACCTCAAAAGGCATTGGGGCAAAATAGTGTCAATGACACTTCGAACCCCCCCTCCTGATTGTGCTAAGGCTGTGTCCGTTCTTAGGAGCGGGAAAGTCGTTGATAAGCCCACCCCTCCTAGTGTCCCCAACGTCGTTAAGGAGGTTTCGCCCGACCCATTAGAGGTCAAAGATGCCTCCTTGAGACAGAGAGAGGGGAAAGCCCCGTTAGAGTCGGATGTGGTTTCGAAGCTTCCTAGTCCCGTGCCTTACCCTCAAAGGCTCCTGTCGAAAAAGGGGAATGTTAGTAACTCTGACATACTAGAGATGTTCAAACAGGTAAAAATTAACATCCCTCTTTTAGATGCAATCAAGCAAGTCCCCGCTTATGCTAAGTTCTTAAAGGACTTAATAACTGTTAAGCGGAAATTGTTTGTAAGGAAGAAAGCCTTCTTGGCCGAAAAAATTAGCTCAATAATTCAATCTGAATTACCACCTAAATATAAAGATCCCGAATGTCCCACTATTTCATGTGTGATAGGGGACTTTAAAATTGAGCAGGCTTTGCTAGACCTAGGAGCGAGTGTAAATTTGTTACCTTATCATGTTTATGAACAGCTCGATCTAGGGGACCTCAAGACCACAAAGATTACCCTCCAATTAGCGGATCGCTCCGTTAAGGTTCCGAGGGGTGTAGTGGAAGATGTCATCATACAGGTTGACAAATTCTACTTTCCTGTGGACTTTGTGGTTCTTGACACCCATCCTACTTCTACTAGCTGTAGAACTACCCCCATTATCCTCGGTCGTCCTTTCCTTGCCACTTCCAATGCATTGATTAATACTAGGAATGGCCAAATGAACCTGACATTTGGGAACATGACCTTGGAAATGAACATCTTCAATGTTTCGAACCAAGTGGGAGATTGTGATGATGAAGTCCATGAGGTGGACTTTCTAGAAGAGGTGGTACAAGAGCATTTTGATGCTACCTATTTATCGGACCCCTTAGAGGGATGTCTTGTGAACCCGATTTACTTGGAGAATAGTTATTCTCCTTATGATGAAGAGGTCAAGTTTATGAGCTTGTTGTTAGATGAGGATGAGAGTGTTGATGATATTAATTGGTGTAGTGTTTTTGAGGACCTACCCCCTCGCGATTCGTATGAAGTTCCCTCGGATGTGCGATTCCCCAAACTTGAATTAAAGCAATTGCCTTCCGAGTTAAAATATGCTTATTTAGGCGAAAATGAGACATATCCCGTTGTTGTCTCATCAAGCCTCGAGGCGGGGGATGAACAAAGGCTAATAGATTTGTTAAGGAGATACAAGGGTGCGTTCGGATGGACAATTGCAGATTTGAAGGGAATTAGTCCCTTGATTTGCACTCACAAAATTAATCTTGAAGAGGATGCAAAACCCTCTCGTGAGATGCAACGGAGATTGAATCCGGTGATGAAGGAAGTTGTGAGAGCGGAGGTAATTAAGCTTTTAGATGCGGATATCATATATCCGATATCCGATAGCAAATGGGTCAGTCCAATCCATGTTGTTCCTAAGAAATCAGGAGTCACCGTTGTAGAAAACATGAAAGGGGAATTGATCACTAAACGCACCACCACTGGGTGGCGTGTATGCATCGACTATAGAAAACTTAATGCAATGACATTAAAGGATCATTTTCCCCTTCCATTCATTGACCAAATGTTGGAACGCGTGTCCGGCCATCCTTATTATTGTTTTCTCGATGGGTACTCGGGTTATAACCAAATCGAACTTGATCTCAAGGATCAGGACAAAACTACCTTCACATGCCCTTTTGGGACATTTTCTTACAAAAGAATGTCTTTCGGGTTGTGTAATGCGCCTGCTACATTCCAAAGGTGCATGTTGAGCATGTTTAGTGATATGGTAGAGCGTGGTCTAGAGGTGTTCATGGACGACTTCAGCGTCTTTGGCAACTCCTATGACCATTGTCTTTCTATGTTAGAGAAGGTTTTGTCTAGATGTGTGGAGAAAAAGCTCGTGTTAAACTGGGAGAAGTGCCATTTTATGGTCACTAAGGGTATTGTCTTAGGCCACATCGTCTCCTCAGATGGTATTGAGGTAGACAAGGCAAAGGTTGAGGTCATTGCCAACTTACCCGCCCCTAAATCTCTGAAAGATGTAAGGTCTTTCCTTGGGCATGCAGGATTCTATCGCCGTTTCATCAAGGACTTTAGCTCGATTGCTAGACCCTTGTGTAATCTCCTCTCCAAGGAAACCCCTTTCGAATGGAGCGATGGGTGTCAAGCAGCTTTTGAGACTTTGAAAAGTATGCTTACCACCGCTCCCATAATTCAAGCTCCTGATTGGACCCTACCCTTTGAATTGATGTGTGACGCTAGCAACTTCGCGGTTGGGGCTGTTTTAGGTCAAAGAAGTGATAAGAAACCCCATGTCATTTACTATGCGAGTCGAACTCTTAACGGTGCTCAGTTGAACTATTCGACCACCGAGAAAGAGTTATTAGCGATCGTCTATGCGTTAGATAAGTTTCGGGCATACCTTGTGGGATCGCCCATAGTTTGTTTTACGGATCATGCGGCGATCAAATACCTTCTATCCAAGAAGGACGCCAAGCCACGCTTGATTAGGTGGGTGCTCTTACTCCAAGAGTTTAATTTGACTATTAAATATAAAAAGGGAGTAGAGAATGTTATCGCGGATCACTTGTCGCGTTTAACGTTTGAGGCACCCAAGGACCAACTCCCCATCACTGAATTCTTTCCGGATGAACAGATGTTCTCCACTTCCTCTCTGTCATGGTTCGCTGATATCGTGAACTACCTCGTGACGAGTTCGATTCCATCTCATTGGACCCCTCAAGAGAAGAGGAAATTCTTCATTTGGGTGAGGAGATTCTTTTTCGATGATCCGTATCTATTCAAATATTGCCCCGACCAGATCATCCGGAGATGTGTCCCGGATGATGAGTGTGAGAGCGTAATTCGTTTCTCCCACACGGAGGCATGTGGTGGCCACTTTTCTTCCAAGAAAACCGCCGCAAAAATCTTGCAATGCGGGCTTTATTGGCCCACACTTTTTAAGGATGCACACGAATTCTGCGTTTCGTGTGATCGTTGCCAAAGATTAGGTGTTATAACACGTCGCAACATGATGCCAATGTCCCCCATTCTAGAACTTGAAGTCTTTGATTGTTGGGGAATTGATTTCATGGGCCCATTCCCGCCGTCTTTTGGTAACCTTTACATCCTAGTGGCCGTAGATTATGTTTCAAAGTGGGTCGAGGCCATTGCGTCCAAAACCAATGACCATCGGGTGGTGTTGAAGTTCCTAAAGGAACACATGCTTTCGCATTTCGAAACTCCGAAGACGATCATTAGCGACAACGGAACGCATTTTTGTAATACTCCGTTCGCTACTCTTATGCGAAAGTATGGGGTAACTCATAAAGTTGCAACTACCTACCACCCGCAAACCAATGGCCAAGCTGAATTGGCCAATCGAGAGATCAAGCACGTCCTAGAGAAGACGGTCAATCCCGACCGCAAGGATTGGTCTCTTTGGCTTCCTGACGCTTTATGGGCATATCGTACGGCCTACAAGACCTCCTTGGGAATGTCGCCCTTTAGACTTGTGTACGGCAAGCCATGCCATTTACCGGTAGAAATCGAGCACAAGGCCTATTGGGCGATCAAGAAATTCAATTTTGATCTAGACAAGCCCGGAAAGAAGCGAATGCTCCAACTCAATGAGTTGGATGAACTCCGGAGTGATTTGTACGAGAGTGCGAGAATCTATAAGCAAAGGGTGAAAGAGAGGCACGATAAGCACATATCCCGTAAAACATTTCACCCTAGCCAAAAGGTACTCTTATACGACTCTAGGTTGCATTTATTCCCGGGTAAGCTAAGGTCTAGGTGGACGGGTCTGTTTGTCATTAAGACCGTCCATCATCACGGTGCAATTGAGATTGAGAACCCATCTGATGAGAAGTTGTTCAAGGTCAATGGTCAGCGTCTCAAGCCTTTCCTAGAACCATTTGACCCATGTTCGGACACGATTCCATTGTCCGACCCCATTTACGGGGCTCTTTAGGACATCGGAATTGTGAGTTTTTGTGCCGTGCATCCCCCGGCATGTGCGGGGTGCAAAATTTTTGTCCCGGACCCTTTGTACATATATAACTTCATCATTGGGGTCCAAAAATACCTCCTTAAGCAGCCCAATCCAACCATCCACCAAAAATCCATGTTTCAGCAAAGCAAAACTGAATTCCGAGAATCGCGAATCGATTCGCACACTTCCAGTAGCCAGCCTTGGTTTTGCGAATCGATTCGCAATTCTGGAGAATCGATTCGGTAATTAGAAATTAGCAGGTCCCTTCTCCCGAATCGATTGGGATTAATACCGAATCGATTCGGTCACTTCCAGTGCTCAAATTCGAGAATCGCGAATCGATTCGGCCTACATACCGAATCGATTCGGGTCACCTGCCACATAAAAATCCCATATTCTGTAATAACCCTCTTCTTATTTCTTTTTCCTCTCTAACCTGCGAACCAGCCCTCTCCCATATCAATTCCTATCCTCCACTCTTAGTCAACCCAATGGCTTCATCTTCAAGGGCAACCTCATCCAAGGTATTAATTCAACCCTATTAATTCAATTTCATACCTGATTTAGTGTATTTGGTATGTAAGTAGGGTAAAATGCATTTTCACCATTTTCACATGTTATCTGCATAAAACTCATTCTTTTTCCACTGATTGTGATGAGAAACCAACAAATACTACTTAACTATGTTGCTTTGATGTTTAAGGAGTATTTGTTGGGGGGTTTCCACATTGAGAATGTCATTTACACCCTACTCTCTATACACTGCACACTAGATGTTCGATGAAATGCCCCTGTGGAGATTTTGTGCCATAATGCTTCATCTTCGCACATTTTATCGCACATTGGTGTTGAATTACCCTTGTTTGAGTGCGGTGTGCGTCGGTAATGTTAATTCGACCTATTTTTCCCGATGCACACCCACCGATTCCTTTTCGATCCTATTTCACGCTAAATTGATTTTATGCATTACACTAATTGTGTATGTATCAAATTGATTTTTCTTGTAGGTTCCTTCGGTCTCCAATCCCTCCTCCAACTTAATTTCGGGTCGGGGAGGTTTCGAATCCTTCCGCTCCAAACAAGAAAAGGACTGGTTCATTGCTAAATTCCCTTCGAGTCGCCCTATTGCTATTGAGCAAAATCTTGAGGACTTCCCTGCCTCAGTCCGTCGTTACTTTCAGAAATTCAATTGGGAAGCACACCTTGCCAGGGCGGGGGAGGTCAATGATGAGCACGTACGTCGGTTTTATGCATCTCTCATCCCAACTGGGGACCGAACTTTCGAGGCTTACGTGTGGGGTAAGAGAATTCCTCTTTCTAAGCCTCTCTTGGCGTTGCACCTCACTGGGGCCGATAACCCCAAGGATTTTGATTACCCGTGCGCAGATGAGGGGAGGCTGACTAATGAGACCCCGATTGCGCGTCTGGCGCCAGGGAATGTTTGGGCTGGGGAAACTTTCCCCACATCTTCTATGCCCGATAACCACCGCCTCATCCACCTAGTAGCCGTTAATTCCATCACGCCTACCCAAACAAAGGTTGTTCTTCGCTCCGCCCAGGCCCACTTCCTCTACCATCTATTGGATGATAATTCTATTATAAACCTTCCCGCATTGGTGCTTCAGCGGATGCTCAAGGCCGCTTATTGTGAAAAGGGGACCACTACCCTCCCGTACGCGATGTTGGTTTCTCGTATATGTAGAGATGCGCATTGTGAGGCGGCGAATACGAACTACATTCCTCGCCTTCCCAAGTTGCTTGGCGAGAAGGCCATTGAGAAGAGTCTTGGGAAGGATCATTGGGAGAGGAGAAAGAAGAGGACCTTGGATGCTCCTGCGGATGCTCCTGCTGCTCCTGTCGCCCCGGATGCTCCTATGCCGGATATTCCGGACATGCCTCAGCCTGTGCCTCATCCTGTCCCACCCCCAGCCTCGTCTTCTGTTGACCCCATTGCATATCTCGGGGTGCGGATGGATGAGATTCAGGCTAATTTCTCCGAGTTTCGGGGCGCCTACATGTCGGACTTTGCATCGTTTCGGGCCGACTTTACTGCTTATCGGGGCGCGTACAAGCGCGATATATCCATGATCGCTCGAGCGCAGATGGATTTATTCTCACACCTCCGAGGGGGCGAGGCTTCTATGCCTCAGTACCTCTATGACCCATACGCCCCTCGCGACCCTCCCGCGCCCGAGTCCCCGCGCCGCCATCCGGATGATATGTAGGCTGTTGTGATCCCGTTTCTGCTGATATTTTTGGGTGGTTGTTTATTTCGATTGTTGGGTGTGTATTGTAGTAGTTGTGTTAGTGTGGGGAGGAGAGAGTACAATTCTTGTATTTTCTAATTTTGGTTTTATTGTTCCCCATGTACACAACTCTTATATAATAATGAAATGACTCAGTTTCGGTTTCATATTTGTTCTTGTATATATCTCTGTTGTATATATTTTTGTTTATGGTACTAACTTGTAACAGGCATGCCGTTGCGCGGTTCTCGAGTTACTCCTTGCGGGGTGATTATTTTCTAACCCCTTTTCCCTTTTTATCCCTACTAACATTGGGGACAATGTTTCATTCAAGTTAGGGGGTATGGTTTACAATTGTGATGCCGGTTATTATGTTAGTATTTATTTATATATAAAAAAATTATTACAAAAAAAATATATATATAAATAATAAAAAATTTAAAAAAAAATTCTTTTTTTCTTTTTCTCTCTCTTATCTACTATGATTACTTATATGATCGGCGTATCCTGTTGTATAGCTATGAAGAATGCTTTGAGTCATTGATTTATTACCCTTTAGCCCGTTATTGTTTGCATTGTGAATCGCATCATAAAATTAAACTGTGAAGCTTTGAGCATATACACAAATAATTATTTATGATTTGGTTTAAAAGTGTTTCAAATTCGTTATTCTAAGGCGCATGTTATACCCTTACAAAAGTGAAAATTGAGACTTATCATCATTTGTGAGCGTATACACCCACTCTATCTCTTTCTTGTCAATGAACTCGTTGACGATCTCAGTTTATTTTCATTTGATTGCATACTAACTGATTTATCACTTGAGCATGATTTTCAATGGTGTTGAGTCCCGCGAATCACATGAAACCATAGGAAAGGATTATAGGCCCTTGTTGTTAAACCCATATGACCTTGACCTTTCCCTTAAATGTTTCCCCTAGTCAACCCCCTTGAGCCTTATTATTCCTTTCGTTTGAACCCCAAATCCATTGTCCAACTCCACATTGGAGTCCTAAACCCTTATTTACTCCTCCCGTACCTTGATTAGGGATTGTTCCTGGGATTGAATGATGTTTCTTATATGGTTTGCAATCAAGCTATGAAAGAGAAAATCAGAGAAAAGAAAAGAAAAGAAAAGAAAAGAAGAGAAAATCAAAAAAAAGAAAGGAAAAGAATAAATATCGAATAAAATGGGACCTTGTTGTTTCCCATTTCCCCTTGTGTATGAATATCAAAGTCTCACTCTCATGCATACCATGCTTGTGGAATTTGATTTCGATTCCTAAGTTGCCCATTTAATCCATTATCCCGCGCGATATTCCCGAATCTCCTTTGATCCTACACACATCCCGTTCTTTTCCAAACCCTAACCTAGCCTAAATTCTATACCCCCAAAAGTCCTATTTGATCCTAGGGTGATGTGATTCAAAGGTCGAACATTAGCGATAATCTGTTTAAATGCTCTTCTCTTGGTTAATATGCGAAATACTTTCATGAGATTGTATTTTTCACTTTTATATTGCGTTCTTCATTGATGACATTTGTGTGGCCTAGTTTCCCTTTACAATTACTCTTAAAGCCCACATGTCCCGTGTGTGTTACATCCCATTTCTAAGTGTTTCATTTGTTGAGTGTAACAACCGGAGAGAACTTGAGTATGCATGCCTTAGCTTATGTATAGATTTTGAAAGTTTTGCCAAATCTAAATTACCACATGTGTCCGCTTATTTCGCATTCCCATGGTTTCGATTTTTATTTGAAGTTATTTGTTTAATGCCGATAATTGTCGTCTTTTGTGTGAGCTTCATTCACTTTGTTGATAAATTGTGCTTCTAAGATATTTGTTGAGCTACACATTGGATTTTGCAGTATCATTGTATGAGTTGATTTGATGTTTGTTGGTGTCATCCCTGTAAACCCTCACGAGACCTCACTCGTCCCCTAGGGCCACCTAGGGGTTTAACGGCTTATTGCATACGCTCAATGCAATCGTTCGCCTACGAAAGTGGCATTTTTCCTTCGTTGTACATATCTCTTCTATTTTGGTTGCGTTGTTGGCCCTTGTTTCTTCATACTTCATTGCTCGGGACTAGCAATGTATAAGTTAGGGGGTGTGATTCGTCACTTTTATTGTATTTTATACCCCGTTAATTTGTACATTCTAGCATTCCCGTGCATGTATTTCCCGGTTCTTATACTCATTTATTGACTAACCCCTGAATTCATCATATATACTTTGTATGTGTCTTTATTGAGCTTTTATAGGTCTCGGGAATGCATATTGGGAAGTTTGGTTTTGATCCGAAAAGTTCCGTTGACACTTGCACAGTCGGGGGCATTTTGGTAATTTCAGCACTCGGGCTTTGTTCCCGATTTCTTCACGGAAGTTGTAGACCTTCTTCTCCTCTTCGCGTGGCCTCCGACGGTGCTTGAATCCGACCTCGAACGAAGAAGTTACAGAAGTTTCGGTGAAGCATGGGACAACTAATGCCTATATAGGCAACTCTTCTTTTTGCAGCAGGCCCGAATCGATTTGCCATTACCACCGAATCGATTCGGTCACATGCAGGGGCAATTCTCTACACTTCCGATTCGATTCGAATTTGGCACCGAATCGATTCGGCCCTGCATTTTCAGCTTTCTTCTTATTACTAGTTTGCCATTTTGGTGGAATTTTGGGAATTTATCCCTTGTTTTTCCTCTTTGGTAGATAGATTACTTTTTTGGATATTTAGTGAGATACAAAAACACTCTCTTCTCTCTCCTAGGTCAAGCTCATTTATGGTTTTCACCAACTTGTAAGGCTTTGATTACTTGTTGAATAGTTGTGATTAATGCAAGATAAGTTCAATTACTTCATCTCTACTTGTTCCACTAGCTTTAATTTACATTGAATTCCATCCTTTGTATTGGTTTGTGTTTCAACTAGATAACTAATTTAAGTATGTTGTTAACTAGCATGTGTAGTTTAGTCTTAATTATGAGTAGCTAGACTTGTGATTGGGGATCAAAATCCCACCTTGGATGCTTGAACTTAATATTTAGGGTTTGGTTTATAATTTTTCTAATGGAACTTCATGTGTTCGTATTGGAGTATCTTAGTTTCTTAACTTCTCTTGTCATGAAAGTGTTAGTGTTTGAAGCTTTACTACAAACCCAACCCATCTAGCAATAATTAATTAAACCCTAATCCTCCATTGTTGAGTTCAGTCTCTACATGGTTGATTTTCGGACTTAATTAGTTATGCTCGATTAGAATTAATTTCAACCAAGCCCTATAATCCCCTTCCTTGTGAATCCGAGGTGGGAGAATGATCCTCAATACCCTTAATTTCTTGAACTCAAGCTTACCTTAGTTCTTTTCATAGTTCTGTAATTAGTAATTAAACATCTGATCATCAATAGTATGTTAGTTTAGAGATTACATCTCAATCACTTTTCCAAACTACCAAATCATCTTTTACACTTTAACTTTTGTGACGTTTAGAGAATCTCTTTGCCCCAATCTAGTTCTCTTAGGAGCGTTCAATCCATGTGGATCACGATTCCGTACTTACCGGATTCTACTTGTTGCGATAGATTTGCACTTGAATCGCAAGCCATATTTTGGGCGCACCAATTTTCTAGGGAGATATTTTTGAATTGGGTACCATTGTCTGAGATGAGTTTATTAGGCAAGCCATATCTATAAATTATGTTCTCCCACATGAACTGAAAGGTCTTCTTTTCTATGATCTTGATCATAGCCTCGACCTCCACCCACTTTGAAAAGTAGTCTATCGCCACAATCAAATATTTGTAATTGCCCATCGCCCTTGGTAGAGGTCTAAAAAAATCAATCCCCCACACTTCAAATGGCCATGGTGAGGTGATATACGTCATAGGTTGATAGGTTTGATGAGGGATGGTGGCAAACCGCTAGAACTTATCGCACTTCTTTACATACTCGACTGAGTATTTGGCCATGGTCGGCCACCAATACCCTTGAGTGACGATCCTCTTTGTCAATGATCTTCCCTGGATTGAGCAAGAACTTTTGTGAACATCCTTTAAAATATAGTCTACTTCAGCTGGGTGGACAGAGCTGAGCCGAGGTAAAAGAAACCCCTTCTTGTATAACACACCGCCTAAGATAGATAACTTAGCTGTTTTATATCTCAACTTCCTTCTTTGGGCCTTAGACTCTAGTAAACTACCCTCTTCGATATACTGAATAAAGGGGATCCATTCAAGATGGTCCCAGGTTTAAATAGAAGTAAAAATTCAGCTTCATGTCATCCTACTCTATGGTCGGTCGAGGGAGGATTTCTACTGAAACTGATCTCTTAGTCTCTGTCCATGTGTCCGAGGCTAGCCTTGCCAGAGCGTCAGTTCGACTATTACCCAACCGAGGCACCTTTTGCACTTTGATCTCACTAAAGTCCTTCATCATCTTCCTCACCTTTTATAGGTACCTTTCCATTCTGTCGTCTTTGGCTTCATAAATCCCCAGGACTTGATGAACTACAAGCTGAGAGTCGCTATGGACTAAAATTTGGCCAATGTTGAGAGCTATGGCGAGGGAGAATCCGTCTCGGAGGGCTTTATATTCTGACTCGTTATTGGTAGCCTTAAAACTAAACCTCAGTGGGTACTATATCTATTCCGTCCGGGCTCAACACAATGAGGTCGACTCCACCTGCCCCTTCTGAAAATGGCCCTTCTTGAATAACTCCATTTCTGAGTAAAAACTTATTAGTCTCAGTTGTGGGAGGTCTCTTCATGCTTTTCTTGGCCTCTGACAGGTCCATACTGGTTTTGGCTGACCTTTCAAGGTCGTCTACTTATTTTCTATCGGCCTCGGCCCAGGTGAACTCTGCCATAAATATGCTTAGGCCTTCCCTTTGATTACCACCCTAGGTTGGTAGACTATGTCGTTTTCTCCTATCTTAATGGCACAAACCATCAACCTACCTGATTTCTCAGGTTTATGGATGACTTGCCTAAGGGGAGAGTCCGTCAAGACAATCATTATATGATCTTGAAAATAAGGCTTCATCTTTCTTTAAGGGTGGATGAGGGCATAGGCTAGTTTTTCCATCGTAAGATACCTTTGTTTAGGTCCCTGGAGGGCCTTGCTGTTGAAATATATTAGTTTTTGTACACCCTCATCATGTCGTACTATCATCGCACTGATAGCCGACTCAGACACGACCAAGTATAGGTAAAGTTTCTCTCCTTGGATAGGACGAGATAGTAAAAGTGTAGAGATGAGATAAGACTTTAGCTCCATAAAATCTCTATTGCATTCCTCATCTCACACAAAATTATTTCTAAGAATCTTAAAAAATGGAAGACATTTATCAGTGCCTCTTAAGATAAACTTGTTTAATGCGGCTACTCGTCTAGCTAGCCTCTGATCTTCCTTGATGTTCATCGGTGTCTTCATCTATAATAAGGCTTTTATCTTCTTTGAGATGCCTTCTATACCCCTTTGATTGTCAATGAAACCCAAGAACTTGCCAGCTCCGATGCCGAAGACACGCTTGGCTGGATTGAGCTTCATCTTGTACTTATCCATGGTGTTGAAAGTTTTTTCAAGGTCGGCCATATGTGTGTTGGCCTTCAAACTCTTGGTCAACATATCATCAACATGAACTTCCATAGACTTTCCAATCTGGTCTTCAAACATCTTGTTCGCCAACCGCTGATATGTAGCCCCGGCATTTTTCAAATCGAAGGGCATAACCATCTAATGATAGGTCCACCTGTTGGTAATGAAGGTTATCTTCTCTCCGTCATCCGGGTCTAGAAAATTTTTATTATAGCCGGAGTATGCATCCATGAAGCTCATCAATTTATGCCCTGTAGTAGCATCTACCATTTGATTAATACGAGGGAGAGGGAATTTGTATTTAGGACAAGACTTGTTTAAATCAGTGAAGACCACGCACATTCTCTATTTGTCATTGACTTTAGGTACCATGACTGCAGTTGAAAGCCATTTAGTGTATATGAGCTCTCTAATGAACTCATCCTTCTTTAGCTTTTTAACCTTCTCACTAATGACCTCGTACTTCTCCCTTGAGTAGATTCTCCTCCTTTTCTTTGTCATCTTTCACCATCAACAATGTTCAACTTGTGAGACATTACTTTTGGGTTAATCCCAGGCATGTCATTGTGACTCCACATGAAGATGATTTGTCTCTTCCTCAGAAATTAAATCAACTCATCCTTGATCTCCTGTTTTAGGGCTTTACTGACCTAGATGTCTTTTTTTGGTCCGTCCTCATTAAGGACGATGGATTCTACCTCTTCCTTGACCTCCCTTTTCTTAAGTTTTGTCACATCTCTGTTATCAAGGGTGTTAATGTTTTATGCGGTGGTTGCTTTCTTATGTGCTTCTCTCTCCTCTACTGAGTTAAAGTAGAACTCTCGTGCCGACGTTTGGTCACCTTGAACTTCCCCTACCCCATATAGAGTTAGGAATTTTATCATTTAGTTGACGGTCGAAGGCACGATCTCAAACTCTTTGTGAGCTACCCATCCCAATATGAGGTTGTAAGTCGAGAAAACGTTCTCATCCATCATAAGAAAGTTGATCTTATTGGTTAGCCTCTCTGGCCACTCGTCTCCCATTCTAACGTCCATTTCGTACATCCTAAGAGGGTGAACTTTTTCTCCGTTGAATCCTATCAAGGGATGGTGGTATGGGATGATCCTGTCCTGACTAATTCCTAAGCCTTTGAAGAACGAGCTGAACATGAAATCTGCAGATATTCCTCCATCAACTAAGATTCTCGGTACCCCACACCCATGTACTCTGGTGGTAATAACGAGCGAGTCATAGTGAGGAGATAGGATACCCTTGAAATCTAGTCTTGAAAATCCGACTATGAGGGTTTCCATATCCACTTTATTCCTCTTCTCGGGCTTAACATCAATAGAGCCTGAGTTTATAACTATAGCCTTTGTTATTGCCTTTACCTCGACTATGTTCGCCTTGTAGTTGGCCACCTCAGAGCCTCCTCCCGCTAGGCCTCCAGAAATCATGCCCACACCAAACGAAATCATATTGAGCCTCTTCACTGGGATGTCATCTTCCTTTGGTGGGAGATCTGGATCTTCACTTTCATCATCCGAAGGGTCATCCCTCTTCATTGGAGCATCCTCTCTGCACCTATCATTTCTCCTCTTCCCGGGGTCGTCTCAATCTTGGTCATCTCGGCCTCGGCCTGAATCACTTTTATCAACATATTTCCTCAACTTACAAGATTTCAGCATTTTTTCTATCTTATATTTGAGGGTGAAGCATTTATCGGTGATGTGCCTATGATCTTGGTGAAATTTGCATCAAATATTTCTATTTCTCTTTTGAGGAGCTGCCTTCAACTTTTTCGGCCACCTAAGAGACCGGTCATTTTTTTATCTCATTCAGAATGTGCTCACAGCTAACTGTTAAAGGCGTATAATCTGCAAACTTGTCCTCTATTTGCCTTTTCTTATTATCCTTCCCCTTAGACTTCTGACCCTTTCCATCACTGTGGGATCTCTTTTTTTCATCTTCTTTGGAGGTCATCGCCTCCTCTGCGTTCATGACTCTCTCGACCGTAGCCAGGATTTCAGCCATGGACTTTTAAAGGTCCTTGACCAGCTTCCAGAGCACCTTTCCTTTCTATAGACCTCCTATAAGGGCTATCATTGTGATACTTTCTTCATAGTCTTCGACTTCCAGCTTCTCCTTGTTAACACAGGCTATATATGCCCTCACTCTTGTCCTTCCCCTGTTTGATTTATAACAGGTGGGTCGTATGCTTCCTAGGTTTTACCCCAAAGTAGAAATTGTGGACGAAACTATCGGGCAGCTGCTTAAAATTCCCTATCAAGTTCTTAGGAAGGGAGGTGAACCATATGTGGGTTGCCTTTGTCAACGTGCTTGAGAATGCTCGGCATCTCATCTCATCTGAAATTGAATAGATGTCGGAGGCCAATTAATACATCTCCATTTGATGCACCGAATTCGTGCTCCCATCATACTTCAGGGTAACTATCGGTGGTTTGAACTTGGTCGGGGTTGGGTGGTTCAGTACCTTTGCCACAACCTTCAGCATATACCCTCTGCAAGGGGTCTTGGCTTTTTATGATATCCCCTATTTTGTTCTCCAACATCTTTATGGACTCATTTCAAGGCTTTTCTACTGCAACATCGACTTTTGTAGGGATAGCATTTTCCCTGGCCCCTTCTCTATCGTCTGGCCGAGATGATTGTTCTATGTTAGCTTGACGGGCTGAGTGTACCCTCTCTGCACACCTAGGTCGGATGATGAGCTCTATTTTCTCCTCTCAATCTTGGGAAGGTCTACAGTCGTCTCTCCTCTCATTTCTTCTTGACCCGACAACACTCCTTGATTTGGACAGACGGTTCCTCACATCTCCCTAAGGGCTTAGCCTGTCGAAGGTTGATTGCCTTGGTCTACCCTCTCTGCTTTGCCGCCGCTCTTATTCCCAGTTCGGCTATGGAGGACAAACAGTGACCCTAGTGATCTGATATGGTTCCCATCATTCCCTCTCTTCGTCATCCGCATAGAGGTCAGCCCCCACCCTCTCATCACGAGGTTCTTGACTCTGACTCCGTTGGCGTAGATGCTTGGAGTCAGCAACGTCTCTTCGTCTCTATTGAGGAGGGAGATCCTTTTCCCATGCCGGTGGTAGTCCCCTGACTTGTTGATCAGGAATGTTTCTCTAACGGCCAGAGTCATAAACTCAGCTCCAGCACCGCCAGTCCTAACCGCTAAATTTTGGCCGAACATAGCAAATTGGTTTTTCATTTGTTGTTGGCTAGATATGAGGGAGTGTAGCGCAATCGCCACCTCGTCCATCTCTGACTGGGAGGGTGCTTGACTGGAGCTTGCACCACCTCCATTTAGTGGTGCCAGTTGATTCTCAGGAGGAGGAGGTGGATCCATTTCCATTAGTGTAAGTTGTTTGAGCTATGAGCTAGAGAAGAAGAGCTTAAATTCTCCACAAGAGATCCTTCAATGGTGAAACAACTCCACAAAGAGGGAGGATTAGTTCACCACCAGAGATTTTGATGAGTGTAAGCTAAAATAAGGAAAAGTTGGTTATCTTCGTTCCCACATATGGTGCCAAATTGATGATGTTGTAACCAGCACCACCAGATCAAGATGAGAATATTAATAGCTTAAGCTCAATCATAGCGCAACAATGGAGATGGATATATGTATATATATGAGAGAAGAAGATGAGGATAAGAATATTAACTCAATTATTTAAAGTGGTTCAGCCAATTAGGCCTACATACACTGTGTGAGTGTGTGAGAAATCCACTAAAAGGGCATTAATGGTTATGGATACAACACTCAAAGCTCTCTCTCCCTCTCTCCCTCTCTCTCTCTCTCTCTTTTGTATACAATTGGACAGAGTTCTATTAGGGTTATGTATTAAGGATCCCTTCTCATGAAGAAGATGAAATGTATATATATAGGTCTGGGGAGGTATAATGTACCCCCCAAGTATGTAATCAGCATGTGCATGAGGAAATTCCCAATAAGATGTACACACGTGTCCTTAGCACATGGATATAATAATTATGTAATATTCCCACACGTGAGGGAATGATATTGTTATAACAGAACTGTCCACATGTGCATACCACTTCTATACTTGCATATGCTCATACATCTTAGTATTTCCCGCTACAACCTCGGCCCGGTAGGATACGATGTTGCTAATTTTGATAGGATGGTCCGATGCTATCACTCATACGTATGATTTCGGCTTAATAGATTGGGACGAGGTTGGATTAACCGGGTCACTCCTGTTATCGGTTGTGGCAGAGTACGAAGATGGTGCTTGCTGAAAAGGTGATTTTCTTGCGGTCTCGGCTTTCCATATGGACGAGGATAGTTGAGATGAGGTCAACCCTTATCAGGACGACCCCGCCAATGACAACTCATCCATGAGATGTGACGCCACTCGTCCTAAGAAGTGAGGGTACACTTTGTCTATATCAGTATTTATTGACACCAAACTCAAATTAAGCTTTTATGAAAATTTAGAGGGTGATAACTCTAGGTTTTATTAATTGTCCAATTGGGTATTAATCGTGAAAATTCTTTTCATTCCATGCAACCATTTTTAACGACTAGTCCGTGGTAAGGGATATAATTATCATCCTATAGTTTCCTTTCTTGTTAATTACTTTTGTTTCAATACTTGCCTAGATTAATTGCAATATAAAATGTTTTAAACCAAAAATCATCTTTTACACTTTTATTTGTGAAATAATAAATCGATAGAATTTTCATCAACATTCCATGTCGATTCGATACTCTGACTCGTCACTATACTTATAAAATAAGTGCAGTTCAAGTTTAGGTTTTTGTATTGTGATAGGAAACAAATCAACGACAGTGTCATTACACGACCACTCAGTTTTTTCCCAATCATGAAGTAACTTGTTCTAATATGGAACCTTCATGCAATCAAAATACTACACATTGGATTTTGAGGGAATCCTGAAGATATGTGTGTTAGGTTGTTTGCAAAGATGTGATACTTTAAATCTCAAAATATTTTTTTTCAAGACAAGGAAGGGAAACTATTTACTTACTAATAAAAATAAATTTTTGAACACAAGATGAGTAAATATACATCTATTAGAAACAATGGCTTGAAGAACTCAAAGAAAAGGAGTGAAAAATATGCTCTAAATATGTGAAGTGTTTTGCTCAATAAAAATATTTTTTCAAAGCTCTCGCTCTTGGTTTAGAAGAGTAAAAGACATTTAACTATATAGACTTTTGATTTGCAATGGTTTAAAGGCTCAAATAATAGGTGTCACGCTCTTATGGAGTCAAGTGGTCACTTTAAGATCTTAGTCACCCAAAAAATTTAACTTGAACCACTTTTTGAAGAAGATCTTAAGAAAGGTCTTGTACAAAAAGGCACTTTCAACGTGGTCACGCGCGTGTAGAACCAGCATCACCGTAGCAGGAAAATTCGTCATTATGGAAAACTGAACTGATAATCAGGTTGCACTAAAAACTAGAGATTTTATACGAAGTGTCACTACAATAATGAATATGTTCATTCGAGCATTGTTGCGAAAGTAAACGTCGAGAAAAATTGCCCAGTTTGCCTTTGAAATAATTTTAAAATCAATTTTTGGCAAACTTTAAATATGTTTGTTTCATATAAGAATATCCACACTTAAAATACACATAAATATGCAATTATTGATAAAATACATTTTTATATAAGAGAAGTTTATTTGTATTGTGTATTTGACAAATAAAACCAAGGTTAATTTAAAAAGATTTTTTCAATTATAAAAATAATTAAACTAAGGTGTCAATCTAGGTCTGCTAAGTCTTATATATTTCCTAAGTGATGTACTTAAGGTTCGACATTGAGTGAATCCGAGATGTTGATGAAGCTTTTCGGTGACCTCTTGGACAAAAACTCAAACACGATTTGGCAAGAAAATTAGATAATCTATTCTTTGGATCACGTCGAGTATATTATATTCTTACAGAGGATATAGCATAATCACATATTGTTAACCAATCACTACTCATTATGATTAACTCATTCTCGGTGTATTTGAATATTTTCGCTAGTTATTTAAACCCCCGTTAATTATAATCTATGTATACCGATGTATTTCCATATTAGCTGTAACAACTCGAGATTTTTGGGACAATAATTAATTATTTTTAGGAGAAATAAATATTAATTTAATTGGAGAATAATTAAATTAGCATTTGAGGTAAAAAATTTGAAGATGTTAGAAAGTGATTCGAATGGCAATTCTGAGGGTGCAGTTGTTTCCGGAAGGGTCGAGATAGTCGAAATGACTGTGCTTGGGGCATATTTTGGTTCCGAAATATTTTAGTTCGTTTGGCTCGAATTAAAGTGACCGAGTCATTTAAAGTGTGTATTGTCATTTAAAGTTGTGTATTTTAGGAGATAAGTCTCATTAATCCTACGGGAGATTTAATCTCATTAGAGAGAAAGAGAAAGAAAGAGAGAATAGAGAGAAGAAGAAAAGAAGAAGAGAAAGAGGAGAAAAGTGGGATTTCCAGCCATTACGCGATCTCGAGGAAGATTCAGACTCTACGAATTTGAGGCAAGTCATTAAACTTGCTAAATAAGTGTTTTGTATCATTTATCTCATGATTTGTGGATAAAAATTGTGGATTTTGGGTTTTAAATGGTAAAACCTAGATTGTGGGTAAAATCTTAGATCTGTTGTGTATAAAATGGATTTGAAGTTATAAATTTGTTGAGCTGTGTTATTTGATGAGTTTTGACGTTAATAATATATTTGGGTTGAATATTTATCGAGAGAAATTGATAAAATTAATTTTTGGAATTTTGGGTTTTGAAGAAATATAGCCCATTTCGTAGCTTGCTGAACAAACCGAATCGATTCTCCCCTTCCGAATCGATTCGGCCTATTGCAGAACTTACAGGTCTTTAGGGCCGAATTGATTTTCCCATGCGAATCGATTTGGTAGGTAGGAGACTTACATGTCCCTTTGGGATGAATCGATTCGGAGGGACCGAATCAATTCAGAGGGGCCGAATCGATTCGGAAACAAGGCTGGCTTGGGGGATTTTTTCTGGAGCGAGTTTCATCTAGTTTCGTATGAGTTTGTTGATTGGGAATCTCTATAGGAATTATGATAAGTGTGTTTTGGAGACTTTTATTGAGTTTCCCGTATGAAAAATTATTGGAGTCATATTGAATTAATTCGAGAGAATACTAATAGGAGAGTATTGTACCGACTAGTGGGGAAGCCCACTATCATTGAGATTTCTATTTGGAGATGATTATGAATTTATAAGAGAGAGTTAGGATGCGCTTAGTGATAATGGATTTTAGAATTTAATCCTAATTGGGATAACTTTAAAGGTTCATAGGATTGATTGAACCATACTATGGATTGAGAATAATAAATGTGATCGACGAGCATACGGATATAGAGAATATCATTAACGTAAATAGAATTGAGAGACGATTCATACAAATAGAAGTGAGGTGTGAATTTCAAGGGAGAAATAGTATAGTGTATACAAAGTGGGGAAGTTATGTGAGTTATTGACGAATAGTATATCAAGAGTAAAATATACTAATAAATGATATTATTTCATTTATGCCTAAGAGCATAATAAGAGAATGAAAATAGTGTGATATATATACCTTGTGTGATGGTGTACATTTATATGATGTGATGATGTATGTACAGCTTGTGTGAATGATATATATATATATATATATATATATATATATATATATATATATATCTGTGTGTGTGTGTGTGTGTGAAGCATACCCCCTCAATGCTATCATGGGAAATTGCGCGATGTGGGTGAGGCCCCTAGCTTAAGGAGCAGGGTGCGTATAGTCCCCAGGTCATAGCGTCCATTTATTATTGTGTGATTTTTATTAGGGGTGAGACGTTGTGGGTATATTTCGTCTCATTTTCGGGAAGGAACTATGACCGCTTCCTGTACGTTTTTATTTATTATTTTACCATGGCGGTATGATAATAGTCTGATATATGGTAACCTGGGATAAAGTGAGTAATTCCTTGAAGATGATAGCATTGAGAACCTTCATCCTTGAGTTATAGCTCGCTGGGATGGTTATTATTATACTTGTGTGAATAGTATATTAATTGCATATGATTATGTGATATCATTTTTGTCTCTAGAGTAAAGAGACATAAGATGATTGATTGAATTTAATTCCGGGAGATTTTATCCGGACTAAAATTGGGATGAATATATTAAAGTGGAATTGAACAGTAGATAATTATATGAGTATAGATATAGTACTTTGGGTATCGAGGGCATAATGGACCTCAATGACCAACATTGCCAAGGAGTAGTGTATCGGGGGGGGTTCCTTGTTTGGATTTTACTTGCGAGATGTCCCACGCACGAAACGCAGTGCAATGTTGGAAGTGAGCAGAAGTTAGTCATTACTTCTCATATTTATATATTAGTATGTATCTCGACAATCGACAGTGCCAAAGATTACTGTATCGGGGGGGTTCCTTATTTGGATTTCTCTTGCGAGACGTCCCACGCAAGAAACGCCGTGCACTGTTGAGAATTGAGATTAATTGTTAAAATCACATTATATAAGAATTTGGGTTATATGTGTCATGCATTGAGGGCATAATGAATCTTGATAATCAATACTGCCAAGGAGTAGTGTATCGGTGGGGTTCCTTGTTTGGATTTCGCTTGCGAGACATCCCACGCACGAACCGCAGTGCAGTATTGAGAATTGGGAGAAGTTTAGTCCTTAGCAATTAGATGCTAGTAACTCATATATATATATTTATGTCCATGACTAGAATAAGAGAACTTCTAGTAAGAGAATGTTTATGTATATTTTTATATGATTTGAAGTGGGCGAAAATTTGAGAGTGGTAATATTTGAAGTTGAGAGATATGATTTAGGTGAATTTTTAATTGAGTATAAATTTGCAATAAGTTAGATTAATTTGCCCCTAGATAGATTTAGTAAATTATTTGGAGATCATGATCATACGTTTAGTTGCGCGCTTTAGTTGAGAGGTGAGTTGAATTTTATGGAGAGTGTGACTCCACTTTAATCATGTCATAGTGCATTTATAATTATTATACATTTTAATGCACTTTCTATAAAAATATTTTCACACCTCGGGCTATGACCCATTTATATTTTTCTCTTGCCTCGTATATATTGTATATTTTTAGGTGTTCCTCCGCAAGGACGCCGTTGATGATATCCATCCAGTGTATTCGTGGAGCTGTGGCAGTAGCGGACTGTTACGGTATTTTGATATAGTCGATTCCTATCTTTTGTATATCTAGATTAGGATTCGGTCGGTATATCGGGTTTCTACCCTAGTGTTGTAGTGTAGCACTTTTATATTGTCTCTTTGAGATTATTGTATTGTCTGTGACCCGACAACATATTCGGGTAATTTATTTGGTACATTTTGTTGTACTCTTATATTAGTCTCTTTTATATTATTTGAGCATGTGTGTCTGTCCTATCATATTTAGATGTTATGTCGTTGGTTAGTTGTTGCATGGTTTGTTTTTTTAATGTAAAAATAAATGTTTTAAAAAAAAAAGATTTTTGACACCCTCTTTTTGTAATAATGTGTTGTTAGCCGTGTTTATTTTAAAATCGTCAGTAGATGCTGAGAATGATCCGCTTGAGATTCCTGATTATTTTAGTATAGGGCTGGCCACCCGTTATTATTTTTAGAGGGATGTCGCAGGTGGTATCAGAGCATTAGGTTCTAATGTCTTTAGGATCTGTCTGGGTTTACTGCGATCTTCCGTAAGCATTCTTGATGTAGAGCCCTATTATTAGGACTGTTGTGTTCATACGTCCATATTTTCTTCTGTGATGAGAAAACATTTGAAAGGCGTTCTGATACAATTGTTCTTGTTTCAGATGCCACCGAAGAGAGGTTGTTCAGACAGGGCAAATAAAGGGACTGCAAGTGTGGAACCCCAAATGCCTTAAAGGACTATGACTACAGATGATGTTGCCAGAATTATGGCACAAGAAGTAACTACTGCCATTTCTGTAATGGCACATCAACCTGCAGTTCAATCAGGAAAAACTCATTAAGGACCGTCTTTGTGGTAAAGAGTGGGGGAATATTTTAGTAAGGGGCATCCTCCATAATTTTCAGAGGGAGTTGATGCGATGGCTGCAAGTCGATGGAAGAATAGTATGCAAAGGCGCCTTCATATGGTTGAATGTAGTGAAGTACAAAAGGAATTCCTAGCCACCTTTAAGTTAACGAGAGCAGCTCTCCAATGGTGGGAGTCTGTCACCACATTAGAAAAAAGAGATACATTGCCTATAACATATTTTTGGGAACTTTTTTATCGAAGGTAATTTCCTTCCGTGATTCAGAAGGAAATGAGGAGGAAATTGATGCATGTGTTTCAAGGTAATAGAACAGTGGCCGAGTATGAAGAAAAATTTACTCGATTGGAGAATTTAATACCTGATGAGGTAAATACAGAAGAGAAGTGTGTATCGAAGTTCATGCGAGGTTTAAATGGGAAAATTCGACAGCATTTGTTAGGGAACCCAGTGTTAGTGACTTTCGTCGAGGTAGTGAATGCATCACTGTTACAGTGTCATGCGTATCGTCTTCATTCGCAAAGGGGTAAGAACTTTATAGATTCGGGTTCATCAAATAGGTTTGGTGATGAGAGTACCAGTACTTCCAGTGGGTATAAGTCAGACTATAGAGGGTCAAAACGGTGTTTTGTTCCTCAAGGTGGGCAGAGAGGATTTATGGGTAGATGTTTCTTTTGTAAAGAATTTGGTCATAGAAAGAGAGATTGTCCTAATAGAGGTAAAGGACCATGTTTTGAGGATGTTTTGGATGTGAAACCCTTACAGCAGATTCGAGGTCATTTTAAGCCCGGGGGATTTGTGTGGGAACCCATTGATGAGGAGATGAAATCGGACTAGAGAGGTATGATGTAAGTTAATTTCCTGTGTGAATAGGATTATGTTATATGAAGCTTTGGGAATATCGTATGTGAGATAGTAATGAGAGGGTGGTGCTATAACCCTATTATGTATGGAATGACCCGGAAGGGAATTTTGAGCAAGTGAGGCTCTTATATGATTATCTTTTGGGAGAATAGATTATCTTATGATATGCTAATAGAAAGCTATAGATTTGTTGTCAATGCACGAATTGTTGTAATGTGTTGAGTAGTAATGATAAAGATAATAATTTTTATAGTCGTGCTAGACTTATATATTTGTTATATTCCAGTTAAGGAAGAGCCTAGTGAATGGCAATATATTATTATAATGTGAAAGATTATTACTGAAAGAATGCAGAATTTAGTAGATTATTGTTGAGCGAGAGATTTTAGCTCATAATTATGTTAATTTTGTGAACTATATATTATTATGAGTATGATAATTACTAAAACCTTGTACCTTGAGCATAAGGTATTTTATTTAAATGTCGAAAGACATAAACTGTTTTAAAATAAATTGTTTTTAAAATAAAACTTTTTATAGGCCTTTGGGCAATATCAAAAATGAGTTCCACAAAAATGTTTTAAACTCTAGTCCCAATCTAACTAACTCTCAATCCCCGACGTCGCTACATATTAGTGTATTGGGAGGGTTCCTTGTTTGGATTTCGCTTGCGAGACCTCCCCCGCATGAAAGTAGCAAATGTTAGAAATTGAGAGGAGTTAATTCTTTGGACCTTTCAAAATTGTTATATTATTAGTATGTTAGTATAATTTAATATATTTTTAGAGTTGTTGTACTATTTAAGGCAAGTGAAGCCTAGTTTTGTTTATACGAGTGATCTCGAATAAAGGGTGTATGGGCGCCCTAGTCGGTAAAAATTCGTTTTATAAAAATTTAAAATAATTCATCGTGAGAAGTGGGAGGATTGGGTATAGTGTTAGTGAGGATAAGTGTAGTAGGAACTAGTTGAGCTTTGGAGTATTGGGCTTAGCTTAATTTCGAGGGTGAAATTCTTGTAAGTGGGGAAGTCTGTAACAACCCGAGATTTTTGGGACAATAATTAATTATTTTTGGGAGAAATAAATATTAATTTAATTGGAGAATAATTAAATTGGCATTTGAGGTCAAACATTTGAAGATGTTAGAAAGTGATTCGAATGGCAATTCTGAGGGTGCAGTTGTTTCTGGAAGGCTCGAGATAGTCGAAATGACTATACTTGGGGCTTATTTAGGTTCCGAAATATTTTTAGTTCGTTTGGCTTGAATTAAAGTGACCGAGTGATTTAAAGTGTGTTTTATCATTTAAAGTTGTGTATTTTGGGAGATAAGGCTTATTAAGACTACGGGAGATTTAATCTCATTAGAGAGAAAGAGAGAATAGAGAGGAGAAGAAAAGAAGAAAAGAATAATAGGAAGAGGACAAAAGTGGGAATTCCAGCCATTACGCGATCTCGAGGAAGATTCAGACTCTACGAATTTGAGGCAAGTCATTATACTTGCTAAATAATTGTTGTGTATCATTTATCTCATGATTTGTGGATAAAAATTGTGGATTTTGGGTATAAAATGGTAAAACCTAGATTGTGGGTAAAATCTTAGATCTATTTTGTATAAAATGGATTTGAGGTTATAAATTAGTTGAGGTGTGTTATTTGATGAGTTTTGATGTTAATAATATATTTGGGTTGAAGATTGATGGAGAGAAATTGATCAAATTGATTTTTGGAATTTTTGGTTTTGAAGAAATATAGCCCATTTCGTAGCTTGCTGAACAAACCGAATCGATTCGCCCCTTCCGAATCGATTAGGCCTGTTGCAGAACTTACAGGTCTTTAGGGCCGAATTGATTCTCCCCTTGTGAATCGATTCGGTAGGTAGCAGACTTACAGGTCCCTTTGGGACGAATCAATTCGGAGGGGCCTAATCGATTCGATGTTAGAACCGAATCAATTCGGAGGGACCGAATCGATTCAGAAATAGTGCTGGCTTGGGGGAGTTTTTCTGGAGCGAGTTTCGTCTGGTTTCGTTTGAGTTTGTCGATTGGGAATCTCTATAGGAATTATGAGAAGTGTGTTTTGGATACTTTTAGGGTATTTTCCTTATGAGAAATTATTAGAGTCATATTGACTTAATTCGAGATAATACCGATTGGAGAGTATTGTACCGACTAGTGGGGAAGCCCACTATCATTGAGATTTATATTTGGAGATGATTATGGATTTATGAGAGAGAGTTAGGATGCGCTTAGTGATAATGGATTTTAGAATTTAGTCCCAATTGGGATAACTTTAAAGGTTCATAGGATTGATTGAACCATATTATGGATTGAGAATAATAAATGATAATCGACGAGCATACGGATATAGAGAATATCCTTAACGTAAATAAAATTGAGAGGCGATTCATATAAATAGAAGTGAGGTGTGAATTTCAAAGGAGAAATAGTATAGTGTATACAAAATGGGGAAGTTATGTGAGTTATTGACAAATAATATATCGAGAGTAAAATATACTAATAAATGATATTATTCCATTTACCCCTAAGAGCATAATAAGAGTATGAAAATAGTGTGATATATATACCTTGTGTGATGGTGTACATTTATATGATCTGATGATGTATGTATATCTTGTGTGAATCACACACACACACACACACACACACACACACATATATATATGAAGCATACCCCCTCTATGCTATCATGGGAAGTTGCGCGATGTGGGTGAGGCCCCTGGCTTGAGGAGCAAGGTGCGTATAGTCCCAAAATCATAGAGTCCATTTATCATTATGTGATTTTTATTAGGGGTGAGACGTGGTGGGTATGTTTCGTCTCATTTCTAAGGAGGAACTATGACTGCTTCTGATTAGGCATAAATTCTTCACATTTATCCCCTTAATTTCGGTATTTTTATGATATCGTGCGGTGTAAATAGCTTGGATTTATCTCATATCTATGATACTAACCCTTTTTCTCAAGTATTTCGTATTTTGTGTATCTCTTATGTGTTTTACAGATATTTCATGCAAGAAAGATGGAAAAGAGAACTCAAAATAGTGAAAGAAATCAAGAATCGGGGAGTTGAAGGGTATTTTCATAATTTTTCAGCCTTAGTCCGGAGGTGGGTACAATTGGAAAGTTGAAGATCTTTCAATTACAAGAACACTGGAAAAAATGGCACCTCAATCCGAGTAACGGTGAAGAAGTTATGCCTATTTGAAGTTGAAAAGAAATCCAAGAAAAAAACTGTCAGACCCGAACCGAACCGAAGCTGAGAAAAAAGAACCGGTCCGCCCATTTGTCACGCACCAGATCCGTTACGAAATTAGTCATGCTCCATATCCGTTACGAAACTAGTCATGCTTTCTAAGTGTGACAAATTGGCATATACAGGATTTTTATTTTGTGCTTATCTTTTAGCCAAAAGAGTTTTATGTTTTGGGAACTCTTATAAACGACCTCTAGCCTACATATTTAGTCATTATGACTCTTTTTATTCAGATTTCATTCATGTAAAAGCTCCATAACAAGTAGGAACATCGAGGAGAAAGATTCACATATTTTGCACCATTAATTCAAGAGCTTTTCGAGTTTTTCTTCAATCTTTGATTTCTTCTTGCATGTTCTTGTTCTTCAAACCTGGTAACTTTTATTTTCAGCACTTTTATTATTATTCACCATGTTAGGCTAGGTTTTTAAAGGCTGGGATGCATGAACCCAACCTGATGTGGTAGTTGCATGTGTATAAAATTAGTCCTCTGAATTTAGTGATTGATTATGACTGTATTGCGTAGTTACACAATAATTGTAGATCTTTATATCTCGTTTGCCTCTGGGTACTCGTGATGATTTAGAGTGCAAGTCGAGTGCTACTATCGCGATACTGATTTACTCATCCTCAGATTAAGTATGACGCGGGCTTGAACCTCGTATACGTAATGCTTGGGAGTACTAAATTCCGGGTCAAATTAATCAGTTAAATTTACGATTAGTTTTATACCATCAATACTCTAGGGTTGGGGGATTGTGTCTCTACTTTAATTTTTCCAATTAGTTTTAGTTAACTTCTTTATTTTTCCCTTTTTCCTTTCTCACTCAATCATCATCTTTTACACTTTATTTTTTGAAATAATAAATCAATTAAAATCTATCAAACATTCCCTGTGGATTCGATACCCAGACTCGCCACTATACTCCGCAAGAGTGTAGTTAAAGTATAGGTTTTTTTTGTATTGTGGTTGGAAGCCGACAACAATGACTAGTGTATTTACACGGACGCTTGGTTTTCGACTCGATCAGCTTCCTGTACATTTTTATTTATTATTTTACCATGGCGGTGTGATAATAGTCCGATATATGGTAACCTGGGATAAAGTGAGTAATTCCTGGAAGATGATAGTATTGAGAACCTGCATCCTTGAGTTATAGCTCACTGGGATGGTTATTATTATACTTGTGTGAATAGTATATTAATTGTATATGATTCTGTGACATCACTTTTGTCTCTAGAGTAAAGAGACATAAGAAGATTGATTGAATCTCATTCCGGGAGATCTTATGTGGACTAAAATTAGGATGAATATATTGAAGTGTAATTGAAGAGTAGATAATTATATGAGTATAGATATAGTACTTTGGGTATCGAGGGCAAAATGGACCTCAACGACCAACATTGCCAAGGAGTGGTGTATCGGGGGGGTTCTTTATTTGGATTTCTCTTGCGAGATGTCCCACGCACGAAACACAGTGCAATGTTGGGAGTGATGAAAAGTTAGTCTTTAGTGCTCACATTTATATATTAGTATATATCTCGACAATTGACAGTGCCAAGCAATAGTGTATCGGAGGGGTTCCTTATTTGGATTTCGCTTCCGAGACGTCCCATGCATGAAACGCCATGCACTGTTGAGAATTGAGATTAATTGTTAAAATCACATTATATAAGAATTTGGGTTATATGCTTCATGCATTGAGGGCATAATGAATCTTGATAATCAATACTGCCAAGGAGTAGCGTATCGTGGGGGTTCCTTGTTTGGATTTCTCTAGCGAGACGTCCCACGCATGAACTGCAGTGCAGTATTGAGAATTAGGAGAAGTTTAGTCCTTAGAACTTAGATGCAAGTAACTCATATATATATTTATGTCCATAACTAGAATAAGAGAACTTCTAGTAAAAGAATGTTTATATATATTTTTATATGATTAGAAGTGGGCGAAAATTTGAGAGTGGTAATATTGAAGTTAAGAGATATGATTTAGGTGAATTTTAATTGAGTACAAATTGGCAATAAGTTAGATTACTTTGCCCATAGATAGATTTGGGAAATTATTTGGAGATCATGAGCATACGTTTAGTTGCGCGCTTTAGTTGAGAGGTGAGTTGAATTTTATGGAGAGTGCGACTCCACTTTAATCATGTCATAATGCATTTATAATTATTATGCATTTTAATGCACTTGCTATAAAAATATTTTCACACCTCGGGCTATGACCCATTTATATTTTTCTCTTGACTTGTATTTATTGTATATTTTTAGGTGTTCCTCCGCAAGGACGCCATTGATGATATACATCCAGTGTATTCGTGGAGCTGTGGCAGTAGAGGACTGTTGCGGTATTTTGATATAGTCAATTCCTATCTTTTATATATCTAGATTAGGATTCGGTTGGTATATCGGGTTTCTACCCTAGTGTTGTAATGTAGCACTTTTATATTGTCTCTCTCAGACTATTGTAGTGTCTGTGACCCGACTGCATATTCGGGTATTTTATTTGGTACATTTTGTTGTACTCTTATATTAGTCTCTTTTATATTATTTGAGCATGTGTGTGTCTCTTATCATATTTAGATGTTATGTCGTTGGTTAGTTGTTGCATGGTTTATTTTTGTAATGTAAAAATAAATGTTTTAAAAAAAAGATTTTTGACACCCCCTTTTTGTAATAATGGGTTGTTAGCCGTGTTTATTTTAGAATCGTCAGTAGATGCTGAGAATGATCCACTTAAGATTCCTGATTATTTTAGTATAGAGTTGTCCACCCATTATTATTTTGAGCGAGGTGTCACATTAGCCTTATAGCTATAATCAAAACCCATGTATACATATACGTGTATACAAATAAATATATCAACTATCCATAACCACCAACGTATACAAAAGTATATACGCTTACCCTCATGCTACCAAAGACAACATAAAATACCGCGCCCTTACTGTCACTAGTCCTTGTGAAAAATAAACCCCGAGCTATCTCTCTTTGCTCGAACATAATTCTAACCTCCCTGATTCACTTTAGTAAACACTCCTACTTACCGGGATAAAATGTGAGAACACAAAACCTCACTTTGTGTCTATCGCACCACACAATATAACACAAATACACACATATACATAGGCTAAATGCACTCTTAGGTGATACCTCGTACCAATCATATCCTGGTGTCGCGAACACCAAAACTTACCCCCACTATTCACAATAATTCAAATCCATCGCTATCCAGTCGATATTTAGGAAATATTATCAATCCTACTCCCATAATTCTTGAAAGTAGTAACTCCTCGCATAATTCAAACCTTCACTCAGTGTACACCTCCACTCTCCCGTAAAGAACACCAAAGAACTCCGCTACCCCACGGAAAGTTTATCCACATACTATGGCTGCTACAGCCAACGCACCCACTAAATTCGACTCACCCGCGAACTCTAGTGAAAAATAAGTCTTATATTGTGAAATACTCCTTGTCAATCAAAAGTATACCCCATGCCCATAGGGTAAAAATAATTACCTCGATACTCCAGCTGCAACGGCTGATCCTTGAGTTTCGGAGCATCTTCTTCCTACCCGAATGCACCCATGACTCGCTGTAGTGGATGTACATCCAGGACCTCTTACTATAGTTGACCCCTGCTTCGCTTAAGACAATCTCTTTTCACGTGTCCCGCTTCCCCACAAACGAAACACCTTCTAATACATTCACGCTGCCATTGATCCCTTCCATGCCGACCTTATTGGAATTCCTGGCCATCCTACCGATAGCCTCTAGCTCTAAATCGTTTAGCATGATTTCTCTATCAGAAATCCTGCCCCTGATCTCCCCCTGCCTGCTGCTAGGATAACCCACTGGTACTGTTCCCTCCTGCCTCATTCGACAGGGTGCGTTGGCTGTAGCACTCTTGCACTGTCAGGAATATCACTTCCACGAGTCGTATGAGTTCACCCTCAAATATAAATTTGGCAAAAGAACGTAAATGCGCATACGTATGAGAATGCAACAATCCTATGACAAGGCTCTATATCAAAGATTGCTAAGCTGAAACGTGAAAAGATGTACAGATCCTAAGGACACTAGAGCCTGATGCTCTGATACCATCTGTGACACCCCGCCTAATAAAATACCGGGTGATCAGTCCTATACCAAATTAAAACAGAAATCCCAGTTGGTTCATCCTTAACATTACTATCAAAAACTTTTTAAAACGTACTAACTACCTAGTATTCCAAAAGCTGGTGCCAAATTTTAACTTTTTAATTAAACAAAATAGTACATGCGAAAATAAATATAAACAATTCACACAACTGAATAAAATCAATAGAATAAATAATTAAACAATTTGTCGAATAAACCATCGACCACCAAAGTGAAATCCAATACAAACATCCAACACCTGAATAAATACATCTGAAATATGTACTAAGAAGACTGGGTGACAAGCCCTAAATAAAACTAAAACTGATAAATGATTCCTACTCTAGGAATGAATAAACAATGCGTCTAATCCAAACTCCTGCTAGCATCCACATATGTTGCAGCTCCGTGTCCCTGGAATAGAATATCAATCCTGGCGTTCCTGTGGCTGGACACCTAAAAGATTTTGAAAATAGTTTTATAGCAAGGGTTAGAACCCAAAATATTTTGAAAATATTTAGCAAGTCAATTACCTGCAGTAATTTAAAATGCATGAATGCGCTTCATATTTAAGTTAGTGGCGCACTCCCTTATGGACATTCTCACCCCTTCACTAATGTACACACGTAACGGTCACTTTAACCCCCACCTAGTTGTACTACCCCGTCTAACTAGCCCTGGTATAACCTCCCCTTGCCATACTACTCTAACCCGAGTATAATTATTCATGAATTATAAGTTGTCTCACCAATTAACTTAATTAATTCCTTCTTAAATAATAGCATACAACTGTGTCACAAGTTATATAAAGTAAATACATCACACGCTATATTATTACCCGCATATAATATTGAATACCATTAAATATGTACCTTTACTAAAACATCCACACATATAACATACGTATATCCATCCCTCCGAGTATAGCCTCGCCAGATGATTCCCTCTAAAGTGCTATCTCACTAGGTGTGCTCACATAACCTAGTTACCCAAGTTGGATTCGCTCACCAACCTGACCTAAAACATAAACGAAGTGGAGGTGGTCATATTCCTTCCCTGAAAGTGAGATAATCCCCTCACCCATATGCCAGACGCTATGATCTGAGGATATACTCACCCTACTCCTCAAGATAGGGGATTCACCCACATCGTGCAACCTCCCTTGATAGCACTAGAGTATATAGATTAAATAAATATCTAATCACTGATATTTAATAGCACACACAATATATACACACACACACATATATATATATATATATATATATATACTATCACTTCACCGTATATATATATACTATAAACCCCGACTTTACTGTGTACTTAAAGATCCGTAACACTAGCCTGAAATTTTCTGAGTCTATGTCCCGACTCACTTAATTAATTTTCTCACTTAATAATTTATCATCTCCCCGATTCTATGGTCTGGCTCTAATATACTTAATTCACACCTCAATTAACTTATCACCTCCCCGAGTCTATCGTCCAACTCCAATTAAATTAATAAACACACATATTAATTTAATACCTTCTCGATTCTGCAATCTGACTCTAATTTAATTAATTAACACATCAATTAATTTAATACTAATCTGATTTTTGTGGTCCGACCCTCATTTAATTAATTTACACATTAATTAATTAACACAAATCCGAGTCTGTGGTCCGACCCTCATTTAATTAATTTACACATTAATTAATTAACACAAATCTGATTAACACAAATCCGAGTCTGTGGTCCGACGCTCATTTAATTAATTTACACATTAATTAATTAACACAAATCCGAGTATGTGGTTCGACCCTCATTTAATTAATTTACATATTAATTAATTAACACAAATTCGAGTCTGTGGTCTGACCCTCATTTAATTAATTTACACATTAATTAGTTAACAAAAATCCGAGTCTGTGGTCCGACCCTCATTTAATTAACTTATACCTTAATTAATTAACACAAATCCGAGTGTGTGGTCCAACCCTCATTTAATTAATTTACAGATTAATTAATTAACACAAATTCGAGTCTGTGGTCCGACCCTCATATAATTAATTTACACCTTAATTAATTAACACAAATCCGAGTCTATGGTCCGACCCTCATTTAATTAATTTACACCTTAATTACTTAACACAAATCCGAGTCTGTGGTCCGACCCTCATTTAATTAATTTACACATTAATTAATTTAGCACGTTCCCCAGTCTACAGTTCGACTCTAATATAATTAATCTCACATTAATTAATTTAATACTTGGTGTCACCCAACCATTATACCCGGACTCGCTCACTTGGCCCGTAACTTACTATTTCCCGAGTCTATGTTCCGACTCTAAATTAATTTACTCTCTCAATAATTAATTTAATACTTTGGTATCACTTAACCAACATACCCGGACTCGCTCACTTGGTCCATTTTTACATCTCGGATTTTCATTCTCACATGTTCGTCCACAATGTGTCACACATTCATCTCCATCAAATCTCCCAATTATATTTACCTATAATTACCAACATACCCGGACTCGCCCACTTGGTCCATTTTTAAAATGTAAAATCAGCCCAAAATCCTTTTCTCAATAATTATTTCCAAGTAATTAAAACTGGCATCACACCCAAAATTTCTGCAGCATCGATTGATCGAACCCCGTGGGTCGATCGATCGATCATTCCAGAAGTCGTCTTCTCCATCCCACTGTCGCCCATGGACGAACCCTAAAGCTTTGATTCTCAATCTAAACCCCTACCCAAATACAATTAACATATCTACCATATAAAAAAAGGGTCTAAACATCCTAAAGACCTTAATTCATTATCAATTTCCATTAATTCCAACGATTTCCCGATTTGGGTTTTATCCGGGTTTCAAATCTCCAATACGAATTTCATTCATATTAACAGCAATTAACCATTGATTCTTACTGGTTTTAACATACGATTCCTTCCTCTATATTCTAGAATCATAAACACAATAAATATCACCCTTAATCCCATTAAGGAATATCAGTTTCCAAAAATCCAATTTTAAATTTTCATTACACACCCAAAACGAATTTCCATGTACACACACTATGATATGAATTGATTATCATCAATTTAGGAATCTCAACAGTTAATCACTTGCCTAGAATTGTTCGTAGGGTCTGATCCGTTGGTGTAGTCCCTTAATTTGGCTCCAATAATTCCCAATTGGCTCTTAATTTTCTTTCCCCCAATTTCCCTCTCAAGCCCTAGGCTTAGAATTTGTGTTTACTGTCGTTTAACACTTCCCCAAATTAGGTTAAAACCCTTAATCTCGTTTTTGGTCATATGTGCCTAATTAAAATGGCCCGAATCATTTCGCGTGGGCCCGAATATGCCCAAAAATACCCCGAGACCCAATTACTACCCCCGGGTATTCTTTTCAAACTATCTCGACCCATCCGGACTCAACTGCGAACTCAGGATTGTCATCCAGAATACTTTTTGTCATTTCCAAATTTTGACCTCAAAATGCAACACATTAATTCGAACAATTAAAATTAAAGTTGCCAATTATAAATCATTCTTCCCACTCAAATAAATTCTCCAAATCATAAATTTAAGTTTCTCCAATTTGAATATTTTTATAACTCCCAAAAATAATTAAATATTAAATCCTCAAAATTTCGGGGTGTTACAATAAGGTAATCTGAATACTCATTAATCTATCTCTCCATCTTTTAACATTCACCACTTTATCTTTTATATAGTGATCAACAACAATACCCACCGCATTTTTACGATTATCTCTCCCTCTCGAGTGCAATAGTTTATAACATTCTCCTATCTCTCTAGCGTTTTCACCCTTCAATTCAGTTTCTTGTAGGCACGCTATGTTGTTTTTCTTCATTTTAAGGTATCCATAAGTTCTTTACACTTACCAGTTAATGTTCCTAAATTCCACGTACTAACTCTAATTTTATGTATGTTATTTTTTATTTACGTTTCTTCTTTTAACTAGAGAATCCATCAACAAGATTTGACATAAATTTTACAGTCCGCTGTAAACCTGACACTAACCCACCTGGTTTCACATCCGGACTTGGACATCGGTAATGGTAGAGACAAAAAGATTGATTAATTAGTTAATTAATTAAATACTCCTACAAATTAATTCACAAAATAAATGTGCTAAAAACTAAAGTCACAAATACACTGAAATAATATAAACGTGCCTCAACATATGAATAAAATAATAATAACTCTATCCCATAAAAAATATTCACCATATTATTTTTTTGTTTTTAAAACTTTGTTTAATTAAAGTTAAACAGAAAAAAACTTAACAAGTTTTTCAAGAAATCTGTTCTGAATTTTTTTTTACCACAATCCTACAGTATAAACTGTAAAAACATTCTTAAGAACACCTAATATTAATCACGAACACATTAACACGATTAAACTTTAACATATAATTGTTCTTAATAAAATGATCTTGGATCTTCATGTTTTCACAAAATACATCTAAAAGATAGAAAATAAGAGTTACCTTGGTCCAATGCATTGATCAATCTTGATTAATTGCTCCATCAATCTCCTAAACATTGAAAATTACAGTCAATTGGAATCTCGGAATTTCTCTCCCACCTCAGAAATAGTGTGTTATGAGATCATCCCAGATGGTGTAGGGCTCCTCTATTTATAAGGGGAAGAGGGCCGGAATCCTATTCAAGGTGGGACTCTATTTCAAGTCTCCCGCTAATGTCACTAACCATCGTGTGACTAACGAATAAAATTGACCCAATCTTTTAATATTTTTATTTATCACGTTCCTAATTAATTATCTGATATTTATCAAGACCACATAATTGGGAAATTCATAAATTCGAAATTTAATATAATTGAAATTAAATAATTAATTTCGGCACTTAATATTAATTTCTAACATTCTCCCACTTGGTCTTAATAATCCTCATGATTAAATTAGGTACCATAAGGTGCACAATAACTGATAAATATAGTTTGCTTAAATCAAACAATTCACGGATGCGAGTCATGGCGATTCCATGGTATTAAAGAGCATGGTTCCTTCTATGTACTACAACACCAATGTTTCATTCAACTAAGCCTTTAATATTTGGTATCATAATGGCCTCATTATATCCTTTTGAATAAGGACTATTTTTGTCAACAATAATTCATAATCATATGCATGTATTCACAAAAGACAGAAATAATTGAAATCGAAAACACTTTTATTGAATTCAAGTAATAGTGTCAAACAACTAAGCCAAATAGCAATCATAATTTTACTAATCGAGACCCATCTCTTTGACACATTCCATAAGGTCATTGGAGTTAGTCCTTTCGTAAGAGGATATATTATGTTATCACTCATACTAATGTGATCAATTGACACTCTTTGTTTCTGAATTTCTTCTTTCACTGATAGGTACTTCATTCAACGTGCTTAGTTACTTTAGGAATACCTAACATTTCTTCATAAATAAGATTGCAGCGACATTATCATAATATTTCAGCGGCTTAATAATAGTGTCGACAACTCCAAGTCCGAAATGAAGTCATGCTGCCAAAATACATAAGTTGTAGCATCAAGCATGCTACAAGCTCAACTTTCACAATAGTTAATGGATGGATTATGTTTCACTCCTTCATTATATTGGTTAATAAATCGAAACAAATATACTTAAGCAAGAGTGAACTTCATACCATCCGTACAACTAGTAAATTCGAGTCACAATAATTGTTCATATTTAAATGAACACATACACCATAAATGTGAGCATATAGTCCTTTAAGTATCTCATTACTTCATACACAACTTTTAAACCCATAAAATTGTTTTGATTCTCTACTTTCTAAATATGTGCTTGTATATAGAGAAAATATATAAACTTACTCCCACTGATCTTAAGGTGTATACAAATATATAATGATTAAAAAAATAATGATATTATTTCTTAAAATACGTCATGTGGGAAATTTATGTTTATAAAATGATCTCCTAAACATATATGCATGGTTTATAAGACTCCAAAAAGTAATTTTCACATCCACTTCATGTAACTCTCAATCATAATGAGCTACTAATGTCAAAAGAATTCCATGTCCTTACATATAATTGAGAAGGTTCATTTATAACCTTTTATTCATTAATGGTAAAATATTTTACTACAATTTAGCTTTATCTTGTTTAAATACCGTTAGTGTCGCATTTGGTCTTGATGACCCATTCATACCCGACTTTAGTGAATCAATTATGTAATTCAACGAGATTTTAAACTTAGTTTTGTAACAACCCATCCTTTTGGAGACCATTAAATTCCATAATTGGATATAAATTGGAATTTGGGGAATTTTCCTAAATAGTAATTTTTGGGATTTTCGAGGATTGAATGATTTTCGATGGGTGCTGTAATTATTTTTGGGACTATATAGGTCGAAATATTTTAATTATATGTCGTCGTTGAGTAAAGCGACACGAGGTAAGATTTTTAATTGGAAAACCCGCATTTATTTATTTTGGGTTGGAATAGTGATTTGGGGTCAAGTACCTCGGATGGGAATTTCGACTGCGCCGTGAGTCTCGGAATGTCCGAGATAGTCGAAAAAGAGTGTCCGATTGTCGAAAATGAGTTTCGGGTAATTTTAGAGGTAAAAGTAACTCGTAATTGGGTAAACGAGTCGTTTTTGGGTTTTAAGGGTTAAAACCCTTTTCTTCTTATATAAAGAGGGAGAGAGGGAAAGAAAAGAGAAAGAAAGAAAGAAAAGAGAGAGAAGAGAGAGAGGAAGGAGAAAGAGGAGGAGAAATGGAGATCTCGGGCAAACTCCATCGGATTCGACTCGAGGCCGTCGGATTTTATCCACGAGGCAAGTGTTTACTTGCTTTATTTATCTTTTTGCATAAATATCGCATACCGTAGTTTGGTATAAACAAACCCTAATGGTTTTGGGGTGGGCTATCGTGGATAAAATGGGTTTTTGGGAGTTAAAACAATTAACCCCAAATAATATTTCAATTTGTGGAACTTAAGTTTTAATCTAAATTAATTGGTGGTTTTGGGTTCTAGGATGTTTAGAACCCTTAATATACGTGTATTTGTAGTTGGTTGAGGTTGTAGGACGTTGGGTGAGGCGACAAAAGCTTGGGAGAAGCTTTAATGGCCGAAATCGTCTCGGAGAAGACGATGAATAGTAATCCGTCACTTTAGGGGGACTTTTTGGCCAGGAAAAGAATTGATTTAGCTTTTGGTCAAAACACGAAAGTTGTAGATCTTTTCGATACGGTCACGTGGGCACCGACTACGTATTTTTCTGATTTTTCTACGATTTGATATGATTTTTACAAGATGACAGCTCCGGGTTGAAATCATCAACTCGGAAATCAAATCGGGAATTGGAAAAATTACGGCTAGAATTAATGTCGTAGATGTTCGGGATAATTTTTGGGGTAGTTTAGAAACCCCGAAAATGTATTTGGGTTGTTGGATAAGGGACTTAAGGATTTTAATTTGGGAGACCTGGTGTGACCTGGCCGGTCGACCGCGTCAAGGAGAAAGGGCCTACTGCTTTGTTTCGTAGGCTTATTTACAACCCGCGGTCGACCGGGGGTCTAAGACCGGTCGACCGGTGCTCTGTTTTCAGCCCAAGATTTTGGAGATTAGGATTATTTCTCCTTTTTGAGTTTAATGTTTAAGGCCCTTCCAAATTAGAAATTATGGAGGGTTATGTCCTAAAGGACTTGAGGAATTGGGAATTTATATATGTGTATATTCACTTAGAGTGAATTGGTATAATTGGAGATATCCAAATGAATCCGTAGATGGGATTTAAGTATGTATTATTTATTAAAGAAAGAAAATACTTTGGGTTTAGTATCATGCTTATATGAATGCATGATTATGATTCCTGGAGGGAATCTTTGGGATTATTGGTCATCGCTAGATGATATAGGCCATTATGGCCATTTATATATTCTAGGAGGACTATATGGTATGTATATATATTATGTGAATAAAGTATATATATATATGATATGATGTAAATGATTTTGAAAATATAAATGAATATTTTCAAAATGGAAAGATAAATGATTTTCATAATTGATAAATTATGGTTACACACCTCCCTAAATCGCTATCATAAGGGAAGTTGCGCGCGTTGTGGTGAAGCCTTCCTGGCTGTTGAGCAGGTTGGATATAGTCCCTAGGCGATATGGGCATTTGTATTACTGCATTGGTTAGGGGATTCCGGGTGTGGTCCTGACTTTCCCACAGGCAATATGGCCGCTTCCCGACGTTGGTAGGTTCCCAGGTTGTCTTGTATAGATAGGCCCTGGAAGATGATAGCCATTTAGGGGCGCGTCCAGTGGGGAAACCCGGAGGGGCGGTCTTAGATTTATCAAAGCAATTCATGATAATGGATTGGCTTTAATTTACATTTCCTGAGTATAAAAAGGGAAATGGGATAAAGGTTTTGCTTCGATAACACTCCCGGATGGAAGAAGGGATGTGGAAGCATGATTTGACCAAAGCATTTTCATGATAATGGAAATGGCTTTGGGTACATTTCCTGAGTATAAAAAGGGAAATGGGATGACATATAAAGGAAAAGCATTTTTATGATAATAAAACTGGCTTTTAAAAAGTATATGATTTGGTAAAGCAATTCATGATAATGAATTGGCTTTTATATTTACATTTCCTGAGTATAAAAAGGGAAATGGGAAGTTTTGAGAAAATGAAAGTATTGATAAATACTTGTATATGAATCCTCAGTCCGGGAGATAAATCCGGATGGTTATGGTAAAATATGTATATATGGATGAATTGAGTACCGAGGGTCTAATGGATCCCGATGATTGACCTTGCCGCATAGTAGTGTATCGGGGGGGTTCCTTGTTTGGATTTCGCTTTGCGAGACACCCCACGCACGAATATGGCAATGTGTTGAGACTGGGGAGAAGTTTAATCCTTAGTGCTCTAATATTATAAATGCTTATGGTATATATATTATTATATATCTTTCTGTACTTAGGGACTAGCAGATCTCGACGATCGACCGTGCCGCATAGTAGTGTATCGGGGGGGTTCCTTGTTTGGATTTCGCTTTGCGAGACACCCCACGCACGAACATGGCATAGCGTTGAGACTGGGGTGAAGCTTAGCCCTTAGTACATTACTTGTACTATCCAGGGTAGATAGTGGTGGGGTGATAGACTAGTTTAGCAGGGTAGCTTGACTAGAATGTTCTAGATAGATGCGCTAGGAGTGCACTATTAGCGGAGAGGTGAGGGGTATCTCATGGGAGTGCGATACCAAACTTAAATATGAGATAAAACCTTTTTCAAAATAATAAGTCATTTATGCACTTGCAAAATATTTTCAAAATTCGGGCTCTGACCCGTTTATCTACTTTTCCTTTCTTGCTATATATTATATATACATAGGTGTCCAGACACAGGGACGCCTGGATGACAATTTTTTCGAGTCAGACGTCAGTTGCAGCAGCTGTGGATGCGTGCAGGTTTTTGATAGCCGCTTTCATCCTTGTACTCTAGATAGGAGGTACTGTATAAATATTCGGGCCAATGGTCCAATTACATTTATTTACTCTTTCAGTACAGCATTCGATATGGTTGTATATTTTGACCGAGTGTTCGGTTATTTTATTTCATTTCAGTTTCATTTACGCATTAACTTGTGGATGTTTTATTTTAATCGTTAAAAAGAGTAGTTAAGTAAAAGTTGTTAACGCTCGCCTAATAGGATATTAGTAATTAAATGGATTTTCGATAGTGATGCTAAGGATGATCCATATGTGACTCCTGTTTTAATTTGATATAGGAGTGATCGCCCGGTATCCCATTAGGTGGGTTGTTACAAGTTTTAGTCTATTAGTTTCACTTCTTATGACTTTTGAAAATAAAACCATGTCATTATTTATCCCTATGCCAAATTCACGTTCATTCAGATACACCACATAATCATCTAGGATAGTAGATCTTATAGGATCTTCTTTACTTATGAGTTTATCTACATTTCTCTCACTGTGACAATACTATCATTTAGTGGTTGATTATTTATTTGTTCTTTGTTGTTTAGACAATCTAACAACTAAAAGAACAAGTATTCAAGAAGGTTATCGGTAATGGGATAAGTACCCTACCTTCCTTTATAACCATATTTCATGATTTTCTACCACTACTAATTTCACCTTTCATAATGAATTTGACTTTAATGCAATAAATACATGTCAATGACAATTATATGATCTATGTAGGTCCACTTTAAAGGAATTTTATCATAATCTCCCACTTGGGCCACATAGGTCATCCTTGTATTAGACATCGTAATACCTTAAGAGCGCAATTCGACTATCAAAATTTGTAAGAGGCATTACAAAAATCTTGTCCACAAAAATTATGAAAAGGAGTCTAGATTTAATTTGGCACAAGATTAAAAGAGTTTCATCAATAACGCTACGATTATGATGCGGGATAAAAAAAATCTTTAAAGAACTGTGTCCAAACTTTATTTTGTACAAAACATTAAAAGGAATACCATAACCCTTGAAAAAAAATATACATCAAAAGATTCTTTAGAACATATCCCTCACGATCACGTCTAGACAAACATTTTCCCCAAAAAAATTGAGGGTTTATGAAAACAAATGGCGATTTGATTTCCCAAGAACAAAAGAAAAAGAATCTTATTAGCATTTCTAGTTTATTTTGTAAGAAATCCTTGCATCAAAAGTAAATACTTTCTATAACACGCTAAGTATAACATGAAATCTCTACTAAGATGAAAAACTCGTTTCAAATCATAAAAGATACATATTATCTTTATCATTATTAGTCCGAGTGTGCAACATGTAAACAAACTTAATTTGTTTAACCAAATTAAATATGAAAATTTTAGAGAAACAAAATGGGATACAATAATATGTGATAAGATAATGAGATAAATTGCTCACTTTATTAATACTTTGATTTAACAACACACACATCGATTACATGATAATAAATTGAGTGCATAGCTGTGAATTTTCCTCAGTTTTAATCGTGAAATATGGATTATATGATGCTTGTAAATTACTTTATTGGGTATAATGTTATTTGATTATATTGTACACGATATTTGTGCACAACTTATTTTCACAAACTATAATAATATATGTGATCTGTGATGTTCATTCAATCACTCAAAATCAATTCCCTGTAAGGAATAACCTTGCTTGAAGAAATAAACTCAATATACCCCATTAATATCTTTACAATTATAAGCATCGTGAGTTACTACTACCATCATCTTTACATTTAATATTCATTGCCATTCTAGTTGGGTCACTGTAGTGATTACCAAACATTTCATAATATGAATATTACATTACGTAAAGACTTACAAATACAAGTCAATAAATTTTCACTTATTTTCATTAAATATCGCATGATCAATAAACTAAATTATTCATGTTTATGGCTTTCATAAACTTAATTGGTGATATGATAGTGAAAGAAACTATGGCATCTGCGTTTGATGACCATTATTACCTTCCCAAAATATATATCACCACTTACATTTTTTTCAATTATTGTAATCACAATAAATGAATAAACAATAATATGTATGCAACATCATAAAGTATCATCATCCTAGCATTCAATATCATACACGGACCTGTAGGCAACCAAAATATGCATGATATTAATGTAATAGTCCAATATTTATATCTTCTGGAATGGAGCACTTTAATGAACACCAAACCTTATATTATATAAATATTAGAGATACGCATACATGTTCAAATACCCGTAATACATGAATAATTATATTATTGTCTATTCCTTAATTTAAAATTCACGAAAAATTATACATAATGTGAAAATAAAATAGACAAATAATTTACATGAGATATTTCATAAATAATAGTAAATGGAAGACATAAATCATTTACTTTCGCTTCATCACTTATGTATGAGTAACAAATCAGTAATATTGACCCAAATCATTCATGGTCATAGTAATACACAATACAGTTACAATCACAATTATCATACTAGTGGAATATGTAAATATGACTTTTTAACATTGATGCCAATTATTTAACATTTACAAAAATTCCAATGTTTATTTGATTCAAATTCCAGCATGTGTTGCGCTTAAATTTAACCTTATAACAAACATTAGGATAATCTGAAATGACTACAAGTATAATATCTTCACATGTAATCTTAGCCTGTATTTGGCATTTGATTAAACTGACTGAATACTACTTATGAGTGTCAAAATTTGCAGGTCATACATTCAAACATGCATTCAAATATGCAACGAATAAATCTAGTATCTGCACATATGAATTGTAACCTGTGTTTGGCATGTAATTCAACTTAATGGGAGTACTAGCCTTAGAATAAACAATAATTCTGATTTTCAACCACATGAATCGTTCGCCTGTGTTTGGCACGAGACTCATTAAAACACGTATATTATAATACTCAACAATATGAATCATTAACCTGTGTTTGGCAGGAGACTCATCCAAATATGAATATTAACAATAACGTAAGTCTAATATCCTACCATATGAAATATGTTGGCCTGTATTTGGCAGGAATATTCAACTAAAAATGATCATTAGAGCAAGGTTTTATCACAGTTCTAGATAAAACATACATAAAATATGGGAAATCATAAATATTTTCAAAAAAAAAAGTTAGCATCATTGAACTGTAGAAAATTACTCCAGAATCTCAAATATTCGACGGAATTCAAAAATATTTTTTTCTGAAAGTCATAAACATTATTTATGTAAAATCGATGCCCCCAAAAATATTATACTCAAAACTTAATGTATAATTAATGATCCAAATATAGATGCATACACAATAATCTAATATTTACAATTATAGATTAAGACACTATCATGTCTTCCCCATCCAACATCATATAAATATTATTGTCGAAACATCAATTCATAATTACATTAGGACCTTTGGGCTACCAAATATAGATTATGCACAATAACCTAATATATCGAAATGTTATTGTCAAACACATAATCATACATCTAATATTCAAAATTTTATATAGAACCCTTTCATCAATACCAAATAATACATAACATGAATATTAGAACAACCATGAACATAAAAAGCAGCCCCCGTGGTGAAAAAAATACATAATATTTGGAAAAAATCGTAATTTTTGTCAAAAATATAAAATTTGAGTTAGCACTACAGTGATGTAGATAATTACTCCAGGATCTCAAAATAATTTGCGGAATTCAAAAATCAATTTTCTGGAGTGAGATATTGACGTCAACTTTATTATCAAAAATGGCAAAAACGCAATTTCAAGGGTCTAAACGACGTCAAAACGCAAAAGTAGGGTGGTTCCCATTGTTCCCAATGGGTTTTGTTTATTTCGACGTTTTCAGTCGATCATGTCAGTTTCGTAAAATTCCGAGTAAGTTTTGACCTTTCATTCTAACCAGTGAGTATTGGCGACGGAAGTAAAACGTCACAGGAAGTCTAAGACATACTTTAAGAGCACATTCAATGACATAAATTAAAACGTCGCAGAAAATCTCAAGCATAAGCAGATTTAATGACATAAATAAAAATATTGTAGAAAGTCTCAGGCACATATTTCATTATAGACGAACATCAATAAGGAAAATCATGAGATCTTAAACTTTTGCTCTAATACCATATGTAAAAACATTCTTAAGAATACCTAATATTAATCACGAACACATTAATATGATGAAACTTTAACATACAATTATTCTTAATAAAAGGATCTTGGATCTTCATGTTTTCACAAAATAGCTCTAAAAGATTGAAAATAAGACTTACCTTGGTGCAATACATTGATCAATCTTGATTAATTACTCCATCAATCTCCTAAATATGAAAAATTACAGTTAATTGGAATCTCGAAATTTCTCTCCCACCTCAGAAATAGTGTGTTATGAGAGAATTTCAGATGGTGTAGGGTTCCTCTATTTATAAAGGGAAGAGGGCTGGAATCCTAGTCAACGTGGGACTCTATTTCAACTCTCCTACTAATGCTACTAACCATCATGTGACTAACGGATAAGATTGACCCAATCTTCTAATATTCGTATTTATCACGTTCCTAATTAATTATCTGATATTTATGAAAACCACATAATTGGAAAATTTATAAATTCGAAATTTAATATAATTGAAATTAAATAATCAATTTTGACACTTAATATTAATTTCCAACGTAAACATGATCTACATGGTATAACCAAGATCTACATAGTATGAGCTAACACTACAATAATCGGCACAAAAAATGTCCTAAACAGATATGTGTATAAGCTATACAAGAATATATCGAACACATTAATCCTCGGTTCTAAACAATTGCAAAGAAAAGACTTCAAAACACTAATTAAAAAAAATAGATCCAACTTATTTAGTTAACACAAAAGTTAACTCCAAATTAGATCTAAAAATGATAAACTAGTTCCGGATTTGTAAAAAAAAGGATCTAAAATACCAGCACAGTATTAAACTCAGATATAAACCTAAAACAACAAGTTTTTGACAAATATCAAACTGAGCAAAGAGATAAACGAAACCAAATGATTTGTAGCAGATCTATACCAATGATTCAACCAAGATGGTTAATCAACAAACAAATGCAAGAATAGATCATACCAGAGAAAGAACACGCCATAAAATGGATCATGGGATTGCATTTCACCCTACATTCGTCAAAATCTTTAACAGATCGTGTATAAGAAAAGCCCTTAGATCGTGTCAGAGAGGCTCAAGTTAAGGCCAACAAATGATTTCGACGATCCTCAAAAATGTTCAGAGATGAGAGTTGAATCTAGTTTTACAGGTTAAGTAGAACTCAAAAGATGGATTTCAGCCGGGATCCAAGTGTGAGCACATAAACAATTTCAGCCGACTCAATTTTTGGGTTGAACCAACATCTGCCAAACCCAGCTACTGTGGCTCCACCACTGCTAACAGTACCCTTTTTGCAACAATTAAAAAGTATATGGAATGGCTCATATAGAAATAAATAAAAGTGGTGCAAACAACTTTCTTTCAATAACAACAATATAACTTATATCACTAACATATAGTCTAAACTCCACGCCCTTACAACTATCCAAGATTCTCTATCCATGAGAATAGTAAGAAAAAATATTCAAATGTCTCATAATTTCAGAGAAATTGAAATCATCAACCAAACTAAAACATATTGAAGAGCACCGATTGAATTCTCCCCAATATCTTAAGCACATCAACCATTAACAGCTTACCACCCTAGAGTATGAAAGAGATTACTCACGTGCCAATGACATCAAAATACATAACCACCAAAAATAAATCATAAGAAAAATAAAAAAAAATATACCTAAATGAGTAATCAGTTACCATTAAAACTGAATAAAATATATGAAAATGACTTCATGACAATTCTTCATTAAACAACAATTTACACATCTAACGCCTAATATAGGTGGAGGTAATATTGGAGCCATTATTAAAAAAATTGTATACCCCCTCTCTCATACTTCCCACCAGTGTAAAAAAGAAAAACTCAAATCTCCTCTTAAATTTTGCAGAACATATTTTTGGCTAACAAATATCGCATACAATTTTGCTAAAAAATACCACTTACAACTTTGCAAATGGAATAACTTTGGACACGATCTGGACCATCAGCAAAAGTAATTGTCGCAACTGTTCCTAGATGTAAATTCGGATCTGAAGAAGCAACATAAATTGCATAAACAATTTTAATCCCAAAACATTGCATCGGGAACTCACTTTTCTTCATACCTAGGCTTAAACAAATAAATGAGGACAGAATGATTAAAGCACAGTAACATTACAATTTGATTAACAATGCTTGACCCAATAAAATTACAACCTGAAATTTAAAACACAAAATTCAGTGTACTTTAGTTCCCTCTCTTAAATCATGGAAACGTATTGTATTGGTCTCTTCAGCAACACAAGTGCATTTGGTCAAAATTAGTTCAATACAACAATTAAAAAACAAAACCAAGGGAAGAGCCTAAAAGTTAAAATTTGTGAACCTCCAATGGCGTTGATGCTAGTAAACCAATAATTAACAAATCAAATTCCCTTACATAACAATAGTCCCAAAAACTGTGTTAATAGTTCCATAACCACTCGTAAGTTTTCATTCCAATCGGACAGTTTTTCCCTATATATTGAAGTTCAATTTAATTTCTAAATCTAGTCCTTGACTTAGAAAAAATCATATTACAACCAAAAAGGTTCAATGAAGAAAAATGCTATTAATTTGACTACATAAAAGCAGGGGATGCATATCCTCACATGCATGTGGAACTTGAAAAAAGAATTTTGATAAAGGATTGTTTCACTACAACTAAACCTTAAACATAATGAAAAAAATTCATAGCTAAAAAAAATTAATAATTCCAATATTAAAACAAACATGTTGTTTAGATCCTGTAGACAAATATAAATGTTAAAGAAATTGAACGTACGTTTGAGTGTAAAACACAATGATACTATAACTATTTTTAAATAAAAATGATTGGTGGTAAATCTATTGGAGTACTTACACAAATAAATTTGTTTGGCTTACTGCAAATTTGGTTCATCTTTGTCCCATCCTAATATTCGTGAAGTCTATGTGTACCTGAGAACGTGGAAGAAAATCACAATAAAGGAAAATTGGTAAACAAAAAGAAATAGCATAATTTTCAAGTATTTAATCCCAAGGAGATTTTAGAGTATTCCCTGCGTGTAGGATAGATTCAGAGGTTGGTACCGTACAATACTGATAATTATGACGCTGTAGAAATCACAATTCGAGAAGGAACACTGTTATGAATTAAACTGATGCATTTTTGGATTTTTCTACAATTACGAATCAAATTATTTTTTAAAAAAAATATTATGACCATCTTCGTACAAAAGTGCAACTACCTTCTTCATAAACATGCCTCTCTCACCATTTTTGAATATTTGCTTTTAATTATCCCTAGGCATAAGCACTAGGAAGAAATCTCAAATCAGTCTAAAATTTTGATAAATTGCTCTCAATTTACACCAAATGAACGCAATTTGAAATATCTTCTATGTATTTGCTATTTGTCAATTGTCACTTTTCAAATTTCATTCTTTATGTGTTGCACATTGTGGTTGGAAAATTGTAGTCTCCATTAGTTATTTAATTTTGATGTTTAAAAGTTTTTAGTGGTACTATTGTGTAAGGACAAATTTTCAGTCGAAACATTTATAATATTGGCTACATTCCGTTGGACAAAACGCTTTTGGGACATTCCTCATCAAGCTTCATACACCCTTAAAGAATCGAGAATTCAAAGTTCACACGATATCAATATGCACTTCAAGTCCATTCTCCTAAAAAGATATATGACCAAAATCATTTTTATGTGTTGGAGTATAAAGGGTAATTTTCATAAAAAATCAATTTTAAAATTAATTTTAACTCTTTTAAAAGAAAACAAGAAATCTCGTTCAAAGTTCCTCCAGGTCGTTCGAACGACCTAGATCTAAAGACATTGCCCAGCCTGCACTGATAACTCGTTAGAAATGTCGTTCGAACGACCTCGTTCGAACGAGATTTCTAACGACTAATCTAACTTTACACTGGACTATCGTTACATAACTCGTTCGAACAATAGGTCGTTCGAACATCCTCATTGGAACGAGATCTGTCAGTTTTGAATTTTTTAAAACTATTTTCCTGCATTTATTTTATATAATTGCCATGGTCCACTACTTTTCCAGTTTTAATACATGGACGAAAATTAGTTATTTTGATAAGGAAGTTTTACATACTCTTGAGAGCAAAAAAAAATTCATCTCCCCATTTTGATTAAAAATCCTTCTCCAACACAATTTTAACCTTTGAACCAAAACCCCATGCCATCAACCTGAAATTCAACAAGCACCTTACGGTGGATTTCATACGTGCTTTCCAATAGGTGTAATTAGTTCCATCAAACATAGGTAGTCTATTCGACGAAAAACATTCCATATAACCTCCAGGATTCATCTAAATAACTTTTAAAGACTAGCTCTGATACCAATTTGAAGTTGTAAGGTTATATGTACTTAGGTTATTTCGTAGAATACACACACACAATGCAATTAAAAATTTGCCAAGTAGAGATATATTTCAATTTTAATTGATTTTGCAAATTTAAAAGTTAGCATGAACAATTAACCGTTAAAGCGATGGGCTTGATAACTTGATTAAGAGAAATAAAATTATCCAATTTTATCATTTCTATCCTACGCATACATCTATGTGATTTAATAAAGTAAAGTGCAAAAATCACAACCACAACGCGCCGATTGAGAAGATGGAGAATGAGAGGGAGTGAGTTGAGGAGTATCGGGGGGTAAGTGACCACGAGACCGACCAACAGAGGACATATCAATGGTTTGGTAGCGGGTCACCGGGACATCGGTGGGAATACAAGAGCAGCCGGCGGCAAGACAAAAGCATGTAATAATAATGGCAAAGGGGAGGGCTTGCCTAGCGGGACCGGAGGAAGGATTCTAACAAACTTAATGGCAAGATAAATGAAGGCAGGAAGGTCGATGGCAGCCCTAATGCTAATGTAAAACACGAGGTCCACATGCATCTTTGTGATTTGGATTGAATTTGCACGTGGAATTAGACAAGCACACACAATCCATTTGAGGACCATAAAATCAGGATGTAAATTTTTATGGAAGATTGTAACAGTGTCGGGTTGGGTAATCCTATAAACGGTGCTCATAACCAAAGTAGGGTCAGGACGAGAAGAGGGAGCCCAAGGGTAGGATGGATTATTGACACGGGGCACAGAGAGGAGATGAGCTATGGAGTCGGGACTGACATAGATCTCCCGACCTCTCACACGAGAGAAAATATGATCCTCCCGAATAGACATAGCAAAATAAAACTCCCGGATAAGGTCGGGAAAGATTGTGTCAATGAGGGAGAACAAGGGGCCCCGCCCTAAGTCAGAGATCCAGGAATGAACGGTAGTGCTTGCTAGAGAAGTGAGATGGACAACTTTTTCGCGGACAATGGCCCTAGTGGAAGAACCTTGTGTATGGTTGGAGAGTATCCCCCAACGCAGTTTAAGATCAGGGATGGACGCAGTGACACTGTTGTCCTCATCGGATGAGGATGAAGAAGAGGAGGAAGAACGTTCCTCGGGAGAGTCGTTAATGCGACGAGTCCGACGACTAGGAGGAGTCATGCTAAAAGGAGGCTAAACTAGAACCTACCCAAACAAAGAACCATCCAAACCGCCAAACACACCAACAAATCAACAAACCAATCAGCAACAATCCCATCCTCCGTTAGAGATAGAACTAAAACAAAATAAAATAGAAAAAAATATATATTTAAGTGAAATTCCACGAAATTAAAAAGAATTTTAATTTAAGAAGAATGATAATGGTCATGGAATTCAACTTAAATAGGGGCAAAAAAAATAATAAGGATAAATAATATAGCCCCCCAAAAAATGTAGATATATACACATATATGTATATGAAATTCGGTAACAAAGAAGGGATAAAATTGAAGGTGCAGAAATCATACCCAATATATATATATATATATATATATATATATATATCACTATATACAAATACATATACATATAAAGAAGAGAAAAAGAAAACACCTAGAAAGGAGAAGAGGAAGAACCCCAAACTTTGGAACCCTATCTTGAGAATGATGAGAGGGAAGAAGAATGAGTGTTGTGGGAGGAAAAATGGAGTTTAATGGAGGTGATGGTAAGATGCGTGGGAAACAAAATGGAGTATGGAAGTAGTGGGAAAATGGGTAATGGGTGTAGTGGGTAATGGGTAGTGGAAGAGGAAGTGGGAAAGGGGAGAAGAGAGAGATGGAGAAAATTGGGGAAATGGGAAATCGTGGGAAAGAGGAGAGAAAAAAAAAATGAAACAGTTGGAACTTTGGGAAGAGAAATCGCCCAAAATAAACCCAGGTCGTTCGAATGAGAAATTGTAAGGAAATTTTTGTCCATTATCAATTTGTATGTCATAAGCCGTTACACCATTAAAGAAAATCAAGATCTATCGTCATCAACAGATCCAAATTTCAAAAGAAGAAAGGAATCATTTTTCTACACAGTCGGACCGGTCCGCCCAGATTAAAAGAATCGATCCGACCCCGGACCGGTCTGCCCCTCTACCGGACTGATCCGCTTGCTGAAGAAACAGAAGACCCCAGATCGAATGCGAACCGAAGGAGCCTCTTGAGAAAACGAATCGGTCCGAACCCGGACCGATCCGCATCCATACCGAACGGTCCGCCTGGGATAAAATCGGACAGTGCCGTGTATGTTTAAAACTTCTCATGGTTTTCTTATTTAAACCTATTTTCGGGGATTAGTTTTGCTAAGACTATTGAGATGATTTTGAGTGTCCTTTTTCCTCAAGTCTTCATTCTTTTTTAGTCCCATGACTCATGTTTTGATTCACAAAAATATTGACAAATATTTGTGAATCTTTTGGAACCCTAGAACACAAACTTTGTTTTGTTCAACCTTTGTGGGGAGATCTTTGCAACCGAGGGCTGCGTGTCATTGTTGAGGGAGACTCTACAAAGTGTTATGATTGCGTGTCATTGAGGAGAGCTGCGGTTCTTCTTTTGTTGTTTGGGTTGCGAGTCCTTGGAGGGTGCTGCGTGTATTCTCTTATTGAGTGCAAGACTGCGTGTCTTTGTGGGTTGGCTGCGCGTTGATCCATTGGAGATTTCTCATGTAATTGTAAGTTGCGATTTATATATTCATAGTGAAATAAAGGTTTTACCCGAAAGGGGTTTTTTCCTGAAATCTGTGTCTCAGCATATTTTTGTGTCACATGCTTTATTTATTTATGGGTTGACACACGCACCTTAGATGCATGTTTAGGGACTCTAACTAAATAAGGGTTACTTGAAAACTTGCGAATTTAATTTAAATCAATTATCACACAGTCGCACTCTTCAAATTGGTATCAGAGCGGGTTACGCTAATTTATTGCATGATCCTGATTTTTCGAGGATTTATTTTCTGATACAATTTGTCTACTCACGTTTTCAAATTGGTATCAGAGCAGGTTACGCTAATTTATCGCGTATTTTTATTTTCCACAAAATCGTGTGATATTGATTTTTTTTAAATTAGTTTTGTGAAAATTCGCATTTTTTCGTATGGGGCACTTATATAATCAGATGCCTATTTTTTACGGGTCTAATTATGCCTACTGGAAAGCTCGTATGAAATCGATTTTAAAATCTATTGACGAGTGTGTTTGGTTGCTTTGCGAAAATGGTTGGACTCCTCCCACGGTCACTGTTAATAACATCACCACTTTAAAACCCGTGTCAGCCTGGACTGAAGATGATTATAAATTGTCCAATTTTAATTCTCATGGTCTGAGTGCTATTTCTGGAGTTATCTCTTCTGATGAGTTTCACCGAATTATGACATGCGCCACGTCTAAAGAGGCTTGGGATGTTTTGAAACTGACACATGAGGGTACGAATGCAGGTAAAGAATCAAAATTACAAAATTAACACGTGTGTCATTAAAAAGATTTTGAGATCTCTCCCAAAACGCTTTATTCCTAAAGTCATTGTTTTTAACTCTTTGGGAAATTTGAAATCACTTAAGTTGGAAGAACTTGTAGGAGACCTTCAAACCTATGAGATTGACATGTTTCTCAAAACCTTTAAGGCTAAGGATATTGGCATTGCTTTAAAGACTCATTGTAAGAAAAAGAATGAAAAAGTTTGTGAGTCCGATTCTGAGGGAGACTTTGATTTTAATGATATGGCCTTGTTTGCGAAGAATTTTAAAAAGTTTCTTGACATGAAGAAAAATAATTTTTTCAACAAAAATAGATTTTTTGAGAAAAATAAAAAGAAAGGAAAGTCCAAAGAAAGTAATGAGAAGGAAAAAGAGAATGACTCCGATGAGGAGTGTGAGGAAGATTTTGAGAACGTCGCATGTTTTGAATGTGGGGGTAAGGGACATAAGTCATTTGAGTGTCCTACATGGCTTAGAAAGAAAGGAAAGAAAGTAGCTATGCCCACCACACTCAGTGATAGCAGTGAAGGTGAGGGTGATGAGACTAGTGGTGAGAAGTTTATAGCTTTTTCTAGTCATATGAGCACACCCACCTTATCCCACAATAGTGTACACGAATGCGATAGTGATGATTTGAGCGCTTCAAGTGAGAGTGAAAGTGGAGATGAAAGTGAGCTCCAAAAGGCTTTTAGAGATTTGTACACCGAGACCTTGAAAACAAAGAAGTATAATCGTGATTTAGGTCATCGAGTTTTAGATTTGGAGAGAGAGAAAGAGGTTTTGAGAAAGGATAAGTGTGAATTGACAGACATGTTGTCTAGTCTGACGACACATGTATCCCTTCTTGAGAGTTATCTCGAACGTACCAGGGAGGTCAAAGTCAATTTTGTGAACGCACCTAAGAAGGTTGAAAAGGTGGTTAATAAGGGTAAAGGTGAGAAGTTAGGAATAAGTCATGACGGTGCTTCTATTTCCCAATTAACACCCGAGTCGGTTCCCACTTTAGTGTTAGATTCACGTATGTCTCACCCTAACCCACCTAGGCGTCCCATTCCTATTAGGAGAGCACATCCTAGAATTTTTGAGAGAGGTGTTCCTAGGCCTATTTATGTTTGTTCACATTGCAAGAGGAGAGGTCACCTTATGGAATTTTGTTTTAAGTTAGGTTATGTGTCACGTTTTTCTTCTACTCATATTTTTGGCACACATGCACCCACACATGATACTTTACATGCTCCCGGAGACTACATGAGAGAGTTTGCACATTTAGGTGAGCAAGTTAAGTTTTTGGTCAAAACTTCACAAGAATTGATGGAGGTTTTTCATAAGTTATCACCACCTTTGGAAAACCCCTCCGAACCTAATGATTGAAGTTTGACTTGTTTACTATCATAAGGTGATTTTCATGATGAAATTGTTTGCCTATTGCAAGTATGTATCATTTTTATATGTTTTATTTTTTTTGAAAATTTTTGAAAAATACAAAAATATTTTATTATGAGAAAATTTTGAGAAAATCCAAAAAGATTTTTGTATTTTGTTTGCACCGTTTATGGATGGACACTTAGGATGACCGAGTCACAACATCATTCCATTATTTTCATGTGACTATTTGATAGTGTTTTGAGACAAGAGGTCAATTCATTCTTGTGCTTTATAATGTTTGGAGTCATTAAGATGTAATTAAATGTTACTTCCTACATGTTTGACTCATGTTTCCTTTATTGCACACATGCATAGATTTGTTTGATTATTGTGCTTGTCTTATCACATGTTGGTTGGGTGTTTTCACTTCAATCCTGTCCTTAAAACTAACCAAGCGTGATAAATTTTGATAAGTAAATTGTGCATATAAAAACGTTTTGTGAGTTTGTGTGTTTTGTTTGAAAACGGGGAAGGGCTGCGAAAGGTTCATTTTGCCTTTGCGAATACTAAGCCACCGTTAAATTGGACCTAAAAAATGGAGGAATTTTATTATCCGAGGTCCAAAGAGGTTAAAAGAGCCCGGAAAAATTGAAAGGAAATAAAAAGATATTCATGCCAAAAAGGGGCCACTTAGGTTTTTGCACCAACTATCCAAAGTTTGAGAATTTAGTTTATAACCTCTAAAAGAAAATATATATGAGGGAGTTTGGTTGGAGATTTTATAACAGGTTTGCACGTCCTTGAAAATCTTGAAAAAGCGCTAAATAGTTTTGGACGTTATTGGTGTGGAAATCATTTAGACTTTGATTTGTTGATTTGCATAAGACGATGTCACTTAAATTCAATAAATTTTTACACCTAAGGATACTTTTGATGCTCATTCATTAGGGGTACACATGTACATCGTGCATATATGGTTGATTGAGTTGATTTACCTATCGAATGTGTTCACACCCATTCATTCCATTTCCATGACTTAGTTGTTATAGTCTAAATCCATGGTGTGATTTTTGTAGCATTTTTTTCAAATGTATCTTATCTTTGTATGAAAAAATTGAAAAATCAAAAATAGTTTGTGCATTTGTTTTTGAGCATCTTCTTGCAAGAGTACGTTTGCCATATTGTTTGATGCCCTGTTTTGTGTACCGTGACACCCCGATTTTGCTTATTTGTTTCATTCTTCTCATTTGTCTATTGGGGACATCATAAAAAGGGGGAGAAAGAATTATCATATTATGGGAGAGTTTTTGATATTTAGCTTATGCTTTTATCATAAATTGGTATCTATGTTTATCTCATTTCAAACTCGATATGTCACGCGGTATTTGCTTTGTCTCATGTGTGTAGGTACTACTTTGATGATCACTTGATTTCACTCCCAGATGAGAAAAGCGTTGAGATTCCTGAAGATTCGAAGAGCAAACGATGAAGTCTTATTCATTTGTATCTTTCCAATTTTGGGTTCATGGAAGGGTAGATTTGTATTGGCATGATATTTGATAAATTCGGATATTTGTTTTTATGTATGTACTAGCATAGACATAGAGGGGGATTTGTAAGGACATTTTTGTCCATTGTCAATTTGTATGTCATAAGCCGTTACACCGTTGAAGAAAATCAAGATCTATCATCATCAACAGATCCGAATTTCAAAAGAAGAAAGGAATCATTTTTCTGCACAGTCGGACCGGTCCGCCCAGATTAAAAGAACCGATCTGACCCCAGACCGGTCCGCCCCTCTACCGAACCGATCCGCTTGCTGAAGAAACAGAAGACCCGGGATCGAATGTGAACCGAAGGAGCCTCTTGAGAAAATGAACCGATCCGAACCCGGACAGATCCGCATCCATACCGGACTGATCCGCCTGGAATAAAATCGGACAGTGCCGTGTATGTTTAAAACTTCTCATGGTTTTCTTATTTAAACCTATTTTCGAGGATTAGTTTTGCTAAGACTTTTGAGATAATTTTGAGTGTCCTTTTTCCTCAAGTCTTCATTCTTTTTTATTCCCATGACTCATGTTTTGATTCACAAAAACATTGACAAATCTTTGTGAATCTTTTGGAACCCTAGAACACAAACTTTGTTTTGTTCAACCTTTGTGGGGATATCTTTGTAAGCGAGGGCTGCGTGTCATTGCTGAGGGAGTCTCTACAAAGTGTTATGATTGCGTATCATTGAGGAGAGTTGCGGTTCTTCCTTTGTTGTTTGGGTTGCGAGTCCTTGGAGGGTGCTATGTGTATTCTCTTGCTGAGTGCAAGACTGCGTGTCTTTGTGGGTTGGCTGCGCATTGATCCATTGCAGATTTCTCTATATAATTGTAAGTTGTGATTTATATATTCATAGTGAAATAAAGGTTTTATCGAAAGGGGTTTTTTCCTGAAATATGTGTCTCAGCATATTTTTGTGTCACATGCTTTATTTATTTATGGGTTGACACACGCACCTTAGATATATGTTTAGGGACTCTAACTAAATAAGGGTTACTTGAAAACTTGGGAATTTAATTTAAATCAATTATCACACAGTCGCACTCTTCAAATTGGTATCAGAGCGGGTTACGCTAATTTATTGCATGATCCTGATTTTTCGAGGATTTATTTTCTGATACAATTTGTCTACTCATGTTTTCAAATTGGTATCAGAGCAGGTTACGCTAATTTATCGCGTATTTTTATTTTCCGCAAAATCGTGTGATATTGATTTTTTTTAAATCAGTTTTGTGAAAATTCGCATTTTTTCGTATGGGGCACTTATATAATCAGATGCCTATTTTTTACGGGTCTAATTATGCCTACTGGAAAGCTCGTATGAAATCGATTTTAAAATCTATTGACGAGTGTGTTTGGTTGCTTTGCAAAAATGGTTGGACTCCTCCCACGGTCACTGTTAATAACATCACCACTTTAAAACCCGTGTCAGCCTGGACTGAAGATGATTATAAATTGTCCAATTTTAATTCTCATGGTCTGAGTGCTATTTCTGGAGTTATCTCTTCTGATGAGTTTCACCGAATTATGACATGCACCACGTCTAAAGAGGCTTGGGATGTTTTGAAACTGACACACGAGGGTACGAATGAAGAAATGTCGTTCGAACGACTTCTTTCGAACGATATCCCAGAGACATTTAATGAACCTCCTTGGAAATTTTGTTAGAAGTTCGTTCGAACAACATTTCGTTCGAACGACAATTCGAACGATGTTCCAAACTTGAATGAGTAAAAGTCGTTCAATAACTCGTTTGAACGAGTTTTACTGACGAAATTCAACCAGGTTTAAAAAGAAGAAAAATAAAATAAGCTTCAAAATAACATATAAGGATGAATTTGGAAGGCCAAAAAGTTGCCAAAATGAAGTTTTTAGTTGTCCTTGATTGTAAAGACATATCCAAACCGTGGGAGAGGAAATGTAGGGGAGTGAACAATGCGATTGAGAGTTTTTACCCGAGACAACGCTCAAGTGCGGAATGCCAAACAATATATAAACGTAATATACACTCACATCAGCCTTGTGTCAAATAAGAAATACCATTGGGAACTCAAACACTAAAGCAACACGCATACAAGATAGATGATTCTCTCGCCAATATTGTCACAATTAGAAAGCAATGGATCGAATAAATGTACATGCCCATTGATCTTCAACTTATATCTCCCTTTAGCAAATTTAGATTGGGACTTTTCTTTTGAACAATCAAATAAGCTAAATATTTTGCGCCTTGGCATTATATATCATTTTTTAATGCTTCGATTTAAGGCACTTATACTATTATGCAAATGGAGGCTATTCACGCAAAAACTTTTTGTTTTTGCAACCCGAGTCCATTGCTAGAAACAACAAACAATCGGATGAATATAATTACTTTTTGTTCAAATTCGGGCAATGGATGATCATGCACAATTTTGATTGCTTATAAGAGATGCGACTAAGATTGAGAAGACAACACCAAATCTCACCTTACGAGTACAATGTGAAAAAGAAATCCGCAATATTTCATGAATAGTGTGTGCAAGAAGGCAAATAGACGAGGCAATCATAGAAATACATATCATAAAAGAGCATTTTTGTGCCCATGAGAAACGAAGTCCGACTTGACTACTCATCGAAAGCCATGTGGACATGAAATAGAATAGTGATATGAACACATCGAACACAAAACCATTTGGACAAAAATATATGAAAGCTTTTCTAACCATTCCCGTTTTCCTTGAAAATAAGAAAGAAAAAAAATTAAAATTTTGAATAAAATATTTACAAAAATAATCTAGTTCATAGGTATAAAAATATACATGAGAAGCAACCTAAACTAGATAGACGGATTCGATCTCAATCAATATAGCAAACGCTAATTGATTTCCTAAGGTTTTCAAACCTAAGGGCATTTAGAGGTTTGGTAAAGATATCAGCCAATTGTTGATCGGTACAAACGAAGCTTAGAGAAACGATTTTCTCTTCAACCAAGTCATGAATAAAAGGCTCACGGATCCTAATATGCTTGGTTCTATAATCTTGAACGGGTTTATGGGAAATGTGAATTGCACTAGTACTGTCGCGATAAACAGTCATAGTGCCTTGAGAAATACTGTAATCTTCCAATATTTGTTTCATCCAAATGAGTTGAGTGCAACAACTCCCGGCGGCTATGTATTCGGACTCCATCGTTGACAAAAAAATATAATTTTGTTTCTTGCTCATCCATGAGACAAGTGCACTTCCAAAGTAGAAACAACTGCAGATGTACTTTTGCATCCATCAATATCTACTGCCCAATCAGCATCCGAATATGCCGATAGACAATCATTTGTGTCGAAGGAATACCAAATTCCAAAAGACAGGGTCCAACTAACATATTTGATCATACATTAAATGAGACTCTTTTGGGTCGGCTTGATAGTGGGCACAAACTCCTACACTAAAGGAAATATTCGAACGACTAGCGATTAGGTAAAGTAAACTACCTATCATACTCCTAAAGAGTATGTGCTCTACATTTTTTCCTTCGGTGTCCTTACTAAGTTTAATCGAAGAACTCATAGGAGTACGTGAATGCTTAGCATATTCAAGTTTAAATTTCTTAACAATGTCTTTAGCATACTTAGTTTGGGATAAAAATATCCCACTTTCGAGTTGACGAACTTGAAGACCTAAAAAGAAAGTAAGTTCACCGACCATACTCATCTCAAATTCATCGTGCATTTCTTTTGAAAAAATTTGAGTATGTTTATTACACGTAGAATCAAACACTATGTCGTCGACATACACTTGTGCAACTAGGATAGCTTTTTCATCACGAAGAATAAATAGTGTCATATCTACTCTCCCTCTAAAAAAGCCACAAGAAAGGAGATAAGAAGTGAGTCTTTAATACCAAGCACGGGGTGCTTGGTTCAAGCCATATAGCGCTTTCTTTAGGAAGAAGACATGATTGGGATGCTTTGGGTCCTTAAACCCTCTCGTGCCACCCATAGACCATCTTCTTCTCATTCTCTCACACCCATTGAATCGGAGGATATTAGGTTTGTGCGTTCATAGGTGGAGCAAATTCAAAAAGATAGGCGTCAAGATTGGGCTATGTTTCAGGAGCTTCTAATGTCCATGCAGCAAGATAGGGAGGCTCGGGCTCTCCATGAGGAGGCTCGGGATCTCCGTGAGAAGGCTCAAGCTCGTCGGTATGAAGCTCAAGCGCATCGGGATTCTATGCTTCTTGAGCACCTTGAGGTGATCCGTCGCATGGAGATACGCCGTGGCACTGGCTCATTCGGGACCGACTCCCTTCCAAATGATTCACCAACGGATGCCCCTGCTCCTTGATTTCATTTATGTTTTAGTCTGTTTCTTTTGTACTTGTGAGGATGAGCGAAACATTTGTAATTTACATTTTCTCACTTGTAGCTACTTCTTTGCTTTGGTTACATTCTTCTTTCTATTGTATGGATATTTGGTTTTTCCATTTATGTTAACGCATTCTCTCATGTTTCTTTAAATTTTGTACATATTTTTTTTGGCTTGTGTTGCCTATTCTTCTATTGCTTTCATTCTAACCATGCAGGCTATATCTATCCCTTTGTCTTTTTCGGACAAAAAGGGGGAGAAACATTGATAGGGGGAGTTCATAATTCATAATTTAGGGGGAGTTCATATTCATAATTTAGGGGGAGTTAATTAAAATATAATTCATAATTTAGGGGGAGTTAATTAAAATTTAACAGATGTCAAACTCATGATAATTATCTTGCTTTATATTTTTTATATTCTCATGATTAGTTAATGCATTTATATTCTCTATTTCCCCATGCGTTTTATGAATTTGTTGTTTCATGTGTGTAGGATACATCACCTACTTTTCTGCAGCACACTATCAGTCGCGTTACTTAGTCTGTCTTTTTATTTGGGTTTTTGGGACGGGCTTTAGAATCGGTTTGATCGCTGGCTTAGCAAATTCAATCTTTTTGTTTATTTTTATTATTTCGTTTTGTCCCGGAATAGCCAAAGGGGGAGATTTGTAAGGACAAATTTCTAATCGAGTCATTTGTAATATTGGCTACATTCCGTTGGACTAAATGCTTTTGGGTCATTCCTCATCAAGCTTTATACAACCTTAGAGAATCGAGCTTTCAAAGTTCACACGACATCATTGTGCACTTCAAGTCCATTCGCCTAAAAAGGTATATGACCAAAATCATTTTTATGTGTTGGAGTAATTTTCATAAAGAGTAAGTTTCATAGAAAATTAATTTTCATAAAAAATTAATTTTAACTCTTTTAAAATAAGACAGGAAATCTCGTTCGAAGTTCCTCCAGGTAGTTCGAACGACCTGGATCTAACGACATTACCTAGACTTCTCTAGTAACTTGTTAGAAGCTCGTTAGAAATGTCATTCGAATGACCTCATTCAAACGAGATTTCTATTGACTTATCTAACTTTACACTGGATTATCGTTAGATAACTAGTTCGAACGAGATCTATCAGTTTTGAATTTTTTTAAACTGTTTTCCTGCATTTATTTTATATAACTTCCATGGTCCACTACTTTTCCATTTTTAATACATGGACGAAAATCAGTTATTTTGATAAGGAAGTTTTACATACTCTTGAGAGCAAAAAAATTTCATCTCCCTCTTTTGATTAAAAATCCTTCTCCAACACAATTTTAACATTTGAACCAAAAATCCATGCCATCAACCTGAAATTCAACAAGCACCTTGCGGTGGATTTCATCATTCAAGCTTATTGGAGACGGTAGTTTAGGCTTCGGTGGATACCGCGACATGAGTAGTGTCGAGCAACGCGTTGGAGCTTCGCGTAATACAAATTCAGAGGTAGAGGACGGCATCAACATGTCTTGATTGAGTCAAAGTCTGTAAGACTTTTGAGTCCTTTGTAAAACCTATTTGTAGTGGATTTGTCTAGGCCCAGTCATCCGAGATTTTTCCCATTTGGGTTTTTCTCATACATTGATGCGTTGTGGTTGTGATTTTCGCACTTTACTTTATTAAATCACATAAATGTATGCATAGGATAAAAAGGATAAAATTGGATAATTTTATTTCTCTTAATCATGTTATCAATCCCATCGCTTTAACGGCTAATTGTTCATGCTAACTTTCAAATTTTCAAAATCAATTAAAATTGGAATATATCTCTATTTGGCAAATTTTTAATTGTGTTGTGTGTGTGTATTCTACGAAATAACCTAAATACATATAACCTTAGAACTTCATATTGTAACTCTCATTATCATTTATGAAATTTATTTTATTCATATAAATTATATTTTTTCATATTTATCAAAATGAATTCGTGAAACTATCACACAATAAATTTTTGTTAGCTTACGAATAATATGAAGTGTACGACGCAGATATCTCGAACGATGCTGAAATGGAAGATGATAACGCCAATGTCGATATGACCACTGCCGCTGATGGCGACACCGTCAAGGTATATATATATGTACACAAACCCTATTTTTTTAATATGGATTTTAGGAACTGGATGAAATGAAAAAACAATTGAAGGAGATGGAGGAGGAAGAGGTAGCTCTTCGTGAAAAGCAGGATGAAGTTGAGAAAGAAATCGGCACTGCTCAAGGTCATTTTTTTAGAATTTTGGAGTTATTACTTCACTTGGGAATGTTTTACCTCATTTATCATTTAGGGTTATGTTCGACAAATTTCTTTACATATGAATTTATTTTCCATCGACTAAAAAGTTTTTTATGATTTCATGAACACTTTTTACCATGATTTTAGTGTATATTTTAATAATGTTGTTAAAAAAAGACCCTGCATCTCGAGTCTGGCATGCTAGTATGCATAGAAAATTAAATTGAGAGAGAGAGAGAGAGTAAAGATTAATATTTCATACAGGAAAAGAAAACCAGTAAGTGTACTTGACATTATGAGAAATAGGAGAAAGAATACCCACAACAAAAAATATAAAATTTAGCACATAATTTAAACACCATCGAATTAAGATAAAAATAAATTAATGATTAGGTAAATAAACAACCCAAAATTAATAGCCAATATGTTGAAGCTGGTGAAAAAAATGTGAAACCTGTAAATAAAACTAAGAACTACCTCAAATCTGGGGGATCCTAAAAGTGAACCAAAACGACGATTAAGCATATATAAAAGAGATTCAAAACTAATATCCAAAAGATAGATGCCTATAATTTATGTTTTTGCAAAAACAATACTAGAAACCCAAATATTCTAAAAATCAATACCAAAAACTAAAATATCTATTACCCATATACCTAACACCCTCAAATATGAAGAAATGAAAATAAATTTTTTGAAAAAAAAAAAGACAAAATTCATACTAGAAACCATAAAATTTGTACAATTCGTAATACATAACATAAAATTTATGTACCCAAAACCATAATGATTGAAAACTAAACCTAAACCCAATCAAAGTGGTGAGAGAGAGAGAGAGACTTACCTGGTTAGAGGGACAGAGAGATGTGAGAAAGAGAGAGAAGTGCGAGCGTGCGAGACAGTGACAGAGAAATGAAAATGGTGGGAAATGAATTGGGTTGTAAGGCCATCTCCAATTAATAGGCTAAAGAAGATGTAAATTTATATCTTCTGAGGTTAGTTGTGGGATGATCTTACGCAATGAATAGTCTAGATTAAGATGGAAAAATGACATGGCAGAGGCTGGATGGGGAAGATTTAACCGTCCAAGCCCTGGACGGACAACTGACACCCGTCCAGGCCCCACCTCCCCAACGATCCAAAATCCAACCGTTAACAATCCGTCCGTTATAAAATGTATCCGTTAAAATATATATGATTAAAAACCAACTCCTATAAAATACCATTCAAAATTATATCATTCCCATTTCACATCAATTTCAAAAATTTTATTTATTTTCATACCAATATTAGCACCTACCACCAACCACCTACCACCTACCATACCAAATTTCATATTTTCAATCCAATTTATTACACTCATATTTATTTATATTATTAATCAATTTTATTATCAAAAATGCCTGCTATTCAAAGAAAATGGTGTGGCAAAGTCGCTAAACCAAACGAGAATCCCCCCCAACCAACCTTGCCAATAGTGTATAAGAATTTGGCTCGGGTGTATGACAATAGTAGACCACAAGCGAGAGACGCAATAATTGATCCTAATCCGCATGCAAACGAGAGTCAATTTCACATGCGCGGGAGTCTACAAGGTTCAATTGAATTATACACTCGTTTAGCCCATGTTCTGGAAGTTCGAGATATCATCGATAATTTCGGATTCAGTCATTTGTTTAGGGAAACTTTTCCTAACTTGGACAATCAAATGACGACAACGCTAATTAGTAGGTGGTCGGAGATAACGCATACATTTCACCAACCTTGTGTGGAGTTGCGTATTACCCCTTTTGATTTTGTGCATTTATCCGGTAATATTTTAATATAATTTTATGCAATTTGTTTTATACACCTATATTTTTTAAGAATTTTTCGGTAATTATTACTCATTAAATTTTATTAATTTTATAGGAATTCAAATTGGTATCCATCCAATTTCCCCCCCCCCCCCCCTTTCCTACGAGTAGTCCGCATACCGTGGATGAAATATTGGAATTATATTTCCCTGGAATAGGCAATCCAGAACGCAAAGGACGAAACATATCCTGCCGGACCCTAAAATTGTACATGTTTCATTTGAGTGCACAAGCTCCGGAGGATAGAATAGCGAGCGCGGAACAAATTGGTCGTTCTTTTAATGTTTTCGTTATGAGTTCCATATTTTTTCCCACTATAGTTAATTCAGTAAGTTTGGATTGGGCACCATTTTTACATAACCTAAACAACATGGCTAATAGGGAATGGGGTTTTGCAATTCTTGCACGAGTTTACTACGCCCTCGATGAATGCACCGCAAATGAGCAGAAAACGGTTAATTGTTTCTGGAAAATTGTAGAGGTAATGTCTAACGTCCCCACATTTCAATTTTCTCGATAATCTATAAAGGTACTTGATTTATGAGTAACCAATTATTAATGAGTTGTTATTTAATTTTATGGTACCTAGGGTACGAGTATCTCCGTACGATGGATCCACTCTTACGCGACCACGCATTGAAAAGGTGGCCAAGAATGTTACAATGGGTGAAAAATCAACGTGGCGCTCTAATTGGCCAATTGCTATTTAACTATGGGACCATGCAGGAGAAACTAGAAATGCGTTCTCCCGAGTCAATTATATGGCAACCATTTGTGGGATTGCCAGAAAACCAGTTAGAAGGACCTGTTGTTCCACATGATTTGGCTCAGAGACGCTATATTCTTTTCGATCCGGAGTTAGGTGGAACTTGGTACCTCAGAGACCAGTGCTACCGTCAAATGACAAGCCATATTTTTTATTCCCGATAACCCGCCTTATCCAATGTCATTCATTCCAAGAAACATATATATGCAACACATCAGAAACTGGGAACCTGCAATTGCTCATTTGACAATTTCATCACTGGAGGAATGACTTACATACTGGAAGATTGAGGGCAAGGGTGCAATTCTACCCACGGTATTTCAATGGCAAAACCATAACGGGTTTGGGTTTGCCTCGATTTTACCAGATGATGTACGGGTACCCATCGCACCATCAGATAGATGGGAGGCTCCACATATGTACAACATACAGGGATAATATTCCTCTTCAGATTTGCTACCCTTATCATGTGATGTTGAAGTTGTTGATTTAAGTGGGAATGGCCCAACATTTGTTCAAGTACATCCGCCCAGTATGATAAATCTTCTACCACCTAGTGAATTCTACTCACGATCACAATGTCATAAAATGGTATTTCTAAGAGAGGACTACATCCAAAAAATTATAACCCTAATGTTAGAACGTGAACTAATGTTAATGAGGATGTTGCGACAAAAAGATGAAAAGAATGCTCATCTCCGAGGCGCAGGACCTAGTGTTTCCCAACCACATTCATCAGTGGGAGACTACCCCATTAACCAACACACACCGCCTTACATATACGGAGATGCATATCCTCTTGGTTCTCCTAATATTTACCAGCCACCCTCATAAGATCCAGGAGGATCGGCTACACAAGCACTCTTGTCGATGACGCTTTTGGGATTTTCAACACTTTTTTGGGATGATATGAAATATCGTCTGATTGATTGCAATTCTGCAGAATTTTTGGAATAAAGTGTGTTCAATTCATTATTGCTATCTAACAGTGCTGTGTGTGCAGCCACACTGTTGGTGATTGCTCTTTTCCTCCCTTTCAGTTTCGCCACTTTACGTCCCACCGGTCGTTGTAAACCATTATTGAAGTCACGATTTTCAGGATCGTTTGAATCATTGGGACTCTCATTTATGTCTTCATCCGTATAATGTGAACCCGTGGTTGACATGGTAAACTTGGGCAAATCCTTGAGCACCTCGTAGCAATGAATGTACACGAATTTATGACCCGTATCAGCATGAATTTTTTTTGTAAAAATAAGAGGGGAAAATGAGATGGGAGAAATTACACTACAGTGGTTCTTAGCGCTGACAATGGTTTCGACTCTTATTATACAATGTAATTAAAATATATTTATAAAAATATAGGTAAAATATATAATATTAAAAGACATCTTTCACATTTATGTGATACTTACTATTAATATAAAAAATAGAAAGATAATAAATATGTGTATTTTATTAATAGAATATTTGATATCAAACAAATTCTTGTGTGTAAAATTAAAATACAAAAAAGAGAACATTTAATGATAAAGTAAAGAGAATTAAAAAATAAAATAAAAAAGAATAACACGCACACACACAAACATGTAATACCCCGTAATTTTATTGATATTTATTTAAGGGATTAATTAAATTAAATGAGATTTAATTGGAAATTAATCTGGGTATAAATACTAACGAGATGTGAGTTGGTATTTCATTATGATGTTAAAATTTATTATTTCTGAGTATGTATGGTAATACATGAGTATTGATGATATTTAAATTGTCACGAGGTTGCTATACGAAAATTTGGGAAAAATTTAATTGGGACGCGCGTGTCAGTCGCGTTAGGAACGTAATGAATTAAATTAAAAATTGAATTTTATTGTTATCAACCGTATGGTCATTTTGAGTGCGCCAACATGTCCAAAAGGGTCGAAATAGTCAGAAAACATTAGCCGGAGGTTTAGTTTGGGTCCCGGGGCATTTTTGGGCCATACCGACAACCTAAAAGGGTATTTTGGTAATTTTAAAAATATGGGAATTAAAACCCACGAATTTTAGAGGTTTATTTTATATTATTTATGATCCCACTAAGCCCATTATCATCATTAGGTGAGTTAGAGGGCTACGGGAGTTATAGGAGAGTTTGAAGGGGTTCTAAAAGAAACCTCCAACCACTATCTTCAACCTTGGGAGAAAATCTGTAGAGAAAGGGGAGAAATCAACCATCATTCACCAACATTAATTCTGAAGAATAATCTAAGGCAAGTGATTTGATATTTTTAGTGCATTTAATATTTCTTCCATGTTAAGTGTAAGAATTATCTTATAGTGAAAGTTTTGAAGAAACCCAAGGAAATTCTTGAAGAAACTTTAAATTTGGGATAGGATTTGCATGTAGAATGATGATGGACTAATTTAGTATTCGAAGAGTTATATATGATGATTTAAAAACGGATTTATGATGAGTAATTTGGCATAATAAAATTATGGGTTCATGTTCATAGGGTTTGGGGAAATATATGGAGATTTATGTTAATTCCATGATGATTTATAAGATTTGACCCCTAAAATATGTTAAGGGATGATCTAGGGTGATTAGAAATGGTTTATATACGTTAAAACATAAATTGGATGGTCTTAGGGTGGATTTAGAGAAGTGAAGAATGAAGAAAAACGGACTTGGGAATTTCTGGGCTGAATCTGCCATCTCGTTAGAAGACCTGCCCAGGTCGTTCGAACGACCTCGTTCGAACGAATTTCTAACGAGATGACAGTATCCCTTCTAACGAGTTGGTAGTTTGTTCGAACGACACTCGTTCGAACGAGACTTCTAACGAGTGAACAGAATAGCCTTTTTGGCCTGAATTTATTTCTAGTATCCCGTAGACTTATTTATATGGTGAGATAACCTTCCCTTATTAACTAGTGGGTATAGTTGGGAGATTGGGGTACATTGAAGAGTAAAATTTAGGATCTTGTAGTAAACCGGATGACATTTGTGGATTGGGAAGCGATTAACTAATCACGACGTGAGAAGAATTTATAACTTAAATACTTATAAATCGGGGACTTGTGAGTTGTATAACACTAAATCTTGGTATAAGAACGAGAAGTATACCACTAATGAAATATTGTGATATCTAAGATGTGCGAATCCTTAGTATATGTAGTTATCTGTGTATAAAATACCTACCGTACTTGCTATCATGGGAGGTCGGCGTTCGATCAGGGCCATCTAATCTTTGTGTGCCTACGGGGGGATTTAGATTGGTACCTCCAGGACATAGGTCAGAGAAGGACTTATTGAGAAGTTAATAAGTCTGCTGATCATGGAGCGTAGGTATGTGCGTGACCCATGTGATGTGAACTATGTTCGCCTCCATTGTTTGTGATTATTGTTTAATGAAACGATTCCTGAGAGATTCATAATACGTGGTCCTTATGTATGTGATGTACCGGGATTTGATAGCAGAGTATGTGTGCACCGCAGCTTAGTCTCGGGGTGCTAGTATTGTACATCTATGATGAGAATAATATATTGTTAATTGAAATGAATTGTCATGAATCAATGTGAGTATAAATAATAACAACATTTTGTAAAGTGAAATGGAAGATCTCTAGTAATTAGTAGTACTAACATGGAAAACTGTGTAGCAAGTTATAACACTTTGTTAGATAAAAGTTGTTGGGAACTGAATTGGATATCGTATAGTAATGTTAGATTTTGGTATCGGACAAGTTAGACATGGGAATAACTAGAATGGTTACGGGTACGATAAGAGTGCACAATTAGTTGAGAGGTGAGGAACTCATGTGAGTGAACACACTATCATGTACTTTATATTCACTGCTTAATGATATTAAACACTTGCAAATTTTTAAACTATTTTCACAATCGGGATCTGACCCGTTTACTTTCAAATCTATTTTTGTAAAACCTTTTAAGTGCCCAGCCACAAGGACACCATGCATAGGAGTTCTATTCAGGTGACTTGCTGTAGCTGTTGTGGATGTTACAGGACCTTGATAATAGACGCCTCCATTTTTTATCTTGACTCCAGTACCAGATTTTCTCATTTATTGGTCATGTCGCCCCATTTCTTTTAGAGACATATTACTTTTTCAGTTATTTCAGACTTTGGGTTGTAATTAATTCAGTGATGCAGACTTGGTATTTATTTATTTCAGTATTCGGATGGTTGTGAGGAGTATTCCTCCAGACTCATTATTATTTGATGGATATTCTATTGTGACTATGTTGTGGTGGTTGTGTTAGCATTTCCTAATTCACTTATTGTATATTAATCGGATTTAATTAAAATTGACAACTCACTTTTTAAATATTAGGTGGCTAGTAATTGTTAAAACGTTTTCGACAGTGATGCTATGAACTGAACCAACTTCGCATTTTGTATTAATTTAATAAAGGAGTAGCTACCTGGTATTTAATTAGTCGGGGTGTTACAGGTGGTATCAAAGCATCAGGTTCTAGTGTCCTTAGGATCTGTACGGCTTGTTATGTTTTCACTGAGCTTTCTTTGATATAGAGCCCTATATTTTAGGACTCTTGTATTCTTTTGTGTATGCTCCGCTCTTTAGCTATTTTGAGATAATAACTGCGAACTTATAAGACTTTACTCTCATTTTAGATGCCTCCATGACGTGCTCAGCGAGTTCCTAGGGATGCACAGCCAGAGCCACAACCTGCACCAGTTCAGGGCACTATGAATACCACAGAGGTTGCAGCTACTGTAGCCCAAGCGGTGAATGCCTCCCCAGCAGTTGTAGAGCAGGCACCACCCCAGGCGCCGGTAGTTGCCCCAGTTCAGGCTCATGCATTCCCATCTGCTTGGGAACGCATTCGTGATGATTTTCAGAAAGCATACCCTCCGGAGTTTGCAGGTAACTCCGATGTTATGGTATCCAATCAGTGGAGGAAAGACATTCAGAGGCACTTAAGGATGTACGAGTGCACAGATGTTCATAAGCAGATACTGGATACTTTTAAGCTAGTAGGATCAGCATTGCAGTGGTGGGAGTCCATTACCACCGCGGAGGAGAGGGACGCCCTTTCTATTCAGGAGTTCTGGGTGCAGTTCGATCGCAAATATTTTATGTCAGTTGTTCACACTGAGATGAGGAGGAAGTTGATGAACCTCAAGCAGGAGGGAAGGACCGTAGCCGAGTATGAGGCTTAGTTTACCAATCTCTTGAACATTATTCCTGATGAGATTCTGACTGAGGAGAAGAAGATTCAGAAGTTTATGGATGGATTGACTTGGAGGATCCGTCAGCACTTGTTGGGTAATCTCTCGTTGGCCACTTATTCTGATGTGGTTAACGCGGCACTACTTCACTTCCAGGATCACCGTTTTCACATGACTGAGAGTAAGAGATCAGGAGAGTCCAGCCATTAGGGCAGGACAGGGGGAAATGGTGCCAGTGGGGCACAATCTGCTCAGGGTCAGCATAGGCAGAGTGATCAGGGTTCCCAACAGGGGGATTCTAAGAGATTCAGATCTGGAGGTTTTAGGAGTGGTCAAGGAGGTTTCAGGCATGTCCATCAGGTTCAGAACTTTCATCAGGGCCAGCAGGGTCAGAATGGTCAACAACAGCAGTTTCAGCAGGGCCAGTATGGCCAAGGTAGGAATGGTAATGGCCATCAGGGTCGAGGGTAGCAGGGACAACGAGGGGGAAACTTCCTGGGGAAGTGTTTCCTTTGTGGCAAGATTGGCCACAAATGCCAGGATTGTCCTGATAAGGGCAGGTCCCCACAGCAGTAGCAGCAGGGTGCTCGACACGAGCCACAGAGGCATATGTTTCCCGCCGCCCTCCCAGCACCACCATAGATGGAAGCATTACCACCCATTCCAGCGGTCCCAGTTCAGCAGGGACAACTTCAGTATGGGAGAGTGTATCAGCTCCAGCATGCCGTAGTCCCACATGATCCACCTGCTATTGAGGGTATGTTCTCTATTCAGTGGACTATGGGGCGTATTTTATTTGATACGGGGCCACACATTGTTTCATTTCCATGAGATTTGCACACACTATTGGGTTATTAGACACCGCCAAGAGCACGGTTACTTATGTAGACTCACCGTTGAGTAGGGGTTCCGTGATTTTGCTTATATGTAGAGGTGTGGGTATAGAGATCGGGAGGTTTACTTTACCCACTGATATGTCAGTGTTAGAGATGACTGAGTATGATGCGATTATTGGTATGGATTGGCTAGTTGCGTACCGAGCCATGATTGAATATTTTAGTAGGAGTATTATCTTTGCCATTCCCGGGCAGGAGATGTTTTTAGTGGCGATGCCTCGCCCTGAGGGAGGATCGTTCACTCATTTGTACTATATAGAGGAGGAGACTTCTAAGGAAGTGGTTCTACCACTCGATTCGATTCTAGTCATGAGGGAGTTTGCTGATGTATTTAAGGATATACCTCAATTACCGCCTAGTATAAAGATAGAATTTATGATCGATTTGGCGTCAGACACTCGTCCAATTACCCACGTACCTTACCATATGGCTCCAGCAGAGATGAGAGAGCTACGGGATCAGATAGAGCAGTTATTGGTTCAGGAGTTTATCCGGAGGAGTACTTCATCGTGGGTGCCCCTGTGTTGTTCATAAAGAAGAGGGATGGATTGTTGAGGTTATGTATAGATTAGCGAGAGTTGAATAAGGTCACGATACGGAATAAGTATCCGTTGCCCTGAATCGATGACTTATTTGACCAGCTGAGAGGAGCTTCCTTCTTCTCAAAGATTGATTTGCGATCGGGATACCATAAGTTGCGTATCAGGGAACATGACGTCTCAAAGACTGCTTTCTTAACGAGATATGGTTCCTACGAGTTTCGAGTTATGCCTTTTGCTTGACCAACGCTCCAGCCGTGTTTATGGACTTGATGAATAGGGTGTTCAGAGAGTTCCTAGACCAGTTCGTCATTGTCTTTATTGATGATATTCTGGTTTACTCCCAGACAAAAGAGGAACACGCCGAGCATTTGAGGCAAGTTTTGCAGACACTACGTCAGAATGAGCTTTATGCGAAGTATGAGAAGTGTGGGTTTTAGCTGAAGGAGGATCAGTTTTTGGGGCATATCATTTCAGATCGGGGGATATCTGTTGATCTGAGGAAGGTATTCACGGTGAGGGAGTGGGGACAGCCCACGACACCGAAAAATATCCGTAGTTTCTTGGGCCTAGCAGGATACTACAGGAGGTTTATTCGGGGTTTCTCAAAGATAGCGGGTCCTTTCACACATATGACTTGCAAAGGTGTACCATTCATCTGGAGCGATGCCTGTCAGTTGGCATTCGATGAGTTGAAGGACAAGTTGACCTCAACACCTGTGTTAGCATTGCCGAGACCGGGAGTTGAGTATCTAGTCTACACCGATGCATCCTTACAAGGACTTGGAGGTGTATTGCAGTAGGAGAGTCAGGCCATAGCTTATGCTTCCCGTAATCTTAAGCCTCACGAGAAGAATTACCCCACCCATGACTTGGAGTTGGCGGCAGTCGTATTCGCTCTTCAAATTTGGAGACACTGTCTCCTGGGGGAGAAATTTTGGTTGTTCACAGACCACAAGTCTTTACAATACCTCTTCACGCAGAAGGAACTGATTATGCGTCAACGACGGTGGCTTGAGTTTGTGAAGGATTATCAGTTTGATATCCAATATCCCCAGGAAAGGCTAACATGGTAGCAGACGTGTTGAGCCGTAGGCCATTAGATGAGGTGGCCTAGGTGTGGAAGGCTAAGTGGAAGGAGTTGGGACACCAGGATGCAGTGGCCCGATCGTTCATGTCTGTGATGACTATTACACCTCAGATTGTTAGAGTGGTAAAGGCCCAAGAAAATGACTCGTTCTATCAGGAGAAGATAGTTCGATTACTAGCAGAGGGAGCCGAGTCCTATACTGTTAGCTCAAACGAGGGATTACACTTTAATGGGAGACTGGTCATTCCGAAAGGGGAAGACTTGCGGTACGAGGTGATGACAGAGTCGTACAGCTCAAGATTCGCAGTACACCCTGGTGGGGATAAGATGTACCAAGACATGAGACGACAGTACTGGTGGAGCGGGATGAAGAGAGATATCTCCATATTCATATCTAAATGTGCCACTTGTCAGCTAGTAAAGGTGGACCATCAGAAACCGACAAGATTTCTACAGCCGTTAGAGGTTTCGGCGTGGATATGGGAGAGCATATACATGGACTTTATCACGAGGTTACCTACGTCACAGAGGGGTCACGACTCCATTTGGGTAATTGTGGATAGGTTGACCAAAGTTTCTCATTTTCTACCCGTGAGGACAGACTACACTACGGGACAGTATGCCCAGATTTTCATTACGAAAATAGTGAGACTTCACAGTGTGCCACTAAATATCGTGTTTGACCGAGATAAGATATTTGTTTCACAGTTTTGGGAGAGTTTCCAGGAGGCCATGGGCACTGAATTACGGTTGAGTACAACTTATCACCCACAGACCTATGGGCAGACCGAGCGAACAAATCAGATGTTAGAGGACATGTTGCGTATGTGCATCCTAGACTTTGGGGGTGGATGGGAGTTGTACCTTCCACTGGTGGAGTTTGCTTATAATAACTCTTATCAGTTCACCATTGGTATGGCTCCATTTGAGGCGTTATATGGTAGACCTTGTCATTCCCCAGCATGTTGGTTAGAAGTGGGGGACAACAAACTCCTTGGGTCGGAAGTGATTCAGGATACTTTGGCAAGGATAGAGATGATACAGAGTCGCATTTGGGTAGCTCAGGACTGGCAGAAGAGCAATGCCAAAGCCAAGAGGTTCTTCAGAGAATTCAAAGTGGGGGACCAGGTTTTACTCAGAGTATCTCCTATGAAGGGGATTATTCGTTTTGGAAAGAAGGGGAAACTGGCACCGAGATATGTAGGGCCATTTCCTATCATCGAGCAGATTGGGCCAGTTGCATATAGACTTGGCTTACCGGAGCACTTGCATAAGATTCATAATGTGTTCCATATTTCCTCGCTAAGGAAATATCTGTGGGATGATTTGGCCCGTACTCACATTTCTTTGGAGGACATCGATCTTCAACCCGATAGTTCCTACGAGGAGAGATCAATCGCTATTTTGGACCGAAGCGAGCGGAAACTGAGGTCGAAGATAGTACCATTAGTATGTGTTCAGTAACGGCATCATAATGACGAGGAGTCCACATGGGAGCGCGAGGATGAGATGCGCGAGCGTTATCCAGAGTTGTTTCTACCAGGTACACTTTAGTTCCGAATTTCGGGACAAAATTCTGTTATTAGGGGGGAAGTATGTAATACCCCGTAATTTTCTTGATATTTATTTAAGGGATTAATTAAATTAAATGAGAATTAATTGGAAATTAATTCGGGTATAAATAATAACGAGATGTGAGTTGGTATTTGATTATGATGTTAAAATTTATTATTTCGGAGTATGTATGGTCATACATGAGTATTGATGATATTAAAATTGTCACGAGGTAGCTATACGACAATTTGGTAAAAATTTAATTGGGACGTGCGTGTCAGTCGCGTTAGGAACGTAATTAATTAAATTAAAAAGTGAATTTTATTTTTATCAACCGTATGGTCATTTTGAGTGCGCCAACATGTCCAAAAGGGTCTAAATAGTCAGAAAACATTAGCCGGGGGTTTAGTTTGGGTCCCGGGGCATTTTTGGGCCATACCGGCAACCTAAAAGGGTATTTTGGTAATTTTAAAAATATGGGAATTAAAAAACACGAATTTTAGAGGTTCATTTTATATTATTTATGAACCCACTGTGCCCATTATCAGCATTAGGTGAGTTAGAGGGCTACGGAAGTTATAGGAGAGTTTGAAGGGGTTCCAAAAGAAACCTCCAACCACCATCTTCAACCTTGGGAGAAAATCTGTAGAGAAAGGGGAGAAATCAACCTTCATTCACCAACATCAATTCTGAATAATAATCTAAGGCAAGTGATTTGATATTTTTAGTGCATTGAATATTTCTTCCATGTTTAGTGTAGGAATTATCTTATATTGAAAGTTTTGAAGAAAACCAATGAAATTGTTGGAGAAACTTTAAATTTGGGTTAGGATTTGCATGTATAATGATGATGGACTAATTTAGTATTCGAAGAGTTATATATGATGATTTAAAAACGGATTTATGATGAGTAATTGGGTGTAATAAAATTATGGGTTCATATTCATAGGGTTTGGGGAAATATTTGGAGATTTATGTTAATTCCATGATGATTTGTAAGATTTGACCCCTAAAATATGTTAAGGGATGATCTAGGGTGATTAGAAATGGTTTATATACGTTAAAACATAAATTGGATGGTCTTAGGGTGGATTTAGAGAAGTGAAGAATGAAGAAAAACGGACTTGGGAATTTCTGGGCTGAATCTGCCATCTCGTTTGAAGACCTGCCCAGGTTGTTCGAATGACCTCGTTCGAACGAACATCTAACGAGATGACAATATCCATTCTAACGAGGATTTAGTTCATTCGAAGCCTTTCGTTGGAATGACACTCGTTCGAATGACCTCGTTCGAACGAGACTTCTAACGAGTTGACATAATGGCCTTTTTGGCCTGAATTTATTTCTAGTATCCCGTAGACTTATTTAAATGGTGAGATAACCTTCCCTTATTAACTAGTGGGTATAGTTGGTAGATTGGGGTACATTTAAGAGTAAAACTTAGGATCTTGTAGTAAATCGGATGACATTTATGGATTGGGAAGCGAGTAACTAATCACGACGTGAGAAGAATTTATAACTTAAATACTTATAAACCGGGGACTTGTGAGTTGTATAACACTAAATGTTGGTATAAGAACGAGAAGTATACCACTAATGAAATATTGTGATATCTAAGATGTGCGAATGCTTAGTATATGTAGTTATCTGTGTATAACATACCTATCGTACTTGCTATCATGGGAAGTCGGCGTTCGATCAGGACCATCTAATCTTTGTGTGCCTACGGGGGGATTTAGATTGGTACCTCGAGGACATAGGTCAGAGAAGGACTTATTGAGAAGTTAATAAGTCTGCTGATCATGGGAGCGTAGGTATGTGCGTGACCCATGTGATGTTTACTATGTTCGCCTCCATTGTTTGTGATTGTTGTTTAATAAAACGATTCCTGATAGATTCGGAATACGTGGTCCTTATGTACGTGTTGTACCGGGATTTGATAGCAGAGTATGTGTGCATCTCAGCTTAGTCTCGGGGTGCTAGTATTGTATATCTATGATGAGAATAATATACTGTTAATTGAAATGAATTGTCATGAATCAATGTGAGTATAAATAATAGCAACAGTTTGTAAAGTGAAATGGAAGATCTCTAGTAATTAGTAGTACTAACATGGAAAACTGTGTAGCAAGTTATAACACTCTGTTAAATAAAAGTTGTTGGGAACTAAATTGGATATCATATAGTAATGTTAGATTTGGGTATCGGAAAAGTTAGACATGGGAATAACTAGAATGGGTATGGGTACGATAGAAGTGCACAATTAGTTGAGAGGTGAGGAACTCATGTGAGTGCACACACTATCATGTACTTTATATTCACTGTTTAATGATATTAAACACTTGTAAATTTTTAAACTATTTTCACAATCGGGCTCTGACCCGTTTGCTTTCAAATATTTTTTGTAAAACCTTTTAGGTGCCCAGCCACAAGAACACCATGCATAGGAGTTCTATTCAGGTGACGTGCTGTAGTTGCTGTGGAAGTTACAGGACCTTGACAGTAGACGCCTCCATATTCGATCTTGACTCCATTATCAGATTTTCTCATTTGTTGGGCATGTCGCCCCATTTCTTTTATAGACATCTTACTTTTTCAGTTATTTCAGACTTTGGGTTGTAATTAATTTAGTGATGCAGACTTGGTATTTATTTATTTCAGTATTCGGATGGTTGTGAGGAGTATTCCTCCAGACTCATTATTATTTGATGGATATTCTATTGTGACTATGTTGTGGTGGTTGTGTTAGCATTTCCTAATTCACTTATTGTATGTTAATCGGATTTAATTAAAATTGACAACTCACTTTTTATATATTAGGTGGCTAGTAATTGTTAAAACGTTTTCGATAGTGATGATATGAACTGAACCAACTTGGCATTTTGTATTAATTTAATAAAGGAGTAGCTACCCGGTATTTAATTAGTGAGGGTGTTACACAACACACACACACAGACACACACACACATATATATATATAAAGATTGTTTATAAATATGAATTATTTTTTAAAATAATACAATTTTTATAAAAATATAAATATATAATCATTTTTTATAAAACTAAAGTGTTAACACTTTTTATATAATATTTGTAACAAATCCAAATTTTAGAAAGACAAGTATAAAATATTTTATGATATATAAAAATGGTATTTTTATAAAGTGGTTTTCTAAATCCTATAGTTTTTAACTTCATTTATTTATATAAATTGTGTTTTAAGAGGCTTTAAACAATACTATTTTTATAAAAATATAAATATAGATTCATTCTTTTTATAAAACTATAGTGTTAACACTTTTTTATAATTTTTTTAATAAAACCTAATTTTATAAAGATAAGTATAAAATATTTTCTTATATATAAAAATTATATTTTTATAAAGTGGTGTTTTAAAACTGTAGTTTTTAACTTCATTTCTTTATGTAAATTGTGTTTTAAAAGGATGTTCCATAAATATAAATACAATTTTTTTAAGAAAAAATGTTTTTATAAAACAGTGCTAACATTCAGAATTTATAAATTGATTTAGAAAAATTTACATTTTTTATAAAAAAATAAGTTTTGAGTTATATATATAAAAATGTTAATTATATAAATATTAACATGTATTAATTGAGGGAAAAGATGTTTAATATATAATAAACTTTTATATGGGGTGATATCATTTTTAATATAACGATTTGCATTTACTGTGGATAGGTGGCAAAATAACATGATATATATATATATATATATATATATATATATATATATATATATATATATATATATATATATATATATAAAGTACCAAACTTATGTATGTCATAAGATTCAACTATGACATCACAAGAGAAATTATTTATGCTCTACCTAATTTACCCCTCCAAAATTTAAGTTCCCCCTCTTTTTTCACACCCAAATTTATTTCCCCCCCCCCCCCCCCCCCCCTCATCGAAATTCAAAACGAAGGGTAAAATAGCAATTGACCCATTTTGATGCATCTGTCATTTATCACCCACTTCAACGGCATACCTCTCTCCCTTATTTCTCACCCGCGCTCTCCCTATCTGTTTCCCCTCTCTACAGGCCGGTCACAATGGTTTTAATAACTCTTAGGTAAAATCTCTACTCTGTGTTTTTAGACTTTACTAATCTCAGTTTTTAGACTTTTAGGCATTGATTTTAAATTTGGGGGTTAGGGTTTTGATATTAAAAACATGTGTTATTTTGACATCATATCCTGATTTATGTACTGCAGATGTAGAATTTTGGGGTTTCGATATGTTTTTGCACCAAGATTTTATTCATCAACACCATCAGGTATATTCATCAACACCATCTTCTCCCTTCTCTTTCTCCGATCTGTAATTTTTTATTTTTTGTAAATCTTGATTAGTATATATTCGAATGCAACAAAGTATGAATTTTGGGGTTAAGTAGGTTCAAGCTATATTCAAATCTACAGTCTTTCATTTTTCCTTTTTAGTTATTGGGGGTTAAGTAGGTTCATGGTATATATTCATTTTTTTGTTTCTTTATGGATTCATTAAAATTGGTTTGCCACCCAAATCATTAAAATTATTTTTCATGTGTGAGAATCTGGAATTGTAGCTTACATTAAACTTTTTCTGTGATTGATATTTGGGGATTGCACAACGAGGTTTTTACATTTGCAAAAGATTTGGGTTTTTTTGAAATGGTACATTTAGTTTCTTTGATTCTATTTCTTCTTTGGGTCTCAAAATTGCACTGTGATTACTCAGATCAAAATATGTATGCCTTTCAATGTATTGTCCTTTAATTTTAGATTTACTGCTCTGTTTCATTTTAGATTGTTATGAGTTTTTTGTAGATGACAATATTAGTTTTTTTCTTTTCTTTTGATAGTGTTTTATGACGTCTCTGGACATAGTTGCATCTCTCTCAATCTCAGTATTGAATAAAATTTTAAACTTATATTCAAGTTTGGGGGCATGGATTTTTTGCATATTTTAAAAATTTTGTTGTATCTCAATTTATTTGTTAGTTTATATTGATTTGAACATATTCTTCTATTTCAGCTTATCAGCATTGCAAGCTGTGGAATTTTAGTTTTTTTTGCTGTTGGTCTACTTATTTCCTCCCAAACAATAAGAAATAACAATAGAAACCGATAAAATAAGACTTCGGAGATGGGCGGTGAATTCGACTCTAGTATACATCTACATTTAAAAACCTTCTATGAATAATCATGATTGTATAAGTGATAAGACATTTGGTCCCCTTGGTTGACTCTACCCGATTATAAACCCAAGAAGTATTGGGAGTATGAAAACATTCTTCAGTTCATGTATAAAGTTTTATAGTGTTGTATAGGAATTGGAATATTTTTGGAAGCATTTTTTAAACATTCTTCAGCATTTTTCTACATTTTTTTGAAATGTATAAAATATTTTTATACATCAGCATGATAACATTTTTATGAAATGTATAAATTTTTTGAAATGTATTGAATTATGAACAGAATATTTTTAAATGTATAAAGTTTTTAAACATTCTTTAGCTTTTTTCCTTAAATACATATAAACATTCTTCAGTTCATGTATAAAGCATTATAGGAATTGGAATCAGTTCATGTATAAAGCATTCTTCAGTTCTGATTTCAGTTTGAGCCCTTAAATATTGTAATGCTTGATTTTGCGGATTCAGATGCACTTAGAATGAAATTATTTTGTTTATAAAGGTTAGGAAACTGAAAAAGAATCAACATAAGGCTCCGTGGTATCATAAGGCTCTGTGTTTGTCCACCTTCAGCACCACTGTTATATCATTGTTCTTCTAGCAGAAACACCTAAGTATCTTTCAATATCTCTACCCGAGTTTCTTCTTTATGTTTCTCTTTAATCTTCTTTAATATTTTCGTATATTGCTTTGGTGTTTTTCTATATATTTTAAATTATTGTGTAGGTGTGAATCGATTCCCGAGGATTTAACTGGGTTTTGCAAACCCACTTTCATGGACAAGGCTTTAGGTATATTCTCATGCCAAAGTTTAGAACGGATTCTTGGAGCTGCACGTCTACTGTCAAAGATGGTTGAGCCGATGGTGAATGAAGCTACGGAGGTATCTAATTTTCTTGCTCGATCATTTTTCATGTCTTAGATGGTTGAGCTGACGATCACAGATGGTTTAGCATTTGCTTGCACAACTTCGAGTATGGTGTTAGTTATGCTATATTTAGTTTTATTCAAAACTTTTATTTGACCATAAAATGTTTTGAACAGAGTCCACTTTATGGAAAACCTGTATTTGGATTAGATACTTATTAAATTTGTATGGTGCACAGTCCACTATAAGCATTGGATGAAAATTTTTACGTTTTTTGGGGTGGGAACCACAATCTAACCCTCCTTAGTGTATTTCAAAATGAAGCATTTTGACTACATATTTCTATGCAGTGTTCATACAGTGACTTATGAATTCATAGGCATTGGAAAATGATTCCAGAGCTTCGGTTGCATTTTCTTTGCCATAGGTATGACTTTTTTTAGAATTCAAATGACCTTAATTATTGTTTATGAATGTATTATGTGAAATTGATATATAGTGCCATCACTCGGAGTAAAATAGGAGGTGAAAATCGTATCCGTATATTATGTCCAACATGTTTCCCAATCCATATTTATCAGATTACATTTTGTTCTTGAGATTATACTCGGGCATATAATATGGGGTGAGGGAAAAATCAAAGCTGAATAAGATGATAGCGAGGATAAATCTGTCTACGAGTGTGTATTGCTGTGGAAGGGGCTTGGTGCTACACGAAGTTTCAATAAGTTTTTTATTCATAAGTGCAGGACCAATGCTGCAGCGTGCAAGGTGTTTTTGGATGCTGGTGTTACTCAGTAATGGGATCATGGTATTCAAAACCAAATATAATAGGTAATTGGGGTGTTTCATTGACTAAAAATCATACCATATACATTTTATTGAATTAAATTGGTGAGTTCAGTATGAATTTTTACTCATGATTAACTGATGTATTTTTACTCAGTATTGGGATCTTCCTATTCAAAACTAAATTCAAAACTCTCCCGTGTTAAATGATAGACTACAAGAGGCAAGGGAAGCAGCCCGTAGTATGGTGACATTGTTGTACAGGGCATTGACAGAGAATGATGCAAAATCTGTTAAATGATAGACTACCAGAGGCAAGAGAAGTGGCCCGTAGTATGGTTGCATTGATGTTCAAGATGTTGAAAGAGAATGAGGAAGACAAACAGGTGTCATGGAAAAACTTTTGCCAACTTAATTTTCCTACCATTGATGCATTGTTGGTCATTGTTAAAATTGGCGCCCTTCTCAGTAGAGTTTTGGTTGGTGGTTAAGGTTTGAGCTCAGATTTCAGTATTCAGTTGATGTAAATGGTATTGTTTTACATGATTTTATGTGAGAGGATGCAACATAATAGAGCGAAACATGTAAACATGCTGCTGTTGTTCTGATTCGAAAAACATGTTATTCAAGAAATATAGAAGTTTTAACATGTTAACATTCTGTTGTTGTTCTGATTCAAAAACATATTGTATTAAACTTCAAAAAACAAAAGAAAGTGGTACAGGCTGCTGTTGTTCTGATTCAAAAAACAGTATGTTAACATACTGTATGGGTTATTCAAGAGACCCATAATTTATGATTTATGAGACCAATATACTTAATTCCTTCAAATTGAAATCTTAATTGTAAAAGTTAAAATACCACTTTCTTTTCTTTCATTTGTTGAGCAAAGTCATGAATTATCGTTTTGCTTTTCTCATGAAGGTTTGTGGCGAAGTGTGCATTGTCGGACTTTTTGGTATTCTATTTATTTAAATCCTTTCAATCATAAGCATATGGAAGTAGATTCGTTATTATATTCATTTGGTTTCTACTCTTGATGTATAACAGTGTAAATATCATGACAAAATTCTTGATGTGAACTATTGAAGAATTAAGGATCAGCTTCGCATATATCATGATGAAATCCCTCAAATTGACTTCCTTTGTGAAGCTACAACATTTAATAGGGGTGTGCTCGATGGAATAATGTACTAAACTTGAGCGATGGGATTATTGGAAAGAGGAAATACAACAAAGACTTGATCTTTCAAGCTCTCCTCCCACGGATTGCTTTGGAGTTGTCACCCATAGACTCTCAGTGCCCGTTTGGGGGTGCAACACAAATTTATAAAAGGTATTTAAAGATCTTCTTCCTATTTATTAGCCCTTAACATTTTTACTTGATATGAATTTTACATAATGATAATAATTATTATGGTTATTATATGTTTATAGTTTGTGCTTGAGGAGCAGATCGATTGACCAAAAGTGTTGTTGTGCAGTAGCTCCCATTGTATGGGCATTGGTGCCATTATATAAAAGACGATGAAAATGAGATCTTTAGTGGGATGGAAGATAGGAAACCGATAGAGAAAGCATTTGCCATTTCTCCTTTTTCTTCAAAAGTGTTTTCATAAGTCAATATGATGTATGTTGGTAATATTGAGAACTTATTTATTTCTTTTGTAAAATATTTATTTTAGTTGGACACATTCTATACAATGTTATTGTTTGGCCCTTTCAAAATCTGAAAGCAACTACGAATGAGTACTCCATATGTTATACATATCTAAATAGACAATGATATTATATTTGAATTTCAAACTATTAGTTTTGTTGTTGGTGTAATTTTTATTTCTTATACAGGGCGGATAATCCTATAAACAAAGGAAATTTTGCCCAAAAATTTTAAATTGTTTATCATTATTTATTTTATATAAAAACATTAGACTTAAATTATACATGACTTGATATTTTGAAAAAAAAAATTCGTGCCTTCAGTCAAAGGGTAATATGCTTAATTGCAGGATCTTGAATAGGCGGATGTCGGCTTGCTTACTCCATATATGAAGAGGCTGCTCCTGTGTCTTGAACCCTAGACCAATCGTAGCTTTGGCGAGGGAACTTTCCATCTCACCAAGAAACGACTTTATGCTTTTTAAAATTATCAGCGTGCCTTCAGGCACGGGCATACCCTAGTATATATATATATATATATATATATATATATATATATATATATATTGTAACAACCCCGATTTTTTTTAATATGCATTTTTAAACTAATTTTGAAAAATTCGAGAAAAATAAAATTTTGGATTTAATTATTTTTAAGAATTAAATATGTTGGTTTTCATATATAAAAATAAGGTTTTAAGTGGAATTTAAATCGGGATAAAAATTTGGAAATTATAACTTTTTGTATAAAAATCGGGGGACGATCCGAGCTAAAGAGGATAAAAATAATATGTTTAGAAATCCGATCGTCCGATTGAGCTGAATTTTTCACAACAGTTATGTCACACCGTTTCCTACTACATACTAAAATTTCATGCCATTCAACGGTTTGATTGTCCATAATGACTTTTCAAGTGTTCGTATTTGATTAAAACTCTTTTCTTAATCAAACTTTTAATCATTTATATAACACAACTAATTCGTGGATGGACTTTTCAAATCACTTTTTCTAAAACATTTCAACCAGAAGACCTCTCCAAAACTACTCCCTTTCATCTACAAACCATAGCCCCAAACTTATTCAAGATAACAACCTTAGATTAGAAGGCTTATTCAGTGTTTTCTCAAGAGGAGTTCAACCTTCTATTCAGATGTTGATTCAAGTTAATAACAGGCATGAATACTCTATTATTTTTCTTTAGTATTATGCGTTTTAAGTATTGCCTAAACCTAAATTCAATGTTTTTTTTAAATTAATTAGCAATCTAATTATAGAGTGTGAACACATAAAACTTGAAGTTGTTTTTATGAAAATCTTTCAATATGAATAATATTCATAACCCGTGGGTACGTAGGATTCATGAGTGATTTGGCGTTTTGTTGGTGTAGGTTGCATGTAGATAAACCATAGTTTTGTAATAAATGAATTTGGGGGATTATAACTCATGTAATTTGTGTTCAGATAATGAAATTGGAATTATGATGTTTTAAATGATGAAATAGCGGTATATTTAATTTAAAATAATTGAATGAGATTAATTGGGTGTTGATAACGAGGTAATAATTAAAATAATATTTAATGGATTGGACTATCGTGCGTAGTTTGGTATGTTGATTTATTATGCATATTTGTGTGACTTGTTGGTACTATTAAATATCATTGTGAAGAGTGGTTCTTCGGTATTATTGATCTCCTTATATTTTAGGATGCCTTCTAGGTATGGGACTAGTAGGTAGGCATTTTATGATTTACGCCTTCTAGGTACGGGACTAGTGAGGGAAAATTATCACGGGTGCCTAGGTATGAGACTAGGTTGATATTTGTATTAGAAAATCCTCCTATACATAGGGTAGGACGTATTGATAACTTGGGGACCCTCAGGAATGAAAGTAAGGATTATTTTGAGGATCTCATATCGATAAAAGGGTGGGGTAATTTCAAATTGTGAATTGAAAAATTTGAGAATTAATACCTAAGGTAATAAGACGGGTATTAAAAGATATTGGCGATATAATCAGTGAGGGCCAACAGTTTAAATGGGCCAACTGGCATTTTATGTCGTGTCATGTGTGGAACCTCGTCAATCAGCGAGGGCCGACAGTTTAAACGGGCCAGCCGGCATTTTGACCAGGGGATGTGTATTTTGGTGGATAAATCACCCGAGGCGGGAGGACTTCCATAATAAAGTGAGGAATAATAAAAGTTAGTTAATTTAATTAAATTAACATCGTGGGACATGGAAATTTAAAATCATATTGGTGTGCCTTATTAAATAGAGATTCCTTCGGGTAGTTAGTGATTTATAGTTCTCACGTTTAATTTAAAATACTTTATTGTGATTTTTATTACGTATAATGCTACTGTCTAAATTCAAGGATCCTATTTAAGGGGAGTAGTGTGTATTCATGCTCGGGGCTCTAACCTCGTGCATTGACTAACTTTTTCATGATAAGTTTGGAGAAGCTGCATAAGATTATTAGAGTTTATCATTTGGAGATGCATCTGGAGTTATTCATTTCATTTACTTCCTTTTAGTTAGGCTTTCTTTTTAGTCGTAATTCTATTATGAGACACATTTTGAGTTTTATTGGGCCATTCAGTTCCAAAGTTGTTTAGAGGTTTTCTGTTGGATGATTCAGTCGGTTTATTATTTAGATTTTATTAAATCATTATTGAAGATTGGATTTATTCGAAATTTAGCATGTGATGGATCTTTATCATTTATTTTATTATTATCAGTTGGGATTAATTCAATTATTTTATCTCGTGGATGATTTATTTATGTCTCATATCTGTCTCATGGTAAGAATGGTATTTATTTAGTTCACGCCCAGCTTAGTTTGGCGGTGGAGGCAGGCCACCCCATCTGTCGGATTTCGCGGGGTGTGACAGATGGTATTTGATCATGATCTTAGGTCTCGTAGGTTATGAGTCCATTTTAGCTTCCACGTTGCTTATCTTTGATTCCTTTTAATAATTTCTACTCTTAGACACTCCGAGTCTGATGTTATTTTGTTCCTATCTTTTTAGATGGCGAACACAAGGAGAACTGGGAGTAAGAGAGAGGATTCTATTTCTGGTCCCGTGACTCAAGAGAGGTGGCATCAGATTATTTTAGAGGCCGAGGAGTTAGCGGCTATCATTCGTGAGGCCACAACGGCAAGTTTATAGATGTGGAGATAGATAGGGGTGACTTTAGAGGGACAACAGCAGCATACACCCGTCTCGGCTTGGGATTTGGTGAGAACAATTTTATTTATGGGAAATCCTCACACCTTTGGAGAGGGATCTGACCCAACGGTTTCTCACCAATGAAGGAGAGATATGGAGAGGCATTTGAGGATGGTGGACTGCACGGATGTGTATAAGTAGATGTTAGCAACATTTAAGCTGACAGGGGATGCATTTCAATGGTGGGAGAGTGCCACCACATCATAGGTTAGAGATCAGTTGGGCTATGGAGAGTTTCTGGTCAAGTTCAATAATAAGTACTTTCTGTATGCAATTAGGAATGCCAAGAAGAGAGGATTTATGGATTTGGATCAAGGTTCAAAGTCGATTGTCGAGTATGAACAGGAGTTCACAAATTTATCTATTTTTATACCAGAGGAGGTTAGCACTGAGATGAAGAAGATGGAGTGTTTCATTAAGGTATTGTCTTGATCGATTAGGCAAATGGTGTTAGGGAATCCAGCGTACACTACTTATGCTCAGGTGGTGGATATTGCAATGTTGCTATGGAAAGAGAACACCAATTATAAAAAGAAGTTGGGCAAGCGATAAGAGTCTAATGGATAAGGATGTGAGAATAAGGGTTGAAATGACCAAGCTTGGAAGAGGTAGAGAACAAATAAGGGACAACAAGGTGAACAAAATTAGGGGATGAAATCAAGAACCAAAAGGGGTGCATGTTTTGTCTGTGGAAAGATAGGACATCAAGCGACTCAATGTAACAAGGGGGAGGGTCAACATGGCCAAGAACCACTGGCCCAATCAGGGCAGGTTATGCAAGGGAAACAAGGTTCAGGGGTACATAGACAACAAGTATTGAGGCCTCCAGTTCTTGTAGCAGTTAGCGTTCAGGAAGCGCCAGTAGCACCGACAGCGTCAGGTGCGCAGGGGGTGGTCACCGCACCAACCAATGTCAGTTATGGGAGGTGTTATGTTCCTCCTCAGCTTCAGTCAAAGCAGGACAGATTGCATGGCTAGTAGAGTATAACGGTACGTAATATTTTTAGATACTTATATACAGGCGTTATATATATTGTATTTTTGTTAAAGATTACGTTCAAGTATATTAGGTGTGTGGGCGCCTAATTGTGATATTCTAAGGGTAGGCATATATGAGCCTTATTGTCTTTCACGAGATTTATGCATTGATGTGTATACTTCATCTAATTTCGAGGACGAAATTCTTTGTTAGTGGGGAAGTATGTAACAACCCCGATTTTTATTATAATAGGTATTTTAAACTAATTTTGAAAAATTTGAGAAAAATAAAATTTTGGATTTAATTACTTTTAATAATTAAATATGTTGGTTTTTATTTATAAAAATAAGGTTTTAAGTGATATTTAAATCGGGATAAAAATTTGAAAATTCTAACTATTTGTATAAAAATCGGGGGAGGATCCGAGCTAAAGAGGATAAAAATAATATTTTTAGAAATTTGACCGTCTGATCATGCTTAAGTTTTCATAGTAGTCATGTCTCGCCATTCGATATAATACGTTAAAATTTCAAGCCATTTTGACTGTCGAATCGCCCGTAATGATTTTTCAAGTGTTTGTATCTAAGTAAAACTCTTTTCTTAATCAAACTCTTAATCCTTTATATATCATAACTAATTCGTGGATGGACTTTTCAAATCACTTTTTCTCAAACTTTTGAACCAGAAGACCTCTCCAAAATTACTCCCTTTCATCTACAAACCATAGCACCAAACTCATTCAAGATTTCAACCTTGGATTAGAAAGCTTATTTGGTGTTTTCTCAAGAGGAGTTTAACCTTCTATTCAGATTTTGATTCAAATTAATAATAGGCATGAATACTCTATTCTTTTCCTTTACTATTATGCATTTTAAGTGTTGCCTAAACCTAAATTCAATATTTTTTAAAATCAATTAGCAATCTAATTAGAGAAAGTGGACACATAAAAGTAGGGGTTGTTTTTATGAAAATCTTTTAATATGAATAATATTCATAACCCGTGGGTACGTAGGATTCATGAGTGATTTTTGTTTTTGTTTGTGTAGGTTGCATGTAGAAAAACCCTAGTTTTGTAATAAATGATTTGGGGGCGTATAACTCATGTAATTTGTGTTGAGAATGAAGTCTTAAATGATAAAATAGCGGTATATTTAATTTAAAATAATTAAATGAGATTAACTGGGTGTTTATGACAAGGCGATAATTAAATTAAGATTTAATGGATTGGACTATCATGTGTAGTTTGGTAGGTTGATTTATTATGCATATTTGTGTGACTTGTTGGTATTATTAAATATCATTATGACGAAGGGTTCTTAGGTATTATTTCTCTCCCTATATTTTAGGATGCCTTCTAGGTATGAGACTAGTAGGTAGGCCTTTTTATGATTTACGCCTTCTAGGTATGGGACTAGTGAGGGGAAATTATCACGGTTTTATCATGTCAGGGGTGGGCTGATTTTTTTGTTACTTTATCGTCGTTACGCTAGCCTCGGTATGAGATTAGGTTGAGATTTATGTTAGAAAATCCTTATATACATAGGGTAGGACATATTGATAACTTGGGGATCATTAGGTATGGGACTAAGGGGTATTTTGAAGATCTCATATCGATAAAAGGGTGGGGTAATTAGAAATTGTGAATTGAGAAAATTGAGAATTAATACCTAAGATAATAAGACGGGTATTAAAAGATATGGGCAACATAATTAGCGAGGGCCGACAGTTTAAACGGGACAACCAACATTTTATGTCGTGTCGTATGTGGAACCTCGTCAATCAATGAGGGCCGACAGTTTAAACGGGCCAGACGGCGTTCTGACGAGGGGATGTGTATTTTGGTAGAGAAATCACCCGAGGGGGGAGGACCGCTATAATAAAGTGAGGAATAATAAAAGTTGGTTAATTTAATTAAATTAACATCGTGGGACTTGGGAATTTAAAATCATATTGGTGTGCCTTTTTAAATGGGGATTCCTTCGGGTAGTTTGTAATTTATATATATCACGTTTATTTATCGCGTTTAATTTAAAATAAACTATTATGATATTTATTGCGTATAATGCTACTATCTGGATTCAAGGATCCTATTTGAGGGGAGTAGTGTGTATTCATGCTCGGGGTTCTGACCTCGTGCGTTGACTAACTTTTTCAAGATAAGTTTGGAGAAGCTGCATAAGATTATTAGAGTTTATCATTTGGTGGTGTAGCTAGAGTTATTCGTTTCATTTGCTTCATTTCAGTTAGACTTTATTTTTAGTCATAATTCTATTATGAGACACATTTTGAGTTTTATTGGGACATCGGTTCCAAAGTTGTTTAGAGGTTTTCATTTGGATGATTCAGTCGGTTTATTATTCAGATTTTATTAAATCATTATTGGAGATTGGATTTATTCGAAATTTAGCATGTGATGGATCTTTATCATTTATTTTATTATTATCAGTTAGGATTGATTTAATTTTTTAATCTTGTGGATGATTTATTTATGTCTCATATCTTTCTCATGCTAAGAATGGTATTTATTTAGTTCACGCACGACTTAGTTCGGTGGCGGTGGCTAGCCACCCCATGTGTCGGATTTCGTGAGATATGACAGATGGTATCAGATCATGGTCTTAGGTCTCGTAAGTTATGAGTCTGTTTTATCTTCCGTGTTTCTTATCTTTGATTCCTTTTAATGATTTCTACTCTTAGACATTCCGAGTCTGATGTTGTTTTGTTCCTACCTTTTTAGATGGCGAACACAAGGAGAGTTGGGAGAAGGAGAGAGGAATCTGTTTCTGGTTCCGCGACTCAGGAGAAGTGGCATCCGATTGATTTAGAGGACGATCAGTTAGCGACTATCATTCATAAGGCCATGTCGGTTGGTTTGGAGATGGGGAGATAGAGAGGGGTGACTTTAGAGTCACAGCAGCGGGGTACACCCGTCTCAGCTTGGGATAGGGTGAGAACTAGTTTCTTTAAGGGTAATCCTCCCACCTTTGAAGGGGGGTCTGACCCAAAGATTACTCACCAGTAGAGGAGAGATATAGAGAGGCATTTGAGGATGGTGTACTGCATGGATGTGCAGAAGAAGATGTTAGCAACATTTAAGCTGACAAGGGATGCGTTGAAATGGTGGGGGAGTGCCACCACACCAAAGGAGAGAGATCAGTTGGGATATGCAGAGTTTCTAATCAAGTTCAATAATAAGTACTTTCCGTATGTAATAAGGAATGCCAAGAAGAGAGAATTTTTGGACTTGGAGCAAGGTAAAATATCGATTGTCGAGTATGAATATGATTTCACAAATTTATCTATGTTTGTACCAGAGGAGGTTAGCACTGAGATGAAGAAGATGGAGTGTTTCATTAAGGGATTGTCTTGGTCGATTAGGCAAATTGTGTTAGGGAATTCGACGTACACTACTTATTCTCAGGTGGTGGATGTCGCAATGTTGCTATGGCAAGAGAAGGCCAATTATCAAAAGAAGTTGGGAAATAGACAAGAATATAATAGACAAGGAGGTGAGAATAAGGGTCGCAATGACCAATCTTGGAAGAGGAAGAGAAACATCAAGGATAATAGGGTGAACAAAACTGGGGGATGAATTCAGGAACCATAAGGGGTGCATGTTTTGTCTATTGAACGATAGGACATCGAGTGACTCAATGTAATAAGAGGGAGGGACAACAAGGCCAAGCAGCACTGGCCCAATCAGGGCAGGTTATGCAAGGGCAACAAGGTCCAGAAGTACATAGACAACAAGGACTGAGGCCTCCAGTTCTCGTAGCAGTTAACGTTCAGTAGGTGCCAGTAGCACCAGTAGCGTCAGGTGCGCAGGGGGTGGTCACCGCACCAACCAATCTCAGTTATGGGAGGTTCTATGTGCTTCCTCAGCTTTAGTCAGAGCAAGACAGATTGCATGGCTAGTAGAGTATCACGGTACAAAATATTTTTAGATACTTATATATAGGCGTTATATATATTGTATTTTTATTAAGGATTACGTTCGGGTAGATTAGGTGTATGGGTGCCTAATTAAGATATGCTACGGGTAGGCATATGTGAGCCCTACTTTCTTTCTTGAGATTTACGCGTTGATGTGTATACATCATCTAATTTTTAGGATGAAATTCTTTGCTAGTAGGGAAGTATGTAACAACCCCGATTTTTTTAAATAGGTATTTTTAATCTAATTTTGAAAAATTTAAGAAATATAAAATTTTGGATTTAATTTTTTTTAAGAATTAAATATGTTGATTTATATATATAAAAATAAGGTTTTAAGTGGAATTTAAATCGGGATAAAAATTTGGAAATTATAACTTTTTATCTAAAAATCGGGGGAGGATCCGAGCTAAAGAGGATAAAAATATTTTTTTTAGAAATCCGACCGTCCGATCGAGCTGAATTTTTCATAGGAGTCATGTATGGTCGTTCGCTACTACATTCTAAAATTTCAAGCCATTCTGAAGGTCCGATTGTCCCTAATGATTTTTTGAGTGTTTGTATCTGATTAGAACTCTTTTCTTAATCAAACTCTTAATCTGTAAGGACACAAATTTCCAATTGAGTCCATATATAGTTTTGGCTCAATTCCGAAAAAAAACATTTATTCATAGGATTGTATTTAATTGTAATATTTTCAAGCCTACGAAGTGTTTGTTTGAAGACGTAGCGGCAAAGAGTATAAAGCTTCATCTATATGCCGGTTTGTGTGCCTCGTTTCTACGTCATAAACTATGGTTCCATGCTCCCAAGGTATGAATGCAATTATATATATAGGAGCTTGGAACTTGTTTATTGGGTGTTAGGTTTAATAAAAACTGTGTTTTATTTTCAGAAAGAATTAATTAGAACTTTAAAATAAGCTTATAAAGTTTTTTGGGCTAAAATCGAATTTTCCAAACTTTCTGGAAGTTCGTTCAATATGTCGTTCGAACGATATTGTCGTTTGAACCAGATTACCAACGACTTCCCATTAAGGCATACTGGAACTTCGTTCGAAATGTCGTTCGAACGAGATTGTCGTTCTAACGATATTTTGAACGAGTTTCTAACGAGTTCATACTGGAACTTCGTTAGAAGACTCGTTCGAACGAGAATGTCGTTCGAACGAGGTGTTAGGCGGGAACAGTTTTGAGCAGTTTTTCACCCACTTTCCCACTTGTTTCTTAACTGATTTTTTCCAGACTTTATGATGTGCGGGAAACCATTTTTCAAAGTTAACTTTTCCATTCTAGTTCATCTCTTAGAGAGAGTTTGAGAGCAAAATTGTTTAAGGAAAATGTTCTTGTTTTGAGTGTGTTTTTATCAAAGAGAAAAACTTATACCACTCTAGTTTACACCCAAATCAATTTATTCCAAGTTCCTATATTCATATATCTTGCTTGGAGTTTGGCATCGGTTTCATCTCTTCCGTTCAAAGAGAAGTTTCGGATTTTCTTCTACATCTCATAAAGAAAGGAGAAGAGTTTTGTTACTACATTGCCCACTTGAAGAAAGTCTCCTTGCTAGGGTGACGATGACCATATAAAGTCCTATCGGTGGATTCCGAGACCGCGGTGGATCTCCAAGGTTATCCGCTAGGAAGAGGTGTCTACAAGAAGAAGCGTCGGGGCTTGAGAAGGATCGAGTCGTGTGATGTAAGTCTTTTGTCTTGTATTTGTAAAACCGTATCTAGTGGATTTGTGGCTAGGGCCGTCCGAGGTTGTTTCCCGTCTTGGGTTTTTCCACGTACATCGCAGCGTAGTGTGATTGTTTTATTTTATCTTGCATAAATAATTTAGAATGCATGATTAGGATAATTCAAGATAAAATTTGGTTTAAATTATCACACTTAATTTAATTTGGTGCTAAGTTAAATATTGGGTAAAGTTTATTTAATTCAAGTCTTTTACTAAAATTGGTTTGACATAACGTTAGAATATTGATAATTATGACTTAGGCAAATTCTAGGGCTTGGATGTTTAACGGGGTTTAAATTGAAATTAAAATTTTGTAACTCGTTTGTTTTGTTGAACCATCCTAACACTTTCGCATCTAGATATATATATATAAAAGAAATTAAGGAAATTATAATGTGATTTTAATTGAGAAAATTAAAATCTGGGGATCCATCATAATACTCACGCTTTCAAATTGGTATCAGAGCATTGAATTAGACAAACTCGCCTCTTTCAAATTGGTATCAGAGCATTGAATTAGACAAACTCGCCTCTTTCATAATCCTTTATATATCACAACTAATTCGTGGATGGACTTTTCAAATAACTTTTTATCAAACGTTTCAACCAGAAGACCTCTCCAAAATTACTCCCTTTCATCTACAAACCATAGACCCAAACTTATTCAAGATTTCAACCTTAGATTAGAAGGCTTATTTGGTATTTTATCAAGATGAGTTCAAACTTCTATTCAGATTTTGATTTAAGTTAGTAACAGGCATGAATACTCTATTCTTTTTCTTTAATGTTATGCCTTTTAAGTGTTGCCTAAACCTAAATTCTATGTTTTTTTAAATCAATTAGCAATCTAATTAGAGAAAGAGGACACATAAAACTTGGGACTATTTTTATGAAAATATTTTAATATGAATAATATTCATAACCCGTGGGTACGTAGGATTCATGAGTGATTTTGGGTTTTGTTGGTGTAGGTTGCATGTCGAAAAACCCTAGTTTTGTAATAAATGAATTTAGGGGAGTATAACTCATGTAATTTGTGTTGAGATAATGAAATTGGAATTATGATGTTTTAAATGATGAAATAACAGAATATTTATTTTAAAATTATTAAATGAGATTATTTGGGTGTTTATGACGATGCGATAATTAAATTAAGATTTAATGGATTGGACTATCATGCGTAGTTTGGTACGTTGATTTATTATGCATATTTGTATGACTTGTTGGTATTATTAAATATCATTCTGACGAAGGGTTCTTAGGTATTATTTCTCTCCCTATATTTTAAGATGGCTTCTAGGTATGGGACTAGTAAGTAGGCCTTTTTATGATTTACTCCTTCTAGGTATGGGACTAGTGAGGGGAAAATCATGTCAGGGGTGGGCTGGTTTTTTTATTACTTTATCATCGTTACGCTAGCCTAGTATGAGACTAAGTTGAGAGTTATGTTAGAAAATCCTCCTATAAATAGGGTAGGACGTATTGATAACTTGGGGACCCTTAGGTATGGGACTAAGGGTTTATTTTGAGGACCTCACATCCATAGGGGGTAATTTGAAATTGTGAATTGAGAAAATTGAGAATTAATACCTAACATAATAAGACGAGTGTTCAAATATATTGGCAACATAATCAGCGAAGGCCGACGGTTTCAACGGGTCAGTCGATATTTTATATCGTCTCGTGTGTGGAACCTCGTCAATCAGCGAGAGCCGACAGTTTAAACGGGCCAACAGGCATTTTGACTAGGGGATGTGTATTTTGATGGAGAAATCACCCAAGGTGGGAGGACCGCCATAATAAAGTGATGAATAATAAAAGTTGGTTAATTTAATTAAATTAACATCGTGGGACTTAGGAATTTAAAATCATATTGGCGTGCCTTATTAAATGGGGATTCATTCGGGTAGTTAGTGATTTATATTTATCACGTTTAACTTAAAATACTCTCTTATGATATTTATTGCGTATAATGCTACTGTTTGGATTCAAGAATCCTATTTGAGGGGAGTAGTGTGTATTTATGCTCGGCTCTCTGACCTCGTGCGTTGACTAACTTTTTCAGGATGAGTTTGGAGAAGCTGCATAAGATTATCATAGTTTATCATTTGGAGGTGCTGCTGGAGTTCTTCGTTTCATTTACTTCATTTCAGCTAGACTTTTTTTCAGTCGTAATTCTATTATGAGACACCTTTTGAGTTTTATTGGTCCATTCGGTTCCGAAGTTGTTTAGAGGTTTTCAGTTGGATGATTCAGTCAGTTAGATTTTATTAAATCATTATTGGAGATTGGATTTATTCGAAATTTAGCATGTGATGGATCTTTATCATTTATTTTATTATTATCAGTTAGGATTGATTCAATTATTTTATCTTGTGGATGATTTATTTATGTCTCATATCTATCTCATCCAAATAATGGTATTTATTTAGTTCACGCCCGGCTTAGTTCGGCGGCGGTGGCTGGCCACCCCGTCTGTCGAATTTCGTAGGGTGTGATATATATATATATATATATATATATATATATATATATTAGGTAATCTTTTATATACTCTAAAATGTTATACAACATTTTAGCGAGTTTTATTCTACTTTGATTTAAGGGTATCCATGTGGACATTATACCCAATACCCATTCTTCTAAAATGCTGGCCATTAACTCAAAACCTTTTGATTTCCCCGAAAATAATCGATCCATTTATTCCCATTTATTTTTTAATTTTTTCACTTCTCTTGCCTATTTAACTCCAATCGAATCAGATCCCCTCACTTGTCGATCCAGTGATGTCTCAACACAAATCCAAGCCTTAGGGTTTTGATGTTACATAGTGATTTAGATACAGAAGATAACAATAGTGGTTTTGAATGAGAACATTCATTCTCTGGATGGTCTGATGATGAAGACTGTCAATTAGGAAATGTCGATCCAATTTCTGTTGAAGAAGACGACTTTGATTTTCAACAAGCTGCTATGGATGCTCACTTTAATGGCACCGACAAATATGTGCCATTTGATATCGAAAACTCATCCGTAAAAGAGATAAATAGCCATCTACATTCACCACTAAATTTCAAAATGTGACAACCCGCTTATCAAAATAAGTGGTGGCTAGCCCGATACTCCAATATTAACAAGAATCCTAGATGGTCCATTCTTAGCATCACCATATATACAATAAGAATACGAGATAACCACCCATAATTTTAGAAAACGGATTGTCAAAATATTATATGTAAATTAAAGAAAGCATTTAAAACAACCCCATTTGAAACGAAGGTGGATGAAATAACTACAATAATTAAATTGAACAGAACATATATAACACAATAACCGAATAAGCTATCGGTTAATAGATCCAAATAATATGGCTACACCAATTATTAAAGTATAACATCACATCTATAATACAATTACAAAACTTGGGCAACATGCCCGAATGAGTAACCAATCATAACTAGATTACAAAAGAAAATGGAAGCATCTACATCAAAATATCCCGTAACATCCGCAAGGTGTTACAACTCCAAGACACGGGAATAGGAGAGTCAATACGGGTGTCCTAGCAGTGGAGCACCTGGTCGTATAAAAGTTTCATGCAACACAAGAAATATGAACGGGTCAGGGCCCGGTTTTATATGATCATCAGATAAATAAAGAGTATGACAGTTGTGGACAAGTTAATCATCATGAATAATGATAAATAAATCTAACTACTTAATCTAAAAGTATAACCAAGAGCATATATAATGATCATAATCCCAATTCAATTATGCAAGAGAGTATGAATAAAATGTCATTATTAACTGAGGTTCAATATCCTTTTCCTTTTTCCACAATTTCACTTCACCATTCCATATCTCATTAGGAAATGTATTCAAAGCAATTTAATTCGTAGAGCTTTTTATCATAAATTAAATCCTTCTTTAATAAGAATAGTTATATTACACAATATATAACGATTATAAGACCCTCCTTTCGAGTTTCCCCACTGGACGCGCCCCCAAATAGCTATCATCTTCCAGGGCCTATCGCATAAGACAATCTGGGCAACCTACAACGCAACGTCGAGAAGTGGCCATATACCTTCGACAGTGAGTCATAACCACACCTGGAATTACCTCACTTTTAACAATAATCACGTAATATATAACAACCGGTCCTATGGCCGAGGAATATATTCTCCCTACATTCACTAGCCAGGGGACTTCACCTCATGCGCGTACTTCCCTTATGATAGCATTTAGAGAGGTGTGTATATACCAATTTATCATTCACAATTTTAATCTCATTTTAAAATTTACATCACATTTTATCCGAAGACATACGTAATTAATATCATCATTATAAACCTCAATGATTAATAAAGAACACCTCCTAACCCTTGAAGAGATGCATCGGTGAAGACTAGATATTCCAATCCCGATTTTGGCAATGCAAGGACTGGAGCCGAAGTCAATCTATCTTTGAGCTCATCAAATGCAGCCTGACAAGAATTGTACCAAACAAATCTCACTCCCTTTCGGGTCAAATTCGTCAAAGGACTAGCGATTTTAGAAAAGCCCTTAATGAACCGACGATAATAACCCGCTAAGCCCAAAAAACTACGAACCTCGGTAGGTGTCGTGGGCTGACCCCACTCCCTCACCGCAATCACCTTACTAGGTGATACCCTTACTTACCTCTACACTTGAGTTTATTATTATTTGTAGGTATTTGAGGTTTTGACTAACTTGGCTTTCAACAACGACATACACACGCACAAAAGTCACGTTATCAAATGGCGTCGTTGCCATTCTTGGGATTGTGAAGCTCGGAGCGGATTCCATTTTCTAATTCACTTGTATTGTACTTTTTTTTCATTTTAGTACCATTTTTGCATTTTATTAGAAGGATTGTATTAGGACTTTCTTATTATCTTGGCTTGTATTGCGGTGCTTAGAGACACCATTTATTTTTCATTTAAAATTGTAATAATTGAAGCCAAGCGTGATAGGAAAACCGGACAAGGTAGAGAGAGGGCGTCCAAAGGCGAGGATTTAGAAGCCTCTCTACCTTGGGTCGGTAGGACTCTCGGGGACGACTGAGATAGGCGTGATCTCCCCCCGGTCGACTCAAATTTTTCGGAACCCCACGGCCTAAATATTGTGGGAGGTATATTTCTTAAACCCTCGCGCCTCTCCTGTTAGCGAGTCAATTCTTTTGTGTGCTCTTGTGTGCTCTTATTCTCGCATTTATTTTTTTGAATGGTGTGATGAATTAAATTACTAAGACCTACACCCGGTCACTCACGAGAAGGGATTTCATCACCCGATTCACTCGCTTATCATTGTGTGCTACCCTAGCCATCATTAAATTTAAGATCAATCAACTAGGTAGCCTACTAGGAGAACATTTTGCAAAGACGATCACTCAGATAATTCCGTGATTTTTATCGCCCACGGACTTAATTAAAATTTGACTACCCTTTCGCTAAATCTAAAGATAAAAATTGGCTATGTGCTAGTTAGTAATTTTTCTTGACTTGTGTGTGTGTCCAATTCCATTTTTTGGTAGTCGATTTTAGTTAGTCCGTCCAATTCAAAGAGTCCATATTTCTTCCCCACCTTTTCTTCCAAAAAAAACAAAAACAAAAAAAAAATCCAAAAATCCAAAAATATTTTTCTTCCTTTATTTTTCAAAAAAATCCAAAAATATTTTTCTTCCTTTATTTTTCAAAAAAAATTCAAAAATATTTTATTTCTTTCCTTTTTAGAAAAAATCCGAAAAATCAAAAAAATATTTCTCCCGTCATGGCTGAAGAACGTCCTTTACGGGACTACTTTGGTCATTTTCCATTGACACGTGACACGTGTGAGAGTAATCCCAAGCGATCTCTTTATGATATTCTTCATGATTTCACCTCTCTCACGAGTACCGTTGGTACTCTTGACCCATCCATGCATGCACCACCTATTCCATCAACCTCGGTGTCAAGTGTCACCGTGCCTCCTCCTTTGTTGTGCACCCACTGTTCTAATGCCGATCACATGTCCCATGTGTGTCCATACTTGTCATATCCATACAAACCCACCATGGAACATGTGTATCCATATGACACTGTCCCGGAACCCACGTCGGCCTACTCTCCCTATATAACCAATCCCGAGTTGTGTGAGTCCCCAAGATATTCGTGGAGGCCTGATCACCCTTCCACACAATACGTATCCCAACCCGATGTTGTGGATCCTCACACATTCCAACAGTCGTCACGGCAACCTTGTGCACTCACTCACGATCAGTTTTCTCACTACGCACCCACTGAATTTCAACCAATTTTCCATCACGAAAGCGATCCTTTCGTGTATGATGAACTTGGACCCACCCCACACACTTCATATGAGTATTCTCCATATACTCCCGGTTATAGTGAGTTGTGTCCACCTCAACCACAACCACCACCCATCATTCCACCACCACCTTCATCCACATCCGCTCTCGAAACCCTCTTGCAAAAGTTCATACTTGAGCAAGAGCAAGCCACTCAAATTCAAACTCAAGCTCTCCAAAGGCTTGAACAAAGGTTAAATGAATTGGAATGCGAGCGAGAGTCGGATATTCCCATGGCCCCACCCATCGTTGCCACCGAGTGTGATGCTGATGTGTCCTCTCGTGATACGGATTTTGAGTATGACCAACCCAATCACCCAGAGAATCTCGAAGTTGAGACCATCCCTTGGTCCGGGTCCCAAGTCGACAATTGTACTGAGTTACCTTTAGATAGTGAGACTGATCCAATTCCACCATATCCCAATGAATCCCACCTTGCGGTTCCTGTTCCCACTCCCGTCATATTCAAAAAAATGCCCGAGTCTACACCTATCGAGCTTCACCCTTCTGTTCCCGAGGAAACAATTTATCCTAGGTTAGCTCCGGCTACGAGTGCTCACCATTTTCCCGAGATAGATTCCATGATAGCTCCTAACTATCCGGATATAGATGATGTCCCACCATGCATGGTGGTGCCTCGTCTTACCCACCCACCCCATTTACCGATGCTACTATTATGGAGATGTTGATCACTCCATCTTTAGAAACCACACTCCCTTGTGAGTATTCATTTACTCCTCCCAATGAGTGTGTGTCTCCCACGCTTGAGTTGGATCATCTTCCTCCACCATTTATCCCACCCGATACACCATTTGTCCCACCCGACCCACCCATTGTTCCTTCCACCCCACCACCTGGTTTGGATCTTGATTTTACACATTTAATATTTCCATCTACATTTTTAGATCCTCACTTGAAACCATCCACCACCCATGAGAGTATTTGTGCTGCTACTCTCCACTCCCGTGACACCGAGCTTGTTCCTCCATGCCCGCCACTCTCTTGTGGTGTTGATTTTTCTCAACAGCTCCCTGGCGTGTCACGGCGCGGCCATTATCATCGCCCATTTATAGAACGGTCGTGTAATTTCTATGAGTCCCATCCCATTACGCTTTTCAAACCATTTTGCCTCCCTCACCAATTAGAGCACCATTCTTATAGGGCCCTAGTTGCCCTCACACTTACGCTCAACAAGGCTCATTACCGATACCTATTCACCCTCACTTTTACCATAATACCCACCCGCCCTTGGTCCACTGTTGCTTTGCATCGCGTAATGCACTTCGCCATACAGGTGCATTGACCACTTTAGCCTGTTTCTAGCAAGACTGACACTTCAGTCTTGTTTGAGGGTGATTTTCATCACCCATTCTTCTCACGCCCTACGCTTTCATAGATCCTATCTTTAGGGTGATAATGGTTCGATCTGGCTGAAGACGTTAAACTTAGCGCTACCGGGAGGCAGCCCGCGTTTCTTGTACTAGTATCATCCTGTTTGGGGGTGGTGTTTCACATCACCCTATGCTTTATCATGCTTATAAACTTGTACATATTTTATTCAGGTTTATTCTTGGCCTCACATGTCCACTTCATTAGCGGTTCATTCTGGTAATCTCTTTCCTACCTTATGCTCTCAATTTTAAAAATCATTTTACTTAACATCGAGGACGATGTTCCTTTTTGTTTGGGGGTGGGGAATTTTATCAAAATCGTACCTCTTTTGAAAAATTTTGATTGTTGAACCTGATTTTTAAAATTTCGTGCAGTTTCTTTCATCTCACTCATTGATGTGAATTTTCAATCATCCATCTTTTAAGTCTAGGAATCATGCTAGAGAATATTTTTTCTAAATAGCTTATGTAATACATAACAAGGCATTTTGCACCATGAATTTCTAGACTCAACAAAAATTTGCGCACTTATCACGTCATTACGTTTAGAGTTGAAGAGTACTATAATTCTAAAGAGAACCTTAAGGATCACTAGTAGAGACTTTAGCTTGCGAGATTTGTGCCTTTCACCCTTTTTGAGTGTTTTATGCAATCTCCGAGTCACAAGTTGATTCAATTTCGTTTGGGTCCGCATTAAATTGTTGTATGATCTCATTATCCTTCATTAAAATTTGGCTTGATCACTGAGAATGACATCTTTTTCGAGTTGTAAGAAACGCGTGTCTTGAAATTTGTCCCGAATACTAGATTTTCATCCATACACCTACCACTTTTCCATATCACATTTCATTTACCCATCACCCATTACCTTCCCATCCATTCACTTCACCCATGTTCTTCCATATTCCCATATATTCCCCACACCATCCATTTATCATTCCACTCATATATCATCCATTGTTTTGAGAAAAAGAGTGTGATTTCAAATGTAAATGTCTTCATTGTTAGTTTGAAAAGTGAGAGAAAAAAGAAAAAAAAGAAATAAAAAAGAAAAAGAGAAAAATAGCAAAAATAGAAAAAAAAAGAGAAGAAAAGAAAAGAAAAATAGCAAGAAAAAAAAAGAGAGAAAATAAAAGAAAGAGAGTTGTAGTTAGTTTTGAAATAAAGACATTTGTTCCTAAAGTGTATATACTCTTCTATCGCATCCATTTTTCATCCATTTCACATCGTATATCCACTATCCATCCATCATAATCCTATCCAGCCTCATCGCATCCCACATATCCCATTTCATTTACCCCCTCACCCATATACATACATATTCCCCTTGGTGTTCGGGCGAATGAAAGTCGACGTGGTGAATAACTCGACGTTCTCACCATAGTGATTAGCACTCTTTCATGAGATCATTTTTCTTTCTATTGTTCGTTCTTTCATATACGTGTGTGAGACGTTTGAACTTGCTTACATTTACTCACCTCCTCACACACAAGAGCGATACACTAACCATATCTCGTGAGTTCATTTGAGAGAGATATATCCATGAGATTTGAAGTTGAAGCGTTGATTCCGACAAGGCAATCTAGGAATTACTCTTATGATACTCGATCCGTTTTGACTGATTCACACTACACACGTTGAGTTATAGGAAGGATGTGCCATGAGTATTTATCTAGCTTAATCATTTTACACATTCTAGCTTGTATTTCTGAAAATATTTTCCCATGTGATGGATTGTGCGATTATTCTATGTCTAATAAGAGATTGACTGCCCTTCAATAAATTTTTGCAAATAAGAATTTTGTGGGTATATTCCCTGCAAACCCTCAAGAGACACAACTCGTCCTGTAGGGCAACCTATAGGTTTAAAGGCTTGTTGCACATGCTAAGTGCAATCGCAAGTGCCCGCGAAAGTGGTACACTTTTGGTTTCTTATCTGTCTCTTTCTCTCTATCTTATTGCTCGAGGACTAGCAACGCTCTGTTTGGAGGTGGTGTGATAAGCACCCAAAACTATACAATTTATACCCTGAATAGACGTGCTTTTGTTGCTAATTCTCGGCAATTTGGGTCGTATGCGCCTAAATGTTTATTTTGTAGGTCTAATGTGCATTGCAGAGTTCAAACGCTTAAATCAAGACAATTGCGCGTTTTATGGAGCTAATACCCAATCCCCTGACCCTAACCTAGACTAAGCCTAGCCCAAACCTCTTGTGTGTTTTATTTGTGTCTTTTTATTATTTTTTTAGATTTTTAGTTTGAGTCATTTTTATTTTTAGGATTTATTTAGTATTTTCTAGGTTTTATTTTCTATTTTTCTATTTTATTTAGTATAATTTTATTTTATTTTGATTTTTATTCTATTAGTTTTTAGTTTTAGTTTTATTTTATTTTATTAGGATTAGAATTTTTAGGATTTCATGTATTTTTAGTTTTATTAGATTTTAGTTTTATTTTTATTTTAAATTTTATTTTTATTTGAGTCTTGATTTTATTTTAGAATAGGATTTTATTTTTATTAATTGGTTTTAGTGTTATTTTTATTAGGGGTCCAAATTAAACACACACCCTAAAACCCTTCACTATTACCAAACACACCCCAACTATCCTACACTCACTCACACACCTACTCTACACCCTCACACACCCAATCATATCCAACTTCATCTTCCCCACCAAATCAACAACTCACTCTCTCTCCTCTACCCTCCATACCCAACATCCCCAAACCTCCCACCTTACAACACCATCTCCACCATCAACCTCAAACCCCATCTCCATTATCACCCACCAAAACACCAAAATCGCAAGACCCACCTACCTGTCAAAACCATTTCCGGCGACTAAACCCGAAACCACCCTTACTCGCTTTGGTCCCCTATCCCGTTGTCACCTCAAAACTCGGCGCCGGCGAGCTCAACGCCTCACCCCATTACCCTCCGACCACCGGAACCTCCTGCCACCGCGACCCTCTTCCCCTCTAGCCATGGTCGACCCTCTCTCTCTCTCCTACAACCTGCCCTTACCCCCCTCTCTCTCCTCTCGACATCAACCAACCGGACTGACCCAACTCCGGTCGGATCCACCGGCGTCCCTTCCTTTTCCTGACCAGCAACCAATCCCCTACCAGCCGCGACCCATTACCATCCCAGCTCCGGCGAAACCTCCGGCCAGAACCTCAACCGACCCATTCTCCATCTCTAGCTCCAAACCCGATTCCCATTTTCATACCCACTTCCAAAAAAACCCAAGCCCATTTCCAATTTTCACCTTCTCCACGATCTGCCAAGCAAGCTGCCAAATAAAAACCAAAACAAGCCAAGACCAAATAAAGACAACCAAAACCCATTTCTTTCATAACCCAATTCAAAAACCCATTTCCTCTTCAAGCTTTGACCCATTTTCCAAAGACCAACAACAGCCCATGTGCCCATTTAATTTCTTTACCCCCATTTTACCCATCTTACCCCCAACTAACCACTTTAAGCCACTTTCCTAAAATACCCCATAAAACAAATAAGATTTTATCCTCACCACCCTCACCCACATGACCTCACACCCCTCATGTGCACATCCTTATTTTACCAATTTAACCCCTTAGCTCCAATTGCATATAAAAGAAGACCTCAAGGCCATTTGAAGATAATCAAGAGCTAGATAGGAAGAAAATTCTAGAGAGAGAGATAGGTTAGAATAGAAAATAAATTAGGTAGAATATTTTTGTAAATAATTTTGTTTTTATTTTTTTAGATATTTGTGAGAAATTAATTGTTGAGTGATTCAAATGAGTGTTTGTATGTAATTGAATATTGTGGAAAGCTCATTTTGAATGGATGTTGCTCAATTTCAATGGAGGATTAGAGTCCAATTTTGCAAATCAAGGAGACTTGTTTGAAGATTTGTCCTCTTACCCTTCTATTTTATTTATTTATGCCTTTTATTATTAATTTGTCAAATTTTATACCATGTTAGGCTAAAACCCCTTTCAAGGGGTGGGGTAAAACCCTTATTTGATGTTATTTTATTTTTATTAGTTTAATTACTTGAAAAGTCCCTTTGAATGTTAATTTTGATCCCTCACCCTTAGATTTACGCCTCGAGAGGGGGTAAATGATTTTCGAGAGAAAATTGAAATTCTAATTATAATACCCATTGTAGATTCGAACTAGAGATAGGGGCTTCTTAAGTGGGGTATTATGACTTGAATTTCAACTCTAAATTTATTTTCTAAGATTGACATAAATTTTAATTGATCGATCCTAGCGGGTGATTAATTAAAAGGAGTGTAGATCTAATTTTATAGAGTTGTGGGGTATTAAACTTAACTTTCTAAAAGATTACTATTCTAATTACACTTGCAACGAGAGTTGATTTGTAATTTTGATATTAATTTGGGAGAATTCAAATAGTTAAATTAATTAATTAGAATAGCTAAAATTTGTGGTGTAATCCCACTCCTTGGTTGTTCTCACAATTATTTACCTCACTTTATCTTTTATTTTAGTGTTAGACCTTATTTTTCATTTTAGTCATTTTCTAGTTAGTTATTTTCATCTTAGTTTAGTTTAGTTTAAAATCTCACCTCACCCTTTTGTTTTAATATTGAAAAAGCTAAAGAAAATTAGAAAAAGTGAAAAAGCACAAAAAGAAAATAAAAAGTGAATTACAATTGAATTTGTCTCTATCTTACTCCCTAGAAAGTGGATTGATACCCTTACTTACCTCTACACTTGAGTTTATTATTATTTGTAGGTATTTGAGGTTTTGACTAACTTGGCTTTCAACAATGACATACACACGCACAAAAGTCACGTTATCACTAGGATCCACCGATATACCCTGGGATGACACCACATGACCCAGAAACTGAACTTCCTTCAACCAAAAGCCACACTTCTCGATCTTGGCATATAATTAGTGATCTCTCAATCTCTGCAGGACCAACCGTAAGTGAGTAGCATGGTCAGATTCTGTCTGAGAATAGACTAAGATGTCATCAATGAATACAATAACAAATTGGTCAAGGAAATATCTAAATACCCTATTCATGATATCCATAAATACAGCGGAGGCATTGGTTAGTCCAAAGGGCATAACCAAGAATTCATAGGATCCATATCGGGTAAGAAATGCGGTCTTGGATACATCTTGTTCCCGTATCCTCAATTGATGATACCCCGTCCTCAAATCGATTTTGGAGAAGTATGACGCTCCCCTTAGTTGGTCAAACAAATCATCAATGCGAGGCAAAGGGTATTTATTCCGGATGGTGACTTTATTCAACTCCCTATAGTCCACACATAACCGGAGATAACCGTCTCTTTTCTTTACAAACAATACTGGGGCACCCCATGGCGACGTACTGTGCCTAATAAAACCCTGCTCCAATAGCTGCTAAATTTGATCTCTCAGCTCCCTCATCTCCACAGGAGCCATTCGATATGGAGCTTTCGCAATGGGTCGAGTCCCCGACATTAAATCAATCACAAACTCAATCTCCCGACTTGGAGGTAATCCCGGTATTTCCCAAAAAACATCTTCAAAATCTCTAACAATCGGAAGAGAATTCAGGGGAACAACTACATCCCTAGATGCATCTTCCGCAATATAATATAAATAAGCACTCGTACGCCCTTCCATATAAGGCATAACAACCAAGAACATTTCTTGTCTCGGAACTGCAAAAACTATACTCTTTCTGTAACAATTTACTATCGCGCGGTATTTCACTAGCCAATCCATACCCAATATTACATCATACCTGACCATGTCAAGGACAAGTAGATCGGCCTCAAAGCACAAGTTACCAAGATTTATCCCTATATTTTTACAAACAAAGAAAATCAATGAACCATCACCCATAGAGGATTCAACACTAGTGAAAGTACTCTGAGCAGACTTTATCAAATCTGTAGTTTGAGCAAAACTCCTAGAAATGAAAGAGTGTGTAGCGCCCGTATCAAATAGTACCAGACCCATATGCCCTTGGTTGAGAAACTTACCCTTGATCGCTGGCGGTGCCGGAGGGGCTAGAGGAAGCATAGACTCCTGAATATGATAGACCCGTCCATATTGCAGTTGCCCCTGTTGTGGAGGAACAACCGGATTTGGTGCCTGCGGCGAAAATTGAACATATGGTTGTTGTGGAGCCCTAGGAAGATGCACTCCAATCAATTGAGGACACGACCTCTTATAATGGCCCAACTCTCCGCATTGAAAACATTTGTTCACCACATTCTCTTGGTTTCTACCTTGATTGTTTCAAAATTGCCCCGAACCTCGGCCCTGCTGGCCTCTACCTCCATTCCCACCTCTGCCTCCTTGTTGTTGTGGCTGCCCACCTAGACCCAGTCTATTGTTATTGCCACCCGCATTAAACCCACCAAAGCGTTGGCATTTAGAAAAATCCCCTTGTTGGGGGTCCCTCTCTCTCTGCTTACTCCCTGAAGATTGGGATGAAGAAGATGTCCCCCCTCCAATCCCATTACCTCCAGGTTTTCCCACTTGCCCCATCGCTGTAGCCTTTTTATTATTTTGCACAAATAATCTAAGCCCTTGACAATGAAATAGAGCAGCATTCATCACATCCCCAACGGTTAATAAAGTCGGGTTTCCAAGCAAATGTTGTTTTATTCTCCAATGTAAACCTCCCACAAATTTGGAGATTCTCTTCGCTTCTGGAGTCCCTTCATCCGGCACAAAACTTGTTAACTGGGTAAACTCCTCTTCGTACTCTGCAACAGATCTCTCCCCCTGAACTACACCTTGAAGCTTCCTTTGCATCTCCCTTTGAACTGCGGGAGGAAAGTACTTTTCGTCAAAGAAGGCCCAAAAATCAGTGATTGACATCGTATCCCTTTGCTCGGGAATAGTCATCGACTCCCACCAATGTAAGGCTGAGCCGACCATCTTGAAAGTAACAAGGATTTGCTTTTTCTCCTCACTACATTCTACCATTCGAAGATGGCGTTGCATGTCTTTCTTTCACTAATTTGCCCGTATAGCATCCGAACCTCCATCGAATTCTAGGGGATGGCCCTTTAGGAAGGACTCTCTAACTCTTTACCACGGGGAGGTACCGTAGGAACTTGTGCCTCTTGACCCCTCGGTTGAGCTTGTGGCATTTATTGTACCACTGCAGTCATCGCTGCATTAACATCTTGGGCCACTATATTTTCCACATCTGCGGTACTGATATTCCCCGGCGGTGGCGGTGGAGGACCTACCTCATCTTCCACTACTCGATTACGTCGAGCGGTACGTCCTCTCTTCGGCGGCATCTGAGATAGAGAAACAATAAAGTTAATACATTATGTAAAACAATCTATTTTGCAGAAGATCGCAACATAAGCAACAAAACAATCCTAACATTCAGCTATATGTCAAAGAACGCTACGGTAGAACGTGACAAGTCTGCATAGATCCTAAAGACTCTAGAACCTGAGGCTCTGATACCATCTGTGACAACCCGATATCCGAAATAATGGGTGGCCAGCCCATTACTCCGATAATACAGGAATCATGGATGGGAACCATTCTCAGCAACGCAACAACATAAAGAGTATATGGGATAACCACACAATATGCCAGAGAACGGGTTATCAAAAAAAAAAATTTGTAATTTAAAGAAAGAAATTTTTCAACACCCCATAATAGAAAAGAGGGTGGAAACTCCCACAAGCATATATATAAATCAACAATAATAAGAAAAGGACCGAATGAAACGTTGCTCAATAAAATTCATACAATGTACAATAAGTTCCTTAAGTTACATAATACATCCATTATACAATTACAACAATTTGGGACACACGCCCGAATAAGGACTGATCATAACTAGAAAACAATAAGGGAGGCGTCTACACAAAGTGTCCCGTGATGTCTGCAAATTGTCACGGCTCCTCAAAAGATACTGGAATAGGAAGGTCATTACTGGCGACCTTGCGGTGGAACACCTGAGTGGATATAATATACATATACACAACAAGAAAGAAGAACTGGTCAGAGGCAGGTTTTATATGATCACTAGATAAATGAAAAGTATGACAATGATGAAATAATTAAGCATGGATGATAAAGATGACATTTTAGCATGATAACATCATAAAATGAGCTAAGAAAATTAAATGATTTTTAAAATGAAACTCAATTATAGAAGAGAATAAAAGTAATCATAAGCCTTTTTCATCTTTCATCATTTCATCTTATCTTTCCATTCCTTATCAGGAATTCAATTATTATCAGGTGTTTTTTATGGCACTTATCTCAATTGTATGCTCTTTGTGGCATATACATTGCTCTTTATGGCATTAATGTTCCATCGAGTCCAACTCGATAATAGAATAGTTATAAATATATATATATATATATATATATATATATATATATAATGATTCTAAGACCTCCCGTCCGGGTTTCCCCACTGTGCGCGCCCCTAAATAACCATCATCTTCCAGGGCCTAACATAAGACAACCTGGGATCCTATCAAAATCTTGGGAAGCGACCATATGCCTGCGGGGTAGTCAAGACCACACCCGGAATCTCCTACCCATCACAGAAAATATAAAATAAGCGCTCATATGTCCTAGGACTATATCCACCCTGCATTCATTAGCCAGGGGGCTTCACCTCACGCACGGACTTCCCTTAAGATGGTATTTAGAGAGGTGTGTATCATCCATTTCATTAATTTCCATTACATGATTTAGTAAATTATCATTTACTTTATCCATTTTACATTTTATCAAATTCATTAAGATTATCCGAAACTATACGTATTTCGTATCGTCATAATAACCTCAATAAGAAATCAAACTCCCAAGTTATTTTCCAAAGCCTCTTTTTAGGCTTCATAATAGACCATCAAGTCAAACCTAGCTCACATTAACTCCTAAAGTCTCCAAATTCGACCTTAAGATCTCCTAGATTCTTATAAAACTATGCGAAAGAAGTAATGCCTGAACATTACTTTAAATTCCCCCCTTGAAATGAACCCTGGATGAACCCCTTCGAGTCTAGGGAGTCGACCAAACTCAACTAATACTCTAAGACCCTATATTTACTTCATTTAAGAAGGTCCCTGATTACTAATCCATAAAGAAAAGGGGTTGAAATTGAAAAAGAAAATTTTGAAAAAGTGCAAGGTTTCCGAATCGATTCGGTCAGGAAATATGGGATTCTGCATAATTGCAGAATCGATTCGGACCAAGCCGAATCGATTCGATCGAGAAAATGGGGTTTCTGCATAACTGCGAATCGATTCGGACCAAGCCGAATCGATTCGGTTCATTCGACCCTGGAAACTGTCTAACAGCGAATCGATTCGGCCAGGCCGAATCGATTCGGTTCTGCAGAAATTCCTAATTTTGCTTATGGAGTCTTGGGCTCAAATTTGATTCCCATCTCAAATCCATTCCAACCAACTCAATTATTGTCACCAACACAACATAAATTCTACTAACTACTACCACAACCATCAATAATCATCCAAATTATTTGTCAATGATTCAAATCCAATAATTTTACCAAAACCCTAAACTAGTTAAACTATGGTTAAGACACCATTATCAATACAAATCATTTATCTTAAACCATAAGTAGCAAGTAGAAACTTGCCTCAATGTAGAAAATGCAGATTTTCTTTGGGTAGAAGCAAGAATCCTTCCTTAATCCTCAATCTCTTCTTCTTTCTCTACACTTTCTCTTCCTCTCTCAAGCTCTCTCTCTAGGTTTAGGAGTAAAATTTGGGAAATTATAAGACTTAGTAAGACTAAGTCGTGGCTTAAGACAAAATCCCACTTAATTGACCAATATTCCGATAAAATAATATGCAACTGTATATTTAAGGCATAACCAGTCAAAAGTGCCAAAAATCCCAAAATACAATATGGCACAATATTTGACTATCTCGCACGTTCCGAAATCAACTACGGCCTCCAAATTATCATTTGGACAATTTATAATTCATTTTAAGTTTCGGTCCCATTATTAAGCCAAATATCATTTTAATTCTCATGATATCATAAAACATAACATGGCCATATTCACCTATAGTTACGGTAAATATGCAACTTCATAGAAAATATTAACTTTTCTTCGTTAAATTAGTACTCAATTCATATCCCAACATTTTATATCTAATTACCATACCTAGTAAATAAATATAAGATATGTTCTCATAAGCGAGGGTTACTACAACTGCACAACAACATTACTATTGTACAGACTCACACACTGCACCTACTTAACTTTTAATGCCCCCTTTCTCATTTTTAAGGTTCTTGGATTATGCTAGACCAACAAACTCATGCTGAAGGAGATATTTGTCAATAATTTGATATCTCAGAGAATATTTTGCAATTTACTCTAAATATATCAAGACTTTCCCATCATCTCCAAATGGGGGCAAGTTTCTCCAACAGTTTACATTCAAAGTGATGGATATTGTATTATTTAAGACTCTAATATTGGATGCTTCGATATCTTCTATCTCAAGACCAACCATATCACGTGTATGTGTGGAAATCAATATTCTTAGAGAAAGAAGACACGTGATCTAGATTGGCAGTGGGACAAGTGGATTTTGGCAACCAATTGCTTATGAAAACACTCCATTTTTTGTGTGAATTTTGTAAGAAAAAAGGACATACATATTCAAAATGTATGTTTAAACATCCACACCTCAACACATGGAAAAAAAAATCTTAAAAAAATCCTATTCGAGAGAAAGAACAATTAGAAACATTCCAAGAAGTCCCCATGAATCATCAAGAAGTATAGGTTCAGACAACTCAAGAAAATAACAATCTAGATAATCAACCTATCCTACAGAATAAATTTGAAGTCTTGAATGATAGTCTCATAGATCTTGAAGAGGAAAATACTGCTAATCCTCTTTTGAAAAGAAATCCAATCATAGACAAGGATCTAAAATAGATTGCATACCATACAGAAATTGGTAAAGTCTCTCATGACTACCCTCCAGAGGAAACAAACAAAATTTATCAATACAATTTATCTCCTAAGGGATTTTATATCCCTCCATCAGAAAAACATCCTGCGACTGATAAAGACAGTCACTCAAATAATGAAGATAGAATTGTTTCAAACCCTATGTTAGAGGAACTTCAAATGTTTGCCTCTTGGTTCGATTTGAAATGGAAACATAGGTAAGAAGCTAAGTCTCCTAAAGATAAACAGGGAAAAGAATCAAGTTCTTTTCTATCCAACGCTCAGAATCTTCAAACAGGTAAACCTCCCAAACATCTTTATGACCCCCTCTTTTTAAATCACAAACACCTTCATATGAAATATTTAGGTTGTTATATAAGCAAAGTCAGAACTAAACTTATTCAGTTTGCAGAACTAATCTCTAAAGTTAGACAAAAACTAAACACTTGGTCTTCTAAATTAATCTCTCAAGCTGGCAGAGCAACCCTAAAAAGACATGTTCTACTCTCAATCCCTATCTATACTATATCAGTATTGAATTGCCCTAAAACTATAGCGTTCGTCAAGCTCATTTTTTAATATTAAAGAGGTCCAAATACAATTTTGAGTTTACCTTGATCATCATATAAGCTCATTTGAGAAAGCCCCTCTTATGGAGAAGCCAAGCTAGAGTATGGTATTGCTCTAACTAAGTTCATTAGTATTTATCTATTAATTTACTATTACGTATCGTTTATGTAACATTAAGGTTTTCAATAATTTGATAATGTATATATTTTGCGCAAGCTTGGTTAGTTTACAAGTAAAAATCTGAAGGGCTTCAAACTGACATAACTCATTTCAGTATGGAGTTAGGCTCATTTTACCGACCTAGATGAGGGGTAAAACAATTACTTTATTTGCAAAAGCATTTACTTTGTTTCTCTTTTGCTAAAAATAAGTAGCTAAAGTAATTGCACACGAAAAAGGTTGGTACAAAATGCTTAAGTTTGATTTTAAATATTAATTTATAAACTAAAATTTGTAAGATCAGTGTAAATTAAAAATAGTAATATAACCATAAGAGGAATATAGACAATCTAGAAACATATTTTACAAATTACAAACTTAAATTTGTTAATTACTCATACTTTAATAATTTTTATGCTTAAAAATTGTGTCATATTTCGCCCCTAAACCAAACTCCCATATCCGCCGCTAACGACACATAAATTACAGGAATGACTAACCTTGGAGATGATTGACAAAAGAGTTAAATATGTGTTGTGTTGGCTCTGATCATCATCCATTGTAATTCAAGAATTTCCAAGGTTCATGAATATGTGCTGTGTTGGCTATGTTTTGTGAACAAAGAGAACAAAAGTATTTCACTGACGTTGTAATTATCATTTTCAACATTAAGATCCATAGCATGTAATTATTTTCCAATAAAAAATATGAAATGTCTGCTTTGTACGTCTCATAAATTTACCTGTTCACCAACCACAATCAAAACAGGCACAAGGCTCACATGTATCAAGCAGAAGTTCCTAGTGCCTGTAAAGGGGAGAGTGTGTGTTAAGGAGACATACCTGATTGCATTGTAATTTAAATGTAAAAGTTTCTTTTGCAATTTATTTTGGTTAAACAATAAAGTATGGACATGTTTGATTACAAAGTAGGAAAAAAAATGAATAACAAATTTGTTTTATGAAGAGTTAGAAAAATAGTGGAAAAGAAGATGAGTAGTTCCAGTCCTATTCTTTGGGGGTTGGTAAGAACTGTTTCCAGTCGTATCACATGAAATATTTTAGACTATTGTCCTAGTGGAATCTATTTTCTTTCAAGCACTACAAAAGTAAAAATTAACACACCCTATGTTTATTTATGTATGCATTATTACACGTGTATATAACTTACCAACACGATACGAGAATTATCCAATAACCTTAATAAATGGTGTTGACTCAATGTCTCCTTCATCAAACGATAGACGATTTTAACCCCAACCAAAGTATGAAATCCCTCATTGTTCCACATGTTGCATATGGTTATTAATTTACCTATATTACCACCCAATTATATGACACAAACATCAGGTGGACCTTCTTCCCCATTCACCGATATGGCTACTACACGCTCAATCCAATCTTGAACGGCATCTGTGATATGGGGGAAAACTTGACAAAGGGAAGTAATATGTGAGGATAGGAATATAAGTGATTGTACAATATAATAAATACATTTCAGCAACAGTGAAAGAACCTGAACAGTTTTTCCCAGATAATCACAGCATATCCGTGATCCATAAGGCAGGTTTCACCCTTACACACAGTTGTCAAAGCACCTACAAAACCACAATATTTAAAAGAAGTTGATGTTATTGAATTGGCGAAACCATTTATTATGAGAATCACATCAAAGATGAATAAAAAATTTCACAAAAGTTATGGTAATGTTACCATCATCACAGACATTTTTTTTTAAAATGTCTATTCAATATAGACGACGTTATCTAACTAACTAAAGATCACATGTACAACCATGATGATTTCAAGTAATATTGTGTAATCAATGTCTGAAGGTATATGAAGGTATTGCAACCTTAAGGCTAGTGTACAAATGAACTAGAACAAGTCTTATGTCTAAAAAACATCACTGACAATAATGAATCAGGGCAAATCTTATGTGTAAACAAACATCACTTAAAACTAAACCAAAATTATACCAAAGCAAACATCCTAACTCCATAGGTCCTAACTCACTGCTACCAACTAATGTTAAACAACCAAATTAGCCATTAATTATCATGAAAATTGTAGATCTACCAAGTCATTTGAAGTTGAAAGTGGAAATACCGTAGTTCCCTGGAGAATAAAAACAAGATTATATGATCATTCAGACAAATTCTACATGATCACATACCACGACCTATAACTGATCTATCGTTCACACTCAAGATCTATCGTTCTAAACAGTAGAGATTAACTGTAAAACCAAATCAGCAAAAAAAATGTTCAACACATTATAAACAATATCAAACGATTTTTAGCATAACTATACAAAAACTTAATCAAGATGGTTAATTGAGAAATCATACAATAAAACAAATCAAGTCAAAATATCATAACCAGATTGCATTTAACATAGCATTTCCTTAGCTTGTGTAATCCAAATCTTAGGTCAAACCACCCAAAAAACAGTTGTTATGTCATGGAGAGGTCTTCTTGGGTACCAAGAAGGTAACACCGTGCTTGATCCATGACCTGGATCTCATCACCCACTTCCCACCAGTGGTGTATTCTGACGACCACTGGCCAGTGATACATTTCTTAGTATTTCAAAAATAACCCTTCCAATACCACTACCCGTTAATGGAGTTGTACTGCAACTAACTGGAGTTCTGGAACCATCGTTTAATCTCTAACGACGTCTGAAGGTTATGTGAAATGTTTGAATGGGAAAGAGAGAACTGGGGTTCGCAAGGAGAGTGGGCGAGAGAGTGAGTGGGGGACGAAAGAGATGGCTCCAAATGAAAAGTTAATTGAATTTAGTATTTTGTTTTTTTATTTGACCTTTCCAAATTTGATATGATTTTGTCCCCGTTTTAAACAGTGTCAGATTCTGTCAAGATTTTAAACCGTGCCAGATTAGCAATAAATCGTGCCAAAATCTGGCCCAATTTCAAACTGTGCCAGATTCTCCTTCCCTAAGCATGCTAGATTAGCATTTTTGGTGTAATGTTTTATAATATTTTTATAATGAACTGATTGGACTACCACAGTCTAACTGTCTGACGTATCCTTACATCGCGTGCGACGATAAATATATTTATACACCTAGTATCTAAAAACACCACCACGCTTTCATCTCTCCTTTCGTACATACTGAACACATCCAACAATATATCAAAATCATGAATTTGATTACCTCTCTTAATATATTCACTTGGAACTGATGGATTTGACCCCATCTTGTTGAATCTCTATGGTACTAAATATCATAACTTTTCCAAGAATGATTTGCATCCTTGTGAATGAATACCTTATTATAGTTACAGGGTTTGTTATGTTCTTCTCCAGGGGACATGATGTGTGACAATCCAAAGGATAAAAAATGCTCCCATTACGATAAAGTTAACCCTTTACGGGTGTACAAATCGTAATGCGTTTATATGTTTTTCACCATTATGAGAATTGGCAATCCTCATACTATGATAAGGTAGTAGAATGTCATACTCAATTCTTTGTGATGTTTTCACCTATACTGGTGGTATGATAATCCTATTAGACCTTCATTTGTTATGAATAATGCTTTTAGGAATGTGGTCTAGAATATAGATTTAAACATTTATCATGTTCCAACTTGTCAAGTTTTTTCCCAACACAAGTGTTGCACTACCCATTATATGAAGTACCGAAATTGCATTGAAAGCAATCCATTATCTTTGACGGGAATAAAGGAAACTGACTTGGAAAACAATCTTAACATATACGTATATATATGTTATGAATAATCAACATGAACATTATCACGTGTGAAAGAAACCCAATACTTCTTTCTTTGACATGTCATTAATGAAAGTAACTTGTGGCATGATCTCCATGGATATAGTCCGAGCTACTGATCTGTAATTCTTAAATTTCTGAATAGGTAGTTATAGAATTACATTAATCATAATAAACTAATTTAAATATTTATATAGCTATAATACCCCCTGGTCATTTTTCATATAAACCATATTCATTAACTAGAAGTGCCTCCACTCCCGATGAATGTAAGAACCCACCTTCCACCAGTTTAGAATTCATTTAGATAAAATGACATGGGTATTTGGTTCTATAGATATATTATGGTTTATAGAGAATAATCTTATCCATTTAGTGATAAATCATGAATACTATTAAAAAACTATAGTGTACAAAATATGAGATTTATTTTATAATGATTATCCGCTTTAGTACCAAAGACGAATATATTGTTTATTACCATTAATAACACACATGTTACTAAAATAAAACAAATATACTTCCATAAATATAGTAGAAGTTGAATCAAAGTTCCTTTTATTCTTACATACTTATAATCAATCATTTAAAATTAATCTCTAATTATCAAAACTAATACTTACGTCTCCCACTGTAATTATAAATTCCAAATAGTAGGTAAACTCACCTATTACTAGTTGACTGGTTTCCTGGAACTAATGATTATTGACTTATGTGTCTACTATCCAAGTTATCGTAGAACAAACCATTAAACATTATTATACTCTTTTGCAATTAAAATGTATCTACCTTGCTCTTGTAAAGAAAATACGATTATTAGCTCCTACCAGTGTTTTGACTGCTCTTAGTGAATTCACTTGCGATTACACAATTCACTGACTGTCTTTGAAACCTAGACACTGTCTGAATTACGACTTAATAGTTTTTATTTGGCTTTAGCTTCTATCAATCTTTTTGCTAAGAAGTGAAGTTATTTAAGTAACTTAAATAATTATATGATATCGTGATAAAACCTTTTGTTGGGGAGGATATCGACGGGTTTCCCCATCAATTTCACCCCTTTAGATTTCTAGTTCCTTAAGATGAGAAATCGCCATTAAAATATAATCTTATAAGTAGGGTTTTATCAATCATATTAATATTCCTTTAAAGTCATTCACGACGACCTGCCTAACTATATGCCATGGTTATCAAACATGAGATGTTAGATAACCATCATTTTATAGGCAATGAAAATTGATTAATAACGATGTCACAATATATCTGACTTAATGAACAAGTCATACTGTGTCATGCCATTAATCTTTTTCATTTATATTCCAGATTTCCGTATAGAAATCTTATAATGTGACTATTCAAGACAATATTGAGAAAACACATGAATGCATTTTTCTATCGTCAACATTATGTCCAATTTAAATTCAGCCCTTTTAATTAATGTCATAAGGTATATAAAATTGAGTATGAAATAAGTGAATATTGGAGTTACCATTTAAAACTAGAGAATCACATAATAAAGAACATATTATGACAAATAATTAACTTTGAATTTAATTTAAAGTTGGTTCCCTTTACTAATTTAAAACAATTCTCCAGCATCCCAATTACCATTTGAATAACATTCCTCTTTGGAGAAGCTACTATACATATTCACATTACGCAAACCAACTCCTTTAATTTTGCCACCTAAGGAAAGACTATGCCAAATAAAACTAATAGCTGACACTTCGGTCCCACAAAATAATAGCAATCTTCTTTGGAGAACCTACTATAATTTTTGTGTCTAATTGTATACCACAAACTAATTTTAGAATATCCCATATCATATAGACTACTCCCTTTTTCTCTTTTTTCTTTTTTTTTTTTGGGGGGGGGAGGGGGGTGGGATATGAATACGAGCGCAAAATTAGTTGTAAGAAAATTTGCCCTGCTTACAACAATAATTAGAATTCCTCTTCGAAGAACCTAATTGTTATTAAAAACCAACAAATCGTTGGTGGAGACCATGGGATTTGTTTGTGACCAAATCCACCTCCCACTTAATAATTTAAAACTTTTGTGAGGGTCGTCAAAAAGAGAAGTTTAATTTGAATATTTTTAAAAATATAAGGTAAATGATGCACGTTAAAATTTTTGGTTGTCCAAAATTTCGCATGTCCAAAATATATGTAATAAATAAAAATTCTAAATTTCCTTATAGTCGCAAAAAAATCCGTAAATTTAATTTAAATTTTCTAATTACACATTAAAACCCCATAATTTTAAAAACATTAAATTAAACATATAACCATGGGGACTATTCAAGTTTAAACTGCCCAATTCAAATAATAGGATTTTCCAATTTATTTATTCAAATTAAAATAACAAATTTCCTTATTTTAATTATCAAAAATTAATTAAATTATTTTAAATTAAAATAATTTCAAAAATTAAATTTAAATTTGAGTAATAAATAAAACTCATTAAATTTAATAAATTCAAAATGAACCACCAAAACATTTATTTTCCAAAAGAACCATGATCTAAGGTCGGGTCCAATAATATTTGTCCATGTTGTCCAATTTAATGGGTCCGCTACGACATAACAAGATTCCACCAAAAAATTTCAAATTGTTATTTGACAAATCTTACTCGTCCCTAAAATTGTCTTCGGTGTTTGACTCATCAATCGATACAGATTCGGATGAACGAAAAAATAATGACATGTAATAATTACAACTAGATATAATGATTTACAACTAAAAATTAATTATCACAACCCAATCGAAGACAAAAAAAATAACTACGCATAAACTATCGTAGGAACCAATCACATAAAATTAATAAACGTGAATCGGACCATAATGGAGGGAGGAAACTTATGAATCTCTACAAAAAAAATTAGATCCTAGATCTAGAATTCATTCAAGATTCATTTAAGATTAAAATTCAATCGATTAAACCAATTTTGATGGACAACAAGGATTTCAAAATTATCATGTAAATCAAAATCCTATTTTGATATCAATTGCTGGAGGACTTAAAATATAATACTGGCTCATTTGATTTATATGATAATTGGGTTTTAAAAAATTAATAATTATGGTGTATCTACATAGGAGTTTCAAAATATTATACCGTTGAGGTTCCTTCTGGCTTGAACCGTAGATATTTGATCCCTTTTGTGTTACACGCATCCGTGTCGTAAATCTATCGGTGTGACAACCACAAAATCGAAATGATTTTTTCAAAAATCATAGTAGTGTAAAAATAAGATATTTCACTATTTTCTACATCTTTTGGCCTCTGGAACCCGTAGAAACAATTTTAGCCCCTTCTAATCAACGGTTCTCAAGTTATGGCTCTAACAAATAAATGACATGATGTGTCGTGCATTTGTTTGGGCAGATGACATCGTGTGTTCTTGAATTGATTTCATCCCCAAACCTTCATATCCATTAATCCATAAGTATTATATCAAGGTTTATTTATATTATAACACTTTCTTAAAAATTTAATTCACCTTCTTGATCCGTTCTTGATTTGATTCCAAATCTAATCTATGAGATATGCTTCATGAATCATTATTTTGTAAAGATGCGTGAAGATGGCGGATCAAACGACCTCCAAATGGTTTGAAATTTCTTTTGCCTCTTCCTCTATATGTCAAGAACTCGTGGTTCTACTTTCAGAATTTTTGGACTCTCCAATTGCCTGTAATTGATTTTACAATATGAGAGATTTGAAAGAGACCTCGAGATCTTCCATGCTATTCCGTTAATCCAATACATGTCATTGGTATGTGGGCACCAAGGATCGTGACTCTAAAACTCATTTTTCATGTATCTTTCTGATCTATATTAATCTCACACTTTTTTGAAGATAAGGGGTTGCTTATATAGGCTAGCACGGGGACCCCCAGGAGAAATATGAGGCTAACTTCCTACATAATTAGGAATCCTAATTAAACTCTATAATTAATTCTATAATTCTATAAATTATTATGCATTCCACTAAAGAAGAATAATTGCACTCTAGTCTACTATCTTAAAGTTATAATTTCGAGCTCCTCATTATTATTGCTTAATAATCTGCCCACGTTAGGATTACAGATACCCATTGATTAAATTAAATTACTGACAATTATATTTAATTTACCTCTTAGAAATTTCATGAGACCGTTCGCTTAACTTATTTGATATGTCAGAGAATTAAATCCACCGGCCTGGTTTAACATAATCAAAACTTATAAGCTATTTCAAGAGGGTATCATCAATATTTATACCGAGACGTGGATTCCATTCATAATTAGCTTTCACCATACACTAATCGCAATTACCCAATCTACCAAGCATATTGATCCATAAATGAATCTCACTCAATAGATCAAAGTAATGAACAATTGATGCACGGGTCCATCAATTATGTACGGATTAAGATCTTAATCACTCGTAATAACCATGAGATGTGCATTATCTTATGTAGTCAGTATAAAGACGATTATCTCAAATTAGTGTCATTGAATACACACAAAGTGTATTAGCATAATAAGTCAAAACTATACTGTTTCCTGTAATCAAGATAGATCTACTAAAATAGTGTTCTACAATCCTACTGATGGAGTGTCCATCTCCATCTAAGATTATGAACCAAAATTATATTCTACAAGGACCGATGATCTGATATTCCATGTGTAAGTTGAACTCTACACACCAAAATATCTATTGTGTTGGATAAAAGACACTTATTCATAAATACAATATAATATGATGCAAACATCACTTCTGAAGATTCTTATTAAATAGACATACTAAAATTCACTAGTGAACCATGACTTTTAGTATACAACCCCAATAGTTTCCTTTTCACTCAGTGTATTTCATTCTAGTTAGTTTGTTATCTTTATGATTGAAGCAATTAGGTTGAATGATGATCATATTTTAATATCTGAGAATCATAAATGATGAAAAGAGAATTAATTTTAAAATAACATGTGAGAATTTAGCTTTATTTTAATTTTAAAGTGGCTCCATCACCGCCATTTTAAAGTAAAACTCGTCAAATATCCTAGTTCCATTATAAGGTGCTTAAATCACTTCATCTTAAACCATATAGGGTTTCGCATTTCAATTATGTACTTGGAGAATTTAGGAACTTCTGTCCAACATAATTTAAGTCGTGTACTTTCGATCCCATAATTTATGATAGTGATTCCGATGGGGATGATATCGAAAGTTAAGTCTAACTGTATACCACTGGTTCATTTAAGGAAATTAAACCCGCTCGTGTAGAACCAGACTCACTCACATTTAATTCAACTAAACTATCACTTAAGAATTTCAAAGTTTTTGTTATACCACGATTAAGACCATACAATGGAAATCCATATCAAGCTAAAACGAGGAATTAATCACATCACAAATCCAAAGATCTCAATTTAATTCAAACCTTTAAATTTAGTTACCACGATTTAGTTCAATTTAGAAAAGAATAAATCAAACACATTTTTTTTGGGAGAAAAGCAGTGATTTAGTTCAGTCTCAAAAATATAACCCATGTTTTCCATAAAACTAATGTTCCTATTATTCAATTAATTAGCACACGAATACCCAACATAATAATTAAAGAGATATGCAAGCAATTAAATAAATAAATGCAACAAATAATAAAAGAACATAAATGCATCATGGCCTAGACTTTTGTTTAAAGTAAAAATCTTCATGCACAAGAGTCCTTGTTGTAGAAGACCTTCTTTTGACAAAGAATACAATTTGAAGTGGACTTCATCACAAACAAGAGTTCTAAGGGGCCTTGATTATTGAAAACTGATCCTCCATATTTTGGAAACAATATGGGGAATAACCTCCATGAGAAGCCACTGAAAAACACCCAAGGGAGAAAAAAATCAAATTTTATAGTGATGGGATCGATCGATCGACTCTGTTGGGACCTGTCTTTTTACCTCTCATTTTGCCATTCAAAAACGACCATAAACCTTCCAAACCTTTATGAAACTCCATAAAACATAACCAGACATTTAAACCCATACAAATACATGATTCTAACTGTAAAAGAACATTACATCATGTGACAATCACCTCCAAAAAGATCGATATAGAAATAATTACAAAACCTAATTATTATAACCACATCGAATCTAGATGGAAAAAATGATTATGGATAAACCACCATAGGATCCAATCACACAGAAAAATGATGCGTGACCGTGATGTAATAATTTTAATTTTCCACACCCGATTGATTATGCCGCACATGAAATACTGGGGATGCTAAAATAATTTATATCATTCTCATCATCAACGATAAACAAAAAATCATAATAAACCAGCATAGTAAGAATCTTAATAAACGATGATGGATAGAATATACTAAACTGTAAAAACTGGATCCACTATATAAAAATCTCCGATTAAAATTGTTTGGAAAAAAAATACAATTGAAACATCCTTTGGTTACAATATGCCAACTAAAACAAAATATATTACAACAGTACTCCCCTCTAAATAAACTCTGCATATACATTGAATCAGCCATTCCACCTTAAGGATACCAAGTGAGATCTCCACAACTTCTAGTATGACTCGTCATCCCTTTTACATCTGTTTATATAATAATAATTTCTGGGGGGATAACATTTTATAATTTGGGCCAACGCCTTAAATTTTCAAGAATTAGCTTCAATATAAGTAAATAATAATGTAGTTGATTTGCAATACATGCCACCCATCAGCTCTCATATGCAATAAGTATATCACCCCTCACCTCAGTGCAACACTACGCGTGTGTCCCAACTAAAGGACGACACATATATGTTCATGATTCAACTTTCTCAATCACTCAAATAGGATTTCACCTATATCCAGTTATCAATCACTCAAATAGGATTTCACCCCAAGGACCACATATATATGTTCATTAACATATTGTTAAGTCCCACAGGCTAACACTTTCTCAATTTTAATATCTTTTAATTAAACGAATCATTATCCAACCCAACATAAAGGATAACTAATATCCATATACCCTGAAAAAAGGAATGTAACTACCCGCATGTGTAAGAATACAACCCAAGTACTTAACCCGCAATATCACTCAAAGGAACATACAAGTATGTCACATGAAGTATCTAAAATGACACAGGGTTCATTATTAAATATCTATCATTAAACTACATTAATTCTTTCTCTTTATACACACATACACACTCACACACACACACACTGCATCACACAAAGGCCACTATTGTTGGTGTCTATCTCGTGCCTCTATCAAAAAGTCCGTAGGAATCTAGAACCTAACAGGATTAAGGAAAACATAAAAAATAATAAGGAGATCATACTTAGTAGCACCACTAATGGGACCATACCCGACCCGACTAATCGCTCCCATCAAACAACTTTCTCTCATCACAAGGGGGATATCCCTGAATACATGATCTAAAATAATGACTTCCACTGTGGAAACACATCTGAGTTGGCATATGGTATATGGTCCTATGTCGAACGTGAACCCCAGACCGATAGATTCACCATGAGTAAAGGTGTGTTCACATAATTCACACACACACAATATATATATATATATATATAACGCATACACTCAAGCATACTCAAACATTTAAATCCCTACATCATTGGATCCTCATCTAAATTATATTTACTACCTCTCAAAACTAATTCAAACATATATCACAAAGTACGATACCACTGATTCGCGTGTTTACCAATTCTAACTTAATCCTAACACCGAATGTAAATACAACAATGTAAAGGTCATATCTTTAACCTACATAACTATCCTCAATATTAACAAGGTCTGATCCGTCACTAAATTAGATGTAGTAATATTAAAGAAAGTTCCCAACTAAAAATCTCCAAATCTAACTTTCAGTCTTGTGCACCGTTGAGTAGAAAAATCATATCAAATCCTATAATAAATAAATAAATATGAAACCAGTGCCCACGCCTTCATATTTCGATTCTGCACAATTTGAACAAATTTTCAAAGTAGTTTGAATGAGAAGGTCACCTCATTCGAACGAGAAAGGCACCCCATTCGAACGAGAAAGGCATTTCGTTGGAATGAAAAAGGCGTTGTGCTTTGTCTCCAACTATGAAAATTATCCCCAAAAAACTCCACTAAAGCCCCACTAAGGTCTCTAATCGAATCCCCATAACACCAGAACCTAAAACTAACATCTAGGGGCAAGAATTATAATAATTTCTAATCATAAACAAGGGTTATCAACATGATTTCAATTAATAATCAAATTAGACCAAAATTATTCAAGAGCAAGTTATATATCCCTAATATCTTTCAATTAAAGATTTATTAAGCATGCATTCGATTAAAAAGTAATTATAAATCTAAACATAGATCTTAACATAATTTCTACTAGTTATTCGATATTGATTTCAAGTTTTATCACCAAAGCATTAACTTTCAACATGAAATTAATTAACTATTAATCATAATCAGTTCGAATCATTAACATCATACAAATTAAATCTCCAATATATATATGTGCGTGTGTGTGTGTGTGTGTGTGTGTGTGTGTATATATATATATATATATATATATATATAAACCTGAAGTTGTATGGGGAAACATGATTCTAAATTAAGAAACATATTATTTAATAATATTGTGAGAAAATTCTTACCTGGAATTGGAAGATTAAAGAACCCTTCTTGAATCCCCTTGATTTCTACTTTTAAAGCCTTCCTAACTTCTCCCAGGTGTTTAAAGCTGCTACAATTAGGTTTAGTGGATGGAATAACCTAATTGTGATGGTTTAAGTCATTAATAAACTTTTAATTCCCACACTTCCTAATGAGACCTAAATTCGATCCGTAAAAAAAATCTCAGAATGCTACCTAGAATAGTCCAAAACCTCTCCTAAGGGTATACCTATTCACCGGGGCCAATTTAAAGTGATAAAATCACATAAACGGATATCCATATTACCCCTGAGTTCAGTCTAAATAATACTATCCACAACCCAATGTAATACCCCACGGCTTCTATAAAATGGAACTCTTAATTATTCTACATGTACACATAGCCCAAAATCATATAATTAAATTTCACTAATTAATTATTACTAACACATGTTACAAAAATCATATTGCATGCAATATTCAATTATCATCCAAAATATATGAAATTATTATTTATAAGCCAGACAAGTAATAATTAGACTTTATCATTACTTTATTCTCACTTAATTAATAGTAAATATAGTCTATGAAAATATCGGGTATTACACTCTTCACCTCCCTAATAAAGGAATTATGTCATCGAAATTTGCTAAATAATAAAGTCAAATTGTAAGTTGCACAATTATCATAGGATTATACACAATTTTTTCGCACCCATAGCCCACAAGATAAAAGAAAAAGGATCACATAAGGCTACCATAGTGTGCCATGACTGGGGCACCCGTACACACTATACGATATGCGCACACACACAATATCACATATGTAACACATATATACACACCAAAATTAACTACGTATATAATTAAAGAGTAGAAAGTAAAATTAGACTCTAATACCTTACTAGTCGCGACTAGACTTTTCTTGAGATTGCCCCACTCATTCAATTAGGAGTGTGAACATCCCTTAGTGCTTTTGACATTGCACTATTTGCCCCCGCTAGCTGTAACTCATATAATATTTTATCATTCGGTGCGTTGTATTTCCACACAAGGAATCCATAACATATTAAACCAAATTTCTTAGAGCCTAAACGTCTCTAAACTCTCGACACTTACTAAACTTCATGCTTGGGACATCTTGCAAACAAATCCAAACAAAGAACCCTCTTGGTACGCTTTTGTCGAGCTCAATTGGTTATCGAGATTCAGTTTGCCAATACCAAACACAAAACAATGCACTAACCACACAAATCTCAACTTATGACAACTCAACCAAAAGGTTCACCCATTACAAGAGTGATATCAATCCCCTTAATTTATTCGATCCAATAGTGCTAAAAATATCATGATTTCCTCAAAATTATAATGGGACACCCTCTGCCCATCCTTAAATATAATAGAGTTCTTAATCACTCCTAAAACTATGAACATCTAACCATTCCAATAAGGGTCTACTATCGCTTATCCTCCTAAAAACATCACTATGCTAACACCATCTAATCGAAAATCCCAAATTACAATTACCATAATTAATTTCATTTTTTATTTAATCACAATTAATTCCACAAAATAATTATGACTGCACTCCAATTTAATTATCTCAAAAGTCACTCGGATATAATGAGGTCTTATGTGCAAGGTTGATTATGGTACATAATATGATTTCTCATCTTAAGCTTTTAATACCCACTTTGTCAAATAAATTTACTATTAATCGACTTTAACCAACATCTAATACTTTCTTGATCTGTAACACCCCGCGCACGCGAAAAGAGACATGCAGCGTGCTACTACGATAAAACTAAATTAAAACCATTAACAAAAGTATAAATCATCTAAATGTCCACAATTTAAATACAACAAATCCACAATTTCTATTTCCACAATAATGATTACAATAGTGTTTCTCTCAAATACAAAATTCTTAAACTAAAATCACACCACTAGTTTATACATAAAAAAAAAATTTACAATCTAAGATCTAAATAATTCTCTAAAATAATCCATAGCGTCCCAATCGACGCTCGCCTGCCACTAAAAGAAAATATGGGTAAGTACAAAATATGACAAGAATAGATGCTCAAAAATACTTAGCACGATGAATAAATCGCAACAATACGAATTGCATATACAAATCAAATGTAATACTCAAGCATTATATCAATATTAATTTCTCAACAACAGATCAATGAGTCACCAGGCCTCACCTCACCGTGCCTATGCATTCTCAAGCATATCCAGATTTTGGACTATTGGCGGGTGCCCATTCTCCGTACCATATTAAAATCTCATGACATGATGCTCAAATCATAATATAATATATCACAATGAATCAATATTTATATTCCAACTATTTTCTGATTTTAAATAAATATCACAATTCAACATGAGTGCAATCGACACAGAAAACAAACGGAATACTCTCAAGAGAATTTAGGAGCATATTGTGTAAGTCCCGTATGTCAAAATCATCACATGAATCGACACATATATTAAGCCTCAAAATCTGATTGATCCATCACGTTCCTCTCCGAAAATAATCAAATCGCGTTCTACCCCTAACACAAGATAACCCCAAATAGGCCTCCAAATCTAAGGTTGAACATTGAATAAAATAGGGGCTAGGGATTGCATATAAAGGGAGAGGAAATAAAATATGTATTCTGCATTTTTGTGTTTGTGAAAAAGTGGTTTAAAGGTCCACCCACGGCTTATTTTTATAAAAGAAAAAGATTGGAATTTGTAAAGCCTCCAACTCTTAAAAAAATAAATCTGTCGACTTAAATCTAGGCATAGTTGATCGATCGACTCCCAGGGTCGATCGATCGTCCCTACAGGTCTGGCGACAGTTCCCTCACAAAATTCCTATAAGGCAAAAATAATTAAAAACTCCACTAAAAACCCATTTGAAATCCGATTTCGATTCCACTTGAAGTTTTATTCTTCTAAAATCAAAACCAACATATTTAACCAATAAAAAATATTAAATCCAAAAATTTATTTTTCTCAAATTTTTCAAAATTAATTTAAAATACTTATGAAAAAATCCGAGTGGTTACATACTTCCCCAGTAACAAGGAATTTTGCCCTCAAAATTCGACGAAGCCTAACGCTAAAACAATCATGCGACACCAAGAATATCCAAATGTAAATCTCATCTGCAAAAATCAACACTAAATACCTCACATCTAACCTCGATGCCTAAAACGACTTATCACCAAAAATATCTATCTTCAAAGAAAACATGTGTAGGATACTCTATTCTGACTATCTCGGCCATTTTGAAACCAACCGTGCACTCGAAACCTCCATCTGAGTCACTTAACTACAATTCACTAATTAAACCCCACGCATCTTAATACGGGTTTTCCAATTAAAATATTATCCTTTGTCGCTTTATCTAGCTGCGACATGTAATTAAAATAGTCCAACTCATTTACTTACTCTCAAAAGTAAATGTAGCACACATCGAAAATCATCTAACACTCATAAACTCCAAAAATTATTATTCACATAAATTCCTCAAATTTCCAAATTACACACATTTATGTAATTTAAATATCCATAAAAGTTTGGGGTATTACATTCTCCCACCCCTTACAACGGAATTCCGTCCTCAAAATTTGAATACGACCGGTACTACCAACATAGGATCAGTACTCACACTTCATCCTACACACACAAGTCGAAAGGTACTAACTCAAATGGTACGTTACTATATACTCGTTCACGGTAAACACACTAGCGTAACCACAAACTTAACTATATCTCTATATGCTATGACACCACCTCGATCGTAAGATCAATTCTAACAACAACACATCGTGCTTAGTGTTTCCACGACCGTATATAAAGAAAACGATCCTATAAGCGCCGCTCCAACGTATCGATCCCATCGGAGATCCGCTAAGAGTCCACTCATTTCCATCTGGACATCTAATTTTCTTCAAAAAGAAACTACACTAGCGCTTAACTACTCCCGTCAGTCTTCTTGCTTATCTTTGGTGTGCTAATTCTTATTGCACAAATATAATTGGATCATTGTGTACCACCTATGACGTTCCATCCAAACCATTCCAAATCTATTTATAACTGCCTCGCAGCATAATCTTCATCTTTATATACTGCGTCCCTTCTATTTTGGGCGGTATATACTTACCAAGGTGCCCATATACCTTTTAACCCGTGTCTATCTACACAACCATTGTAAACGTCACAGACGTAACACTCTCTCTAAAAATGGGACTCACTTTCTTGGCCTGGTGCTAACACATGGGTATTCCTAACCCGATAAATTCAGAATTCAATTCTTCCTATAAATGGAAACCCAATCCTTCTTAATGTTAACCCACGAATCTTCTCGTGGTTAACTCACCACAATCTCCTTATATCGGCGCCACTAGTCCTTCTAGCCTTACTTCCCAATAACCCTACGATCAATGTGTTTCCTACACACGTAAAATGAATACTATACTAACCATGTCCCTAGTGCCCAAGACCTTTCCCGACTTCTGATATTTGCTCAGTTTCATGCGTGGGACGTCTCGCAAAGAAAAATCCAAATAAGGAACCCTCCCGTTACACTACTTCCTTGCATCGTCGCTCATCGAGATATAACGGCCTAAGGCACACCAGCGGGACGTTCTAAAATCCTACATCGCTAACCTACTAATGCTCTTCTATCACTATGTCCTTCCATCGTGGTGAAATGGAAAGTCTAACTAATCGGGGCACCTACTCTCTGGAAAAGTGTTACGAACATCATACCCAAAACATACTACCTCCAAAAATTTCCTTTTCATCAAGGCCTGGCTATAAGACTCAAATCACTTTCCTTTAGCTTGCCTCACCCACATACTTGCGGTGAGACAAACATTTCCAATGCTTTTCCACAGCACGTCTGCTTTTTTTTAGCCCCTAGTCATCACACGGCTCTCGGCTAATATCACCAAAACCAACATCCTAGTATACAGTAACATCTCTTCACTCCCAACGTCGTTAAAGTTGGTGCGTGGAGCGTCTCACAAACAAAATCCAAACAAGATACCCCTCCTACACACTACGACTTAACTTTGTCGGTCGTCGAGGTATGTCAACATAAAACATGAAAAATACTAAATCCTGCATATCTTAGATAACATCTACAAGGTACCCATGCACTAAAGTCATGCTAGTGAAACATCTACTCACTGAAGTTCCATCTAGATGCATAATAAAGGCGAGCTCAACCTTTATCCAGGTGAAATATGAAGCACCTTATACATTTGACTTACTTAAGTCTATATTGTATAAGTGTTCAACTAGTTTGAAAATAGTGACAAAATTGGTTGTCTAACCTAGAATCCAAAGAACCTCAGAATCATTCTCTCTAATCCTCTTCAATGATCCAAGAAGGTATAAATTGAATCACACTACACACATTAGAACTGCATACATATGTATATATTGCTTAAAATTATTTGAGTGATTAATTCCCCTTAAAATGGTGTTTTAATAATTTTTGGGAATTTTTAAACATTTTTTAAATATTTTTAAAATAATGTTTTCATTAATAAAAATGTGATTATAAAATTTGTGGGGTTAATTTGCTATTTTGAAAAATTCATTTTTCATTAGAATGTTTGATTGGGTAGAATGTAAATGCGCTAGAGACTTCAGGGTGCTGCCTGTAATTAACTTTGACGCGCATTTGTAAGCCACTTATATGCCAACACTTGTCACCCTCCTGATGTATCTGTTTTTGTTTGTTATGTGAGAGGGTTGCCTGGTGGATTGCTGATCGTTGGATCAAAACTTATCGATGGCCTGCATGTGTTTTAAACCTATCCTTGTGCTATCCAGTGGACCAATCACATTCAACTTAACCACCGCAGTTTTATAACCCTTAGATCAAGTCAATTTTAGGATGACTTAATCTCAGCCCTTGATTGCCTTCGAATCTACAGAACCTTCCTCCACTCCTATAAAATCCCTCTAATTCTCAACCTTTCAAGACTTTTGGCAGTCGTCATTTCTGAGAGGAAAAAAAATAGAGAGAAGAGAGAAGTGAGGGAGAAGAGAGAAAAGAAAAGAGAGAAGAGAGAGAAAGGGAAAACTGTGTTAGCCAAACCCTAACCCTAATCCTAAACACTTCATTTCTGATTCAAACCTTCGTATACACAAAACCCCAAACACAACCTTGAGTGTTTGAGAGAGAGTGGTTTGTTCATATTGAAGCTGTAACCTCTTAGTCTGTGATCTTATTAACAACTTAAACATTCGTGTGAAGATCTGTATTTCTTCTTTATAGAAATTGTAGATCTACACTCTGCATGTTACATTTCACTAGATCTGCATATTTCTTTCTCGATTTAAGAAAATCCTTACTGATTTAGTTCGGAAAATGTTTTATGGTTTCTATTCTTACGAAACTTAACCTTGACCTAGTTGGATTCACACTTGGAAATTTTCAATCTCAAAAATATTTTTAAAATAGAGGTTGATTAAGATCTTGACCGATTTAGAAGCAAGATATCCGTGGAATCTGGGATATATTTAAAGGTCAAAAAGGTTTCAAGTTCTGTAAGAAAGAAAGAAAAGAAAATCACAGCATATAGTCTTTATATGTAATTTTCTAGGACTGTCTGTAAAACTAAGTGTGTGTGAGTTCATGCATGTTGATAGGAATCACTTCACAAACACCTAACACACTACTACACTGGAAGTGTTGTGAATAAGATCAAAGATTATTGAGTCGACGCAAGGAAGATAAAGCAAAGGAAGTTATCAAACTGGAAGAACATCATCAACAATCAGATCTATGAGAAGTTAGAAGGACACCAAGTGGGGTATATTCCTAAACTTAGAATATGTTGATTTGTGTGTATGTATGTTGTATTGTTTGTAACTATTATTTGTTGTTAGTGGATTTTTACTTCTGTGACTTAGAAGTCACCGTGGATGTTTCCTCTATTGGGAGAGGTTTTACCACATTAAAAACTGTGTGTTCTGATTATCTTCATCTACTCATCTCATTTTATAGTGTGCTGAATTTTTGAAACTGTCTTAGTTTTAAAAACTGATTACAAAGTCTTGATTACTCTCGTACATAAGTTTTTGGTAAACACATCTTGTTGTTTATAATTTTTATTTTCAAAAGAAAAGGGTTTCTTCAACAAACATCTCGGAGTTGCTTATACAGTTTAATCTTGTATTCAACGGCATTAGCGATGTTTTTCAATTGGTATCAGAGCTTTGTTAACTTTTATTTCAAAAAGATCTTGTGTTTCTGAAATCGTTTTCTGAAAAACCTAACTATGGACGAGAAGAATGAAAGGTTTGGTAATCTGTCCAGACCTCCACTATTTAATGGAAACAACTTTGCTTACTGGAAAGTAAGAATGGTTGCCTTTATCCAAGGAACTTTAGGAGATGATGTCTGGGACATTATTGAAAATGGATACAGTTATCCTACTAAACCAGCCACTGAAGGAAGTGATGAGAGGGTAAAGAAAATCTTAAGTGAGTTTACCCAAGAAGAGAAAACTATTTCTCGAAATAACAATAAAGGCAAGAATGCCATTTTTATGTCTATTAATGAGTATGAGTTCAAGAGAATCTCATCTTGTGCCACTTCTAAGGAAGCTTGGGACACATTAATCACTGCCCATGAAGGAGACTCAAGAGTTAAAGCTGCTAAAACTCAAATGCTTAGCCAGCAGTACAACTCTTTGATTATGTCTGACTCTGAGTCTTTTGATGACTTTTACATGAACTTAACTGATATAGTTACTAAGTTGCATGCAAATGGTATAACATATGATAGGAATGAAATTGTCTCTAAAATTCTAAGATCATTACCACAAAAGTTTGACAGCAAGAGGTATGCTATTGAGGAAATAAGTGATCAAAACCTTACCCCTGAGTTACTCAGTAGCAAACTTAGGACTGTGGAAATGGAATTAGACTTTAATAAACAATTAAATCATTCACAAAGAAAACAGACCAACTCTAACTTGAGTTTTGCCTCTAATATATCTAAACTTGAGTCTAATTTGATCAACTCTGACTCTGATGAGGAGTGTGATATAGACAAACTAGATAATCAGATTGCCTTAATGTCTAAACAATTTAAGAAAATTGTTAAATTTAGAAACAAACAGGCAACTAAACAAGGCAAGCCTAATTATCCTACTCTGTCTAATCCCAAACCTCATGAGAGAGGTCTTGACAAACATCCTAAGGACAACAACTCCAGACCCAGTAGAGACCTTAAAAAGATTAAATGTTTTAGATGTGGGAAACTAGGTCACATTGCTCACGATTGCAGAGTTAATCTGAATAAAGCCAACACACACAATAGAGCCAATGTCTGTAAAACTTGGGATGATTCAAGTGACTCTGATGAAGAGGAACTTGAGTCATCAAATGTACTTGACCCTTGCATGTCCTTTTATGCTAAGATCATTTACAATGATGATATGCCTATGTGTGATAATGATGCTCCTACTCCTGCTTGTGTGAATACTGTTTTGACTAGCCTAGATGCCTTGTTATCTGAAAATGTTGCTAGTTCTAGTTCCGTGTGTGTGAGTCAAAGTGATCTCGATAACGACGATGTAAATGGGTGCGTGAGTACTAAAACTGAATTGTTAGGGGTCACTACACACACTTCACTTAGCGACTCAGACACAGATGACCTCCTTGATATCCATACTTTGTATGCTAAAACTCTTAAAAAAGGCACTAGACTGGAGAAGACTGTTAGAGACTTGACTAAGAAATTAGATGATCTAAGTCTTATTGTGAAGCTGAATGCCGAAGAGTACACTAACCAGTGTCTATCTCATCAATCTGAAATGGAAGCTTTTGATCAAAAATTAAAAGAGTTGACTAAAACTAATGAAACCCTGGAAATTAAATACAAGGAAACATTATTAGAACTAGAGGAAGCAAAAACAAAGACAGCTACGGTTTTCAAAAAAATTTCTAAGTTTGAAAATAATTCAAATTGTTTTACTGACTTTGTTGTTGACTCCAAGACCAATTCTGATGATAGAACCGGTATTGTATTTTGCCCTAAGAACAAACCTCAAACTACAAATCTTGAACCTATTAAGTTTGTGTCTGGTGGCAAAAGACCAATTGATACATGTCCAGATTTTCATTTTATTAAAAAGGAATTTGATCAAAAGCAACAACAGAAAGATATTGGAGAGTCTAGTGATTCTAAGGCTGACACTACTCTTAAGATTAAATATGTCTGTCCTTTTATCAGAAAGGCTGAATCTACCTTTAAAACCATCCCTCCTAGGAATAGGATTTCTGAACAGAATGATGATAAACCCATCTTTAGAAGTTTTCCTAAGGAAGTTCATCCCTCAAGCAATCAATATTGCTCCTACTGTGACATTTATGGTCATTCCTTTGAAGGTTGTTATGCTAGGCGTCTAAACACCCCTGTGTACAACCCTTCTGTCTACAAGAACTTTACCTATTCTAGGCAAAATCGTAACCATTATGTCCTTCCAAGACAACCTGACAAGAACTCTAACTACAGGAATAGAAAGACCAAAACTAAGAGTTCATTTAAGAGAAAGCTCCCAGAAACTTTCCTAAACCAAAAGCTCAAATTTTCCACAATAATCAGTTTGTTGCTCAAAATGTTTTTCGACAAAAAGCTATTTCTCGAAAATTTTATCAAATGAGGGCAAACTTGCGCAAAATTAAAACTAGAGCTATTTGGGTTAGGAAAGATGATCTTTTACCACAAATGAAGTGTAACATTGTTATCACTGCCTTAAAAGCTGAACACACTTCATCTGGTTGGTACTTAGATTCAGGATGCTCCAAACATATGACAGGAGATGAAACCAAACTCTTAAACAAAACCAGATTTGCTGGAGGCAAAGTAGTATTTGGTGACGGAGTTTCATCCCAGATCATAGGTAAAGGAACCCTAAAAGAAGAGGGATTACCTACTCTCGAAAATGTACTATTAGTTAAAGGCCTTAAAGCCAACCTCCTAAGTATATCACAATTTTGTGACTCTGACCATACAGTTACCTTTTCAAAGAACAATTGTAAAATTCTAAATGATAAAGGTGAATGCATTATTACCGGATTTAGAACACCTGACAATTGTTATACTAGTCAAGACTGGTTCTGAAACCTGTAACATTGTCAGAATGGATGACAATGAAATCTGGCATAATCGTATGGGTCACCTAAGTTATGATATCCTTGGTAGATTGTCTAGTCAAGAGATTGTTAGAGGAATTCCTAAAATTAAACCTATTTCCAGTGTTGTCTGTGGTCATTGCCAGGAAGGAAAAATAGTTAAGACTTCGCATAAAAAGGTTAAAGACATTCTCACCTCTAGATCTCATCCATATGGACCTTATTGGTCCCTCTAGAACTGTTAGTCTTTGTGGACATAGTTATATCCTTGTCATGGTTGATGATTTCACATGATTCACTTGGGTTGCCTTCTTGAAACAAAAATCTGACACATTTCAGAATTTTTTGAAAATTTTACTAAGAATTGAAAATGAGAAGGACACCAAGTCAATCGCATTCGTAGCGATAGAGGGGGAGAGTTCATAGACACGGGAATAGTTGAATATTGTGACTATAATGGTTACAAACACGAATTCAGTTCCCCTAAGACTCCTCAGCAGAATGGTATTGCGGAAAGGAAAAATCGAACTCTTCAAGAGATGGCACGTGTCATGTTGCATGCCAAATCCCTACCCAAGTATTTCTGGGTAGAATCTATTAGAACTGCATGTCATATCATTAATAGAGTTTATCTTAGGAAAAACTCTAAACAAACCCCTTATGAGTTGTGGTATGGTAAGAAGCCTAATCTGAAATATCTAAGAACTTTCGGAAGTCAGTGTTATGTCTGTAAAGATAGAGAACATCTGTCTAAATTTGAGACGCGTGGTGATAAATCCATCTTCTTAGGATACTCTCCAAACAGTCGTGCTTATCGTATATACAATATGCGTATAAATGTAATTGTAAGTGACACTATTGTCGAAAATAAGATATCTGAATCACCCATTGTGGTTGAATCTGAAAATGATTTCAAAACTGATTCACCAGAAATAGATGACTCATTACCTATTGAGAGCCCAGAAGTACCTGGCTGGGTCTCTAAATATCATCCCATTGACAACGTGGTCGGTAATCCTAATGAGCCAGTTCGTACTAGATCCCAGTTAAGAAATTATGCTAATTATGCATGTTTCGTCTCCCTTGTGGAACCGAAAAATGTTAATGAATCATTGAATGAGACACACTGGATTTCTGCTATGCAGGAAGAACTTTTACAATTTGTCATTCACGATGTCTGGTATCTTGTACCGCGGCCTCAAAACAAAAATGTTATTGGGACACGTTGGATCTTTAAGAACAAATCTGATGAAAATGGGGTAATCCTTAGAAACAAAGCTAGACTAGTTGCTCAAGGTTACTCACAAATAGAAGGAATAGATTTTAGCGAGACATTTGCCCCTGTCACTCGTCTTGAATCTGTTCGACTTCTTTTCGCCATAGCGTGTCACTTAAAATTTACACTTTATCAAATGGATGTCAAGTCCGCCTTCCTCAATGGAATTCTGTCCGAAGAAACGTATGTAGAACAACCCAAAGGGTTCATTGACCCTAAATACCCTAACCATGTCTTTCGTCTAAAAAAGGCTCTGTATGGCTTAAAACAAGCTCCTCGAGCTTGGTATGAACGCCTTTCCAACTTTTTGTTGGATAAGGGTTTTAAGAGAGGAGGAAATGACCAGACCCTCTTTGTCAAACATTTTGACAAAAACATTATTATAGCCCAAGTCTATGTAGACGACATCATTTTTGGGTCTACTTTAACATCTGAAGTTAAATCTTTTTCTGCTATTATGCATAATGAGTTTCACATGTCCCTTATGGGGGAGCTACAACTTTTCTTAGGATTTCAAGTGAAACAAAAGTCTGATGGACTATTTGTCTCTCAAACTAAGTATGCCTTAGATCTTGTTAAGAAATTTGGTTTAGAAAATGCTAAAGTTGCCAAAACGCCTATGAGTACTACTGTTAAATTATGTAAAGATGAAAATGGAAAGTCAGTTGATTCCACACTTTATCGTAGTATGATTGGTAGCCTACTCTATCTTACTGCCTCACGACCAGATATAATGTATGTTGTATGTCTGTGTGCTCGTTACCAGAATAACCCTAAAGAGAGCCATTTATTGTGTGTAAAACGTATAATAAAGTACATAAAGGGAACTCTTAATCTTGGACTTAGGTACACTAATGATACATGTAGTACCATCATAGGGTATACTGATGCTGCTTGGGCCGGTTGTACTGATGACAGTAAAAGTACATCAGGTGCCTGTTATTATGTCGGCAATAATTTAGTTGGTTGGAGTAGCAAAAAACATAATTGCACATCTTTATCTACGGTTGAGTCCGAATATATAGCAGCAGGAAGTTGTTGTGCTCAATTGTTATGGATAAAACAGATGTTAAGCGACTATGGGATTAAAGAAGATCAGTTACAATTGTATTGTGACAATCAAAGCGCCATTAACATATCTAAAAACCCGGTTCAACACTCGCGAACTAAGCATATTAATATAAGACATCATTTTATACGCGAACTTGTTGAAACTAAGGAGTTAGAAATCCATTACCTGCCTACTGATCTGCAACTTGCAGACATGATCACTAAACCTTTAGACTATAATTGATTTCTGTATTTGTGTAATTCTATAGGTATGGTATGTGTTGATTAACCTCTGAAGACCTTAATTTTTACTCTTTGTCCATTTGAGACAAAATGGGGGAGAAATTTGAGTCTTACGGGTTCAATGTTTTGTTCACATTTCATCTAAACTACTTGATCTTAGTGTGCATATTTGCAGGAATCTCTTCTACTGATTGTCTACCTTTTCTAGTGTACAAATTTCGTAAATAGTTGAATTATGTAATTTTTGACTTTCTAGGAAATGGGTAGATAGTATCTTTTGTATAGGACTAGGTTTTATTTTTTTTGGTTCCCTACGAGTTTTAAGCTAACTCAAAGGAGATTTTGTCTCATATTTCCAAAGGGGGAGATTGAAGCACCTTATACCTTTGACTTACTTAAGTCTATATTATATAAGTGTTCAACTAGTTTGAAAATAGTGACAAAATTGGTTGTCTAACCTAGAATCCAAAGAACCTCAGAATCATTCTCTCTAATCCTCTTCAATGATCCAAGAAGGTATAAATTGAATCACACTACACACATTATAAGTGCATACATGTGTATATAATGCTTAAAATTGATTGAGTGATTAATTCCCCTTAAAATGGTGTTTTAATAATTTTTGGGAATTTTTAAACATTTTTAAAATAATGTTTTCATTAATAAAAATGTGATTATAAAATTTTTGGGGTTAATTTGCTATTTTGAAAAATTCATTTTTCATTAGAATATTTGATTGGGTAGAATGTAAATGCGCTAGAGACTTCAGGGTGCTGCCTGTAATTAACTTTGACGCGCGTTTGTAAGCCACTTATATGCCAACACTTGTCACCCTCCTGATGTATCTGTTTGTGTTTGTTATGTGAGAGGGTTGCCTGGTGGATTGCTGATCGTTGGATCAAAACTTATCGATGGCCTGCATGTGTTTTAAACCTATCCTTGTGTTATCCAGTGGACCAATCACATTCAACTTAACCACCGCTATTTTATAACCCTTAGATCAAGTCAATTTTAGGATGACTTAATCTCAGCCCTTGATTGCCTTCGAATCTCCAGAACCTTCCTCCACTCCTATAAAATCCCTCTAATTCTCAACCTTTCAAGACTTTTGGCAGTTGTCATTTATGAGAGAAAAAAAAATAGAGAGAAGAGAGAAGTGAGAGAGAAGAGAGAAAAGAAAAGAGAGAAGAGAGAGAAAGGGAAAACTGTGTTAGCCAAACCCTAACCCTAACCCTAAACACTTCATTTCTGATTCAAACCTTCGTATACACAAAACCCCAAACACAACCTTGAGTGTTTGAGAGAGAGTGGTTTGTTCATATTGAAGCTGTAACCTCTTAGCCTGTGATCTTATTAACAACTTAAACATTCATGTGAAGATCTGTATTTCTTCTTTATAGAAATTATAGATCTACACTCTGCATGTTACATTTCACTAGATCTGCATATTTCTTTCTCGATTTAAGAAAATCCTTACTGATTTAGTTCTGAAAATGTTTTATGGTTTCTATTCTTACGAAACTTAACCTTGACCTAGTTGGATTCACATTTGGAGATTTTCAATCTCAAAAATATTTTTAAAACAGAGGTTGATTAAGATCTTGACCGATTTAGAAGCAAGATATCCATGGAATCTGGGATATATTTAAAGGTCAAAAAGGTTTCAAGTTCTGTAAGAAAGAAAGAAAAGAAAATCACAGCATATAGTCTTTATATGTAATTTTCTAGGACTGTCTGTAAAACTAAGTGTGTGTGAGTTCATGCATGTTGATATGAATCACTTCACAAACACCTAACACACTACTACACTGGAAGTGTTGTGAATAAGATCAAAGATTATTGAGTCGACGCAAGGAAGCTCAAGCAAAGGAAGTTATCAAACTGGAAGAATATCATCAACAATTAGATCTATGAGAAGTTAGAAGGACACCAAGTGGGGTATATTCCTAAACTTAGAATAGGTTGATTTGTGTGTATGTATGTTGTATTGTTTGTAACTATTATTTGTTGTTAGTGGATTTTTACTTTTGTGACTTAGAAGTCACCGTGGATGTTTCCTCTATTGGGAGAGGTTTTACCACGTTAAAAACTGTGTGTTCTGATTATCTTCATCTACTCATCTCATTCTATAGTGTGCTAAATTTTTGAAACTGTCTTTGTTTTAAAAACTGATTACAAAGTCTTGATTACTCTCGTACATAAGGTTTTTGTAAACACATCTTGTTGTTTATAATTTTTATTTTCAAAAGAAAAGGGTTTCTTCAACAAACATCTCGGAGTTGCTTATACAGTTTAATCTTGTATTAAACGGCATTAGCGACGTTTTTCAAAATATAGCAGCAATAGCCAGTTCCACGTTGGAACCACGGATACGGTAGTCTTCTAATCATTATCCTGCTATCGGTTCGATAATCCACAAATACATTACACTTACAATAGTACTATACTCGTATAATACATACAAAACGAGCAGTACAAACCAGATACAAATCCAAAATATCAACACCCATTTCCAAAACGAATAAAGAAAATATAACTACGCTACCGTAGAAAAACATATAGACATACACTATATAATATTATCGATACTACTAGTAAACTCGAATCACACACACGAAATACTGTGACTCAGTCTTGCCACACAAAATATACCTCCTTCATCCGAGGTGAAACTCATAACAATAACTTCTCCAATCTCCCTGACTGCTCCAATTGGTTTCCAGACATAGTACACTTGTCTTAACCCAACCAAAACTACTCAAATCAGTGACCCATATAGTCACCCTAATCTTGTCTTTTAACTCCTACCGGGCAAGATGAAAGCATGTGGTTTTACACTCCACATTGCAACATTCCCCATCTCTGTCCACCCTGGCCATGTTAAGGTTATCAGTATCTCAGACTCTATAGCGTTGATCCTGAAAATCGCCTTCATAGTCCCCTTAACTTATTCATCAAAAGAAAACTCCACTATCGGCCTCAATAGCTCTGTTTAAATGAATTCCCCAGGTGGATGTCCACCAATGAGGTTCCATGAACACAACTTCTCCATCAGTGTTAGCAACACTTACTAGTAAGCTTATCATTCCAGTGAAGGACTCTCTCCTCATTGCACCTACCTTAATTAGGTAAAAAGTTCACTTATCCATATAACTTTTTATTCATTATCGACCTCTGACCGATCCTTACGTGACTAATTCAGGAACTTCATTCTCTTCATTCCTGATAAACCAAAGGAATTCGCGGTTAAACCCATCCATAAGATCCCTTTATGAACAAAACATCCTGCTCCCCCATACATGGTGACTACCGTTCCCACCATTTTAACGTTGCTCTAATGAGTGAAAAAATTTCCCCAAATATTCACATCTGGGTATTTCCATACCCTGCTCTAAGACAAATCTTTTTAGCCCTATACTTCCACTGAATACAACTACACTTACTTCGTATGACTTAAACTTCGACACATGGTCCTTATCAAAGACCTTTCGAACCTTTTTCTAATTCAACTTCACCGGGTAATTCAAGTTTATCACCACTCTCTACTATAGCGGTACTTGGATAATTATAACTACTATACTTTAGTAGTCATTGCAGAGATTCATAAAAATGCCACAAAGGGAGTGACCTCAATTGCGATCCTCGTCCCCAATTTCAATTTATAGCTACAATTAAGCCACGCCTCCTGCTACCCTCATAACGGCCTTCCCTGGTCTCCCTTCATCAATCAGCACACGAATATCGAATGAGCACGCAAAATGTTTACTATAATCTTATATAATAGTGGGAGAAATAAATCTCATAAGAGGAATCAACAATCCTAATCATAAGTCTCTATATAAAATTGAGAGCAACGCTGAAAGCATAGTACGTACGTACAGATTCCTAAGGACACTAGAACTTGATGCTCTGATACCATCAGTGACACCCCCGACAAATAAAATAACGAATTATCAATCCTATATCAAATTAACACAGGAGTCTCATATGGTTCATTCTCAGCATCACTTTCGAAAATCAAATTAATTACTAATAACCTATTAGGTTGGCGTCAAAATTTTATTCAACTAATCTTTTTAATCAAACGAACAAAGTAAGCAGTCACACAGTTTATATATATAACTGAAATGAAATAAAATAATCAAAAACTCGATTTAACATAATACAACCAAATCGAATGCTGCACTAAAAGGCTATAAAAAAAATAAATAAATACAATTGGGCTATCAACCCGAATATCTCTATCGTACCTCTTATCTAGATCTCAAGGATAGAAGCATCTACAATAATCTTGCATGCATCCACAGCTTCTGCAGTAAACATCTGACTCGAAGGAATCATCATCCAGGCGTCCCTGTGTTTGGACACCTATATATATACATATATAGGACGAGAGGGAAAAATAGAGAAACGGGTTAGAGCCCAAGTTCTGAAAATATTTTTAGCAAGTGCTTAAAAGTCATATTTTAAAATATGATATCTCTCTTATTTAAACTGGTATCGCACTCTCATGGGATACATCTCGTCCCTCTTATGATAGTGCACACCTATCGCATACATTTTAAACAACCAAGTTAAGCTACCCTTCCTAACTAGTCTATTTAACCCATATCTAAGATCCTCATAGACCTGAGTACTAAGGGCTAAACTTATCTCCATTCCCAACATTTCACTACGTTCGTGCGTTGGGTGTCTCACAAAGTGAAATCCAAACAAGGACCCCCCCCCCCACCCCGATACACTACTACATGACAATGTTGATCATCGAGATCCATTAGGCCCTCAGTACATAACACATATTGTAAAACCCCGTATATATATATAGTTCTCATTAGAACCTATGATCCATATTCATATAAGTACGGATATAAATCTACCGGAAGGGAAAAATTCTTATTCATTCTTTTCATTTTATACACGTTTACTTTATATGATAACTCGTCTTCATATACAAGCAAAATACAATATGCACCAAGTATAATTATACCTATCACAATCATATGTATAATAACCATCCCACCGAGCTATAACTCGAGGATGCGGTCTCATAGTGCCTATCCGATTTCGGGTTTACTCAGTCAATCACGGTACCAAGCCAGACTCACTCATGGTCATGGTAAAAATACACAATGGTAGAGGCGATCATATTCCCTCTGCAAGTGGAGTACGCACATCGCACTCGTACGCGGGATGGGATGACTTGGGGATATACTCTCCCTGCTCCTCAAGCCAGGGGATTCACCCACATCACACAACCTCCCCGGATCGCACTAAAGAAAATATATAATCTGGCTGTTCCAACCCTACACCAAAGGAAATCCCGTGGAACCGTCCTCTAAGATTCAAATATACCAATCACACACAGATATATATATGTATTCGTATCATATTATATATACTATAATCACATCGTATATATATTCTATATCACTCCTCAATATATATTTGACTATAATTGCCAACTCATATAGTAATAGCCAAACCCAAATCCTCTCATTCGTAATAGTATAAGTATTTACACACTTAAAATACTAAACCCATAAGTATTCTCTTACTTAAATATAATTCGCACCTTAATCAGTTTTTAAGGATTTACATACTCTCCGAATATACCAAATTCCATCCTAGTCACCTCGTAGGATTTACTCAGACACATCCGACATAAAATCACATTTTCTACATGCACAATTTATATATATAATTGCCTGTCGAAATATCACCCCAAGTATTACTCGTCCCAAACACCCTTAAATTAGTAAGCCCTTGGATTTTACCTTCAAATAACCCAAGGTATACACCTCACTCCAATAATAGTTTAAAGGTCCTTTCACTACATATAGGAACCCCAAATATTTAACTCCCCAATTTATTTATTTTCCTCGAAAATATACCTTTAGCGACACACCATTTTTACACCTTCCTAACCCCAATTAACTCCCTTAAATGGCTAGGAATAATTTCCCCTAATTGGATATTTATTTCCTCAAATAAATAAGCTAAAAACAATTAATTTGGGAATTTATCCCATTTAAATTAAATAAGCCAAAATTGTCAAGAATCCTGAAGGGTCGATCGATCGACCCTTGGTCATCGATCTATCGATCGATCAGGACAGCTTTTTCTCCGAGAAGTTGTTTTCGGCCATTAAATCTCCCCAAGGCTTTTATCTCCTCTCCTATCATCCTACGGGCTCAACCAACAATATATACACACATAAAAAGTTCTATAATCATCCTAGAACCCATATCCAACAATTAATTTCAATTAATTTCTAAATTTCTCGATTTGGATATTATCCTGGTTTATTCGTTAATTCTCCAACAAACCTATTTTGATTCACGAAAACCCAACTCAAAAATATTTATAGTTTTACAAACCATCTAAAATATGATAAATAAACACACTAAATTAATAAAGAAACTAAACACTTGCCTCGAGGATAAAATCCGACGACCTCGAGTCGAATCCCGTGGAGTTTGGTCGGAATCTCCTTTTTTTCTTCCCCTTCCTTCCTTCCTTCCTTCCTTTTTTATCCTCTTTCTTTTCCCTCTTTTTATTTCTTTCTTTCACTCTCCCATTCCTTATATAGGGAGAAATAAGGGTTTATCCCTTATAAATCCAAAAATGACTCGCTTACGAAATTACGAGCCCCTATTAGTCCAAAAATCCCCGGAACCTGAACACTACTCTTGGATACTCTATTATAACTATCTCGGCCATTCCAAAATCAACCGCGCACTCGAAACCACCATCTGAGTCACTTAACTGCAATTCACTAATTAAACCCAACACACCTTAATACGGGTTTTCCAATTAAAATATTATCCTTTGTCGCTTTATCCGGCTACGACATGTAATTAAAATAGTCCAACTCATTTAATTACTCCCACAAGTAAATGTACCACACATTGAAAACCATCTAACACTCATAAACTCAAAAATTATTATTCACAAAAATTCCTCAAATTTCCAAATAACACACATTTATGTAATTTAAATATCCATAAAAGTGTGGGGTATTACAGTGTGCTGCTACAATAAAACTAAACTAAAACCATCTACAAAAGTATAGAGCATATAAATGTACACAACTTAAGTACAACAAATCCACAATTTTTATTTCCACAATAATGATTACAATAACATTTCTCACAAATACAAAATTCTCCAACTAAATTTACACTACTAGCTTTAAAATAATTCTCAAATACATCAAAAAATAAATAAATCTTCCAATCCAAGCTCTAAAATAATTCTCCAAAATAATCCATAGCATCCCAATCCACGCTAGACTTCCACTAAAAGAAAATACTGGGAAGTACACAATATGATATGAATAGATGCTCAAAAATACTTAGCACAATGAATAAATCGCAACAATACGAATTGCATATACAAATCAAATGTAATACTCAAGCATTATATCAATATTAATTTCTCAACAACACATCAATGAGTTACCAGGTCTCACCTCACTGCACCTATGCATTCTCAAGCATATCCAGATTTTGGACTATTGGCGGGTGCTCATTCTTCATGCCATATTAAAATCTCATGACACGGTGCTCAAATCACAATATAATATGAATTAAAATTTAGATTCCAACAATTTTCAGATTTTAAATGAATACCATAATTCAACATGAGTGCACTCAACGTAGAAAAATAAACGGAATACTCTCGAGAGAATTTATGAGCATATCGTGTAAGTCTTGTACCTCAAAATCATCACATGAATCGACACATATATTCAGCCCTTAAATCTGATCGTACCATCACGTTCCTCTCGTGAAAATAATCAAATCACGTTCTACCCCCAACACGAGATAACCCCAAACTGGCCTCCCAATCTAAGGTTGAACATTGAATAAAATAGGGGCTAGGGTTTGCATATAGAGGAAGAGGAAAAAAATATTTATTCTGTATATGTGTGTTTGTAAAAAAGTGGTTTAAAGGTCCACCCATGACTTATTTTTATAAGGGAAAAAAATAGGAATTTGTAAAGCCTCGAACTTGTAAAAAAAGAATTTAGGCATAGTCGATCGATCGACTCTGAGGGTCGATCAATGGACCCTACAGGTCTAGCGAGAGTTCCCCCATAAAATGCCTATAAGGCAAAAATAATTAAAAACTCCACTAAAAATCCATTTTAAATTCGATTTCAATTCCGCTTGAAGTTTTATTCTTCTAAAATCATAACCAACATATTTAACCAATAAAAATTATTCAATCCAAAAATTATTTTTCTCTAATTTTCCAAAATTAATTTAAAAATTCGGGTTGTTACATACTTCCCCACTAAAAAGGAATTTTGCCATCGAAATTCGACGAAGCCTAACGCTCAAAAAATCAGGTCACACCAACAATCTCCAAAAGTAAATCTCATCTCCAAAAATTAAAACTAAATACCTCGCATCTAACCTCGATGCCTAACACGACTTATCATAAAAAATTTCTATCTCCAAAGAAAACATGTATAACCCGTATACTAGACCCAAAACTCGAGAGTTGTCGCATACCTAAGATCTGATACCATCTGTAACACTCCGCACGCCCGAAAAGAGACACACGGTGGGCTACTACGATAAAACTAAACTAAAACCATTAACAAAAGTATAAAGCATCTAAATGTACACAATTTAAGTAAAACAAATCCATAATTTCTATTTCCACAATAATGATTACAATAACGTTTCTCTCAAATACAAAATTCTCTAACTAAAATTATACCACTAGTTTATACATAAAATAAATAAATCTTCCAATCCAAGATAAAAAAATAATTCTAAAAAATAGTCCATAGCATCCCAATCCACGCTAGCCTGCCACTAAAAGAAAATACGGGGAAGTACACAATGTGACAGGAATAGATACTCAAAAATAATTAGCACGATGAATAAATCGCAACAATACGAATCACATATACAAATCAAATGCAGCACTCAAGCACTATATCAATATTAATTTCTCAAAAACACATCAATGAGTCACCAGGCCTCACCTCACCGCGCCTATGCATTCTCAAGCATATCCAGATTTTGGACTATTGGAGAGTGACCATTCTCCATGCCATATTCAAATCTCATGACACGATGCTCAAATCACGATATAATATGTCACAATAAATCTATATTTAGATTCCAACAATTTTCAGATTTCAAATGAATATCATAATTCAACATGAGTGCATCGACACAGAAAAATAAACGGAATACTCTCGATAGAATTTATGAGCATATTGTGTAAGTCCCGTACCTCAAAATCATCACTTGAATCGACACATATATTCTGCCTCTAAATATTATTGTACCATCACGTTCCTCTCGCAAAAATAATCAAATCTTGTTCTACCCCCAACACGAGATAACCCCAAATAGGACTCCAAATCTAAGGTTAAACATTGAATAAAATAGGGGCTAAGGTTTGCATATAGAGGGAGAGGAAATAAAATATGTATCCTGCCTTTTTGTGTTTGTGAAAAAGTGGTTTAAAGGTCCACCACGACTTATTTTTATAAAGGAAAAATATAGGAATTTGTAATGCCTCCAACTCTTAGAAAAAGCAAATCTGTCGACTCAAATCTAGGCATAGTCAATCGATCGACTCCTAGAGTCGAGCGATCGACCCTACAGGTCTGCCGACAGTTCCCCCACAAAATGCCTATAAGGCAAAAATAATTAAAAACTCCACTAAAAATCCATTTTATATCCGATTTAAATTCTGCTTGATGTTTTATTCTTCTAAAATCATAACCAACATATTTAACCAAATTATTAAATCCAAATAATTATTTTTCTCGAATTTTCCAAAATTAAATTAAAAATACCCATTTAAAAATTCAGGTTGTTACATGATTCTTAGACTTCACTTATTTTTCTACTCCGTCATATTATAAATAATCCACTGATTAGGTTTATTGATCGAAATTATTCATATAAGTCTATCATGGGGGTATAGCAATCCTAGGTATCCCCGGATTCGGATTCCTCTTAATTGAGATGTCATACCTACTTACATAACTGTCTCCCAATATGCGGGGATTATTTGATTCAATCTAAAATTGAATCAAATTCATAGCAATCAAAGTGGCAATCATATAATCATTTTAATCCTTATAATTCTTGGGATTGAGAATCTATGAACCCTTTACAAATGGTGTAAGATTGCCTGAGTCTAATCAAGACAATCCTTACACTTAAATCTCATGAGTGATCATATTCACTACATTTTTTAGATGTACTAATCACAATCCTCTATTGCACTATCGCACAAGTTCTTGAACCATCATACAGGTTCCCATCATTTGAGATAAACCACTAAGAATGCATCACAACTGTTATGATATATGTCAAGTTCCTATTGAGGTTGTGAAATTTTTAATAGTTCTAGAACTTGAATTATAATCTCCTCGTGATCAGCCTGAAGCCAACTCATTATAATTTCTACTAAGCTCTATTGGCCGATATTAATATGAAATAATATATTTAAATAAATATAAAATATTATCATTAACTTGATTCTCATTTCAAAATCAATATAACATTCCTCTATTAATGAATAATAAATGTTTTGCACATGGTTTTAACAATAACCCCCAATAATTACAACATAATACTCTCATTATATGGCTAATATGGAGTGATTTTGGTTGTTGTAATCAAGTTATTTTTGGGGGGTTTCCACGGTATAGCTAAAGGGGGATATTGGAAATGTAAACATTTGTGTGTGTGTGTGTTTGTGTGTGCGTGTGCATGTGTGTGTGTGTGTGTGTATGTGTGTGTGTGTAAGTTATCGTAATTCCATGTCAAAGCATTTGAGCCATGCACAAAATCTCGATACATAAGCTTGATGCATAGTGAGACGATAAGTTAAATAGAGTCTTGTTAGTTAGAACCTATAGATACTGAATTGAAGATCATTTATCTCCTTTATAAAAAAAAATTGCATTTGACATTTCGAAATTTCAAGAAGAATTCAAGAAATCGTATCCTTTCAGGTAGTTTTGATTGAATTGTCCAAGGCTATCACATACATTCACATTCTTATCTTTTATAAAATGATTTTTAAGTTGATCAAGTGAAAATGCATTTTGAAAACCATTTCCTTCCTTATGCTTGAGGTGAACCTAGAGTTCTGTCTATAAGCATGCACACGATTAGGACTTGGTCCCATGGCACGATTGCATGGAAAATAGGCCTAAAAAATTCACTACCTATCTCCATGAGTAGGGGTACAAATTACCTCCCTACACACGGCTAAACACATTAGGGAAAAAAATTATTACCTAAAAGCGTGAGCAAAGGGTCAAATTCCCACCATACGCATGACTGTCGTATTTCACATGTGACAATGCACGCTGCTTAAATCCGTGAGCATGAGTCTTAATTCCCATCGTGCGCATGACACGCTCTAGATTTTAAAATTTTCTATAAATAATAGTGTTTTACCTCCTATCCTTTCCTAAGTTCTTCTCACACTTAGAGATAGTGTTTTCGAGGCAAGTGATCAGATCTAAACACTTCAATTGATAAATTCACTTAATCTTATAAAATTGAGAGAAAAACTTGAATCAAACCTAGAGTCATGATTTGTAAGATTTAGAGTGATTTAAAATTGAACACTACATAGCCTATATTCAATTTTACCTTCTATATATGAATTTAATGATCTAAGACTCCGAGATCTAAAAGGTGGTATTTGATCTATTGGAGAGGTCAAACACAATGCGATCTGAGGATGGAGAATGCTACTTCCATGTTCGATCAATGGAGATTTGAATGTATTTATCATTAGAGTTGGGGGGAAGTCTCAGCATCCATATGTAACTTCTTGTTAGGGAACAAGATAAAGGTAACTTCTTGCGTTTTCTAAAGGAACTTTTCGAATATAATAAAAGAGTAGGATGCATAAAGATTTTACCCTTATGTATGAGTTTTTTCTCGTAAATCTTACATCACACCTCTTTGTGTGATTTCTTATTATTCAAATATATATTTTATTGAACACACTCACCTATATCTAAGTTTGGATCCAAAATTATCCTCTGTTAAATTGACTTAAGATTTTCATCTATTTAATTTACTCAATTAACTTTGACTAGATCATAATGTTTTAAATTTAAATAAATCTATTTGGATTTATCACCAGTTGCATGTTAATTAGGTGGATCTAAAACCTATTGACCCCTGTAGGTTATTCTAAATGAACATATTGTGAAGAAAACACTACACCAAACTCTATGACCCTGTTTGGTTGTCCCAAAATTATAAATTGACTCATTTATAAATTGGTCCATTTACAAATTGATCCATTAATTGTGTTTGGTTTCATTAATGAAATGATTCAATAATTGACTCATTTTAGGTCATGTGTATAATCTGAAATTGGATCATTTCACAAAAAACGTGAAATGCATCTATTTGAAATAGGAGTCACATAATGTGCATGCTCATTTCTCTCTTTCCTTCCCTTCCCAACACACACACTCTCACACAAACCTAATTTGTTTTAATCTTTTTTTTTCTCATAAAACCTTAACATCAATTTCAGATTACCAAACATTGTGTAAAATTGGATTTAAACTCATTTCAAATCGACTCATTTACAATTCATTAATTCACAATGAACCAATTTACATAATCAAATAATTTGCGCAACCAAACAGGGCCTATAAGTCTATCCTTTTTCTAGTTTTGTCATATGGGATTGATAAGGTCTAATACCTAGACTTTTGAAGCAATCAGTGGTTTGGTTATCATTGGTCTAAATAACCTAAGCTAATGGATCCATCCATGCTTGTAAATCTTAATACGGTTCCCATTTCCCACTTACCATTAGATACTTTTGAGAAGAATATATCTATTCAGAATGAGACTCGACCATATCCAAATGGTCTAGAGCTTTTTGTATTAAAAAAGGTAGCTAGGAAAATAAAAGGATTTAAAGTTTTAGCTTGGAGAGAATTCGGGTCAGTGATGAGCCTCCACCCCTGTTTGGCTAACAAGTAAGGCTTTGGATATGAGCCAGAACAACATGCCTTGGAATAAAAAAAAATAAGTATGGGAATAGAGGATCATCGTGCCTCAATACCCTCTCAAGAATCACCTGTAGGATGATTTAATGCTTATAATGAATGTTTCTTGATAAAATTTACGAAGATGATGGGGTTTTGTCAAAAATGATTCAGGTCATGCACCAAATGTGTGAGTACGGTCTCTTTTATATAATAAATCAATTGTCTCTTTTAAATAATAAATTAATTCAGAATATTTAATAAGTTGAAACGTTTCATAGGCTCCTTCAAAGAGATACTATTGTATTTATTAAATACTAGCATGCAACCTGTGTTGGATAAATTGTTGGATAATATGTATGCAAATACAGAAATGGAACTCTTTATATATCACAAAATGTCAACTTCAATACAACAATGTAACTTCTGAATAGTCACTAGAAAACTTCAAGGCGTGATGTCACTTTCCTAAATACAGTATTTGCCCCACACGAATAACTTCGGTATACAAACGGAAATCCGCAAATTCGTACTCAAGATACAATGAAGCAACTTGCACTGCCTGCAACTTGTATATTGGAAGACAGCCCTTGGATGCAATAGTGAAGAACAGTCAATCAAGTTCTTATTCTGTTTATGTGCACAAAACAGAATAAGAGAATTTGTATCTCTTGAAAATTGTAAGAGAGTAATAGCAGGGTATGGAAATCTGAAACTGGTTTTTGTTATCAATCTAATTTCGTTTTTAGGCAGCCTTTATTTATAGATAATGAAAGGCTTTGTCTTCAAGAGTCATGACTGTTGAATTAACAGTCTTAAGTCAGTTCCGAACAGGTATGACTGTTAATTACCAACAGTCTTAAGTCATTTCGGAATAGGTATAATAATATCCAATCGGTTTTGCCCGGGTCAACCAAAAAGTGACCGCGCCCGAGCTACTGCGATTCGACCCGAACGAATCCCGGCAACCCTCTACCACTGCGGACACGCGGCATGCGAAGTGCAAAGTGCGCCACTAGCGCCTTATGGTGCTTCGCACCGTATTGAGGTCGCTTGAATAGCCTCTTAAATGCTAGATGAATTAACTCTTCATCTTCCATTTGTACTTATTAAGTGTACAAATTCTTAACATTTTTCCAATGTGGGACTCAAAGGTTGTCCACCCCTTTTATAGCTTAGTGGTGACTCTTAGCTTTGTACATTTTCCAATATGGGACACTATCCCCTTTTATATTTGGGTTAGCTTCCCACCTCATCCTCACACTTCCAATGTGGGACAAGATTTTTAAGCTTTTACACCAAAAAACTCTTACTCACTTATTTTAAAAATCACCAACATTCCTCCACCATTTTCAAAATAAGTTTTGTAAATCTTTGATTGTGTGTAAGACTGTGTATAAGCATTGGTGTCTCACGACTTGAACCAATACCCTGTGAAGGTTCGTCAAGGTTAACCATGAAATTATAGTAGACTTATCTTTGAACTATCAATCTATATTGATTAGCCGGATTTGTCTTCACACACAAATCTTTTAGTCACTGATTATCCATATAAGCCGACAGCTGTATTAGGCCTTGTGTCTGTACCTTGATTTCATGAGTACTTTAGAGTCAAGCCCAGTTCTCATAGGAAGAGGCACCACTTCCGCACTCATATAGGTAGATTATCATAGGTGTCCATGTAACTTAAAACACCATAAATCTATTAAGGTTAAACTCATCCTCTTTCATTATTCATTACATGTTCTAAGCACTTATCCTTGGGATGTTAAATTTTATAGTGCTTACAATCACGTCGTATGATGTACTTTAATCATTGAACTTGAGACTTGAATATATCAAGTTTCAAGTTGAGTTTCCATCAAGAGTGATTATTATTAATGGGCTTTAGTCCTATCCCTATTAATGTCTTAGACACCAGTCCTCTTGCAAGACCTTTTGTAAAATGATCAGCTAAATTTTGACTTGATTTTACATAATCCACTGTGATTACACTATCTGTAATCATTTGTCTGACATAACTATGTCTCAGGCCAATATGTCTAGATTTTCCATTATACACTTTACTATAAGCTCTGGAAAGTGTAGAATCACTATCACAATGTGTAGATATTGGAGGCATTGGTTTTGGCCAACTGGAATTTCAATTAATAAATTCCTTATCCATTCTACCTCTTTACTAGTTGCAACTAATGCTACAAACTCAGCTGCCATAGTAGAGTCAGCTATACAAGTTTGTTTCTTTGATCCCCAAGAAACAGCTCCTCCACCAAGAGTGAAAATCCATCCACTTGTTGAGGAATGATCCTCCCGCTCAGTTATCCAACTGGCATCAGAAAACCCTTCTAATACTGAAGGATATCCACTATAGTATATACCATAGTCCATAGTTCCTTTCAAATATTTTAATATTCTATTGGCATATTACTAGTATATCTACTTAATTTACCAACAGCATAAGCAATATCAGGCCGAGTACATGTCATGGCATACATTAAACTACCAATTACTCGTGCATATTCCAATTGTGAAATAGCTCTACCATTATTAAGGATCATCTTTAGCTGTGGTTCAAAAGGTGTACTAACAGGTGTGCAATCAAACTGATTAAATTTCTTTAAAATTTTCTCAACATAATGAGATTGAGTGAGAATTATATTTTTATCTTTCCTTATTATTCTCATTCCTAATATGACATCAGCTACACCCATATCTTTCATATCAAATTTAGAAGACAAAAAAATCTTAGTATTATTAATGCTTTCTAAATCAGTACCAAGAATTAACATGTCATCTACATATAAACAAATGATCACACCTTTACCATTAGCAAATTCACTATAAACACACTTATCAGATTCATGAATTTTAAAACCATAAGATATAATGACTTTATCAAATTTTTCATGCCATTGTTTAGGTGCTTGTTTTAGGCCATATAAGGACTTAATAAGTTTACATACTTTATTTTCTTGTCCAGGCATAACAAACCCTTCAGGTTGTTCCATGTAAATTTCTTCTTCTAAGTCACCATTTAAAAAGGCAGTTTTCACATCCATTTGATGAATCTCAAAATTATATATAGATGCTAATGCAATTAAAATTCTAATAGTGGCGGTTCTAGCAACACGTGCATAGGTATCAAAATAATCAATTCCTTCTTTTTGTGTAAAACCTTTAGCAACCAATCTAGCCTTGAATTTATCAATTGTTCCATCTATTTTCATTTTCTTTTTAAAAATCCATCTACACTTAATGGGTTTAGATCCTGTAGGTAAGTCTACTAATTTCCAAGTTTTATTTCCCAAAATTGAACCCATTTCATCATTTATAGCTTCTTTCCAAAATGCTGAATCTACAGACTTAATAGCCTCACTATAAGTTTGTGGGTCTGTTTCAACGCTAAGAGTCAAAGCATATTGATTACAAGATGTGTCTCTAGTTCCTTCAACAAGATAGACTACAAAATCGGGACCAAAGATTTTTTCTTTCCTAGGTCTTTTACTTTTTCTAATCTCTTCTTGTTTTACTGTTGGAGTTTCAGGTAACTGCGAAGGAGTGCTTACTTCTTTTTCATTATTAATTCTAGGAATAGAAGAAAACCTTTGTTCATAAAAAATTGCATCTCTCGATTCAATTATTGTATTTACCTCAACAGAATCATTAGGTTCACTAACCAAAATTCTATAGGCTTTACTATGTTGTGCATAACCTATGAAAATACACTCAATACCTTTGCTTCCTAATTTCTTTCTCTTAGTTTCAGGTAGTCTTACAATAGCTCTACAACCCCAAACTTTAAGATAAGCTAAATTAGGTTTTCTATTCTTCCATAATTCGTAAGGAGTTTTCTTATTATCTTTAATAGGTATCCTATTCAAAATATGACATGTAGTTAAAAGTGCTTCTCCCCAAAACCCTTTACTTAAACCAGAATAAGAAAGCATAGCATTAACCATTTCAGTTAGTGTCCTATTTTTTCTTTCTGCTACTCCATTATGTTGTGGTGTATAAGGTGCAGTAACTTCATGTATAATTCCCATATCTTCACAAAATTGAGGAAAGTGATATTCACCACCTCTATCAGATCTAAGACATTTTATTTTAGAATCACATAGATTTTCAACTTCATTTTTATATGTCTTAAATCTATTAAGCACATCATCCTTAGAGTTTAAAAGATATATGTAACAATATTTTGAAAAGTCATCAATAAATGTAGCAAAATATTTACTACCACCTCTAGTAGGCGTTCCATGCAAATCACATACATCACTATGTACTAATTGCAACAAAGATGTAGTTTTTTCTATTTTTGGAAAAGGCAATCTTGTTATTTTTGTTTGCATGCATATTTTACACTTTTCATTCATATCATACTCATATTTAGGAATTAAATTTAAATTAACCATGAAATGCATTTTCTTTGTATTAACATGTCCTAAACGACTATGACATAATGAAAGTCAATCAACGATATAAGAAGAAGAATCATTTTCATTGATATTGAGCTTAAACATGCCCTCATACAAATATCCTTTGCCTACAAAGGTACCATTCTTAGTCAGAATAAATTTGTCTGACTCAAATACAAGCTTAAATCCAAATTTGTTAAGAAGACTTCCAGAAACTAAAATTTTCCTAACATCAGGAACATGAAAAACATTGGTGAGGCTAAGGATTTTCCCAGAAGTGAATTCGAGATCCACTGTCCCTTTGCCTTTAACCGCAGCAGTAGATGAATTTCCCATGTAGAGAACATCTCCTTCCACTTTTTCATAGGCAGAGAACAAGTTCTTGTCCTTACAAACATGCCTTGTGGCACCATAATCAACCCCCCAAGAGTTGTTTTCTCCAAGCATATTAGCCTCGGATATCATAGCAGCAAATTTTTGCTTTGTGTCTGATGTCCCTCCTTTTTCCTTTAGTTTCTTAAACTCACGACAATCCTTCTTGAAGTGACCTGGTTTGTTGCAATGAAAACAATTTCCTTTCTTCTTTTTGTTTGCTTTAGAATTATTTGAAAAATTCTTCCGCTTGTTATTTTTTCCATGATTGCCATATTTTTGCTCCTTTCCTTCCTCCACCACATGGACCTTAGAAACAGAATTTTCTTGTTCCTCTTTACCATCTAGAATTCGAGACTCTTGTTCAATTCTTAAATGAGTCTCTAATTCTTCAAGTGAAAGATCCTCCTTTTTGTGTTTGAGTTCTTTCTTATAGTCTTTCCAAGAAGGAGGAAGTTTTTCAATTATGGCAGCAACAATTACATTATCATCCATATTTAATTTTTTCAATTTGCATTGATTTATGATGCGTTGGATGTCATGAAATTGTTCTAGCACAGGCCTATTATCATGCATTTTAAAGCTTAGAAACTGACTGATAAGGAACTTCTTACTTGTAGCGTCTTCCGTTAGATATTTGGTCTCCAATGTTTCCCACAAAGTTTTTGCAGTCCCAACATTTTGGTACAAGTCGAACAAATTATCAACAAGTGCATTGAGAATGTGAGCACGACACAAGTAATCATCGGTCTCCCATTTTGTGCGTTGCCTAGTCTGTTCCACGATTTCATCTTCATCTTCATTTGGTTTTGGTTGTGACAAGACATATACAATCTTCAATGTTGTTAGAAGAAAATGAACCTTTTTCTGCCAACGCAGAAAATTACCACCATCAAAACGGTCCAATTTGACAAAGCCTTCTGTTATTTGTCGAAGTGACTTTGAAGAGTCGGCCATTTCTGATAATACTGTATTTAGATTGTTGGATAAATTGTTGGATAATATGTATGCAAATACAGAAATGGAACTCTTTATATATCAAAAAATGTCAACTTTAATACAACAATGTAACTTCTGAATAGTCACTAGAAAACTTCAAGGCGTGATGTCACTTTTCTAAATACAGTATTTGCCCCACACGAATAACTTCGGTATACAAACGGGAATCCGCAAATCCGTACTCAAGATACAATGAAGCAACTTGCACTGCCTGCAACTTGTATATTTGAAGACAGCCCTTGGATGCAATAGTGAAGAACCGTCAATCAAGTTCTTATTCTGTTTATGTGCACAAAACAGAATAAGAGAATTTGTATCTCCTGAAAATTATAAGAGAGTAATAGCAGGGTATGCGAAGTGCAAAGTGCGCCACTAGCGCCTCTACAGCCCACTGCCCCGCACCCGCACGCATGCGCGCGTGTGCGTGTGCATACGGTGCTTTGCACCGTATTGAGGTCTCTTGAATAGCCTCTTAAATGCTAGATGAATTAACTCTTCATATTCCATTTGTACTTATTAAGTGTACAAATTCTTAACATTTTTCCAATGTGGGACTCAAAGGTTACCCACCCCTTTTATAGCTTAGTGGTGACACTTAGCTTTGTACATTTTCCAATGTGGGACACTATCCCCTTTTATATTTGGGTTAGCTTCCCACCTCTTCCTCACACTTCTAATGTGGGACAAGCTTTTTAAGCTTTTACACCCAAAAACTCTTACTCACTTATTTTAAAAATCACCAACAACCTGCGCGATGTGTAGGTGCTCAATTGAAATTTCGTACACATCCATCGTAAAATTCTTAATTTATAAGGAATATTCTTCACTATTTGCCATAAAACATATGAATAAAGAAATAAAGAATCACACAATCACTTTCAGAAATTCATATCTACTATTGCATAACAAAAGAATCATACATATAATGAGCTTCCCTTTAGAACATCCAAAATGTTTAGAACAACATATACTTATAACACTTTAATGTATTTACAATCATGAGACATTGAGTCATAAGAAGATCCAAAACTTGAGAGATCCTCATCTTTTTGCAAAAGAAATGGGTCATGTTCAGATTCTATCACTCTTTCTTTCTATTTAGCTTTATCCTTTCTTGAAATTAGAAGCATGTTGTAGATTCGTAAGGCCAGCATTATGATAAGCACATATTATGGAACCTAAAATAAAGTGTACTTTAAATGATATTCAATGTACTTAACTTTGTACATGATAAATTCAGTGTAAAAACTACATAGTAGAATAACAACAATAGATGATTTTTACCTGGAACAAAGTTTCTTGACCGAAAATGGGAATATGCAATGCAAATAGTCAAACAGGTGGTACAACAATTGATTTGTTTCCAACCAATAATAGGGCAAAAAATATTACAAAGGAAAAAATATCCATGGATATAATACATTCTTCATAACACAACTGAGAGTTATAATAGGGGGAAACTTATCATGAACAAAAAATGTTTGTCAAAAATGAGGAAATATTAATGATATTCTTCTTAATAAATAGATTAGCCATAAGAATTTTCATAGAATATGAATAGGAAGAAAAGGGGAGATAATAGGTTATGGGTTTTTATGAGATATGCAAAGAAATGAACGGATAATCAAGTAATCTTCTTAGAGAGAGGAAATGAGCCAAAACAAAAAGTGTTACAACTGACAAAGAAATGAGTTATAAAGAGTGCCCCGTGTAAGCACAATTGAGTTTGGAAATTAATGGCAGGGTTCCGCTTTAGAGTATATAAATAATATGATTACTTAGTTATGGAAATAAATCTAACTAGGTGTAAACCCGCGCGATGCGCGAGTCAGACGATTAATGGAATTAACTTTAAAAAAAGTTTTGTAAGTTGAAAGTATTTTCTAATTTTTTTTGCCAATTCAAAGATAATAATTTTTCATTAGTAACAAAATGATATAAACAATAATTTAAGTTTCATTCGTCTCTAGCTTTGCAATATAACCAAATAACAAAACAAAGAATAAAAATAAAAAATTTCCTCTATTTATCTTTCTCAACTGTTTCTTATGTTAGCGTGGACCCGGGTTCTGGAAGGATATAATTGTATTAGTTTAGGTTTTCATTTTATCCTTTTATTTTTGGGTTAATTAATTTTAATTTAAAAATATTTTATTTAATATTTAATCAGGCATATTATAGAAAAATAAAATTAATCCCTAATCTAAAATTAACAGAAAAAATAGTGATACTTATTGGTTATTAATTCTTAAATAATTTTGTTACAGTTTAGTCTAACAAAATCTGAACTTCCCAATTTCTACAACTAATTTAGGATAAGAGGATGATCGGATTTTTGTTAAAAAAAACTCAAAGATAAATAAAAAAAACACGACAATAACATGAAAAACTTTAGATTTCAAAGAGTACATCACATACTTTTCCACTTTCTTTTTGGTGTAATATTTTCATTTGATTGTTTGTATTAGTTATGTATGATCAATATTCTCTACCATGAAATGCGTATATATGCATTTTATGCAATCCAGAGTACATATGAATGCCATAACATTTTTTCAAGGATGTTTAAAACGAATACAATAAGCAAATAATATTTATGACATATACAATCAGCAAATAAAATGTCTTAACGTCTTGATACAAATGAATCCACCAAGTTCTTTATTATAAAGTGTATTCTTCAAAATTATTGAGTTTTCATCCGCACAAACAGACACAATATATTAATTGTCAAACTTCTCGTATTATTCTTGCTTACTTTCAAGCGCAAAACACGAAAATGTTAAACGACGTCCTAATATTCTTAAATCAAGAAAATTAGCATGCATAATTTTGTTTGAAAGTATATAGAGATGTTGGCCAACATTGGTAACTCCGTAAATATATACTCATAATTTCTAATGGTGGAAGTGAAATAGTTTTTTGAGATGCTTTAGTTACAGAAGAGTAAAATATAAACACAACATGTGTGTTTGTACATGAAAGGCTCAATAAACATACCGAACACCTGGCAGTTCTCATGCAGAATAGAGACAGGCCACTCAAAATCTGTAACAGTGGCTTACGGAAATGTCCACTGAGCTGTATTGTCAAACAGGAAGACCTTTACATCACGGATGGTGACTGATACAAGTTTGGTTCCCTTCAATTCGACCACTTATTTAGATACTCGCATATTTTCGGATAAGGTATTCAATTTTAAAATTGAGCTGAAACGCTTATATTGATGATACATAATGTCATACACTTACAGCAAAACCACCAAACCAAAAAAATCCAACCCAACAAAATCGAGGGCTGAAAAAACCCAGAAACACACACCGTCAAAGAGTTCAATCGACAAAAAAAAGGTGAAAAGTAGCATCTAAATAGAAGAAAAAAAAAAAAAGAACACAGATGGCCATGGTGGTAGCATCACCCAATACCAGTACGATCGGAGCCATTCACGCGGTCTTGACGGAGAAGATCCTCTAATGGAGGAGGAGCAACATTGACCCAGTTGGGAGGAGGAGAGATTCAGACGCCATCTTTACCACCCAATACCATCACTCTATTTCCTCTCCATTTTAGTTTTGGAGGAAAACTGAAAATACTGGGAAAGTTTTGGAGAGAGGCAGATGGCCTTCAGAGGGTTTTTGAGTTTTGTTTGTTATTGAGGGAGCGTGTAGTTTTTATTCGATAAAATGAAGAAGATGATCAGGTGAAATGGGGAGAGAATGAAAAACGGTGTAAAAATTGAGAGAGCGTGGGAACAGTCAATAAAGGGTGGAAAATTAATTGTATGTAGCCAGAAATGAAGGGTTATATAAAAGATGGGGTGAACCTTGGAAAATAGAAGAGTGGGAAAGATGAACGGTCAAGAAAGAGGAGAGAGGGACGTCATGTGATTAATTAAGGACAAAGGGTCTGGAGTTTTCATGGAATCCTACGTGGATAGCGTAATTGCATAGAAATGCCACGTGGAAGGCTATATGAGAAGAAGCATTAATTCCTTGTTTTGCATTTTATAGTATATAGAGATGTATGAGAGGTACACAAAAATTGATGACTTATGGATTGACATGGGAAAGTTTTGTTAATAGGTTACCTTTTATACTTTTTTGAGGTAAATTAATCCATGTAATTTATTTATTCACCGATTCCACCAATGTTTTACTTCTTCTTTATCATGAATATGACATGCTCCCTCATAAATCGTTAAATCTCCCCTTTTCATTAATCGTTATAAATTTTTAACATACATTTCTTTTAAATTTCTCAAAATTAAAAAACTATATATTGATACACTTTAACATGTTAGTTCTTCTTACTTCTTTCTAAATTTGTACGCATTTACTTAAGTATGAATATGTGTAGACGATTATTAAGTTTAGTCACAACTTATTATATAGTTAATTAGGCATTTTAACTCTTCTTTTATAATCAGATGTTATCTATATATAGAATCCCATAATTAGTTTATAAAAAAATATTTAAGGAATACAATAATTTAAAGGAATTCTAATCTAGGGAACTATCTATGCGATGTATTTTTAATATTTAAGATTGTAAGTCTTAAATGCCAAAAATACAAGAGATAAATAATTATAAATCATTCTAAGAATGCAACATACTTTAAGAATATGGTGTACTCATTATTCCTTCACTTAGATATATTGTCTTATTCCAATTTCAAAAATACTATATGTCCAAGAGGTCTGTGAAAGCCTCAACATTTACGACATTGAAGCCAACTTCTTTCATCCCAATATCACATCATTCACTTTAGTATGAATTCAAGTGGAACCTAAAGAAGTTAGTTTACATAGTTTTTGAAATTCAAATTGTTCATATATTTTTCAAAAACTCGTAGCTTGCTTTTGTGCTTTTTCCATCTCCAAATGTCATAATGTTTTATTCTATGAAAATCCATGTTTAAAAAAAAAGACAAGTTTGGAGTCCCAGAGAAATTCTCTATAAAGAAAGTGAACCTTCGATAGTCGCAAGTTGTTCAAAATTTTTGGCAAGTTGTGTTGGATGTAAATGCAACCTCCCTTAGTGGATGGTTCATTGTAGTGAGGGAATGATTACTTTAGAGATAATTTTTGCTAGTCGCAACTAAGGTTATCTTATCCCATTGAAAAATATACATCTTTACACCCTACCTCCTTCACGGATGGTTCACTCCATCAAAATAGTATTTTATTGCAGTGAGGCACCAGCGAATGGTCGTCAACAGATCACCTGTCTTTTTTTTTTTTTGTCAGAAGAAAATAGTTATTGCATAATATTGGTGAAAAGAGCCCTCACCATGGCTTAAAAACAAAGAAGACTAAAGAAATTAAAAGTAAACCTTCCTAAGATAAGGAAATTGAAGCTTATCTAATCTAAAAATGCCTTTGAATTGCTTAGGAAGAAGGTCAATATTATGAGACATAAAATAATTTGTAAGAAAGCTACCAATCTTAGACAACAAATCTGCTGTCATATTTTCCTCTCTGTGAACATGAATGAATGTACACTTGAGTTTATAACTTAAGGAGAGAATTTGATCCACTTGCCATTGAATCTTCCAAGGACATGATATATTATTGTGAAGGACATCGATCAAAATTTTAGAGTCTGACTTAATAATTATATCATACTCTTTGGGATATTAATAGAATGAAACTCCTTGAAGAACTGCGGCTGCTTCAACTTCTAAGCTTGATTTAATTTCTAATTATTTGTATAAGAACCATATCACCTCACCTCTGTGATTTCTAAAGATCCCTCCACAACCACTTTTATCTGGATTGCCCAAAGAACTCCCATCAATATTCAGTTTCAATATCCCTTTAGGAGGAAGAGACTAATGAATTAAAATAGTTTTGGTAGCTGGCTTTTTTGGACCTGTGCAAAGCATCGATAAGCTATGATGAATATTCTAAATAATTCTGGTAAAGAACATGGAAGAATTTTCATACTTAACACCATTTCTGCCAATCCATATGTGCCAACAAATAAGAATGGGGATGAGTTTGAACATCAAGTTATCAGAAGAAGAGGAACAAAGCCACCAAGATATAAATATTTTCCTTACCGATCCATTAGGACTCATAATACCATGCTTAGAACCAAAGAAATCCCCAGATTTACCCTCTATTTCACTAAAAGATAATAAATGCTCAATTGTCTCTTCTTTACTGTCTGTACAGCAGACACATTTCGAAGGCCCTCTTACCCCAATATACTTTATTTTTCCATCAGTTGGAAGAAGATCTTAAAGTATTTTCCATGCTAAAACTCACATCTTAAGAGGAATAGTTCAATCGCAAATAAATTCGGTTGATCTATGAAAAGGAGACTGAGTCCTTGTTATGTTCCAAGGAGTAGAAAAAGAAAATTTCCCTAAATTAGAAGCTATCCAAACCAAACAATCTTTATCCAAGTTCCAAATTTTAGTTTGAGTAATTTCTTGAATGGGGTTCAATGGAAAAAAAATTTAAGTCTATCCAGATCCCAACTTATGTAAGCCAACCAAATTTTTTTAATTTTGCAATTCTTTGAAATTTTAAATTCTACACCAATAGGACCCGAGTCCAATCAATTGTCCCAACAAAAGTCAATGCTACCTGAACAAATTCTCCATTTCATATTCTCCTCAGCCTCTGATCGAACTTTTCACATTCTTCCCCAAGTGTTTGAAATTGTTTTAGCCCTCACAACATTAGGATGAGCATTTCTACAATATTTAGCCTTCAAGTACTGAGCCCATAAAGAATTTCCAGATCTGAACTTTCACCAAAATGTAACAACCCGCGTAATTTTGGGCTATTTTAATTAATTTCTGCAAAATGGAGGAAAATAAAGTTTTTGATAAAATTATTTTTATTGCTCAAATATGTTGGTTATTATTCTTAAAGGTGAGAATTTCAAACGGTTTCGAAATCGGAGTTAAAACGGATTTTAAAATTATTTTTAAATGTTTTTAACTCTTAGAATTCTAAGTCGGCGAACATTAAGTAATTTTCAAGAGTTGTTTTGGCTTCCAACTCTTCATTTCTTTACCTTAGTTAAAGGAGTCTTTTGGCTTCCAACTCCTCATTTCTTTGCATTATAAAAGGAGTCATGGGCAACCCTTTTTAACATACTTTTGGCACAAATTTTGGCAGCAAGTATATTTTATATTCCTCTTCTTGTTATATACACATTGGCCCTTGAGATTTGTGAGTTCCAACCTTAGATTAGAGGTGTTCTTGGGACTATTTTGTTGGAGGTTCTTGGAGGAGCGTTTGTAGATCTTTTGTGTTGATCTTGAGGATGTGATCATTGGTTTCTCATTATGGTTTGAGGTATGGGGTTTTACACAATATGCTCCTTAAATCTCTCGAGTGCCATTCTCTTTGAATTCTTGTTAATTGAACTCATATTTGAATTGATAAATTCATTGAAATCTGGAAAATAATTGTTGAAATTATTTTGATTCATGTGGTATCATTATATTGTTGATGAGCACATTGTCATGAGATTTTAATATGGCACGGAGGTTGGGCACCCGCCAAAATTCCTGTTTCCCGGGCTATGGCTTGATAAAGCATACACGGATGTGGTGAGGCCTAGTGACCCGATAAAAGTGTTGTTGAGAAATTATATTGATAAATTCTTTGATATTTGCATTTTGATTTGAATATTCGTACTCATGTTGTTACGTTTTATTCATCGCTAATATATATTTCTTGAGCATCTTTCCTGTCGTATTGTGTACTTCCCCATATTTTCTTTTAGTGGCAGGTTAGCGCGGATTTTAGGGAGCTATGGAGATTGATTTTAGCGAGGATTGTTTGTGAAATATTTGTATTATTTTGATGTATAGAGCTTTGGAGATTTGTATTTTATTTTCGAATTAGATGTTGTATTTTTATTCAAGAGACTTGTTGTAATTGAAGATATTGAGATTAGTGGATTTATATTATTGTGGGTTTATTTAGATGCTCTATACCTTGTCACTTGTGGATTTGGATTTATTTTATCGATAGTGGCGCTTCGTTTGCTCTCCCCGGTCGGGCGGGGTGTTACACAAAACTTCATGGACATAGCTCTACTTATATCTTCAAGCTTCTTGACCCCTAAACCTCTTTCTTTGATTGTCATAGAGATAGTATCCCACTTGCACTAGTGATGCTTTGAAGCACCATCACGAGAACCCCAAAAGAACCTTACAAATAGAGATTCCAATTTTTGAAGAACATGTTTGGGAGGATATAAAGCAGCTATAGTTTATATTGGGATTGTGGTTAGAACATTTTTGAAGAGAACAAGCTTCCCACCCAATGAAAGGTATCTATATTTCCATCCACTGAGACCATTGTGATTTTTTGAATTAGAAATTCAAAGTAAGCAATCTTCTTTTTACCTCCAAATAAAGGACAACCCAAGTATAAAATAGGAAAAGATCTATTAGTAAAACCAGTTATCCTTTTGATTTTGTTGACAACAGCAGGGCCAATCTTTTTGGATAGGAACATTTGAGATTTAGAGATGTTAATCTTTTGACGAGCTGCTCTTTCATAATCTTTTATTACCTTCATAATGGAGTTTAAATCCTTAGAGGAACCTGAAGCAAAGATAATTACATCATCTACATAAGCAAGATGATTAAATTTAGGATAACCCAATGGAAGTTTAAATCCATGAAGATTAAGTAGAAGAGAATTCAAATTTCTAGAGAAAGCCTCTGCCGTAATGATGAACAGGTTAGGGGATAGGGGATCACCCTGCCTCAGACCTCTAGAAGCCTTGAAATAACCACAAGAAGACCCATTGATGATGATTGAGAACCAACAATTGGAAATAAGACTCCATATCAAATCAATCCATATTTCAGAGAAACCAAACTTCTTTATAACATGAATATAAAAAAAAAGCCAAGACACCTTATCATATGCTTTAGCTAAATCTAGCTTTAGGACTACATTGACTCCAAAAATCTTTGAATGAATCATAGAAACCATCTCCTAAACCAACAAAGCATTTTTCAACAAATCCCTACCTCCACTTTGGCTAGGAGAAATGATATTAGGCAAAATAATACTCAACCTATTTGTAAGAATTTTTGAAATAATTTTGTTGAAGAAGTTAACTAAACTAATTGGTCAACAAAGTTATCAAAGTAGAAGTGATGTTTCTAGGTAAAGAAGCACCTAAGAAGAAAGTCTGAATTGCATCCACCACTTTAACCTCTATAATATCCCAAAACTTCTCAAAAAATACTCCATGAAAGCCAATAGATCACCTTTCAACAACTTAAAATACCTTTTCATATATATTTACAAAAGCACTTTTCAGTATGATAGGATATTTTCTCTATTCTTTCCTTCTCTGCCTAATTAAACGGGATCATGTCTCTAAATTATATACCCAATTAGTCTTTCTCTTTCACAAAGTTTAAATATTTTTAAAGATAAATTTTTTTACAGGAAAAATCTTTAGTTTTTTTGTTCTTAATTTTAAGAAATTTTTTATCAAAAAAAATACTTGATGTTTTTTCTCCTTCTCTTCTATTCACTTGATCATCATTGTCTTAGGAGTGATTAATATCAAATAAGAAGAAGTAAATTTTGCAAACCTTCTTAACATTTTTGTTCATCAAGATATTTTTAAACTTAGGACTTACTATCCTTAGGAAATTCTGGTGATTATGTGGTTCTTTACAAGACAACTTTGAAGTTTCCTCAAGGAAACCTTGTTGATCGTTCGATCATGACATCTGTCTGTTGAGATTATCGTCGATGTTACACAGGTCTCAACTCGTTAGGATTTATTAGAAAAGTATGAGGTATGAATGAGCGCGGTATGTGAAAATAAGATGTATGTCCCCTATTGTGACGCCCTGCCTATTTAAATAACGGGTGGCTAACCCTCTACTAAAATAAAACAAAAATCTCAGACTGGCTCATTCTTAGCATGACTGTCGAAAACAAAATTAATTACTAATAACATATTAATCTCGGTGTCAAATTTTAAAAATTTATTACCTTGCCTTAATAAAACTTTCCACCATATAAAAAATCATTCCAATAATTTAATTACACATAACCTCAAGAATTGAATATATACAAAGAGATGAAATAATTAAATTAATCGAATAACTCTCAATAAATACCAATACAATAATCCAACTAAAACTGGAAAAAAAATATTTGAATAATACATTAACTGTCTAACTAGGCGATAAGCCCAAAGTAGAACCTGGAATAACCATCCTATCTAGATAGCAATGATAGAATCGTTTAATAAATCCCTACAAGCATCTACAACTACTATAGCATCGTATGACCGGAAGGATAACTAATCCTGGCATCCCTATGGCTGAGCACCTAAAATGTTTTAAAAATTGATTTTTGATACGAGCCAGAGCCCAAAACCGTTTGAAAATATTTTTCAAGTATTTAAAATGCAATAATGAAAATGCAAAATAATCGTTCATATTTGTCGCACTCGGATGAGACAATCCTGGAACCTCATCTATAGTGCGCATCTAACGCGTATATTTCAAGATCGAAGTTATGCTACCTTGCCTAACTAGTACCCTCACTTACCTTAGACCCGCATGCTAAACTTCTAGCCAACTGTGCTATGTGTATTTTACTTTACTGTTATTCTCAATGAGCTATCACATAAGCTATATCATTACAATTCTCAATTATAATCTTATCATTAACTAATGCACATAACTTTACACTAGTTATCTTTTCAATGTTCACACATTCGTTTAATTGACACGTATACATTTAACACTCTTATATATATATATATATATATATATATATATACGTATTGTGATAACCCTTATTTATGAGTAACTGTTTTTACATTAAATTGCCTTGTGGGTTAATTATATAAAATAAAGTATGTTGAAGTAAATATTAGTTTGAGTGATTTAACAAATAATATTTACTGAGTTTTGCATATTTACCGTTAAGCGAATGTAAATAGTGTAACATTATATTTTGTTGCATCGTTGTGCTTTAAGCCACTGTTATGATTTACATTCCAATTGGGTTGTTATTAAAGAGTTAATGTGACGTTGGAACATGAAATAATGAACGATATCCCGGATGCCAGTTTAGAGGTCACGGTTAGTCCGAAAATGGTTGAGATAGCCAAAATAAGTGCCAAATGTGATTTTTGGGTTCCGGGGTACTTTTGCTAGTTATAACTTAATTACGATGCTACGAGTCATTTTAAGTATGTAGTAACATTTAATGTTGGACTTAATGTATTTTGTATGCTTTGGGTATTTTAGTCTTGCAAGAGAATTTAAACTCCTTTTTATTTAACCTAGAAAGAGAAAGTTAGAGAGAAGTGAGAGCTTGAGAGAGAGAAGAGAAAAGAGGAGATTTTTCCATTTCGAGCCCGTAATCGTTTCAACGAGGAAGAATCCGAGACTACAATCTTGAGGCAAGTTTCTAACTTGCATAAATGTATGATTGTGTTGAATAAATTGTATATATAGTTGGTTTTTCTTTTAAACCCTTTTGGGATTTTGATGATTTGGGTGTTTAAACCTTTATATTTTTTATCTATACATGATTGGAGTTGTAAACATTAATGGGTTATCATGTAAAAATGATTTTGAGATGTTAATGGTTGATGATAGTTGGTGTAGTTGGAAGAAAAGAGATTTGGGGATTTAGGGTTAATTTAAACCCGTAGCCAACTAGGCCTCTTAACCCAGGTGAATCGATTCTCCCTCCTCAGTGAATCGATTCGTTAAAAATGGTGGCTATAGGTCTGAGTATCCGAATCGATTAGGGTTAAGGACGAATCGATTTGGGCTGAGACAGAAGGTTGGTTTTCTCAGCCGAATCAATTCTCTTTTTGAGCAAATCGATTCTCTTTCAAGGGCTAATCGATTCAGCCCTAGGCGAATCGAATCGAAATCCTGTTGTTTTATGAAATTTTTCCAAGTTAGTTTCTGCTCATTTTCTTTTAGGTTTGAGGCTTATAAACCTTCTCATATAAAGTAATAAAGAGTATTAGGGTCTTACATAAGAGGTATTAATACCCTAGGTTAGTAAGGGGGTATTCAGGCTTATTTTGAGGACTATTTAGTAGCACTTAATGACCCGCTTCATTTAGTAAATGAGTCTAGGAGTAGGGTAGAGTTGGAGAGTGTCGTTTTGGACTTTTAGGGGCTAGTATAAGGGTAATAAAACTTTGTAGCTTATATCGTCATGCACACATGGTTTCGAAAATAAGAAGTGTATGTTTTAATTAATATATCTTATGATTATATCATTCACATACATACCTCTCTAAATGCTATCATGAGGGAAATTACGCAAATGAGGTAAATCCCCTGGCTAATGATGCAGGGAGAATATAGTCCACGGTCCATAGGACTGGTGGTAACATTTTATGATTGTTTTATTCGAAGTGAGGTAATTTCGAGTATGGTTATGACTCAATATCGAAGGTATATGGTCGCTTCCCATGCGTTGGGATTTAGGGTACCCAGGTAGTCATGAATGTTAGGCCCTAGAAGATGGTAGCATTTAGGGGTTCATCCAGTGGGGTGACTCCCGAAACGATGTATTATAACCGTTATATTATGATCGAAATTGCTCTTAGGGTTATGGAATTTCATATGAATGAGTTAATGAATTTATAAACCAACTTTATGGCATATGATACCCAATGATGAAATTGACTTGTGATGATATTTTATGAATTGGCAAATTAAGTATGTTAAATAGAGTTAAGTTATTCCTCTAAATTCGATGGGTAGTTTAACTTAATGAAATGGTATGGTACTAGGATGTGCACTTAGATGATAGGTAAGGATGATCCTTATAATGAAGAGCGAACTTAACATGTTTATGATGTTAGTATTCATAACTGTTATGAATTTTATTCACACGTATATCATATCAAACCGGGCCCTGAACCGTTTATATTTCTCTTTTTTATGTGGTTCTTATTTATGTTCAGGTGCTCTACCGCAAGGGTGACCGCTTTAATCTTTCTGTAATACCCCGTATTTTTATGCTATATTAATTTGGGGTTTATATAATTTAATGCGAATTAATTATTTAATATAAATCCGGAAATTCATTTATGTTATAATTATTAACGTGACGAGAGTTAGTAATTATGAAAAATTTGTTGAATATTACTAATGAGCAAAGTAATATATAATATTGGTTATATTGAATGTCACGAGTGAATAAAATGACAATTTTGGAAATTTGAGTCGGGACGCGCCCGTGTCGCGTCGGGACTAAATAGTGATAAATAAAAGTGAATATTTTATAAGTTGTTTGAATGGTCATTTTGAGTGCACCAACGCGTCCGGAAGGGTCGAGATAGTCAGAAAAGTGTACCCGGGGGTTTTAGTTTGGGTCTCGGGGAGTTTTTAGGCCTAATTAGGAACCCGGGAGGGCATTTTAGTCATTTTGTATTTTTGGGTAATTAAACCCACGAAAATCAAAGGGGTTATATCATATGTTTAGGTTATCTCTTAGGGTTAGAAAACTCAGAACCCTAGAACGCCCATTGGAGAAGAGAGGAGAGAGCTCTCAAGGCATTCCAAGGCTCAAAACTCACCCGTTTGCACCGCCGCCACCACCAACGCGTAGATCGCGAGACAGGGAATACAACCACACCGAATTCGACACCAAACCAGACTTCTGAAAATCCCAAGGAAGTGCTTATCTTGCTTATTTCGTTGATGCATCTTTCATATTAGTTTAGGAGTAATTAGAATGAGTTTTTATGGAAGAAACCTAAGATATGAGTTAGGAAATTGCATGTAGTGATGGATAAATTGATAATTCTGGAAACCCTTGCCATGTAGAGGAATTGCCCACGAAATTATGATGTTTATAAGAAATTTCTGGAAATACTTGTTAGAACCATGTTTAAGAGAATTCTAGGGTTCTTGATAATTATAATAATTTTTGGGTTGTTAATCCATGTATAATGATAAAAATCCTCATGCTTCACATTGGAAATACCTAGTTGGATGATATAAGGTTAGTAGTACAATTTTTGAGATATTTGGAATTGAAAAATATGGATTTGGTGAAGGTTGGAAGATGAAACCCGTAACTGAAATTCTGCAGATTTTCACAGACCTGCTTGATCGATCGATCGAGCCTAGAGCTTCGATCGATCGAAGGTTCGATCGATCGAGCCCCAGACCTCGATCGATCGACCCCTCCTGGCAGGCTCGTATTTACCTTTCTAAATTAGTTAAATTCAATTTATTGTGAAATATTCTTGGGCATCCTTAATAAAATGTTTTGGGAGATAGGGAATACCAGTAAGACATGTGAATAAATTTTGGGACCTTTAATGCCGGGCAAAGATTGTATTTCTGGGATAAATACATAAGGGTAGGTGAATTTATGATTTAAAGAGAGAGACACGTAAGAGAGTCACTTTGGGACAAATATGTATACCTACTGAATTTTATACTTGGGAGGATAGAATCCATGAGCGTTATGTAGTAAGTGGAAAAGTTCCTCAAAATTTAAGTAAGATGTGAATGGTTATACGTGATAACTAAATAATGAGAAATAAATACAAATGTTGAAATAATGGGACTTGAGATGTACCTAAATTGATACGGTGACATTAGTATAGTTATATGACTGTGTGTATACATATACTATCTATGTGTGAAAATCATGCCCGCGATACTTGCTATCCCTGAGGTTTCCGCGCTGTGACGATCTTATCCTGTGTTGCTTTATGGGGGGATATTGATTCGTACCCTAGGAGATAGATATCCTTGGTACAGGCTATCGAATCGATAGTTCAGACGGTCCTAAGAGACGTGAGGGTATGTACTGACCTCTTAGAGACTTGGAATCTATGCTTCGCCTCAATCTTGTTTATATATATGTTAATACAGTTCGAGAGTGATTCCGAACTTGTATATTCCCTTAGTGTGAGCGATATGGGTATCGGATAGCAGAGTATGCCCGCACCATAGTTCTATATGGGGTGCTGTTAGAATATATATATTATACAAGAATTTAATATATATATGAAATTTGGGAAATTAAAACTGGTTACTGTGTTATGGCAAGTGAGAAGCGAATCTTGACTATAAATCGTAAGTACTTGTTTGAAAAGTATAATATGACACTGGAAAACTTTGTTAACAAATAAAGTAAAATGAGAGCATGGTTACTAAATGAAATCCTCCTTTTAAACAATTATATGGTTCGATTTTGAAGTCTTACGAGTAATCTAAGATAAGTTAATTCATTGGGAAGATTAGTGCGATAAATGATAAGATAAATCATTGGGAAGGTTAGTGCGATAGGTGTGCAGATTAGAAGAGAGGTGAGAATTTCTCAAGAGAGTGTCGCACTAATATGTTGTTGCATTGGCCTGTAATCAATTTAAATACTTGCTTAACGAATTTTAAATCATACACACTATCGGGCTCTGACCCGTTTCTATTTCTCTTTTCTCTTGTATGTATATGTATATATTACAGGTGCCCAGCCACAGGGGAGTCTTGCTTAGGATCCCTTGGAAGGAACGTGCTGCAGCATAGGTGGGAGTTGCAGGTCTCTTGATTAGACGGCTTCATTCCTTTTGATCCACTCCTAGCACATTTATTTAGTTGGGCATGTGTAGCCCTTTCCATTATTCAGTTGTTACTTGGACATTTGAATTTCAGTTATTTCTAGTACTGTTGCTATGGGTTTATTCAGTATGGATATTTTACTTTAAGTTTTAATTATTGGGATTCGATTGTTGAATATCTAAATTAATTGGATTACGTTCCTGGATTATTGTGGTGTGTTTCTTACTTATTGAAATGTTGTTAATAAATAAATAAATTTTTCTTCAAATAAAATTTGGAAAGTAATGTTTAAAATGGTTTTGACACTTAGCTTAATTAATTAGGGTGTTTAAATTGGAAAAGTTATTTTTGACAGTGATGCTAAGAATGAACCAACTGTTCACCTTGAATTAATTTAATAAAGGAGTGATCGCCCGGTATTTAATTAGGCGGGGTGTCACACTTTCCTTCCCAGTGTCAAAGAGCTACAGGGTTTTACGAATGTTGTAGGACTTTTGTAGTAGATGCATTAATATTTTGGATAATCTAGTTAAGATCCTTCTGTATATTCGGGCGTGTTGCCCCAGTTATTATTATTCATGTTTACTATAATATTGGGTGTAATATTTTGTATTAGCCTGTTAACTGACAGCTTATTCGATTATTTTTTTAGAATTGTTATAAACCTGCTACATGTCTTTATTTATATCCACCTTCTGTTATAAATTGGATTGCCTAAATTGATTTTATCAAACTTACAAAATTATATGACATTCGTTTTCTAAAATACTTGGTGGTAGTCTCGTACTATTATTATACGACAATGATGCTAAGAGTGGATCATTTATGATTTCTATTTTATTGGCATAACGGGATGAACACCTCTTATTTTAATAGGTGGGGTGTCATAGATGGTATCAGAGCATCAAGTTCTAGAGTCCTTAGGATCTATGCGGACTTATCACGTTTTACCGTAGCGTTCTTTGATATAGATCCCTATTACTAGGGCTGTTTTGTTTGTGCGTGTATGCCATCTTCTTCAAGGATAAATTGTTTTAGCTGTATTCTAATTTGGTTGCTTTTTATCTCAGATGCCGCCTAGACGAGGTCATCTGACAAGAGTAAACCGAGTTGTAGAGGACGTAAAGCCCCCACCACCGCCGGGAACGATGAATACGACGGAGGTGGCTAATATTGTCCCCCAGGAAGTCAACGTTGCAATGACCACTATGGCACAACAGCTTCCACCAACCCAATAACCGATCACACCAGTGGTTCAACCCCATACGGGACCCTCCTCATGGGAAAGAGTTAGAGAATCCTTCCTAGAAGTTCACCCTCCGAAATTTCAGTGTGGCGCTAATGTGATTGTGGAAAATCAATGAAAGAAACATATTCAATGCCATCTTAGAATGGTGGAATGTAGCGAGGAGCAAAAATAGACTCTTGCCACTTCTAAACTTGTAGAATCAACCCTACAATAGTAGGAATCGGTGACGGATCCGAAACAAAGGGATATCATGACTATCTCGGAATTCTGGGCTTTATTTGATCGAAAGTATTTTCCTCCAGCAATCTAGAAAGAGATGAGGAGGAAGCTTCAGGATGTGATTCAAGGGGAGCGATCAATGGTGAAATATGAAGAGGAATTTACTTGTTTAGCAAAATTTATGCCGAATGAAGTAATTCCAGAAGAAAGGAAGATTTCAAAATTTATCGAGGGTTTGAATTGGAGGATAAGGCAACATCTGTTTGGGAACCCGGCTTTGTAAACATTTAGTGATGTGATGAATGCAGCTTTACTCCATTACTAGGATCACCGCCTTCACTTGAAGGGGAGTAAGAAGATTTAAGATTTTGTTCAATATAGTAAACAAGGAGGATATGGTGTAGGTGGAGCACTACCACCACTAGGGGACTCGGCTAAGAAACAACGCTTTGGGTGTTACAACTTTGGCGAAAGTGGTTTTAGGCACGGTCAGGGTGCTCAGCAGTTAGGAAAATAGGGATAAGGAGGCAGGGGGAATAATGGAGGTCGAGGCCATCAGGGCCAAGGTGCGGGGAAGTTTCGAAACAACAATCGGGACCAACATTTGAAAATTTTTACTGGTCGTTATTTGTAGTGCAGTGAACAGGGTCATATGAGGAGAGTTTTTCCACAGTTGAACGGGGGCTAGTTGCCTAGAGGACCCTAAAATTCGCAGGCACATCCACAACCTCCAGCACCTATTCCAGTCGTCCTTCTACAACAGAGACAATTTCAGTATGGGCATGTATAAAATATTCAGGATGCTTTGTATCCTCCAGTACCGCCTGCACTGCTAGCTATTGAGGGTAAGTTTCCCATTCACGGGTATGTGGGTCGAGTATTATTTAACATGGGTGCAACACACTCATTTATCACTAGGCACTTTGCGCATTTGACGGGGTTGTTTAAATCTTCCAAAAGTACTTTTACTAGTGTGGAGTCTTCTATGGGTGATGGTTCACTTATACTTTTTATTTGTAAAGGGGTAGGAATAGACCTTGGTAAATTGCGCTTTGAGGCCAATTTACTCGTCCTAGAAATGGTCGGGTATGATGTTATTTTGGGCATGGACTGGTTGGTAAAATACCGAGCCATGGTGAATTATTATAGGAGGAGTATAGTTTTTGCCATTTCGGGGAAAGAAATGTTTTTAGTGGCTATGCCTTTTTTGGAGGGAGGTTCGAGCACGCACTTGTATTGTATTGAGGAGGAGACTTTATGAGAAGTAGTTGTTTCCCTATACTCAATTTCCGTTGTTAGAGAATTTGGAGATGTCCTTTAGGAAATCCCAGGCTTACCCCCAAGTCGCGAGATTAAATTTATAATTGATTTAGCATCAGGAGCTTGGCCTATTGTGAGAATTCTGTACCATATGGCTCCTTTGGAAATGAGGGAGTTAAGGGACCAGATTCAGCAACTGCTGGGACAAGGGTTTATTCGGTGTAGCACATCGCCATGGGGTTCTCCTGTATTACTTGTAAGGAAGCGAGATGGTTCCCTCCGATTATGCATCGATTATCTTGAATTGAATAAGGCAACCATCAGTAATAAATATCCGTTACCTCGAATCGACAATTTATTTGATAAATTAAGTGTAGCATCGTAATTTTCTATAATAAATTTGAGGAGTGGGTACTATCAACTATGAATTCGAGAGCAGAACGTGTCAAAAATCAAATTCTTGATCAGGTATGGGTCTTATGAGTTTTCGATCATGCCTTTTGGCTAATCAATGCTCCTGTCGTATTTATGGACCTTATGAATTGAGTATTTCAGGACTTCCTAGACCAGTTTGTCATAGTCTTCATTGATAAGATTTTAGTTTATTCTTCGGCTGAAGCTGATCATGCCAAAAACTTACGATTGGTCCTGTAGACACTACGGGATCATCAAATTGATGCCACGTTCGATAAATGTGGATTTGGGTTGGAGGACGTACAATTGTGGGGGCATATTGTGATGGCTGAGGGTATTTCCGTAGACCCAAGAAAAGTTGTCGTGGTGAGGGAATGGGGTCATCCCACGACACCAACTGAGATCCGTAGCTTTTTGGGTTTGGCAGGTTATTATTCTCGTTTCATTAAGGTTTTTTTCCAAAAGCGCTGGCCCTTTAACGAATTTGACCCGAAAAGGGGTATGATTTGTTTGGGATGACTCCTATCAGCTAGCTTTTTATGAGCTGAAAGATAAGTTCACTTCTGCTCCTATCCTCGCATTGCCAAAATCGGGAGTAGATTACTTGGCCTTTACGGATGCATCTCTACAAGGATTGGGTGTGTGCTACAATAGGAACATAAGGCCATTGCATATGCAGCTTGTAAGCTTAAGCCCCACAAGAAGAATTATCTCATACATGATTTGGAGCTGGCCGCGGTAGTGTTCGCTTTAAAGATATGGAGGCATTACCTCCAGTGTGAGAAATTTAGTCTTTTCACGGATCACAAATCGTTACAATATTTGTTCTCGTAAAAAGATCTAAATATGTTGCAACATTGGTGGTTGGAGTTCGTAAAGGACTATCAATTCAATATTCATTATCACCCAGGTAAGGCAAATGTAGTAGCTGATGCACTAAGTCGAAGACCCGTGGGGGAACTAGCGAAAGTGTGGAAATCCAAATGGAAAGAACTTAGTCAGGATGATGTTGTAGCAAGAGCATGCATTTCGATGTGGACCGTTACGCTCGCTATAGTGATACGAATAGTAAAAATGCAAGGAGAGGATAAAGATTATCAAGACCAGATACGTTAATTGTTAACCGAGGGAGAGGAGTCCTACTCTATTAGTTCGAAGGGTGGGTTACATTTCCACGGAAGACTTATAGTCCGGGATGAAGGAGACTTAAGACATGCTGTCATGATAGAATCCCATGGTTCAAGATTTGCAGTACACCCAGGGGTAGGCAAAATGTACCAAGATGTGCACCGTCAGTATTAGTAGGCAGGAATGAAGAGGGATATTTCTAAGGTTGTCTCCTAATACGCCACTTGTTAATTGGTGAAGGTTGACCACCAGCGACCGACGAGATTGTTGCAACCGTTAGAAATACTGGTGAGGAAATGGGAGAGTATCTCAATGGATTTTATCACTGGATTGCCGACGTCGTAAAGTGGTCATGATTATATTTGGGTAATTGTCGATCGTTTGACCAAATCGACACACTTCCTACCGATACAAATGGATTATAATATGGCACGTTATGCTCGGCTCTTTATTGTAGAAATAGTGAAACTTCATGGGGTGCCTATTAATATAGTGTCGGATCGAGACAAACTTTTCGTATCCCATTTTTGGCGAAGTTTCCAAGAAGCGATGGGGACTGAATTGCGGTTGAGTACATCATAACATCCACAAACTAATGGGAAAATTGAGAGAGTCAGCCAAATGTTGGAGGATATGCTTCGAATGTGCGTACTTGACTTTAAAGGAAGATGGGAACAATACCTTACGTTGGTCGAATTTGCCTACAATAATTCGTACCAATTCACGATACATATGAGGCATTGTATGGCCAACCGTGTCGATCACCTGCTTGTTGGTTGGAAGTAGGAGATAATAAGCTGCTTGGACCTGAAATGATCCAAGATACCTTCTCAAAAATTGATCTTATTCGAAACTGCACACGAATTGTACAAGATCGCCAGAAGAGCTATACCGACACGAATCGAAGGCATGTGGAATTGGAAGTGGGGATCAAGTTTTAGTGTGGGTATCCCCGATGAAGGGTGTAATGCAATTTGGGAAGAAAGGCAAACTTGCACCGTGCTATGTAAGCCCTTTTTCTCGTGATTGCAAAGGTAGGCCCCATAGCATATCAACTAGCTTTGCCGAAACGCCTACAACAAATTCATGACGTGTTTCATATTTCATCTTTAAAGAAGTATAAAATATGCGAGGGAGCTCATTGGCACATTTCGTTGGAAGATATCGAGTTACAACCCGATATTTGATATGGGGAACAACCGGTTGCCATTCTAGACCATGAAGAGCGTAGATTAAGATCGAAAGTAGTACCCTTGGTCTGAGTCCAGCCTGGACACAACAATGCCGAGGAATCAACTTGGGAACGAGAGGATGACATTTGAGGGAACTACCCACATCTCTTTTTACCAAGTATGCCTAAATTTTGAGGAGAAAATTCCCTTGTAAGGGGGGGAGTATGTAATACCCCTTATTTATGAGTAATTATTTTTACATTAAATTGCCTTGTGGGTTAATTATATAAAATAAAGGAAGTTGAAGTAAATATTACTTTGAGTGATTTAAGAAATAATATTTACTGAGTTTTGCATATTTATCGTTAAGCAAATGTAAATAGTGTAACATTATATTTTGTTGCATCGTTGTGCTTTAAGGGACTATTATGATTTATATTCCAATTGCGTTGTTATTAAAGAGTAAATATGACGTTGGAACATGAAATAATATACGATATCTCGGTTGCCAGTTTAGAGGGTACGGTTAGTCCGAAAATGGTTGAGATAGTCAAAATAATTGCCAGGTGTGTTTTTGGGTTACGAGGTAGGGGTAAGTAGTTATAACTTAATTATGATGCTACAAGTCATTTTAAGTATGTAGTAACATTTAATGTTGGACTTGATGTATTTTGGATGTTTTGGGTATTTTAGTCTTGCAAGAGCTTTTAAACTCATTTGTGTTTAACCTAGAAAGAGAAAGTTAGAGAGAAGTGAGAGCTTGAGAGAGAGAAGAGAAAATAGGATATTTTGCCATTTTGAGCCTCGAATCGTTTCAACGAGGAAGAATCTGAGACTATAATCTTGAGGCAAGTTTTTAACTTGAATAAATGTATGATTGTGTGGAATAAATTGTATATATAGTTGGTTTTTCTTTTAAACCCTTTTGGAATTTTGATGATTTGGGTGTTCAAACCTTTAGATTTTTTATCTAGACTTGGTTGGAATTGTAAACATTACTAGGTTATCATGTAGAAATGATATGGAGATGTTAATGGTTGATGATAGTTGGTGTAGTTGTAAGAAAAGCGATTTGGGGATTTAGGTTTTCTTCATAACCGTAGCCAACTGGGCCTCTCAACCCAGGCGAATCGATTCTCCCTCCTTAGCGAATCGATTCACTAAAAATGGTGGGTACGGGTCCGAGGAAACGAATTGATTCGGGTTAAGGCCGAATCGATTTAGGCTGAGACAGAAGGTTGGTTTTCTCAGCCGAATCGATTCGCTTTCAGGGGCAAATCGATTCGGCCCTAAGTGAATCGATTCGAAATCCTGTTGTTTTATGAAAATTTTCAAACTTGGTTTCTACTCATTTTCTTTTAGGTTTGAGGCTTAGCAACTTCTCATATGAAGTAATAAAGAGTATTAGGATCTTACATAAGGGGGATTAATACCCTAGGTTAGTAAGGGGGTATTAGAGCTTATTTTGGGGACTATTTAGTAGCACTTAATGACCCATTTCATTTAGTAAATGAGTTTAGTCCTAGGATAGAGTTGGAGAATGTTGTTTTGGACTTTTGGGGGCTAGTATAACGGTAATAATTCTTTGTAGCTTATATCGTCATGCTCACATGGTTTCTGAAATTAGAAGTGTATGTTTTAATTAATATATGTTGTGATTATGGCATTCACATACATACCTCTTTAAATGCTATCATGAGGGAAGTTATGCGAATGAGGTAAATCCCCTGGCTAATGATGTAGTAAGGATATAGTCCTCGGGCCATAGGACCGTTGGTTACATTGTATGATTATTTTATTTATAGTGACGTAATTTTGGGTATGGTTATGACTCACTAGCGAAGGTATATAGCCATTTCCTATGAGTTTCGATTTAGGGTATTAGGCCCTGGAAGATGGTAGCATTTAGGGGCAGATCCAGTGGGGTGACTCCCGAAAGGATGGTCTTATAACTGTTATATTATGACCGAAATTTGTCTCATGGTTATGGCATTTCATATGAATGAGTTAATGAATCTATAAATCAACTTTATGGCATATGATCCCCAATGATGAAATTGACTTGTGAATATATTTTATAAATTGGCAAAATAATCATGTTAAATAGAGTTAAGTTATTCCTATAAATTCGAGGGGTAGGTTAACTTAATGAAATGGTATGGTTCTAGGATGTGCACTTAGATAAGAGGTGAGTGTGATCCTTATAATGAAGAGTGAACTTAACCTGTTTATGATGTTAGTATTCATAACTGTTATGCATTTTATTCTCACGTATATCATATCAAACCGGGCTCTGACCCGTTTATATTTCTCTTTCTCGTGTGATTTTTAATTATGTTTAGGTGCTCTGTCGCAAGGGCGCCCGCTTTAATCTTTCCTTCCTAGTGTCAAGGAGCTACAACGTTTTGTGGATGTTGTAGGACTTTTGTAGTGGACTCATCAATCTTTTGGATAATCTAGTTATAATCCATCTGTATATTCGGGCGTGTTGCCCTAGTTATTATTATTCATGTTTACTGTAATACTGGCTGTAATCTTTTGTATTAGTCTGTTAACCGATAACTTATTCGGTTATTTTTTTTAGAATTGTTATTAACCTGATACATATCTTTATTTATATCCGCCTTCTGTTATAAATTGGATTGCCGAAAATGCTTTTATCAAACTTGCAAAGTTATATGACATCTGTTTTTTAAAATACTTGGTGGTAGTCTCGTACTATTATTATACGATAATGATGCTAAGAATGGATCATTTATGATTCCTGTTTTATTAGAGTAACGGGTTGGCCACCTCTTATTTTAATAGGCAGGGTGTAATACGTATAACCTCATTCCGACTTCCTTCCCTAGAATGCTATCAGGCTCCAAGTACATCATGTGCCACTTCTGGGCCACCTGTTCGAAATCTCAAAATCGAACCCAAATCAAAAACACATAATGGGAAACGATTATAGACATACATCCGTGGGTCATAACCATACCACATTAACCCACTAGACTCTAAACTCACAGACAATGGCCATGTGATAGTCCTATGACCTAAGAAACCAACACAACACTTATTGGTCACACCAGGGTGGGCCGCTCACTTCACACAACCTCCAACCATAGAATCAATAGAGTAGGTATGTTCACATATACCACACACACACACACACACACACATATATATATATATATATATATATCTAAACGTGCATAATCCCTCATAGCACTAAGCCACCACTACATAAAAACTAACGAATTATCACGGTCAAAAACCTTGATAAGGCAAACTTACCACGATAAAAAATCGTGACATGATTGGGGGTGACAATTTTTTTGTCACGGGTCATAGTTAAAGTCCGTGATACAGTTTTACTTGTCATTGATGTGTCACTGTCAAAGCCCATGACAACTCCATGATAAGGGAAACTTTTCACGGACTATGATTGTGACATGTCCGTTACAATTATTAACTTGTCACGAACATGTCAGGGTCAGAGTTCGTGACAACTTTCCTCTGTCACGGACTTTGATCGTGACAATACTAGGCAACATTTAAAAAAATAAACTATTGGGCAGTAGCGCCACTACCATTGCCTAGCGGACTATTTTAACCTATTACAGCACCTGTTGCATATATATATATATATATATATATATCAACCAATATCCATTCATTCCTAAGATTTAAAGCCATACAACATTCATTTAATCATTATACCAAACAATAAACAATTCAATATTCAAAGTTGTTGTTCATATTCATAATAAACAATTAGTAATCAAATTATCACAAATAATTATTCATCTGTCATCACTTTGAAGGAGGAACGTAGGCCATACTACATGGGAACTGAGACAACTTTCAATAGAGGTCAACCACATAAACTTTGATACCAAGCCAACATAAGGTAATAAAATCCTCGCATACTATCACCGTTTACTAAAAGATTCTAAAACCAACATACAGCATCAACTGACTCAAATGTAAAATCGATGCAAATATAAGAAGGATTAATTAGTCTGAGCATGCAGGCTCGACATCTACATCCTATGAGATCAGCAATGAAGAGGAGATCAAGTCTGGATTAGGGGTGAGGCTGTACGGGAGTGTAATACCCCGTATTTTTATGGCATTTAATTTTGGGATTAATTAAATTAAATTGGGATAAATTAATTTAATATTAATCCGAATTTTAAAATAAATATTTACTAGCATGACGAGAGTTAGTAATCATTGTTAAGAATAATGTTAAATATTACTAAATGAGTAAAGTAATATATGAGATTGAATTTATTAAAATTGTCGTGAGTGAATAATACGACAATTACATAAATTAAGTCGGGATGCGCATGTGTCATGTCGGGACTAAATTAATAAAATAAAAAGTGAATTAATTACAAGTCACCCGTATGGTCATTTAGAGTGCGCTAATGTGTCTGAAAGGGTCCAGATAGTTCAAAAAGTGTACCCGAGGATTTAGTTTGGGTCTCGAGACGTTTTTAGGCCTAACATGTAACCCGAGAGAGCATTTTGGTAATTACCCATTTTAGATCTTAATTATGGACGAAAATTGGAGTGTTATATCCGATGAGAGTTAGATTCCTTAAGGGTTAGATACCTTGGAGTTGCAGAGAGGCTAAGGAAAAGAGAAGAGAGAAGGCTTCCAAGGAGGAGAGCCACCAACCCTACACCACTTTCATCAATTCAACCACCAACGCGCAAATCGGGAGAAGGAAAACGTTCCTATACCACTCAAATCTGTCAGATCAGACCTTGATTTCCAGGCAAGTATCTAACTTATTATTCTATAGTTGATAAAACATCCATGCTAGTGTAAGAATTAATTCTCTTATGCCTTCATGAAAATAAAATATTATTTGGGAGATTTTTATTGCAAAATTGGAGTAGAAACTATGTTAGGATGGATATCTGTCATATGTAGAATATTGTCCACGAAATTGATGCCCAGTAGAGATAGAAATCTAGAAATTAAATGAATTCTTGAGAAAAATTGGATGAGCTAGGGTTAAATGATAAATTTTTGAATTAATCCCCTCTGATGTCGATTATTGATGAATTTGTGAATGTTTTACGTTAGAAATATTCTATATTGGTTTATATAACGTTCATGATGTTTTGTTGGGAGTTTGGGACATGTTAATGGAGGTTTAAGGATTTATATTGGATGAAACCCGTAGGTTAGAATTGCAGAAACTGGGCCAACACCTGCTTCATCGATCGATTGACTCAAGAATATCGATCGATTGACTCAAGAATGTCGATCAATCGACTTGATCGATCGAGCGACCCTTTTTCAGCGATCGATCGAATCCTCCAGAAAATTGAAATTCCTTCCCCTTTTTATGTTAATCCAATTCCAAATGAGTAAGGACCCTTGGACATAATTTAAATATCATAACGGGACATAAGGAGGACCAGTAGGGTATAGGTAGAGTCTGGGTAAGACAAGTTTATGTGAAATTTAACCACGGGGTTTTGGGGATATAAATTGAGTGAGAAATCATGCGGACGTTAAAGTAGGTCTTGGAAGAATTTAGAAAGACTTAGACCATTAGCATAGTGAGGGTACACCTACTGATTTTATATTTATTGAGAGGGTACATTTCGAGAGTCGAGAAGTACTTACGGGCTTACAGTAATTGAGAGAATGAAAAGAATACTTTAATTGTACGTAGAACTCGAGCGTTATATGCTACGCATAGCGAAAACATATTATGGGTCGTGGGAGTACCTAGCTAAATTGTGTGAATATATATATATATATATATATATATATATATATATATGGAATATTTGTGTGTAATGATACTCGCACTACTTGCTATCACAGAGGTTTCGCGTTGGGACAGTCTTATCTCGATTGGACCTTTGTGGGAGATATTGACTTGTACGCTAGAACATAGCATCCTTGGTACAGGCTATTCGAGAGTATTAGTCAGGCGGTCCTAAGAGACGTGAGGGTATGTGATTACCTCTTAGTGACTTGGAACTATGCTTCACCTCCAATATATGTGTTTTGTGTTAATACAGTTCGAGAGTGATTCCGAACTAGTATTTACCTTTTTACGAGAGATATGGGGACTTGATAACAGAGTATGTCAGCACCACAGATTTATGTGGGGTGCCTTTTTAGTATATATATTATGAGTGATAAATATATGTAGTTGCTATTTATCTATTGTGCTTGTAAGTAGATAAAATTGAATAATTAATATTAAATGAATTAAGTGGTTGAGAACTTAAGTCTGTATTGAGATGAATATAACTAGCTTAAAATATTCCTAATAAAAGGGTCATCTGATATAATCTATGGTTATGCGATCACTTGGATTAGGCCTAGTGAAAGAAGATATGGTTAGACTAGTTAACTGGGTTAGATTTAACTAGGATAATTCGGTAGTACGTTAGGCGTGCACACTAATTGAGGTGAGAATTCTCAAGTGAGTGTCGAGGTACTAACATGTATGTATTATCAACTGGTAAGCATTTTAAATACTCACTAAACTATTTTAAAGTTATTTTACACTCGGGCTCTGACCCGTTTCCTATCATCTTTTCTTCCTCTTATAAATAAATAAATAAATATATATATATATATACAGTACTGCTCTTGTGCGGACTAGTCCTCATTTGAAAAGTGCGGACCGGACATGTGTCACCTGGCAGTGACCCGATATAAGAGAGAGAGTGTGCCTATAATTTAGCGTATAATTTCTAGGTTCACCGCCAGGTGACACATGTCCGGTCCGCACTCTTAAAATGCGGACTAGTCCGCATAAGAGCAGTACTGTATATATATATATATATATATTACAGGTGTAGTTCATTGGTCTGTGGACGTGATGCAGCTTGTGTAGAAGTTGCAGGTCCTTGCAGTAGACGATTCCTCCTCTGACTTCTCAGCTTTCTATTTAGTCTTTTTAGTTAGGGCATGTCTCGTCCATTTCCAGATTCTGTTTAGATGTGGTAGAGAATTTGTACTCTTTTATTGTTTCAGTATTTAGTTTTTACTTGGGATTGTTTCATCTATTACATTGGCCTTAGATGTGGATACTTATTTGGATTGATTAATTTAGTTGGCTCATTTCACTTGAATGGTCTGATTTTTATCATTAGCAGTATTCATAAATGGGTTTATGCATATAATATTTTAACAATGGAGTTTAATAAATAAAATTAAATGTTTTTACACTTAGCCTAATTATTTATTAGGTGGTTAATAAAGAAAATTATTTTACAACAGTGATGCTAAGAATGAACCAACTGGACACTTTGATTTAATTTAATAAAGGACTAATCACTCGATATTTAATTAGGCGGGGTGTCACGGGTGGTATCAGAGCTTCAGGTTCTAGAGTCCTTTAGGATCTGTACGACTTATTATGCTTTTAGCTTAGCGTCTTTTGATATAGAGCCCTATCTTTAGGATTGTTTTACTATAATTTATTGCTAAAACGCCTTCAGCTATTCGAGGCTTAATAATAATTGTGGACTAATAAAATCCGTTCTTGTTTCAGATGCCTCCAAGAAGATCCCTGAGAGACAGAAATGCCCAGCCCGAGCAGCCAGCATCTCAGGCTCAGGGAATGATGAACGCAACTGAGGTCGCCACTATAGTTGCTCAGGCGATGAATGCAGCGTTAGAGGTGGTGCATCAGGCCCCACCCCAGGTTCAGGTAGTAGCGCCAGTGCCAGTACATCTTCCCACGTAATGGGAGAGGGCTAGGGATGCCTTTCAGAAGGCACATCCTCCGGAGTTCTTGAGTAATTCCGACATTATCATTGCTAGCCAATGGAAGAAGGACATCCAGAGGCATCTACGCATGTATGAGTGCTCAGACGTTCAGAGATAGTTAGTAGCTTATTTCAAGATAGTAGGAGCCTCCTTACAGTGGTGGGAGGCCACTACCACCTTACAAGAGAGAGACCGTATGCCGATTCAGACTTTTTGGGTGCGTTTCGACCACAAATATTTTCCCTCTGCCGTGCAGACTGAGATGAGTCCTAAATTATAGAATCTTAAGCAGGAAATTATGACGGTTGAAGAGTATGAGGAGGAGTTCATGAGACTTCTCACTATAGTGCCAGATGAGGCACCTACCAAGAATAAGAAAATCTTGATGTTCATGGATGGGCTGACTTGGAGGATTCGTCATCACCTCATAGGTAATCTTCCGTTAGGTACTTACACTGATGTACTCAATGCCGCTCTGTTTCATAGCGAGGATCATCGCTTCCATCAACAGGGAATCAATCGAGCAGGGGAGTCCAGCCAGTAGGGCTGGACATGAGGTAGTAGTGTCGATGGGGCACCAGCAGCTCAAGGACAGGTCTGTCATAGTGAGGAGAGTTCCCATCAGGGTACCCTGCACAACGATTTCGATCCAGTGTTTCTAGGTACGGATATGGGGGTTTTATACAGGGCAAGTAGGGCCAGTCTAGTCAGCATGGCCAGTAGGGCCCACATTGTTACCAACAGGTCCATCTAGGATAACAACAGGGCCATCAAAGCTAACAGAGTTACTAATAGGGCCAATGGAGGGGTGGTAACAGCCATCAGGGCCAAGGTCAGTAGCGACAGAGGGGAGGAGACTTTAGGGGTAGGAGTTTTTGTTGCATCAAGAATGGTCATAGGCACTAGGATTGCCCAAAGGGGGATAGGTCCCCACAGCAGCAGGGTGCTCATCAGGAGTTGTAGAGACCGCTCTTCCCAGTCTCCCTCCGATCACCACCTCAGATTCTAGCTTTACTACCCATCCCAACAATCCCCATTCAGTAGGGGCAATTGCAGTATGGATGTGTTTATGACGTACACCAGCCAACATCACCTCAGGCACCACCCGCAGTTGAGGGTATGTTTCCTACCCATGGCACTATGGCGCGTGTTTTATTTGATACTGGGGCATCACGCTATTGTATAGCCACTAGCTTTGCACGGTCCACGGGGTTATTAGACACGACAAAGTGTACAATGACATGTGTAGACTCACCACTGGGAAATGGGTCTTTAATTTTCTTTATATACCGGGGAGTAGGTATAGATATTGGTATCTTGATATTACTTACAGACATGCTAGTTTTAGATATGCAATGTCATAACACCATTATTGGCATGGATTGGCTTGTTGCGTATAGAGCCATGATAGATTGTTTCAGTAGGATTATTATCTTTGCCATACCAGGCCAGGAGATGTTCTTGGTGGCTATTCCTTTCCCTGAGGGAGGATCGTCCACCCATTAATATTACATATAGGAGGAGACCTATAAGGGGACAGTGTTCCCCTGGACTCAATTCCGGTTGTTCGAGAGTTTTCTGATGTGTTCCAGGAGATACCGGGACTACCTCCTAGCCGAGATATAGATTTTGTTATACATTTAATGTCGAGAACTCAGTCGATAGCCCGCACACCATATCGTATGGCTCCTGTTAAAATGAGAGAGTTTCTTGATCAGATTGAGCAGCTGTTGGGATAGAGATTTATCCATAGGAGTACCTCACCCTGGGGTGCTCCCATGTTGTTTATGAAAAATAGAGATGGTTCATTGAGGTTGTGCGTGGACTATCGAGAGTTGAATAAGGTTACGATACAAAATAAGTATTCGTTTGCCAAAATCAATGACATATTTGGCCAGCTAAGGGGAGATGCCTTCTTTTTGAAGATAGACTTAAGATCGGGATACCATCAACTACGGATTAGGGAGCAAGATGTGTCGAAGACTACTTTTTGGACGAGGTATGGGTCCTACGAGTTTAGGGTCATGCTATATTGGCTGACAAATGCCCCATCCATATTCATGGACTTGATGAACCGGGTGTTCAGAGAGTTCGTAGATCAGTTTATCATTGTCTTCATAAATGACATCCTGATTTATTCACAGACTGAGGAGGAGAATGTCGATCACTTGAGACGAGTTCTTCATACTCTATGAGAGCATCGGTTGTATGCCAAGTATGAGAAGTTTGGATTTTGGTTACAGGAGGTGTAGTTTTTGGGGCACATTGTGTCAGAATTGGGTATATCAGTGGACCCGAGCAAAGTGTTGGCGTGAAGGAGTGGGAACAACCCACGACGCCGATAAAGGTGCACGACTTTTTAGGGTCAGCTGGGTATTACAGGCAGTTCATTTATGGGTTCTAAAAAATTATGAGACCATTGACAAATTTGACATGCAAAGGGGTACCATTCATCTTGGATGACACTTGTCAGTTAGCTTTCGATGAGCTAAAGGATAAGTTAACTTCGGTGTTGGTTCTTGCTTTACCCAGTCCAGGAGTGGAGTAGCTGGTTTATACCGACGCTTCTCTACAGGGACTCAGTGGAGTACTTTAGCAGGAGGAGCAGGCGATAGCTTATGCCTCACATAAGTTTAAGCCTCACAAGAGGAATTACCCCACCCACGACTTGGAGCCAACAATAGTCGTATTTTCCTTGCGAATTTGGAGAAACTGCTTGTTGGGGGAGAAATTCCTCATGTTCACAAATCACAAGTCACTACAATACTTGTTCACTAAGAGGGAGTTGAACATGCGTCAGCGCAGGTGGTTAGAGTTTGTGAAGGACTATCAGTTTGAGATACAGGATCGTCCGGGAAAAGCTAACGTGGTTGCTAATACCTTAAGCCGTAGGCTGGTAAATGAGGTGGAAAAAGTGTGGAAGACGAAGTGGAAAAAGTTGGGACACCAAGACGCAATGGTCTGATCCTTTGTATCCGTTATGACGGTCACACCAGAGATTATTACGAGGGTGATCCAGGCACAAGAAGCTGATACGTTTTGTGAGGATCAGATTATTTGACTCCTAGCTGAGGGTGATAAGTCCTATTTAGTAAGTTCAGATGGGGGTTTGTGGTTTAATGTGAGATTGGTGGTCCCGGAGGGAGAAGATTTATGTCATAAAGTGATGATACAATCGCATAGGTCTAGATTTATGGTACATCCCAGGGGGGATAAAATGTACCAAGATATGAGGTGGTAGTATTGGTGGAGTGGGATGAAGAAGGATATTATGGAGTTCGTGTCCAAGTGTGCCACCTCTGAGCTGGTAAAGGTGCACCACAACAGACCGCCAGGATTACTTCAGTTGCTGGAGATACCTATGTGGAAATGGGAGAGCATTTCCATGGATTTCATCACTGGGCTGCCTACATCATAGCGAGTTCACGATTCTATTTAGGTATTGGTGGATCATTTGACCAAAGTAGCTCATTTTCTGCTAGTACTGACAGACTACACTACTAGAGAGTATGCCTAGTTATTTATTGTTGAGATAGTGAGGTTACATGGGGTGCTCCTGGATATCGTGTCCGATAGGGACAAGATTATTGTGTCACGCTTCTGGGAAAGCTTTTAATGAGGCCATGGGGACCGACCTGCAGTTGAGTACGACATATCACCCCAGACAGATGGACAAACTGAGCGTACTAATAAAATGATGGAGGATATGATACGCATGTGTGTCCTCAACTTTGAACGAGGATGGGAGCAGTACCTGTAATACCCCGTATTTTTATGCTATATTAATTTGGGGATTTATTAGATTTAATGTGAGTTAATTATTTAATAAAAATCCGAAAATTAATTATGTTATAATTATTAACGTGACGAGAGTTAGTAATTATGGGAAATTTGTTGAATATTACTAATGAGCAAAGTAATATATTATATTGGTTATATTGAATGTCATGAGTGAGTTAAATGACAATTTCGTAATTTAAGTCAGGACGCACCTTTGTCGTGTCGGGACTAAATGTGAATTAATAAAAAGTGAATATTTTATAAGTTGTTCGTATGGTCATTTTGAGTGCGCCAGCGCGTCCGGAAGGGTCGAGATAGTCAGAAAATTGTACCCGGGGGTTTAGTTTGGGTCTCGGGGCGTTTTTAGGCCTAATAAGTAATCCGGGAGGACATTTTGGACATTTCACATTTATGGGTAATTAAACCCACGAAAATAAGAAAACCTATATCAGCCATTTAGGTTAGTCAACTAGGGTTAGAAAACTCAAACACAAGTGACGGCCATAGGAGAGGGAAGAAGAAAGCCTCCAAGGCAATCCAAGGCCCCAAAAGTCATCCGTTTTGCACCACAACCACCACCAACGCGTAGATCGCGCAACGGGCTATGCAACCACACCAAAAACATCTGCAAATCAGAACGTCGAAAATCCCAGGCAAGTGTTTATCTTTCTATTTTCGTTGGTGCAATTTCCATATTAGTTTAGGAATGATTAGGGATGAAATATATGGAAGAAAACCCAAATTGTGATAGGAATTTGCATGTAGTAAAGACTTAAACCTTATTCTGGAAGTCTCTTGTGATGTAGAAAGTTAACCCACGAAATTTTGATGTATATAAGAAAGAAATTCTGGGATAAAACAAATTAGAATCATGAGTTAGAGATTTTTAGGGTTCTTGAGTTTTAAATGAATTATGGCTTGATTAATCCATGTTTAGAGATGTAAATTGACATGTTTTACGTTGGAAATACCTGATATGATGATATAAGGTTAGTAGTATCAATTCTGGGACGATTGGGATTAGAAAATATGGATTTGGTGTAAGTTTGGAGATGAAACCCGTAACTGTAATTCTGTAGATTTTGCAGACCTGCTTGATCGATCGATCGAGCCCCAAACCTTGATCGATCGACCCCTCCTGGTAGACTCCTATTTCCCTTTTTAAATGAGTTAAAATCAAATTGTCGTGATATAATTCTTGGGCATCCTTAATAAAATGTTTTGGGGAGATAGGGAAGACCAGTAGGACATGTGAATAGATTTTGGGACCCTTGATGTCGGGAAAAGATTGTATTTTGGGATAATTACATATGGGTCGGTCAATTTATAAATTAAAGAGAGAGAGTCACGTAAAAGAGTTACGTTGGAACATAATAAGGACACCTACTGAATTTTATACTTGTGAGGATAGAGTTCACGAGTGTCACGAAAAGAGTTAGAGAAACCCTTCGAGTTAAGGTTAGTGATGAACCCTTATAAGAATACTTAATGTGAAAATTAAGGATAAATATCGTAATTATGGGTGATGAGAGAAACCTATATTGATATAATAATAAGTGGTATATTTATATAGTTGTGTATGCATATATTATATACGTGTGAAAAACGTACCCGCGCTACTTTCTATCCCTGAGGTTACCACGCTGGGACAGTCTTATCTCGATGGGACCTTTATGAGGGATATTGACTTGTACCCTAGAAGATAGATATCCTTGGTACAGGCTATCGGAATGATAGTTTAGACGGTCCTAAGAGACGTGAGGGTATGTACTGACCTCTTAGAGACTTGGAATCTATGCTTCGCCTCAATCTTGTTTGTGTATATATGTTGATACAGTTCGAGAGTGATTCCGAACTTATATATCCCTTAGTGTGAGCGATACGGGGATTGGATAGCAGAGTATGCCTGCACCATAGTTTGTATGTTGGTGCTGTTAGAATGTATATATTATACGAGTGCTTAATATATATACCTGGAACTTGGGAAATTTAAACTGTTGCTGTGATATGGTAAGTGAGAAATAATTCTGGACTATAAATCGGAAATACTTGTTTGAAAAGTATAATATGACACTGGAAAACTTTATTGATTTATAAAGCTAAAATGAGAACTTCGGTTACTAATTGAAATAGTATCTTCAAACAATTGAATTGTTAAATTTTGAATCTTACGAGTAAGATGAGATAAGTTAAACCATTGGGAAAGAATAGCGTGTTATATGATGAGATAGACCATTGGGAAGGTTAGTGCGATAGGTGTGCACATTAGAAGAGAGGTGAGAATTTCTCAAGAGAGTGTCGCACTAATATGTTGTTGCATTGGCATGTATCAATTTAAATACTTGCTAAACGTATTTTAAATCAAACACACTATCGGGCTCTGACCCGTTTCTTTTTCTCTTTCTCTCTCTTGTATATATATGTATGTATTACAGGTGCCCAGCCATAGGGGCGTCTTGCTTAGGATCTCTTGGAAGGAACGCGCTGCAGCTTAGGTGGGAGTTGCAGGTCTCTTATTTAGACGACTTCGTTCATTCGGATCCACTCTTAGTAATTTCATCTAGTTGGGCATGTGTAGCTCTCTCCATTATTCCGTTGTGTTGGACATTTGTATTTCAGTTATTCCAGTATTGTTATTATGGGATTTATTCAGTTTGGATGTGTGACTTTAGATTTCGTATGCTGACATTCGATTGACGAATGTATTATATTAATTGGATTATGTTGCATAATTTAATGTGGTGTGATTCTTACTTATTGAATGTTGTTAATAAAATAAATGATTTTTCTTTAAATAAAATTTGGAAAGTATGTATGAAAATGGTTTTTGACACTTAGCTTAATTAATTAGGGTGTTAAATTGGAAAAATTTATTTTTCGACAGTGATGCTAAGAATGGACCAACTGTTCACCTTCATTTAATTTAATAAAGGAGTGATCCCCCGGTATTTAATTAGGCGGGGTGTCACAGTACCTTCCTCTGGTAGAGTTCTCTTATAATAACTCCTACCAGTTTACGATTGGCATAGCCCCTTTCGAGGCATTGTATGGAAGACCTTGTCGTTCACCCACTTATTGGCTAGAGATAGGGGACAACAAGCTACTTGGGCCATAGGTGATTCAGAAGACGTCATCCAGGATTGAGTTGATCAGGAGTCACATTCGGGTATCCCAGGATAGGAAGAAAAGTTACGCCAATGCATAGCGGTCTTTCAGGGAGTTTGGCGTGAGAGACCAAGTACTACTACGAGTGTCTCCTATAAAGGGAGTAATGAGGTTTGGGAAGAAAGGGAAATTGGATCCGAGGTACATAGAACCATTTCCAATTATCGAGAGGATTGGACCAGTGGCATACAGACTTGGGTTTCCAGAGCACTTGCACCGTATTCATGATGTATTCCAAGTTTCATCGTTAAGGTGGTATCTTCGGGATGATTTGGCCCATACACATATTGCGATAGATGATATTGATTTGCATCCCAACAATTCTTATGAGGAGAGACCAGTGGCTATCCTAGACCATAGCGAGAGGAAATTGAGGATAACGACTCCTTTTCATTTAATGATGATGACTGTGACGATAAAATTTACGTATTTCCTTTAATTGAATAAGGAAACAAAGAAGAAACGGATGATTGTGTTAGGGTGCCAACACCACCACCAGCACAAGTGGGTGTTGAATTGGATGACCCACCTCCTTGGGTTAGAAAGGACCATGATCTCTCCAAAATCATTTATAGTCCTCATGTTGGAGTTAAGACCCGATATCAACTCTAAAAATAAGTTAAATATTTATGTTTCATCTCCACTGTAGAACACAAGAATGTGAAATATGCCTAGCGGGATGAATATTGGGAAATTATCATGCAAGATGAATTAGACCAACTCTCCAAACAATGAGTTCAGAATCTATTCCCTTTGCCTAAATATGTTCACGCTTTTGGTACCAAATGGATTTTCAAAAATAAATGTGATTAATAAGGTATTATTTTTCAAAATAAGGCGAGGATAATGGCTCAAGGATATACCCAAGTTGAAGGTATTGACTTTGATAATTTATTTGCCCTGGTTGCTAGAGTAGATCATGTTCACCTACTCATATACATATCATGTGCCTCAGACTAAAATCTCCATAAAATGGATGCGAATAGTGAATATTTAAATGGTTCTCTTCAGGAGGAAGTCTATGTGTCACAACCGAAAGGTTTTGAGGATGCTAACTTCCTAACAACAATTTTCACTTCAACAAAGAGTTATATGGCCATAAATAACCTCTGAGAGCTTGGTATGATAAAATCACTTCATATATTATGGTTAAGCTTTCAAAATAGGTAGCATGGACAAGAGTTTATTTTTTAAAAGCTCGTGGGAAAGACATAGTGGTAGCCTAAGTCTATGAGGACGATATTGTTTTTGGCTCCAAATTTGAAAACTTGATCATGACTTTGGTTTGATAATGCAAAAAGAATTTAAAATGTTCATGGTTAGGGAACTCATTTTTTTCCTTATTCTACAAGTGTGATAAATGGAAATTGGAATATTTATTTCACAATCCAAATTTGTTAAGAACCTTGCGAATAAATTTGAAGTCAACTCTTCCAAATATAAACACACTCCCATAAGTGTAAATGAAAAGATTGGAAAGTATGTAGAAAGAAAGGATGTGGACAAAATAATATATCATATCATGATAGGTAGTTTGTTGTACCTTACGTTTAGTCATCCTGATATATCCTTTAGTGTAGGATTTTATGATCATTATTAATCATATCCCAAGGAATCCCATATGAAAGTAGTTAAGTATATAATCGAATGTATGGGTGGTACAATACATTTTGGTATTTAGTACCCACGTAGTACCAATACATATTTGTCAACATATTTCGATGCCGATTGGGATGGGGTATGGAGGTTAGTAAGAGTACCTATGGTGGTTGCTTAAATTTAGGAAGAATTTTTGTTTCTTTGCATACCAAGAAGCAAAGTTGTGTGCCTTTGTCCACCGCTAAAGAGGATTATATTGCGACGGGTAGTAGTTATACTCAGTTAGTTTGGATGAAACAAATGTTGAAGGATCATGGTATTGGCCAAGATTGAGCGATTATTCATTGTGAGAATACTAGTTCTATAGATATATAACTAATCTAATTCAACATTCATGCATGAAACATATTGACATGATACATCAGTTTATTGTTGGTCTTGTAGAAGACAAGGTTGTAACGATCCAATTTTATTGAACTAATAAAGTTGCATTATATTTTTGGACTTGTGCAATTTGCAAATAATATGGACTCGAATTTATGAGAATTTAATGGGATTCATTTAAGTATGTTATTTTTAATTGAAATTAAGGTTAAATAGTTAAGTTACACATTTTAAGTAGAATTAAAGGAAATTATATCGAGTGAATTCTATAATTACACTAATATTTATGTTATAATATCATTAAGATAAATAAGCAATTAAAAAAATCGTACCTGACAGTGGAAAATCGATTTGGGCTAGGGTCGAAGCGATTCAGACCCCTCAGAAGGCCTATATTTGAAGGCTGTCGAGGTATACGTTTAGGGTGGTAAATGCAATGATTCCCCATCAGTTGGGACCATTTTTCTCTTAGACTTTGACTCTCTTAGGAATGGGGGGGACTGCCCTAAAGGTTTGGGAGCATTTATGTGGGTTATAGGGTCATTTAAGAGGGTGTAAAGAGGGCCACCGACCTCATATCCTCCATTTATGGAGAGAGGAATTATGCCCAAAAGACCAATCCAAATTTGCTCTTTCCTCCATTGTTTTTCCTCAACTAAATGATTATATATCCCCTCCACAATTTATACTAGCTACAATACATTTTTCATCTTCCATTTTAAGTGTTTTAGTGTGTTTTAAAAGAGTGTTATTGGGTGTAGAAATGGGTTTTTAGAAGAATATATTTTCAAAAACTTTGGAGCTAGTTTGGATCTTATTCAAAATCTTCTTCAAAGCTTATCATCATCATAAGAGGTAGGGATTCTACACTCTACTTTCAAGTTTAAAGACAATAATGCTAGATAAATGCATATACGTATGATTCAAATGATTATTTATACTTATTACCAATACATATGAATATATATTGAAGAATATGTGATAAATTAGAAGAAAGATATAGATTGAAAAAAGGTTAAATTTTAGAATGATGTAAGTTAATTATTTCTTGAACAAATCATGTAAACTTATTGATTTTATGATAAATATTATATTGAACTTGTTAAAGAAATAGTAGGATGCATATATAGGTTTTATGGGTATAAATCTATTCATTCACAATATAAACTTATGTATTTGGGAAACTAGGTTAAATATTTTGAATTTATGTTAAATTGAGCTTTCAAACATGAAATTATAAATGCTAAAATTTTATAATACCAATCACATAAAAAGATACAATTTATGTGAACAAATATTAAAAAACTTGAAGGGAATAAAGTAAATGGGTGCTAAGTGTAAAAGTAGTATAATCATGGGTGTTCAAATGTGCAATATTGAAAAGTTAAGGCCTAAAGTAAAACAAGAATAAAAATGATAACACTGCAAAGTTATTAATTTGTAAGGCAATTCTTGAAATGACAAAATGATGATTTTTGGGCCAAATGTACGATTTTACGAAATGTTTGGACTAAGTAGTAACATCTGCAAAAGCGAGTATTGTTTTGAAAAATTGGCTTTGAAAGAAGAATATGAAATGATAAATACAAAGTTAATGTCTTGAAAGTTAAAATCTTGAAATGAAAAAGGAAATGTTTTAGAATAAAAGTGTCATTTTATGTGAAATATAGACTTAAGAATGATTTCACCAAACTAAAGGACTCTAGTTAAAGATCTAGATTTTTATGTGATGAAAAGTCATGTTTTGAAAAGTAATTATGAAAACAAGAAATTTTGAAAGTGCATAAAATGCAAGAATATAAGTGTGTGAATAGTGAATAGTGAATAGTGAATAGTGAAAAGTTCATTAAGGTGTATTAAATGGATATTTGAAGTCCAATATTAAGTTTCATAAGAAATGAAAATTAAAGTTGTTTTCAAAATATGAAATAATGAGTCTAACGTAAAATGAAAATAAACTATTGACAAAGTGTGAAACTTAGAAATAAAGTTTGTTAGGATTGGTCTCGTCCGAGGTATTTGGTATCAACGGCCGGTAAAAGGAAATAAAGGAAAAATACTTATAAGTGTTTAATAAAGAGAGAAAGGAAAAAGGGTTACAATGATGTGATAAGTAAAAGACAGTCGAAGGAAATCGGGAATTTTAAGGAGGTACTGGAGCCCTAGGGTTCAGCTTAATGCTTAGACCCAAGAGCATTGTCAGGAGCATATTATGGCACGGTGTCAATCGGTGAAAGGTCGTATAACACTTGTAGATTAGTACCCCGATTAAGAAAGTGAAAAGATGATTTTGAGCACGGTGCTCGTTAATGTAAAGGCAAATTTATTAAACGACTTCGAAAATACGAAAGAACATTAATGGTTAAATTAACGGGACACGGGAAGTAAAGTAATAAAGATTAAGTGTGACTAACTCATCACCCAGGTTACATAGTCAAAACATCAATTGAAGGGTTACGATGCAACTTGCATGAGAACATTAAATCAAATAAAGGATGATTTAATAATTGCTATATATATATATATATATATATATATATATATATATATATATATATATATATATATATATATATGTCTTTGTGCATAATACCCTGCTAGTAATTATCTTACTGGACGCACACTCATACCTCACCGTTCCCCCCCCCCCCCCCCCCCCCCCCCCCACAGTTATCTCAGGTAGAGGAAATAGTAAGGATAATGGAAAATAAAAAGAGAATTGTCAACGTAATTAGAGCTCCGTCACTATTCTTTTTTAATTGTGTAATTTATTTTTGAATAACGATTTTTATCATTTGATTGTAACAAAAGGACTTTAAACTTAGTTGTAAGAATACAGGGAAAATGAATATTTTACTTTAATGGTTATTTATTTCATGAAACTGCAAAACTCTTTTATTTCAAGTGTTCCTACGAATTTCATAAGCTTGACACAATCGTTAATTAAATTAAATATATTTTGCGACACAAATCAATAAATAAAGTGTTTATTTCAAGAGGTGATTTATTTAAATGAAATCAAAGTATAAAAAGGTTTTCCGCGTTGACACTCGGAAACAGGGTGTCACATCCTAGTATTAGAGTATAGCTTTCGTGAGTGTCAGAGTGTGCACTTATGTTCAGCTTTCACCGAGGTATTAGTTCATTTTGTCTATGATGAGGGTAAGTGGAACAATTGGTTATTAGAATGGGATTTAATCCTACGATGTTCATGTTTAAGATTAAAAGATAATCCGTAAAATGAATTTAGGATTTTATAATTGTTTATGTACACGAGTGAGGTATTAAGATGATACGGTTTCTCACGTTAAGTAATAGCAAATTAAGGTTATAAAAAATAAATTGCCATCAGTTGTCGTGCATGTGATTAATAATGGTATTGAATGTTACTAGTGTCAAGGACATGTGACACAATAGAACGATTTAGGTGAACCTTTGGAGATAAAGTATTTATATAGGGATATAATACGGTAAGTGTGTTAGTCGAAACATAAGTTTTAATAGTTAAGCAAGTATACAATAGTTTAGAAGTTAAGTATATTACATAAGAACTAGAATGTAAGTTGTTCTAGTCATTATGACCCACGGGGTATGTCGGGACGTGAAGACACTCTTTTAGTCGTAACAAGTATCGGGAAAATATTGGTCTTATTATATATATATATATATATATATATTGATAATAGACCCGTAAATTGAAAAAAATAAAAAATTGTAATACCCCGTATTTTCAGAATAAAATACTATAACAGAAATAAATTTAATAATTTCGGATTAATTTTGGGAATAAATTAAATCGGATGGATTTAAATTTAATAGGGTAAGATTGATATTGAAAGTAAATGTTTATGCATGATTATATAATTACATGACTGAATTTGGCGTAATGAGTTCACAAGTGAAAATAAATCATACATTAATAAATTTATGGGTGCATGTCGTTTACACATAATAAAAAAGTCTAAGTGGGATAAAAATAATTGGGACACTTTTTGGAACACTTTATAGGCTCGTTTAGGTATTTTAGACTTTTAGAAATGGTCCTCAGGTATAGGTATATAAGTTGGGAGGTTATTGGGCTAGTTTACACTACAACAAAAATACCTATTTAGGACACTCTTATAAATTTATTTACATCACTAAAAAATTATGTGGTGTAAATTGAATCTTCCATGTGGTTTCACATCTCATTTTTAGTTTAGTGACTTAAATAAATTATAATTTAATCTTTTATGCAACGTTTTTAATGAAATGAAAAATATCTTAAGAGCTCGTTTGGGAGTTTTAGAGAGAAGAGAAGGGAAAGGAAAATTTTATTAAGAGAGAAAAGAAAAGAAGGAAAAGTTAATAAGAGAGAAAATAAAAGAAGAGAAGAGAAAGGAGTTTAGGAGAGAAAAAAAAATAATTTTCTTTATTGCGTTTGGGAGTTTGGGAGGAAAATAATTTTTTTAAGAGAAAAAAGGAACAATTCATTAAAAACTTTCCTTTCTCTCTATTTCATTCCGATTTGGAAAGAAAGTTTTGGAGAGAAAGGAAGTCTTTTATCTCCTTTTAAACTCCCAAAGGAAAAAAAATCACTTTTTTTCCTACTTAGGGCCTGTTTGGTTCTCTATTCAGAAAATTCGATTTAAACACTGTTTTTAAATACAGTTTTAAAATTCAGTTTTTTGTGTTTATAATTATTGGTGTGCGTTTGGTAAAGTTGTTTTTAAATACAGTTTTTTGAAAATTTGACAAAATTGACAAATATGTATATTTATATCATACATATGCGTGTGTGTGTGTGTGTGTGTGTGTGTGTGTGTATATATATATGTATGTACATATAAACATACATAAAACTTTCATACATACATGATACATGAATGTATACATACATACATACATCATAAATTATATACATGTACATTTAATAACATGTATTTTTAGGTATATTTAATGAGGTATGTTGTGGAGTTTTTTTTTTTATATATATATATAAAACTTTCATACATACATGATACATGAATTTATACATATACATACATACATACATACATACATCATAAATTATATACACGTACATTTAATATCATGTATTTTTAGGTATATTTAATGAGGTATGTTAGGGAGTTTAACTCTCTCTCTCTCTCTCTCTCTCTCTCTCTCTCTCTCTCTCTATATATATATATATATATATATATATATATATATATATATTTATTTATAATGATGTCGCATATATAATTCACTATAAAATTATATACATACATGAATTGATAATATTTTTTAATACATATGTACTATATGTATATTTTATATTATTCCATACATTAATAATATATGTATAAAACTATATATAAGTATCATGTATCTATTGATAATATTATTTAACTTTATATTATTCCATACGTAATTTTGTGTATATGTACACATATATTTTTTATTTATAAGAATTACACACATTAATGTATTATGTATGTATATTATATATTAAGGTATAATTGCTTTAAAATATTAAGAATGAATAATTCTGAGTTAAAAAATAAAAAAAATAGATGTTATAAAACACCCAAAATCTGTTTTCTGAAAAACTTGATTATAACACAGGAATATTATAATTCTGTGTTTAAAAACAGGTTGCCAAACGAAGATTTTTATCAGAATTATATTTAAACACAGAAAACAGAATTATAGTTACAAACCAAACAGGGCGTTAAACTCTCAAAGGAAGAAAAAGAAACACACTTTCTCTTATTTTTCTTTTTTTTCTCTCCAAAATAGAACTAACGCCTAAATAAGACTCCCCTCAAACACGTTCTCCATTCCAAAAACCGTATGAAACCCTTCATCCCGATTTTGCAGAGCACTCCTCCAATCTTCCCTCAATCACGTTCCCATCTTTATCTTGCGACGTCTCTCTCATCTACCTCCATCTCTCACCTTTCTTTATGTGTGTCTAAGTTGTTGGAGAAATGATTCAGTTCATCGCCGCCTCATTGCCTCAAGTGTCTATAAGTCACCGCAAGCAAATTCACATCAGGTATATTTTTCTTTTGCTTTCAAATACTAGCCCTATCAGTTTAAACCGTAGACTGTTTGTTGAATTCTCATTTAAACCCTAACAGTGCTGGTTATACAGATGTTGTTGGTTTTTCCCCTTTTGGTTATAGTTGTCTGCGATTTGTATAAATTTCACCATTTAATGGAATGCTTAAATGTTGTAGCGTGGTATAGGTGCGAGAAAAGTATTTTTGTTCAATCGGAAGATATCATATGAGAAAAAATGGTAGATTATCATGAAATAGTCATATGTCAAAATGATATATTTATATATAGAATTCATATTAACCGTGCAAGAGGTAAATGCCACATCGTAATGGAATTTAATAGATTATATATCTACCGTCAAATATATCACTTTATAAACACACACACATGCACACACCGTGTGTGTGTGTATCAATCTAGACTAAACGTTTTTTCTTACCATTATTTTAAGCAAGTTAAAGGTGGTATCAATCTAGAGTAGTTGTCCCTTGCACTAATTGAGTTATAACAATTAATTACTGCAAAGTATATTACTATAATTATTACAAAAATATTGTAAACCACAACCTCAATTTCATTCTTGAGTATCCTGAGGAGGTGTAGATGGTTCGAACCCTCTAATAGACTCCAGCTATGTTTTGAGAATTAAGAGGCACTTGTTGTTTAGTTAACAATCCCATAACATCTCGAGTTCACTTATATACAAGAGCCCATAGTGCTTCATTTGATATGTCTAGATCAATCACTTTGATGTTCAATACTCAATTGATACATTAGACTTGGACATTGAATGCCATTTGTAAATAATTTGGATCATATGTGAGGGGTTACCAATAATTGATAGTAGACTATTTATCTTATATTTCATCGAAATTTTCATATTTATTTCGTGAAATAAACCAACAAGATGGTGATTAATGGAAAGAGTCCAACCATATGAATGTACTTTTCTATAAAGGGTTAAAAATGTGGCTAAAGACGTAGTTCAATTATCATCAAACTACTAATTAGACTAAACATAAATTACTTGTATAAATTATAGCAATAAGGCTTAAGGCTTGATCGCCTACCTACCATGCATTATGTACTATTAGATAATTTGATTGATCTCTCCTTATTCCCACATTCCTTTTCTGTATTTAGTAAAATTTCAATTGCCTCTGCTAGACATTCTGGTTTTGAGACGCCCTGGCATTAATTTTCAGTGACATTTGGTAATATTATTCTACAAAAACCATTATTATAAGAATGTTTTAAACATTCCTAGAGCCCAATTTTTTCTCGATATAAGAAAATCAAATTCGTATGTAATTATAGCTTGTAATAGTTGTTAACTGGGGCATTTTCAGTTTTATAAAAACTGCAGAGGCTGGTTAATAGTCATAGTTATTAACTCAATGGCTTTGTGTAAAATGAAGGTCAAAAGCAAAAAAAATCATATAGTAGGGGTTTGACTTAATAATAAAACAAAGTGGGAGCTAGATCCTAAATAACCATATAACATATCTTTGTGACTAATTGATAATTAATACTTTTTTCCCAACAAATTCCTTGGCCTTTACAAAGCACATGAAAGTAAGAAACTAATGCTAACATCACATGGAACTCTATTTTCAGGTTGATGTCAGTGTTTCTGGTATTGTTCATCAAAGATAGTAGTTTTTTTCCCTTGTTTGACCAGCATAACATATATAACCATGCTTAATCTGTTTAATTTTATTACTTGGAGAATTATGTTGTTTTAAATATAGTCTTCCACTATCCCAGTTAGGCAATTTTCTTTCAACTAATGTAAACTACACATGTCCATTTCAAAGGTAGTAATTTCTCATAATTGTTGAGTTATGCAAACGTAAATGATCGACTGCTGCACATTTTTTCTGACAAGACAATAGTAATTGAAGTGGATTTAAGTTAGAAATGATGATAAAGGAACTTATGTGCATAGGCCTACATGATATATGGTTGGCTTTTGACATGATTAAAAGGCAGGGTCGGATTTTGTTTAGTATGATTTCCAAACCTAAGTATTGAAGTTTGGATATCCTGACATGATAATGAACTTATTGAAACCTAGAGTCCCCAAACCCCAAGTTCTGGACAATTTCATTACTTATTAGAAAGCTTCATTGTTATTGTTAGCTTTTATTTTTCTCCATTATTCATTTAGATTGTTAATAGGTTATTGTTAGCCAATGCTATGAGAAAAAACTCGTGCAATTATTTCAGTCGTACGAGGTGCTGATTGTCATGTGCTATTTCTTTGAATAATTTGTTGGTTGGTTGACTCGCATTGCAGAAAACAGAGAGTAATAAGCCTTCAAATGATGGAATCACCGTTATTGAAACCCCACGTCAGTCGGATTGGATTGCTAGTTAGATTTATTTTATTTGGTTTACTATAAGTTGGATTCATTTTAATCATTTAATTAGTCTAAGGCTGTATTGAATCGGTATTCATATACTTCTCTAATATTTATAGCTAAAATATTTTATCGGATTTATTCAGATCTTGAAGTAACTTTTGTGATATCATAAGAGCATACTATATTTAAAGTAATGTCCAAGACTGTGGAACTGTGATAAGGAAGTACACTGATTAGTCAATACTATTATGGTTGTCTTACCGTGAGATAATTTGGAGCCGCTTCTATTAGGTGGAAGCTTTTGAGGTCTTTGCTCCCTGGGTGACTTTCATCCATCACTTATCTTACATCTTGAAATGCCTATGCCCTCTGAGGGAAGCTCCAACAAAAAAAAGTGTACACATCCTCATCCTTCCCAGAAAATCACCATTGCATAAGACATAATCAACTGGCATTGAAATGGATTTAATGTGATTGATCTCTCCCAATATACAGTCAATTGTAGCTCCCTTTGTAACACCGACTGCTCGCACCTCAACAAACTGACTACCTTACACAACATCGATGGATGCATTAGATATTGATCATGTCCAGAGATAATGCAGCATATCTATGCCTTTTAGCTTTCCAAATTCGGCATCTGTATACTTGTAATTCCATACTAGTGAAGTTTCTCGTGGTTCAAATTGCGATCGAGGAGTTATTTCAATAAAATACTCAAATACATGCCTGATACTGTCAACCCAATCCATATTTAAATGCTGTGGCATTGTTGTCATCCATTCTCCACTCATATAGCGCAAAAACATCTCGTTCTCTGTCGCCAGCCACATGTAATCACCAAAGTTATCATTTAATACTCTTTTGTCGCTTCCACTGAGAACAAAAATAGTTGTCTTTGGATCGCTGCATAGGGAATCCAGAGGCTCTTTTAACTCTGGATGCAATTTAAGTTCCATTTCTCTAATTTGTTCTCCACCTCTGAGAAAAGTATGACAATAGTGTTTTAAAAGTACGCTAAAATCAAATAGAATGTATGCTCGTGATTTAACTTCCTCCTTTTAGTCCTTTGCATAGTAATCTCTACCATACATATACTCTGACCGTTTTTTACTTTTGCCTCCATTTTAATGGTGTGTAACTACTGTATTTTTTCCTTTAATTCAAATTTCATCTGAGGAGATTTACAATTACCAAGCCCAATGTGTTGCAATCATTATATTCCATTCATTTGAAGAACTCGTATGTATCTTCCTATTCATGTTTTTTGTAATGAACACAATGACAACTATAGAATTGATGTGCCATAGTTTAATCAAGTTCATTTATTCCCAATTGCAATTCTCTCACATTATATATATACTCATCTGCAATCATTTTTTTTATAGGTTTGACGTTTTATAATCACGTAAGGAATGATAATTCCAAAAGCTAAAACTAAGCCCATCATGAAATCATCTCTTCTAAGGACCTCAACATTAATGAAACCTACAACAAGTCAGTTGGCTAAACAAAAGCGACCTCATCGATCGGGTGATTCCAAGTGATCACAGGGATCATTTGGTCTAATATATGAAGCTGGAGATCAGTCTAGGTGATCAAAGGGATCTTTTGGTCTAACATATGAAGCTATAATGCATGTCAAGGTAGTGGTTGCTATAAAAGCCCTTACCTCGATTCAAAGCAAGGAGAAAAAGAGTTCCAATCAGAGGTAACATCTAAATAATAACATCTAACGAATTTATTCACTTTTTCGCTATCAGCTATTGGTATATTTTCAGTTTATTCCTCAAGTGATGTTGTGAGAAAAAGAAAAATATCTTATTTTTTTGTTCTTGCATTTGGGAACATTGCAACACGTATTTATGTCTAGTGATGGGGCTAAAGAGGTCCGGGACCAATATTTTACGCATGTTAGTATTGGATCGTACCTCCCATATACTCATTTGATTTAAAACCTGGTAGATCAGATAAAAAGAAGTCGATTGATGGAAGTTATGGAAAGCTCGTGATAAATCACGTGTTTAGAATGTGAGTCCAACACCATGTGGTATTATTCAATCTACTAGACTTATCTCGAATATTTAGAGGTTCATGGTCAATGGAAATTTCCACGATTAGACGACTAGATCCTAATATAGCCATGTTCTTTCAAACTCCAACATCTAATAATAATATAGTGGTCTTATCTGTAAAGTGAATGGCTCCCTCTACTGACGCGGTGGTGCTTAGTATCACATGGATCTATGGGTATTCCTTTTGTTCGAAATAAATTTACATGATGATAGGGTGTGTATAGATTGTAATTGTTTTTTTCTTGCAGTGCTGTTTAGTCAAATTTTTGTTCTTGATACTTGTAATGGGGTTGATTATGAAACCCCATATATATGGATTTCTAGTATCAGTGGTTTGGTTTTGTCTCATTAGTCTCCTGGTCATGCGTATCTGTTTTGTTTTTAGTCCCTTGAGCCTATAAATACCATGAGAAGAGGCAATTTATCCCCTAATACATATACTCCAGGTAATATATTCATAAGTTGCATATAATTCAGTGTCCCTTTATACAATAATATTTGACATGTATCCCCACTCCTTTTCACCATTTTAGTGCTATTATGAACTGCATTACAGAATGACTTTCCTTCATTTTCAAGAGAGTTGAAGAATGGGTCGTTCTGCTCAAGCTTCACATTGTTTCATATATTTTCATCTAATGCTGAGGGTCTTTACTAAGATATAAATTTGAGAAGATTATAAGTTTCTTAATGAAAACAAATGGTATAATGCCAATATTAATTGATCTTCAGGGTAAGACCACATATCTTTTTAAATAAATGAGGTCCAGGGCTAAGACCACATTTTCCTTTTAGGTTTTCCTCTTTCCATAAGTTGTTATGAGTTTTTGTACTTTTACAAACAAAATGGATTTCAAACAATCTATTGGTAGTATTAATGGTCATTGGTAGTATTGATGGCCATTTTGTTTCAGTAAAAAAAAGTTCAAAAATTGAAGGAATTATATAATGCTACATTAAATATGTTAATAAATTGAAGGAATTATGTAAACACTTAGGCAAATATTCACTTATTCATATTGTATTGATATTGCAAAGAAAGTCATTCAATTAGTGCTTACATTCTATGAAAGGATCAGACTAATGAGAATGAGTACATTTAAAGTTTTCAAAAAATAATAATAGGGAAATTAAGATATTTCTTATGTAGTTGGAATTTGAGCAAAACTTTACATGCTGGATACTTAGTTTGTCTTTTTTTTGGACTTCATTTCATTTAGCTACCAAAAAACTTGATTTTGTAAGAACACATTATCACTGTTAATTTTTTCCTTACTCTTTGGTTTGCAGCTATTGAAAAGGTTAGACCTATAAAACTAGGATCCAAAGAGGAATCTGAGCAGGTGCTTTACGATTTGGAGAGATCAGATTCGGTTCAAAATGTCCATTCAAGTGACGGTGTGTGGTGCAATAGGTGCTGCTGGTGACATGGCCCCTCCAGAATCTTCTTTTCCTGGGAAAGAAGAATTAGAGTGTCTTGTTCAAGGCAGTGTTCCAATGGATCTCAAAAGATAGGTAGATTGAGAAATGTTGTTATATTTGTTTCTACGTAAAATCTCTATAAGAAAGAAAACTCATTTATGCGGAATCAGATTCACATTCTTTACTTACGATTTTAGCTTTGGCCAGCTTTTGTGGGGTGTGCGAGCATGTAGGGTGGAGAAAGATTATCAACATTTACAATCTTCAAATGCTAATTCTGTTAATAGTGTGGAACATCAAAGTTTTGGATCAGACAATTACAGTGAGTCGATGACAGAGTCCTCATGTATACCTGAGAAATGGAAATGGCAGATTGAGAAGGTCATTACATATTTTAGCTCTAAATTTTATTACCGAAAAAGACATCTTATTTTTTTAGAATTTGCATCTGGGTGATTTTATAGTTCTGCACCACTTTTCACCCAATATTTTCCTTATTTGTTAAAAAATTAGATGGTGCCGCTTGCTGAATCAATGTGTTTATTTTAATAAATTATTGTTGTTGAATGTCTCTCATTATAGGTTCTACTAACAAAAAGTAAATAAACGGACACATCCTCTTTTTTGTTGACTATGGGAGGAATGTCATCTTAGATGAATATATGGTACTCCAAAAGTGGTTAATGATGGGGTTACGATTGCCCAAGCTATCGAGCTACTTGATGTTATGGAAAATGTTGTTGCTGCTCTTATTAGGGCGGCTGGGCATTCATATTTTAAGTCCCCCTAATATTGCTAATAAATATTTCTTAGAATTGTTTACGAGAATTGTTTAGATGAACATATTTCAAGATTTTTTTCCTTGGTTTATTAAAATTCAAAAATTGATATGATGCCCATGTAAGGAAGATCGACAAGAGTGGGGGTTGGCAAGGTTTGGGGGGTGGTTGTTGTGAGTGGGTGAGTGGTAGTGGTGGTGGGGAGCTGTCGGACTTTTTTTATTTGCGCTAAATCAAATTGTTATTATGTAGTTATTTTGGTTATATGGATTTTCAAAAAGTGGTTTCTTGTTTCAAGTGATTATAATATTTCCTTTTTTTTTTGTAGGTTTATGGAAAATGGTTTTGTAAAGAAAGAATGGAGCGGACATTTGTAGTGGAATGTCAAGAATATATTTGGTTTATAATAGTTACATTCTTCACTATTTGAGGAAATGTTTATTTTTAACTGATTTTGGATGAAAATGTAATTTAAACATATACCTTTTTGAATGTATGTATTACTTTGGTAGGATAATTTTTGGATGTATATATCGGTAGGACAACTTTTGGATGTAGATATTGGTAGGATAACTTTTAAATGTATATATGGATATGACTAGTTAGAATTGCTTTTGAGAACACTTGTGTTGATTTTATTTCGTAGGATTACTTTCGAATGTAATATATGGGTATGAATTCAGGTGACGCATCCTATAAAAAACATATTTAGGAAGCTTTTGGGCTAGTGTTAGATAGTTGGGGGATTTTTTGTAACTCTGGTAAACAATGCGCCTTAAAAAGCTCTATTTTTAAGATGCTTTTTTTGAATTATTTTGGAACCGTTGTAAAAATCATTTAAGACATTTTTTTTGAATTTTTTATAACAATGGTTTTTAAGACGCTTTTAATTATAATTAAAAGTGATGTAAATAGCTTTTTATGACACTTTTTAATCGTTGTAAAAATACTTTTTTCTTCTAGCGTTAATTATGAGTCGGGCCCATTTAGGGATCTAAAAATGGGATATAAGGCTTAACTCGGTATTTGGGACTAATATAAGTTTAAAAGCAAGGTTAATAACCTCCCCACATAATCAAAACATAAACCTAACAATTACACATCAAGGCAGAAGATAACAAAGGTCAAAAGGGACACGAGGCAAAGGATTCAAGAACACGTCATCAAACCATTGTAATCATGCTAGAATTCTCTTGCTTAATTAAAATGTCCAAATTACTTCTTAAGTCATTGAAGCTTTCTTCTATGTAGATTTTGGATTTCATAGGAAATTGATGATGGAAAGTTATGTTGAATCGCATTTATGTAGACAATGCAAATTTAAAATAAGTTAGTTGAATCCAGAAATTAGGATGAAATTAGGTGATTTTAAATGATGAAATTCATGCCTTAGAACCTTGGTGAAATTAGAAATTCACATGTAGAGGATTTGTATTCATGTTTAAGAATTTCTAAAAATTTGTATTATTGGGGGCCTTGTATAATGGTAGAACATGGTGGGTCTAAAGAAATAAGATCTGGTTTATGCAGGTCTGTTAAGGGGTTAAATTGTGGGATTTTTGGGACTGAAATCAATGTCAATTTATGAAAATATTTAACCTTAGATGATAAACTAAGCCCTTATTTAATGTTTATATAAATGTATAAACCATTGGGATGGGAGATAAAGAAGAAATAAGAATTTGGGTGTTAAGAAAATGTAGCATAGTTGGGCTTCTTCCCAGATCCGAATCGATTCGGCCCCCTGCAAATTGATTCGGCCCCTGGCGCAGGTTGAGGTGTGACTGGGATTTGATCCGGGATATTATTAGGAATCTATACGAGTGGGTGAGACGGTGTTTGGGTAAGTGAGGATTTCATTAAAAATACTTTTATGGTTCAAATATTAAAAGGAGAACTATACTAGACGGTTAGGTATTCTTATAAAGAGGAAGAAATTAATAAGTAACTAGATGGTTAATTATAAAGGCATAATTATTTACGGGTGGTCATTTGGGATATCTTGGGTGATTATAGAGTAATTACCTATATACAGTAATTGAGAATATTATGCACTTAGATTTATTGTGTGAACATACATATGTTCATGGACGGTCCTGTCGGTTGGACTTACGCGCGTTTGGGATCGTAGCACTCATTGACATAGGTGGGCTAGACGTTGTGTATGTCGTTATTATAGGTACTACATAGTAGCACCACTTACGAGAGGTAGTTGTTGATGATGGGATCCTTTGTCACCGTTGGGTATGGGCCATGAACTGTTGTATTGCGTAGGGACCTCCCCATTTGTGTGTGTTTTGTGTTGTCTAATTGGATAAGAGATTCCTTCGGACTTACTAATAGAGCACAAACGAGACACTACTGGTAGATGTCTTTAAGTGTCACATATATGAAAGGAAATATATGTGACTATACAAATATAATGAGATTAATTCATGTGTCTAAGAACATAGATAATAAATTACAGACCCAATACTATGTAATGTGTGATATGGACAAAGTGTACCCTCACCTCTTAGGATGAGTGGTGTCACATCTCATGGCCGAGTTGTCATAGGGGCCCCACGTGTCATTGTTCGGGTAGTCCCGACAAGGGTTGGCGTCGTCTCAATTAGCCTCAGCCATATAGAAAGTCGAGACCTCAAGAGTATCACCTGTCCACCAAGCACCATCTTCGTACTCTGCCACGGTCAAAACCAAAGTGCGCCAGTTAATCCAACCTCAGAACGATCTTTCAGTCGAGGTCATACTTATGACTGAGCATGGGACCATACAATTGGAACTAGCAACCTCGTATCTTGTCAGGTCGAGGTTGTAGCGGACGATACCAAGTAGCACAAGCATATGCAAGTGCAAAAGTGGCATGTACACATGGACAATTCTGTTATAATAATATCATTCCCTAACGTGAGGGAATATTACATCATTATTATATCCATTGGCCATGGACAGGTGTTAACATCTTATCGGGAGTTTCCTCATGCACATGCTGCCCAAGCCCTATATATACACTTCATCTTCTCCATGAGAAGGTATCCTTAATCCATAACCCTAACATAACTCTGTTCAATTATATACAGAAGAGTGAGAGAGAGCTTTGAGTGTTATACCTATGGCTATTAGTGCCCTTGTTTAGTGTATTTCTCACACACTCATACAGTGGATGTAGGCCTAATTGGTTGAACCACTTTAAATCATTAAGTTTGTCTTCTTATCCTCATCTCTTTCTATCATATATACATGTATCCATCTCCATTGTTGTGCTGTGATTGAGCTTAAGCTATTCATAATCTCATTTTGACTTGGTGGTGCTAATTACAACATCATCAATTTGGCGTCGTCTGTGGGAACAAAGATAACCATATCTTCCCTATTTTAGCTTATACTCATCAGAGTCTCTGGTGGTGAACCAGTCCTCCCTCTATGTGGAGTTGTTTTTCCATTGAAGGAGCTCTTGTTGAGAATTTAAGATCTCCTTCTCTAGCTCATAGCCCAAATAGCTTACACCAATGGCAATAGAACCACCACCTCCTCCTGACAATCAACTGAAACCATCACATTGAGGTGGAGAACGCTCCAGTCAATAACCATCTCAGGTAGAGATGGATGAGGTGGAGATTGCGCTCCGCTCCTTTATAGATAGCCAACAACAAATACAAAACCAATTTGCCATGTTCTGCCAGAATCTAGTGTCCAGGACTGGCTGCGCCAGAGCTGAGTTTGTGACTCCGATCGTGAGATAAAACATTCTTGATCAACAAGCCATGGGACCACCCCCGACACAGAAAAAGGATCTCCCTCCACAATAAGGATGGAGAGATATTGTTGAGCCTAGGCCCCTATGCCTGGGGAGGCAGAGTCAAAAACCTTATGATGAGAAGGTGGGGGATGAACTCTACAAGGACGATGAAGAGAGGAAATATTGGGAACCATATCAGATCTCTAGGGGCACTGTTCATCCTCCACAGCCGAACTGGGAGCAAGAGCGTCGGTAAGGCAGAGAGGGCGGACCAAAGCAATCAGCCTTAGACAGGCTAATTAGAGGGTCGGACTTTAATAGGCTCGACCCTTAGGGAGATTTGAGGAACCGTATGTCCAGATCTAGGAGTGTTGTCGGCTCAAGAAGAAATCAGAGAAGAGACAAATGCTGACCTCCCCAAGACCGAGAGGAGAAAAGAAAGGTCACCAGCCAACCTAGGTGTGCAGAGAGGGTACATTCGGCCCATCCAGCTAACAGAGAACGATCAACTCAGCCAAACAATAGAGAAGGGGCCAGGGAAAATGCTATCCCTGCAAAAGCCGACGTTGCAGTAGACAAGCCTTGGAATGAGTCCATACAGAGGTTGGAGAATAAAATAGGGGATATCATAAAAAAGATGAGACCCCTTTTAGAGGGGATATGCTGAAGGATCTCCATTTGTGGCAAAGATACTGAGCTACCCAACCCCGACCAAGTTCAAACCGCTGATAGTTACTCCAAAGTATGACGGGGGCACGAATTCTATGCATCAAGTGGAGATGTATTAATCGGCCTCTGACATCTATTCAATATCATTTGAGATGAGATGCCGAGCACTCTCAAGCACGTTAACAGGGGCAACCCACGTATGGTTCACCTCCCTTCCTAAGAACTCTATAGGGAATTTTAAGCATTTGGCCGATAGTTTTGTCCACAATTTCTACTTTGGGGTAAAACCTAGGAAGTAGACGACCATGTTTTACATCAAATAGGTGAAAGACGAGACTCTAAGGGAATATGTAGCCCGTTTTAACAAGGAGAAGATGCAAGTCGGAGACTATAAAGAAATTATCACAATGACAGTCCTTTTGGGAGGTCTTCAGAAAGGAAAGCTACTCTGGAAGCTGGTCGAGGACCTTCCAAAGTCCATGGATGAACTCTTGGATACGGTCGGGAGAGTTATGAATATAGAGGAGGTGATGGATATCAAAGAAGATAAAGAAAAGAGATCCCGTAGTAATGGAAAGGTTTAAAAGTCCAAGGAGAAGGATAACAAGAAAACACTGATAGAAGATAAGTTTGCAGACTATATGCCTTTAACAATTAGCTGTGAGAACATTCTGAATGAGATAAAAAATGATCGATCTCTTAGGTGGCCAAAAACGTTAAAGACAGCTCCTCATAAGAGAAATAGAAATCTTTGGTGCGAATTTCACCAAGATTATGGGCACATCACTGATAAATGCTTCGCCCTCAAAGATGAGATAGAAAAAATGCTAAAATCTGGTAAGTTGATAAGAGCAATTTAGACCGAGGTTGAGATGACCCCAGGAAGAGGAAAAATGATATATGCAGAGAGGATGCTCTAACCAAGTGGGATGACCCTTCAAATGATGAAAGTGAAGATTCGGATCTCCTACCAAAGGATGATAACATCTAGTGAAGAGGCTCAACATGATTTCATTTCGTGGGGCATGATTTGTGAAGGCCTAGCAGAAGGAGGATCTGAGATGGCCAACCACAAGGCGCATGTAGACGAAGAAAAGGCAATAATCAAGGCCTAGTTGAAAACTCAACCTCTATTGATGTTAAGGCCAAGAAAAGGAAGAAAATGGATATGGAAACCCTCATAGGCATCTTTTCAAGACTAGATTTCAAGGGTATCCTAGAAACTCATGATTACCCGCTCGTTATTACCACCAGAATACATGGGTGTAAGGTACCAAGATCTTAGTTGATGGAGAAAGCTCTGCATATGTTATGTTCTGGTCGTGCTTCAAAGGCTTATGACTTAGCCGATCCAGGCACGTCCCGTACCATCATTTTTTGACAGGATTCAGTGGAGAAAAGGCTCACCCTCTAGGGATGTACAAAATGGATGTCAGAATGGGAGACGAGTGGACAAAGAGGCTGACCAAGAAGATCAAATTTTTCATGGTGGATGAGAATGTGTTCTCATCTTACAACTTCATATTGGTACGGGTAGCTCTCAAAGAGTTTGGGGTTATGCCTTTGACGGTTCACCAAGTGTTAAAATTCTCGACTCCTTATGGAGTAGGGGAATTTCAAGGTGACCAAACATCGGCACGAGAGTGCTACTTTAACTCAGCAGAGGAGAGAGAAGCACACAAGAAAGAAACAACCACATACAACATTAACACCCTTGATCCTAGAGATGAGACAAAACTTAAGAAAGGGGAGGCCGCAAAAGAGGTAGAATCCATCATCCTCAATGAGGACGCACCGAAAAAACCTGTCGAGGTCAGAAAATCCCTAAAATAAGAGATCAAGGATGATCTGATTGGATTTATGAGGAAGAGGCAAAGCATGTTCTCGTGGAGTCACAAAGACATGCCTAGTATTGACCCAAAAGTAATGTCTCACAAGTTGAATGTCGTTGATGGAGAAAAACCAATAAAATAGATAAGAAGAATCTACTCAAGGGAGAAGTGCGAGGTCATTAGAGACGAGGTTAAAAATATGGAGAAGGCTAAGTTCATCAGAGATGTGATATACCCTTAATGGCTTTCAAATGCCATCATTATACCTAAATCCAACGGCAAATGGAGAATGTGTGTGGACTTCGCTGGTTTGAATATGTCTTGTCCTAAAGACAAGTTACCTCTCCCTCGAATTGATGAGATGGTAAATTCTACGACGGGGCAAGAATTAATGAGATTCATGTATGCATACTCCGACTACAACCAAATTTCCATGGACCCGACCGACGCAGGGAAGATACCCTTCATTATCGATAAGGGGACATATTGTTATAAGGTTATGCCCTTCGGCTTGAAGAACGTCGGGGCTACATATTAGCGATTGGTAAACAAGATGTTTGAATACTATATTAGAAAGTCTATGGAAGTGTATGTTGACTATATGTTGACCAAGAGTCTGAAGGTCGATACTCATGGGACCGACCTTAAAAAAACTTTCAACTCCATGGACAAGTAGAAGATGAAGGTTAATCATGCCAAGTGTGTCTTCGACGTCAGAGATGGAAACTTCTTGGGTATCATTGTCAATCAGAGGGGTATAGAATCCAACCCAAAGAAGATAAAAGCCCTGTTAGAGATGAAGACACCGAGGAACATCAAGGAAGTTCAGAGGCTGACCGAACGAGTAGCCTCATTAAACACGTTTGCCTCAAGAGACACTGATAGATGTCTTCCATTTTTTAAGATTCCTAAAAACGATTTAGAGTGGGACAACGAATGAGATAGAGCTTTTATCAAGCTAAAGTCTTATCTCGACTCTCCACTTTTACTGAGTTGGCTATTAGCACGACGATAGTATGAGATGATAAAGGTGTACAAAAACCAATGTATTTCAATAGCAAGGCCCTCCAAGGGGCTGAACAGAAGTATCCTAAGATGGAAAAACTAGCCTATGACCTTATCGACGCTTCAAGAAAGATGAAGCCTTATTTTCAAGCTCATATAATGGTTGTCTTGACGGACTCTCCCCTCAAGAAAGTCATCCGTAAACCTAAGAAATCAGATAGGTTGATAGCCAGGGCCATTGAGCTGGGAGAAATAGACATAGTCTATCAGCCTAGGGTGGCAATCAAGGGGCATGCCTTAGTAGACTTTATGGCAGAGTTCACCTGGGCCGAGGCTAATAGAGAAGAATTAGACAGTCTTGAAAGGTCGGCTGAAACTAGTATAGACACGTTAGAGGCCGAGATAAGCATGGCGAGACCTCCAACAGCCGAGACTGATAAGTTTTTGCTAAGAAGTTGAGTTATTGAAGAAGGGCCATTTTCAGAAGAGAAGTGTGGAACTTATTTATTGATGGTTCATCCTGTGAAAATAAGAGTGGAGCCGACCTGATTATGTCAGACCCTGACGGAACAGATATAGAGTACGCATTGAGGTTCAGTTTTAAGGCTTCCAATAATAAGTCAGAATATGAGGCCCTCCTAGTCGGAATCTCCCTTGCCAGAACTCTCAATATTGGCCGACTTTTAGTCCATAGCAACTCTCAACTTGTAGTTAATCATGTCCTGCGGATATATGAAGCCAAAGACGACGGAATGGAAAGGTACCTAGCAAAGGTGAGGAAGATGATGAAGGACTTTAGTGAGATCAAAGTCAAAAGGGTGACTTAACTGGATAATAGCTGAGCTGACGCTCTGGAAAGGCTAGCCTCGGCCATACGGACATAGACTAAGAGATCGTTACCAGTATAAATCCTTCCTCGGCCGACCATAAAGGAGGATGACACGAAAATGAATTTTTTCTTCAATTTAAACTTGGGACCATCTTGGATAGACCCCCTTATTCAGTATATCAAAGAGGGTAGTTTGCCGAAGTCTAAGGTCGAAAGAAGGAAGTTGAGATACAAAGCCGCTAAGGTCTCTATCTTAGGGGACGTGCTATACAAGAAAGGGTTTATTTTACCTCTGCTCAGATGTGTCCACCCAGTCAAAGTAGATTATATTTTGAAGGATGTACATGAAGGTTCTTGCTCAAGACATATTAGGGGAAGATCATTGGAAAAGAGGATCATCGCTCAAGAGTATTGGTGGTCGACCCTTGCCAAAGACTCAATCGAGTACTTCAAGAAGTGCAATAAGTGGCAGCGGTTTGCCACCATCCCTCATCAACCCCCATCAACATGTAACATTTATCACCTCACTATGACCATTTATAGTGTGGGGGATCGGTTTGGTTGGACCTTTTCCAAGGGCCATGGGAAACTACAGATATTTAATTATGGCGATAGACTACTTTTCAAAGTGGGTAGAGGTCGAGTCCATGATGAAGATCACAGAAAAGAAGACCTTTTAGTTCATGTGGAAGAAAATCATTTGAAGATATGGCTTGACTAAAACATTCATCTCAGATAATGGTACCCAGTTCAAGAACATCTCTTTGGAGAAATACTGTAAGTAGGTCGGCATCAAACCGTTCTTCTCATCGTCCGGCCGACCCCAGGCCAATGGTTAGACTGAAATCACCAATAGAACTATTCTTGATGGATCAAGAAAAGGTTGGAATATGCGAAGGGGAGATGGACTGAAGATGTACATGCTGTACTATAGGCTTATCGAACAATAGTGAAAATGCCAATAGGGGAGACCCCGTTCATGTTAGCATATGGTCAAGAAGTTGTGGTGCCTACAGAAATTGGTCTCCCCACTCATAGAGCTTAGACGTATGACCCTGAGGGAAATATGGTAGAAAGAAGACTTAACCTAGATCTAATTGAAGAAAAAAGAGAAAATACAGAGGTTAGGCAAGCAGCCTACCAGCAGAGGATGGCTAAGTTCAACAATAAGAGGGTTAATGCAAGGCCGATAGTCGTGGGAGATTTAGTTCTGAAAAGGACGTGGCATAAACCTAACAAGATCCATGCCCACTGGAACGGTCCTTACAGAGTTACTGATGAAGTCGACCCAGGGACTTACTGGCTGGAAAATCTAGAAGTAGAGCCCTTATCCAACCCCTGGAATGCTTACCATTTAAGAAGATACTACCAATAAAAGATCTTGGAGATTATCTTGTATGTTTTTCTTTTTCCATTGTATGATATCATCTATAAATGAAAATTATCTTGCATGTGTTCCCTCATATCTTGTTTGTAGTAATTAAATTATATGGTCCGAATGTCATCAACCTATAAAACATCATTAGTTTGGTAATCTCAGACCCTTAAACGTCATTAGTTTGGTGAATATGAGATGAACCATCTTAGTTTGGTGATCTTAGACCCTTAAACGTCATTAGTTTGGTGAATATGAGATGAAACATCATTAGTTTGGTGGTCTCAGACCCTTAAACATCATTAGTTTGGTGAATATGAGATGAAACATCATTAGTTTGGTTATCTCAGACCCTTAACAATCATTAGTTTGGTGAATATGATATGAAACACCATTAGTTTGGTGATCTCAGATATCATACCTTTAAACATAGCAAGCACAAGACAGAAAATGATGGAAAGAAAAAATTCACCCATTAATAAGCAGAGGTTACAAATAGCAAAATTCACAAAATACAAAATATAAAAGCCCTCAGGGCTGACTGCCTTAACAAGAAAGATAACCAAGGAGCCCTCAAGGCTGAGTGTCACCCATCTGAACAGTCTCGTTAACTTTGACATTGGTGATCTCAGCCCCATCATCACGATTAGCCAGCTTCTCATTATTCTCAGTAACCTCCGAAGTGTTGGTCTAAGTAGGGGTAGAAATAGCGTTATCAACCTCGGCCAAAGTAGCTCCGAGATAATGGTCACCAAAACCAAGGCCTATAAAGTCATCCGGTAACAGGCTCCCAATCTCTGCGTGTTTAATGGCTACCCATCGGCCAACAACCTTGATTCCTTTCTCCAGATAGTCAAAGTCGAAGTCCACAAATTTGTTAAATAATTTGTAGAGGGTTAGCCTCAGCCAAGGAAGCTTTAATGGCGTCATTAATGCTGGCCTTTATGCTTTCATCCTTAGCCTTCAGAGCTTTGTCATGGTCGGCCTTCAGATTGGCAACCAGATCTTTCTCCTTTTATAAATCCCCCTTGACCTTATAAAGGTCGGCCTTCCAGGCCTTCTCTTCTTTCTCAGCATTTTGGCCCTTTGGGATCAAGGGAAAACTCTTTAGAGTCCAGTTAGCCAAGCGGTGAAGAGAAACTTCACCCTACAACTCAAGAGGCAGACACTTAAGTATAAGACATAGGAAATGAAGGGACAACACTTGTAAAAATTCTTAAAGATAACTAGACAGTTCAGTGAAGGGAGAATTCGTCCAGTAGAGGGGGGTCTATGGATTGAAGTAAATGTTTGTCATCCTCGATGATGAGAGATTCGAGGTCATCTGCCTCCTTCAGACTATGACCTATGATGTTGTTGTCAATTATTTTCAGTTGCAACAGATGAGCAACAAGAGCATCATCCGTAAATATTGGAATGTCCTGGTCAAAGTGTGGAGTTTTTAAAGGACGAGTGGTGGGATCGACTTCTTAACAAATCTTATTCTTACCAACACCATCAGTTCTGTAAGAGCTAACAGTCTTCTTTGGTGGTGCAATAGGAGTGGCAACCTTATTGCCACATTTGTCAATGAGATTGCTCAGATTAGGGGACGATAATTTCCAAAGGTCATCAGAATTTCCTTTTGGACGCTCTGTAAAAGAAAAGTCTCAGAATCAATGTATTAGTTATATAAAGGTAGGAGGCATCACTTAGCAATAATAATAAATTAACTTACAAAGTTCAGTCAGGGGGCCACCCCCCAGACCTGTCTGAGTAAGGTAGTATGGGGTCATCAGATGCTCAAACTTCACAAGACGACCTTTATCACCTTGGCTACGAATGTTTTTAATCTTATCACAGGCATCATGGCTCAATCTTGGGTCATCTTTGGCTAATATGGGAACCTTGGCCCACCTCAGAGGAGTTCTAGGCATAGACGTCCCGCAAGCTTTGTTGGGGCCGAACTCCCAAGCACCCAAAATGAAGAAGTATCAGGGTTTCCAATTATGGTTGGAGGTCTGAGTTACCAATAGGATTTTCTTTTCATACTTCCTTGCTACAAAATGATAGTAGCCGGGGTGAGTCTTGGAAGATGATGGTGTGTAACAACCAAGAAATATGTGAACGGGAAGGTCGATTTGATGTACAGATTTCCAAAGGACGATTGATCTAATCATAACTCACCATGCATTTGGGGATAGCTGAGAAGGGGAAAGTTTATATGATTAAGGATGGCTCGTAGTATGGGGTGAATAGGCAGACGAAAACCTAACTTAAACATCTGCTCATAGACGCAGATCTCACCATCCTAGTCATGAAAGGCTCTCTCATTCTCAAGAGGTACCCTCATAGAAATAGCGGGATATATGCCATAGAGGTATCTGAAGACTAAGATATCAGCCTCAGATACAAAACTCTTATGTTCAGCGGCAATGGAGGTATCAACTTCGCTCTCCTCATCACTACCAACTGGGAGGTGGACATAGGATTGGTAGCAGATGACTCTGACATTGGTTCGCAAGTCTCAACGACTTGGGGGTGTACTACAACCGAGGGTGGTGGACAGATAGGTCGGACTGGAAAAGCCTTAGCCTTTTGACTCTCGACTTGGTCTTCCTCTATTTGTTTAATCTTGTCAAATCACTTCTCTCTCAGACTAGGGAAGTCCTCTACTAACTTGTACAAGGGTCGTAGCATCCGAAGGACGAGGCTACACTTGAGTGAAATAAGAAAAGGTAATAAAGGGAAAAAAACTTAAAGTTTGACTATAGTTGACTCAATGATCAAACCTTGGAAATTTGAAAAATGTTACTGTTGATACCAAAATTAGTATGCTGATGCGGACAAATAATAAGAAGACACGTGTCAATCTACGAGCCACAATAGCAACGAGGAAGAACATTCCCCCGACCAACATACTCATTCCGAGCAGCAGGTATACTCCGAGGAACGCCAGTCTTCCGAGGAATACCAACCCTCCGAGGAACTCTTATCCTCCGAGGAACTCCAATGCTCCGAGGAACTCTTGGACGACGAGCAACTAAGGCGGTTCGAGCTGCATCTCGACCGCAACATTAATTGCCAGATACTCAACAGTTCAACTATTCATTGAATGCTTATCATCTTGACGCACACGTTTGAAGAGCATTAAATGAATTACCCTTTCATATGTATATCATTTAATGTAACACCCTTTCATGTACAGCCTAAGGGCTATAAATACCTTGTATCACCCTCATTCAAGGGGACCGGAATTTCTTGATAGCACTTGTAATCGAGAATTCCCAAACACTCAGCAATAACATAACAGTGGACGTAGGCCATTCATATAAGGCTGAACCACTTTAAAATCTTTTGTCTCATTTATTTATCTGTGATTAAATAATTAGAGTAATCTAGTTTTTTACATCAACAGATTGGCGCCGTCTGTGGGAAACGATTGTTATTATCGTTTTTCACCAAAAATCATTCATCATCAATGGCGGATAATCCAGAATCTAGCAATCGAAACGCTAGAAATGCTGGAAATCCTCCAAATCCCTCTGCACCTCCCGATCTGGCTGGGATTATGACGAATCTGGCTCAAGGACAAACCGCCATGCAAGAAACAATGAGGCAACTCATACAAACCCTTCATGGCGGTGCACCTGCACGTTCAGTACAACGAAGTGGTCAGAGGCAAACTTATTTACTTTCTTCACGATCCAGGCGTACTGAGTCATATTGTAATGAGGAGTCTGATGATTTCTCTTATCAACCTGGGCGAACTTCGTCAATAAGGGCTACAGATACTGATCAACGTATCACTCTCTCTCCAGAAAGACCCAGTGCCTTAGAAAGATTGAGTAGGGTGTCTCCTTTCAGTCGATTAGGCCCTAGGAGGAATAGGAGTCCACCTAAGACCATGTCGAGGAGTTTTCGACGACCATCAGATCTAAGAGAAGGATCAGCACAATCACGACCAGTTGATCGTCAAGATAGATCTCAGGAGGCCACATCAGAACAATCAATTGCTCGAACTAATAAGCCCGAGGAAGGAAACGATGCGTGGAAAGGTTCCATTCAGCGCTTGGAGGATAGATTGGGAGAAATGGCCAAGGCGAAGAATCCCTTACAACGAACTTTTATTCAAGGGACACCTTTTGTCCAGGCCATTGTGAGTTTTCCTACCCCGTCAAAATTTAAAGCACCAGTAGTGACCCCCAAATATGATGGAAAGACAGATCCTGTTCTTCATATAGAGCAATATCAAGCTGCCGCCGATATCTATGCTGTCCCCGACGAGATGAGATGCAGAGCATTCTCAGGAACTCTTACTCGAGCTGCCCAGATATGGTACAACAATCTTCCTCGGGGTAAGATTTCAACTTTCTTTCAGTTGGCCGAGTTGTTCATCGGTAATTTCTGTTTTGTAGCAAAGCCAGTAAAACGAGTAGCACACTTATTAAGTGTTAGACAAAAATATGGTGAAAGTACTAGAGATTATATAACTCGTTTCAATAACGAGAAGCTGGAAGTCATAGATTATGAGGAGAAGACAGCAATCACCGCCTTGATGAGTGGGTTGTTGCCTAATAAGTTGTATTACACTTTGGCGAAAGATCCACATAAAACTATGTCAGAGTTGATGGCAAAAGCGACCAAAATCATAAATGCCGAGGAAGCTATGGCTGCAAAGAAGAATATGGATAAAGACACCAAGGTGGAAGTCGACAAGTCTAAAAATAAAGAGCATAAGGCCAATGGTGGTGACAAGCGTTCCAGAAATAATAAGTCATCATGGGAAGTACTGAAGAAATTCGATAATTATACTCCTTTGAAAATGGGTATCAATCATGTCTTGGAAGAAATCAAGAATAGCGAGGAGGTAAAGTGGCCGAAGAAACTGAGGTCAGACCCTGATGCGAGGAACAGGGATAAATATTGTGAGTTCCACAAAGATCATGGCCATATGACTAAAAATTGCATAGCTCTTCAGAACGAGATTGAAACACTCATCCGAAGAGGAAAGCTAGCAAAGTATGTTGATCGGGGAGGTGAAAGAAGAAATAATGATCGAACTAGAGAGAGATCTAGGTCTCCTCGTCGAGCAGAGGAGAAAAAGAAGAGAGGCCATGAAGATGATGCCGAGGATGACCCCGATCTTCCCAAGAAACCAAGGCAGCCAGAACGATAGGTATTTTCCATACGTTTTGGGTCATTTGATTGTAATGTTATTACAGGAGGAGATGCCGGAGGAGGAGATCTTACTGCAGAAAGAAAAGCTTACCTCGGAGAGGCACAAGCTTGCTCGTACATTCAGCGAATAAATTTGGCCGAGGAGGATCGTCCGAGGAAGGTAAACAAAGCGAAGCTGGTTATTGGCTTTTCAAAAAATGACCTGGCAGGTGTTCTTTACCCTCACGACGACCCTTTGGTGATCAAAATGAGGATGAAAGAAGTAGTGATTTCAAGGGTGTTGGTAGACAATGGCAGTTCGGCAGACATCATGTACTATTCATGCTTTGACAGTTTAAATTTGAAATTATCTCAATTGGAACCTTATCACAGACCTTTTCTGGGTTTCGCTGGCGAGAAAGTTTTTCCACTTGGGATGATCAAGTTGGATATATTCATTGGAACTTGGCCTGCTTGTCGAACAGAGAGAATACGCTTCTTTGTGATGGATAAGAATGTGCAGTCAGCCTACAACATCATCATGGGAAGAGTTGGTTTAAAGAAGTTCGAAGAAGTCCCATCTACAGTACATCAATGTTTAAAATTCCCAATAAATTTCGGAGTGGGAGTGGTGAAAGGTGATAAAAAAGTAGCTCGAGAATGCTATTATTCATCTGCCGAGCAAGAGGAGCTTGAAGAATCAAGGAAAAAGACTACTACTTACCAGGTGGATGAAAGTACAGAAATTGAAACACTTGATCCAAGAGATGAATCCCAACTTGTAAAAGGACAGGTGGTGGAATCTACAGAAAATGTTATTCTGGACGACGAACACCCTGAACGAGTAACCCAGATAGGTTCGTCGTTGGATGCTTTAATAAAACAGGAGTTGATAACTTTCTTGAGAAACAGAAAGAAAACTTTTGCGTGGAGTCATGAAGACATGCCAGGAATAGATCCAAACTTCTTATGTCATGAGCTCAATGTGAATAAGGAGATCAAGCTTGTAAAGCAGAGAAGAAGGGTATTTAGCCCCGAGAAGAATCAAGCTATACAAGAGGAGGTCGACAAGCTCCAGAAAGCCCAATTCATTGAAGATGTGAAGTATCCAGACTGGTTGGCAAATGTGGTGATGGTAAAGAAGAAAAACAATAAATGGAGAATGTGTGTTGATTTCACTGATCTCAACAAGGCCTGCCCAAAGGATCACTTCCCATTGCCCAGAATTGACCAACTAGTGGATGCTACCTCGGGGCACGAGCTACTCAGCTTCATGGATGCTTACTCTGGTTATAACCAGATCAAAATGAAACCTGAAGACAGGGAAAGCACTTCTTTTATTACCCCTAGGGGAACTTATTGTTATAATGTTATGCCTTTTGGTTTGAAAAATGCAGGAGCGACATATCAGCGGCTGATGAACAAGGTTTTTGTCGAACAAATCAGTTGCAACATGGAAGTCTATGTCGACGATATGCTGACAAAGAGCAAGAAAGCTGCTGAGCATCTAGTTGACTTAGGTCAGACCTTTGATCAACTGGATAAATACCAGATGAAGCTCAACCCGACGAAGTGCATCTTTGGAGTACGAGAAGGAATGTTCCTCGGGTACATCGTCAACCAGCGAGGCATTGAGGCAAATCCAGCAAAGATCAAAGCTCTTTTAGGGTTGCGATCTCCAACGACGAAGAAAGAAGTGCAGAGTCTTACAGGACGAATTGCAGCGCTCAATAGATTTGTATCTCGAGCAATTGATAGGTGCCTTCTATTCTTCAAAACACTCCAAAAAACTTTCGAGTGGAATGATTAATGTGAAAAATCCTTTCAAGACTTGAAGAAATATCTAGGAACACCTCCACTGCTGTCCAGGCCAGTGATGGGAGAAAAGCTGTACTTATACCTGGCAGTATCAGAGAATGCAGTCAGCTCGGCATTGATCAGATTGGAGAATGGAGTCCAGAAGCCAATTTATTACACAAGTAAGGCTTTCCGAGGTGCAGAAATCAGGTACCCAAAGTTGGAAAAATTGGCATTGGCATTAATTGAAGCAAGTAGAAGAATGAGACCTTATTTCCAGGTCCATACCATCGTCGTATACACCGACATGCCATTGAGACAAGCTCTTCATAAGCCAGAAAAATCAGGAAGACTGATGTATTGGGAAATAGAGCTTGGTGAATATGATATTGTATATGAACCCAGATCGTCATTAAAAGGGCAGGCTGTAGCAGACTTTATAGCAGAATTTACATATCCTGATACCGTCGAGGAGCAAAAGTTGCTTGCTAACCAACCTGTGGATGTTACAGGATCAACAGACATGAGTCTAGATCAACTCCGGTTGGTAAAAGAGCTTGTGGATGTAGAAAGATCATCAAATTCAAACCCAGACCAACTCCGGTTGGTAAAAGGGCGAGAAGAGATGGTCGACGAAGAACAAAAAATACCAAGGGAGGATGAAAGGAAACAACAGATATTTCACCGAGGAACTCTGTCAGAAAAGAAATTTGAAGACGAGTTACCTACATGGAAATTATATGTAGATGGGTCATCTTGCACAACAGGTTGTGGGGCAGGGATTATTTTGAACACCCCAGACGAGATTGACGTAGAATATGCCTTACGATTCCAATTCAAAGTTTCCAATAATGAGGCTGAGTATGAGGCCATAATAGCAGGTCTTAATTTAGCAAAGATTATGGAAGCGCAACAAGTGATGGTATTCAGTGATTCTCAATTAATTATGAATCGGATGATGGGAACGTATGCAGTTAAAGGAGAATTAATGGTCAAGTATCATGCAAAGGCGATGGAGTTGTTGGCAGAATTTGATGCCATTCAGTTAATCAGAATACCAAGAATGTAGAATGCACAAGCAGACGCACTGGCCCGACTAGCATCAGCTACTCGTACTGAGTTGCGAAGAACGATACCAATTGAGGTGTTAAAAAGTCGAAGCATAGATGAAGGCCTGACGATGAATGTTGTTTCCTTTGATTTAGGACCATCTTGGATGGATCCCATCAGGGCATATGTCGAGGAAGGAGAATTACCGGAGGATAAGATCACTGCCAAGAAATTGAAGTTTAAAGCTGCTCGGTATGTACTAACTAATGGTGTTTTGTATAGACGAGGAATTATGGAAGGCTTGCAAAGATGTGTACATCCCTCCGAGGTGAAAGAATTGATTGAAGAGATCCATGAAGAGTCTTGTGGAGCCCATGTAGCAGGGCGGACACTGTTACAAAGGGTGATGACACAGGGATACTACTGGCCAACGATGAGGCCTGATTGTATAGCCTATGCTAAGAGATGTGATAAATGCCAACGTTTTTCTTCCGTCCGACGAACTCCGCAAGCATTGTTAACACCCATAACTTCCCCTTGGCCTTTTGCCATGTGGGGAATTGATTTGGTTGGACCACTGCCAACGACCCGAGGAAGATTCAAGTACCTCGTCGTCGCAGTGGATTATTTTACTAAGTGGGTAGAAGCTGAGCCTCTGATTGATATGACATACGAGAAGGTGTACCAATTCGTTTGGAAGAATATCATCTGCCGATATGGTCTCCCTCATGCCTTCATCACAGACCATGGAACACAGTTTGATAACAAGGAGTTTGCCGCCTATTGTCATCAGTCAAACATTTTGAAGGTTCATTCAGCACCAGGCCATCCTCAAAGCAATGGACAGACTGAAGTGACGAACAGAACATTATTAAATGGTTTGAAGAAGAAGTTAAGTGAGGCTAAAGCTAATTGAATTAATGAGCTATAATCAGTATTGTGGGCTTACCGAACAACTCCCCGAGCAGCGACTGGAGAATCACCATATATGCTGGCGTTTGGAAGTGAGGCTGTAATACCTGCTGAGTTGGGTATCCCAACACACAAAGTGCTGAATTTCAATTCCCCTGTAAGTGACTTGATGAGAAGATTAGATTTGGACATGCTCGAGGAGGTTAGAGAAGAAGCAGCCATTAGGAATGCTGCATATCAACAACGAACAGCTCTGTTCTACAACAAGAGGGTGAAGAAATGCGATTTAAAAGAAGGAGATTACGTGCTAAAGAAGGTCATTCAGAAGCACAATAAGTTGGAAGCAAATTGGCATGGACCTTACCGAGTTACAGAAGTTGTTCGACCAGGAACTTACCGAATAGCCACTCTAGAAGGAGAGGAATTCAAGAATGCATGGAATGCTGAACCCCTACGCAAGTATTATCAGTAATGTAAAATGTAAAGCAGTTCTATCAATATAAATAAAACGATGATGTTTCACCATCTTCTCTCCTTTTATTGAAAGTTTTTCGGGGAATACTAGTGTACAACACTACGCTGCTCGACAGCAAAAAGAAGACGATAGTTCAGACCCACGACCAACTCCGGTTTGTAAAAGGGCGAGAACAAACTATACTCCTTTGGTTAGGAGACATACACTAGCATAACCAACTCCAGTTTGTAAAATAACTAGTGGACACTGATAGTTCAGACCCACGACCAACTTCGGTTGGTAAAAGGGCGAGAACAAACTATACTCCTTTGGTTAGGAGGCATACACTAACGTGACCAACTCCGGTTGGTAAAATAACTAGTGGACACTGATAGTTCAGACCCACGACCAACTCCGGTTGGTAAAAGGGCGAGAACAAACTATAACTCCTTTGGTTAGGAGGCATACACTAGCGTGACCAACTCCGATTGGTAAAATAACTAGTGGACACTGATAGTTCCAACTCAGACCAACTCTGGTGGGTAAAAAAGCGAGAACATGTGATTCCTAAAAATGCCAATCTCGGTTGGTTAAGAAACAAAATATGCCAACTTATGTTGGTCGGAAGGTAAAATTATTCCAGAAAATACAAAATATTCCAAACTGAACCAAGTATGGTTGGTCGGGATCAAAATCCACTAACTATAGTTGGTCGACAAGGATACCTTGGCTGGTCGGACACATTTTATGAAAAAATTTACCAAGTATGGTTAGTCGGGGATAAAAACTCTCACTAACTATAATTGGTCGACGAGCACAATTTAACAACCTTGGTTGGTTGGAAAAAATTTAAACATTTTTATACTCATTACTTTATTATTAAGTGATCGAACAACATCACTGATACTTGTAACTTTTTATTACTAGATTGGTTGATGAACCACAAAATATTGTTATGCAATCAAAATATAAAAGTGTTAGACAAGTACAAAACAATAGCAAGACAGATTTGCAAACAGAAAATGAAAGTCTTTCATTAAAATTCAAAACGAATTACAAATTACATGTATACTAACTATTACATTGAGATCCCTACTCTATTGGTTTCTTTCCTTCAGCTTTTGAGATAGGTTCCTCGCCAGCAGGTGGATCATTTAAGGTCTGAGGAGAATTAATAAAATTCAAGTCCTTCAGCATTCTGACATTCATTACCGAAGGTGTGTCCAATAGATGCTCGGGACGAGATACCTCGATCTGAGAATGAAGATTGTAGTCACCGAGGTATTGTGAAATTAAGCTCCGAGGAATGGCACGAGCTGGGATCCATTCCTTGTCCAAATTGAACGGTGTCACAGGAAAGTCAAGTACCCCAGGGTCATAATAGTCCCACAAGTAATGTCCCTGTTCAAGTTTCAACACGCATAAGGCATTCAACCAGCCTTGTTTATAGCCCTCATTAGTGGCATTCTGGATACGAGCATCTAAATGGAACAGTGCCTCGTTGTACCCAGCCATCCAAAATTCCCTGGGCTGCTTATGGAATTGGAAGGTTAGTCTCTCCAACTGCTCGTGAAGGCTTTTTGCAAAAATGTCCTTATTCTCTAAAGCAGACTTCGTCGCAGTAAGTTGATCCTCCAAAGTTAGGATTTTCTTGGACGTTTCAGACAAAGCCCGATCTTTTGCATTCAGTTGGTACGCTTGGGTTTCCAATGTTGACAGAGTACGAGCTTCTTCAATACTACGAGGAGTTCTTGATCAACCCCGAGCAGGTGGAGTACTTCGTTCCTCGACAACATCCTGGGCAACTCTTCCTCGCCCACGAGAACCTCTTCCTCGTCCCCGAGTAAAAGTAGAAGTACCAGATCTTCTCAGGATATCCAACTCTTGCCTTAATTTGGCATTCTCAACCTTTAAGAAGGAAAATCCCTCATCGGTCACTGGGATTACCGCTGTTGAAGAAGAGGCTGCAGACTTATATTGTGCTAGTTCTTTCTGCAAATTATTATTCTCTTGCTCCAGCAGTTCAGCAATTTGTCTACAAGCTTCGACTTCTCCCTTTAGGGTCCTCTCCCTGACATCATACCCAGCAAGGAGTTTGTCGTAGCCTTTCTCGGCAGAAAGCTGTTGATATTTCTTTTCATACCCCTCATGTAACAAGGCATTTGACTCCTTATATTGAGTCTGAAGATCTTCTAGAGTATATTAGAGCTCCTCGATCATATCATAGTAAGCCACGTTATTGGTCACAGCTCGATCAAGTAAACCCTTCAGGTATTGATAAGCTTCTACTGCCTGCTCTGAACCATCATGGCCAAGGATGTCGGCAACTTCTGATGCACTTAGGTCTGTGTGACCAGCTTTATAGTATTCATGGCATTGCTGCATCAACTTTGTGTCATTAGCAGACAGAAGATCCATCCTAGCCAGAAACTAACAGAGAAAGAAAAAGAAGATCAAGACAGAGTGCAGATAAAGAAGAGACAATCATATGGAAGAAAAGAACTCAAATTTTATTAGATCATAAGGCAAAGTTACAAAGATCTGGGATACAAAGTACAAGTAAGAAGAAAAACAGAAAGAGAATACCGTACAACTTCACACCTTTTCCTTGTCTCCCAAGACTTTCCCGGGAGGCTGGGACGAGGAGCTTGGTTGCTCGGTGGAAATAATGAGTTGGTCGGCGGGAGCTGGAACTTATTCTGGAGGAGCTGGCAGAGATGAAAGCTCCTCGTCAGCAGGCTGGGTAAGGATGATATCACCCACTACCAGTGAAGATTCTTCTGAGGCAGCTTCGTCCTCTTCTTCATCCTCGATGGCTGGGGGAGGACCAGGGAGATGTTGTTGAAATAACTCGGAGTCCTCGCTCACCTTCAATTCTTGCAAAGCAGCAACCCAGCCATCTCGGAAGTATTTCAAACTTCCATATTGCACCTGAGTCATCATGGCAGCTACTCCCTTGTTCTACCCTTTATCCCAACCTGTGTTGAAATACTTCTTTATTGCCATCTTTCTTTTTATTTTCTCCGAGGAGAGCTTCTCGGATAGAAGGTCCTTGGAGGCTTTCAACTTGGCCTCCAACTCCTCTTTCTGGCGATTTACTTCGCGCAGAAGGGTCATCTCTTCCTCAGCTGATTGCAGCTTATTTTCAAGCTCCCCGAAGGTAGTGAGCTTCTCGGAGTATTTCTTATTCTCCCTCTCCAAGTCCTTCACTTTATTTCCCAACTGCAGCTTCTCTGCTTCAGATGCATCCAATTTCTTTTCCCATTCACCTTTATCCTCGTCGTACTTTTGACGGGATTCCTTCAGAGATTGGGCCAAACCCTGGAAAGCATCCTCTACTCCAGACGAGGAGCTTGAAGTCTTAAGCGCTTCATCTTTCTTCACTATGGTGTTAAAGAAACTCACCAGCTGAAAAAGAAGGTAGTGATGAGTTAGTGCCGAGATACATATATTGATAGAAGGAAAGAAGAATTCAGATAAGAAGAAACTTACTAAAGCAATGTGACGAGTAGCTAGGGATGTCAGCATATCCCTAGACATGTTTTCCTCGATGCTTTGAACTTCAGGAATAGTCCAGGTCTTTACCGAGCTCATTGCAGAGCTCGGGGGAATGATGGTTGGAACACCAGCTCCACTAGCTTGGAGCTGGGGAATAACTTCAGAAAAACTAACCGAGGAGGACTTCTTCAATCTCCTCGGTGTCTTCTCAACAACCTCAACCAAAGAAGAATTTTTGGTTGCAGAGATAGTGATTACTTCCACAAGCGCATCCTGTTGTACAGGAGCCACTGGGGGCTTCTCGGCGGCCTTCTGAGGAGCAGCAGAAGGGGCAGCATCCATTTTCTTTATCCCCTTTGGGACATCAGCTTTATTTCTCTTTCCATCTCCAGTAAAGGAGGTCTCTTCAAAGAGAGCAGGAACTCTTCTCTTGCCCATCTTCTGACTCAAAGGAATGTGAGAGTCTGGTGAAGAGTCTTCAGAAGCTGGCAATGGTTCGCTAATGCTAACCACAGGACGAGCAGTATAAGAGGATGTATAGCTCCTGTACTGCAGCAAGTATGAAGCAGACCTAATGTGCTCATCTGCAACCTTCTGATGCAAACTCCAGATATGTTTTAAATGCTTGATATTAACTTCTGTTTCTTTTGGAGTTTTTCTCTTGCTGTCAACTGCAAATAAAAACATAGTGAAATATCAGTCATACATTTTGTCAAACACAATGAAATCATAATTTCAAAAAAACAAAATAAGATGAAAATAACCTATCCCATTGCCATATGGGGGGCATCTGGGACCCTCATATACTGCATCTCCAACCAAAGGGGCATGTTTCCAATTTTTTATAACTACTCCATGTTCAAAATAATCCCTGTTAGCATCAGGGAGGTTGACTACTAGAGCCCTATTCAAAAATCTAGTTTTTAAATAATAAACATTGTCTAAAACAGCCCATCTATAACAGTACATAATCTCAAGAATTCCTATACGAGTTCCATGAGTTTGATTTAACCTATACACCCCATTAACTATTCTTCATGTGTTGGGGGCTATTTTTGCAGGGACAATATCGAAATACTGACAGAACTCTAAACACAAAGGGTTTGGTGGAAAAGAAAATCCACATTCAGCAATAAAGAGGCTAGGGAACCAATGTCCCTCAGCCAAATAAAAATAACTTGAAGGCTCAGAAAGACTTTCCAAAGTTACCCAAGAAGGAATAGAAAAGTCAGAACGGAATTTCTCAAGAGATTCGATAACATAAACCATGGTGAATAAAAAGAAATGAAGGAGAAGGAAGAAAATCTTACAGGAAAAAGGAGATCTGTTGATAAACAGACGAAGAAAGGGATGAACGCACAGAAGAGAGAAAAGCTATAGAAAACTCGAAAGCAGAAATTGAAAAGGTATAAGACGATGGGATTGCCTCTGAGGCTTAAATACTTTTCCTTGGGAAACGGCGAAAGAAATGATTACAAAAAAGAAACTATTACGCTACCGGCGGCTAAAAGGACAAAAAGGGCACGAAGATCGAAGCGCTTATAAAAATGCAAAAAGGCGGATTCTGCGAATTTAGAAGGAAATTCAAATACGAAGAAAAGGCTCCTAAAACCCAGGAAGGTCATTTAATATTGCCATATACCGAGAAAGAATGTTCCATGCTCCTCATAGTTCGAAATATGAAACATTGGGGGCTTCTGTTGATACCAAAATTAGTATGTTGATGTGGACAAATAATAAGAAGACACGTGTCAATCTACGAGGCACAATAGCAACGAGGAAGAACATTCCCCCGACCAACATACTCATTTCGAGCAGCAGGTATACTCCGAGGAACGCCAGTCTTCCGAGGAATACCAACCCTCCGAGAAACTCTTATCCTCTGAGGAACTCCAATGCTCCGAGGAACTCTTGGACGACGAGCAACTAAGGCGGTTCGAGCTGCATCTCGACCGCAGCATTAATTGCCAGATAATCAACAGTTCAACTATTCATTGAATGCTTATCATCTTGACGCACACGTTTGAAGAGCATTAAATGAATTACCCTTTCATATGTGTATCATTTAATGTAACACCCTTTCATGTACAGCCTAAGGGCTATAAATACCTTGTATCACCCTCATTCAAGGGGACCGGAATTTCTTGATAGCACTTGTAATCGAGAATTCCCAAACACTCAGCAATAACATAACAGTGGACGTAGGCCATTCATATAAGGCTGAACCACTTTAAAATCTTTTGTCTCGTTTATTTATCTGTGATTAAATAATTAGAGTAATCTAGTTTTTTACATCAACAGTTACCTAAGAACACCAAGAAAAAACCTAACCTTACCCATCGGAGATAATGATCGGAGGTCGCTTGAAAACCTATATACTTGCAGCTTAACCCTAAAAACTCCTCGCAATCACTCAATTACACTCCAAACCACCAATAAAATCCCCTTTTCAGCTTAAATACCTCCCAACAATGGCAGGATAGCCACCAAAAATTCAAAACGCCAACGAAAAAATTTAAACAACGATTGGAATTGCTAGAAATGAAGAAGGTTAAGGTGAAGAGGATTACCTGAGCAAACTCAAGCTCTTGAGACAGGGGGAATGGGAGGATGAGACTTGAGATTGGAAGGCTTGAAATTTTTTCGCAGGTGGGTAACTATGGAGGTTTTTGTAGAAAAAGAGTAAAGGTGCGAAGGTTGTTTAGGGAGGAAACAAAAAAAGAGAAATTTTTGGGCTTTTAAATCTCCCCTAATGATTATGCACGTTTCCCAATAGTGCCATCATTGAGGGCACGAAACCCCAAGCGCGCAGCCACTAAACTCTACTTGGGGAAGACGCCAATCAATCAGATGAGTGACATGTTGTAACAACCCGCGTAATTTTGGGATATTTTTCAAAAAATATTGAGAGAAATAAAGTTTTTGATTTAATTATTTTTCTTGCTCCAATATGTTGAGAAGTTTTTTTTAAAGAGGTCTTCAATCGGTTTGGAAATTGGAGTTAAAATGGATTTTTAATGGATTTTTAAATATTTTATCCCTTCTAAAAAAATTTAAGGCGGCGGGCTGGAATAACTGGGCGATCGATCGATCGACCCCAACTGATTTCGTACGCTGCAAGTTTTTGAGGATTTTTGTTTGGGTTTAAACTCTATTCTTTTTGCCTTATAAAATGAGGTCGGTGGTGACCATTTGAGAACCAACTTTTGGCACAAAAATATGTAGTAAACATATTTTTATTTTCCTCTCTTTTTATTACAGTTAGCCCCTTTATAATTATGTTTTCAACCTTAGTTTTTTGAGGTGTTCTTAGGGATATTTTGGTGTTGGATCTTGGAAGAGTTTTGATGATCTTTGAGAGATGTCTTTGATGGAGTAATCTAAGATTTTTGGGCAGATTCATGTTGGTTTCTTTTGGTGGTTTAAGGTATGGGGTTTTACACAAAATGCTCCTAAATCTCTCGAGAGTTATTCCTTTTGATTTCATGTGATTACTGAACTCTTATTTGAATTGCTAAATTCAATTGAAATCTAAAAATTATTGTTGGAATCTGATTTTGATTCATGTGGTATTATATTTGTGTTGAGCATGTTGTCATGAGATTTTAATATGGCACAAAGGTTGGGCACCTGCCAAGATTCCTGTTCCGGCTACTTGATAAAGTATGGTGCGGTATGGAGAGGCCTCATGACTTGGTTAATGTGTTGTTGAGAAATTATATTGATAAAAATGCTTATGAGATTTGCATTTTATTTTAATATTAGTACTTGTATTGTTACATTTTATTTACCGCTAATATTTGTTGAGCGTCTTTCTTGTCGTATTGTGTACTTCCCCATATTTTCTTTTAGTGGAAGGTCAGCACGAATTTGGGGCGCTATGGAGATTGATTTCTAGCTTGGATATTTTGGAAAGAATATTCGAGAGAACATAATGAGAAGAATTGTATTTTATTTTGTTGTATAGAGCATTGACGATTTATTTTATTTCGAGATAGATAATTGTATTATTTCGAGAGACAATTGTTGTATTTAATTTGAAGATTCAGATTAGTGGATTCTTTTATATTATTGCGGGATTTTATTTAGATGCTCTGTACCTTGTTGATTGTGAATTTAGTTTTGTTTTATCGAAGTAGCGCTCCGTTCCTCTCTGCCCGGGCGGGCGAGGTGTTACACATGTGTCGCCCACTCATGTATCAAGCCCTATAGAGCCAACATGTCAGAGACATCTCATCACGCCCTTAACAACTCTTACCCCTCAACCTCCTATTCACACAGAAGGCTAAGGGCTAGGGGGTGATTGATATGGCCAAATGTACCCTCGCCTCTTAGGAAGAGTGGCATCACATCTCATGGACGAGTTGTCATAGGGGCCCCACGTGTCATTGGCGGGGTCATCCCGATAATGGTCAGCCTCGTTTTAACTAGCCTTAGTTATATGGAAAGTTGATATTACAAGAGCATCACCTGTCCAGCAAGCACCATCTTCGTACTCTGCCATGGCTGATAACTGGAGTGTCCCAGCTAATCCAACCTCGGCCCGATCTATTCAGCTGAGGTTATACTTATGATTGAGCATGGGACCATCCTATCAGAACTAGCAACCTCGTATCCTGCCAGGCCGAGGTTACATCGAACGATACCAAGCAGCGTGAGAATATGCAAGTGCAGAAGTGGCATGTACACGTGGACAATTCTGTTATAACAAGATCATTCCCTTACATGAGGGAATATTACATCATTATTATATCCATGTGTCTACATCTTATTGGGATTTTCTTCATGCACATGATGATTACATGCTTAGGGGGTAGATTACACCTCCCAAGCCCTATATATTCACTTCATCTTCTCCATGAGAAGGGATCCATTATTCATAACCCTAACAGAACTCTGTCTAATTGCATATAGAAGAGAGAGAGAGAGTTTTGGGTGTTATACCCATGGCCATTGGTGCCCTTGTTTAGTGGATTTCTCACACACTCACACAGTGGATGTATGCCTAATTGGCTGAACCACTTTAAATCATTGAGTTCATCTTCTTATCCTCATCTCTTTCCCTTATATATACATGTATCCATCTCCATTATTATTCTATGATTGAGCTTAAGATATTCATAATCTCATCTTGATCTGGTGGTGCTGATTACAGCATCATCAATGTGCATAATAAATATTTTCTATCACTTTTACGGGTAATATGGATGGGTTACTTTGGGGTTATGGTAATATGAAGATTGATGATTATGTTTCAATACGTTGGTTATTACTTAATGCATCTTATATCATATTGGCACAATTAGTATTTATTATTTGAGACTTGTTCAATTATACGGAATATATCACACTTAGATGAGGGGTGAGATACTTGACACAAATGAGTGATTGAATTAACTATATTTTTGCACTTTAAATTTGGTGCAAAAATATTCACAATGCTAAAATATTCACGAACATTGTGTACAAAAATTTGAATTACTTTGACGATGGAGTGTTGTTTACAAACGGTAAGAACCCAAATATTCACAATGCTAATTTTGTACAAAAATAATATTCTCATAATGGTGTGTAACTCAATATTATTCTTATATCAATCTCGTCCAAATTCATGCCTATTTGTCACTAAAAATAAAACGACAGGGAAATACACAATATGACAAGAATAGATACTCAACACGATAACGGTAAATAAAAATGCAATAATACGAATACCGTATACGAGTCTAATGAGACACCCATGCATTGTACCAATTTATTTCTCAATAACACATCAATGGATCACCAGGCCTCACCACGCATAGGCATTTCAAAGCCTTATTTAGGATATGGACTTTTGGTGGTTGCCCATTCTCAATGTCATACAAAATTTCATAGCACCATGCCCAAATAAAATAACACAAAATATTTCAATCGACCAATATGTTGGATTCCAATAAGCATCACGATATCAACAATAGGAGTACAAATAAATGATAAACAAAATGACTACTCTCAAGATATTTAGAGATGCATATTGTGTAAACCCGATACCTCAAGTTATACTTTCTCTACCATCCTCAAAGTTGAAATCCATTGCAAGTAAAGCTACAAATAAATACACCCACTGAGTTCAGTCAAAGAAAAATAGGCATTTTCATTATTCTCTTCACACACACACACACACACACACACGCACACACACATAAATAAATAATATATATATATATATATATATATATATATATATATATATATATATATATATAGAGAGAGAGAGAGAGAGAGAGAGAGAGAAATAGATAGATAATTTGACCTTTATTCACACAACCTAAAGTATGTTCCCACAAAACGTTATGGTTAAGGTTGTAACATCTTGGGCTCCTTCATAATTATCTCCATGTCATAAGGTTGGATGACACCAAAACTGATCCTATCAATCTAAGAATATACATGTGTATATATATGGATGCACATAACTTAAACAAATTCAAGGGAATATAGCCAATTTAGCGTATGTATTCATACTAACCTTATAATAAACATACCAAATTCTGAATGCCTTTCATTCATGGTGAACATGTTTATAATATTTTAATCCTTTAGTATTTAATGTAAAAAGATCCTATTCATAAATAAATTGGAGTAAAATAAATTAATATGAAAAAATTCTTCAGTTATACAATACTTTAGCTACCTTTTTTATAATTAATCTGTTATTTTTTTGTTAATTACAGCGATAAAAAGTGACAATTTCTTACTACTTTAAAATATCCCACATAAGATACGAAAGACAACGTGTGTGTATATATATATATATATATATATATATTCATGACATTCTTAATTTTTCGTAAGCTAAATTGAAACTTGGATCATATATTTTCATGAAAAAAATTAGGTTATTACAATCTATCTCCCTTAATGAATTTTCGTCCTAAAAAATTATGTCCCAACCGTATTTTTTAAAATAATCATGAAGTAAATGTTGCATTAAATAATTTAAAATTAATAGTGATCACAAATAATGAAAAGAAATAACATCACACATAAGCATGAAACCCATTGTCTTCCATAACAGGATATACCCAAGTGACCATAATAACATACACATTATTTATGGTGCTTTAGTTTTAGATTAGTTTTAATAGCACCAAGAGGCACTTGAACATGAAAACAACTATATCAATTGTAAATGAGAAGATGTATATACACTTACCTTTTAAGAGAAATTGTGGCGTTCACAAACCTACAGGAACAAGTAGGCGAATATATGTTTTAACAATGCATGCATTTTTATGACAACTCAAACAATGGAGAATTTATTTTATAAATAAAAATTTGTGAGGATTATTTTCTGAATTGTGGCAAAATTAGTTTATATAATAAAGTAAGATTAGTTGGGCAAGAATATCCGACATTTACAATCAACGGGTATTGATTTATAAAAAAACATAGAGAAAATTTATTCCTATCCCAAATTTGAGTGTTATCATATACTTAACACGTGAAATAAATCACCGCACTATAATGCAATAGACCCTAACCCAAGATCCAATATTTGTTGTATACCTAAGTTCCCCAACTAAAACATAACGAATTAATATAATACACCAGAACCCAAGACCCGAGGATTATCGTATACCTAAGGTCTGATACCATTTGTAACAACCAGAAAAAATTTGAGTCGTCACTTTATTTAAAATTAAACTAAAAAACTCAATGAATATTACACACAGTATCTAATTTTCACCAATTTAAGATAATGACTCACCAAAATACATAGAGTCCAATTAATAATCCAAATGTACACCCCAAATTTAATAACAAAACCATATATAATTTGCACCTTGAAATAATTACAATGTTTTGCCAATAATAAATAATGCTAAGTAACCAAAATATTCACAATGCTAATACAAAAATAATATTCTCTTAATGGTGTGTCTCTCAATATTCTTCATAAACCAATATCGTCCAAATACATGCTTATTTTTCACTAAAAAGAAAAATATGGTAAAGTACACAATATGACAAGAATATATGCTCAATATGAAAACGACAAACAAAAATGCAACAATACGAATACCGTATGCGAGTCCAATGTGACACCCAGACATTGTACCAACTTATTTCTCAATAACACATCAATGGATCACCGGACCCCACCTCACCTCGCCTAGGCATCTTAAAGCCTTATTCTGAATTTTGGACTTTTGGATTTTTGGCAGGTGCATAGTCTCAATTTCATATAAAAATTTCATGGCACCATGGCCAAATAAACAAATACGCAATATTTCAATCGAATAACATGTTGGATTCCAATAAATGTCACGTTATCAATAATAGGAGTACATATAAATGAGAAACAAAATGACTACTCTTGAGAGATTTAGATGAGAATATTGTGTAAACCCCGTACCTTTACTTTTTTGTACCATCCTTAAAGTCAAAATTCATGCCAACTAAAGCTACAAATAAATACATCCATTGATTTCAGTCAAAGAAAAATAGGCATTTCCATTATTCTCTGCACACACACACACACACACACATATATATATATATATATATATAGAGAGAGAGAGAGAGAGGTTCTTTAGTGAACCTAAAAACCAAACTTTTTAATGAACCTAATAAAACATTAAAAAAATAACATAATTAATTGTAATTTCTATGTTGTATTTGGTCCGTACCAGCGGTAACCGAGACCATTCCGGCCAGACCCCCCACCCCACCCCACCCACGTATACACTCACACATCTAAGCTGACCAAATACCCTTAGCCCAACTTTGACCATGGCAACCCACGAACCTAAAATCCGTCCAACACCAATCATAGCCCCTGCCCAAGCCAAACCTCCGACATCATACCTACGTCGGCGACACCCACCTTCCACCCTTTACACCATTCCGACCACCCACTGCCTAAACCGATAAAATCGCGACCTTACCTAACTCCCCATCGCCAGCCATTTACCTCCATGTTCGAGAACAACTTAACATACTCAAGCCATTAACTCGGTCCAAATAATCATTCTTCTTGGAGCCTACCATTACCTCCACATCCGGGAGCAACTTAGAAACTCAACATAATTAGTCCATCACCTCCGGCGACATCGACCCGAGAAACCCAAATCATGAAAGTACGAACTTCGATCAGTAGCCTTCTAAATCAGATCGATTTTGATTAGGAAATAGATCAATAACAAATAGATCAGGCCGGAGCCAGGGGTTGGGTGGGTGAGTGGGGGGGGGGAGAGGAAGGGGGATTTGTAAAAAAAGATATTGCACGAATCAATTACAATTATTTTTTTTAATATTTTATTAGTTTCATTAAAAAGTTCAATTTTTAGGTTCACTAGAGAACCTCTCTCTCTCTCTCTCTCTCTCTCTCTCTCTCTCTCTCTATATATATATATATATATATATATATGTGGATGCATTGAACCTAAACAATTTTAAGGGAATATTGCCAATTTAGCATATGTATTCCGACTAACCTTATAATAAACATACCAAATGTGACACCCTGCCTCTTTAAATAGCGGGTGATCAGTCCTTCATGAAAATAAAATAGGAATCTCATTTGGTTCATTCTTAAAATCAATGTCAAAAACTTTTAAATTACTAACAACCGACGTATTAAATAAATCAGTGCCAAATTTTATTTTTCATTAAATAACAAAATGCAGGAATAAATACAATCACCAAATCATTAACATAGTAGAAATATAAATCCATCACAAAATAAATACTGAATAAGATAATAGTGAATAAAAATAATGACAAAGTTATAAAAGCATGCATAAGCATGAAACCCATTATCTCCCACAACAGGAAACACCCAAGTGACCATAATAACATACGCATTATTTATGATTCTTTAGTTTTAGATCAGTTTGAATAGCGCCAAGAGGCCACTTGAACATGAAAACAATTATAACAATGGTAAATAAGAAGATGTATATACACTTACCTGTCAAGAAAAATGGTGGCATTAACGAACCTATATGAACAAGTAGACGAATATATGTTTTAACGTTGCATACATTTTTATGACTACTCAAACAATGGAGAATTAATTTTACAAATATAAATATGTGAGGATTATTTTCTAAATTGTGGCAAAATTAGTTTACATAATAAAGTAAGACTAGTTGGACTAGAATATCGGACGTTTACAGTCAACTGGTATTGATAGATAAAAATAACAAAGACGTATAACAAAAAAAACAGAGACAAAAAGTAGAAATTTTTTATCGAAATCCATGGGAAGTGAAGCTGCAAATAAATACACCTCTCTTCATATATATATATATATACACATACACTAAGGTATGTCCGTGCCTGAAGGCACGGCGAATGTTTTTCAAAATAATTGCAAAGCTGTAACAAATTTCAAAGTACATAATTTCGAAATGGTAAAAATTTCATTCCACGACAAAAAAAGTCTGCAATAATATTAATGGTCCGTCTTGGACCTCTCATAAACATCATATCCATCATATACAAATTTAATTCGCAAAGTTATTTTACAACAAAAAAGTGTCGACAATTAATTTTTTTTGGGTAGAGTTTCCACTGTTTATGGGACTTTCCACCGTGTTTAACAAACAAAAAATACTCCTACAACAATACGAATAGTATCTCCTAAATTAAGTGGAAAAGTGTTTTTATAAAACACAGATAATTGTAAATAATTTTAAAAAATTGAGCAGAATTGCCTCTCTTTATAGACTATCTAGCTTGTTTAAAAAATATAAAATACTCCAACAACAAAAATATGAAGTGATAGTTTTACACGTTTTTTAAAGAAGTTACTTTGTTATTTTTGTTGGCGTGTCGCATTTTAATTAGTTTTTTCCCTAACAGGAACACGACACTATTTATTCGTGTTATGTTTTTTCGGGGTAAGAAAATAATGTGTCATCGTGTTTCAATTGGATAGTGCTAATATTACATATAAAAAAAACTTGTGTCATTTTTATTTCGATCGTTTTAATGTTACTTAAAAAAAATTGTGTTGTGTTGTATGTTATATCGTTCGTATCCATGTTAAGTAAAAAAAATTGGTCCTTGCCATGTTTTAAGCGGTTGTGTTTGTGTTAAGTAAAAAAAATACAATTACATGATATATTTGAGTCGTATTTGTGTTACCTAAAAAAGTACGATTTTGTGTAATGTTTTATGCTAGCCTCTGATATAGTGTAGGTGTTCTTTCTCTTGAGCTTTGTGCTCTGATAAGGTGAGACCGTTAAGTGGTAGCTTTTACTCATAAGGTGTGACATACTTAATTATGAATTAAATAAAATTCATGATAAGTCAAAATTAATCCAACACCTAACATAAAACATAGAAGTCTTCTTAAATGCCAGGTAATTTAAAGTGGGCAAATTGACTCAATATTGTAAACCTATAAGACTAATAACAAATTGATTAATATTGGTTCATATTCTACTTTAAAAATCTACACTAAAAGAAAATACCAACAGTATCATGTTAACACAGCTTTCTAAAATTCTTCAGTATGACATATTCATAGTACATATAAATAGGGAAAATCAATTATTTAAAATGTAAATAAAATCCCTGCAAGCTTTATGAATTTTTTCCTTCAAAAATGGTAGTTTTATATCTAAAACATATTGTTCTTTTATATCCAAACATAGGAAATAATCAAATAAATGTGTACAATACATTAAATAAATATTGACAACAATCAAATAGATATGGTAGTTTATGTAAAGAATATAAACTATTGAAAATAAGAATTTAGGAAACCAAAAAAAAATTGACAGTTGCCAATTCCACTCTTCCATATAATTCTTCAAAGGCTTCTCAAACCATAACACAACAAAAAACTAAGACATACAGTAAAAAAAAATACTTAATAACCCCAAGCAACTATACATTACAAATCTATTTTGCACTTGATACATATTGATAAACAAAACAACAATGAGAATCATGCATACGACTCAAAAAAGAATATGTGAGTATGGGGTTGGGGGAATCAGTTTAAGAAGCATAATAAGTTGGGTTTAAGAAACTCACTCAGAAGAAACTAAATTCCTTTCATCACTATGATTCTAAACAAACAAAATTTAGAATCCCATGTAAAAATCACTTTAATTTAAAATGCCAATTAGAATCACAGATATAACATACAATTCAGATTCCTTTATTGAAACCCCCACTTTCCAAACTACTGCAATTTAATATTTAGTGATTAAATCTGCATAAACTGAAATGAACTAAATCTTCATAATTTCCAAAGTCGTGTGCGTCACTCCAACTCGCATAAATTCCAAAGTTGTGCTAACCAAAGTCATGCTTTGTTCGAATAATTTTTCTGAACCAGCATTTGGGAAATATGTCACTATTCAAAATCTGCATAAATTGAACTAAATCATGCAATTAAAATAAACTGAACTAAATCATGGAATTAAACTAAACTAAATCTGCATAAAACACCTGAAATACAAACTACTACAATTCAATATTTAGTGACTAAATTTGCATAAACGAAAATGAACTAAATCTGCATAATTTCCAAAGACGTGCCCGTCACGACTCCAACTCGCATATTTTCCCAAGTCGTGCAAATCAAAGTCGTGCTTTGTTTGAATTCTTTTTCTGAGCCAGCATTTGGGGAATATCTCACTATTCAAAACTTCATTGATATTTTAAACTGAAATAATATTGTTATTGTGTACACAAACTGAATATGCAAAGGAAGTACTACTACATTAGTGCATATGTTTGACACAAACAGAATATACAAAGGATATTTACTATTGTATGACATCTATGGGTATAATACTAATGCATTTTATTTATACAAATTGAAATAATATTGCACAAAAACTAAATCAAAATATAATATAACTGATTTCGACCGGTATTGTGAATCCAAGAGTATGATCTACAAAACAATAAAATATAAGCACAAAGTGAATATTATGGTTTTGAAACATTATTTCATTTTAACAAAAAAACATAACAATCATACATATGCATATAAAGAAATATCTCATTAGTGAGAGTTGTCATTAAACAAACACAAACATATATAGTTACACATGTACAGACTTTATCCTCAATGAGAATTTTCATGAAAAACAAAATAAAAAATAACAAAAAAGACATACATAGACAATAGAAAAGGAAAAAGACTGCATAAAAAAATAGAACAAAAAAACTCCTTTTTTCTTTATGTGTGCCATCGTCATGGGTGAGACATGAACAGCAAAAAATGGATGAAACCCTTTGAAACTAAAACCAAAACCAAAGACCAGCCCAGATCTTGTTGTCGGCAGCTCAATCTTGTGTACCATTTTTTCTTTATGTGTACCATTTTCTTTATGTAGCATTTTTGTAGTTGTCGGCTGCTCGATCTTGTTGACTGTAGATCTTTCTTTGGACCTTAGGTAGAGGTTGAAGAATACTTGCTCAGATGCCCAAACAAAGCCTCCTAAATGTATAAACCCAAATCAGATACAAAACCTAAGAACGCAAATACCTGATTTTCTGCTACCCAAAACCGATGAAACGAAACCCAACCTGTCAAAAACCGAATTAGAATGTAAATCAAAATGGACCAGTTTCCAATCCCTTAAGATTAAGAAATAGGGGATCAATAAAAATAAGTTTTTTAAGATACTTACACATAAATCAAAACAGCAACATTTATGAACGTGGGTATGTCACAATAGTCCCACACCCACGTTGTTTCAAGATTTTTTCCCTATTTTATGTTTTTGGGTATGAACATTTATGAACAGCAACGTTTTAAGAATGGTGAAAGGGGATTTATTGGAGGCCGGAGCCGATGAGAGGGAGAGAGGTGGTTTCGGGTTGAACTGGGGGGAGGTTGGGGGAGAGGATAATGTATGATAAGAGAGAGAGAGAGAGAGAGAGAGAGAGAGAACATACATCGTGGTGTGTGAGTGGGGGTTGTGAGTTTATGGAGGGTTGTTTGAGAAGAGAGAGAAAACAAGATTGTCTTTTCGTGTTTTTTACCAAAATAGGGTGGTGTTTGAATTAAAGTGATAGTGGAGGAATTAATTAGTGAGGAGAAAAAGAGGGGGAATTTTAAATTTTAAGGGATAAAATAGGTAGTGATGAAATAGCAATAGTGTTGCATTTGAAATTAATGGAGGGAAATGATCTTGACCATTTATTTTTTCAAAATATGTAAGGAGGTGGCATACATCTTGACCATTAAAAATGTGTACATTTTCAAAAACCACCTTGTATATATATATACTAGGGTGTACCCGTGCCGATGGCACGACGATAAATTTTCTCTTAATTTTTTTTTTGTTATGACACACTAACACTCATAGGTGTGATAAATAATGATGTTACACACCTTTTATAACATTATTTAGCTACACGTTTTGTAACATAACATGACTAACACTCGTAGGTGTAATAATACCTTTACAATTCATTCAAATATATATATGATTCGAAATGTCAAAATAAATTTAACATAAGTCAATATTGAATCCAAACAACCATGTTTAATATTGAATTACAAAAATGATGATTTGCTTCCATTCCCCCTCCCCCCAAAATAAGACATAATTCAAAATCCAAACATCCATGTTTAATATTGAATTACAAAAAAAGATGAAGCATTTTGTCATGAATGATGTACAACGACTAAATGAATGGTATCATTTGTCTCCATATGTATGCCCATACTTGTTCAACATAACCTGGTTAAAAGTCGATGACAAAATGCGTATGCGCATCGAGTGTGGATGAACAATCACCGCAATCTAAATATTAAAAACATTGAATTAGTATCATATTCTAAATATAGACCATGCATTTTAAATTATAAAGAATAAATGTTACCTCATTGCATACTCTGTCACCCCAAACCCGGCCTTTTACTTCGTTCCTCTTTTTCCATTCTTCAACGTGGCAGTCCCAATTCTATAAAAGTACATCAATAACGTAATTTTAGGTTCATGTTATAAATTTCTTATTGGATAAAATAAAATAAAATAAAATAAAATAAAATATTTAAATTTTAATTTACCTTATCGAATAAGGCATGGTATCAATGAACTATGGACATGCATTATAATAGAACTTCTGGATAAACAACGTTAGTTGTAGAGTTAGGTTCGTCTTGTGGTAGAAGAACAGTTAGTCTATTCGAAGAAGTGCATCTCGAAAGTGCAACATATAATTGCCCATGACTAAACACTGGTCTACGCAAATCAATCCCAACATACTTTACCGACTGACCCTGAGATTTATTAATTGTCATTGCGAATGCAAGACGCACAGGGAATTGACGCCTTGACATTTGGAAAGGAAGTTCTGAAGAAGACGGTGTCAAAGATATTCTGGGAATGAAGAGTAAATTTCCCACCTTATCTCCAGATAAAATTTGAGCTTCAATTATTCTTCTTCCACATCGAACAACCATCAATCTAGTTCCATTACATAGTCCATCCCTTGGAGAAAGGTTCCGCAACAACATTATAGGACAACCAACTTTTAGTTCCAACTTAAACGGTGGTAACCCAGAAGGATCAAGTGAGTTCAAGTACTCATTCGGATATCGATTGTTAATGGATGGGTCATTTTCATCATCTGTTGATAGTTTGTCTGCAGCTAAAGAAACAACAGTTTCTCCTGGGAACACACTCAGTGCTATAGAATTTATAGTACTGACGTCATCATTACGCGCCGAAAGAATTGTTCGTTCTGTCAGAAAGTTGGAGTTGGTTGTTTCATGTGTACTCAAATGTGGATAGACTCTGGAGACTAATTCATTTATGTTACCACACTTTCCTACGAATGGTGGAAGTTGTATAGTTTCTTGGGAACTGGATCCAACCTAATAACAAAAAATAACAATGAGTATAAATGAATGAATAGCTATGTATATAAATTTAGAGGAACTTTTATAAAAATTAATACCTCAATCAAAAAGCTTGCAAATTCTTCATTACCAAGTTCAGAGCTATTTAATCGCATGTTTTGTGACAAAGTCAAAACATATATGTTCCTCCATAGTGGAGAGCGTCTTAACGATGCACCAACTATTTGTTCACGCACCCCCTTTGGTATAATTGGTAAAATTTGACGAAAGTCTCCCCCAAGAACAACAGTGATACCACCAAATGATTTTTTATTACCACAAATGTCTTGTAGTGTGCGGTCAACGGCTTCAACACAAAATCTATGTTGCATGGGTACTTCATCCCAAATAATTAGTTTTGCTTGCCTAAATAACTCAGCTTCCAAGGATTGTTTACTAAACCCACACACAGTGTTCTCTAATATATCCAATGGAATTTTAAAACTTGAATGTGCTGTTCGACTTCCAATTAGCAATTGTGAAGCAATACCAGAAGAAGCCACAGTAAGGACAGTATGACCAAGGCTACGACATTTTGTTGCCACCGTGTTGTATAAAAATGTCTTTCCAGTTCCAGCACCACCATTCAAAAAGAAAGTAGTTCCTTTATTCTCAAACACCGAAGCATTGATTGTTGTATAGACGAAACGTTGCTCCTCATTCAAATGGTGAATATTAATATCGGGATCGCTTTGTTCTGCATCAAACTTCAGTTGCTGGTGTTCTAATATCAATCTATTCACAGTTGCAACACTCCAATTTCCAGTAGGTAGTGGTAACGGTGGAAAATCCTTCAAACTTTTACCCGATTCCTCAAGTAATTGATTAAGTATGTATAAACCATAATCCTCAACTTGGCTTTCACTCGGATTTGAAATGCCAAACTTTATCTGAATTTGGTGTGAAAGATCATCACATATGCTTATCGAGAATTGATTCCATAATGCATAGGGATTTATTGGAAAACACTGTGTTAGGATAATACTAAATAATCTCCGTAATTGATAATCGGTTTTCATAACCGCAGCCTCTTCAAGACATTGTATCCACTCATCGTCATCTTCCAAAAGTCCACGTGCGACGCATGCCGATTTGAATGTATCATACAAAACATTATTAAACGTACGCAAGTATTCAAATGACGTTGGTCCTTTAACAATGATTAGTAGCAGACGCAGATAAAACCTCTCACCTGAATTGGGGCTAGCAAAGTACATTCGGCCAATTGCTGTTAGTGGTACTACTCTTCGAGTCCATATCCCGTTTCTTGAGTTCCAAACATAATATTGTGGGAACTCCTGGTAAGTAAATGAGCGTGCATATTCATCTGAAGCACAACATGCAAAAAATGCAGTCAAAGTTGTCATTTGATTCTCTGATCTTGAGATGATTCTATCCATAGGTTCAGTTGGATAAAAAATAACATGATGCATCCCAGGTAAATGAAGAGCTAATCGTACAACAGATGGCTTTTCTTCGTGTAAAAGATGACCAAATAGTCTCCATGCAGCTTCTGGCGGTCCAATATATCTTGCATCAAGATATTGTTGAATCTCATCCAAGTTTCCGATCACCATTGTTGTTCGGTCATGACCTTTAAATATATATTTGTGAATATATTTTACACATCTTAACCCTGCGCACACCTCCACATTTATATGACAGTTAAACATTCTTGAAAGATAGGCATTATAAGGAACAACATCCCTATTATCAACATGTTTATTCCTTACAATATAAACACGACCATCATTTCGACGACGGTAAAGCGAATATCCATCTTTGTCCATTGTTGTTGCATCTGTAAAGTCCCGAGGATAACTTTTTGTGCACTTACCATTTTCCATACACGATGCTTGTGGATTTCGAGCACCACATGGACCATGGACCATGCATTTTTTGACTGTTTCAAAAAGTTGGGGGTCTTGGTTTGGATCAGGAAATTCCGCAGATACATGCTTATCAACTTGAGCCGTTGTTCGGATCTTATCAAAATGCTTAAGAAATATAAATGCATGCATATGTGGTAATCCTCGTTTCTGAAATTCAATTGTAAAAACATGACATTTCTCACCAAACACCTTCTTTTCTTTTATCACCTTCATTAAATGTCTCCTCTTCAACTCAAAAACACGTGCAACTAAATCTGGCCGATCAGTAGATTTTTGATTGGGTAAAAGAGCATAAATAATTTCAGGCCAATTCGGATTTGCCGTCATTATGAGAAAAATATCTGGGTGCTTATTGTATCGTGTGATTGCCATTGAATCTTAGAATATCTCAAACATATTCCTAGCACTACCAGGAAATGACGATGGCAAAATAAAACATTTTCCTACTTGGTCAGGTGGTAACCCATCACTTGCAACATCTGTAAGACCTTGGTAAAGTTCAGCACGCAATCGATCTTGATTAAGCCTGTTGTATGTGAGCCGATTCTGCTCTGTTGAAGCCCAAGCATCTACAATGAACTCTTGGAAAAGTTTCCCCGCCCTCAGGATTGTTGAATACTCATTTTGACGTTGGAATAAACGATAACTATAATATTCCATTTGAGTTAGACGTTTGTCAAAGGGGCAACCATTTGCAACATCCCATTGTCTTAATCCAGGTTCCCATCCTAGCTCACCATGAGGGAATAATAAAACATAATGCAAAGGTAAATATGCTGGATGACATTCACTAACTCGCATCAACTCTTGATTCCCTCATAAATGTATCACAATATCTCGCATTCCACTAACTTCACTTCCATCGCCAGGGAGTATTACTGCAATCTCATCAGATGATGGTAGATTATAACGTCTACGATCTATGTTTGAACTATAATGAAGATAAGCAGGTAAGTTTTGCCCTTCAACATTTGCATCACGTAGTATCTCATAAGCTTGCCGATATTTAACTGAGAAAACATTGTATTGTAACAAAGTTTCTTGAACAGTTTTAAGAACATCAGCCCTCAAGTGTGGATTTCTACGACTACGGATGTCGAACGCGGAGTCAGGATCGTAAATGTATAATTGAGTGTAATATGGAACTTCTCCTAGCTGTGGCAATAGGGAGCCGGTTTGATGTCGTAATTCTCCATGAATGGTGAATGATGTTGGGCCATTTCCATTTTGTACTCTTCGATCCATTGTAAACCCAAGACTTGTAAATGCATGTGTTGCATTATACTCTCGGATGTACTTGCGAAATGATGCAGACCTACTATCCTTCCCATTATATAAATCCAAAAGTGCAAGCGGCGGACGTGATAATTCTTGTAGCTTTATATTTCCTTGCAAACAGCATGTTCCAAAGCGTGGACTACGTTTTGATGATTCCACCAATTTTTCATCCATCCAATGCATTGCTGAGCAATGAGGACAAACTATATCCATCATCCCTAGATAGTGTCTTTCTCCATGCATGTTTAATGGATTATGACCTCCAAGTATTGCAGGTGGGATGTTAACGTTATCATCATCATCATCATCATCATCATCATCATCTTCAATGTGTTGGTTCAATACATTTGATCTGTAAATAAATAATATTTTTAATAAGATAAGATAATTATAAATATATTATATAAATTTAAATGTAAGCATGTATTTAATATACATGTTATCTTGTATTGCAGATGTGCTCGCCAAAGATGTTAAATGTGACAGAAGTGGTTCAAGTGGTGGTTGATGAGGCACCATCGTTTCGAGTTCCATTTCATCATCTTCAGTGTTCAACGTGAACGGGTCATGTACACATGGCCTAAATATAATTCAAATTATTTAAATTTAGATTCTCATCTCAAGATTCTATAAAGATAATGTTAATTATAGATATAATATATAAATATAAATATTAATGTAAGCATGTATTTAATTTACATGTTATCTTCTATTACGGATGTGCTCGCCAAAGACGTTAGATCTGACAGAAGTGGTTCGAGTGGTGTTTGATGATGCACCATCACTTCGACTTCCATTTCAACTTCTTCAATGTTCATCGTGGACGGGTCACGTACACATGGCCTATATATAATTCAAAACGTCAAAATTGTGATTGTCATGTTAATATTTCAACCACTTATGTTCAAAGTAAACTTACATGGTATTTCGAATTGCAGATGTAGATGGTAATGTAGATGAAGAAGAAATTGCTAATAGTTTCAAAGGTGGTGATGGGGGCCCATTTATTATCACTGATCTTCGTGTTTGTCCAATGGACCTTCGATTGGGTGGTAAAGATGGAAAAAATTGTGGTAAATCATGATCCACGACTTTAGATTTCTCCCTTGCTCTTCTCAAGCGTTGGGCCATGGAACGATTTACGAAGGCTAAAGATTTATCTAGTTTCAGTTGTGGTGATGAAACCTTCCTTATATCAATGGTTGCGAGTTCTTCATTGAGGTTGCGAGGAATAATAGGCAATGCGGGTACTTGATTGTGAGTGTTATTGATAGATTCAGGAGTAGCTTTATCTTTTGTTGCAAATGTGCTCACCAAAGACGTTAAATCTGACAGAAGTGGTTCGAGTGGTGATTGATGAGGGACCATCATTTCGACTTCCATTTCATCATCTTCAGTGTTCATCGTATACGGGTCATGTACACATGGCCTATATATAATTCAAAATTTCAAATTTTCAAATTTTCAAAATTTCAAAATTTAGATTCTCCTAGTAAACTTACATGTTATTCTGGATTGCAGATGCAGGTGTTACTATAGATGAAGAGGATATTGCCAATGGTTTCAAAGGGTGTGATGGAGAACTATTTATTATCACTGATCTTCGCGTTTGTCCAATGGATCTTCGAGTGGGTGGTAAAGATGGAAAAAAACGTGGTAAATCATGATCCATGACTTTAGATTTCTCCTTTGCTCTTCTCAAGCGTTGCGACATGGAACGATTTGCAAAGGCTAAAGATTTATCTGCTTCCAATTGGGGTGATGAAACCTTCATTATATCAATAGTTGCGAGTTCTTCACCGAGGTTGCGAGGAATAATAGGCATTAAGGCTACTTGATTGTGAGTGCTATTGATAGGTTCATGAGTAGCTTTATCACACTCAACGAAGGGAAGTTGAACTTGTGTTTTTGACAATCGTTGTGTAGATGAAAATAATATGCCTTTCTCTTTTTCTCGTCGCATGCGTTGAGCCAATGAGCGTTTCGATATAAGCGCCTACGTATGAGTTTGTCATTCATCATCATAATATTAGACATTAAAATCTGTGGTATTAATCGTAAGAATTTATAATGGTTACCTTAGAGTATTGTGATTTTCCTTTATCAATATTGGAGGTATTTGGAGTTTGAGGGTTGATGTTTTCTTTTTTATTTCTTTGCTATATGATAAAATAAAATAAAATCAGAACATAGATTAAATAAAATCTATGGTAAATTGCATGAGACGTGCTATGTTTTGGTTACATACCTCGGAACATTGAGTTTTGCGTTTACCAGTAACGGGAACAGAGGCATTTGGAGCTTGAGGGACAACCTTTTCGTTTTCCTTTGTTTGCTGTTTGTAATACAAAGATGAATACGTCTAAAGTATAAGTAAAAGAAATATTTATAAAAAATTTAAAAAGTACAATAGAAGAGTGTAATTGCACATTTTGAGATTGTATGGTGACGTTGACACCATGTGTTTGTAGTAACCAAACCTATATGAAAAAAATTTATATAAATCACAAATACCGATCGGGAAAAAATATTGTATAACCAAACCATATGAAATTGTATTAAAAATTGTGAGAGACTTATTGCTTGACCCAATTCTTCATCCATCTGTATATGTATTATATATTAGAAATTAGTTAACAATAAATTAATCGTCGTGTTATTGACACGAATATGAGTGCGATAACCAAAAATATTTGGGAGCACATTTATCACCGTGCCATCGGCACGGGTACACCCTAGTTCTTTAAAATTTTAAGGAATAAGAAAATACATACCTCTCCATAGATTGTCATTTTAGAGGTTGGGGGAGTTGGTCTTTTTGCCATATCGCACAATAAGAATTTTCTGAACTGAAAGTTTAATACCAACTATTAAAACGAAACTAACCAAAACAAAAGTTGAATAGTAACCAAAACACTTAGAATGAATACTAACCAAAACACATGCTCTGAATACTAACCAAAACACGTAGAATAAATACTAACCAAAACTTAAATATATGGATAAAACTAACACTGTACAGACACGCATGTGTACTGAAAACGTATACGGGTAGTTAAAAAAAAGTATACATTAGTTAAAAAAAATTGCAAACTCTTGTATACAATTTTATACAATTCGTTAACATTAATATCAAGTGCCAATAGAAATTGTAAGTACTTCTTTTGTTTTTACTTTTTTTTTTTTAAAAAAAAGTGTTGACAATTTTTGACAGTAGGGCCGGCAATTTTTTACACGATAACCCGTTTATGCTAATAACCCGAAATGACATAAATTGACACGATTAATTTGTATAGATTTAAGACTATGCAAAACTTGAACCCAAATAAAAATCAACGCGACCCGAAAATGACACGACTAAGCTATATAATTTATATACACGTATAAATATATAAATCTATACACATGTAAATCTATACACAGTATATACAGTATTTTAATATCAATTGCCAATAGAAATTGTAAATACTTCTTTTGTTTTTACTTTTTTTTTTTAAAAAAGAAGCAAAAGTGTTGACAATTTTTTATAGTAGGGCTGGTAATTTTTGACACGATAACCCGTTTATGGTAATAACCCGAAATGACTTAAATAAAAATCAACGCGACCCGAAAATGACACGACTAAGCTATATAATTATATACACGTATAAATCTATAATCTATACACATGTAAGCTATACATTGTAACTGAGTTGTATCTTATACACGTACAGGGCCGGTCCTAAAATTGGGAGTGCCCTGTGCGGAAATCAATTTAGGGTCCTTCTAAAAAAATATTGTATAAAGATATTAAATACTTAATATGGCACTCTAAAAAATTTGACTTATTTTTTAGTTGGGTGAGATTTTTGGACAATTGAATCATCCTTTGTACAAATTATTTTTGAATAGTTAAAAAAATGGACCCTACAAAATTAATATACATACATAAGTTTATAACAGTTGCTTGGATTTATACAGTTATATACACGTTAACGGTGTTTATATTGTTCGGAGCTAACAAAGTTCAGAATAGTTCGGAGCTAACATCATATTATGGCTGAACGAACTGGGATATTATCCCATTTAAAACATCACGGACATCTCTTTTTTTAAATGCGTTCAGATGAACTTAAAAAACAGGAAGAAGCTCAGTATTTGTAAACCCAGTTCGTTATGTACGTGTATTTGTAAACCCAAGAATAAGCACCCACTTCGTTATGAACGCAAAAAACAGGAAGAAACTCTGGAACTCAAGCATATGTATTTGAGCTTCTTCCACCATTTTCGTTATGAACCCACCATTTTCGTTATGAACTCACCGTGAACTCAAGCATATGTAAGCACCCAGTTCGTTATGAACCCAAACAGGAAGAACTCTGGAACGCCAAAAACTCTGGGATTCATCCACCATTTTCTACCGGTGTTGGCTCAAAAAAAGCACAATAGGAAGAGTTTAACTCTGACCGTCAATGGTTGATTTTAATACTCTCTCTCTCTCTCTCTCTCTCTCTCTCTCTCTCTCTCTCTCTCTCTCTCTCTCTCTCTCTCTCTCTCTCTCTCATACTATCTTTCCTCACTCTTTTTGAAAATGGGTGCAAAGCCATGGCTGTCTTTTATATACGCAGTAAACCCAGTTATATACGCAGTTATATACCCAATTATAACCCAGTTAAGAATGGTACCTGTTATGTTTTTGTACCTTTTATATTATGTTAAAACCGAACTCAAACATACAGTTGCAACCTCAAACGGTTTATATCATACTCAGGTTGATGGACAAACCGAACTCAAACAAACTAAAAGAACTTTATATCATATGACTCGCAACTTTTTTACAGTTTATACAGTTTACGTCCAACAAACTAAAAGAACTTTCATTTACAGTTCATATAGTTTACGTTACAGTTTATAGAGTTTATATCATACAGAGATGAATGACTAACTCACCGTGAAGATTGAGATTGGCCTCTCCAAACTCTTCACCTGTAACTCTTCAGCTGCAACTCTTGGCAAACTCTAAAGCTCTCTTGTCCTCTTACAGATTGAGATTGTGTGCAAATATGTATAAAGTACATATGTTAGGTTGTACTGCAGCCGGGCTAGAGATTTTAAGTCCCAAAGATTTTAAGGTCACATGGATCAGTCCTCCGTAGCTGATTCTAAGCCTTTGGATCTAAATCCATCATATTTAATCACAACCCTCAGTTGATAAAGACCAAATCTATCAGATTTAATCTCAACCGTTAGTTGGCTTAGACAAAAAAACCCTCCTCCTTTATTATATATATATATATATATATATATATATATATATATATATAAAGAGAGAGAGAGAGAGAGAGAGAGACCCACTATTCCCACTCCATCTACTCATTCCCCCACTCCATATTTTTATTAAAAGACCTTATTACCCTTAAAAAGCTATTAAACTTTTTACCTTTATAAAGCTTTTGACCTTTTATCATCCAAAACCAACAGCAACGAAACAACAACCAACAATAGTATAAATAAAAAAAAAAATAGCAAGAACAACAATCTAATAACAGAACTGCAAGAACACAATGACAGAACATCACAAATACACCATGATAAAATTGGTGGATATTTATAAGTGCATTCATAATAACAACAACAACACAAATACATAAAAAAAAATAGTATCTCCTAATAACAGTGTACACTAGGGCTGTCAATGGACCGGGTCTGGACCCGGACCCGACCTAAATTAACGGATCTGAGCAAATTTTATAGACCCGATTATCCGATTACCCGATTACCCGATTAGTTAATGGATCGGATCTGGATATACATGACTCCGATCCGATAAGGACCCGACCCGAATGTGTATATATATAATATAATAAATATATATTTATATATAATATTATATATATATATAAGTTATATATTTATATATAAAAACAGTTTTATATAAAAACTGTTTTTATATATAGTTTTATTTTATATAAAAACATTTATATAAAAACAGTTTTATATAAAAAACAGTGTTTATATAAAATAAAAATGTTTACATATATATATATATATATATATATATATATATATATATATATATATATATATATATATATATATATATAAACAGTTTTATTTTATATAAAAACTGTTTTTAAATAAAACTGTTTTTATATAAATATAACTTATATATATATATATATATAAAAACAGTTTTTATATTGTTTTTATATAAATATAAGTTATATTTATATAAAAACAGTTTTATTTATATATATATATATATAATCGGGTCGGGTATTCGGGTCGGGTCCCCGAATCCTTAACGGATCCGGGTCTGGATCCATTTTCTGAGACCCGTCGGGTAATCGGGTAAGACCCGATCCGTTAAAAATATACCCGGATCGGATCTGGATATACCCAGACCCGATCCAGACCCGACCCGTTTACGCCCCTAGTGTACGCTGCATAAATCGAAAATATTAATTTTACAAAATACCAATTCCCATGAAAATGCTATCTTCAAACAATTGAGAACAAAAAATATGTGACAAAAGGGAGTCCCACTCATCAAAGCACACAAAATAAATTTGCACAACTCCTCCACACCAAATCTGCAAAAAAAATACATATATATATTAGTAAGAACTCTACTCATTTACAACAAATTTTAAAAAACACAATCAACACATTTAAAAAAAAATACTAATAAGTTTGATGAATCTTACTTGAATTTCTAATAACATGAAGAGTTATAAAACGGTGTATTTAAATCCACCATTTCCACCATGCTTCCATCAAGTGCGTTCAAGCTAGTATTACCAACCATTTTGGCACAAGTGCGACTATTATGTCCAAGTTTTTGACATATACTACATTTTCGGGTCTTTTCGACAATCTCAAAGGCAGAAGGATCACGACTTGTAGAGATAACCGCCTTTTTATTCTTTGAACCTAATGGACGACCTTTGTGAGGTTGAATGGGGGGTTCAATTGTCAAAGGAATTGATGAATCAACAAGTTGAGCAACTTTTTTCCGACTATCTTCCTTTTGGCTAAGCGGCATTTGTTCATACTTACTACAAACCTCCTTTAAAAGACCACCAATTTGATCATCATGGCTAACCACATCATGGTGTTTATCACTAAAGAGTCTTTTGTCGATTCTCCATTGGGGATGTATATCATCAAGTCGCAACCTTTCCGCCTTCCTAGCTCTCATCATGTGTGCACAAGGTAAACCCATAGTCTTTGAAAATATACTGGTACATGAACCCAATAATGAATTAGATGTAGCCAACTCATATTTCTTGAAAAATTTTGTAAGTGCAAACATTGAAACATTCGTAACAAGCTCCTTAAAAAAAGGGTGGCAAAATTTGTGTGGAACACGAAGTTTTTCACTAGCAAGTTGTGTTTTAATTTCCTTGTATTGATTATCAATAGCAAGACAAATTTTTTCCTTCACCTCACGAAAATTGCTGGTCGAGACATGGAGATATTTCTTGATCACCGCATGTGAACCTTCAACCCTTGAAGTAACATGATTTCCAGAATGTTCATATTTTTCGGTTCATGCATTTACAAATCGTTCTTTAAAAGGAAGCCAAGTACTCCTTATGTAATTTAGGATAAAATCCTTCTCCGCATATTGAACCTCAAAAAGATTCCAAGCTTCATTAAATGTTGATTCATTCGGAGATTCTATCAAATTAGTCCAACTCGACAAAAAAAATTCCCAATCTTTTTCTTTTTCAAATTTCACCTTACACTTGGAGAGAATATTTTTCTCAATATGCCATAGGCATAAAAGATGTCCGGTACTTGGAAAAACAACTTTTATGGCATTCAATAATGCTAGTTCTCGATCCATTACAATCACTAAAGGATGCCTATAACCACCTAATATATTTTGGAATTTTCTCAATGCCCACTCATAGTCTTCTTCTTCCTCTTTTTGCAAGAAGGTAAAACAAGAAGAAAATGAAGTATTAAAGCTCAAAACTCCAACTATATGAAACAATGGCATCTTATATTTATTTGTCTTATACGTGCAATCCATCGCAAAGACATTGGAGTAACTCATGCTTAATTCAATTGAAGAAGGATGGGCAAAAAACAAATGACTCAAATGACCATGTTCATTGCGCTTTATATCAAAAATAAAATCACCTTGAGAAAATTATTCAAATAATGCTTGGATCATAGTACGGTTCGTTAAAATTTCTTTTGTGATCTTACCCTTTGCATTGTAGACAGTCGTTGTTATTGCTTGAAGCTTTGGATTTTTTTGCCGTAGTGAGGCAAGTATTTTTCTTTTTGGTATACCAGCCAAGCTCATCTCTTTAAAACGCAACATCTCTTCATTAGAAAAATGACGGCAAGAGGGGTGTCCCGACATATCACTTGTTGGTTCATGATTGTGGGACACATTTTTTATCTCCAATTTACAATATCCATCCTTTTTCTTTTTTCCCCAAATTTCAAAAGGACAATTTATAAGTCGTGATGATGTGTTCCTTTTTCGCTTATCCATTGGAACACGAGTGCTATATTTTCCTCCCCTGTCACAACCAATAACAACATAATGATCTGTTTTTGACCTTTTAATTGTTGTAGCATAGCCTTGAGTTATTGCAACATTACGAACACTGTTAAGAAGATCATCACGACTAGAAAATATCTCGACTAACAAATCAAAAAGCCTCCAACACTTTCATCACCTGTGTATAACATCAAAAAAAAATTGAACTAACTAATATATTCAAACAACATTCTAATCAATATTTTTTAGTGTAAATTATTTGCCATTTTTTCAATGTGTTCTCATAAAAAAATTCTTCTAAAAAAAGAATTATTATAATCAATGTTTATTAGTGTAAATCAAAGTGTTCTCATTTTTATATAAAAAAAAGACAAATAAAAAAAAACTAAACAGTGGTTAAAAAAAAGAACCCTAAAAGACAATGTGTTCTTATAATTTTTTTTTCTACAAAACCCTAAGAAGTGGAATCCATAATAAAAAAAACTATTATACTTGCATAAATTAAATACTAAAAAATGGTAAATATAAATTTGAAAAAAATATTACCTGAATCAATGGAGCATTTGGAAGATTTGTACAACTCTTTGATTTCAACAACATTTCTTGTGCTAGTGAGATGAATAATACCATTTAACTCATTAAAATCTTCAATCGTAAGTTCAGTATTTATTTCACAATCACTAGTTTCCTCATGTGTCAGAACCATATTTGAACATTAAAGAAACAATGAAAAGAAATAAAAATATGAGTTTTCCCTCTTTTTGGAGTTCTTGAGAGAAAGTGACGGATGAATGGATTTTGGGTGAGTGAGGATAAAAGTTAATGGGTTTTGGATGGGTGAGAGGTTAATAGCTTTTTAAGGGTAATAAGGTCTTTTAATAAAAATGTGGAGTGGGGGAATGAGTAGATGGAGTGGGAATAGTGGGTCTCTTTCTCTCTCTCTCTCTCTCTCTCTCTCTCTCTCTCTCTATATATATATATATATATATATATATATATATATATATGGATGCACAAAATCTAAACAATTTCAAGGGAATATAGTGAATTTAGCATATGTATTCATACTAACCTTATAATAAACATATCATATTCTGAATGACTTTCATTAATGATGAACATCTTTATAACATTTTAATCTTTTAGCACTTAATGTACAAAGATCCTATTAGTAAATACATTGGAGGAAAATAAATGAATATGAAAAAAATCTTCAATTATACAATGCTTTAGCTACCTTATATATAATTAATCTATTACTTTTTTGTTAATTATAGAAATAATGGATATGACAATTTCTCACTAGTTTAAAATATCACACATAAGACACGAAAAACGTCGTGTACAAATATATTTATTCGTGACATTCATAATTATTCATAAACTAAATTGAAACTTGGATCATATATTTTCATGAAAAAATTGGTCTATTATAACCCCTTAACCTAATCGATTGACAGAATAATATTGCATATAAATCACCTCACTTCTCACACGAACACTGATTAGGCATAAGTTATTCCAAATTTACCCCTTAATTTAGAGGCTTTTATTACCTCGGACGACGTAAATTGAGTTGGTTTAATCATATCATTGCTAATGGTTTCGTCTAACAAGTATCCCGAGTTTCATGTATTTCTTATTGATTTTAAAGGTATTTAATATATGAAAGAAAGAAAGAAACCGAAAGAAGCAAGATAAAAGAAAGAAGACGAATCAAAAGGGGCAAAAGCGTATTTTTCACCAGGAATTCGATTGAGGACCCAAAATAAAAGTTGAAAATCTCGAGTTTACGAGCGCGTAGGAAGAAATGGAATCCCAATCCTAGTCCTAGAATAGAAGTTATGAAGACCCTAAGATGTGAATAATCAAGAGAAGTTGAAGAGAAAATCAAGAGAAATTAAGAAGAATATCCGGACCAATCCGGATGGTACAAAAATGGATTGATCCGGGTACCAAAAATCACTGCATAAGGTTGCGTCTACTGGACCGATTCGATCCTCCTAAAAAAGGGATCGATTCGGACCCCAAATTTTTCTATATAAAGGCCTGTTTAGTGGACCAATCTGGATGAAATAAAAAACGAATCGATTCGGTTATCACCCAGACCAATCCGAAATGTCCTAGCCGAGATTGGGAATTATCTTCTTCAAGATAGAGTCTTTCATGACTCCAACACTTGTAATTTTTGTGGGTATAAATTTAAAACTCCTCCCAGACATTAAGGGGGCTTCTAATCCATTTTAGAGAAGCATTGTAATTAGTTTTGAAGGAAGAACAACAAAAACCCTAGTCTTGCCATTTAGCTTTGATTCCAGTTCTGCAATTCAAGTAAATTCATTCCAATTCTTGCTTTCATTATTGTTTTAGTTAATTCATTAGATCATAGTTTTATTCTTCCTCGTCTTAAGTTGTTAGTTAAAATGTTTTCTTTCATTCAAAGCAGGTTTTCTTCTTATTTTAATATGCCCGGCTAAGTTTTTAAGGGTTGGGGTACATGAACCCCACCCGATGTAATTCACGATAGTGGAAATAGTTGTTTTGAATTAAAATCTTAGATGAATCGGGTTGTATAACTAGTGAAACCATTGTAGTACTTTTTATCTCGTTTGCCCTGGTAATCGGGATGCTTAAGAGTGCGACGCAAGTATTGGTTAATGCGACACTACTTTACTCGTCCTTTACTTACATACTGTACGAGCTACGATCCCTCATATAAGCAATACTTGGGAGTACTAAAGACCGGGTTCATTTAAGGTTCTAATTGTAAATCTAGTATCCAACGAAGTGAATTGCTAGGGTGTGAGGAATTGTAACCCGACCTATTATTTTCATATCATTGTTAACTCGTAAAACGAATTTTTTAATCAACTCTGCACTAAATTAGCGTAGTTGCATTTTAGTCATTGGTAGTTTCATTAGTTAATCATTAATTTCAAAATTGCATCTAGTTGTAGTTGTTTCGCAATCCAAATCACCTTTTTCTTCTTTTTAGAGCCAAAGCTAGATTGCCTTTATCTTTCCAACGTCGTTACGACTTCGTTTGTCCTGTTCCCTAAGGATCGATACCCAACTTATCGGATTATTACTTGAGCGAAACGCATGGACATGAGCCTAGATAGCACGCATTCAGATACAGATTGCTTTCAAAAATAGCTAAGGTCCTACGTGTTTCATTTTTATTTTTGTACATGTTTATTTCACAACTGAATGCCTAGATAGCACGCATTTAGATTCACACTTTGTGAAATAAACATGTACAAAAATAAAAATGAGACACATAGGACCTTGGCTATTTTTGAAAGCAAGTTTGTTTTTCTAGATCTGATTTTGAATAAGAAGCTTCTTTTGCAAAATCATTTGAATGAGATCTTTCATGTTATATATAATTTATTAATTCGTAGGATATTGTTTGTATAAATTCTTTGAGAGGGTGAGTTTCATAAATCTGCATATAGATCACCTCACTTATCATACGAACACTTAGGCACAGTGATTCTGTTTGAGACTTAAAGTTTAAAGAGTTGCTAGAATCCGAATTCAAAGATAAAGAGGTCAAGAAAAAGGCAAAAAAGCAACAAAGAAGAGATCAGTCAAGTCAGATAACCTTTGGAGTGGAGTAGCTCATGTAGGTATAACTCTGAACTTAGATTTAGGATCCTTGTGTGTTTACTTAAGTGTTGTAACTTGATTCTTTATTCTAGTGAATTTTTATTTTGTGCCGTAAAGGGCACTGTGGATGTTTCCCTCGATTAAGGGTTTTACCACATTAAAAATTCCTCTGTCTATTCTTTGAATATTCTTAATTGTTGTTGTGATTGGTACTACATGGTAGCTCTAGTAGATGGTTTTTAAATTTTAAAAACTAAGGTAATCAACTATCAAATCTGGACCATATATTCAGAAAGTTTTTACAACACATCTTGTGTTTTATTCGAATAGATTTTTGCCCAAAAAGTTTATTCAGAGTTTACTCAACTTATAACATTCTTTTGTTAATATAGTAAATAAGTTCTTCAAGTGGTATCGGAGATGGACCATCTTTTGTGATCCTGAAACTTTAGAAATTATATTTGAAACCTCTTTTAAAAACTCTGAATATGGAAGAAGGACTTGAGAAGTTTGGTAACCTCTCCAAACCACCACTCTTTGATGGAAACAACTTTTCATACTGGAAAGTACGAATGGTTGCTTTCATTAAAGGAACCCTCGGTGATGATGTCTGCGATGTGATGGAAAGAGGGCATGAACATCCTACTAAGGCCATCTATGAAACTAATCCAACAAGAATTAAGAAACTTCCCAATGAATTTACTAAGGAAGAGAAAAAGGCATCCATAGATAATAACAAAGGCAAGAATGCCATATTTATGTCCATTAATGAACACGAATTCAAAAGAATATCCATATGTTCAATTTCTAAAGAGGCATAGAACACTCTTGTCACTGCTCATGAAGGTGATGAAACTCAAATTCTAGTCCAACAATAAAATAACTAGATAATGGATGATAATGAATCCTTTGACAATTTATATATTAGGTTAACTGATATATTCACCAAACTTCATGCAAATGGTATAACCTATAGTAGAAAGTAAATTGTTCAAAAGATTCTTAGGTCATTGCCTTCCAAATTTGAAGATAAAACATATTCCATTGAAGAGATAGATGACACTAATATGACTCCTAAATTGCTTAGTAGTAAATTGAGGACCGTAGAATTGGAGTTAGACTTCAAAAAGCAATTGACCAGGCAGAACAACAAACCCCCTATCTCTAATGTTGTGTTTTCATTTAAAATGCATGTTCCTAAAATAAGTTCCTTGGACTTTGACCCTGACTGTGCTGATGGCTGTGATTTGGATGACCTTGACAATCAAATAGCTCTTATGAGCAAGCTTTTCAAAAATATTTTGAAATTCTGAAATGTTATAGCCTATAAACAAGGAAAGTCAAATTATCAAGGAAATCAAAATCACAGACCTCGTGACAGAGATAATGCCAAACACTCACGTGACAATAAAAGAACCTATGACAATAACATACCTAAGATAGAACTAAATGTCACAGGTGTGAAATGTCACAGGTGTGGTAAAATGGGACATTATGCTAATAAATGCCCAACTAATTTTAGCAACAACAACATGGCTAATGTGTGTAAAATGTGGGATGACTCTAGTGATTCTGATGAAGTTGAAATAGAGTTAACCCAGAATGATGAGTATTGCATGTCTTTCTTTGCTAAAATTGTATATAATGATGATGATGCATGCTTACCTACTCCTGAATCTGTGTTGTCTATTAATATTGATGATCATACTGCTCATTTGATTCTTGAGAGTAATCTAAGTGTGACTCAAAGCGTTAATACTGCCGATAAACTGAATGTGTGTGTTAGTCCTAAAGAACCAATGAACGTGTTAGAGAAAACTTCACACGACACACTTAGCGAGTCTGATGATGATTTGCCTGATTGATAATACACAAATATTGCACATTTCATCCCTCGAACCTACGCATTTTATCCCCTTCACGTATTTTATCCCTCGAAACGAGATGCATTTGTAATAACTCATCGACCCATGTAACATTTTTATACTAATTAACTCGGATGAGGGATATTCGACGCAACCTATAGTTTTTACTGCTTTGTTAATCTAGTTTAAATACACTCGCCTAGATTAATCTTTTCCTTTTGGGCATCTTTTCCTTTTTGTGTATAATCATATTTTACACTTTAATTTAGGAGTATTAAATCCTATAAATTATGGCAACTCGTCTCTGTGGATTTTTGATACCCGAACTTGGCCGCTATACTCACCCGTTGACTGTAGTCATAAGTTTAGATTTTTGTATAGTTCAGGTGAACCGAATTCAAAATTACCGGGGCATAGGTGACTCTCGCGCCACGATAAAACCCTGTCCATCAAATGGCGCCATTGCCGGGGACTTGATGTTTTAGAATTTATTTGATTTAGTATTTCGTAGTATTTTCTTTCTATTTGTATTTTTTGCTAACATTTTTGTAGGACTTCTACATTTGAGCACCTAGAAATGCTTGAATTTCTTGCTCGTGCATCTACTTTGTGGAATTCACCACTTCGAGCCATTTTTGGGGAAAGCATGTCTTATTTCAATTCTTTCGGTAATCATTGTTATAATTCTCAAAATGCTCGTAATCCTATGACTTTCGGTCAATACTTAGAGTCCCAATAAATTACAAATTCTCAAATGACTTTGGGCGAGTATAACGAAAGTCAAAACTTGGGTTATTGGAATTTTGATGATGATAATGATTTGAATCCTCTAATTCCTTATAATAGGAATTTTGAAACGAATTGCAATAGTTTTCAAATTTTTTATAATAATGAGTTTAAGTTTAAGTCCGATGGTAATTTTCAAAGTTCCCATTTTCAAGAATCCGCACCTCGGCCTATGACTTTTGGCGAGGGCTTGCATATGCTTGAGAATGAGAAAATTGAAAATCGTTATCGGGAAGAAAATCATTTGTGGGAACATGAATTGGATTTATTATTTGAGTCTGACTACGATTTTGCTTCCGAGACTTTTGAAGTCGAGGAATGTTTTGAACCAAATGAGGACTTTGTGCCTACTATGGAACAAATCATTATCGACTTTTTCCATTGCATAATAGATATTGAAAGTGAGGATGAAAATTATGTAACATCTATTTGCAATGAAATGATTTCTTCTTTGGCCCCCAAAGAAGAACATTTCATTGAAAATGATCTTATTTCTTTCAAAACTCAATCTTCAATCGATGATAACTCATCTCTTGAGTTTGAATTTCTTTCCTCCCCATTTTCATTCTCTGTTATCACACCGTCATAAGTACCTAATGATTCGGCTTCAAACTTTAATGTTTTAAACATTTTCTCCGATAAGGAGTACTTGCTCGAGTCGCCTTCCATGAACTTATCTTTGCCTTTATGTGCGCCACCTCCCTTTCCAATTTCAAAATCTTTGGGAGGATATTCGGCTTTTCTCGGTCCCCACATGTTTTTATCACCCATTCAATCCAAATCCCCCATCGTCCCTCCAAAACTTTTAATTGACGATGGTTCTTTTCTTCCGCCTTACACATGCCTTTCGTTGCTCAAATGGAATCCATATTTTTTGGAAGGCATGGTTGAGAGTGAGGGTACACCGGTTATCCTCCAAATTCAAATCATTTTTACGGTGGACCCTCAACTGTTTAGACTTCTAGTGTATAGTTAGTGTGAAACTTAATAGTAGGTCATATATAGTTAGCCTTTTATTCTTTCTTTCTTTTTATCTTTTCTTTCCTTTTTAATTTAGTCTAGGGTAATTAGTTAACTTTTTGTTATTTATTTTTTCTATGCTCCGTACTAACTTTTTTTGTGGATTCTTTGGACTTGTTCTTATGGGGATCGCTCCAATTTTGGGTAATATCACTCTTTTCCTCTATTTAACTTGGTTCTTAATTCACATTAAGGACAATGTCAGGTTTTAAGTTAGGGGTTGTGGGATATTCTATCCATTTATTTATTTAGTCCATGTTTTTGCTCACATGTTAGTTACTTAGTATGCTTTTCTTAGAAAAATTAAAAATTTCAAAAAGATTTTCTTTCTTTTTTCTCCTTTGTTGGGCATTTTGCCTTTGTTTCCGATGATAAATTTCAATAGCTGCCCAATCCAATTAACAACCCAATGATGCATGTTCTCGATTTTAGAATTTATTAGACTTTAGTCCTCGATCATTGATATTATGACTAACTTCAAGAATTAAACTTTAATCCCTTGAGCACATGCACTTTTCTCGCTTTCTTGATTTGGTTTAAGATTTTTATAACTCGATAATATTTTGTTGCATTGTATATACTTACACCGAGTAAGCTTTGTACCTTTCATCTCTTGTGAGTGTATACACTATTCTTTCCTCTTTGAAAATGTTACAGTCATTGGTAATCTCTCTATTCTTTCATTTGATCGTTCATTAATTGAGTTCTTTCTTGAGATGTGTTACTTGAGCATGATTTTCAAAGTTCGTTTTGACTCGAGAATTACGTAAACTTTAGGAAATGATCATAGGCAATATTTATTATATCACCCATATTAGCCTTGACCTCACCTTATGAGTTTTCCCTTGTCACCCCCTTTGAGCCTAAATATTAGCCTTTCGTTTCATAACCCAAATCCCATAACTAACTCCAAATTGGAGTTTTAAACCATACATACATTTTCAATACCTTTGTTTGGAATGTTACTTGGGATTGAATGATGTTGTTGTGTTGTGGTTGCAATTTAGGCATATGAGAGTGAGAAAAGTAAAGAAAAGAAATGTGAAAAAGAGAAGAAAAAAAGAAAGAAAAAAGCCAAAGAAAAGAAAAGAAAACATGAGAAAAAGAAGAAAAGAAAATAAAGATAAAGTTAAAAATGTTGTATATTGTCCAATAATCTTTGATTACTCTTGAATTGTTATATTCAATGCTTGTTTGGAAGTTGTTTTCCAATTTTTCTATTACCCTCCTTTTTCCATTATCCCGAGTTTCATCCCCAAACACATTCGAATCCCTATATACATCTTGTTCATTTCGCACCCTAGCCTAACCTACATTATAACCCTATTAAAGTCATATGTGATCTTAAGTAGATGTAATTCAAAGGTTTAAATAGTTTTGATAATCTGTGAAATGCATTTAGCCTCCTTTAATGAGCGGTATCCCTTCATTGAGATTACAAGTTTTCATTTTATATATAGTGTTCTTCATTTGTGACATGTGCGCGGCCAAGTTTCCATTTGCATTTGCTCTTTATGCCTGCATGTTCCGTGTGTCACCTCCCTATTTCAAGTGAACTCACTTGATGAGTGCAATGCTCGTGAGGATTGAATATATGGTTTCTTTATTTCCTATCCGATTTATATAAGTTTTTGCCAAATCATACTTTGCATGTGCTCGCTCCCCTCCCATATTTTAAGGTTTCAATTCTATGAGGTGCATTCTATAATGTTAATGATTTGGACTTTTGTTTGAATTTGTTCATTATGCTAATAATGCGTATGAAATCTTGTTCGCTATTTTTGGGCTTGTCGCATGTTGGTTTGGCATATTTTGAGGAAACCATATAATGTTTGTGGGTTTCATCCCTGAAAACCCTCACGAGATGACACTCGTCCACTAGGGTAACCTAGGGGTTTAACGGCTTATTGCATACGCTAAATGAAATCGAATCGCCCGCGAAAGTGACCTTATGCGTTTATACCATATTTTTGTACTTGTATCCTGCTTTTGGTTTAATTGTAGTTCTTGTTGTATCCTATTTCATTGCCAGGGACTAGCAATGTGTAAGTTAGGGGGTATGATGATACGCAAATATTGCGTATTTCATCCCTCGAACCTACGCATTTTAGCCCCCTTGGGTATCTTATTCCCTATATTTATGCTCGTTAACTAAACAACCTCATATTTCTATGTAAACATGTCTTGCAAGGGTTAATTGAGCTTTTATAGGTATTTGGATGCCAAGTGTGGAGTTCGGACGCATTCCGACTAATTTCCTTACTCAATCGCACGTTCAAGGGCATTTTAGTCAATTCACAGTTTGGGGACCTGGCCCAACATCTTCACGAAAGTTGTATCCCTCCTCATAAGCTTCACGTGACAATGAACGGTGCGCGAATTCGATCCTTAACGAAGAAGTTACGGTGATTTTAGCGAAAGAGAAAACCAAGTGAACCAAAATAGGAGGAAGATTGATGCATACCTACTTGATCGATCGATCGATCAAAGGGATCAATCGATCGATCCTTCAATTTTCATTCATCGTGGGAAGCAGTGGGCTCATATCTGATCAATCGATCAATCCATCAAAGGGATCGATCGATTGATCGATCTCCTGTTTTCTGCAGATATTTTCCCTTTTATTTTATTTTTCCTTTTCTTTTCTAATTTAATTCCAACTTACTATATAAAGGTTTTTTGTTGTAATAATCAGGGATATAGATAGATATTAGATTTTACATAATTTTAGGTTAGGGTTTCAGAGTTTTGAGAGTTCTTCTTCATTTATTCTTGGTTTAAGTTGACTATTCATATTCCCTTTCCTTTAATATAGTTTGTATTTCATTTATTATTGCTTTGTATTTAATTTACATGCTTTCATAATTATGGTTACATGCTTTCTTTCCTTGCTTTGTAGTATAGTTTTATCGCGTTTATTTACCGCTTTCATTTATCGCGTTTTTAATATGCTTTCTAGCTAAATTAGTCTAGGTTGTGTCGGATTGAACTCATTTCGGGTTGACATGTTGCTTGGATTTGGTGATGGAGTTTACGGGTCTATTTCGGGTGCGATATCCTAGTTATTACGCTTAGGAGATTTGACGGAAAATATCATGTATGCTCCGTGCTTACGACCTTGCATGCGTAATTTATGGGGTATTTGTTGACGCCAAAATCGTATTAGGCTTTTAAGCGAATTTAGGAACCCTTGTTTTAATTAACTACCGAAACGAGACGCATTTGTAATAACTTGTCGACCCATGTAACCATTTTATACTAATTAACTCGGATGAGGGATATTCAACACAACCTATAGTTTTTACCGCTTTGTTAATCTAGTTTAAATACACTCGCCTAGATTAATCTTTCCCTTTTGTGCATCTTTTCCTTTTTGTGTACAATCATCTTTTACACTTTTATTTAGGATTATTAAATCCTATAAATTCTAGCAACTCGTCTCTGTGGATTTTTGATACCCGGACTTGGCCGCTATTCTCACCCGTTAAGTGTAGTCATAAGCTTAGGTTTTTGTATAGTTCATGTGAGCCGAATTCAAAATGACCAGTGTGTAAGTGACTCTCGCGCCGCGAAAAAACCCTATCTATCACTGATTTACATGAGCTATACATGAAAACGATTAAGAAGAGTGCTCGTCTTGAAAAAATGATAAAATCATTGATTGAGCGTATCGATTTACTTAACCAGACCATTAGGAAAAATAATAAAGATTATACTGCCCAGTGTATTGCTCATGAGACTGAGATTCAAGAATTTGTCTTAAAAATAAAAGATTTGTCTAAGAAAAATCTTGAGTTTGAACAAAAGTATAAGACTACCCTTGTTGAACTAGAAGAGTCAAAGAAAAAGGTCTCAAATGTGTTTTAAAAATGTAAACACTTTGAAACCCAAGCTAAATATTATGAGGAAATTGTTGTTGGAAGTAAATTTGACTCTGAAGATAAGTCTGGCCTAGACTTTGGAGAAATAGTGCACACCAGTAAGACCAAAGTTTCTCCTGAAAATATTTTTTTTATCAAACAAGGCCAAACTTTTCAAACTCTTCAAAAAAGGGAATCTAGTCTCAATGTCTCTCAAGAAAAACATGATCAGTACAATCAACAGTCTAATTAAAATGGTCACGCCAAATATGTTTGTCCACCCATTAGAGACCAAAGACAAAAACTTAAGACCAATAAAAATTGGACAAATGTACCAAATAGAGCCAAACCCATCTTTAAAGACTTTAGTAATAAAGTCAATACCAACACCCATCAATATTGTTCTTACTGCGGCGTCCTTGGCCACACTCTAGAAGAATGTTTTCAGAAAAGGATATACACACCCACGTACCTAAACTTTAACTATTCTAGAAAAGGAAGAAATAATTATGTTCTCCCTAGACAGGCCACAAACAACTCTAGCAATAAAAAGAAAAAGGGAGGGTCCAAGACTAAGAAAAGGCCATTTAGAAATACCCCACAAACCTTTTCTAAATCAAAAGGCCACAAAATCTTTAAAACTAGGCCTATTTGGATTAGAAAAGATGATATTTTACCCCAGCTCAAGCACAACATTGTCATTTCTGCTTTAAAGGCACAAAGCACTTCAATTGGGTGGTATTTAGACTCCGAATGTTCTAAATATATGACCGGGGATGAAACCAAATTGAAAAACAAGACAGACTTCGTAGAAGGTAGTGTCATGTTTGGAGATGGTGTTTCATCTCAGATCATAGGTAAGGGAACATTGAGTGAGAATGGGCTTCCTGATCTAAATGATGTACTCTTAGTCAAAGGCCTTAAAGCTAATCTCTTAAGTATATCTCAATTATGTGATTCTAATCATACCATTACTTTATCAAAAAATGATTGCAAAATTATTAATGAGAAAGGAAACTGTATATTGACAGGAAACAAAACTTAGGAAAGCTGTTACACAATGATTCCCAAGTCTACTTCTTGTCGTGCTACTATATTAGAGGATTCTGACCTTTGGTACAATAGACTGGGGCATACGAATTTTGATAATCTTAGAAGATTAATCTCCCAAGAAATAGTTAAAAGTTTACCCAAAATAAAAAATACTTTCAATCTGGTATGTGGACCATGTCAGGAAGGTAAAATAAGTAAATCCCCTCATAAGCAAGTTAAGGATATCTTAACCACAAAACCTTTAGAACTTATCCATATGGACCTCATGGTTCCCTCAAGGACTGTTAGTCTTTGTCGTAATAGTTATATCCTGGTTATAGTAGATGACTATACGCGATATACATGGGTTTCTTTTAAGAAACAAAAATCAGATACTTTCGGTTAATTCTTAAAAATTATTTAGAAAATAGAGAATGAGAAGGACGCACAAGTATGTCGTATTAGGAGTGATAGAGGGGAGAGTTAAAATTCTCTGGTGTTACTGAATACTACATAGCCAATGGATATAAACATGAGTTTATTGCTCCCAAAACCCCGCAGCAAAATGGAATAGGTGAGCATAAGAATAGAACCTTACAAGAAATGTATAGGGTTATGAAACACGCTAAAAGTCTTCCTAGATATATTTGGGTAGAATTCGTTCAAACCACATGTCATATCATTAATCGTGTATACCTTCGGAAAAATTCCAAACAAATCCCTTATGAACTTTGGTTTCACAAAAAGCCTAACTTAAAACATTTTAAAATCTTCGGGAGTATTTGTTATGCCTATAAAGATAGAGAACAACTTTGAAAATTTGACACCCGAGGAGAGAAAGGAATATTTCTTGGTTATTCCCAAAACATTAAGGCTTTTTGTGTTTTTAATTGTAGAACCAAAACCATTATGGAATCCATTAATGTCATTGTAGATGATACGAGTGTAGGGACTAGTGCCAGTCATTCATTGCCACAAGATGAGGAAGAACCAAATTTTCCAATTGAACCCTCACAAAATAATGATTCACTGCCACCCGAGAATCCTTCTATACCCACTTGGGTTTTAAAAGATCACCCTATTGAAGCTATAGTTGGTAACCCTTCTGAACCTGTTAGAATAAGGTCCCAACTTCAAAATGTGGCACAATTTGCATGTTTTGTTTCCCTTGAGGAACCTAAAAATGTAAATGATGCCCTTTATGACTCTATCTGGATAAATTTAATGCAAGAAGAGCTTGTCCAATTTCAGAGTCACAGTGTGTGGTATCTTATTCCCAGGCCTAAAGATTCGAAGGTTATCAGCACACGATGGATTTTTAAAAACAAAACAGATGAAAATGCGGAGGTCGTTAGAAATATATCTAGGTTGGTAGCACATGGATACTCGTAGATAGAGGGAATTGACTTTGACAAAAGGTTTGAACGTGCTACTCCTCTTGAGTCAGTTCGTCTCCTCATTGTCGTATCTTGTCACTTGCAATTCAAGTTATTCCAAATGGATGTTAAGCACGCATTTTTGAAAGGAATTTTGACTGAGGAGGTATACGTAGAGTAACCTAAAGGTTTTGTAGATCCATCACATCCTGACTATGTCTTTAGGCTTAAGAAATCCTTATACGATTTGAAAAAGCTCCTAGAGCTTGGTATGAGTGATTATTCACATTTCTGGTATCTCATGGATTTGTCCGAGGTGGAAACGATCAAACTTTATTCGTTAGGAATGAAGACAAACATGTCTTAATTTCACAAGTGTACGCTGACGATATAATATTTGGATCCACTTATTCTAAACAATTTAAGATTTTTTTTCGATATCATGCATGCTGAATTTCAGATGTCACTTATGGGTGAGCTTCAATATTTTTTAGGTCTACAAGTAAAATAATGCAATGACGGTATTTTTATCACTCAATCCAAATACATTGCAAAACTTGTTAAAAAATTCGGATTAGAAAACGCTAAACCTTCTAGAACCCCCATGCGTAGTTCAAAAAAACATTCTAAGGATGATAATGGGAAAAATGTTGATCCCACTCTATATAGAAGTATGATAGGGAGTCTCCTGTATCTTACCGTGTCTCGACCCGACATTCCTTTATCGTATGTATCTGTGCTAGCTATCAATGTAACCCTAAATAATCCACTTATTAAGTGTGAAAAGAATTATTAAATATGTTAAGGGTACTCTAAAATTTGGTATTTGGTACACAAAATATACAACTATATCTATTGTAGGGTACATTGATGCATATTGGGCCGGTTGTTCTGACGATAGTAAAAGCACTTTTGGTGCATGCTACTATATTGGAAATAATCTTGTAGGTTGGTCGTGTAGAAAACAAAATTGTATTTCCTTATCTAACAAAGAATTTGAATATATAGCAACAGGTAGTTGTTGTTCACAACTTTTGTGGATTAAACATATGCTTAGAGATTATGGTATCACGAAAAATCAGTTAACCATGTATTGTGATAACCAGAGTACCATTAATATTTCAAAGAATCCGGTGCAGCACTCACGAACTAAGCACATAAAAATTAGGTATCACTTCATCCGTGACCTTGTAGAATCCAAAGAACTCATTATTGAATATCTGAACACTCAAAAATAGCTTGCAGATCTCTTTACCAAACCATTAGACAATCTACGATTTGAGTATTTACACACAGCTATAGGCATGATAACTCTGTGACACCCCGCCTAATAAAATACCAGGTGATCAGTCCTATACCAAATTAAAATAGGAATCCAAGTTGGTTCATCCTTAGCATCACCGTCGAAACACTTTTTAAAACTTACTAACCACCTAGTATTCCAAAAGTTGGTGCCAAATTTGAACTTTTTAATTAAACAAAATAGTACATGAGGAAATAAATATAAACCCTTCACACAACTGAAATTAAATCAACTGAATAATCAATTAAACAATTTGTCGAATAAACCATCGGCCACCAAAGTAAATAGTCCAACATCAATCAACCCACACTAGAATAAATACAACTGAAAACTGCAACTAAAGAGTCTGGGCGACATTCCCTAAGGAAACTAATACTGATAAATGATTCCTACTCTAGGAAGGAATGAACGATGCGTCTATTCCAAACTCCGGCTAGCATCCACATATGTTGCAGCTCCGTGTCCCTGGAATAGAATATCAAGTCTGGCGTCCTCGTGGCTGGACACCTAAAATGTTTTGAAAATAGTTTTATAGCAAGGGTTAGAACCCAAAACATTTTGAAAATATTTAGCAAGTGAATTAACTACAGTAATTTAAAATGCATGAATGCGCTTCATATTTAAGTTAGTGTCGCACTTGAGGACATACTCCCTTGAGGACATACTCACCCCTCCACTAATGTGCACACCTAACGGTTACCTTAACCCCACCTAGTTGTACTACCCCATCCAACTAGTCATGGTATAATCTCCCTTTTCCATACTACTCTAACCCAAGTATAATAATTCCTGGATTATAATTTATCTCACCAATTACCTTAATTAATTTCTTTTAAATCATAATATATAATCGTGACACAAGTTATATAAAGTATATACATTACACACTATATTATTTTCCGCATATAATATTTACTACCCTTATATACATACCTTTACTAAGAACAACCACACACACACATATATATATATATATATACATCCATCCCTCCGAGTATACCCTCACTGGGTGATTACCTCTAAAGTGCTATCTCACTAGGTGTGCTCACATAACTTAGTTACCCATGTTTGAATCTCTCACCAACCTGGACCAAATTATAAACGTAGTGGAAGCGGTCATATTCCTTCCCTGAAAGTGAGATAAGCCCCTAACCCATATACCAGACGCTATGACCTAGAGATATACTCACTCTACTCCTCAATCTAGGGGATTCACCCACATCGCGCAACCTCCCTTGATAGCACTAGAGTATATAAATGAAATAAATATCTAGTCACTGATATTTAATAGCACACACACACACACACACACACACACACACACACACACATATATATATATATATATATACTATCACTACACCGTATATATATATATAATATAAACCCTGGCTTTACCGTGTACTCAAAAACCCGTAACACTAGCCTGTAATTTTTCGAGTCTCTGTCCCGACTCAACTTAATTCATTTTCTCACTTAATAATTTATCATCGTCCCGAGGCTATGGTCCGACTCTGATTTATTTAATTCACACGTCAATTAATATAATATTTCCCCCAAGTCTATGGTCCGACTCTAATATAAATACTTAATGCACATTAATTTATATAATCTTTACCCAAGTCTATGATTCGACTCTAATTTAATTAATTTACACATTAATTAATTTCTTACCTTGTGTCACTCAAAGAACATACCCGGAGTCGCTCACTTGGCCCATAACTTAATATTTTCCGATTCTATATTCTGACTCCAAATTAATTTGTTTATCTCCATAATTAATTTAACACCTTGGCGTCGCTCAACCAATATACTTGGACTTGCTCTCTCAATCCGCATATAATTAAATTTGGAATCTAATTCCCCAAATTTATCCATAAAGTGCCTCACGTAAATCCTCCCTAACTCCAATTACTTTTCCCCATACTTGTTAGGAATAGGTGCCTCCAATTTATTTATCACTAAATAAAGCATAGGAATTGAATTAAATATAATTTCCCCCTTATATATAAAACTGGGCGAACTGTCAAAAATCTGGGACCATCGATCGATCGACCAGTTCCCTTTCTTCTCCGGCTTGTTGGTCAGCCATTGACGAAAATATAAGGTTTCTTTTCTTAAATTCCAACCTTAGTCCAACCTATTTATCATCTTTTTACATCTTTCATGAACTATAATCATCATCTAAACCTTTTAGCATCATTGATATTACGAATCTTTAACCACTCAAGAACACAAATTCCTATGGTAAAATCCCAATTATCATTCAAAAATTTGAACCCATAATCATAATAAATTCAACTCTAACACTGGTGATCTATTATGATTCTTATACCAATCAATACTAAAATACTTCTATAACATTAATTTGACTGTCAAATCACCCAACAAATTAAATTTCATAAAAACCCATTTCATGCAATAGCCCACCTAAAAACGATTTTAGGTCTTTACATATCCCATAATATGAATTGATTATCATCAAGAATAATTACAACAGTTAACCATTTGCCTCTAATTGTTCGTAGAGTCTGATTCGTTGGCGTAGAGAAGGTGTTGATGACGAACACTCACTTGGTCCCTCGATTTGTCTCCGAAAAGGTCCCCAATTCGCTTCTTGACTTCTTCCCTCTGTGTCTCTCTCAAACCCTAGGTTTAGAATTTTTAACTGCCATTCAACACTTCCCCAATTAGGTTTAAAACCCCTAATCCCATTTTTGGCCACATGGGGCCAATTAAAATGGCCCGAATCACCCCATGTGGGCCCGGTTATGCCCAAAAATACCCCGAGACCCGATTACTATCCCCGAGTACTCTTTTCTGACTATCTCGACCCATTTGGACTCAACCGCGCACTCAGAATCATCATCCGAAATACTTTATAACATTCTCCAATTTTGACCTCAAAAATGCGACACACATTAATTCCAACAATTTAACTTAAAGTCGCCAAATATAAATAATTCGTCCCACTTAAATAAATTCTCTAAATCATAAATTTAAGTTTCTTCAATTTAAATATTTATTTCTCCCAAAAATAATTAAATTCTAAATCCTCAAAATTACGGGGTGTTACAAACTCTCACTTAGTTTCATCACAGTTTATCATAACCTCGGTAGTTTCTCGCAATTTATTGGTTTCTGAGGTTTTAGGGCATGGGTTTTTAATAAATGACAAAAGACGCATCCTATCACTAGTTCATGTAGGAGACCCTTGATTCTGTCCTTGTTTATGGTATAATTTGTGATTGACTATACTTCTCTATACTTGTTTTTCTCTATTTTTTACCCCATTGTATATTTGAGGAAAATTGGGGGAGAAGATCTTGAGTACTTACTGGCGATTTATATATCTATTCTTTATTCTAACTCAACTAATATGCCATTAAGTGTTTACTTTGTTACAGGCATTTCAGACCCGTTGTATAGCTTCTTACATATTTGTAGGGTATTGGTCTGTATTTAGTTGAGTAATGTATTTTTTTCATCTTGTTTTCGGTTCTAGGATGGGAATGGGTAGTTAGAACCTTTGTATAGGACAACTAGAATTTTTCATTTTTCACCCACGAGTTCAGAATACTCAAGGGAATTTTGTCTCCAATATCCAAAGGGGGAGATTGAGAACACACTATATAATCGACTTACTTGAGTCTATATTATATAGGAGTTCCAACTAGTTTGGATATTGAGACAAAGTAGGTTAGATTTTATGAGTTTCTCCATATCCCAAAGGTTCAAGAAGAAGAAAGAAGAAGAAGAAGCAATCCAGTCCAAGCAATACTAATAGGGAAGTTAATTCTCTCCTTAAACCACTATAGGACACTCTCACTGCATAGTATCTTACTCCTATTTGCATTGGTTGTTTTTAAAACACAACCATTTTTTTCAATTTAATTCATTTACAACTTTTTAAAAACATTTTAAATAATTTTTGGAATTATTAAAACTTTGTTTTTAAAAGTGTTGGGGATATAAATTGTATTTCAGAAAGTGTTTTATTTTCTTTAAAGTTAGCTGCGTAGAATGTCAAAGAGCTAGAGACTTGAGGGTACGTTTGTATTTTTTTTTCAAAACACGCATTTTTGTTTAATCTGGTTCATACACGTGTTGGCTCATTAAGCGTTAGATCTATGTTTTCTCACAGACACAAACCCACCTTCTAATCTCAGCCCTTTGATGACTTTAATCAACATTCTACATCTCTTTACTTACAATCCCAGTGCTTACCTCTTAACCAATGAGATTTCGATATTCCACCGTTTGTTATAAGCCATTAGATTTCAAATCAAACTTATAAAACCAAATCTCAACCCGTGGATTGCAACTGATGTTCGAGATCCTTCTTCAGGCTGTATAAAAAGGATCTAAGTTTCAGCATTTAGAGACTTTTTCCATTTCTTCCAAATAAGAAAAAAGAGAGAGTAAAGAGAGAAGAGAGAGAAGGGAAGAAAGAGAGGAGAAAAGAGAGAAGAAGATAATCTATCTTCGAATCCTCACACCTCTGAGAGATTTCCACAACCCATACACCTTAACCTCTAAAGATCCATTTACCATAAATCAAAATGTTGAGTGTTAGAACCATTCTAGGGTTTCTGTTCGTTTCGTGGTAGGGTTGACGTCTGTTGAAGACCTCTTTCTGTTTGAGTCTCTTTCAAAACTCATCTCTGAGAAAATACTGAGTTTCACATATTGAAACTTGATATTTTCTAAAGACAACATTAAACACCTATTTTTAACTTCTCTCTTTGGATCTCTTGCTTTAGATTCGTATGTTTCTAAGGATTTTTGAAAAATAAACTTCTAAGTTTTCAAGGCTATATCAGATCCTTAAGAACGTTTGTGTCTCCTAATTTATATTCCACACTTTGTGAAATAAGCGTGTACAAAAATAAAAACGAGACATGTAGGATCTTGGCTATTTTTGAAAGCAAAGTTATTTTTCTAGATTTGATCTTGAATAAGAAATTTCTTTTATAAAATCATTTGAATCAGATCTTACATGTCATATAGAATGTATTGATTTGTAGGATATTGTTTGTATAAATTCTTTGAGAGGGCGAGTTGCATAAATCTGCATATAGATCACCTCATTTCTCACACGAACACTTAGACACAGTGGTTATGTGTGAGACTTAAAGTTGAAAGAATTGCTGGAATTAGAATTCAAAGAGAATGAGGTCAAGGAAAAGGCAAAGAAGAAACAAAGAAGAGATCAGTCAAGTCAGATAACCTTTGGAGCGAAGTAGCTCATGTAGGTATATCTTTGAACTTAGATTTAGTATCCTTGTGTGTTTGCTTAAGTGTTGTAACTTGATTCTTTATTCTAGTGAATTTTTATTTGTGTCGTAGAGGGCACCGTGGATGTTTCCCTTGATTAAGGGTTTTACTACGTTAAACATTCTTGTGTCTATTCCTTTAAAATTTTCTTAACTGCTGTTGTGATTCGTACTGAGTGATAGCTTTAGTAAATGGTTTTTAAATTTTAAAAACTAAGGTAATCAACTATCAAATCTAGACCATATATTCAGAAAGTTTTTACAACACATCTTGTGTTTTATTCGAAACGAGTTTTTCCCAAAAAGTTTATTCGGAGTTTACTCAACTTATAACATTCTTTTATTAATCTAGTAAACAAGTTTTTCATAGCCGACCTAAACTCTCCACATCGTTGCACCTACTCTTGATAAGGTGATACATCCCAAATCATGCCAAACCCACAGTTATAACCCCAATGTCGATAATAATGCCCACTACATAGAAATTTATAACCTCAACTAAATCATCCATGGTTTTACACTAACATACCCAGAATCCACATTTGGGCATTTGCCAACCACATGTCCATACACCACACATCATAATAATCGGAATCGTAATTCATCTTAGGAGTTTTCTCTCTTTACTTGACTCGTTATTTCGTAAAATCCTCTTCCATTTCCCCCAATTGTCTCTAATAGGGGTACTCTCTTTCTTACATTCACAATTACAATCCTTAATAAAAAAATGCTCTTTCTTTGAGCCTCTTGAAACTTACTTGTTCATAAATCTTATTCATAACTAATACATCACAAAATACGTGCTTATAATGCACATACAACTCCATCCTCGTAAAAATCTTTAATTAAATTGTCTCAACTCGAACCAAAAGGAAAATTAATACTCTCCTCTCAAATTTTCACTCACTCAGGTGTATTAATAATTATTTCTAACTATCCTCTAACTCATATTCCGTAATCACACGGTGAGCCTACTCCTAGGTCCAAACACTCCCACTTTATCATCATTTTAATCACAAATGAATTTAACATAAATGAACCTTGCTCAAATTTGAGCACAATGACAATTCCACTCTCTAATGGGATTTAATTTACACATAAATATATCATCAAAATCCTTATACTTTGCCAAAATTCAACAATCCATTGCCCTCTCTCTTAGGTGCATAAAATTTCATAAGGCCATTTTACCAGCCTAAATTTCTTACACAACCCATATTGTCGTAAACAGAACCCAAAACTCTTTTAGGCTCATCAAAAACTCAAATTATTTAATATCTTCATAAATGGACTCAACGTTAAACACATTCACTAATTTACACCTACACGAGTCTCTAAGTCACAGATTTTATCACCAAACATGATAATTTTCCATAATAATCCTCACAGCGATTGTGAAGCCCTTTGTCCAACTACTCGTCCTATAATTGATCTTTAACTCGGAGCGGTCTTCAATCTCAAGCTTTTTTAAGATTGAATACTCCTTAAGTCTTGCCAATGCTCAAAATAGCAACGAACGATGTCGACACACCCGTTATCGTGACTGCGTAGTGCAAAACCTATGATGGCCCCTAACATATCAAAGAACGCTCAGCAAAAAATGAAATGGGTACAACACAGATCCTAAGGACAATAGAACCTAGATGCCATAATGCGAGTTATGATATCCTCAATTTTCCATGCTTGCTTGATCAGGCTTGACATGAAATACTGGGAGCACTACACAATTTATATCATTCTCAGCATCATCGATAAACCAAAAACTATAATAAATAAAATCCATCCACAATAAAACCCAACAAGGGATTACAAGAAAAATTAACGAACTCCAATAAATGAATCGCAAAAGTAAGTATTGTTTTGGAAAATTGGTTTTAAAGGAAGAATATGAAATCATAAATGTAAATTTAATGTTTTGAAAGGTAAAGTCTTGAAATGACAAAGGAAATGTTTAGATCTTTCTCCCTCTCTCTCTCTTTCAAACCTAGTGACCGGGCGGAAAAAAGTGTGCGCGTGTAAAGTGCACAATCGTTGTGTGTTTCGCCGCCGCGATACAAAAGAACCTAAATTACTACTACACTTGACAAGCAAGCACAACGGTAAGTCGGGTATCGTAAGAAATCCACAGGGAGTGATTGAATTTTAGATGTTAATTGTTTTAAAACTTCAAGAATAAAAGTGTAAAATAAATAAATGAAAAGGTGATGGTTGGGAATGGTGACAAAAGAGAAAAAGGAATAAGTTAACACTATATTAGAATTAATAAAACGAGAGTCGGGATCGCATCCCCACCATGGGTAAACAACTAATGATTAGAATTTCGGTTCGAAAACATTTAATCGAGCATTTTCAATTAATTATAAACATCACACAATAAGGACTTTAACCCAAAGTTGCGAGATTAAACATTTAATCAAAAATGGTCACACGCGGATTAAATTCGGATTGTCGCTATAAACACTAAAGTTGCGTGACAAATAAAATTAAACGCATAATAATCCGACTTTAATACGTGAGGTTTCAATTAAATGCAATTTTACCCAAAACCTAACTTTCGGAGCTCGACGCCCATTAATGGCGGAAACGAAATCCCAACCCGTTATCTATGGACAATACATGGATTAAACTACTTTAAACAACTAATTAACTAATTAAAGCAAGAAATAAATAACTAAAACTAATTATCTAAGCATGAAATTAAACTACAACAATGGAAATAAACTAGAACAACAATTATATTAATTGTAAGGGTAATGAAAAATCTAACTTACAACACCCAAAAGTTGTCACACCAAATGGAGAAGAAGAAGAGCTCTCAAAGAACCCAAACCCTAAGCTAAAACTCTCCTAAAAATGAAGATATTTCTCTTCAAAATGAAGAGAAAGTGTTATATATCAAATATCCCATGGCAAACTTGTAATAAAAGGGAAGAAAACCCAAAATCTGGAGGGCCGAATCGATTCGGAAATGGTCCGAATCGATTCGGAAACAGGGGAAGTTCGCAGCTGTAATTCTGCAGCATTCCGAATCGATTCGGTTTTGGGGCGAATCGATTCGCCCCTACAGGTCTGCAATTCTGCAGCTTTGTCCTGTTTTACGGAAAATGCCGCCATTTCTTCGTTATAGCTCGGAATGAGGCACGGTCGGAGGCTACGCGAAGATAACTCAGAGGACTACAACATCCAAGAAGAAATTAGGCTAAAAAACCAAAATATGAAATGACTAAAATGCCCTTTAATGTGACCTTGAGTGTACATTTACAGAAAAACCATCCTAAAAATGCCATAACTCCATCGATACAACTCGGAATCATGCACCGTCAGCGGCCACGCGAAGAGAAATCAAAGGACTTCAACTTCCGTGAAGAGCTCGGGATTCAAAACCGAATGCTGGAATTACTAAAATGCCCCCGAAGCTGCAAAAGTCGACAAAACATTTCCGGAAAGCGTCTGAACTTCATACTAAGCATCCAAATACCTACAAAAGCTCAATTAACCCCTGCAAAACATGTTAACATAGAAATACGAGGTTGTCTGGTTAACGAGCATAAGTATAGGGATTAAGATACCCAAGGGGGCTAATAAGGCGTAGGTTAACGGGTGAAATACGCAATATTTGCGTCGTATCACCTAGCCTATTCGTCTTCCTCCTACCCTAGCCGCCGATCATCGTTGCCCTATTTCATGGTCGCTACCATGGCGGTCAACCCTAACTTAAACTCCAAATCACCTAATATTTCACGTGATGATCTACAATGATTCAAAAATGTTATAGCTCAATCTCACAATTCAGCATAAGTGGAAATTAAACAAGCAACGCTCTTCAAAGGTGAACCAACACTCTTGTACTAAAAAATTGATCTTTCTTTCTTGGCTAATCCATTCAAGTACTCTCTTATGGGTCAGTTTCCTTTTGGTAGACCATCTCTTGAAACCATCCGTAAAAACTTTCAAACTTTTTTCTTAAAAGGAGAATTTCGTGTAGGGCTCTTGGATAAAAACCATATATTGATCAAACTAGATTTTGAAGAAGTTTACACTCAAATATGGTTGCATGAAAATGGTACGTGTGTATCTCTCCCAAGCATGATGCTTCTGATTAAATGGACCATAGACTTTTAACCTACCAAAGACTTCCCGATTGTTTTCGTTTGGATTAATCTATCGAATCTTCCACTGCACTTTTTTACTAAATTGGTTTTGTCTTCAATAGCAAATATAATGGGTAAACCATTGAAATTGGATGAGGACACTTCTATTCTATCCAGACCAAACATGGCTCAGGTTTGTGTCTAGGTATATGTTGCAAGGGAACTTCCCAAAAGGTTTTGGATAGGTTGTGAAATAAAGGGTTTGTGTAGCCAATTATGTATGAAAACCCCCCTCAATTCTGTTGTTGTTGCTATAAACTAGGACATGGGACAAACCTCTGTATTAATAAAAAGGAGAATTATTCCAAGATGCAAGGGATTTCTGAAAATGCTATTGGTTATGCTGATGCAACTGTAATGAGAACTGATACAGGTAAAGACCCTATGATATATGAGAAAAAACCAGCTGTGAGTGGGAAAAATGCTTGGCAAACAGTTAAGAAAAAAATAAATAGGTAATTATCAACAAGCCTTAGGTGGTGGAAAAACCTACAAATAATGGCAATGCAGATTTTAAAGAAAATTTAAAAAGTCATGAGATATGTTTTGTTGCTGATCATGGTGCTAAAAACTTGGATTTAATTTCCTCTCTGAGTCAATCAGGTGCAGGTATTGCTATTCCTTCTCAAATCTTTACTAGTAATCCCATTAGCAAGGACATGGTTATGGTTGATGTTATCTCAACTGATCCAAATCCTTATGAAATTTTATCTATTGAGGATGATAGGGATGATGTAGAAGAGGGTGAAATTTAGGATTTAGACATCACAGATGTTCCTCGGTTATGTGATGTTTAAGCTAATGAGAAGCTACTGTGTAAATTAATTATTTTTCCAAGACCACGAAAAAAATTGAGTATTGTTCATTCAAAAGATTGGAAGCCTATGTAATGTTCAAATTTAGAAAAGGATAATGCTAATCCTTTTTTATCAGATGGGAGAGAATTTTCCATGTCATTGACGACAAGGATTAAAAATATCGACAATACCATCAAGGAGTTAGAAGGTTTATTACTGATTAAAATGAAGCATCCTCGAAAGGATTATTCTAAGCTTATTGTGCCCATGATCGTAACCAAGTCAGGAGGTAAAAAATCGCAGAATAAAAAATTCTTTGTTAATCAATGATTAGAATAATATTTGGGAACATTAGGGGGTAGGAAATTTACCCAGTATTAGGCGTTTAAAAAGATTTGTTAAAATCCATGAGTTAAGTGTTATTGCCGTAACGGAACCTTTTATTGACGAAGAAAACATTGCGGAGCTTGGAACAAAAATCAATTTGAGTGGTAGTATGGTTAACTACTCAAATAAGATTTGGCTTTTATGGAAGAAAAATTGGGATGTCAAGATTTCTAGGAATACAGTGCAATCGATTATAGTTGAAATTTCACATTTTGACTTTAAACAACCTATTTTTTTCATTGCCATCTACGCCAAATGTTGTAGAGAGGAGCGGTGGGAGTTTTGGGATGAATTAAACAATTTTGGCATAACGTGTGCTAATCCGTGGTTGGTTGGTGGAGACTTCAATGTTGTAACTAAACAGGAAGAAAAACTTGGGGGTAATATCATAGATAGGGATGGGGTTCTAGACCTTAATGTTACAATGTCGAGTATTGGCCTACATGAACTTTCATTCACCGGGTCTAAATAAACCTGGTGTAATAATCGTGATGGTTTAGCTAGAATTTGGGCTCGGTTATATCGAATTTTGGGTAATGAGGAATGGTTTCAGAAATCTTTTATTGGCTCGGTTAAACACCTTCATTGTATTAACTCAGATCATAGTCCATTATTACTTAAAATGTATGACCCTTCCACCTCTCATCCTAGACAATTTCGCTTTTTGAGTTTCTCGACAAAAGTTACATCCCTATGATCAGGTCCTCATGGCTGCAACACTGTGTCTTGGATTATCCGCCTATAAACTTTGCATCCAAACTAAAACAAGTCAAAGTTAGTTGTAAACTTTGGAGTAAACAAACATTTCAGGATATATTCCAATAGGTTAAAGAAGCTAAAGGTAAAATGTAGGAAATGGAAGTTCTTTACGATTATGACCAATCAAGTGACAATGGACATGTGTTTTTCAAAGCTCGAGCAGAATATATGGCCTATCTCAAGACGAAATATGATTTTTCATATACGACACATTTTCGTTCTTGGGATAAAAAAAGAGGAATAAACTTAGAATTAATAAAATTAAATGGGATGACAACCAGTGGAGGGAGAAACCTGAAGAGATTAAAGAAGTAATTGTGTTAAGCTTTGAAAAATTGCTCACCAATGAAAATTCTATCTTCATAAATGAATCTATATGGGATATTATTTCGAATGTAGTCACTATAGAAGATAACAGACTATTGGGGGAGGTTCCTACTTTACAAGAGGTTCATGAGATTATTTTTATGATAGATAGCGATAGTGCAGCTGGAGCTGATGGATTTAATGGGGAATTCTACCAAAAGAGTTGGAAAATTATTAAGGATGATTTATACCAAGCAATCATTGGGTTTTTTTGGGTCAGGAATTACCATTAAGATGGTCTTAAAAAAATATCATCTTAATTCCTAAAAACGACAATACTAAGGAATGTGGAGATTTTAGACGAATTAACTTTTGTAATTTTTTTCTTGAAAATTATTTCGAAAATTTTGAATGAACGCCTTGGTAAAGTTCTACCGAAAATTATATCGTCAAAAAAAATAGGGTTTATTAAAGGTAGGACGACTCCCGATAATGTCTTGTTAGCCCAAGAACTTATGACCACTTTTAATAAAAAGGTTAGAGGTCCAAATGTTTTGCTTAAGTTGGACATGTCTAAGGCGCATTGATCGACTTTCTTGGTGGTTCATCATCAAAACTTTACGAAGATTTGGATTTTCTGAAGTCGTGATTGATCTCATATGGAGGCTTATTTCAAACTGTTGGTACTCTATAGGGATTAACGAAAAAAATTATGGGTTTTTCAAATCAAAATGCGGGGTTCATCAAGGAGATCCCCTTTCACTGACACTTTTTGTTATTGCTTCGGGGGTATTGATCAGGGGTATCCAAAACTTGGTGGAAAATGGATTGGTTACTAACTACCATACTAATCGGGATTGCCCTCTTATTTCATGCCTTTATTTTGAAAATGATAAACTCATTTTCACTAACGGATCCAAAAAATCCATGAAGAACATAATGTCTTTTTGTATGAGTACGAAGAAGCCTTGGAACAGATTGTTAATTTAGAGAAAAATTCTTTTAGTATCAGTCAAAAAGCTCCAACGTGTAGGCAGAGGGTTATAGAACATGCAACTGGAATCAAGTTTTAACTGTTGCCTATTACATATATGTTGGAGTGGTGGATGAATGCATTAAATGTGCAACCACCTAACCGACTATAGGTGTGTATGAATGCATTAAATGTGCAACCACCTAACCGACTATAGGTGTGTATGAATGCATTAAATGTGAAACCACCTAAGCTACTATAGGTGTGGGTTAATGCATTAAATGGATTTATATTCTCTACCATCCATCTCATTGTTGATTTAATGGATGTGGTGAATGCCAAGAAGCTATAAATAGGACCCTCTTGAGAAGGATTTAACACACCAAAACATCAAACACTAAAAAGAGTTAGAGAGTGAGAAAGAGTTTATTTGGAGTTTTGAGTATACACATTTGTGTAGAAAAATACACATTGTATTTTTCATTTGGAGTGTATTTGTGAGAGTCTCTTTTGAAACTCATTTGCAATAGTGAATTGATTCGAGTGTTAGTTGACATAGACAAATTGGTGAACCACTCAAATATTTTGTCTTCCCTTGTGTGTGTATTTTTCTACTCATTATACTTTTATTGTGAGTGTGCCATATTATTATTTGGATTACAGTCAGTATCATTTGTTGACACGCTTCTGCACAAAAAATTGGTATCAGAGCCAAGGTCCTCCGATCTAGGCATTTTGGATTTTTTTTTTGGAGAAATAACCATACGTATAGAACTATTCATACAATTACTATTCACAGTCGAAAAAAAAATTCTAAATTTGGAATTTTTCCATTTGCATTTTTTATGACTGTGATCGTTTGAAAAATGGCAACCGTAAAATTTGACGTAGAAAAATTTTATGGGCAAAGAAATTTAGGCATATGGCAATGCAAAGTTATGGATGTCTTAGTCCAACAAGAGCTGGAAATTACTCTTGGAGATATGCCAGAAGACATGAAGGAAGATGACTGGAAAAAAATCAACCATTAGGCTTGTGCTCATATTCGTCTTTATCTCGGTAATGATAAAAAATATCCTTATATGCGGGAGACCTCGGCACAAAAAATTATGAAAACAACTGGAGGATAAGTACATGATGAAGATCATTAAAAATCGTCTCTATTTGGAGAAGAAACGCTTCCGGTTCTAATACGCGGAAGGTATTTCTATGTCTGAGCATTTGGACAATTTTAACAAAATTATTGTTGATTTGCAAAATTTGGATGTTGAAATTGACAATGAGGATAAAGCACTGTTAATGCTAAATTCTCTACCTGACTCGTATGAACATCTCATTACAACGCTATTATATGAAAAATAGGAAATAAAATATTTTGTGGTCTCCAATACCTTAATGAATAATGAGGTTCATAAGAAGGATAACGAGGTATATAGAGACTTAACATCTGAAGCGTTTATGGTTCGTGGCAGAATAAATGAAAGGAAGAATAGCAACCGTGGAAGATCTCGATCTAAATCGAGAGGTGGAGCATCAACTTCGGGTAGGAGTATTCCTACAAAAGATGAATGCGCCTTTTGTCACCAGAAAGGGAATTGGAAGAAATATTTTCCTAAGTTAAAGAAGGACACGAAGAACCCCACTGTAAATGTTGCGGTGAATGACGATGAAGATTTTGAAATTTCTTTGTCTATTTCACCATTTGGATCCAGTTCCCAGGAATGGATTTTGGATTTGGGTTGTTCCTATCACATGTGTCCCAATAACAAGTGGTTTTCTAGCTTTAAGGAGTTAGATGGTGGAGCTGATTTGATGGGAAATGATCATGCTTGTTAAATAAAAGGGATAGGAAAAATCCGACTGAAGTTGCATAGTGGAATAGTCAGAGTACTGGAAGACGTTCGGTATATACCGGACCTAAAGAAAAATCTTATCTTATATGGCACTTTGGCAGCTAAAGGTTATGATATCACACTGAAAGGCTATGGTCTGAAGGTGTCACATGGAGCCCTAGTTGTGATGAAAGGAACGAAAAAGAGTAACTTGTATTTTCTCCTTGGAAATACAGTTATAGGTGCAGCGATAGTCTCAGAAAGTTCAAAAGAGGTTGCATCTGATGTTACGAGATTATGGCATGTACGCTTGGGGCATGCAGGAAATAAGGCTTTGTAGTGATTAGTGAAACAAGGTCTATTGAAAGGTACGAAGACATGTAAGCTTCTATTTTGTGAACATTGTGTTCTGGGCAAGCAGACAAGAGTAAAGTTTGGCACAACTGTACATCGTACAAAGGGGACTCTTGATTATGTTCATACAGATGTTTGGGGACCTACCAAAGTTTCATCTTTGGGAGGTAAGCATTATTTTGTGGATGACTTATCCAGATGAGTTTGGGTGTACACTATGCGATATAAGGATAAAGTCTTGAAGATTCTCTTAAAGTGGAAAAAGACAATAGAGATCCAAACTGGTAGAAAAATTAGAAGACTCAGGTCAGACAATGGAAGTGAATATAAGTCAGACCCATTTTTGTAGGTATGCCAGGAAGAGGGGATTGTGTGACACTTCACAGTAAGAGGCATGCCATAAAAAAATGGGGTGGCTGAACGTATGAATCGCACTTTACTGAGAAGGTGCGATGCATGTTATCCAATGCTGGTTTAAGCAAGGCATTTTGGGCTGAAGTATGCATGTCACCTCATTAATAGGTTACCTACAGCAGCAAATGAGGGTAAAACACCCATGGAGGTATGGTCGGGAAAACTCGCTACAAATTATGATTCTTTACATATTTTCGGCTCCCCCCCATATTTCCATATTAGGGAAAGCAAGTTGGATCCTAGAGCTAAGAAAGCCATATTCTTGGGCTTTAGTGATGGAGTGAAGGGTTATAGACTTTGGTGCCTCGAGACATAAAAGATCATAAATAGCAGGGATGTTACATTGATGAATCTTCAATGATAAAGAGTTCTCTTAGGGAGAGCAAAACCAAAGAAGTTCCTGCCAGACTTATCACAAATTCAGAAATTTATGAGATAAGTATATATGACGTGGAGATGTAATATCACATGATTTAAATGACTTTTAAAATGGGTTATATTTTCAATTAATGGATTAATTGGATTTTATTATAAATTAATTCATTTCTTGGGAGAAGAGAAGCTTGCTTGGGAAGGCGGAGAACCAAGGGTCAAAGGTCCCCACCACCAACCACCACTGAAAATTGGTCGGAGAAGGGGAGAACTATTAGTGATACACAACCCCAAAGGATTAGATCTTAATTAGAGGCAAGTATTTGATGATTGCAATCTAAGTTTGTATATTGTCCATGTTAGGATAGTTATAAAAAGAAATGAGATTTTACATGTTTGGAAGATAAAGATAGAGTTGTTAATGGATTTTTGGAAAATGAAAATATATAGGAATCAAATTCATGTTATAGGTAGATAGTAATCCATGAAATAATCATAAATCTGTTGAAGAAATTATGAGAATCATTGGTGTGTTCTTGAAGATATCATGTACATAATTTTCTAGAAAAATAGGATAAAAATATACTTTAAATTCAAACTGTTGATGATTCTAGGATGTTTAGAGCATTAGAGATCATTTATATATATTTATATGTCATGTAGTAAGGTTTATAAGGAATTTCGGTTGTTAATATGAAGGTTTGAATGATCAAAAGTGATGAAACACGTAGTAGAAGAAATGCAAAAAATTGGGCTGATATCTGGGCGATCGATCGATCGACCCCCTGCCTTCGATCAATCGACCTCCACAAAATTCATAAAGTTGTTTCTTTTTAATGCTTGTTCTTATCCCAAACCTTTTGTAAATCTTTGGTGATTATTAATTGAATATAATGGGACTTAGAGAAGATCTGTAAGCCCTAGATAAGAATAAAATTAATGTGATTGGGATTTAATTGATTAGAATTATGATAATTAAATTCAAAGAAATTTCGGTTGCTAGATGCATGTGTTGGATTCTAATTTGTATGCATGAGGATTAAGGATAGGTCCAGTAGGGGAAATTTAATAAATCACCTGGGCAGCCTTAGGTTTATAAGAGGGTTCAATCCTAGGTGAAAGAAGATGTGTTTATAAGAGATGAGAAACAATCGGTTATAACCCTAATTAAAGGAGAGTTTTAATTCAGGAGATAAGATGATATTGACCAGTAAGGTATTGGTGATTTCTTACTGAATAAATATATTGAGGAAAACCTATCTAAACCTTGAATAATGAGTGAGACTCTGGAATCATTAAATTGAAGAAGTAAAATCGTAACATTTTAATATGTAGGATTTAAAGAGATATAATGCTACGTATGGGAACTATCTTAGGGTAGTGTGAGTACCTGGTTGATATTATATTTATATAGGTAGATGATAATACCTATTTGATTGATTGATAATTTATGTGCATGACATACCTAACTTACTTGCTATCAGCGGGAGGTTTGCGCGTGAGGGCAGTCATATCCTGATGAATCCATGGGATCTTTGATTTGTCGCTCAAGAACATAGGTCTACGAAAGACATATCGGGGATTTGATAAGTTCACTGACTATGGGAACGTAGGTATGTGCGTTACCCATGGATACGAGAACTAGGTTCTCCTCCAATTTTTGTGTTGATGTTTGTGGTTAGAGGAATCCTTACCGAACCTTTAGTCCCCTATTCGGCGACCAACGATATTGGGACATGATAGCAGATAAAGGCATGCACCATAACTGTGTCTAAGGGTGCCGTATATATATATATATATATATATATATATATATATATATATATATATATATATATATATATATATATATATATATATATATATATATAATGAATGAAATGAATGTATATAGAGGGGTTTGATTAATCTATTGTGTCATAATTGTAGATGACGGTGTATAGAGAAAAAGAATTGAAATAAGTTCATGAATATTTGTTCGTATAGATTTGAAAAGCTTAATTCATATTAATGAGAAATGTATATGAAAGATTATACTATGTATGGTATGGGACATACGTAGCTATGATATGGGATAGAATCATGTTATGAAAACTAGTTAGGAGGAACCATTAACTAGGAGGTTAATAGGAAATGTTAAGCGTGCACTCTAGATGAGAGGTGAGAATAGCAAGTGAGAGTTTGGATACTAACATGTACATAATAAATGCTTTATTGCACTTGTTAAATACTCGTTGTTTTCAAAACCATTTTACATCGGCCTCTGACCCATTTCCTTGCATATTCTCTTTTCTATTGTACCTTCTATATCAGGTGTCCAGCAGTAGGGATGCCAACCTTAGTGGATTATGAAGAGAAATGGAGCAATGGAGTATTGATTAGATGCCTAACTTCATTTGATTCATAGTATTCTTTTAGTTAGGGCATGTCGCCCAAAGGAATTCAGTTATCTCTTTTCAATCTGAGTCAAATAGTCTTGTACTCGTGTCATTTTAATACATTTATAATTGTTGGGATTACTGTATTGGATTATTATGTGGGAATGTTTATTCCAATTGCATTTAAATGCTTTTGAGTTATCTGTTCGGTTACTAGTGTTGTAGAATAAATTGTGGTGTTTTATTCGTGAACTAAAAATGGATTTTATTAAAATAAAATTTGGAAAGTTTTGAACATCAGCTTAATTGGGTATTGGGTGATTAGTTAATGTTTTTGACAGTGATGCTAAGAATGAACCAACTGTATATTCTATTTTAATTTGGTATGGGACTGGCCACCCGGTATTTAATTAGGCAGGGTGTTACAGGTGGTATCAGAGCATCAGGTTCTAGTGTCCTTTAGGGTCTGTACGATTTACTGTGATTTCAGCTCAGCATTACTTTGTTTGATGTGGAGCCCTATGTTTAGGATTGTTGATTTCTTTGGTAAGATTTCGTTCTCCTGCTATAACGTATATATTAGTGAAGTATATTTGCATTCGGAAGGGTTCGTACAAGAAGTATGGCAGATGAGGGCCATTGGACGAATAGCGAAGGTCGTACTTAGGAGGTTATGAAGTATGTTCGAGGATGATGATCGTAGTCGAGTTCACCCTTATTTTGGCACGAGAGGCCAGGACTGTAGAGGTGGTTAGGACGCAGCCTGTAAATTCCAAGTGCTGCTATAGTCGAAGGTGATGCCAAATTAGACTCACCCAATATAGTACGCTTAGGAGAGGGTCAAATGGAAAGTTGAGGAGCGTCATCGGTAGAAGTTCTAGAAATGCGAGAATTGGGTGTGTTGCCCAACGAAGGCAATATATTAAAAGGTTTTGACATATATTGGAGTGTGGTTAAATAGAACTGAAAATTTGGGGTAAAATTTTTCTTGACTCATTGGAACATAGTTATTATAGTGGAAGTCGATAACCACCACCCACGAATGAGGGTATGTTTTCTATCTAAGGAGTTATGAGGCGCATACTGATTTTTGTAGCAATTAATATTGGGTGGGCAAAAGGGTTACTAAACTTAGCCTTTAGCACTATTACTTACGTAGACTCCCCAAGGGGTCGTGGGACACCTATATTTTTTCATGTCATCACGTGGGTCAGATTTATCACGGAATTACTTACTTTAGGCATGTCCGATCATGATGTGACTATCGGTGTGGATTGACCTATGGTATATGAGAGCGAATGTACTACTATATCCAACGTTTTGTATTTAATAAGAGAGTAGATGAGTAGACTTTTATTTGAAATCGATAACCCGTAGAGAAGTTATATACTATTGACTAAGGACCTGAGGAATTTTGATGACCGACTACTTTAGGTAGTAGTGCATCGAGGGGGTTCCTTGTTTGGATTTCGCTTGCGAGACACCCCACGCATGAAACTAATAAATGTTGGGATTCAAAATAAGTTAGGTCTTTATAATATGAGTTTATAACCTTTGCGATAAATCAAAGTATTATGCGGGTAATCATATTCATTTTATAATGGAAGTTATACGATAGGGTGTATGGGCGCCCTGTATGTAGGGCTGTAAATCAGGCTGGGTGAGCCGAGCTTGGGGTTGCTCAGGCTTGGCCCGAACTCACTTACCCATGCTCAAGCCCGAGCTCGGCCCGAATTATGTTTTCCCACCTAGGTCCGAACTCCGCTCACAAGTATTACGGGCTTCGGGCCCGATTTTGGGCAGGCCCGATTTCAATTTTTTTTGTTAAAAAAGTTTGAATTAATTTTTTTCCTTGTATTTCCATCATTGACAAAATTACACATTAAAATATAATTGATATTTCATGAAATAAAATATATAATTATGAAATGTATTAAATTAAAATAAGGAAAATAAGAGTGAAAACCTACAAATGCATATTAAATTTCATACATTTAGCAAAATTTGATCACTACCAAAGGCCTATTGTGACTTGAGCAATTATTAAATCAAATACCCATAATGAGATTAGCAATAAAATCACAAAATTGAAAATCACATGTAATCTAATGGGTTGTAACAAATGATTTTTTTTCAAAGTAGTAAATAAAATAAAAGAACAAAACCTAATTAAACAATGTTAACATAAATATGTTATATTATATATATTATTTATTTATTTATTTATTTATAAATATGAAGTTCGGGCTTCGGGCCCAATTCGGGCTTGGCAAAGTTCGGCTCAAGCTCGGCCCGAAATTAATTCGGGCTTGAAATTTTGGCCCAGGCTCGGCTCGAAAATAGCGGGCCGAACGGGCGGGCTTCGGGCCACGGGCGCTCAATTTATAGGCCTACCTGTATGGTTGGATTGTAGTAGTTTTCATAATTATGAAACAGTAAGTAGTTGTGACCTCAGGATTTATTTGTTTAATACGTGAGGATCACTTTTTACCAAACTTTGTCAAGAGGATGGTATAGGGAAGATTGCGTAAATTTTAAATTCGATTCAGTTAAAACTATATGGTGAGACTTGGTATAACATAAATGGGGATTTTCGTTAATGTACTGTATGGGCGGTACGACATAGATTACTTGCGATGTGAGATTTATACTCAGAGTTGACCTTAACAATATCATTTATCTTTCTGAATTTCGGGACGAAATTCTATTATAAGGGGGGAAGTATGCAATACCCCGTGGTTTTAATGACTTTTAAAATGGGTTATATTTTAAATTAATGGATTAATTGGATATTATTATAAATTAATTCATTGGGATTTTATCCGAATTGTGGATATTAAAATGAATGATACTGAGTATTACTTAAATATATTTAGGTGATATATGAATGTGATGTTATTGATACTGCTGTGAGTTATTAATTCAGTAATTTGAATTTTTAGTCGAACGCGGTATGGGACGTGTCGGGATTAATTTATTAAATTAAAAAGGAAACTTATTTTTACATCAACCTTATAGTCATTTTGAGTGCGTAGTTGCATCCGGAAGGGTTAAAATAGTCAGAAAAGTCCATTTGGATGTTGGTTTTGGGTCTCGGGTCATTTGGAAATGAAAAGACAACCAAAAAGGGCATTTTAGTGATTTTTATAGGGGGATGAATAGTGATTTCAAATTTTGTCTTATTATAAGTATTTGGAGATTAGTTCTACGTGAGTTCATTCATATCGTCTACACAAAATTGAGAAGTCACCTTGTGAGAGAGAGAAAAAGGTTGCTTGGGAGAAGAGAAGCTTGCTTGGGAAGGCGGAAAACCAAGGGTCAAAGGTCACCACCACCAACCACCACCGGAAGTTGGCCGGAGAAGGGGAGAACTATTAGTGATACGCAACCCCAAAGGATCTGATCTTCATTAGAGGCAAGTATTTGATGATTACAATCTAAGTTTGTATAATGTCCATGTTAGGATAGTTATAAAAAGAACTGAGATTTTACATGTTTGGAAGATAAAGATAGAGTTGTTAATGGATTTATGGGAAATGAAAATATATAAGAATCAAACTCATGTTGTAGGTAGATAGTAATCCAAGAAATAATCATAAATCTATTGAAGAAATTCTGAGAATCATTGGTGTGTTCTTGAAGATATCATGTACATAATTTTCTGAAATAATAGGATAAAAATATGATTTTAATTCAACCTCTTGATGATTCTAGGATGTTTAGAGCATTAGAAATCATTTATATATGTTGCTATGTCATGTAGTAAGGTTTATAATGAATTTGGGTTGTTAATATGAAGGTTTGAATGATCAAAAGTGACGAAACCCATAGTGAAAGAAATGCAGAAAACTGGGTTGATATCTAGGCGATCGATCGATCGACCCCGTGCCTTCGATCGATAGACCTCCCCATAATTCATGAAGTTATTTTTTTTTAATGATTGTTCTTATCCCAAACCTTTGGTAAATCTTTGGTGATTATTAATTGAATATAATGGGACTTATAGAATATCAGTAAGCCCTAGATAAGAATCGAATTAATGTGATTGGGATTTAATTGATTAGAATTATGATAATTAAATTCAAAGAAATTTTGATTGCTAGATGCATGTGTTGGATTCTAATTTGTATGCATGAAGATTAAGGATAGGTCCAGTAGGGGAAATTTAATAAATCACCTGGGTATCCTTAGGTTTACAAGAGGGTTCAATCCTAGGTGAAAGAAGATGTGTTTATAAGACATGAGAAACAATCGGTTATAACCCTAATTAAAGGAGAGTTTAATTCGTAGTAATTCGGGAGATAAGATGATATGGACCAGTAGGGTATTGGTGATTTCTTACTGAATAAATATATTGAGGAAAACCTATCTAAACCTTGAATAATGAGTGAGACTCAAGAATCATTAAATTAAAGAAGTAAAGTCATAACATTTTAATACGTAGGATTTAAAGATATATAATTCTACGTATGGGAACTATCTTAGGGTAGTGTGAGTACCTGGTTGATATTATATTTATATAGGTAGATGATAATGCCTATTTGATGGATTGATAATTTATGTGTATGACATACCTAGCTTACTTGCTATCAGCGGGAGGTTTGCGCGTGAGGGCAGTCATATCCTGATGAATCCATGGGATCTTTGATTTGTCGCTCAAGAACATAGGTCTACGAAAGACATATCGGTGATTTGATAAGTCCGCTAACTATGGGAACGTAGGTATGTGCGTTACCCATGGATACGAGAACTATGTTCGCCTCCAATTTTTGTGTTGATGTTTGTGGTTAGAGGAATCCTTACCGAACCTTTAGTCCCCTATTCGACGACCAACGATATTGGGACATGATAGCAGATAAAGGCTTGCACCGTAACTGTGTCTAAGGGTGCCGTATTATATATATATATATATATATATATATATATATATATATATATATATATATATATATAATGAATGAAATGAATGTATATAGAGGGGTTTGGTTAATCTACTATGTGATAATTGTAGATGACGGTGAATAGAGAAAAAAATTTGAAATAAGTTAATGAATATTTGTTCTTATAGATTTGAAAAGTTTAATTCATATTAATGAGAAACGTATATGAACGATTATACTACGTATGGTATGGGACATACGGGGTTATGATATGGGATAGAATCATGTTATGGAAACTAGTTAGGAGGAACCATTAACTAAGAGTTTAATAGGAAATGTTAAGCATGCACTCTAGATGAGAGGTGAGAATAGCAAGTGAGGGTTTGGATACTAACATGTACATAATAAATTCTTTCTTGCACTTGTTAAATACCTGCTGTTTTCAAAATCATTTTACATCGGGCACTGACCCGTTTCCTTACATATTCTCTTTTCTATTGAACCTTCTATATCAGGTGTCCAGCAGTAGGGACGCCAACCTTAGAGGATTACGATGAGCTATGTAGATATAGAGTATTGCTTAGACGTTTGTCTTCATTTGATTCACAGTATTATTTTAGTTAGGGCATGTCGCCCAAAGGAATTCAGATATCTCTTTTCTATCTGGGTCAAATAGTCTTTTACTTGTGTCATTTTAATACATTTATAATTGTTGGGATTACTGTATTGGATTATTATATGGGAATGTTTATTCCAATTGTATTTAAATTCTTTTGAGTTATATATTCGGTTACTAGTGTTGTAGAATAAATTGTGTAGTGTTATTCGTAAACTAAAAATGGATTTTGTTGAATTAAAATTTGGAAAGTTTTTAACACCAGCTTAATTGGGTATTGGGTGATTAGTTAATGTTTTCGACAGTGATGCTAAGAATGAGCCAACTGTATATTCTGTTTTAATTTGGTATGGGACTGGCCACCCGGTATCTAATTAGGCGGGGTGTTACAGGTGGTATCAGAGCATCAGGTTCTAGTGTCCTTTAGGGTCTGTACGGTTTACTCTGCTTTCAGCTCATCATTACTTTGTCTGATGTGGAGCCCTATGTTTAGGATTGTTGATTTCTTTGGTAAGATTTCGTTCTCCTGCTATAACGTATATATTAGTGAAGCTTATTTGCGTTCGGACGGGTTCGTACAAGAAGTATGGCAGATGAGGGCCATTGCACGGATATCGAAGGTCATACTTAGGAGGTTATGAAGTATGTTCGAGGATGATAACCGTAGTCGAGTTCACCCCTATTATGGCACGAGAGTCCAGGACTGTAGAGATGGTTAGGATGCTGCCTGTAAATTCCAAGTGCTTCTATAGTCGAAGGTGATGCCAAATTAGACTCACCCAACGTAGTACGCTTGGGAGAGGGTCAAATGGAAAGTTGAGGAGCGTCATCAGTAGAAGTTCTAAAAATGCGAGAATTGGGTGTGTTACACAACGAAGGCAATATATTCAAAGGCTTGGACATATAGTGGAGTGTGGTTAACTAGAACTGAAAATTTGGGGTAAAATTTTTCTTGACTCATCAGAACAAAGTTATTATAGTGGAATTCAACAACCACCACCCACGAATGAGGGTATATTTTCTATCTAAGGAGTTATGAGGTGCATACTGATTTTTGTAGCAATTAATATTGGGTGGGCAAAAGGGTTACTAAACTTAGCCTTTAGCACTGTTACTTACGTAGACTCACCAAGGGGTCATGGAAGACCTATATTTTTTCATGTCATCACGTGGGTCTGACTTTGTCACGGAATTACTTACTTTAGGCATGTTCGATTATGATGTGACTATCGGCGTGGATTTACCTATGGTATATGAGAGCGTATGTACTACTATATCAAACGTTTTGTATTTAATAAGAGAGTAGATGAGTAGACTTTTATTTGAAATCGATAACCCGTAGAGAAGTTATATACTATTGACTAAGGACCTAAGGAATTTCGATGACCGACTACTTTAGGTAGTAGTTTATCGGGGGGTTCCTTGTTTGGATTTCGCTTACGAGACACCCCACGCATGAAACTAATAAACGTTGGGCGTCGAAATAAGTTAGGTCATTAGGGTATGATTTTATAACCTTTGCGATAAATCAGAGTATTATGCGGGTAATCATATTCATTTTATAACGGAAGTTATACGATAGGGTGTATGGGCGCCCTGGATGGTTGGCTTGTAGTAGTTTTCATAATTGTGAAACAGTAAGTAGTTGTGACTTCAGGATTTATTTGTTTAATACGTGAGGATCACTTTTTTCCAAACTCTATCACGAGGATGGTATAGGGAAGATGACGTAAAGTTTAAATTTGATTCAGTTGAAACTGTATGGTGAGACTTGGTATAATATCAATTGGGATTTTCACTAATGTATTCTATGGGCGGTACAACATAGATTACTTGCGATGTGAGATTTATACTCAGAGTTGACCTTACCAGTATCATTTATCTTTCCAAATTTTAGGACGAAATTCTATTATAAGGGGGGAAGTATGTAATACCCCGTGATTTTAATGACTTTTAAAATGGTTTATATTTTAAATTAATGGATTAATTGGATATTATTATAAATTAATTCATTGGCATTTTATCCGAACTGTGGATATTAAAATGAATGATACTGAGTATTATTTAAATATATTTAGGTGATATATGAATGTGATGTTATTGATATTGCTGCGAGTTATTAATTCAGTAATTTGAATTTTTAGTCGGACGCGGTATGGGACGTGTCGGGATTAATTTGTTAAATTAAAAAGGAAACTTATTTTTACATCAACCTTATAGTCATTTTGAGTGCGTAGTTGCATCCGGAAGGGTTGAAATAGTCAGAAAAGTCCATTTGGATGTTGGTTTTGGGTCTCGGGTAATTTAGAAATGAAAAGACAACCAAAAAGGGCATTTTAGTGATTTTTATAGGGGGATGAATAGTGATTTCGAATTTTGTCTTATTATAAGTATTTGGAGATTAGCTCTACGTGAGTTCATTCATATCTTCTACACAAAATTGAGAAGTCACCTTGTGAGAGAGAGAAAAAGGTTGCTTGGGAGAAGAGAAGCTTGCTTGGGAAGGCGGAAAACCAAGGGTCAAAGGTCACCACCACCAACCACCACCGGAAGTTGGCCGGAGAAGGGGAGAACTATTAGTGATACGCAACCCCAAAGGATCTGATCTTCATTAGAGGCAAGTATTTGATGATTACAATCTAAGTTTGTATAATGTCCATGTTAGGATAGTTATAAAAAGAACTGAGATTTTACATGTTTGGAAGATAAAGATAGAGTTGTTAATGGATTTTTGGAAAATGAAAATATATAAGAATCAAACTCATGTTGTAGGTAGATAGTAATCCAAGAAATAATCATAAATCTATTGAAGAAATTCTGAGAATCATTGGTGTGTTCTTGAAGATATCATGTACATAATTTTCTGAAATAATAGGATAAAAATATGATTTTAATTCAACCTCTTGATGATTCTAGGATGTTTAGAGCATTAGAAATCATTTATATATGTTGCTATGTCATGTAGTAAGGTTTATAATGAATTTGGGTTGTTAATATGAAGGTTTGAATGATCAAAAGTGACGAAACCCATAGTAAAAGAAATGCAGAAAACTGGGTTGATATCTAGGCGATCGATCGATCGACCCCGTGCCTTCGATCGATCGACCTCCCCATAATTCATGAAGTTATTTCTTTTTAATGATTGTTCTTATCCCAAACCTTTTGTAAATCTTTGGTGATTATTAATTGAATATAATGGGACTTATAGATGATCAGTAAGCCTTAGATAAGAATCGAATTAATGTGATTGGGATTTAATTGATTAGAATTATGATAATTAAATTGAAAGAAATTTCGGTTGCTAGATGCATGTGTTGGATTCTAACTTGTATACATAAGGATAGGTCCAGTAAGGGAAATTTAATAAATCACCTGGGAAGCCTTAGGTTTACAAGAGGGTTCAATCCTATGTGAAAGAATATGTGTTTATAAGATATGAGAAACAATTGGTTATGACCCTAATTAAAGGAGAGTTTAATTCGTAGTAATTCGGGAGATAAGATGATATGGACCAGTAGGGTATTGGTGATTTCTTACTGAATAAATATATTGAGGAAAACCTATCTAAACCTTGAATAATGAGTGAGACTCTGGAATCATTAAATTAAAGAAGTAAAGTCATAACATTTTAATATGTAGGATTTAAAGAGATATAATGCTACGTATGGGAACTATCTTAGGGTAGTATGAGTACATGGTTGATATAATATTTATATAGGTTGATGATAATGCCTATTTGATGGATTAATAATTTATGTGTATGACATACCTAGCTTACTTGCTATCAACGGGAGGTTTGCGCGTGAGGGCCGTCATATCCTGATGAATCCATGGGATCTTTGATTTGTCGCTCAAGAACATAGGTCTACGAAAGACTTATCAGGGAGGTTATAAGTCCGCTGTCTATGGGAACGTTGGTATGTGCATGACCCATGGATACGAGAACTATGTTCGCCTACAATTTTTGTGTTGATATTTGTGGTTCGAGGAATCCTTACCGAACCTTTAGTCCCCTATTCGGCGACCAGCGATATTGGGACATGATAGCAGAGTAATGCAAGCACCGTAGCTATTTCTAAGGGTGCCGTATTTTTTATATATATATATATATATATATATATATATATAATGAATAAAATGAATATATATAGAGTGGTTTGATTAATCTACTATGTGATATTTGTAGATGATGGTGAATAGAGAAAAAGAATTGAAATAAGTTAATGAATATTTGTTCTTATAGATTTGAAAAGCTTAATTCATATTAATGAGAAACGTATATGAACGATTATACTATGTATGGTATGGGACATACGGGGTTATGATATGGGATAGAATCATGTTATGGAAACTAGTTGGGAGGAACTATTAACTAAGAGGTTAATAGGAAACGTTAAGCGTGCACTCTAGATGAGATGTGAGAATAGCAAGTGAGAGTTTGGATACTAACATGTACATAATAAATGCTTTATTGCACTTGTTAAATACTTGCTGTTTTCAAAATCATTTTACATCAGGCTGTGAACCGTTTCCTTGCATATTCTCTTTTCTATTATACCTTCTATATCAGGTGTCCAGCAGCAGGGACGACAACCTTAGAGGATTATGACGAGATATGGAGCTATGGAGTATTGCTTAGATGCCTATCTTCATTTGATTCACAATATTCTTTTAGTTAGGGCATGTCGCCCTAAGGAATTCAGTTATCTCTTTTCTATCTGAGTCAAATAGTCTTGTACTCATGTCATTTTAATACATTTATAATTTTTGGGATTACTGTATTGGATTATTATGTGGGAATGTTTATTCCAATTGCATTTAAATTCTTTCCAGTTATCTCTTCGGTTACTAGTGTTGTAGAATAAATTGTGTAGTGTTATTCGTAAACTAAAAATGGATTTTTTTGAATTAAAATTTGGAAAGTTTTTAACACCGGCTTAATTGGGTATTGGGTGATTAGTTAATGTTTTCTACAGTGATGCTAAGAATGAACCAACTGTATATTCTGTTTTAATTTGGTATGGGACTGGCCACCCGGTATTTAATTAGGCGGGCTGTTACAGATCTTGCCCATGAGTCTCCTCAGCAACCATATTCAGTTGTAACTAATAGACCAGAAAGACAAGAAAGGAAACCTGGATGGCTTATTACTGACATGGTGGCATATGCACTACCCATGGTTGAAGACGACATTCCATCTACTTACAAAGAAGCTCAGAAAGTATAGATTGGAAGAAGGCGATGGACGAGGAGATACAGTCTCTTCATACGAACCAGACTTGGGAGTTAGTCCAACTTCCAAAAGAGAAGAAATCCATGGGGTGCAAGTGGGTATATGCTAAGAAGGAAGGCGCCTCAGAGAAATCCAATGTAAGATTCAAGGCTAGGGTAGTGGCAAAAGGCTATGCGCAGAAATAAGGGATCGATTATAATGAGGTATTTTCCCCGGTTGTGAAAGATTCTTCCATTCGTATTTTGCTTGCATTGCTTGCGCAGTTTGATCTCGAGTTGGCACAACTTGACGTGAAAACTGCATTCTTACATGGAGATTTGGAGGATGAAATTTATATGACTCAGCCAGAAGGGTAAAAGGTTGCTAGTAAAGAAAATTGGGATTGCAAACTAAGAAAGTCGTTATATGGGTTGAAGTAAAATTCAAGGCAGTGGTACAAGCGATTTGATTGAATTATGTTTGGGCAACAATACACAAGGAGCCACTATGATCATTGTGTGTATTTTCGTAAACTTCATGATGGATCCTTTATTTATTTGCTCTTATATGTTGATGATATGCTGATTGATTCTAAGAGCAAGGTGGAGATTAAAAAATTGAAAATTCAGCTAAGTCATGAATTTGAGATGAAGGATCTAGGCGAGGCAAGGAAAATACTTGACAAGGAGATTAACAGAAATTATTCCAGGGGAATTGTTTGTTTGCATAAAAATAGTATTTAATGAAGGTATTACAGCATTTTGGTATAGATTCTAAAACCAAACCTGTAAGTACTCCGTTGGCCCCACACTTCAAGCTAAGTGCCATGGAATCCCCACAGACAGATGGAGAACGTTCAGAAATGGCTCATGTTCCCTATGCTAATGCAATGGGAATTTTGATGTGTGCAATGGTGTGTACAAGGCTCGATATATCACAAGCTATTTGTATGGTGAGCAGATACATGCATGATCCAGGAAAAATGCATTGGCAGGTTATGAAGTGGATCTTACGGTACATCCATGGTACTATAGATTTTGGTTTGAAATTTGAGAAGGATTCACTTGCTCATCAGCATGTGTTTGGATATGTGGATTCAGATTACGCCGGTGATTTGGATAAATGATGGTCCACTATTGGTTATGTGTTTACACTAGTTGGAGGCCCCGTCTGTTGGAGATCTATGCTACAATTTACGGTGGCTTTGTCAACTACAGAGGCAGAGTATATGGCAGCGACATAGGCCATTAAGGAAGCCATTTGGCTTCATGGTTTGATTTCAGACTTGGGAATTGTTTAGGATCACGTGGATGTCTTATGTGATAGTCAAAGTGCCATCCACTTATCCAAGAACCAAGTTCATCATTCACGGACAAAGCACATCAACGTTCGTTTCCACTTTGTTTGAGAAATTTTGGATGAGGGGACTATTCTCCTTAAGAAGATTGGAACCGCGGATAATCCTGTGGATATGCTGACGAAGATTGTTACTAGGATCAAGTTTGAACACTATTTAAGTTTGATCAATATTCTTCGTATTTGAACACCTTCGGGTGCATGGCGCTTATGAAAGCTTTTGGAGGCTACTCGGATCATTTTGGATAATATGTGGTTATCTGTTTTGGTGGAGCTTTGCATATCTATGTCAAGATGGGATTGTTAATTTTTTAGTTGGCAAAAGTTTAACAGAGCGACCTGTAAAATTTTTGTCAAGGTGGAGATTGTTGGAGTGGTGGATGAATGCATTAGATGTGCAACCACCTAAGCCACTATAGGTGTGGATGAATGCATTAAGTGCAACCACTTAAGCTACTATAGGTGTGGGTGAATGCATTAAATGGATTTTTAATCTCTGTCATCCATCTCATTGTTGATCCAATAGATGTGGTGAATGCCAAGAAGCTATAAATAAGACCCTCTTGAGAAGGATTTAACACACCAAAACATCAAACACTAAGAAGAGTTAGAGAGTGAGAAAAAGTTTATTTGGAGTTTTGAGTATACACATTTGTGTAGAAAAATACACATTGTATTTTTCATTTGGAGTGTATTTGTGAGAGTCTCTTTTGAAACTCATTTGCAATAGTGAATTGATCCGAGTGTCAATGGACGTAGCCAAATTGGTGAACCACTTACATATTTTGTCTTCCTTTGTGTGTGTATTTTTCTACTCATTATACTTTTATTATGAGTGCCATATTATTATTTGGGGTTACAGTCAGTATCTTTTGTTGACACGCTTTCACACAACAATATCTAGGAATACCCCTCTTTGCTGGCCAAAAATTAAAGTGTAAATTTTTGGACAAAATGCAGTTTGGTTTAATAAGTGGAGTACAAAGAAAGTATCTCAAGCAGGAAGGTGCGTACTTACTAAACATTGCTCTTACGCAATGTTAAATAATCTCCTAGAATCAATAGACCCACCCACTGGGACAATCTCAGACTTAAATAAATTGACAACAACATTTTTTTGGGGCAATTCATCTGATCAGACTCATCACCGTTGGGTTAAATGATCGTCCGTATGTTCTAAAACAAATGAGGGAAGGGTTGGTTTCAGGAGTTTTAATGACATCTTGACTGCTTTTTCTCTTAAGCTTTAGTGGAATTTCATTAAAAAGTGTCGTTATGGGCTAAGTTTGCTCATAGTAAATATAAAGATCTGGAATGTAAAACATTTTGTGGTGTAATTAATGAAGCTTCTCACAGTTGGCGTCGCATGCAAGGTGTAGCTAATATTTTTTGGAACAACTTTGAGATCGATTCAACATATATATGGAAGTCGGGTACGAATGGATTGTTCTCACGTTGAAATCTGCTTGGGAAATTAGTAAACCATATCTTGCAACACACAATTCTCATTTTTCTCTGTTTGGGCTAAAAACATTCCTCTAAAAATCTCATTTTTTATGTAGCGGCTTCTACACAATGGAATAACTGTGGACGAGTTCATGTGGAAATTAAAATTTCCTTGGGTATCTAAATGTCGTTGTTGTGCAATTACGACGGTGGAGGTAAGTGATCATCTTTTTTGGAGTAGTTTGGTTGGATCAGAGGTATGGGGATATTTTCAAAATTTAATGTATATTAAGATCAACAGTTCGAGTCTTAGAAATCATCTCATGGGTTGGTGGATATTCACGAGAGGTGAGAACATAAGATCCATTTTATGCAAAATCCTTCATAGTGTCATTTGTTGGGCTATTTGGAGTGCTCGAAATAAAATGAATTTTGATTGTATTGTTATGAAGGTTGAGAAAACTATTTCTCATATCCATGAATAGATTTTCAACATTTTTTCAACCTTTCCTTACAAAGGATCTCCATCGGGTGTTTTTACAGATTTTTTATTAGACTTTAGAGTGACCTATAAAAGTTAATGTCTTTATTACTTTTGTAAGCCGTGAGAGAAGGAATTTTCTTCTTTATTTCTTATTGCTTTTAATAAAGTTTTCATTTCATTATTAAAAAAAGGTAAAGAAAATTTTAGCACAAAAATGTCATTTTATTTGAAATATGGACTTAACACCGATTTCACCAAACTAAAGGACTCTAGTCAAAGGGATAGATTTTTGTGTGATGAAAAGTCATGTTTTGAAAAGTAAAGATGAAAATAAGCATTTTGAAAAAGTGTATAAAAAGCAAGATTACAAGTGTGCGTGAATAATGAAAAGTGCATGAAGGTCTATAAAACGGGATTTGAACTCAAAGATTAAGTTTCACAAGAAATAAGAATTCAAGTTTTTTTCAAAAGATAAAATAATGTTTCTAAGGTAAAATAAAAATGGATTTTTGATATAGCGTGAAACTTAGAAATAAAGTGTTAGGACTTGTCTCGTCCTAGGTATTTGGCCTCATCGGCCGATAAAAGGAAATAAAGTAAAAATGATTAAAAACGGATAAGAAAGAAAGGAGAAAGGGTTAAAATTATATAAAAAGTAAAAGACACTAGGAGGTAACTAAAAATTTTAAGGAGGGCTCGGAGCCCTACGGTGAGGCGTAAGGCTTAGACCCCAAGATCACTGATCACGAGCATAGTGTGGCACGGTGGCAGCCGGTGAAAGGCCGTATAATACTCATGGATTGGTACCCTGATTAAGAAAGTGAAAATTTGATTTTTTTTTTGCATGACACTCATTAATTAAAGGCAAGTTTGTGAAATAACTTGGAAAGTGTGAAAGAACATTAATGATTAAATTAACGACACACAAGTAGCAATGTAATAAAGATCAAGTGTGAGTAGGATCATCGCTCGGGTTACATAGTCAAAACATCAATTTCATGGTTACGATGTAACTTGCATGAGAATATTAAATCAAATAAAGGATGATTTCATAATTTCTAAAATAAATTATATATATATATATATATACTCTTCTAGTATTTATCCTACTGGTTGCACGCTCATACCCCGCCATTTACCACCACCACCACGGTGCTTTAGGTAAAGGAAACAATAGGGATAATGGGAAAGAAAAGGGGAGTTGTCAAGGAAATTAGAGCTTTGTCATTGTTAATTTTAATTCTCTACTTTAATTTCGAACAATGGTTTTTATCATTTGACTGTAACACAAGGACTTTAAGTTTGGTTGTAATAATATTGGGCAAATGCATATTTTATTTTAATGATTATTTATTGCATGAAACTACCGACCTCTTTTATTTCAAGTGTTCCTATGAATTTCATAAGCTCGACATCATTTCATTAATTAAATATAATATATTTTTGCGACAATCAATAAAGCAAGTGTTTATTTCAAAAGGAGATTTTCTTAAAGTAAACCAAAGTATAAAAAGGTTTTTTGCATTGCTATACAAAAACGAGGCGCCACAAGGTGGTGGCTTTGTGTTATGTGTCTACTGAGCATTAACTAAATGATATCCTTACTAAACCTCGTGATTGGATTAGATTTGAATATCTTAGATAATCACTAGGTGTTTGGTATTTTGATTAAGTGAGTAATATATCTAGGATTTTGAGTTTTAAATTCTTATTTGGTATATATCCCATGACATGTATAATTTGAGTTGATTTTATTTTCTCTCCATAAAATACTTTTTATACAATCATTTATATGAGCTTTATATAATAATTTATATGAACTTTCATTGATGTATATCAAATGGCTATTTTTTTTAATCATTTTTTCCTTTTGGTTAAAAATGTGATATATGCATGTTGACATGGATTCTTTATTCTTTTGAGTCTTATAAACTATGAGAAATTGTATTAAGGAACTCATGCTCATATTTTGTTGGACTATAAACTGCACAACACAATGAGTTTATGCCACTTTCTAAAGAATGACAAAGATGTATGGTCTTCAACAAAAAGTTTAAAGTTTTATTAGATTCGTGAAAACGTGTCTATATTCCTAAATTTTGTATGTGAGGTTTATCATTTTTTGATTTAGAGGAGTTGAAAAAGATTATATCATATCAAAATCTTGAGTGAAGAATCAGTATCCCATGTTTGAAAATTGGACATAATTTTGATTAGGAGATGCTATCTTTGAAAATTGGAAATTGTATCCCATATTTGTTCTTGAGTGAATCCTCCACTTGCAAAATAAAACTTTAACAAAGCAATGTGTCAAAATTTCAATCAATCCAAATTTGGATTACACCAAGGATATGAGACGTAAAAGGTTTTAACCAACAATTTCCAAATATTGAGGGGGAAAAGTAGTATTTGAATTTTTTTCTAAACGGATATTGGAGATTTCGCAAGAGTCAAAGCTTTGCATTCTTTATTTTATGATTCATTATTTTTAATTGAACTTGAGCTTGGATCTCTCTCTTAATGGTTTCATTTGTTTTTGCTTTGTACAAACGAGATATGGTATTATTTTATTGGTTGATATTAACTCATCATGTTATTAGCTTTTGAGATAATCCTTCCTTGATTATGAACATTATCATCTATCTCAAACTTTTGGTAAGTACAATAAAATATGTTTATATATTTCCTTATCGAAACATGGTTTAGGAGCATGTCTTTAATTGCTTATCATTGTGGATATCTCCTTGTAAACTATTTTTCTTAGAGAATAGGTTGTGTAATGTTTTCATTATCTTAATTTGATTCAACCTTATGCTCTAATTTGCTAATAATTTCTCTTTCATTCTAGACCTTGCATAAAACTCACTTTATGATTTATTTTTTCCATTCCTTGATTTATTTCCTTTGTCTATTGCATGGCAAAATGGGAAGAACTATATGGGGAGAAGTGAACATAATATTATGTGGGAGTTAGCATATTCACAGGAGAACTTTATAATAATATATTAGTTAAGATAAGAGATATGACCCTGTATTATTTCCTCTATCTCTTGTTCTTTAACTAACTTTGAGAATATTATTTCTATTTACATATTTGTACATTGATGATCTTTGTCCGGGCTTGTTATAGGGGTTAGGTTTCTTGTCTTTTTTGTTTTGTCACGAAGTAGACAAGGGGGAGATTTTAAGAGTATAGTATACTCGTTATGTCATTACTTAGATATATTGTCTTTTTTCAATTTCCAAAACACTTTGTGTCCAAGAAGTTTCTAAAATCTTCATCAACATTCAAGTCATTGAAGCCAACTTCTTTCATCAAGATATCACATAGATCAATCTAGGATGAAAGTAAGCGTGACCTAGCAATCTTAGTTTACATGGTTTTTGAAATTCAAATTGTTCCTATATTTTTCAAAACCTTGTTGCGTGAATTTGTGTTTTTGCCATCTCTAAATATCATAGTATTTTTGCCTATGAAAATATAACAACCCATATCTTTTAGCATTAGTGTTGATCACTTACTAACATTAAAATATATAACTTGTAAGAACAATTTAAATATCATTTTTAGCATGAGAGAAAACAAATGAAACATGTGACAATATATGGATGAAATATGATAATTCTTAAATGTAAAACCTCATGAGATGCATCATCAACTAAGATATAGTATGTGATATCTTTACAAGTACACCAAATGTCTCCAAGTACACCAATACAAAGTGTATTACAAAACCCATTACAAATGAAATATAGAGCGTACATGAAAAATTTGTATTTGAATAATATATCCTAAAGTCCCATCTCAATACTACATGCCAAGTGAATACAAAATGCACGACTCACACAATTGAAATAAAGGGTATAACATCATGGTGATAAACCTACATTAATCCCTGATAATAATGATGACAGGAGAGGAGAAAGTGGAAGATATATGATAGCTGGAGAGGGAGTCTATAGGTGCAGACCATCCCTTGAACTTGAAAGGTTACCACAGATAAAATGGGTCAAAACCTAACAAGTCACTAAAACTACGCAACACACACACACACACACACACACACACACACACACACACACACACACACACATATATATATATATATATATATATATATATATAGTAGCATGGTATTTTTACTATTCATATGATCTAACAGATGTGAAGTGTTCTCCTAATGCGATCTAAAGGTTTCATAATTTCCCATGTCATAAGATAAAACTTATTGGATGGAAAAGTGAAAAATCACACCTATAACCCCCAAACCCTCCATGACCTCTTACTCTCCCTATCACTCATCAGATGCTCCCCCCAAACCCCAACCCTGTCCTCAGTCTCTCCCTCCCAAAATCTCCTTTTCTCCTCTCTGCCCCCACCCTTCCTCCGCTCAGTGCTGCCGCCTCTCCTCTCCGCCCCGTACTTTCCATACAGCCTCACCCTCAGCCTATGATCTCACACTCCGAGCTCCAAGGCAGCTGCATCTATCGAGTTCAAGGAATATGTGTTTTGGGGTTTTATTTTTAGATCTAACATGTTATTTGTTTGCATATCTAACTTTAGTACTTCAAATCTAATACGTTTTACTCGAAGCTATTAGATATGATATCTAATGTTCTTGTTTAAGATCTAATATGTACTTCAGATCTAATGTTTAGGGTACTTTTTCTCTCTTAATGTTTGTCAATTTAGAAAGTGTGTGATTTAATTTTAGTCTGAACTTATTCTAACATCTATTCTACTAATGGATCATTTTTCCTCAGATTAGATTTCTTGGATGGTACTTAAAGTTATTGTGCTTAAAAACTCATGATGCTCGCATTTTGATTATGATTTTTTTATGGTAGAAAAGGTACGTACGATTATATTTTTTTATATATACATTGAGCATAGACACTTTTATTTTATTCTTTTATGTATGAATTTTATTTTATTTTCATGATTATCCATTTGAAATTTCAAAGATTTTATTTATGTGTAGGCAACTTTCAATATTATCCCACTTTCAGTATTATCCCCCTCATGCTATAAGTTTGATCATCGTCGTTAATTTTAAACTTACATTATTAAATTTTATTACACAAATTAACTGCCATTTTTTGTTATATTTCACACCAACATCTAATAACTCATGAGCTTAACTTTATTCCCCTCTTTGATTAGAGGTCGTTGTTCTATCCCGATCTTTTTTAGTTGGATTGGGGGATTCACATTTGGTTTTGATTGTTCGTTGTGATAGTGGTTTAGGCTCACATTTTAATGGGAGGATTGTTTTGTTTTTGTTTTCAAATGGGTGGATTCTTTTAATTATTGTGAATAAGGTGTACCATTTTGATATTGATTATTATGAGTGGATTCTTTTAATTATTGTGAATAAGGTGTGCCATTTCATATTGATTGTTGTGAATAAGGGAGATAAGCGGAAAGGAGAAGCGTAAGATATTTGTTCTTAGTTTTCTATTTCATTGTTTCAGATATTCTATTTCTTGGCCACATTTTTTTGTTTACAAATTTAGCCTGATTTTTTTAATCGGCATTGGAGAGTTTATATCATGCGATAAGTTTATATAATTAAGGAGATACTCTTAAATATTCTTAGCCCTCATTATTTTAATCACTCGCAACATAAAAAAATGATATTGTTCAGTTTTTAGATTTTAGTTTGGCTGTTTAGCACACTTTTCTCTACAAATTAATAAAAACAAAGTGTTGTCAGATTATATAAATTTGTCACATTATATTTGTGAGGTTATATAATTTTGTTTTCCTAAAAAATCTATTTTCTTAATGTTTATGTTTGTTGTCTAAAAATTATATGAATATCCACATTTGAAACTTGATTTTTCATATAAAATTACGTCATTAGTGTCGAAGAATTTCATTTAGAACATCACTTGGAAGCACATCGGGACGATTCGAATTTAATGAGGCAATGAGTTGAAATAGACATCTTACATGGTGATTTATTATGTTGAAGAACATAGTTGTGTGGTCTCTACACTAGAAGTTTTAACACAACCAACACAGTTGTGTAAATAAATTTTGATGTTGTACAAATTTGGGTGGTGTTGGTCATACATTGACTGTGTGCACTCCTTAGGGAAACAATTAACATTCACATGAGTATGTTTTTTATTGAAGTTGTTTAATCGACTAAGCTGCTTAATAGATATTTAATTTTGTTCGTGTGTCATTTTGATTTCAGAAATCCTTTGGAATTTTTAGTCCCGCAATTTCTGGACTTCTCCTGTTAGACATGATCTTTATTATTGATAAGATGGTTTGTTAGGCTTCATTGATCTATATAATGTTAATTTTTTTCTCTTTTTTTGGTTCATAAATACATAATATACTGATTATTTTGCAATGTTGGATGGTAATATTCAATGGCAATTTCTTAAAATCATTTCTTGATCCTTTGTTTGGCATGCTCCTTTTAAAAAAAATGGTTGTTTAGATCTATCATTTTTTTTTTTATCAAAACATGTAATATTTTAGGCCTTCCATTTCTCAAATCAAAACATGTAATAATGGCTACGTATAAACAGTGTATGTATATGACATCTTGCATGGATTGGGGAGAAATAGTAATGACGATAATTAATTGGTTCTTACCTTACAAAGATATAGGGTGATAATAGTGGTTGCCAATGTTTCTAGGATTGATTGGCTGAGGAATGTTGTTGGTTTGGAGGACCCTAATTACAGGTGTGGCACCCTCTGCCATCAGTCGGTTCTCAATTGGTATAAGTCAATTTTCTGGAATTACGCTCCCCAATAAATAAATGTATAAAGTTTTTATTAAGTTAATTCTATGTATGCAGGTATTTGATGAGGGTTGATGAGGCTATCAATCAAGAGAAAGAGCTGGTTCAAGGTCTTTTGGCCTCAGTTCAATTCAATAAACCGTCATTTGGGTCTGAATCTGAAGTAATTTACTGTCGTCGATGTATATTCCATTTTGCTTAAATATCGACTAAAATATATAATTATATTGTGTTTAATTTATAGAGGTTAAAATCTCTAAGGTCATCTTATATACATCTTACTATAGGCCCTTTTTTCAAAGTGTGTTTTAGGTGAAAATAATTTTTCTTTCAAAAACTTTTTTCCAAATTTGAATTACGTACCGGGTTTGTGAACCCATTTTACTTAAGCCCAATTTTATCTTATTTCATCTTAAACATACATCTAGGTGATTAAAGCAACTAAAATAAAGTATAGTCCACAACTTAGGATGTACGAGGAAACCACTAAGGGAAAAAAACTCCGACAACCCAAGCCAGACAATCACTATAATACGATGATTATAAAGGAAGATAGACAGACTTACACAATGACTCGATCCCCACAAGCCTTGATGCTCTTCTTATCTTTAACCATTCCTCCATATTGCCCACGCAAAAATCCTTCCATGATACTCGTCCACATCACACGTGTCCGCGAGTGTCTCGGTGTCCATCGATGCAGCTTTGGCAATCGTCTACGATTCGAAGCACGACCTTCACTATTTTTCACCTCGAAACTCCAACAAAACCTTTTGTTCTACATGGATGAAAAAACGAATGGTGCAAGCAAGATCTCTATAACATATTCTATGTAAACTCGGATCCTTAAACCACTAAGGATGATGTTAGACTTTGAAATCCTTAGAAAATATGTGCAGAAAAATGGAAATGTTATAAACTGTATTTTGGTTCTGCACACTTCAAAATTCTGAAAGAAAAACACCTTAAATAAGAAATTTAAGTCGGCATGTCGTTCTAACGAGATCCACTGTTCTAACAAAAGTGAGATGTCATTCGAACGACATCACATGTCGTTTGAAGTGAAGGAGAGAATTCATATGACTCTAAACCATGTTTATCTCGGAATAAATGAAGTTAAAACCATTTAAAATCATTTTAAACAAAATATCATCCTTAAAGAATTTCCTGAGTCCCGTAAATATTACATGAGAGTATCTTGGAATGAAATGTGATATAAAGATGTGAAACGTGCACCAATAAATAATATGACATGATCTATATTTGAAGCTTGGCCACTATGTCTTCTACACAAATGCGTCATAGACTATGTGGGTAACGACAAGATAAAAATGTATTTATAATTCAAATAAGTTTTGTTTCGCAAATAAGTCAATTACATACAAATTAACTCAATTGGAAATTTCGCCCTTACAAATCTCCCCCTTTGACTATTCCAAAAAAAACCCAAATAGTGAAATGCCTAAGTCGTATGACACCTAAATCCCATCCAGTAAAACACAATCAAAAAATACAGGACAAGGCCTAGTATATGCAGGTCCGACAAGCATGAGTTGTCTGATCGTGACGTAGTCTTGAAATCTCTAATCGTTGAAGAATACTTACAAGCATGAAACAAACAAATACCCAGTGAAGTATGGAGGAACAAATAATATAAAAAATACCAATATGTAAAACAAATAATTTGTTAAACATGTGAGAAAATCATGATACCAATTTGTGCAAGACGATATGATACTAAAATATAAACATACATATGATAAAAAACATGATACCAATATGTTCTCATCAAACAAAAACACTCACTCCACATATGTGATCATCAAACAAAAACACTCACTCCCCCTGCGTCACATACCATCTCTCAACCTTTTGTCTTGAATAGACAATAAGTGAAAAAGATAAACACACAAATATCTAGAATGAAATAATCAATAAAGCATATCTAGATAAACATAGAAAGCCAACTAATAATAATCACAAAGTACCAAATCGTAGCTAACACGTAAGAATCAATGCAGTTTAAGCCAAGATGTGACTAAATAAATCAATGAAGTATAAAAATCAAAGAATAAATAAGTACTATCGACTGCATGTGAACTGTCCAAAAGAACCCAGAAGTAAATCATCACATATACAAAGCAAGTACTGAAACAGAACAAGGCTAAAAAATCCAGCCAGGTACGTTAGAACGACTATGACATGTCCTTTGAACGACATTGGCATGTCATTTGAACGAGGTCAAAGATTACCTAAAACATTAAGGTCTCATTCGAAACACTTATCTAATGACCTTACAAACTGATAACTATGACTTTTTGTGTGTAGTCGTTATTTAAGCCAAGTTAATCAAAACCTTTATCACCTACACAAAAATATAAAAAACTAGAATAGAGGTAACTAAGGATGTCAATCCATATCAAGGGGGTAAAGCGAGGGGAAAACAATTGTAATTCACTTTTATATTTTCTTTTCGGGCTTTTTACTTTTTCAATTTTTTTAAAGCTTTTTCAATATTAAAATAATTTTTAGGAGTGATTGGTGAAATAACACTAAACTAAAATCAAAGATCAAAACAAGTGACTAAAAATAATGAACAAAGTCTAACACTAAAATAAGAGAATAAGTGAGGAAGTAAATGTGAGAACAATCAAGGAATGGGATTATACCACAAATTCTAGTTAATCTATTTAATTAATTTATTCAAATTAAACTTCCCAAATCAATATTGAAATTACAAATCAACTCTCGTTGCAAATGTAATTTTAATAATAATCTTTTAGAGAATTAAATTTACAATCCTACAACTCACAAAACATAGATCTAAACATCATCTAACAAATCACCCGCTAGGATCGATTTTCTAAATTAGTTTAAATCATAAAAATATGATTGGATTAGAAATTCAAAGAAGTAATTTTACATTTTAGAAAAACCTATCTCTAGTTCGATTCTAAGATGGAAATTAAGACTAGAATCTCGATTTTCTGTCGAAAATCATTTACCCTCTCTCGAGGCGTAAATTAAAAGTAAGATTGAAACATTAATCATCAAAGGGAATTTTAATTTAATTAAACTAATTAAATTCGAATAACATCAAATTAATGGATAATCCCACCCCTTGAAAGGGAATTTAGCCTAACATCATATTAAACATGATAATCAAATAACTAAAGGCTAATAAAATAAAGTAGAAGAGAAGAAAAATCAAACCAAATCTCTTTGAGTGAAACTGGACTTCAATCCATAAATTTGCACATCATCCATTCAATTCGAGCCTCCAAATGATTTTTAATAGTAAAAACACACTCAATTGAATTTCTCACAAATTTATCACTCAATAATCTCTAAAAAAATAAAAAAATAAAATAAATAAAATAAAACAATTCTCAAAATGTTGTTTATCCTAATTCATTTTCTACACTAAACTATCTCGCTTCTTCTCCAAGTCTCTTCTCTTTTTTTTTTTTGCAAATGAGCTTTTGGGTATTCATTTATAGTGTGGCACATGGAGTTAGGGACAATTTTATGATTTGGCATGGGTGTGCATGTGGTTTGGGTGAGGAAAAAAAATAGATTTGGTTAAAAGGGTATTTTGGGTATTGGGTTAAAAGCGGTAGTTGGGGGTAATAAGGGAAAAGGGGTAAATGGCTTAAAAGACATGTGATTTAAACATGTGGGTTTATCTGTTTTTGGTTTGTTAACAAGTCGTGGTTTTTTTTTGGAGAAACGGGTCTTCTTGGTTGAAAAATGGAAATGGGACAGGTTTGAAAGTTCCGCATCGGAGGCTGGGATTCGGGTTGCTCGAGTTTGGGGATGTCGAAGGTGGGCTCAGGTCCAAGTTGGACACGGGTTGTTATCGGCGACAGGTGGACATCGGTTTTATTGCCAGCGGGTTTGGAGGGTTGGCGGTGGTTTGGTGTTGCGTTTGGACACCATGGGGTGCCGGAGAGGATGGAGGGTCAGGTCGAATACTGGAATTTGGATCACCGGGTCTAGGCAGGTCCGACTGGGTTTAAGGGTTTGATCGGAGGGGCTCCGGGTTATGGCAGCCAGTGTTTGATTTCGGGTAGGTGCCGACTGGGTTAAGGCTCGACTGGGGTCGTGGGTTGGTGTGGCTAAGCGGGTTTATAGGGGTTGAATCAGGTGGCACTATACCAAAATGACAAAATTATCACCTTTCAGTCGGCCACCCTTGTCAAGGTCATTGACCGTGACAAAAAACACGTGTTTTGTGTCACGGTTATTGACCTTGACACGACCGTGACAAAGAATTGTCACGGTCAATGACCGTGACAAGTCCGTGATGAATTTACTTGTCACAGTCAATGACCGTGACAATTTTTTGAATAATTGTCACGGTCAATGACCTTGACACGACCGTGATAACTTATTCAGCAAAAACCCCTACCCCTTTTTTTCCCCTCCCGACGTTCCCTCCCTCCCTCTCTCTCTCTACACTTCTCTCTCTCTCTCTCTCTACTTTCAGGTTTATTTCTCTCTCTCTCTCTCTCTCTCTCTCTCTCTCTCTCTCTCTCTCTCTCTCTCTCTTCCATTTATATATATGTTTGTGTGTATATATATGTGTGTGTGTGTATATATATGTGCGTGTGTGTGTGTGTTTGCGTGTGTGGGGGGTGGGGCAGGGTGAGGGTAGGGGGTGGGGCAGGGTTGGGGTAGGGGGTGGGGGTGGGGGTGTGGAGGGAGGTGGGGTAGGGTAAGGGCTATTGTGTGTGTGTGTGGGTATGTGGTGGGTGGGGGTGGGGGTGTGTGTATTTAAATTAACTCAGGAATTTGTATTTTTGTATTTGAATTAACCCATGAATTTATTTTTGTATTTGAATTAACCCATGAATTTGACAATTTGTTTGTGGGGTGGGGGGTGGGGGGGGGGGGGGGGGGGGGGGGGAGGCGGCGTAAGTCAAGGTACCATTGTAATTCTCTTAATATCAAGTTTTGATGATTCTATGAGATAATATATATTGTTTCAAGGTTAACTCATTGTAGATAAAAACATTCACATTGTAGATGATTCTATAATTACATCCACTAAAATATAATTAATAAATGAAACAGTTTTAGATGAAAGTAAATTAATAATTAATGCCCATTTCATATGAAAGTAGGATTGCCCATCAGTGTAAATTAGTAAATTAATAATTCTATACGTTAATTGTTAGTTTAATTGATGAAATGAATTAATTGAGTAGATGAATTAGAAGGAGTACAGGATACACATTTGTTGTTGACATTGCGGTTGGATTATAAGGGATTGATATTGGGTTGGTTAATTTTAAAAGTGGCATGGCCACTGGATTATTGTCCATATGGGGGTGGGATTTTTCAACTTTTTTTGAAAATTACTTTGTATAACGAACAATATATATATAGTATGATAATTAAATGAAACATACTTGAAATTACATATAGTGCGCATAGATACTAGCCTTTTAGTTCTTATGCGTACGCATTCAATAGCCCGTAGACCCATTCGAGAGTCCTCACCCCTGTAATGAGATCTCTCGAATTGTCCCGTTTGGACAGTTTGGGACTGCATAATTTCTGTATAATAATAATAATCTTAGTGGCTTAAAGTTGTTACTTTTGGAGGAAGTTCTGCAATCATATCCTAATGTTCTCTTGGTACATACTAGATTGACAAGTGTGACTGTTATTTCAATTGATTAATTGAAATAACATTCACACTTGACAATCTACGTCGTGTACTTGGATAACTACGGGGATATGCTGTCGAATGTTTCTTAAATCATAACGATGTGCATGAGCTGTTAAGTATATTATAGAAAAATGCGGTCTTGAATGGTATAGGACCACTCACCCTTTAGAGGAGATGGAGGAAATAGAAATTTCTATTATAAATTGAATTTGAATTTGAAATTTAAAAATAAAAAATAAATAAGACATAATTAAATGAAACATACTATAAATCTAAGTTTTGTTTATACTAATCCATGAACATACGCTTCTTACCTTTAATAGGTGATTAGTTCTGGTAGCTGTGATGGGATATCCGAAATACAAAAAATGGATGGGTGAGACAAATATAATGGGGGATGTGTTTCATAGAGGTGCTAATGCATTTGTGAAATACACAAAGAGATGTCATAATGATGAAGAGTTTTCGTGTCCGTGTGCTAGGTGTAAGAATGGTAAGGTGTTTGAGTGGAAAACAGTTGAACTACAATTGTAAAAATCGGGTATGCAAGATAGTTATCGATTTTGGAGTTTTCACGGTGAATTGAAAGTTCCTTTTGTCCCCGACCAACCTTCACAACAAGCTTCAACAAGTAGGATAGATGATGAAGAGGACGACATAGATCATAATATGTTAGAGGATTTAGTTGATGATGCGTACGGGGTTAATGAAGTAGAGGAGAATGAGGTTACTGATGATGTACACGGTTCAAGTGCTCGTGAAGATATCACAATAAACCTTGATGATGACTACTGAAGTTTAAAACTTAAGGCGACCCAACCGTTATACTTTGGCTGTGAGAAAGATCAAATAGCTTTACATGCCATGGTTGGTTTGCACAGTTTAAAGATGTAGTACGGTTTGTCTAGCAATAGCGTGACAGGAATTCTGAAATAGGTGAAGGGCTTCCTACCCAAGGAGAATACGCTTCCAAATAGCTATCGTGTTATGAAGCACAGTTTGAAAGGTTTGGGAATGAAGTATAAATCGATTCATGCTTATGTGTATGACTGCATACTATACCGAAAGGAGTATGAAAATCTCGATTGTTGTCTGGTATGCGATGAACCTACATATGTCCAATCTACTATTAAGGAAGGCACAAAATCAAAAGTGCCTAAAAAAATGTTAAATATTTTCCTGTTGGGCCTAGATTAAAGAGATTTTTCACAGTACCATGGATAGAGGAGGCAATGACTTGTCATGCTAGGGCAGAAGTAGGGGGTAATATCATGCGCTATCCTATTAATTCTACAACCTGGAGGAGGATAAATTATGAGTATCCCGATTTTGCTCGAGAACAACGCAACATTCGTTTGGCTATATCAACAGATGGTTTCAATCCATTTGGAAATATAAGCACCAATTAGAGTGTATGGCCAGTGATCCTAGCCCCACTCAACCTCCCTCCTTCACAGTGTATGAGACCAGAATTTTCGATGATGGCTTTGTTGATACCTGGGCCAAAGGCACCAAGTGATGACATCGACGTCTACCTGGCTCCTTTGGTAGAAGAATTAAATGAGTTGTGGGAAGAGGGTGTGCAATCATTTGACTCTTTTAGAAAAGAAGAGTTTACGCTAAAAGCTATGTTGATGTGGGCAATTCATGATTTTTCAGTTTATTGAACATTATTCGGTTGTGTAGTACATGGGTATATGGGGTGTCCTATTTGTGGAGAGGAGATTGAATCTCTTCGTCTATCCTTTAGCTCAAAAAATGTATACCATTTCCATAGGAGGTTTTTATACCCGACTAATAGTTTCAGATTTGAGAAAGGTTCTAATTTTTTATTGGGCGGGGTTGAACATAGGCTACCGCCGAGACAACTTTCAGGTTCAGAAATTGAAAGTAAATCTTATGAATGTGGCCCTAATATGCCAGGTAAGAATCCAAAATTTAAGAATGTCAAGCATAATAAGACACCAACTGGGAATGAAACTGATACAATAAAGGCATGGTCTAGGAGGTCAATTTTATTTGACTTGCCTTATTGGAAGAATAACCCGGTGCGCCATTTATTGGATGTGATGCATGCAGAGAAGAACTTCGCTGAACATATTATGGGCACTTAGTCATTCGAAGGATGGAGAAAATGCACGAAAAGACCTTAAATCGTTAAAACTTAAGCCACAACTATAGTTGAAAGAAGATAGTAGGGGAAGGACAATAATTCCCCCTGGTGCGTTTACTTTGACGAGTGGGGAAAGGAAGGTGCTTCTAGACACAATATATAATTTGAAGGGCCCATCTACTTTTTCGTCCAACTTGTAAAGGATTGTGAATTATGCTACTCATGATTTACATAAGTGTAAGTCCTACGATTGGCATGTGATAATGCAATTGGTTCCTCTATTGTTTAAGCACTGTGTCTCCAAGCACAAGGATTTGCGTAGGGCTATTATGCAAATTAGTATTACCTTCTCCCTTTTGTGTGAGAAGGTAGTGAATCGAGAACACATAGTGGCCGCAAAATTGGCTGTGATCGAAGCGATTTGTTTATTAGAGAAGTACTTTCCCCCAGCATTCTTTGACATAAGTGTTCACTTATTGGTACACCTATGTGACGTGGCACTTCTTTGGGGTACAGTTAGATATCGGTGGATGTATCCCTTTGAAAGATTGATGAAAGTTTTAAAGATTACGTCAAGAATACGCGATACATTGCAGGATCAATTGCAGAGGAATACATCACCGTGGAGTCATCAATATATACTCGGGAATATATGCCTGACTCGACCAACGCTGATGACATTGATGAATTCGTCGATGATGGTGGTCATGTGATGGGAAAACGTGTGAAATTAACGAGTTTACAACATGAACAAGTAGCGCGTTATCTATTTGACACACATGAAGATGTAGAATAATGGAAAAAGTAAGTTTCTATTATTATAATGTTTTACATTATTTTAGATTATTTTATACATGATTAATTTTGTAATATACAGAAAATATGAAGCCTGTGAGAACAATAAAAGACGAAAAATAATGGTACAATCAGACATCGAATTTAAGCTGTGGTTGACACAAGAGGTAATTATAATGAAAACAGTCATTATATAACGTTACATTACACTCAAATTTTACCACTAATATAATTAATTTATCTATATTCTCAGCTCCTTAAGACGGGTGATGCGACATCAAGGCTTGCTCGTCTATCCACTGGACCCTTGTTCGTGGTACAAGAGTACAAAAAATATCGATTAAACGGTTACATTTTCGGCGCTAAAGTGTACGAGGAAAGTACAAATGTACAGAACTCGGGAATTTAATACAAAGCTCTTACTATCTTTCGAGCGAGAGCAAAAGATAAAAACCTCGTTGAAGCTGAAATGACTTACTATGGTGTAATCCAAAATATATTTGAATTGGATTATATAAGCTTCAAAAAGGTTGTATTTTACTGTGACTGGGTAAGAGTTGAGGATAAAAATGCTTGTAAAGTTGATCCTGTCACCAATTTGATCATGGTTGACTTGTCCAAGTTGAAGAGCAACGACTATGTGAGCGATGAGCCGTTTGTTTGTGCATTTCAAAAGGTTAAGCAAGTGTTTTATTCAGAGTATATCAACAACGAGTCGTGGTCAATTGTCCAACACGCTCCAAGGCGTCTAAATAGTAGTGTGGATGACTTGGTTGCTCCTACCGAATATCAATCCATTTTTTATGATAACCCGAATTTGAATTTTTTTTTCAATTTGTAATAAATATTTCAATTTGTACTGAAACATCCATTTTTAATGCTTTTAATTGATTTGCACTTTATCATTTTCACTCTTGTGTGGTGTGCGTGTGTGGAGAGGAGATTAATACATAAGTTTTGTTTATACTAATCCATAAATATACGCTTCTTACCTTTAATAGGTGATTAGTACATAGTTATTTAGGGTGCCCTATTTGTGGAGAGGAGACTGAATCTCTTCGTCTATCCAAACACTAAAAAATGCCATAATCCTATGGAGTTATGCTCTGCAAATTCCTACCAACCGTTATGTAGCCAAACATCACCAGTTGAAGTTGTCAATTCCACTTTCCATACCCCACCACTTGGAACCTCTAACAAAACATGGGAGACCATTGAAAGGTGGAATTGACAACTTCAACTGCTGATTTTTGGCTACACAACGGTTGGAAGGAATTTGCAGCGCATAACTCCATAGGATTATGGCATTTCTTAGTGTTTAGATATGAAGAGAATTATATTTTACATGATTGCCCGGGGTACATTAGTTGGAAGGAGGTGCCATATGAGCTCAAGTTAGCTGTTTGGGTAACACTACAGGTAATGTATTTATATTTATATGTCAATTTCGATTTATATTTATCTATATTTGTGGGGCGAATACTAATTTTACTTTATTTCAATTCAGGGGACAGGGAGTGGCCCTGAGGGTAGGCCACATATGCTCGATACTTATGTTGCTATTCGAACGAGAAGGAAAGGATAAGGAGGTGTCCCCGAGCGTCGCGGTACAAAATCTCTTTTCTAGCTAAATAGTTTGAAGATTTGAGATAATTGATGGCGATGTTGTTTCTTCTTAAATGGTTTCTATTTTGAATATATATGTGCATTATCTTTAGTTTGTTTGGATATATGATGTTTGAGCAGGTACAACGTTGCTATAACAGGTACACATATACTGCTGGATAGTGGCAGTGGCCATACTGCCCAGCTGATTTTTTTTAAATTCTACCCAAAATTGTCACGGTCATTGACCGTGACAATTTTTGTAAAAGGGGACAATGCTTTGTCATGATTTTTAACCGTGACTAAACGTGTCATGGTCATGGCCCGTGAGACGACCGTGACAATTCTAACGAACTTGTCAAGGTCAATGACCGTGACACGTCTGTGACAAAAAAAATTGTCTCGCCCAGTATTGTCACGGTCATTAACCTTGACAAGTCCAACTTGTCAAGGTCAATGACCGTGACAATAGTGCAGATTTGGTGTAGTGTGGCAAGGGTGTTGATGTTGTTGGTATGGAGTTATGGGTGGGGTGAGGTTGGTTGTGGTGTTAATGGAGGAAAGAGGAGAGAGAGAGAGTCAGGTGGGGAAGAAGGTGAATAGTGGAGAGGTTGTGTTTGTGTGTTGTGAGGGTGTATGGCATAAGGTGAGGGTGAGATGAGTGCGTGGTCTAGGATAAGTGTGTGTGGATGTAGGGTAAATGGGTGTAAGTGAGTGTGTAAGATGTTTGTGCGTGTTTTTAACTTGTACCCTATTAAAAATAAAACTAACTAATAAAAATAAAACTGCTAAAACTAAAAATCTAAAAATTAAATTCCGACTCTAAAAATAAAATAAAGACTCAATTAAAAATGAAACTAAAAAGAAATAAAAATAAAAATCTATTAAACTAAAATCCTAAAAAAAAATAAAATCTAATAAAACTAAAAAATAAATGAAATCCTAAAAAAAATCTAATCCTAATAAAAAAACTAAAAACTAATCAAAATCAAAATCAAAATCAAAATCAAAATCAAAATCAAAATAAAAGAAAATTATACAAATAAAAATAGAAAATAAAATCTAGAAATTCTAAATAAATCTAAAATAAAACCTAAAAATAAAACGACTCTAACTAAAAATCTAAAAAAATATAAAAGGGCACAAACTAAACACACATGGGGTGCGGAGTAGGTTTAGGCTCGAGTAAGGTTCATGAATGGTTATTAGCTCCATTTGACTGCAAATTGCGTCGAAATAATGCGTTTGACACCACAACTGCAATCAAGCCTGCACAATTAACATTTACGCGTATAAGACCATTATTGTCTAGAATTAGCAAGTAAAATATGTATATTCGGGGTATAAAATGTACACTTTTTGGTGCTTATCACACCACCCCCAAACAGAGCGTTGCTAGTCCCCAAGCAATAAGATAGAGAGAAATAGAAACATAAGAAACCAAAAGTGTACCACTTTCGCGGGCACTTGCGATTGCACTTAGCATGTGCAACAAGACTTTGAACCTATAGGTTGCCCTACAGGACGAGTTGTGTCTCGTGAGGGTTTACAGGGAATATACCCACAAAATTCTTATTTGCAAACGACAGTCAATCTCTTATTAGACATAGAATGATCGTACAATCCATCATAAGATAAATATATTTGGGAAATACAAGCTATAAGTGTGTAAAAATATTTAGCTAAGTAAATACACAAGGAACATCCTTCCTAGAACTCAACGTGTGTGTGTGAATCAGTCAAAACGAATCGAGTATCACAAGAGTAATTCCTAGATTGCCTTTTCGGAATCAACGCTTCAACTTCAAATATCACGAATATATCTCTCTCAAACAAACTCTCGAGATTAGGTTTAGTGTATCACTCTTGTGTGTGAGGAGGTGAGGAAATGTAAGCAAGTTCAAACGTCTCACACACACATAAGAAAGAACTTACATTAAGAAAGAAAATCGTTCTCATGAAAGAAATGCTAATCATTATAGTGATAACGTCGAGTTATTCACCACGTTGACTTTCATTTTCCCGAACACCTAGAGAATATATGGATGATTATGGGTGAGGAGAAAATGAAATGGGAAATATGGCATATGAGGTTGGATGGTGATGTATGGATGAGTGATGATGATGAAGCGATGTGAGAGATAGATATGTGAGAAGAGTGTATACTTTAGGCACTAAAAAAATAAAGACTCAATTAAAAATGAAACTAAAAAGAAATAAAAATAAAAATCTATTAAACTAAAATCCTAAAGTCCTAAAAAAAAGTAAAATCTAATAAAACTAAAAAATAAATGAAATCCTAAAAAAATTCTAATCCTAACAAAAAAAATTAAAAAATAATCAAAATCAAAAGAAAAGAAAAGAAAATTATACTAATAAAAATAGAAAATAAAATCTAGAAATTCTAAATAAATCTAAAATAAAACCTAAAAATAAAACGACTCTAACGAAAAATCTAAAAAAATATAAAAGGGCACAAACTAAACACACATGGGGTGCGGGGTAGGTTTAGGCTCGGGTAAGGTTCGGGAATGGTTATTAGCTCCATTTGACTGCAAATTGCCTCGAAATAATGCTTGTGACACCGCAACTGCAATCAAGACTGTACAATGAATATTTACACGTATAAAACTATTATTGTTGAGAATTAGTAACTAAAATATATCTAGTCGGGGTATAAAATGTATACTTTTGGGTGCTTATCACAAACAACCATACCTAACATAATTAACGCCTAAAAAACTATGTCGTTAGAAACAGACTTTGAATGACTTAGGCATGTTGTTCAAACGACGTCCAGAAGTTGTTTAAACGACTTCAAAAAAATTATTTATTCTAGCTCTAAAAATTGCAAAGTTTTGTCCAGTGAAAAATTAGCTCAAAACAGGTACTGGAAATACGAAACAGTAGCAAAACAAATGCAAAACAGAAAAATAAAATAAGTGAAAATGAGTATGATTTTCATGCTAATATAGTATCAATCTGCATAAACATGGATATGGGAAGAATGAGCATGAACTACAACAAATGAATCACAATTTGAACACATCGAAACGATCAAGAAGATATAATTGATAGCTAAATGTCATCAAACTTAGTCTTAGAAATATGTGACAATTAATATATTGAGCTTAATGAACTAAACGAACAACATGCACACAAATCCTAAATTTTGATGATTCAACAAACAATAGCGTCATGACACGATTTTCAACATTAGGATTCGTGGTGCAAACCCGTTGTTATTTTCCATCGAAGCACCCTCGTATATTAATATTTTATTTTTCTAGATCTTTTGAGGTTTTTATTTTTTATCACTTTAGAGAAATCATATTGACCCCATTTTTGGCATATGATTCTTTTTATTGCCTTAATTTTTTCTTGGGCTCTTTTAAACGGTGGCTTTCACGATGAGATTACTTTTCTCTCGCAATCCTTTCCCGTGAACACTCATCATATTTTCAATTTAATCCATATAAATCCTCACGGAAAATGGTTCTTACATGCACACCTCATCCTAAATCTTATTGCACATAGATGACAAAATTGAGAGGAGAACGTCTCACTAAACTCAAATACGCATGAGAAGTCAAACATTCATATAAACTCATACATTCGTGCAATGATGGTATATATACAAAGTCGAATCAAAATACAAATCAACTTCGAAACAACCCCATTAGTCAATGGTTAAGATCATTCTAAGCATCTACAATTATGACCAAATGTCCTAGCCACATAAATAATGAAATGATGGGGGTCCAAGCACACCAATATGACACATCAAACATGAAAAATCATGACATAAAAATAAATCAAAAATCTTTTTGTGTTTTTCAAAAAATATTTTTGACTCAAAAACAAAATCTTTTTATATTTTCAAAAAAATATATAAACCAAAAATCTTTTTGTATTTTTAAATTTTTTATCAAAATAAATCGTTTTGTATTTTTAAAATAAGACTCAAATAAATGAAAAATATAATACAAAGAGATACACATGTCATAACACTAGCAAGATCTATATATCATGAAGCAAAGACTAGTGTATGACAAACATGGCAACACAATCATCCTTTAAATTTAGCATGGGAAGAATCATGTGCAATCAAACAAGAATCATGTAGTTTAATTCATAAAGCCTCTAAGTTCCATTTCCTAACCCAAATATGTGTGTAATGATGTATGAGGGTTTTAGGAACCAAAACTACTTTATTATTAAACTTTCTAAGAGCATTTTTAAGGTCATAACAATAATTCCTAGGGTGACCCTTTCTACCATAATGAGTGAACGTATAAACACGTCGAGGAATGTGATCTAAATGTGGACCTGACTTAACTTTCCAAGTAGACTCTCTCACACGATTGGTACTGGCATTGGGAATGGGTACAATACGATCATCGAAGCCTATACCACACTTTTCATCCTTGATTTGGACGGTGCCTAAAATCCTATCTAACATTTTCGACCTTGCCTCCAAACCAAACTTCACCTTGCTCAAGTCTCTCAATCTCTCCTCAAGATCACTAATCCTAGACTCAAGCAAACATCTAGACTCCTCAAACTCTATAATCTCTTTCTTCAAAGCCTCCATTAAACCAAGAAGACTATCTCTCTCACCCTCAACGTATTTTACTTTCTTTGAAGAGTATGCTCCGGTTCCTTACGATGCTCAATCAATGCATCATTATTTTCTTCGGCAGGCTCATTCAACTTAGCTTGCAACTTCAAGTTTGCATTTATCACCTTTACCGCTTACCTATACAAATCATTGAAGGAAACTTATAACTCTCCAACATCTATCTCCTCCTCCATACTAACTTCACCCTTACTCTCTTGGGACTCACACAAAACGGCCTGGAAAGTGTCATTAACATGACAATCTTGATGAGAAGATTTATCATCGTCAGTCACATGACATTCCATAAACAGTACAAAGTTGCGATCAATGGGGGAACTCTCTCCCTGTTCCGAATCACTATCGCTTAAGGTGGAATTATATGCTATCAGTTTCTTTCCCTCCTTCTTAAGTTAAGTGGGACACTCCTCTACCTTATGGCCACATCCCTCACTACCAAAACACCTATCCGACACATCCCTCTTAATAGAGTAATTTTTATTTTTAGGGACTTGATTCGCCTTGTTGTTCTTGAATTTCTCTAGTCTTTTAGAATCTTTCAATTTCTTTTGGAACTTAAGAAACTTTTTGAACTTCTTTGCCAACAATGCAACATCTTTGAAATCGGTGTCGAAATCATCATCTGAAACTTTAGTCTCCTCATTTCGGACTTTCAAAGAAATACCCTTCTTTTTCTTTAGCACTTTATTGGAGGTAAACATGTCAAGTTCATAGGTTTGTAAGTTACATACGATCTCTTCTAGTTTCATTGAATCAAGGACACCCAAGGAGTTTAAAATAGTCATTTTTTTTATCAAATCTACTAGGCAACGACCTTAAGATTTTCTTTATGACACGGTTTTTGGGTAGTTTCTCTCCCAAGTTAAACGAAGAGTTGGCAATATTGGACAATCTAGTTTAAAACTCATCAAACGTCTCACTCTCTAACATTTTAATTGTCTCAAATTGTGTAGTGAGATTTTTAAGTTTAGACTCCCTGATCGTGCTAGTTGCCTTGTGACTGAGTGCAAGAACATACCAAGCCTCTTTCGACGTCTCAAACATCATAATACGATATTTATCCGGGGTGAAAAATGAGGAAATAACATTTATACCTTTAGAGTTATAAAGTTCAAGTATATGTTCGGCTTCGGTCCATATCTCAATAAGTTTTAAACTAGTGGCCTCTCCCTCTCTCGTGACCGATGGTGACCACTCTTTTTCTACCTCTAACCAAACACCCTCATCAATAGATTTAAGTGCACTTTTCATTCGTATTACCCAACAAGCATAATTAGTGCCATAAAAAATAGGAGTTCGGAACACATAAAAAAATTACAACTTCACACCTATAAGTACAAGGGATCAACACAATAAAAAAATGTTTCTAGCTCTGATACCAATTTGTAAGCACCTTTTTCAAAGTGTGCTTTAGGTGAAAACATTTTTTCTTCAAAATATTTTTCCTAATCTTAATTACGCACCAAGTTTGTGAAACAATTTTACTTAAGCCAAATTTTGTATTGTTTAATCCTAAGCATACATCCAGGTGATTAAAGAAAGTAAAATAAAGTAAATTCCACGACGCTGGATGTACGAGGAAACTACTAAGGGAAAAAATCTAGGATGGCACAAGCCAGACAATAACTATGACATGATAATTACAAAGGAAGACAGAAAGACTTACACAACGGCTTGATCCCCACAAGCCTTGACGCTCTTCTTCTTTTTGACCACTCCTCCACAGTTCTCATGCAGAAATCCCTCCACGATACTCGTCCACAGTACACGCATCCACGAGTGCTTCGGCGTCCACCGATGCAACTTTGGCAACCATCTATAATTCGAAGCACGATCTTCACTATTTCTATACCACAAAACTCCAAAGAAACCTTTTGGTTCAATATGGATGAACAAACCAATAGTACAAACAAGATCTATATAACATATTCTATGTAAACTCTAATCTTTTGAACACTAAGGATGATTTTATACTTTTAAATCCTTAGAAAATATGTGCAGAAAAACAAAACTTTTCTAAACTGTATTTTGGTTCTGCACACATCGAAATTCTGAGAGAAAATGCCTTAAATAAAAAAGTTATGTCGGTAAGTCATTTTAACAAGATCCAGATGTCATTCTAATGATAATGAGATGTTGTTCGAATGACATCGCATGTCGTTTGAACTCTATAAACTCAAGGAGAGAATTCGTAAAACTCTAAACAATGGTTATCTCAAAATAAACGAAGTTAAAACCGGTTAAAAACATTTTTAAACAAAATATCATCCTTAAAACATTTTTTGAGTCCTATAAACATTATATGTCCATACCTGAGAGTATCTCAGAATGCAATGCGATATGAAGACGTGAAATGTGCACTAATAAACAATATGACATTTTTGTCCATTATCAATTTATATGTCGTATACCGCTACACCAGTGAAGAAGTTCAAGATCACACTCACATCAAGATGGATCCGAATAATCAAGGTTCTTCAAAAAACATTCTCCGTAAGGTTAACTTTGGTAAGGTTACTTTTTAGAGTACCTTAACAATGCACTTAGAGTATTGGAATTATTTTTCATAAAATATTTTCTAAGTGTTGGAGAAGAGCTTTAAATGTTTTTATTATTTTTTTATGAATTCATTCTATCCAAAAAAAAATTCTCAGACTACTTTTCGTAGAAAAATCATAACTAATTAAAAAAATCAGAAAAATACGAAATTTCCTGCCATGCGTTCGTATCGAAATTATTTACAAACATGACCAGAAATCTCGTTTGATAGATCATTCGAATGACATTAGATCTAGTTAGAATGAAATGGGATCTCGTTCAAACGACGCGTCGACTTAAATTTTCTATATAAGTGCGTTAAATGAGGAGTATTTCATGAAGAAGTCCCAACATTTTATAGAACAGAAAAATTGCGATTTACAGAATCCTTTTGGCTTCTTCCTTTAGGGTTTAACCCTTTTTCTTTTTCAATATACAAATCTCAATATCTTTATGTGAATTGTTTTGAAACCTAAAAAACATACTTTGTTATCGCTCATCCTTTGTGGGGAGATTTCTACAATCGATATTTACGTGCTATTATGGAGTGAGTCGCTACGAAGTTTATGACTGCATGTCATTGAGGATCTTCTGTGTGTTGATTCTTTATTGAAGACTGTGTGTCTGGACTGCGTATCCTTGTGGTATAGCTGCGTGTGAACCATTGCTAATTTCTAGACAATACTTTGAAGGTTTGACGAAGACACCATGCGTTACACTTGTGGGCAATTATCAGGTTGTATGTAAGTCAATGCTCTTGTAAACTTGTCAAAGTTCTAGAAATAAAGGTTTTGCCCTTCAGGGATTTTTCCTGAATTTTGGGTCGCATGCTTACTTGATTTATTTTGACACGTAGTTTCATATTTTAGGGATGAACTAAAATTGGTTTAAAATTAGGGAATTTGTGAAAACCACAGAGGCAATTAATATTTTGCATTCTCAAATTAGTATTAAAGCCTGTTGCACTAATTTACTGTGTAGATTATGTAGTACAATTTTTCTGTGGTTATTTGAGTTCCTCCCCTGATTTATTTTCTCGATGGACTCTAATACTGTTGATATTATTAGTCGAGATAAGTTTGATAAATTTCACGACTGTGCAGAAAAATTAGCTCTTTTGAATTTGAAACTTTGCAAAAAAAATTAAAAGTTTGGAAGAAGAAAACTCTCTTTTTACAAATAAGTTTGAAAATTTGCAAATGTTTCAAACCTCAGAGATATTTGTGGTGAACATTTTGGTAATTTGTGTATTGACTTCGATTCTTTAAAAGTGTCCAAAAAGGAGAGTGATGATAAAGTCCTTGTTATAGAAAAAGAATTGGAGGACTTAAAAAATTCTAGGGTTCCTGTTTTTACCATTGAGGATAAAAAATTAATCGATGATTTTACGGCACGTGAAGAGAATCTTAGGGATAAGTTTGTTTTAATTGAGGATGATCAAAATAAACTATTAAGTTTAATTGATAAATTGAAAAAGAAATCCCTATCTTTGGGAAAGTCTAATTTGTTTCTTGAATCAAATATTTTGAAGTCGAAAAATGATTTAAACGATTCGAGTAGGTTTGATAGTGAGGGTAATGGCTCGTCTTATTCTAATGATTCCATTGCAAAATCCAAGACTATTATGTGTTTTAGAGGGTGAATTAATCCTAAGGACGTTGGTAAAGGTCAACCCATAGGTGTCGTTCCACCCGTTTACATTTGTTCACATTGTGGTAGGAAAGGACACCTTAGGAATTTCTATTTTGATCTTCAAAGAGGTTATAGGAAGTCTAAGTCTAGTATTTTGTTGGTTCCCAAAACCCCGTGTCGACGTGTTACATCTGTTTGGGTTAGGAAATCACTTTTCGATATACTAGACTTTAGATGTTTTGATTCTCACATGCTTGCACATGATTCGTCACTTGTTATTTCATATCGTTGATTGCTTACATGATTTTTGTTATAAACTAGTTGTGGTTTCATGATATATATTTGCTAGTGTGTTTACATGTACTTTTTGTATTGGATTTTTGTATGAAATTTTTGAAAAAGTCAAAAAGATTTTATTTTGATAAAATTTTTGACAAATACAAAAAGAGTTTTGTATTTTGTTTGCACCTTATATGAATTGACATTTAGGATGACCAAGTCACAACATCATGCCATATCCATGTGACTATTTGATAGCGTTTTGAGACAATATGTCATGTCATTCATGTGATTTATAGTGTTTGGAGTCATTAAGATGTAATTAAGTGTTAGTACCTACATGATTAACTCATTATTTCCTTTGATGCACATGAGCACGAATTTTTTTGAATATTGTTCCTGTCGAATCACATGTTGGTTACATGTTTTCATCTCAATTATGTTTATTAAAACGAATCAGATGCGATAAAACAAGACAATAAAAGGTGTGCATGTTTTAAACCGTTTGTCGTGAGTTTGTGTGAATTTTAAAAACGGTGAAGGACTACGAAAGGTACTAATTTATCCTTTGCGATTAAGACACCGTTTAATTGGACCTAAAAAATTGAGGTATTTTAATTATCCGAGGTCCAAAGAGGTCTAAAAGAGCCCGAAAAAATAATTAAAGGCAATAAAAAAAAATTATGCCAAAAAGGGGCCATTAGGTTTATTCACTAATTCTCCAATGTTTGAGAATTTAGATCACCTCAAAAATAAAATATATATGTGGGATTTTGGTTGGAGAATTAAAACGTCTTTACACGTCCTTAAAAAGACTTAAAAAAGCATTAAGAAGTTTTTCGACGTTATTGGTGTGAAAATCATGTAGACTTTGATTTGTTGATTTTGATTTAAGACGATGTCATCTAAACCTAAGGACGATTTTGATGTTCGTTCGTTAGGAGTACACTTATGCATCATGCACATATGATATGATTGAGTTGATTTTCCTATTGATTTTCTTCACACCCATTCATACTGTTTCCACGATTTGGTTATCTTAGTATGAATTTATGGTATTGTTTGTAACACTTTTGTATAAAAAAAATTGAAAAATCAAAAATTGTTTGTGAAGATTTTTGAGCATACCCTGCATTGAGCATGTTTGTCATATTTGTTTACCTTGTTTACCGTGACACCCCAATTTGATTTATTTGGTTTATTCTTTTCCTTGTCTATTTCGGACAAATAAAAAGGGGGAGAACGAATTATGATATTATGGGGGATTTTAAGTATGGGGGAGATTTCATTAAGCTTACATGTTTTATGTTTATATCATTTTAATCTCGATACATCACGAGGTTTTTGCTTTGTCTCATATGTGTAAATACAATTGAAGATTTTTGGATTGCACACCCTGATGATGACAAAGAATATTTGAAGTTTGTTGAAGATTAAAAAAGTTTGAAGACTTGTCATTTACCTTTTCAATTTTGGGTTCATGGGAGGGTAGATTTTTATAGGTCATATTTTGATTGATAATTCAGATATCTTTATTTTTTACCGGCATAGACATAGGGGGAGACTTATAAGGACATTTTTGTCCGTTATTATTTATATGACGTATACCGCTACACCATAGAAGAAGTTCAAGATCACATTCACATCAAGACGGATCTAAATAATCAAGGTTCTTCAACAAACAGTCTCCGTAAGGTTAACTTTGGTAAGGTTACATTTTAGAGTACCTTAATAATCCACTTAGAGTTTTGGGATTATTTTTCATAAAATATTTTCTAAGTCTTGGAGTGGAGCTTTAAATGTTTTTATTAAATTTTTTTGAATTCATTCTATCTAAAGATTTTGTTCTCGGACTCCTTTCCGTAGCAAAATCATAACTAATTCAAAAAAATATGAAACTGGTAGCCACGCGTTCGTATCAAAATTATCTACAAACATGGCCTAAAATCTCGTTTGATAGCTCGCTCGAACGACATCAGATCTCGTTTGAACAAAATGGGATTCGTTTGAACGACACATCGACTTAGATTTTCTATATAAGTGCGTTAAACGAGGCGTATTTTGTGAAGAAGTCCCAACGTTTTACAAGACAAAAAAACTGCGATTTGTAGAATCCTTTTGGCTTCTTCCTTTAGGGTTTAATCCCTTTTTCTTTTTCAATTCACAAATACAAGTATCCTTATGTGAATTGTTTTGGAACCCAAAGAACATACTTTATTATTGTTCATCCTTTGTGGGAGATCTATACAATCGCGAGCTTCTTGCTATTGTGGAGTGAATCGCTACGAAGTTTATTACTATGTGTCATTGAGGATCTTTTGCGTGTTGACTATTTGCTGAAGACTGTGTGTCTGGACTGCATGTCCTTGTGGTATACCTGCGTGTGAACCATTACGTATTTCTAGCCGATGCTTTGATGGTTTGACTAAGACACCATGTGTTACACTTGTGGGCGATTATCATATTACATGTAAGTCAATGGTCTTGTAAACTTGTCAAGGTTCTAGAAATAAAGGTTTTGCCCTTCGGGGATTTTTCCTGAATTTTGTGTCGCATGCTTACTTGATTTATTTTGACACGTAGTTGCATATTTTAGGGATGAACTGAAATTGGTTTTAAATTAGGTCATTTTTGAAAACCACAGAGGCAATTAATATTTTGCATTCTCAGATTGAGGTAAGCAACTCGCCCGCATAGGCTTTGGACCTCTTTGACTGTTCTGGGGGACTTCATGTCTAGCAAAGTTTTGATCTTATCTAGATTGGATTTTATACCTCTCCTTGTGGCCATGAAGCCAAAGAACTTACCTTCCTCCACTTTAAATATGTATTTCTTTGAATTTAGTCTCATTTGGTACTTCTAGAGGATCCCAAAGGTCTCTTTGATGTTTAGATATGGACCTGAGCCTTCAGGTTGTTAACCTGCTTATCATCAACATAGACTTACATGAATTTCCCTATCAAAGCTTTAAACATGGTATTCATCACCCTCTGATATATAAAACTTAACATTTTTTAGTCCAAAAGGCATAACTTTGTAATAGTAGGTACCTTTATCAGTGATGAATGGGGTTTTTTCTTCATCAATGGATGCCATCGTGATCTTTTTTTAACCACAATAGTCATCCATGAAACATAGGAGCTTGTGTTGAGTTTTTTAATCTACCATAGTATAAATTCAAGGTATGGGATATAAATCCTCTGGGTATGCTTTGTTAAGATCAGTTAAATCCACACACATTCTCTATTTTTTATTGGTCATGGTAGCATTCACCACATTGGCCAAACATTTTGGATATTGCACCTCCCTGATGAAGTTGGATTCTTAGAATTTGTTGACCACTTTGGTTGCAACAGTATTTCTTACAGGGCCAAAGAACCTCTTCTTTTGGCACACCTGCCTGTGGTTTCGGTCCCCATTGAGGTGATGGACCATGACCTCAATATTTATTCCAATCATATATGAGTGGCTACCAGCAATCAAATCTCCATTTTTTTATTAATATTTGGGCCATATCTTCTTAAAGGAAAGAGTTGAGACCAACTTCGATCTAGAAAAACTTAGTCAGATATATTTCATTAATGCAAATGGTGATAAGAGATTCAACAGGTTCTCCCTTTGCTCCTTTAATTGATCTTGTGGATTTGGGGTATCCACATCCAATAGCTAGATATTCAGTTTCTCTCGTGGTGGCTCTGATGATTCTAATGAAGTATGCAAGGCCTTTGTCGAGACCTCAGCATCTTTACATCTTTATAAGATCATTTAGGTACTTTAGATGACTTCGCAGCTATTTCTAGTGGTCTTTTCTTCTCTATCATAGAAGCATTGATATCATCTTCATCTTTATTCATACTCTAGATATGATATTTTCTTCAGTTGGAAAAGGGTTTGACTCCTTTGAATCTTCCTAAAATGGTGTTTCCATTGATTAATGGGACTCCATATCGATTCTTGTGTGTTTCTGGGCCTTTTCAGCATCTTTGGTGACAAATTATAGGAGATACCCCTATTTGATAACTCATTTCATGGCCTCCTTAAGGCCAAAACCATCACTTGTATTATGATCTTGTTGTTTATGGAATTGGCAGTACTTAGACTTACCCCTCTTGTTCTCTAAATTCGTCCTAGGTTTTGGTAGAGGCAAAAGGTGTTATAATTCCACGATTGAGAATACTTACTTAATGGTAGTTGTGATGGGGTGAGTGTTTTTATTCAAGGGTTTCATTCTTCATTTTGTCGTTCTTCTTCTTCTTGGCCTGTAAGGCCTTAGAGGATTTCCTAAGGCTCCTTGTTGAGGGGAAACCATTGTGCGTCTAACACTGGTTGCATCTTCAATATTCATGTACTTTAAAGATTTCTTTAGTAACTTAGTCATGGAACAGGGTCTCTTACTAAAAGACCTCAGTAGATCTTCAAAGTTGAGGCTTGAGCTAAAGGCTATCATATAAATGGTGTCATTCAAATCATCAACTTTCAAGTCTTCTCGGTTCAATATCTTTGTGTACTCCATGAAAGTCTCTCTGGAATATTGTTTAAAGTGCGATAAAGAAGTGATAGGTCTCATCGTGTTCTGATCTCCGATGAAGTTATTGATGAAGATCTCTCCAACTCGATGAAGTTTCTAATAGTTCCTAGTTTGATATTGTCAAACCGGTGTCTAGACGTCCCCCTCAAAGTAACGGGGAAATCTCTATAAAAGACCTCATTTAGGGTGTCTTGAAGGAGAATGGGGGACGTATTAGTTTACAAATAGTCGATAGGATCTTCACTACACCAAAAATAGGAATCTGTCATGGTTTAAAACTGTGCCAGATCAAATTTGGCGCAGTTTTGAACTGTGCCAGAATCAGGTGATCCAAAATGACCATTTTTTTCGAGGCACGGCTCAAAAGTGTGCCAAATTTGGCCAAATAGGAACACTTCTAGCACACTTTTAAACCGTGCCAGAATTTGATATTTCTGGCACACTTTTGGCACAGTTTTTAACTGCGCCAAATTCAGCACAGTTTAAAAAAATTGGCACAGTTCAAAACCGTGCCAAAATATGATACACTTTTGCCACGGTTTTGAACTGTGCCAAATTTTTTTATAAAGAAAAAATTAATTATTTGAAAGCACATAAAATAAAAAATTAAAAATATTGCACGTTGTTGATAAACTAATGTACATACAAACCTCAAAATAGTACAAGTCTTTAACAGTTCACAGGCAAAAAAAAATGGACAGAGTTTCCTCTATTTTTGGACATTCCAAAACCTGCTAATACAAAACCTGGGCCACAAAATATAACAATAAACTTACAAAAGCCCGCACGGCCATAAAAGTTAACAATAAAATTACAAAAGCCCACACGGCTATAACACAAAAAAATGGAATCATGAATAAACCCCTTGTTGTAAACCATTGAGTTATCTGTGTGTTCCACGTGAATAAATGCCAACGATAAACTGTTATCCTGCAAAAAAAAATAGGATACAAGAAAGATACGATATTAGTAACCCAATAATTTACAAAAAAAAAATTACTCAAACTAAAAAATTACATATAGGAGTGGAAATTATCGTCATATTCTCAAACCGGGAGACCCGGGACTATGCGGTCAGTTCCTACAAGTTACATTGGTCCCGTGTGAGGTGTTCGTGCCTCCTACTGGATTGTTTGGGGGTTGGTTTGAGTTTTCACCCTTTAACGACATATTTTACGTTTAAGTCTTGATTTTTATAAATTATCATTATATTCTCAAACCGGGAGACCCAGGACTACGCGGTTAGTTCCTAAAAGTTACATTGGTCCCGTGAGAGGTGTTTGTGCCTCCTACGGGGTTGTTTGGGGACTGGTCTGGGTTTTCGCCCTTTAACGGCTTGTTTTTAAGTTTGAACATTGATTTTTATAAATTATTGTCATATTCTCAAACCGGGAGACCCGGGACTACGTGGTCAGTTCCTATAAGTTACATTGGTCCCGTGCGAGGTGTTCGTGCCTCCTACAGGGACGTTTGGTGGCGGGTTTAGGTTTTCACCCTTCAACGACTTGTTTTTAAGTCTAAGTGTGATTGTTACAAATTATCGTCATATTCACAAACCGGGAGACCCGGGACTACGCGGTCAGTTTCTACAAGTTACATTGGTCCCGTGCGAGGTGCTCGTGCCTCTCACGCGGTCGTTTGGGGGCTGGTTTTGATTTTCAACCTTTAATGGCTTGTTTTTAAGTTTAAGTGTGATTTTTGCAAATTATCATCATATTCATAAATCGGGAGACCCGAAACTACGTGATCAGTTCCTACAAGTTACATTGGTCCCGTGCGAGGTGTTCGTGCCTCTTACGGGGTCGTTTGGTGTCTAGTTTGGGTTTTCACCCTTCAATGACTTTTTTTTAAGTCTAAGTGTGACTTTTGTAAATTATCATCATATTCTCAAACCGGGAGACCTGGGACTACGCGTTCAGTTCCTACAAGTTACATTAGTTCCATGCGAGGTGTTCGTGCCTCTTACGTGGTCGTTTGGTGGCTGGTTTAGGTTTTCACCCTTTAATGGCTTGTTTTTAAATCTAAGAGTGATTTTTACAAATTATCGTCATACTCATAAACTGGGAGACCCGGGACTATGCGGTCAGTTCCTACTAGTTACATTGGTCCCGTGCGAGGTGTTCGTGCTTCTTACGGGGTCGTTTGGTGGCTGGTTTGAGTTTTTACCCTTTAACGGCTTATTTTTAAGTTTAAGTGTTGACTTTTTCATATTACCGTCATATTCTCAAATCGAGAGACTCGGGACTACGTGGTCAGTTCCTACTAGTTACATTGGTCCCGTGCGAGGTGTCCGTGCCTCTTACGGGGTCGTTTGGTGGCTGGTTTGGGTTTTCACCCTTTAACGACTTGTTTTTAAGTCTAAGTGTGATTTTTTCAAATTGTCGTCATATTCACAAATCGGGAGACCCAGGACTACGCGGTCAGTTCCTATAAGTTACATTGGTCCCGTGCGAGGTGTTCGTGCCTCTTACGGGGTCGTTTGGGGGCTGGTTTGGGTTTTCACCCTTTAACGGCTTGTTTTTAAGCAAAATCGACATATTTTGAAATTATCGTTATATTCTCAAACCCGGAGACCCGTGACTACGCGGTCAGTTCCTAAAAGTTACATTAGTCCCGTGCGAGGTGTTCATGCCTCTTACAGGTCCGTTTGGGGACTGGTTTAGGTTTTCACCCTTTAACGGCCTCTTTTTAAGTCTAAGTGTTGTTTTTGCAAATTATCGTCGTATTCTCAAACCGAGAGACTCGTGACTACGCGGTCAGTTACTACAAGCTACATTGGTCCCGTACGAGGAGTTTGTGCCTCTTACGAGTCCGTTTGGGTGATGGTTTAGGTTTTCACCCTTTAACGGCTTGTTTAGTTTGTTTATTCATAGTAAATTTTGGCATAGTTTCGTTTCTTTATTCATTAAATCCAATATGTTTTAACATTTAAAATAAACTCAAGAGCAACAGAAAATTCCAAAACCAAACCACCAGCAAATCCCTTCCACCAATTTAACTAAATAAGCTCATAAAGTAAGCCATTTTACGTTTGGCTACTTATTGTCGCTATTTCAGACCGATTTTCTATTTAATGCTACTGCAACTTTTAAGAGAAATTGCTTTTAAACATATTTGGGAATAGCAGGAAGTAGATTTTTCAAAAAGTCAATATGAAACCATCAACTAAGTAAAGAATTGCAGAAACAATAAACGCATAACAAAACTATTAATATATACTCAAAACTTTACCCCGATGAATGTAGTGGTTCAATTCAATCCAACATGTTAGTACTGATGTTTGGAAACCCTACATTTATATTAGTCAAAAGGTTAATAAATAAAGATAAAAATTTATACTCAACTTCTTAATAGAGAAAAGAATCAAAACCTCATGGCAATAATTGTATATTCATCTCCATCAAATCAATTGTTTAATTCACACTTGTATACCCATCTTACGTACCATTAGGTACCCAAGAAACAACACGTCATTTCAAAATCAAACTTCACAACAGTCATAGATACAAATTAATCCTAAAATAAAATTTTGAAACAAACCAAAGTCAAATAAATTAGGGGTTAAAACCTACTTTAGATTCCGATGGTTGGTTCCCTTTTACTTTTACCTGTGACGTGATCAATTCAAACGTAGATGGAAAGCATTAGATAATAAGAAGATTGAAAATAAGGTAATAATGTAATAATGTGACATGAGTTCTCATTTCCTTACGTTGTATTCAAGAAAATATTGGGATTAGTTCTGTAGATACCTAGACTGTGAATAACACAACTAGTGATTTCTATAGAGTATAGAGATTTATACAAACATAAACGGTGTATAACACATGTATAAAAAAACTACAAACATGCCCAAATTTATTTTTGTTCATGCTGGATAGTTAGGCATTAAGTAGTTATTAGAACTTGAGTGAAATAGAGTGTGAGACGAATCCAAACAAGGTCTATTCAATAAGGTTTTTATATCATCTAGAATGTATAAACTTATTTATAGACATAATCAAATAATAAGTAAGAGAGGGAGCAGAGAAAGACAGCGCAAGTATATATATATATAATCTCAACCACACTTATTAAATTAAACAAAACCCAAAACTCATCAACACTGAAAACACACAAATCATCACAATCCAAAAAATTACGCCGTTAAAGAACATGAGGTTTCCTCCTTACGTAGTGCTTCCCATCACTCCCTCCAACCCCAATCATTTTCCTCCATTTTCTAATTCTCCTTTATTCCCTAAATTATTTAGTTATCCACAAAGAGAAAAGTAATAAATACAAATGTCAAACAAAAAATTGAAAGCGTTACAATGTGGTCGATCTCTTTAGTTAATGACATTAAAAATAAAATCAGTACAGAATTTATACCTCTCATACTCAAAAGCTGACCTTCTCCTAACTAAACCTTCAGGAGAGTTGAGATCCTCGTGTAATCTTAAAAATACTATTTTTAGAAACACGAACACAACTACTAATATGGGATAGTGATGATGCAAAAGTAACATAAACAAGCAAAGATAAGAGGACTTACAATCCCATTCCATAAGCAAGTCCTTTATCTACAAGCATCAAGAGCCGAAAAATAAATACCGTCGTATAGTCCACCTAATTCAATACACATAGAAATTTATTAATTAGTACAAAAAAATAAGCAGATCCAGTTAGTAAAATTAATAGACCCACCATAATCCATATATGCAATGGATATGTACAAAGATGGTAACGCTTCCAGTTGATTGCAACAATGATTCTGATATCCAATTCGTCAAAGAACCAACATAAACAAACCCTTGTAATAAAAACAGTACAGTCCAAGCATAAATATATTTCCAAATAACAATCAAGGATACATGATGGGAGCAAGCATTGATAAAAAGAACCCATTGTACCTGAAACACCAGAAATTGGAATGCGTGTTGTAATCGATAAGATGAAAATAAATTACATTTGGGGTAACAGATAAATAAACTCTTACCACTTGAAATCAACACCTATGATAGCCATTTAGGATATAACTACTTGGAAACCCTAAATTCACTCCGAGGATCAACTCTCTTATAGGAACTGCAACTGGTCTCTCTCTCTCGCGCTTATCTTCCCCTTTTCTGCAGGTGGTGGATCAACCCAAACAAAGTTTCTTGTGATGGGGTTGATGTCGATGTTGGTGGGTCGACACTAAAAATAAGTTGGCATTATTGTTCTAATTGATCCAGGTGATGGGGTTGACGCCGGAGCAAATAGTGCGACGGGGTCGGAGCCGATGAGCGGTGAGGGAGAGGGTCTGCATTTTGGTCAAGAGAAAGAGAGAGGGGGAGCGGGAGATTGAAGATGAGAGAGGAGAGAGAAGAGGGAAACTAAACATAGGGTATTTTATATTTTAGTGAAGTGTACTCAATTTTGGCACACTTTAAAGCAGTGCCAAATTTTGGCACTATTTTAAAGTGTGTCAAATTGTCATTAAACCGTGCCAGAATCTGGCACAGTTTTAAACTGTGCCAGATTTTTAATATAAGGGTGTGCCAAATTGTTGTTTTTGGTGTAGTTCTTTGGTCCCATAGAAAGGATCAATATTAAGTATCTTTTACTTGGGGTAAAGGCATAATGTTGAACTTCAGTGGATAAGGGCCAACTCAATGGTGTTGGGAGTCTGAGTTTTGTAATAGTTAAGAAAGTTGCCCAACCCATCTTGTATATTCTTGCTTTTATCATACCAGTGCTTTGCTACCCTGAAATCTTCTTAAGACTGATTGTAGGGGAGTGAAAAGAAATATTTGACTGGGATACGAGTCACCTCCCTCTAAGGGATCTGGGCCACGAATTCAGGGTTATTTCACTTTCTGATTGGGGGCATGGATTTCCTTTGTCTCACTTTACTGGGGTCCGGCGAACTCCTCCACCAGTGAGGGTAAAGGAATCCACTTGAGAACATTATTCAGATGATTATGGATCTCCTTTTGGTGAGCCTTCATGTCTTTCAAGGTTTGATCTAATTTGGCATTTGTTATCATCTTGATGAAGATAAAATTTGTTTCGAATTATTAATCCAAGGAACAATCCTTCCCGTAGACGGTGCCAAACTGATGGTGCTAGAAATATCTTTTGAGACCTTAGTTATAATAGGTTCTCCTCACATGACCTTAGACAAGGTAGTGAGGAGGTGTGTCAAAGAGTGAGACAAAGATATCGAGTGGTTATATTGAGGTTAATAGTGTATTAAATTATAAATGAAGATATTATAAGTTTAAGATCTCTTGGGCTTAGTCCAAGAGAGTCAGAGGTTTCCAAGGACTTTGTTATCAGTAAAAGGTCCTCTGCGAAGTAACTGATGGACTCCTCAAGGGGTTTCTTAACTAGTTTATGACTCAACAAAAGATACAAAGTGTGGAAAGAAGGAAGTGGTCCTATCCTTATCTAAAAGTATACCAAATAATGAGTTAGAAAATACTAAGTGAAAAACATTTAGGATACAAGTATTCTCAAGATGATTTGAATATGTCTTAGAGCTTTTACGAGCTTCCAATATATAGGCTGACCATTATAAAGAGTGCGAGTGGACTACAACAGCTTGGACAGGTGTGGCCCTGAGGTTTGACAGCAATAGTAACACGATGGACTATTAGTGAAAGGGTTACATGTGGAATAAGGTAGTTATTACAACCATTTAATGAAGATTAGAGCATTTAATGTAAGTGAGATATGGTAGTGGCGATAACTAAAATTGTGTCCATACTTTCCATTATCCGCCAGAGAAGCTGAAAGGGTTCTATTGAGCGCCTGGGGCCTCTTGAGGTGATAGTCGTAAATTTTGGTCGGTTTGAACATACCTCGTTCTCAAATAAGGGGAGAGAAACCATTAGCGAAGGCATTAGGACTATGACGGAGGGTGTTTTAGTATGTCAGAGGTCGACTGAGTAGAACTGGACCTTAGGGATAAGCCAAGTAAGGATCTTTAAACTTCCCGTTAGTTAAGGTAGTGCTAAGATGTCCCAAATGAGTTGTTTGTTCCCTGTATGTGTGGAGCTAAGGTGTCTGAGGCCTGATGACCTACATAAAAGTAATGTTGAGACTTTCTCCCATGTTTTAAGCATACTTCGATACGTGTAGTAGTCCTAGAAAAGAAATAATGGCCCATAATCTATTTTGGGATCATATACAGTGATAGATATAGTCATTAGGGGCTATAGGTTGTGCGGTAAAAGTCTCTAGCAAACTATAGGACCTCCTTCCCATCACGGGGGAGAGAATGAGCTCAAACACTTCTTAAATTACCATGTGGTTAAATGGGATATCATCAAACACAATCCCTTCGTGGTAAAATTTCATGAGAAAAAACTAGGCCATGTTTAGTTGTGGAGAACAAGCTTATTTTCAAGAAAAAAAATCTCAAAATTTTTTTACGAAAATAAATAATCAAAAAATGTGTTCAAGTTTGATATTTTTCCAAAATAGAAAATTGGAAAAGATCTTTTTAAATTTTCCAGAAAATTGGAAAACCGCAATAAATTTTCCACAATTTTCAAAAGTCTCAAAATTATATTTTGACCTCGAGCATTCTATAACTTATATCTACATCCTTAACGTTTTGGTAAATTACATTTTAATCTCCTAATTTCTATAATTACAATGGGAACTTAAAAGTTTTAAATTACATTTTGGCTCTAAAAATTTTATTAATTATATTTTGGCCCCTTAACTTTTTATAAATTACATTTAGGCCCTAAACTTTCTATAAATACATTATAGCCCTAATATTTATGTAAATTAAATTTCACACCTAAACTTTCCATAAACTACATTTTGAAAGCAATAATTTATTTCTATTACGTGAACACATTTTCTAGTTTTCTAAAATTTTCTATGGAAAATGAAAATAAAAAATGGAGAGAAATAGAAAATGAAAATTAATTTTCCATAACTAAAGAGGGCCTTGATTTATTTATTTTTTACTAACTTAAAAAGAACATAAAGCACAATTTACCTCTTTAGACCCATATACCCTCAAAAGACAAAAGAATGACAAAGCTACCACTAAATACATCTTATTAACTGCTAAACACTATAGAATTCATTTCCTTTTTTCTCCCTCAACTAAATTCCATCACATTGGACCCTTCCTTTCCATTACCCATTCACTTCATCTTCACTCTCCACAATATGGCCAACATATTATTTGTCGACATTCATTTATAGTACGTGCATATATAATTATATCATCAATTATTACCTGTCCTCTTCCACCCTCGGCGGAGCAGCTATGACTGCATGCTCCTTCAAAACATCCCATTTTTCAGTCCAGGAACATGGAGATTACCACAGATGAGTTTGACTTCGAAGATGAAGCGGATGAAGTGTGAAAAAATTTAGAAAACATGCTGACGGTAAACATTGACGCACAACAATTAACTCAAGCTCGACAAAAATGGAAACACTCTCTTATCATCAAGCTAGTCGGTAAATTTTTGTCCTTTCAACGTCTTGCACTTCGGCTCAACCGCCGATGGAATTTAACGGTTGGAATTTTATTATTCACCTTGGTAATAACTTTTATCTAGTTCAGCTTGCTTCCTTTGAAGATTATGTCAACACCCTCACAGGAGGCCCATGGTTTCTAGACTACCATTACCTTTCGGTGCAAAGATGACGAAAGAATTTCTGCCCATCCACTGCCAAAATTCAAAATATGAGCCGTTGGGTACAACTGCATGAGCTCCTCATTGAATACTATCATCATAAAATCTTACAGTTCATTGAAACTACATTGGGTAAGCCTTTAAAAATTGACATGCAAATGGAGTCTTTAGGCCGTGAACGTTATGCCCGCCTCCGTATTGAATTTAACATCTCCAAACCACTGCCTCAAAAGCTTAAAATCGGACGTATTTTACATCCTGTCATTTATGAAATCAAATCTGAATTCTGTTTCCATTGTGGCATTATTGGTCACACTAAGGATTCTTACAAAAAATAAACTCCTCAACCCTCGGATCCCTCCCTCCATGCCAATAAAACTCGCGAATAAACTGATGACCGGCACATTGTGCGACATCAGCCTCGTAAAACTATATGGCAACATGAAGGAAACGATATTACAAAGCCCATAGATCGAGTTCGCCGCCATGATGCTGCTTTGATAGCACTTGAATCAAATGTTTCCCAGTCCAAAATTATTCCAGAGTCGACATCCAACCCTAACCCAGAAGGGCAACTTCGGAATATTGCATTGGGGCCCACTAGTCCTGAAGGTGCTCGATGGGATGTGAAAAGATGTGCAGCTCAATATCTTTCACCGCTTGATAAGGCGATAACTCTCCCTCACCCCCTTCCAACCGAATTACTGCTCAATCCCATATTGATTAGCCAACAGACGATAAGTGAGGATCCCAGTGAACAAAACACACATAAGCCTGCAGTGCCACATCAACCCTCATGTGGCTTTGGACTTGAATCCCCATGGGTTCAAGTGCATGGGCTTATACCATGCACGTTACCTTCCTCTCTCCCTTTTAAACCTTCCCCCTTCTCCCCCACCCAACCCCAAAACCACCTCTACACCTGAAAACCCCCATCATCCCCTTCCCAACGATGACGGACATCAAATCCATCCCAAAAAACTTGACCCTCCCCATCACACCTCCTGACTCCCCTCTAACCGACCCCTTTCTCCGCCCCCCGCCCTCTAATTCCACCACCTCCCTTCATGACCCCACCCTTCCACCCGACTTCGAATCTACCACCCCGAATCCTCCCTTTGAGACTCTGTCCAATGATTTCAGCAAACATAAACATTCAAAACATGCACCACCCAGACCTTGACCTTCATCTCGACCGAAGCCATGTAATTTGAAGAGGCCCCAACGACCTCATTCTACAAGACAGTTGCGTCCATTCCCACCCATTTCACTACCAGCTACAGGGCCACGGTATTATATAGAAGTTGGGCAACACCGAGATCGGACATGCACGATCCTAGCATCGATATTCACATTTCACGCACATCATGTCCCAAATGAAGCGTAACTTTTAATAAATCCCATCCGCCCAAACGATTACGTTTACATACTCACAGAGAGAAGCTTGATGACCTCTCATGCCACCCTGCATCTAATGAGAATCCTCCTTTGGAATGCTAGGGGTATGGGCCATCCCACTTTTTTCCAGAGCTTGCTAATTTTGTTACCCGTCATAGGCCCCATATTCTGGTCATTCTGGACACTCGTCTTGATGCTCGTCACTCGGTTAGGGAGATTAGTCGCCTTCCATTTTAAAATCACATTGTCTCCCCAGCTCTTTGTCAGTCTGGAGGAATATGGATCCTATGGATGGAGGGACAGATCACGATCAATGAGGTTGAGGTTTCTCCCTAGTTTATTCATGTCATGGTCCACCACGATCCCGATGCTAGTCACTGCTGTCTACATGCCTCCTCAGCCGCCTGCACAGGCTCAGGTATGGGAACACTTGCACCACCTTTCTACTACTATTACCAACCATGGGTTCTACTCGGGGATTTTAATACAATATTAGGCCTGCATGAAAAGCTAGGAGGTCGTACTTTTCACCCTGTGCATACCCATGCTATTACAAATTTTATGACAATGCATAATATTTTTTACCTTGGTTTCATTGGTCCTGTTTTCATGTGGAAAGCCAATACATCTTTTGGTCACCATATGCGTGAGCATTTAGATAGGGGCCTTGCCAACAACATGTGGTGGGAAACTTTTCCCAATACCTTTGTAGCTCACCTGCCCAACATTAGATCCGACCACTGCCCCCTTTTACTCAACAGCCAACCGCATTCACTTCGCACGAATCCAATTTTTATTTATTACTCGAAATGGGTTTCTTACCTATCCTTTCAGGACTTAATTCACTCCCATTGGTTTCTCCCCACCCAAGATTCGTTTACTACCTGTTTTCTTACTAAATCAAATCTTTTTCGTTATGCTGCTACGACTTGGAAGCGTCACGTTTATGGGATCATGTCACACAATATATCTTCGCTTCAACAGCAGCTCCATCACACTCGTCTCCTCATTCAGCGTCATTCCTACCATACTCTGTTAAATTAGGAATATAATCTTCAGCAACGACTGGCCCACTATCTGGCTCACGAAGCATTGTCTTGGAAAAATAAATTTAAGCTTCGTTGGGCTCTTGAGGGTGATCTTAACACTAAATTTTTCCATGCCCATGTTTCACACCGTTGACGGCTCAATCATATTTCGTCCATTTTTAACCCGAAAACTGGTTGGCATAAAACGTCTGAATCCATTAACTCTCAATTTTGATATTTTTACACTACCCTCTTCCAGACGACTAATCTTGTCCCGCCTTCTGGTGTTTTCCCTTTTACTCGGCTGGTGACTGCAGATAATCTATCCCTATCTGCACCGATAATGGAAGAGGATATTTTTCAAACGCTCAAGAAAATGGGTCGAAATAAGTCCCCAGGACCAGATGGACTCACAGTGGAATTTTATCTCAAACACTGGCCTGACATCCGATTCACCATTTATCCTCTTATCCTTGATTTCTTTGCCACTGGTGTCATGCCTCACAATATTAATCTTACGCTCCTTATTTTCATTCCTAAGCGCCCGAACCCGACGCAGGTTTCTCATTTTTGGCCCATCAGCCTTTGTAACTTTATCTACATAATTATTTATGCGCTCATGGTTGCCCATCTTCGGCCTCTCCTACCCTCCCTCATTTTGCCATATCAAGCAGCTTTTGTATCTCAACGTCATATCTAGGATAATATCCTCATCGCCCATGAAATGATTCACACCATGCATAAGTTTAAAGCCCGTAAGGGCATTTGTGCCATTAAGATTGACCTCAGTAAATCCTTTGACCAAATGGAATGGTCTTACCTTTGCTGGTTCCTCCAGCAGCATGATTTTCCTCCCACTTGGATAACCTACGTTAACGCTTGCATATTCATCCCCTCCTTTCAAACATTGATCAATGGGCACCTAGGGTCTACCTTCATCCCCACCCGTGGACTTCGTTAGGACCCTCTATCCCTTTTTCTCTTCATTTTACGGCACGATGTACTTCTTCACAAACTAGATTATCATAGCTGCCATAGGCACCTGACTACTCTTTGTTCCTAAAAAATTGGGCCTCGTATTCCCAGACTTGCTTTTGCTAATGACTGCATTTTCTTCCTTCAACCGACCCTTTCTACCTTAATCCGCTTTCGATACATCCTTGACAACTTTTCCCTAATCTCTGGACAGGTAATTAACAGAGAAAAATCCATGATCACCTTTGGCAAGATCACGCCACCCAGGTTATACGTACGACGCATCATTTTCTTGGTTTTTTCCATAATCCTAGTCAGAACAGGTATCTTGGGCACCCCCTTATCATGGGTCGGGTGATGCGTGACTTATTTCAAAATCTCATTGTTGATCTGGAAACTCGGTTTACGTGGTACTCCCATTTCTTATCATATGCGGGCCGGGCCACCCTAATCAATGTTATCTGCACTTCTCTTCCCTCCTACAGTATGTCTGTCTTCCCGTTGCCCAAAGGAATTCTCACCTCGCTTACTACTAAAGTCAAGTCTTCTTTCTGGAATGCTTCCACGACTTCTCATAAGACGTGTACTATCCTGTAGTCTACAATTACTCTCCCCAAGAATTCGGGTGGACTGGGCATTAAAAATCTGCATGACCTCAACATGACTTTTATGCTAAAGATGCTATGGAAACTTTTCACTGAGACTAATTCTCTTTGGTCTTTTAGTCTTAAATAGAAATATTATTCGCATGCTTCGATTCTTCAAGCTCATCGCTCCTTCAATGTGTCCAGTTCTGGAATCACCTTGTTACCATTCTTTACACACTCCATCTCAAAATTAAGTGGAGTACAGGACCTAGATCCATCTCTCTAGGACATCATATTTGGGTTCTTCAGGAACCTCTCAAAACCATATTTTCGTCCCTCCCGCCTGAGGTTAACGACATCACCGTCTCCCATTTTATCATTAATCATCACTGGGATCTTCTTTCTTTATCACGCTTTGTTCCTCCAAACTTCCCTCTATACCTCCATTCCTATCTCACCTTCCACCACTCGAGACCTACCATATTGGTGGCCCAACAACTCCGTCCACCTGACAATCAAAACGACTTGTCATTGGTTAAATCACGTTATTATCTGTCAGCACACCCCTTCCCTGCCTTGGCACTGGCTCTGGCATAGTCCCCTCCCGCCCAAGCTGAAAACCTTTCTTTGGTTTTTAATACATTAAAGTCTTCTCACTATAGACCATCTGCACTATTTTTACAAGCTCCCAATAACTTAATGTCTGTTATGTGGGCTTCGGGATTCCAACTCTCATATCTTCACAAACTGTCCGCCCTTCTACCAGCTTCGTCTCCTATCTGAGTTTATGGATCCTTCTTCTCTCTCTATTTTACATCGGCTTGCTCCTTACAATCTATTGCCTTTCCTGTCGGCTCAAACTGTCCGATTGTTTTTCCTCCTTCGCACCATTTAGATGGCTTGAAACGATGCTCTCTTTTAATACAAGCAAATTCTTCCTACTCATATTCACCACGTCATCTCCGATCAGATGGTGCAATTTTTGCGCTTTACCTCTAACCTTAACCAACCTTTAGCGCATCAACTCAACCGATTTCTCATTACCTGGACGCCTCCTGCCCACCTTTTTATTAAATGTAATACAGACGGCGCCCGATCCCATGTCACAGGTCTCACATCTATTTGTGGTCTTATTCAAAATTCTCAGGACCAGTTTATTCTTGATTTTACTTCCAAAATTGGCTACGTGTCATCTTTATCAACTGAGCTTTGGGCAATTTACACTGCACTTAATATAGCTTTTCATGTGGGCCTAACTTGTATTGAAATAGAAACAGATTGCCAAGCCACATTCCACATGCTTACCTGGAATTCAGCCCGGCCTCCAGCTCACGAGGACCTGACCAGGATCATCCTTGAAGGCCTCCCCCGCTTTCAGCATATCACTCTCAGCCTATGTTTTCGTGAAGCTAACTATTATGCGGACCTCTTAGCTACTATGTCTGTAAATACACCGTTTTGTTTTCAAGTTTTCCAGTTTGCCCCTCCATCTTTACTTTCTTATTTAATGTTTGACCAGAGTCCTTTTAGTGTAATCAGGGCTGCCACATGCAGCATCTCATGTAAAATAATGTTGTTTTAATATATTTTCTGTTTTGTGAAAAAAATGGTGGTATTAATGCCTTTGTACAACTAACTCGTTCTCTTCACCTCCCTCTTACTCTATAAAAATGGTTTGCAATCAGTGCCATATAATCTCACACACACTCTCTCTCGATTTAGAATCTGATAATAGATTTAAAGATTGAAGTCAAAATAACCCAGAAGCCCTCTCTCCCTGTCTCTTCTATAATTGATTTCGATTCAGTTATCTTAATTTTGTTTCTAGTTTCATGGTTCATGTAAGTTGTTTATTTATATCACTTATTTAGTTTATTTTCCAATATATTTGGAACCGTTGTATCTTAAATGTTCACTTCGGATCTTATATAAAATGGGTTGTTCTTAATTTTTTTTTTGTATTGATGGGGGTAAATGAAGGGTTTTAGATCTTGGATTAGATTGGTTGTTCTTAAATCTTTATTTTTTTAGGTATTGTGGGAGATATTGAAGTATTTTAGATCTTGGATCAAATGGGTGTTTGTTCAACCTGATTTTTTTATTACGTCTTTGCAACATTCTTTTTTTGTTTGAGCCGATTTATTATAATTTTGAGATTATATATGTCTTAGATAAACTATCATAAAATGGGTTTACATTAGTCTTAGTGAGATTAACTTCTTGATTGATGTAATACTTTTTAGGGGTAAGAAAAAAGGGTTGCGTTTTCGAACAAATTGAAAGATTTTAGATCTTGGATCAATTGGGTTTTGTTGAACTCCATTTGTAGCTATTTTTTTAGAATATTTGATTATTAATGGAACTATGAAAACTTGAAGTGACACTTTTCTTAAATAGAAAATTTAAATGAGTTTGTATAAATTCGAGAATTTGATTTAGAAAAATGGTGCTTTACTGAGATTTATGCTAATTGTATTAGAAGATCATGTATTTTTTCAAGTAAATTTAAATTTACCTCAGATCTTTAGATCAACTGGATTGTTCTTAAATTTTGATTTTATAATATGATTATACAAAATGTCTTTTTTTGGACAAATAATAATGCTTACAAACTACGTTGTTATAAAGAACATACATAGTACTATCTATTTAATGAAGTTAACAAACGGGAAATAACAAGGTTTTAACAAATCATTATAGTCAAAAGTTGTCTTCACCCTTTGCATCTTTTGGGGACCATTTCAGTATAAAATTATTTAGTTATAATCATTATGTTTGAGTATCGAATAAACAAAAGTTTATTTTTTTATCTATCATTTATGCATATGATGGAAGATTGGCTTTTCATTCTTTCCCATCTCACAAATACAGACACGGAAGGATTACTTCATCAATCTTTTCATTTTTTTATTCATTTATATTAGATTAATTCCTAATATAGTTAGTGTAAATAGGTTTTGGCTCCTATTTGCATGTCTCTGAATACATTTTACTTATAACAAAAACACGATGACAGAGAAAGGTTATACAATTAAAGGGCCAAACAACAAAATGCATCCTAAAAGCTCCATAAAGTTAGAAATATAAGTAAGAAAACATTCTATATACAAAAAAAAGGAGGATGGAGTTTTACACATACTAAGATTGGTTTTGTTTGTGTATGGCGTTGTCATAGAAACAAGACATTATTTCTTGTGAAATATGGCAATTAATTTGAAAATTGAGTTGTTTTTAATATTTTCATGTTCTGAATATGGTGTAATTTCATTGGTCATTAAGAACGAGTTGAGAATTTGTGATGTTATTTGGTAGGTGATGGGTTAGCGGTGGTTATGAAGAAATTTGATCGATGGTGTTTCCTTGTGAAAGGAGGGGGATTGCGTGAGAGGAAAATGGAAGCAAACTTTGAATTTCCTATGTTAATGAGATAGCATTGTTACTAAGCTTACACATCTAATTAATATTATAAGCAAATAAATCATTACTTTTTCTTTCTAGGCACTTCTTAGGATCATTTAATAAGAAGTCCTTCTATTAGTTTTAAATAAAGTTTCATTTTCTATAACTTTATAATATTTTTTCTAGAAAACAATTTGATACTACTATAGGCCCTTAAGAAACATGTGTTGTTATTTTATCTCCTTTTAAAAATCTCCTTCAACACAATATGCCTAATTTTGGTTTAGGGTCATTTGATAAGAAGTCCATCTATAATTTTTAATTAAAGATTAGTTTAAAAATTAAAGTAAATAAGCAGTCCATTTAAAAATTTTAATTAATTTTTTTTCCAAAAATAGATCACCTCTTAGCTCAATGTTTCACTTCTTCATTTCTAGACATCTTCCTGAACGAATATTGTTTGATTCTAGATTTCTGCATGTTTAATTTTACCGGGTTCAAATAGGTCTCCAACATATTTGTTGGAAAACTTAATTGCAGAATGTATGAAAAAAACTCAAAATATGAAATAGACAAATGTGGAAGAACTTATCGATTGAGGTTTGCGTTTCATACAAAGTTTTTAAGTTTGAAATTAATCATTGATTCTGATGTTGTCAGCCTCTTGAACAAACACCTCCCACTTTTCAACAATCAGATTCCATGACCAACAACCATGAACAATCTTGAACTCTTAGGATACCCCACCACCAAAAAAATAATTAAAATAAGAATAGTATAACTGAGAATTAATTTTTTGTAATTGGAAATTGAGAGAGATAAGGTTTTAAGTTCTCTATCTTATAGAGAAGAAGGTTCAAATTTATAGGAATAATATCAACAACATTTTTAACCCACTAACCCACTTTTATCTCCAATAACAGGTAGTGGAGTTAGACCAAAACACTAATCAAATATTAAAACGGGTTTAAAAATTATTTAAAAACGAAATAGACAAATGGGTAAAAAAATCTAGGCACTTAAGAGAAGCTCAAAGTTCCAAAGGCCTAATCAAAGACTATTAATGTTTAGTGTGCCTCCTAGGGATTGAACCCAAGACCTCAAGCACAAAATTCCACAAACTTACCACTTGGCCATTTACCCCAAATCATTTATTTCATTCAATATATATATATATATGGGTGGGTGGGTGGGTACCTCGTCTCTTTTCGTAGGCCCAAAGCCACAGTCGGACTAAGCCCTATTGCAAATAGGGAGAGCCCGGCCCAAACTCCAAAGCTTCACAAACAATTAGTTAACAACAACCCATCACGATCCTAAAATCTCTCATGAGATATTCTAGGGATAGTGGGCTAGCGTGGGAGTTCCCAATACTCCTACTTTCCGAAGTTTAACTGTATATATTGTACCCTTGGCCCGGGGCAAAGGGTATGTAATCAGATTTACTCCCCTGGAGAAAAGAGAAATATAAACAAAGAACACCACCATGGATGTAGGCAATTTTCCGAACCACGTATACCTTGTGTTGTGTGTGATCGTGACTATTCTTATTTCAGTTCTTTATTTTCCTGGTGATTGCATTTACCTAAAATTTGTGTTGAGATTTATTGTCATCACAATTGGAGCCATCTGTGGGAAGCGATTGTTCTTCCTTTAAGAAAGCCTTCACCAATAAGAACTTAGAATTTCTAGTCACAACAGTAATGCCCCTCAAGTAGGGGATATTTAAGAGCAACCTATCCCTCGTAGGGTTAGATCTAAAGTTCTATGCTCAAACCCAAGATTTCGTCCAGAACGGCAGGCCTGAGAAGAAAGCCAAGGACCAACTAGGTCCATGCAAGTCTCCAGGTTGATCGATGCCTATGAGGCCAGGCTGTAAGAGCAAGAGAAGCCACTCATAAGCAGAAAGCCGAGAATGCTCATTTCAAAAGGAGACAGGAGAAAATGGAGAGAGAACACCATTGCAATACAAACTAGCGTCATTATCGGACTCCTAGCCCTTAGGCGAGCAGATCTTGTAGCCCATGAAGGAGCCCAAGATGTGGATCTCAAAGAATTAAGGGACACGGGTCAGATAACTACTGGTCCAAGCAACAAAATCAGCTCGCCATTACAGGAGCCCAGGCCGAGGAAACGATGATATATGAAATTTGGTCCGAAGAGAGATGGACCAACACCCAGCACATCAGGGTGCCAGATCAACAAGAGAGCTAGCCAAGCGAGCTTTAAAGACCCAGATGAAGTACCATTTCTCAAGGTAAATAGAGGAAGAGTAAGTCCCAAAAAAGTTCACAATGCCGAGGTTCAAGATCTACGATGGAAAAACGGATCCCATCGACCATGTCAGACAGTACAGACAGGCCATGACCCTTTGGAACCATAGGGACGCACTGATGTGCCAAATTTTCTCGTCGAGCTTGCACAACGTGGCTCAAAAATGGTTTGAGAAACTACCCCACAGATCCATTAGGAACTTTAAATCCCTGGAAGATCTCTTCACGGCTCGCTTCATTACCAGCAACTCCCATCCGAAGAGGATGGATACTTTGTTAACAATGAAGAAAAAGGCCCAGGAGATCCTCAGAGACTACACGAAGAGGTATTGGGAGTTGTTCAACGAGGTTGAGGACTACTCGAAGTAGGTCATCGTGGCATCCTTTAAGATTGTCTTACCCAGCTCCTTCATTTTACACCAATCCCTCATTAAGAAGGAGGCCACAAACATCGACGACTTGATTGCTCGTATTGAAAAATATGCCAAAGTCAAAGACGTGACCCATCTCAGTGCAGGAGAAAATGGTCGCGCCAAGATCGTTGGCAAGGGTAATGACAAGAATGAAGGTAAAAAAAGGGAGTAAGAATGGGGGAAAGAATGGCCCTAAGAATGTGAGCAAGAGTGATGCCTCGAATGCATTCCAAGTAGTAAACACAGTTTTTAGAGAATTAATCTACAAGATTCTCACAAAGATCAAAGGCAAACCATACAATTAGTGGCCTAGGAAAATGGGTGTAGACCCTTCAAAGAGGAATAAAGCACTGAGATTTTCCACAAAATCGGGCACTACAAAGCCCTTAAATCCCATCTTAAATAGTTAGCTCAAGCTGGGCACTTGAGAAAATTTATGGAAAAAAAAGGCAGAGAAGATAGTTGCTAATGGAGATCAAAGGCCCGATAACGTGCTCGAGGAAGACGTCGGCCATGAGTTCACAGTAATTCATGGAGCGTCTGAACTCAAACAGATTCAAGGAAATACGGCTCGGATGGAAGTAAAAAAGTTTACAGCAGTAATGCAAGATTTTCAAATCGATCCACCCAAAATACAAGCTAGGAAGCGTCGGTGAGAAGAGGATGTCGACTATAGCAAGCACATTGTATTCATAGATGAGGACCTAGTTAGAGTAAGAACCCCACATCATGATGCACTGATCATTACACTCATGATAGCTAATTATGATGTCGACAAGTTGCTTGTCGACCAAGGTAGCTCATCTGAAATAATGTACCTCAACCTATTCAGGAAGTTGAAGTTAATTATCACCGACCAAAAGGAAGCCAATGTTCCTCTAGTTGTCTTCACTGGAAAAATAACCATCCCCTTGGGAAAGATCATCTTGATAGTAAGGGCAGGAAACATCTAAAAAATGATCAAGTTTCTCATGGTCGATCTTGATTCACCCTACCAAGAAATCCTCGGCAGAGGATGGCTGCACGCGATGAAGACCGTTCCATCTACCTACCATCAGAAGCTCAAATGTGTGACTAAACGAGGAGTGGTGGAAATCCATAGAGATTAGGCGATGGAGAGGAAGTGCTTTATAGTATCCATTCGTCCCAAACTAGAGAAGAAGGTTGAAGAAGTTAGGAGCAAGGACTAGGAACAGGAGAGGCTAATGCCCTCCAAATAAAAACTAAGCTATGGGAGACCAGGAGTGGAGGAGAACAGGCTCCTCCCCTCAGAAAGAGTCGTCTAGGACCTAGAGGAAGTCACGGCTAGTAGCAGCTCGAACGAAAGAAAGTTCTTGATCGGAACCTTACTCACCGATCGCGAAAAGAAGGAGTTAGAAACCTTATTTTGGAGTAACTTAGATGTATTTGCATGGGAGCCTTATGAGATGCTCGGGATTGATCCTAACGTCACTTTCCATCGACTGCATGTCAACCCGTCTTTTAAACCAATACCACAAAAAGCTCGATGAACTGCTCTAAAGAAAGCGAAGGTAGTGGAGAAGGAAGTTGAAAAACTGCTAGACACGGGATCCATATGGGAAGTCCAGTTCCCAAAGTGGTTATCCAACCCAGTGGTTATCCCCAAGAGCAACGAAAAGTGGAGAGTTTTCATCGATTTCATCGACCTCAACAAGGCATGTCCCAAAGATAACTTCCCCCTCCTAAAGATCGATCAGCTAGTGGATGCCACGGCATCACACGAAAGGATGAGCTTCTTGGACGCATACTCCGGGTATCACTAGATCCCTCTCCACGAGCAGGATCAAGATAAAACAGCATTTATAACCACAGTTGGGTTATATTGCTACAAGTTTATGCCCTTTGGGCTCAAAAACGCAAAGGCAACTTACTAGCGGTTGGTCACAAAAATGTTTAAAGACCAAATGGGAAGCACTATGGAGGTCTACATCGACGACATGCTCGTCAAGAGCAAGCTCAAAGATGACCACCTCTCCAACTTATCAAGGTCCTTTGAAATCCTCGGGAAGTACCGAATGAAGCTAAATATGAGAAAATGTTCCTTCGGTGTCCAATCAGAAAAATTCCTTGGATACTTGGTCAGCAAGAGAGGTATTAAAGCCAATCCAGACCAAATTGACACTATCAACCGGGTGTATCCCCCTCAAACCATAAGAAATGTGTAGAATCTCATGGGAATGCTCGTCCCCCTAAATTGGTTCATCTCAAAGTCTTTTAAAAGGTGCCAATCGTTCTTCCAGTTGTTGAAGAAAAGTAAGGATGTGGTGTGGAATGAGGATTGCTCGAGGGCATTAGACGGGATCAAAGCTTACCTCGACAAACTACCTTTGCTCGTAATCCCTCAAGAAAATGATTCCTTATACCTTTACCTTGTAGTATCAATCCATGATGTAAGTTCAACACTGATATGCAAAAAAAAGGGATCCAGTACCCAGTCTATTACGTGAGCAAGACCCTTTTAGATGCCGAACAGAGATACCTACCACTAGAAAAGCTCACCTTTGCACTAGTGGTAGCCTACAGGAAATTAAACACTATTTTAAAGCCCACTCCATCATTGCTCTTACATCCCACCCGCTTAAAGTAGTCCTGAGGAAAGCAAACCTTTCAGGTAGACTGTCAAAGTAGCCGGTTGAGCTCGGGCAATTTGACATTCAGTTCCAACCAAGGATTGCTACCAAAGGGCAAGTCCTCGCCAATTTGATTGCCGAGTCTATAGGAGAGCAGCCTTGCGACCAGCCCTACTAGTCATTAGAACAAATTTACCCCAACATCTAGAGTTTGGAAACTATTCGTTGATGGAGACTCCAATTCTAGAGGGGAAAGAGTGGGCATCGTGTTGGTTACCCCCGAAGATGCAATACTCGAGCAAAGAATCAGGCTTGGATTTGAAGCCTCCAATAACGAAGCAGAGTATGAGGCACAAATTGTGGGCCTACAAAAGGTACGAATGCTCAGAAAAAAGCAACTCCAAGTATTCGGTGACTCACAGTTGGTATCCAACCAGATAAGTGGTGATTTCAAGGCAAGAGATAAGAGGATGGTAGCCTATCTCACCACTGTAAAAGGATTAATGGCCAACTTTGAACATATCAGCGTCCAATAGTTTCCCAGAGGACGGAATAGCCAGGTTGATGCCCTAGCAGACTTAAGCTCAACGATTAACTCTGACTTAAAGAGGACAATTCAGATTGATTTCCTTACCCAGCCAAGTATCAACCAGATCAACGAACTGCCGAGCGTAGAGGATGTTCTCCAGATTGAGATAGCCCCCAGTTGGATGGATCCCATAAGGTATTATTTGAAGGATGTTGTACTAAAAACAGATAAAAATATCTCTCATCAGATAAGAGTCAAAGCTGCTCGCTTTCACTTAGCTCCTGAGGGCAAGCTGTACAAGAGATCTTTCACTGGCCCTTAACTCCAGTGCGTTCATCCAAAGGACATCGAGCGAGTCCTGCATAAACTCCATTAGGGAAAATTTGGGAGTCAAATTGAGGGCAGGTTGCTAGCTTTTCGAGCAATGAAAGAAGGGTACTGGTAGCCGTACATGCACAACGATGCTGGAATCTACACTCGAAAATGCAAAAAGTGCCAACTTCACACACCCATGATTCACCAGCCAGCCGACAACCTAAAGTCAATTACTAGCCCATGGCCCTTCACCCAATGGAGTATGGATATCATGGTCCCTTTACCAACTGCAGCCGGTAATCGTAAGTATTTATTGATTGTAACAGACTACTTCACCAAGTGGATAGAGGCAGAGCCACTAGCGAATATTAGAGACACAAATATGACAATATTCATATGGAAAAACATCGTCACTTGCTTTGGGATCCCCAATACTATCATCACTGACATCGGAACCCAGTTCGAGAGTGTCCTCTTCCAAGATTTCTGCAGCGACCATGGGATCAGACACTACTTCAGCTCTGTGGCATACCCGGAGAGCAACGAACAAGCGGAGGCTTCCAACAAAATGGTGATCGATGGGATAAAAAAGCGTTTAGTGCAAGCCAATGGAGCATGGGTAAACGAACTGCCCAATATCCTATGGGCTTACTTCACCACCCCACGGTGAGCAATTAGAGAGACACCATTCACATTTACGTATGGGATGGAGGTAATTATCCCTTTGGAAGTCATCCTCCCCACTATGAGGTCCACTTCGGTCGACCAAGGCCAAAACGATGCAGCATTGCTCGTTGAACTTGACTTATCCGACGAGCGAAGGGAATTGGCTCTAGTGAAACTGGAAGCCTACCAACAACAGCTAACAAAGAACTATAACAAAAAAGTAAATCCAAGAAAATTATAGGTTGGGGACTACGTCATGAGGAAAGTTCTTGGCAGTGCTGTGAAACCATTGGATCGCAAGCTAGTGTGACACCCCGCCTAATAAAATATCAGGTGATCAGTCCTATACCAAATTAAAACAGGAATCCCAGTTGGATCATCCTTAGCATCACTGTCGAAAACTTTTTAAAACTTACTAACCACCTAGTATTCCAAAAACTGGTGCCAATTTTAACTTTTTAATTAAACCAAAACTGTACATGCGGAATTAAAATATAAATCATTCACACAACTGGATGGAAATAAACTGAATCATAATTACACAACATGCCGAATAAATCACCGGCCACCAAAGAAATAATCCAAATACCAATATTCAACACCTGAATAAATTACACCTGAAAACTGTACCGAGAAGTCTGGGCGACAAGCCCTAAATAAAACTGAAACTGATACAAGATTCCTACTCTAGGAATGAATGAATGATGCGTCTAATTCAAACTCCTGCTAGCATCCACAAATCCTCCAGCTCCATGTCCCTGGAATAAAATATCAATCCTGGCGTCCCTGTGGCTGGACACCTAAAAGGTTTTGAAAATAGTTTTATAGCAAGGGTTAGAACCCAAAACATTTTGAAAATATTTAGTAAGTGAATTAACTGCAGTAATTTAAAATGCATGAATGCGCTTCATATTTAAGTTAGTGTCGCACTCCTTTTTGGACATTCTCACCCCTCCACTATTGTGCACACCTAACGGTTATCTTAACCCCACCTAGTTGTACTACCCCGTCCAACTAGTTCTGGTATAACCTTCCCTTGCCATACTACTCTAACCCGAGTATAATGATTTCTTGAATTATAAGTTATTTCACAATTTAACTTAATTAATTCCTCCTAAATAATAGCATATAACCGTGTCACAAGTTATATAAAGTACATACATCACACACTGTATTATTTCCACCAATGATTAACTTAATTAATTTCTCATTAATTAACAGCATATAACTGTAACCCGCGTTATATAAGATAAATACATCACACACGATATTATCACCTACATATAATATTTACTACCATATTATACGTACCTTGACTAACATCCATACATATCATACGCGTATCCATCCTTCCTAGTATACCCTCACCGGATGATTCACTCTAAAATGCCATCTCACTAGGTGTGCTAAAAAAACCTAGTTTTCCAAGTTGGATTCGCTCACCAACCTGGTCTACTACATAACGAATTGGAGGCGGTCATATTCCTTCCTGAAAGTGAGATAATCTCCTCACCCATGTACCGGATGCTATAACCTGGGGATATACTCGCCCTACTACTCAAGCTAGGGGATTCACCCACATCGCGCAACCTCCCTTGATAGCATTAAAGTATTTAAATTGAATAAATATCTAGTCACTAACATTTACTATCACACACAATATATATACACACATATATATACTATCACTACACCGTATATATATAATATAAACTCCGGCTTTACCGTGTACTCAAATTATCCCGTATACTGCCTGAAATTTCCTGAGTCTGTGGCTCGACTCCAATTAAATTAATTAACACACCTATTAATTTAATATCTCCCCGAATCTACCACCCAACTCTAATTAAATTAACTAACACACATATTAATTTAATATCTTCCCGAGTCTATCGTCCAACTCTAATTAAATTAACTATCACACATATTAATTTAATATCTCCCCGAGTCTATCGTCTAACGCTAATTAAATTAATTATCACATTTATTAATTTAATACTTACCCAAGTCTACAATCCGACTTTTATTTAATTAATTTACACATTAATTAATCAACACATATCCGAGTCTGCAATCCGTCTCTAATTAAATTAATTATCACATTTATTAATTTAATAACTTGGTGTCACCCAACCATTATCCCCGGATTCTCTCACTTGGCCTTTACCTCCACATTTCCGAGTCAATGTTCCGACTCCAAACTAATTACTTTCTCTCTATAATTAATTTAATACCTTGATGTCACTTAACCAACATACCCGGACTCACTCACTTGGTCCAATTTACATCTCATGATTTCTTTCCCACATTTTTCGCCCACAATGTGTCACACATTTATTTCCATAATTTTCCCAATTATATTTACCTATAATTTCAACATACCCGGACTCACCCCCTTGGTCCATAATTAAATATTTCCCCGAGTCTATATCCCGACTCTAAATTAGTTAGTTTATCTCCAAACTTAATTCACTACCTTGGGTCGCTTGACCAATATACCCGGATTTACTCACTTGACCCGTACCTCACTATTTTGGAATAAAGTCTCTCAAATTTATTCATTAAACGTCCCACATAAATTCATCCTAGTCCCAATTACTCTTTCCCATAATTACTAGGAATAGGTGTTTCAAGATTAATTATCACAATTTATAGTATGGAACTAATTTATAATAAATTTTCCTCTTATATCACACACAGGTCGAACTGGCCAAAATTTCCCATCATCGATCGATCGATGCCCCCGATCGATCGATCGACCCCTTCGTTACAGCTCTTCTTCCCCACTGTTTTCCACCATTAACGAACTTCAAGGTTTCTTTCCTCAAAAACCAACCTCAAATCAGTCTATTAATCATCTTATAACGTTTCTCATGAACCAAAAACATCATCTAAACCTTTTAACATCATTAACACTATAAATCTTGACCCACCCAAGAACAAATTTCTAGGTTATAATCCCAATTCCAAATTCAAATTCCATCCTTTTATAATCCGTTTTTTCTCCTTTAAATCAGATAAACATACTCAGAATTATATATCACAACTAATCCTTACCTTAAATTTCATTCATTGGTTCCATTAACAAAACCCCCTTTTTTGTACCCATTTATCCCCAAAACGAATTTTGGTTTACACATCACTATGATATGAATTGATTATCACACTTTAAGAATCAAAACGGTTAACCACTTGCCTCAAAGTGTTCGTAGTGTCTGATTCCGTTAGCGTAGTCCCTCATTTTGGTTCCAAAATCCTCAATTTGACTTTTGCTAAGCTTTCCCCCAATTCCCCTCTCAAGCCCTAGGCTTAGATTTGTGATGGCTGCTGATTTCCTAATCTCCCCATTAGGTTAAAAACCCTTAATCCCGTTTTTCACCTAATGGGCTTAATTAAAGTGGCCCAACTCACCCCGTGTGGGCCCGGCTATACCCAAAAATATCCCGAGACCCAATTACTACCCTCGGGTACTCTTTTCTGACTATTTCGACCCATCCGGATTCAACCGCGCAGTCAGAATTGACATCCGAATTAATTTATAAAAATCCTTATCTCACACCCCATTTAGTCTATCCCGACTCCCGACTAGGATACGTGTATACCTTGTCATTAATACTCGAAATGACGTAATTAATTTATTACTATTCACTTAGTAAATAAATTTCCTAAACATTAACCATTCACTCCCCGATTAATATTTAAATATATATATATGGCCATAATTAATTCAATTAAAATTACAACACAAGTAATTTAAAATTCCCGAATTAATTAAATATTAACTATACAAAAATACGGGGTGTTACAGCTAGGACCAAATTGGGAGGGACCTTTCAATATGATAACAGAAGACCTGTAAGGAGCCTACCACTTGGAAATGCTGGAGGTAAGGGAGATACCAAGAGCTTGGAATGCAGCCAATTTGAACAAATTGTACATCTAGTTTTATTTTTTATTTTTGAACTCAATATTAAATTCTCAATTCTTCTTTGAATAGTAAGATTGTTTGACAGTATAATTTTATGAAGTGTTAGTTTTTCTCAACTGCATTATAATGTATGAACCCTTTCTAAGTTACTGTCTCCCCTCTTAACACACAAAACTAACATCACAAGAAACTTATTAAAGCAGGGTCAGTGTGTAATGACCTTCCTTAGGCATTCGTCAATAAAAACGAATCCTAGCTTGCCCCTGGTAATATATGAAGCCAGATAGGTGACCCTTAGGCAACATGGCCAATCCAGGTTGGTCGCCAACATTGTCGGGCTAAAAAATCCTTCTCGAGTAGAATACTCGATACCAGGTATATCCTCACCATTGCCTCAGTTAGGCCTAAGTAAGTGTGACGACACAACCTAAAAGGTAAAGTAAGGCATAATGGTATACTAAAATCATATTGGACTGGGGTGATACTCACTCGACAACTAACTCTTACTAAGCCATATCTAGTCGGCTGGAAGAGCCCAAGATAACTGAACAGGAGATTAATGAAGTAAAAAATAATACAACACGTGTTTTGTTTGCAAATTTCAAAAAACATAACTATTTTTTTACATTATTACATGAACAAAGAGTTACATATGCTAAGTAATTCAAACCCTAATGAGGACTAGGTCGCTGAGCGAGGTAGTCAGCTACTCGCATTCTTCGGCCATCATCTGGGTGAGGAGCAAATTCCTCCTCAACTTCATCTAAATTTGGTTCCAGGAGCTGTCTTAGGATCGCATTTATAGGAACCCATCAATCATCCCTTCTGAATGGGTTCGGCATCAAAGTTGAGGGAGAGATCTCATGCCTATACCAGAGAACAGAGTTCCTGGGGACTTGCAACTCCCTGAGGGCACTCAACCACCCTCCTATGAATGCTAACTCAACAACCTACTTCAACTTCATTGGAGAATCAGTCTAACCCTGGTCTTATCCATCATCCCACACCTACCTAGGACCTTTCTTGAATAAGTGCATCAGTAGGGTAACGCCTCTTTGAAGACCAGCGGCTATCACATACGCCCTGCGAACATCCACCGTAGTTCGATAATCTCCCTAGCTGAACCACTATCATCAGTCCCAGGTCTCCCCTAGTCGATGAAGAGGAACCACGTAAAACTTGAGGGTCATTGCTTGGCGCATTCTCCCTAAGGCGCGAGACTTTACTCCTTAAAGAATCATTATCCTGTTGAAGGATCTCTCCAACTTGATTGATCTCAGAAGCATCCAGAAGCTTAGCCTTTAGAGCATCCATTTCTTCTTGAACAGAAGCACCGACCTCCTCCATATCATCAAGCCTATATTTCAACTTGGCAACAAGCTCTGATTGGTCTTTATAGTCCTGATTCCCGGATCTAAGAGACTTGTAGATTTTTACAAAGGCATGGCGAACTTGGTTGCTCATGTCGGCACCAAGAATTTAGCCTAAATGAGAGGGAGTAGGAATATATTCCTTAAGATCGATAAGCTAAAAATCATACAAGCGTCGAGAATAAATAAATCAGTATGTGAAAGGGAACACAACTTCATTTCATTAAAATAAAAATAGTTCAAGTACATCGACAAGAAGAAAAAGAGAACAACATAAATGCAAGACGTACAAAAGCCCCTTAAGAAGACTAGCTGTTAACCTCAGTCTGCTCTAAGGATGTTGGTTGCTTCCCCTTATCCTCAGCAGCCTCATGTGCACCTCCCTCGGATGGAGTAGTCACCATTCCCTGATCAAGGGGCGCATCAGCAGTAGTGGTTGGAACAGATAGAGCATCTTCAATGGTAGCAGGAGGAGGCACACCCTCTATAATAGGTTTCGAGATCAAATAGAGGAGAGTTAACATCCACCTCAGCAGTGAGCAAAGCCCTGTCCCAACCTTTCTTGAAGTTGAAACGGTTGATGTAGCCGATCTGAGTCTCGGTATCCTCATACGCTGTGAGTCACCCAGCATTGTAAGAACTCTCCTTGATGGTGGCAGCCTCAGATTCTAGCCTTTTTGTCTTCTCGGCAAGATCTTTATTCTCCTCGACCATCGCCAACTTGCTCGTACAGACCAAGTCATAAGACTGCCTCAGCTCCTTCAGCTCTTTAGACATGCCTCTTTTGCTTTGTTAGCTTCTGTCAAGGCAAGGTCGGAAGACTTCTGAGAAGCACTGGCAGCCTTTAGGCTCGCCTTTAGCTTGATATTTTTCCTCACTAGCTCGTCACGACTGCGATAAAGGTCAGTCAAATCAGACACAAACTGCAGAGAGAAAGAAAACATTAGTGAAGAAGGTATTAAAAAAAAACTACAAGAGTAGATCAGCAAAAGTAGACTTACCAAGGCTAGCCCCTGACTCTCCTTTAAGGCTAACTAGTTGGTCCCTATACTTGATGACCTCTGGCAATCTGCTGGCAAGACTGCTCTCTCGAGCACCGCCGGAGCCAGCTGAGGGGCAAGAGCGACAGAAGCCCCCTCAGCCAGGGAAGACAAGGGCACCAAGGACTGCCCCATTTTTATCCTCACTTCTTTCCTCCTCCTTTCTTCTTCTCTCTCCTTCTTCTCCCTCTCGACCCTCTTCCTCTCTTCTTCCTTATTTCTCTCTCTCTCTCTCACTAATGCTTTCTCTTTCTTCTTCCTCTTTCTTTTATGAGCCACGGTCTGGGAGCCAGTGGTAGTATCCCCACTTTCAGACTTCTACTTTTTCAACCTATGAGCGAGAGCAATATTGTCCTCATTATTATCCTGGATTAAATTCTTTCTAGGAGGAGCCATAGTCTCTTCGCTGGAGCTATTTGAATCCTTCGAACTCTCTGAATACTATAAACCCTCCTTCAAACTGGATGATCCCTCACCACTTGAACTCTCCTCACTAGAATCACCCTCAACTCCACCTCTATCAGAGCCCGCACTGTCTTCAGCATAGCTACTCTCCTCCTCATCTAGTTGAATTGGATCAGCAGCGACCTCTTCTATGATATCGAGGTGAGGAATGCTATTAGTAGGTCGGGCGATGAATCTGGTCCCGATTTTCTTGTATTCTAAAATGAACGTAGTTGATCACGGATGTTCACCTTCAGCTAAAGATTCCCTTATCTTCCAAGCTTTTATCATCTCAACATCTCGAATTTCGCGAAGAGCAGGTTCCAAGTTCTTTGTCTTTGCTAAAAAAGAGAAAAGGGAAACATAAGAGAAATAATACACTGACAAATCAACAAGCGGAGAAAGAAAAATATCTACCTATATACTCATCCCCAGATAAGGGAATCGTAGGTCCCATGTACCTAGTCCCCTCAGTCTGGGGAGGGAACTGCCAGTTCCTGGCAATAAAATCTTCGTGCCAATAGTCCTTATGGGAATCAGGTAGATTTACTACCAGCACCCTGTCAGGACTCCTAGCTTTCAGATAGAGAAGACCAGAGCTCATTCGAGCAAAGGTATAGCAGTAACAGATTTTAGCAAGACCTAAATTAGTGCCATAGAGCTGATTGATCCTATGTACGCCATTAATAATTTTCCAAATGTTTGGAGAACATTGGGAAGGAACTATGTAGAAATAACTAAAGAAATGCAAAAATAAGCGATTACGGGGAACGCTTAACCCCTCCCCTCCTGAGATAAGAGGAGAATATGAATCCAATGCCAGTCCTCATTGTCTCGAACATTGCGAGGAGGATGGCCACATTCAATGTCCACGCAGCTAGGGATGTTGTAGAACTCCCTAAACTCAGCTAGTGATCTATTACCTAAAAGAAATTTCAACAGTAAAGAAAGGAGAAGAAGTTTGGAAGACTTACGAAATGAAAATCAGCTTGAGACAATGCGAGACCACAAGCAAGGAAGATGTAAAGACAAGGAAAAGCTCGAAGAATAAGGGAGAGACCTGGATGTGAGAAGACGCAACAGGAAGCAAGAGATATCTCGGGAGTAGGAAATTTGTGAAGCGACGTCAGAAATGGATCCTTCAAACAGTTTTAAACCCTCTTAGTGATGACAAATGGAGAAAGAAGTAGATATGCCGCCTAAATCCCTTAGGAAGAGACGTTTCACTCCCCAAAGCATCACTCAATTCACCAAAATTCCATCAGAGCTATTATTTAAAATTATTGAAACCAAATTGTGACCCAAAATTTTTGGGGGCAATTGTGGGTACCTCGTCTGTTTTCATAGGCGCAAAGCCACAGTCGGACTAAGCCCTATTGCAAATAGGGAGAGCCCAGCCCAAACTCCAAAGCCTCATAAATAATTAGTTATCAACAACCCATCATGTTCCTAAATTCTCTCACGAGATATTCTAAGGATAGTGGGCTAGCGTGGGAGTGCCCAATGCTCCCACTCTCCGAAGTTTAACTGTATATATTGTATCTCTGGCCCGGGGCAAAGGGTATGCAATCAGATATACTCCCCTGGAGAAAAGAGAAATACAAAAAAAGAGCAGGACCGTGGGCATAGGCAATTTGTCGAACCATGTATATCTTGTATTGTGTGTGATCGTGACTATTCTTATTTCAGTTCTTTATTTTCCTGGTGATTGCATTTACCTATAATTTGTGTTGATAGTTATTTTCACCACAATATATATATATATATATATATATATATATATATATATATATATATATATATATATATATACCCAATAATCCCCTACATTAATGAAATAAATAAAAATGCTCTGGAGTATCATAAGGAGTGTCGTAAAAGGCAAAGGTGTCATTCGACTTGAACCTTTGCATTGTGTTGAGTTTACCGATTGATAGTGAACTAAAGTCTTGAACTATTTCACCATTATTGTAAACTTAAGTCAATATAACACACATGTGACTCCCAAAAATCATCATCGAGTTCCCACGGTTGTGCTCGTTTCGACCTTGAGCATGCCTAGGTTTCCTGAGTGCTCTGGAGAACCAGCCTTAATTCTCATAGGATTTGTCCCCACTACCACACACATATAGGTACTTCTATCAAGAGTGTACTGAATCGCACACCCCACTGAATAACAGTTATAGAAAGAATTAAGAGATTAAATCTCATCCTCCATCAATACAGTTGTACTACATCAAAGGAATGGGTTTTTAAGTAAAGTATAAGTTAGTACCCCCACAAATCACTCGTATAATTTTGTTATCCCATTGAACCCAGATATTGGGATCTCCAGTCATATAGGTTGAGTTTCCATTATAGGTGATTTAGATATTAATAGGCTTTAGGCCCATTAACCTCAATATTTGATAAACTAGCTCTCTAATTAGCCCTTTAGTAAATGGATCTGCCAAGGTTTTTCTTTGACTTGACATAATCAATTGTTATAAATCCATCTTTCAATAGCTATCTCACTGTATTATGTCTTCTCCTGATATGTCTAGACTTTCCTTTGTAGGAGTTATTTTGAACTCTTGCGATCGCTACATGACTATCACAGTGAATGGACAAAGTTGGAACTGGTTTGGCCACAAATGAATGGGTAATATGAAATTCCTTAACCATTCAGCCTCTTCGCTTGCTTTAATTAATCCAATGAATTCTGACTCCATGGTGGATCTCGCTATGCAAGTTTGTTTGGTAGATTTCCAGGATACAACGCCTCCTGCCAAGGCAAAAGTATATCAGAAATCCAATTAGCATCACAAAAGCCTTCAATTATAATAGGATATCTAACATAATGAACACCATAATTTAATGTATATTTTAGATATCTCAAAACTCTAATAAAAGCATCCCAATGTTTATTATTAGGATTACAAGTATATCTGTTAAGTCTACCCACAGTATATGCAATATCAGGCCTAATCCAGTTCATAAGATACATTAACGACACCCAAATCTTTCATGTCAAATTACTTAATAAGGAAATTTTTAGTTTTATTAACTACATCCATATCAGTTCCAAAAACTAAGCATATCATCCACATATAAGCAAAAAATCACACCATAATTATCTTTGAATTTGTTATAAATATATTTATCCGCTCCATTAATTTTAAAATCATTAGAGATCATTATTTGATCAAATTTTTCATGCCATTGTTTAGGATCATGTTTTAGTCCATATAATGATTTTTTAAGTATACACACTTTATTATCTAGGCCTTGGACTACAAACCCCTCGGGTTCATCCATATAAATTTCCTCTTCAAGATATCCATTTCAAAAAAGCAGTTTTAACATCCATTTGATGAATTATCAGATTATGTACAATAGAGATTAAAAGACTAATAGATGTCATTCTAATAACAGGAGAGTAGGTTTCAAAGAAATAAATTCCTTCCTTTTGCATATAGCCTTTAGCTACTAGTCTTGCCTTAAATTTATCAATAGAACCATCAGCTTTTAATTTCTTCTTAAATATCCATTTGCATCCAATAGTTTTACATCCTTTAGGAAAGTCAACTAACTCCCATGTGTTATTAGAAATAATAGAATCGTATTCAATATTTATAGCTTCTTTCCAAAAAGTAGAATCGGGTGAGGGCATTGCCTCATTAAAAGTGACAGGGTCATTTTCCATTAAGTACGTTAAAAATTTAGGACCAAAAGAAGTAGCATTCCTAGGTCTTTTACTTTTTTTAATTTCAATTTCTTCTGAATTCAAAGGTTCATTTCTAACTCTAGGACCCACTGAAATAGAACTACTAGTTTCCTCACTTCTCACTCTAAAATGAAATTTATCCTCATAAAATTCAACATCTCTTGACTCAAAATAGTATTTTTTTTATCTATATATTGATTTTTAGAATCAATTACAAGAAACTTATATGCATTACTATTTTTAGTATAAACTATAAAAACACAATAATCTGTCTTTGGGCTAAGTTTAGTTTTCTTAGGTACTGGTATTGAAACCTTAGCGAGACACCCCCACACTTTAAGGTGTTTATAAGAAGGTTTTCAGTTTTTCTACATTTCATAGGGAGTTTTATCATTTTTCTTAGAAGGTATTTAATTAAGAATATAACAGGCAGTAAGAAGTGCCTCACCCCACATATTATAAGGTAATTTTGAAGTGCTTAACATAGAATTTACCATATACTTAATAATTCTGTTTTTTCTTTCAGCCACACCATTAAATTAGGGTAAATAAGTAGGAGTAACTTGATGAATTATTTTATTTTCTTTAAAATATTTATCAAGATCGCCGATGTATTCTCCTCCCCATGTCGGATCTTAAGATTTTAATTGATTTTTCCAATTATTTTTCAACTTCTAATTATAAGGAAAAAAAATTGAGAAACTCTCATCTGTGTTCGTAAGGAGATAAATATAACAATAATAAGAGTAATCATAAATAAAAACTAATAAAGTATTTATTTCCACCGCGTGTCACATATCCATTTAAATCACAAAGATTATAATGTATTAAACTTAAAATAGTTAAACTTCTTTCGACACTTGTAAAAGATTTTTTAGCATATTTTGATTCAACACAGATTTCACATTTAGAGTTGATAGAAATATAAAATTTTGGTATGTGTCTCAAAAATATATATTTTTTAATAGATGCCTTATTTACATGACCAAGTCTAAAATGCACATATCACAGGAGTCAATCAATTAAGCATAAGAAATAGATGTTTTATAATTGTCAACCACAGTTACATTGAGTTTGAAAAGACCCTCATGAACATAACCTTTACCCATAAAAACATCTCCCTTAGTCATAATTACTTTATCACTCTCTAGGATAATTTTAAAACCCTTCTTAACTAAGACAAAACCAGACACCAAATTCTTTCTAACCTCCGGGACATACAAAACATCTTTCAAGGTAAGAACATTTCCCAAAGTGAGTTTTAAAACTACAGTTCCCTTTCCCCCAACCTTAGACAAAGAGGAGTTTCCCATGTCCAAACGTGCATCCTCACACACAGCAGTGAAGGTAGTAAAGTCACCTCTCGTGCCACAAATATGTTTGGTAGCGTCAGAATCAAGCCACTAGTATGTCATGTTACTCACGATGTTTGTCATGGTTACCACAGCTAAAAAGTTACCTTCCTCGGGTACATTTGTTTGAAGTTTCACATTCTTACTCTTCTTAAACCTGCAATCTTTAGCGTAATGACCGGGTTTTCCACACACAAAGCATTGACCTGCAGGTTTAGATTTAAACTGTGGCTTAGAATTCTTATTCTGATCATTAGGTTTGAATTTATGGTTAGACCTCAAATTCTAGTTTGGTTTATTGTTCCCACATTTCTGGTTTGAATGGATAGGCTTAAACTGGATAGGTCTTTGGTTTTCGTGTGATTTCACCTCGACCAGATTAGCCTTAGAACTAAATGCTGAATTTTTCTCCTTAAGTTCTGCATTCCTATTGTCTTCCTTAATTCTCAAACGAACTATCAAATCTTCGAGTGCCATCTCCTTTTGCTTATGTTTAAGACCGTTTGTGTAATCGTTCCAAGGAGGTGACAGTTTTTCAATTATGGAAGACACTTGAAATCCCTCACATATATTATAACCCTCGATCGAATTTTCACGAATAATAATTTGTAGTTCTTCAAGTTGCGACACAGCAGATTTATTATCTTCCATTTGAAAATCCAAAAATTTTCCAACCATAAACTTTTTAGACCCAGCATTTTCAGCTATATATTTTTTATCCAAAATGTTCCATAATTCTTTAGCAATAGCATATGACGAATAAACATCATACAATTCAAGGCAGAGACAATTCAGAATAGAATTCTTACACATATAATCCCTTTATTTCTAACCAACTTGTTCTTCTGGTGTAAAAGGTCTATCAGATGCAATTAAGTCAACTACTTTAAGAGTTTTTAGGTAACACTACACCAAAACTGGCGAATGGTCATGGCCAAAATCCCTGACCAAGACTATGGGTCGCGAGGGCCGTGGCCATTTCGGGAGCGACCAATTTTATGGGTCGCGTACCAAGTCTGTGACCAAAACATGGTCACGGCCCTCAGGGGGTTACGGCAGATGGTTGCAGACTTGGGCCTGACCCATACCGTGATGGGAAAAAAGTGATCACGGCCTTCATCCGTTACCCATAACCATGACAAAATTGGTCGCGACCAAAGTCCGTAACCCACGCCGCGATGAAAAAAAAAGGAAAAAAATGATCGTGGCCCAAGTCCATTTTTCGTCACGGTTGGGGGTCATGGACATTGGTCGTGACCATTTTTACGCGCGAAGGAAAAATAAAAATGGTCTTGGACAAAATCCATGACCATATTTAATAATTTTTAAAAAATGTCTTTTTTTTGGTCCAATCCTAAAATTGGGGGTCCTGTGACTGCATGGTCGGTTTGCTACGTGTAACGTTGAACACATACGAGGTGTTACAAATATTTGTTATTGGGAAAATAATAAAAAAAATCACAAATTGCGAATCGGGAATGTTGTTAATAAACTAATATATATATATATATATATATATATATATATATATATATATATATATATATATATATATATATATATATATGCAAACTTAAAAATATTACATGTCTTAATAATTCACAAACCAAAACAAAAATTGGGCAAAGTTTCCTCTATTCTCTGGACATTCCAAACCCTGTAAATGTAAAACCTGCATATTATAAATCCCGCACGGCCATAAAATTTAACAATCAAATTATAAAATCCGGAACGGCCATAAAACTAAACAATAAAAGCCCGCATGGCTGTAACACATAAAAAATATAATCCTGAATGTCAACAACATTATATAAACAATCTTCATGTTTTAAACCATTGCCTCCTTCATTTGTTCCACGTGCAAAAATCCTACAAATGATAGGATACAAAAAAAATGATATCAATAACTAAGTAGTTTTACAAAAAAAATTATTTAAGATGAAAAATTGCATATATGAGTTATAATTATCAACATATCAATTCCTACGAGTTACATTGGTCCCGTTCAAGGTGTCGGTGCCACTCACGGGGATGTCGGGGGCTATTTCGGATTTTCACCCACTAACGCCATGTTTTTATGCCTAAGACTACAAATATGCAAAAGGGGGCTGTTTCGAATTTTCACCCACTAACGTCATGTTTTTATGCCTAAGTCTAGAAATATGAAAATTGTCATCGTATTCTCAAACCGGGAGTCTCGTGATCGCGCGATAAGTTCCTACGAGTTATATTGGTCCCGTGCGAGGTGACGGTGCCACTCATGGGGCCGTTCGGGGGCTTTCTCGGGTTTTTACCCACTAACGCCATATTTTTATGCCTAAGTCTAGAAATATGCAAATTATTATTGTATTATCAAACCAAGAGTCCCGTGGTTGTGCGATCAGTTCCAACGAGTTACATTGGTCCCGTACGAAGTGTTGGTGCCCCCACGGGGCCGTTCGGGGGTTATTTTGGGTTTTCACCCACTAACACCATACTTCTATGCCTAAGTCTAGAAATATGAAAATTATCGTCGTATTCTCAAACCAGGAGTCCCGTGATCGCGGGATAAGTTCTTACGAGTTACATTGGTCACGTGCGAGGTGTCGGTGCCACTCACGGGGCCGTTCGGGGGTGTTTCGAATTTTCACCCACTAACACCATGTTTTTATGCCTAAGTCTAGAAATATGCAAATTATAGTCATATTCTCAAATCGGGAGTCCCGTGATCGTGTGGTAAGTTCCTACGAGTTATATTGGTCCCGTGCGAGGTGTTGGTGCCACTCACGGGGCTGTTTTGGGTTTTCACCCACTGACATCATGTTTTTAAGCCTAAGTCTAGAAATATGCAAATTATAGTTGTATTCTCAAACCGGGAGTCCCGTGATCACGCAGTATGTTCCTACGAGTTACATTGGTCCCGTGAAAGGTGTTGATGCGACTCACGGGACCGTTCGAGGGTTGTTTCGGGTTTTCACACACTAACGTCATTTTTTTATGCCTAAATATAGAAATATGCAAATTATCATCGTCTTCTCAAATCGGGAGTTCCGTGATCGCGCGATAAGTTCCTACAAGTTACATTGGTCCCGAGTGAGGTGTTAGTCCCACTCAAGGGACCGTTCGGGGGCTGTTTTGGGTTTTCACCCACTAACGCCATGATTTTATGATTAAGTCTAGAAATATACAAATTATAGTCATATTCTCAAACTCGGAGTCCCGTGATCAAGCGATAACTTCTTACGAGTTACATTGATCCCGTACGAGGTGTTGGTGCCACTCACAGGGCCGTTCGGAGGCTGTTTTGGGTTTTCACCCACTAACTCCATATTTTTAAGCCTAGGTCTAGAAATATGAAAATTACAGTCGTATTCTCAAACTCGGAGTCCCGTTATCGCACGGTAAGTTCCTACGAGTTGCATTGGTCCCGTGCAAGTTGTCGGTGCCACTCACAGGGCCGTTTGGGGGCTCTTTCTGGTTTTCACCCACTAACGTCATATTTATATGCCTAAGTCTAGAAATATATAAATTATAGTCGTATTATCAAATCGGGAGTCCCGTGATCATGCAGTCAGTTCCTACGGGTTATATTGGTCCCGCACAAGGTGTTGGTGCCATTCACAGGGTCGTTCGGGACTTTTTCGGGTTTTCACCCACTAATGCCATGTTTTTATTCCTAAGTCTAGAAATATGAAAATTATCATCGTATTCTCAAATCGGGAGTCCCGTGATCGCGCGATAAGTTCCTACGAGTTACATTGGTCCCTTGCGAGGTATCAGTTCCACTCACAGGGCCTTTGGAGGCTGTTTCGAGTTTTCACTCACTAACGCCATGTTTTTATGCCTAAGTCTAGAAATATGAAAATTATCATCGTATTATCAAGCCGGGAGTCCCGTGATCGGGCGATAAGTTCTTACGAGTTACATTGGTCCCGTGCGAGGTGTTGGTGCCACTCACAAGGTTGTTCGGGGGCTATTTTGGGTTTTCACCCACTAACGCCATGTTTTTATGCTAAAGTCTAGAAATATGAAAATTATCATAGTATTCTCAAATCGGGAGTCCCGTGATCGTGCGGTCAGTTCCTACGAGTTACAATGGTCCCGTACGAGGTGTTGGTGCCACTCACGGGGCCGTTCGGGGGGCTGTTTTGGATTTTCACCAACTAACGCCATGTTTTTATGCCTAAGTCTAGAAACATGCAAATTATCATCATATTCTCATATCGGGAGTCTCGTGATCGCGTGGTAAGTTCTTACATGTTACATTGGTCCCGTGCGAGGTGTTAGTTCCACTCACAGGGCCGTTTGGGGGTTATTTCGGGTGTACCCCCACTAACGCTAAGTTTTTATGCATAAGTCTAGAAATATTCAAATTATCATCGTATTCTCAAATCGAGAGTCCCGTGATTGCGCGGTAAGTTCCTACGAGTTACATTGGTCCCGTACGAGGTGTTGGTACCACTCACGAGGTCGTTCGGGGGCTGTTTTGGGTTTTCACCCACTAAAACCATGTGTTTAAGCCTATGTCTAAAAATCTACAAATTATAGTCATATTCTCAAACTGGGAGTCCCGTGATCGCGCGATAAGTTCCTACGAGTTATATTGGTCCCGTGCGTGGTGTCGGTGCCACTCATTGGTCGATTCGGGGGTTGTTTTGAGTTTTCACCCACTAACGCCATGCTTTTATGTCTAAGTCTAGAAATATGAATTATCATCGTATTCTCAAACCGAGAGTCCCGTGATCACGCGGTAAGTTCCTACGAGTTACATTGGTCCCGTACGAGGTGTTAGTGCCACTCACAGAACCGTTCGGGGGCTATTTCGAGTTTTCAACCAATAACGCCATTCTTTTATGCCTAAGTCTAGAAATATGCAAATTATCATCGTATTCTCAAATTGGGAGTCCCTTGATCGTGCGGTAAGTTCCTCCGAGTTACATTGGTCCCGTGCGAGGTGTTTGTGCCACTCACGGGGTCATTCGGGGGCTATTTCGAGTTTTCACCCACTAACGCCATATTTTTAAGCCTACGTCTAGAATATGCAAACTATATTCATATTATCAAACGAGGAATCCCGTGATAGTGCGGTAAGCTTCTACGAGTTACATTAGTCCCGTATGAGGTGTTGGTGCCACTCACGGGGTCATTCGGGGGCTGTGTCGGGTTTTTGCCCACTAATGCCATGTTTTTATGCATAAGTCTAGAAATTTATAAATTGTCAACGTATTCTCAAATTGATAGTCTCTTGATCGCGCGATAAGTTCCTATGAGTTACATTGGTTCTGTATGAGGTGTTGGTGCCACTTACGGGGTTGTTCGGGGGTTGTTTCGGGTTTTCACCCACTAACGCCATATTTTTATGTCTAAGTCTTAAAATATGCAAATTATCATCATATTCTCAAACTAGGAGTCCTGTGATCGCGCGGTAAGTTCCTACGAGTTTCATTGGTCCCGTGTGAGGTATCGGTGTTACTCACGGGGCTGTTATGAGTTTTCACCTACTAACGCCATATTTTTATGTCTAAGTCTAGAAATATGCAAATTATATTCTTATTCTTAAATCGGGAGTTCCGTGATTGGGAGGTAAGTTCCTGAGAGTTACATTGGTCCCGTGTGAGGTGTTGGTTCCTCTCACAAGACCGTTCGGGGGCTGTTTCGAGTTTCGGCCATCTAATTTCATGTTTTTAAGCCTAATTCCTTATATTTTCAAATTATCCTCGAATTTTCAAATCGGGGGGTCCCATGATCGCGCGGTCAATTCCTACGAATTATATTGGTCCCGTGCGAGGTGTTGGTGCCTCTCACGGGACCATCCGGGGGTTCTTTCGAGGTTTTGCCTTCTAATGCCATTTTTTAAGCCTAAGTCTATCTATTTGCAAATTATCGTTGTATTCTTACACAAGGGGGGCCCATGATCGTGCAGTCAGTTCGTACGAGTTACTTTGGTCCCGTGCGAGGTGTTGATGCCTCTCACGGGGCCGTTCGGAGGCCATTTCGGATGTTCGCCCTCTAACGCCATGTTTTTAAGCCTAAATATACATATTTTCAAATTATCGTCATATTTTCATTTGTATTTTCATTTCTAGACCCATAAAGGTTCGGCCCCAATACATAATGGTGCTTGCCTGTACTAAGTTGTGATAATTACAATAGTAACAATACTAATTATGGAAGAAATCATTTTCATATAGCAAATATTTTGGGATAATTTCAATCAGCTAGGAAGATGCTGAAAGCAATGATGCTTACTCAGGATTACTAAAATCAAGATCGGAGACAAGTATGGTACATAGAATAAAATCAGGTCTGAATTAAACATCGTTGGGCCTCCATCGCTGCAGTTGAGGCCGTTTTCCTAACTATAAAAGTAGGTCTTTAGGGGTGAAACTAGTATTGTGTGTTCATTGTCAAATACAGTAGGAATATCTGACACGGTGGGTCTATCGATGGGATTCTTGGACACACAACAGATCAACAGTAATGTTCCAAGTGGCATTGATGGCATATTCCCTTCCATACCTGAAAAATTAAACCAATTGGCTTAGTTGCATATTATCTTGTAAAAGGACGGTAGAAATATAACTTTAGATTAAACACATACTTAATAATGTGAGAAAATGAGCAACTCACGTATCCAACAAGATTGATTTGGTATTTTACCGGCATCTGGACCATCCTTTGTCCTACTCTCCCATTCATTCTTCAAATCCTTATATGATTTGGATCCCAGCCTATGGATATCAGTTTTTTGTGACCTATTTTTTTTGTTTAGATCCCTCTGGACCAACTTTTTCTCCTTCGCCTCATTCTCCAAAAAATTATTCCCTTGCTCTAACGGTATTTCAGCATTGGGAGGCACTCTCTCTTTCAAAGCCAAAATATCTGAGCTCGCTGCCTCTTTCGAGAAATATTTCTACCAAAGGTTTCTCCTGTATGTCCTTAATCCTTCAGCAACCCGAGATAGAACCCTATTCTTGGAATGGTCCAAAAATGAGAAATGCTTGCAGAGTTAGTCATGTATGTCATCTTTTACAGCTTGATCAACAAGGTTCCAATTGTTTGGTCCACCGACTCCCACGTTCATTTTTCCCAATAACAAACATCAAGCTTTAAATTTCAGCATGTCACTCCTATCACCCGTCGGGTTATTCCCGAGAAGGGAGAACCCAATGGGCTTCTTTTCATTTTAGTGAGAGGCATCGGGAGTGCTGGATGGGCGCGTTGAAGTAACGTGAGTGCTGGATTGGGGGTGTAGGAGCACTTGGAGTTGGACTTGGTGAGGAGTGAACCATTGGTGGAGTTGTGAATTGATCAGCCATTGGTGTTGAGAATTCGGGTTCTGTATGAGATGGTGAACCTCGTTGTGGTGTCACCTCGGCCCTTAGTACCATTGGGTTGTTTCCTTTCGACATTATCTACAAAAATGAAAAACTATAAGTGAATAAATAATTATAATAATATGAAATTATGACTAATTAATCAAGCTTATGACTAGATAGATAGATAGATAGATAGATATATAGATAGATAGATAGATAGATAGATAGATAGATAGATAGATAGATAGATAGATAGATAGATACCTTTTCAGAGTAAAACTTTAGAATAAGTTCAATGTGTCTGATCTCCATCCATTCGGTATTAGTTTTTAAGAACCTATGAATTTTTGCACGTGGTCAACTAGGAGGAAGGGAATCTATGATTGATGTATAGATATCCGTGACATGAACTTGGAATCCCATATTTCTCAACTTGTTGGCAAGATTCAATTTTACGTGCATGTGGCGCGAGACATCACAGTCTATGTCAATGCTCTCTGTACGCAGTTATATCCATAACGGGTGGATTTTTTTTCTTGCCTTCTCCAACAACGTAACCAACGTCAGGGCTATGTCGGGATTATGTGTGTGAAATATATTTTGTATAACGTCATCCCAGTTTTCTGGTAGAGAAAATAGAATACGATCAAACAAGTAATCTTGCTAGAGATCAACTCCACGATTTACAAGGTAGTTAAATTGTTCGATCTTTTTATTTCCATACCTATAAATATGAGTACCCTCTATATGACGCACACTAATAAAAGAGTTATGTTTGCGGTCTAATTGAAACCTCTCCCACTCTTGTTGAGGTTAATTATCACCGTGACTCATTTTTTCTGAGAAAAGTATACGAGGGCGTAAATACGAGTCCTACTATTAAGGTTTGGGTTTGAAAGTTATGAGAGTTTAAAAGTATATGTGAAATTCCAACAACAACCCGCCGTAATTATTTATAACACGTTTTGTTAGGGTTTATTATGAGAGAGTTTAAAAGTATATGTGTATTATCTATTCAATAAACATACAAATTGCAGAATCAATAGAAACACACATTGTACTTACACACATATTGTAGTGAAAACAAACAACCAATGCATAAACACTACTGTAGAAGGTAAATGTAAAAAATCACATATTGTAGTAGTTACAAACATATTGTAGTGCAAAAAATCACGACATGCATATAACTCCTAATATAATATGATGGCACGCATATAACCCCCAATAAAATCACGACAAGGTGGATGTAAATTTTTTTACTCATTAAAAATCCATTAATTATATTTTATCAAAAAAAAATACACAAACATACAATCTAGGGTTTATTAGCATAATCTATACATACACACACATGCAATTTAGGGTTTACGTACTAAACCCTAATATTTTTTTTTGGACATAAATCTATACATACACACACATACAATCTATACATACACACACATACAATATAGGGTTTATTGACCAAAAAAAAATTATTTGTTCATAGTTACACACATAAACATACATATACACAAAAATCTATGCATACACACACATATAAACATAAGTCAATACATACACACACATACAAACATAAATCTACACATACATACACAGAAATTAGGGCTTTAAATAGAAGTCACGAAATCCAAATGAAATTAAAACGAATCTATACATACCAGGGGTTAATCACAATAAAATCCAATTGAAATCGCTTATCCCTTAGAAATCATAGGAAATCGCTTAGCCCTTAGGCACAACCCTTACAAATCGCAAAAGACCAAGCAACAGGTTTTTTTTAAGTCTTGAATCACGTGCGACCAATAAATAAAAATGAGGGTGTTGCTGGCTTGCACCTGGTCACGGCCTAGAACCGTGACCCACCATGTGCAACCCTTTTCCCATCAACCCTACTGCTTGAATGAGGTTTGGCCACGGCCCATAGTCGTGACCCACACCAAAAAATGGTCACGGCCCCCAGTCGTGACTCCATTTGTGTATGCTTTGTTCTTTGCCATGCCTTTGATCACGGCCCAAGTCCGTGACCCATTCGCAACCATTTTGGAGGGAATTTTGGCGCGAATTTTGCGCCAAGATGGTCATGCCCTGGTCACCGCCCAAGTTCGTGACCGACAGTGGTCAGGGATTTGTTCCGTGGCCACTTCCAGAGCATCCATGATTTAGTGTGGTAATAAATATGGTCACGCCAAAAATTGAATTGGTCACGACCCAAGTCCGTGACCTGCTGATCGCGGACTTGGGCCGTGACCATTCGCAGGATTTGGTGTAGTGTAAAATTACAATTACATTTGCCATTCCTTAAAAAAAAATCCATTAAACGGTTCAAGTTTTTTAGAGTATTTTGTATTAGAATTTTTCATAGAAGGTTGTTGAATAATAACCAAATTATACCTTTAGATTTTTGGGAAAAGTAATTGCAAAATATATGAAAAAATCCAAAATATGAATATACAAAATTGGAAGAACCTATCGATCGAGGTTTGTATTTAACACAAAGTCGTAAAGGTGAAATTATCCGCTGATATTTATGATATCAACCTCTTGAACAAATACCTCCCAGGATTCAACGATCAAATTCCGTCACCAGCAACTATGAAGAATCTTGAACTCTCAGAAACCCCAACACCAAAAAATAATTAAATAAGAATAGTATAACTGAGAATTAGTTTTTCTGTAACTGGAGATTAAGAGAAAGAAATTTTTCAGATCTCTATTTTACAGAGAAGAAGGTTCAGATTTATAGGAATAATATCAAAAACGTTTTTAATCCACTAACCCACTTTTATCTCCACTAACGGGTACTGGAGTTTGACTAAAAGACTGAGTCAAAGTATTAAAACGGGTTTAAAAATTAGTTAAAAATGAAATAGTAAATGATTAAAAAATCTGGGCACTCAAGAGAAGCCGAAAGTCCTAAAGGCCCAATCAAAGACTATTAATATTTAGTGTGCCTCCTAGGAATTGAATCCAAGACCTCAAGCACAAAATTCCACAAACTTACCACTTGGCCATTTACCCAAAATCATCTATTTCATTCAAAATAAATAAATAAATAAATAAATATATATATATATATATATGGTCCTGCTCTTGTGCGGACTAGTCCGCATTTTAAGAATGCGGACCGGACATGTGTCACCTGACGGTGAGCCGAGAAAAGAGAGAGAGTGTACGTATAATTTAGGCGATAATTTCTAGGTGCACCGTTACGTGACGCATGTCCAGTCCGCAATTTTAAAATGCGGACTAGTCCGCACAAGAGCATTATTATTATTTTATATATATATATATATATATATATATATATATATATATATATATATATATATATATATCCAACAATTGTGGACGGATAAACAATAGTTTGGTATGACATTACTACATACTTTTATTACCATTAACCCTTTTAATTTTTTTAGTTAAATTTTATCACGATAGCAGATAGTCACATACACAAACAAATTATATCAATTGAATGACAAAATATATCCATACACACATGCTTATTGCCAATTAATTTTTATAACAATTGAATCGCTACTTGCATATGCATTTCTAAAGTCCACTAATGGTATTCTAAAACCAATTTAAATTAAAAACGTGATTTCTCTATATCTATGAGATCTAACCTATGAAGCACGGACACTTTTCCAGAGGTGACGTACCCGTGTCGGACACTCCGACACGCGTACGACACTTCGTGGACACGTGTTCGACACTCCACATGGCATGTCAGACTTATTTGACATTTTAAAGAAGGCGGACACTTCTTAGACACAACTAAGACACTCCGCGGACACGTCTAGGCGCCAAAAACTAATTAACTTTAATAAATTTAAGTATCACCATGTAAAAAGTAAATCTTTTTTAAATTTAAACATAGTAAGAATTAAAATTGAAAACGAATGAAGTTAGTCCCTAACTCAATTTCAATGTGTACTTTTAATTTATGATTTAACTATTATTATGAAATATTTAACCATGTTAATTTTGATAAATTAATTTGACAACTATATATATACTACACAAAACCAATCAGATGTAGACTCAAATAACTGAATTTAAAATGAACTACGCAAAGACATCGTGTTGCATTAAAATGGAGAAGAAGAAAACTTGCTCATGTCAATACAAAACAATGTCAATCTTAAATTTGTCATGTCGGCGTGTCCATGTCGTGTCAAACACGACACCCATATCCGTGCCTATGCATCATAGGATCTAACCCCAATCGTATTAGCTTAATTCCATCTTTCATTCGTTTTAAACAACCAAGTGGCTTGAGTATTAAATATTTAGTGAGTTTCTATAGACCCAAAAACTGTGTTTGGTTTGTCCTTCACCTACATGTTCTCCCATCTCCAAGATAAAAATTAATTATACACAGTGCTTTGATGTTAAACTCTACAGCATTTGTCCAAAATTAGTTAACTCTTAACGTCAAGCATTTGTCCAAAATTAGTTAAAAATGAGAACTTATTATGCACAATGCTTTAACGTTGATGTTCTTTTTTTTTTTATAATTAACGTCGATGTACTAACAACCAGGGGCCGAGCCAGGGGGTGGCTTGGGGGCGTCCCAGCCCGCCCCCCCCAAAAAAAATACTAGTGTTAATTTATTAAAAAAAAAAAAACAGTGTTAAAATATAAATTCAACCCGTCCAAAATATAAATTCAGCGCACTCCTAATAGGACTTTTGGTGATTTTTCTCAAAATAATTTAAATAACCTCAAAAAAATTCAGCTCGGGGGCTCCCGCCCCCGAACCCCCGGATATCACTCTTAAGACAACCCGTCCTGACATGAATTCCTAGCGCCGCCACTGCTAACAACCGATTCATACATATATATATAGAGTATAGTTGTAATGCGTGTTGTTTCCCATATTAACAATGTGGAGTGGACATAGATGAGGGGGACCTCAGAAATTATGGACACTCTTTCTCTCTTTTCCGTAATATGTAAAATCTGCACTGTTAATAAATGGGACAGTCACCACAAGAAGAGTACTATAACTATGACTATATATATACATATAATACTTGAGCCGATAACAATTGTTCTCATCTAAATTATGATTGGTCTCAGAATTCGAGACACATGAGTATAACTTTTTTTTTAATATACATACCGTATTTAACCGCTTGAGTCACTTGACCTTTGAAAAAAAAAAAAGGGCTTTTGTATGCATCTCTCCCGCATCTTTCTCAAGCCTCAAATGTATTTGTCACCTTCAACTCTGTAATTCTGTTCTTTTCAGCTTTCAAGCATTCGCACCCTATTGTAAGTACATTTAAATCATGGAAACAACACATGAAAATCTCAGCACCGCTAACGAGTTGGTTTCGGGGGAAAACTCTAAACCCGAAGACCGAAATTTATGTCCTAGTTTTCTACTCTTCCAAAAACATTATCCACCTGGTTTTCTCAGAAAGGTAATTACATCGCATCCGTTGAATCATTCCTACGGGTATTTATGTAGTTGTGTATATATATATTGACGTCTCATGCATCTTGATTCAATGTGTTTCTTTTCTTTTGGATAACTTTTGTACATAAAGAGGTTGCGTTTTCTCATTTAATTACTATGTGATAAACAATAGTTAGTGGTAAATCAAAGTAAACTCCCCTTAATTATAGCTCATTTTCACATTATTCACCTAAACAAAACCCTCTACTATCATTCAATGTTTACGCTTAACGGAGAGTCATAGACCATCTATCTCTAGCAATGGTGGGCATTTTGTTTTGCCACCGAGTAAGCTAATTTTATGTTTTGACCCCGAAAAATGCAAAAAATGGTCGGTGGCACGGCACTTTAAATGTTGTCAGGGGCAGATCGGGGGGGGGGGGGAGGAGGGGCGGAGGACCCCCCTGAGATCTAAAAAAAAAAAATTTAGGTGTATAAAATGTGTAATTTTTTTTTAGGAGTGCAATTTTAAGGGACGTCCCTACTGAAATCTTGTATACACTGTCTTTTGATAAAAAATTTATACAAAACTTGAATTAACTCAAAAAAAATTTTGCCTCGGGGGCTCCCGCCCCCGAACCCCCGACACCACTCGAAACTTTTGGCCCTCCTAGCAAAAAATCTTGGATCCGACTCTGAATGTTGTGACAGTTTTTCAATAAGAATTCTTTGGCAGGAATTAGGAATCCAAATTTGTATTGTAATTAAATCTTAACCATTGTGAACACAAATTTGACTCTCTAAATAAGTTATATCTAGTTTGCCACACTTAGCAAAGGGTCAAAAGCCTGGAAAGCAATTTTGCAAATCTTGCTAGAGATGATCTTATTTTGTCCAAACTCTATTAATATACAACAATTTCTTATCAGTTTGAGAGGGTTTTGGAGAAAACTTTTTAAACTACTATACTAATTTTTGAAAATTTTAAAAGATTTGTATCACATGACAAATTTTCACCAAAGTTTTAACGGAGTTGTATAAAAAAAATCAATATATTTGTCCTAAAATCTTCAAATTCCTTCCAATATGATGCAAATTTTGCTCACGCACCAACATCAGACGAATTACAATGAAACTTAAAAAAACAATGAATTGTGGTGGAAGGAAATTATTTTTATTCTCTAGTTAAATAGTAAAAAGTGAAACCGAACTGGAATTAAGAGGATTTAATTTAATTTTATTATTTGATGTATTTATAATTTGTAACATTCTGATAAAGTTTGTTTGTGTAATTGAGTGACAGGTGGGTGCTGAGATAATAGCAACCTTCATGTTGGTGTTTGTAACATGTGGGTCGGCTGCACTTAGTGCAAGTGATGAAAACAAAGTCTCAAGACTTGGAGCATCTGTGGCAGGGGGTCTCATTGTTACCGTTATGATATATGCAGTTGGCCACATATCTGGCGCACATATGAACCCTGCTGTCACTCTAGCTTTTGCCACCGTCAAACATTTCCCATTGAAACAGGTCTGTCTCTGTCATTAAAAAAAAAAAAAATACTATTCCTTGTCACCTCATGATTTTTACACATTTGTTGTGATACAATGATATGTCTCAATTTTATTGACTAGTATCTGAATTCAAGGGCACTATAACACAAATTAATACAAATACGATAATCATTTGTATGGCAATTATAAGTCTACCTAAGATTACTGGTACAAAAAACTCTCCAACATAGGACAATTCTGTCACTTTACTTTAGCATAAAGGAACTGCTTTTAGAATGAGGTCATTTATGGGTAGGGTAGAGATGGTGCAAGTCAGCACCAAAAAAAAAGAGAGTGGAAACTCTTGGCTGGTGATTTAGATAGAGGCACATGATATGGTACACATAACTAACTACCTATCTACATGATAACAGATAGGCCTGTTGGTGGTTTAGATTTTATTTGTTTATTTATTTGCTTGGGTGTGTGGAGTAGGTTGCATCTTATAATTATGAGAAAAATGACGCTCTTAATTTGAGGAGGCTTTTACATGTAAAACTCATCTTTAACAGAATTTTTTATAAATAAACCTCATTCAGTAGTCAATGATCATATATGTCATATTCCGATTATTTTTAATTTGATGAATTTGTCTTGTTCAAGTTAATTACAAAAAATTCAGTACAATCGGTCAATCAATTTTTAAAATGTTAAAATCAAAATCAATTACAAAAAATTCGGTAATTTCAGTTTCAGTAGTTTCGATTTCGATAAATAAAAAATGTAAATCATTATCACTAATTTTCGGTATAAAATGGTACGATACGAATTTTTACCGTACCACGAACACCCTATATTTTTAACTAACTATCCTTAACTATAGGGAAAGTTACCTCAACTGGTTGAACTGTTTTTCCTCTATTTTAATCTTCAAATAGTTATAACTTTTGAATTACAAATTTATTTTTCGTAAAATTACTATTTTTAAAAACTATTCGCTGAGATCCATAAAAGAAGATTCATGAACATTATAGAATTCTAAAGAGTAAAAATTGTGCATGGAGTAAATATTTATTGTGTTAATAAATTTTAAACATACAAAATTCACTCTGATTTTTTTAGGCACTAAATATTTAGTGTGTTAACAAATATTTATTATGAGAACAATACACAAATAAAAAAATAATATTTATTTTATAGTAAACATATACTATGAAAATACAAAAAAAGAAGAAGAATATTAACATTGATCTATTGTCAAATCAGCAAATATAATAAATATATACTAGCGTCTTTTTTTATATTATCAAACCATTATGAAGGTGTTTTGTAAAGGATAATGACAGGAGATATAAAGTGGTCCAGTTCCTTTGTTGAGGTACTTAGGTTCGCTATGAAAGTGTTTCTCTCTTTTATATTCTATATATTGGTGTATAATACCGGTTTACTTAGGAACACGTTCCCCATATCACTACACCATAAACCAGAGATGGTCACGAATTTTGGTCGTGGCCATGGTTCCGGGTCACGGCTAAGGTCCATGACTATTTTGGGTATGATCAAAATTGATGATCACGAACTTCATCCATGACCCAAAGTGAGATTCACGGCGTGGAGAATGGGATAATATTTGGCTCCATGATCACAGGCTTGAGCCGTGACCTGATAATCATGGACATGAGCCGTGACCAGTTGTGGACAAGGGATCACGGACCTGGTCCGTGACCATATGTAGGCACAGACATAAAATGGTCATGGCCCAAAGTCGTGACCATAATTATTTAATAAAAAAATTAATTTTAGGACGCCCCAAAGAAAAAACATGTATTCAACAACCAGTCATATTCTCAAACCGAGCATTTCATGACTACGCGGTCAGTACCTACGCATTACACTTGTCCCGTGTGAAGTGTTCATACCCATTACGAGGTCGTTTGGGGGTTATTTTTGGTTTACCCTCTAGTGGCATGTTTAAGTTTGGTTATTTATAAATTTTGATCTTATTTTCAAGTCGGGCATCCCGTGACTATTCAGTCAGTTCCTACGAGTTATATTGGACCCATGCGAGGTGTCCATGCCCATTACGAGGCCGTTTGGGGGTTGCTTTGAGTTTACCCCCTCTAACGGTATGTTTTTAAGCCTAAATCTTGTTATTTATAAATTTTAGTTATATTCTCAAATCGAACGTCCAATGACTATGTAGTCAGTTCCTACGAGTTATATTGATCCCGTCCATTACAACGTAAGGGCTTATATATGTATCAAGTGTCTCAAGTCATTAATCATGCATCCATATCAATTCTTATAACATTAATAGAGTTCTCATAAGATTTAGGGTTTACGATTTGGCTTTTTAAGTTTTAGGGTTTTTGAATTAGGGTTTGGATTTTAGGTTTTAGGGTTTTAGGTATACGATTTAGTAATTAGGATTTGGAAATTAGGGTATACGATTTACAGTTTAGGTAATTTCTAAGGAGGAAAAGTGGCACTGCTAAGCACGCTTTTGTCCCACTCATTCTCTTAAACATCTAAGGCCCAAATAAAGTAATCCACTAATTCGGCAAATTTCCTACTAAATTAGTTTTTTTTTATATAAATTAATGGTTTAGGAATTGGGAATTTCAAATTAGTTTTAAAAAATAGGTATTTGGGTATATACACACCATACACATAGACGTACATACACACACATATACATACACATATACATTCACATACATACATACATACATACATACATACATACATAGTATATAGAGAGAGAGGTGGTAGTGAACCTAAGTATCGAGAGAGGGAGGTCAATCGGAGAATGAGGGTTTTCGAAAAGTGTAGAGAGAGAGAGGTTGACCGCAGAGTGGAGAGAGAGAGTGAAAATGATGGCTGGGCTTGATGCCCTATACCTTAAGGATGTGGTCACAATCTTGGATCATGACCACAAGGCGCGATCATTTAATTTTTTTCACATCAACATGGTCACAGACCTGGACCGTGACCATGTCGATGATGTGAAAAAAATAAAATGGTCATGGTTCTTGATCACGGTCCAGTATCGTGACCAAGAATCATGACCATTTTAAAATGGTTACGACCCAAAGTCGTGACCAATGTCAAGTGAAAAAATCTTGGTCATGGCCTCGATCACCATCTTGTCCGTGGCCAATGTGGGCAAGATTTTTGGCACAATTTTGACACCGTGGTGGTCATGGGGGTTGTCACGGACCACTGCTGTGATCGTGTCTAGTTTATGTCAAGGATATGGGTGGGCGCGATCTTTGGCGGTGACTACCTGATCACAGTCCTAAGATGTGACCAGTTTACCGTGACCATTTTCAATTTGTGGGGTAATGTATCCTAGGAAAAATACAAAACATATAAAAAAAGATGAGTTGTAATCACACAATGTATCAACTCACTATCGATACTTTCGCGCCATATTCTTCGGGGAGAGCACCAACATCAGGAGAACTCTACACAATTGTGATCATCTTTGGACTCGTCTAATGTCTTCGAATCTTATGTCAGCAAAGTTTCTTTAGAGTGCAAGAACATTTTGTTCTCAGTCAACGAAACCATCAAATAACTATCGACTACAACTAGGATGTTTGAGCATATCCTCACGTTGAAAAGATATAGTGAAATGTTTATTTTTTCTAATACTCGAGAACAAACTATTTTGAAAAATGATTTACCAAAACTACCTTGAGTATGAAAGTCTTACTTTCAAGGATTCAAGAATGAATCATAAAACCTGAAACACACACATGACATGAACTAAGAAAATATTCTTGAAAAAGCTGAATATTTTATATCTTCTTTTCTTACAAAACTTCACCTTTAAATCAACATGGACAAAGGAGGCAATGCATGAGTATGTATACAACTCGTATATGAAGATAAGTGGTGCAACCCAAGTGGCCACAGTAGTAATATCGAATGGATGCCCAAATAAAACTGTGTTAAGGCATAACTTCCAATGAGATCAATATAAAAAGATCTCAAAATGGGTTAAATATAAGGGCTTTATGGACCATTCATTATATCAATGGCTTTGCTCGCTGACACGAAAGGATAATAACGAAGGTCTCATACGTAACGAGAGTCTTTCTACATAGGTTATCTTATGTAGAGACCAGCGAACAAGACCCTTCTTTGATATCAAATCCTATCTCGCTAAGACGAGAAGCCAACGAATGAGATCGGGTAAGAGACTTAAGAATTTAACCAACTTGGTTTCCAAAGTCATGACCAGAGAACCAGAAACTTCGTTGACACAAAGTCATGTGTTGCTATGGTGAACTTCCAGTGATCAAGTCGCGACTGGAAGTAAAAATTACCATGTTTTACACAGGTCCACCGAACATAGAATTTCACTTGTTCAACTTATGAGAAGCAAATTTTAAATACAAAAAATTCATTTTAAAAAAATAAGTTTCATATATAGAAATAATATAGTATCTTCTATATAAAAAATCTCAAAATGACCAAAATTTTAAAAACATAGGATTTTCCAATTATGAAAATTAATTTAACTAATGGTGAATCTAAGTTCGCTAGATAATATACATTTATCCTAAATGGTTAACTCAAGGTAACAGCATGAATGATCCAGTATGAGTTATTATGAGTCTTTTTATGGACTCTTGGACTATATTCAAAGTGTGGCTTGCCAAGAAGAATAAGACAATACTGATATTATGGGTCACTTATGTATACTATACTTTTACAATATCAAGTCACACTAGTTTTTGAACTATACATGTTTAGGATAAAAAAAGAAGGTTAGCAAAGGCTTGAAGTATTTGGCACCCAATGGGGGTGGCTTTATGAAAGACAAGCACAGTTCTCTAAAGTATTAGAAGAATACATTCCTCTTCGCTGGCAGGAGTTGGTCCACCACCTTCTTTAAAACGTCAAAGGGGTTTACGGGATCCCACATATTGGTGTAACCCCCATCACTTAGTAGGATAATCGTATATATTATATTTACCTTATTTCACTTCTTAGATTAGGTATTGACCCATTTCGTCTTTATTTTAGAGTACATGTTGTTGGCTCACAGTGAACCCAAGATAACCTAAGAGACTTTGAAGCTAGAAGAGACTCTTTTGATGTCTTAATAACTCTGAAGAGGCTTTTTAACTATAGGATTAGTGTGAATCCAGTTTTTAAGGATTAACCCCAAGTACTCTTTCCTCTGCACATGGGTCCCCTGAGAGCAATGAGACTCAGCTCTATGCTTTGGCTAGTGTCAAGAATTTGATAGACTTATGTAATATAAGCAAGCCGACCCATAATTGGAAATCCCAGAGGCAAATGAGGGACAATATATTCCATTTAAGATTGATTATTGCCTTCATCAAGATGTGGATGATGTCTTAGACCTTGTAGAGGACCTGATTAGCCTTGATTGTACATAAATTAAAGAACACGTAATTAACAATTTTATATGAATATATAAATTTAACGTATGAATATCCGATTCGATATGTTATTTGTTCTTTAATAATAGAAATGTTATGTATTATACATTTAACGTTAGGATCTTAGATCAACATGATTATCACATATAATTATTATGAGGAATACAAAATGATATTATAATGACATCCTCCATCATGTCACAAATGAAAATATTGACGGAGCAATCGACCTTAGACAAGTTCGATGGGACTAAATTTTAGACCAAGAATTCCTCTTGTATACGGTAAGAACATACTCCAATTTCAGCACATTCCAAAGGTTGGATATTTTTCTATAGCCAAAATAGTATTCCAAAATAAATACAAATTTAAGTCTTTGGATATCTCTCCCTTATCCTATAATTACAATATGTTGTCTTTTCATGTGTTTGAATGATGGAAATCAGTCACTTATCTATAGGGAGGGATATAAACAAAATCTCCAACAGTCACTTAATCTTAATCATCCATCAAGGTAGATAATCAAGAGTCATTTTGACTCTTGGTAATTGGATTATCCTTTCATTAACCAAAGTGACTCTTAGTATTAATCTAATTATGGATCATATTATGTAGAATTATTCTTTAAAATAATTCTAACATTCTCCCACTTGGTCCATAATTATCATAAGGCGCGCAATAATCTTTGAGTCATCCTTAAATAGTTTTTCATAAACACCTTAATCAAACAAACCATTAATGCGGGTCATGGCGCTCACATATTAATTCAAGAGCATGATCGCTTCTATGTACCACAACAGTAATAATTCATCCAACAAGATCTATAATCGGGTTATTCAATAATAGTCCATCTTATATAAAAGACTATTTCTGTCAGATTCATCAATTCACATGGATGTAAACCTAGATTGCCAAACAGAAATTGAAATGTTCAGAATACACTTTAATCGATATCAAGTATAGTGCCAAAATATAAGCACCAAACAATCCACTAACACTCATTCTTAATTGGCTACACGCAAGACTCATATCTTAAGTATGTTTTATAAATGTTCTTGGGTAATACCCTGTTTTTTAGTGGATATGCTATGTTAACACTTATATTAATGTGTTCAACTGACACTTTTTGTTTCTGAACTTCTTCGCTCATATATAGGTATTATATCCTAATGTGTCTAGGTACTTTAAAATACCGATCAGTTCTTCATGACGAAGATTGCAGCGACATTATCATAATATTTCAGCAACTTGGTAATAGTGTCGACAACTCCAAGTCCCAAAATAAAAGTTTCGCAGCCATAATCCATAATTTGTAGTAGGGGTGGAAGCGGTATGGGTTTTTACAGTACCATACCGTTTTGATCCGAAAAAAAATGGTTTGGGTTTCATATATTAAAATATCATAAACCAGTCTTACCGAAATCGAAATTATCGTAAAAAAGTTGGTTGGTTTTGGTTTTAATATTTAAAAAACCGATTTACCGAAATTACCGTACCGAATTTATCGAAACTAGAAAAAACCGTACCGAACTTATCATACCGTACCGAATTTACCAAAACCAGAAAAACCGTACCGTACCAAATATACCAAAATTACCATACCGAATTTATAGAAACCGGAAAAAAGTTGGTTTTGGTTTTAATATTTTAAAAAGTTGGTTAGTTTTGTTTTTTGGTTTTTTGGGTCTGTTAGTGTTGTTTAAAGAAACCAGAAACCAGAGAAAACCAGAATTTTCCAAAACCAGAAGAAACCAGAAAAAAACAGAATTTATCGAAACTAGAAAAAAAACGAAATTACCGAAAAAACCGAAATACCGGTCGGTTTGGTTTTAGTATTGATTTTGGTGTACCGGGTGATAAACTGGTACGATTTGATTTTACCATCCAGAGTTTGGTTTTGGTATTGGTATCTACTATTTACCGACCTAACCGTACCGCTTACACCCCTAATTTGTAGCCCCAAAGCATGTTACATACAATATTTAAATGTTTTCAATTTTTCATAATATTGCTCACAAACCTACTTAATCAAGAGAGAACAATTATCATAAATGTGAGCATATAATATTTTAAGCATCTTATTACTTCATATTCTTAAACTATTTTATTTCTCTAATCTATGATTCATTATTAAGAGAAATTCAAGAAATATATAAATTTACTCCCACTGACTTCAAGGTATATATATACTTAATCAAAATGCATAAAATATTCTTAAAATACAATTAATGGGAGACTAACATAAGTTTATATAGTGATTTCTCAACTTCTAAAATTCTTTTCTTAAACTCTCATCAACTTTCACACTAAGTGTAACTCTTACTCAAAAGGAACTACTAAAGCTATAAAATTTTAATATTCTAAGATATAGGTGAAAATATTTATTTACGCCCCTTTGTCTATTCGTAATGAAAACTTTAACCATAAGTCTAGCTTTATATCGTTGATTATCAAATCAAATATTTTCTTACTCCTCTGTCAAATTCGCATTCTTATGATAAATCTCACAATCAGTCAAAATAGCAAACTCATTTAAGAGTTTCACAAAACTATTCATATCCATTAGCCAACAATTACTTTGGATGTTTAAGTAATGACTTGATTATCTTAAGTTCTTTTATAATCACATTAGGCGGTTTGATACTCCCACTAATTTTACCATTCTTTAAAGAATTTGACATTTAATATTTTCGATTTCGAAAGTAATTAATGTACCCTCTTTCGAGTGTAGACATAATTATAAATTCCAATTCTTTTAGTGAATTCTAAATCCATGCGTGTACTAGACATTCTCAATCATGCAGGCGTGTCAAATTGGATAAGTAAAATGGAATTTATATAATACACTTTTGACCATATACATTCATTTTTGTGTGAATAAATCTTGTGGCGATAATCAACATATTGCGTTTGTTCTGTTGTTTTATAACGACATGATCTGTGTAGGTCCACTATCCAAGGACTATAATCTCCCACTTGGGCCACATAGATCGTTCTAAAATTGTAAAACCTTAAGAGCTCAAACGCGTGTGTCAAGATTAATAAGTGACAATCCATAGACAATCTAATATATTAAATCATCAAAGTAAGTCTAGAATTAAAATGAGACACAACATCGAAAAGATACTTTAAAGTTCAACATTATGATATATGATCAGAATTATTTTTCTTGTAAAAGTTTCATAAAAATAATTCTACAAACCACAAATGAGAATACCATAATTAAGGAAACAATATTCTCATATAAACGGAAATATGTTTTATATACTCGAGAAAAATATTTTGAAAGGTCACTGAGGAGTTTTGAAATGATTTCAAAATAACATAAGAAAATGAATCCAAGAATTTATAATTTGTTTTATGGTTTGTCTTGTAAGCATCCTCATATCAATTTAGAACTATGTTTCGTAGCACTCTAGTTTTTGAAAAATAAAATATATTATTTCATTCATATTGAATGATATATTATAATTCACATAATAAAGCTTAAAGTATGTATGTTATATAATGGGTACTCGTTTTAATCTTTAAAATTACGATATTTTTCATAAACTCTATGCTTAATCCGTTTAATAATTCTTCAAGGTTTTAAAAGAGTTTCACGCACTAATTCATTAATAGTGGGATCCTCAAGTAAAATTGAATTATAACGATTTAGCAATTTTAAGTGAAACTTAGCTTCTTTATTTCATTCTAAGAAGTCAGTCTAAAGAACATTGAAGGGATTAAACATTCAGTTTTAGAGAAATAAAGTAATATAAAATTAATGAAATAAATAGCTCACTACATTAATCATATGAGTTGACAACACGTGCATTAATAACATTTTATAAATGTGGACATTCTTTCGTAATAACTTTGAATATTTATATATATGACTTTATTGGGTACCATGTTATGTAATTTAGATGAGCATGTTATCTAGGATAACTTTTCACCACCTAATTGCATAATCTCTTAATATTTATTTCATTTACTCAATATAAATTTCCTTCAGAAAATTATCTTGCTTGATGAAATAAATCAAATATGCCTCATTAATGTCTTCACATATATAAGCATAATAAGTTATTACTAGAACTTTTATTTTTAAATTTAATATTCACTGCCATAAGAATCATATCCAACTCTCAAATAAAAAATCTCAACTTTACAATACTCATTTCTAAATACAACTACATCTCATACAATCTCTGACTCGAGAAAAATCAAAAATAAATACAACTACCTAGACTAAAATAACAATAAATACAAAGATGTAAATAAGTGACACTTTATAATGCCTACGCCCTAGAAATGATGAATATAATGTTGTTAGAGATACTTTTAATTGAATAACCCAAGTTTATGGAAACAACAGAGGCCTGAGACCTGTGAAAAATAGTTCAATGATGAGGATTAAACTCAGCAAGTCTACAAAGAGTGAGAATTTAACTGAAGTTAGTCCACAATAATAATAATGTAAATTCCTCACATATTAAATAAATTTTAAATTATTTATGTTACCCAACGCAAACAACCTAGAATAAGCGTGTGTTTCTACTCCCAAACTCAATTAATCCCATGTGATATATATATATATATATATATATATATATATATGTGTGTGTGTGTGTGTGTGTGTGTGTGTGTGTGTGTGTGTGTGTGTGTGTTAGTTAAGTGCTCTTTACTTTCTTAATCTCAAGTTCATCTTTTACATTACGAATCATAAATTATACGATAATATCTTTAATTAAAAGCATCTCGCTTATTAATCATAGTAGCAATAACGGTTTCTAGCTATGATAGTAAAAGAGTGTACCAAGTCTGCTATTCTCAATTAATCTCATGTCATGGATTTAGTATATATATCTCTATTATATTCATTATGCATCCCCGAGTCATGAGTTTATGGTTATACATCTCTAATATAAATCATAATTCAGTACGAACCTGTCTAAGTACCGCAATACAAAATCACATTATAAATCATAATATGGTACTACCACAATATAAAATTGTATTATAAATCACAATCTGGTACTACCATCTCAAAGTACCAGAATAGAAAAAGAATATTTATGAGTGTAAACTCGATCCCATAAATAAAAGTATGAAGGCCTCTCCCTATTTCCTTTGGGGTTCACTCGTGGATACTAGGTATAGTTCTAGGGTGTCCCAATCTTATAACCTCATAGTATTTTCATGGGGGAAATCGCTACATCTTTACACCAAACGTATGGTCCCCATACCTAAGGTCATATGAGAGGATCAACCCATTATTCACTCGTGAGACGGGCACTTTCAGTACGTAGGATTGGGATAAATATGACCTAGGCAGAGCCCATATCAGCAGCGGGAATACCACGTATGGTCAATATTTTGCGCACCCCATTAAATTCCTCCTAGTATGTCCCCTATGAGAGCACATACATCCACAGTATGACTGCACATAAATTAAGGAAACAAACACGACCGTACGCAACAAGGTCAACAAACAAGTAAAAACCAAACTCAACTAGATTACACATAAAGTATTTAATTATTCCAAGTTAATACACAGGTTAACTATAATCATTATCATATAAGTCTAGAACGAACTCCTAGGGATCCAAAGTTTAGGTATCATCTCATCCTACCATTCATATGGATCATTATAAAATAACCACCACTCTACTTGATTGGTTATAAAACCATTATAAACTATTGTGTGATCGCCACAATCACTAAGAATCTCTCGTCATCAAAATATCCCAATAATCGGCATATAATCAAGGTCCTCGAGCAATTACACAAAAATTCCATCTACTCACGGATTCTTAAGAGTGGCTTGTGTTCTAGATTAATTAAGTTCGTTTAATTAAGAACTAGTTTCCAAAATGTACAAAAAAGAAATTGAACCATAACCCAACACGTTAGATCTAAACAGCCTATAAAAATAACTAAGGATTTTCCATAAACTCGATACAAACATCACCACATGAAAACCTGACAAATCACACATCCTGACAAAGTCGTGCGCACAGAGATAATCTATGTTATGCGCACGATGTTGCTAATGTAAACCATACTAAAATCGGGTTTCTTCTTCCTGAGACCCAAAGTTACGAACCTAAATATTTTAATCCTCCATGGATGACCCTGCCTAAGGTCCTAACATCTCAAGAAAACCTTTTAATGGTCTTTATATACTTCTAGATCAAAATTCAACCTATTATTACAAGTTTTAGGTGTCTTAATCAAAGATTCATGCATTAGTTTTAGATTATGAGTTTTAGAACCCTAGGTTCATAATTCTAACCAATTCATCTCAGATTTGATTCAACTACAAATTAAATAAGAGAATTTTTATGTAAATCATTACTATAATTTATAATGTATCAATTTTATTGAGATTTAAATACTATTTCATAGGATTTGTCATCAAACTATCCTAATTCATTAGCATGGGATTAAAGTTTAATTTAACTATTAAGCTAATTAAAATTTAGAATTTAGAAGATTAAAATTATATTATAAAATTGTTAATTCATAATCCAATGAACTATTACTATCATAACACAATCCTAATTAAATTCTTAATCGATGTATTCTTACCTTGGACCGATTGATGAATCAAAGTCCCAAAAATTTCCAAATCCTCTTCAATCCTTGGTGCCTCTTCTCTTTAGCTCTCTAAGGTTTTCTCAAATTATAATTGACTGTTTTATGTTTTACTAAATAACCTAATAAGATTTCTTCCCACTAAATAAAGCTTATGCTCAATATAAGCATGAACCAAATGAGCCCAAAACATGTAATAAACGGCCTATAAGTCAACCCAAACAATATATTAACCCAATGGACTAAAATTCCATCATTTTTAGTTAAAACGAAACTTCTAAGCATCCTAAATTTCAACCCAAAACAGCACAAATTTTAATAAATTAACTATCTCATTATCTTAATTGATGAGTGAGTAGGAGTCATTTAAATTAAAATTTTAATTATAAATTAGTTAGGTGTGACTCGGCATTATAAGAAAGTACTTCATGATCGGTGGAACGTAATACTAATGGAATAATCCAAATAATAAAACCCTCACACCTAGTCCCTCATCATTCCATAGTCGTCCATAGTACTAAGTCACTTAAAGTATTTAATTAATGAATTATCATGTATTATATCAATTTCCACAAATTTTTAATTCATGTTACAAAAATATATGATGCATAATAACATAAACAACATAAAATATAATAAGTGACATATTACATGTCATGACGGAAAATAAATAATAAATTTTGCAATTTAAATGCACAAAAAAGGGGTATTTTATAGGGGTGTTTTAGTGAGATCAGCATCTGAAAAGATCATCCTTTGGACCTCCATCCTTTAATTTCTCATCAAGTTGACATGATGAACCTCTCATAAGTGAGATTTTTGGGCTAAGTAATTGGCTCCTCCGGGTGAAAAACCTCCCAAAATAGTGTTGACATTAGCCACAAATTTTTACCTTTGTCTTTGTCTTAGGATTCCCCTTCCTTATCCACAAATTTCTTATGGTATCCATACTTGATGACCTCCTCTATGGGATCCCCGCGGCATTAAAAGTAGATAATTTTGTGGTCATGTCTCTATGGAAGCATCAATACTTGGACTTATGTAATACCCTACCTCGTAATTTCAGCCGTATTCATGGATTTTGATGATTTGGTACGACGTAGACCAACTTAAACGGATCCCGGGTCAAATTGGGGTAATCTCGTGGCCTCGTGCTTATCAAATCGAAGTTTTATGGCTCAAAATATAATTTTGGAAAATTTAGACTTCGTTCAAATGAATGGCAGACTCGTTCGAATGAGGTCGTTTGAGCGATATTCGAACGAGGCATCTAACAACCTGGGTCCCAACTTTCCTGAAATCTTGTTAGATAGGGTCGTTCGAATGAGATTAGGGTCGTTTGAACAAGGGATCTGATGAATTGAGTGCTGAAATCTCATTAGTAGGTCCTTTGAGAGAGATCAAAGGTCGTTCGAACGGCTGGCGTCAGATTTGAAAATCTTATCCTTTTTTATGTGTTGTCGCCACGTGGTCCATCGAATTTGTTAACATGTTGACTTCTCAACATCCCAGATCAAGTATGGGACTAATGACAATATTACCCTTAGCTCATAGAGTTGGTTTTGGGGACATTTGGGGTATTTAAACCTTTGAGGGTTTAAAAAATATTTAAGTGGGAATTAGCCCATTTGGGCATTTTGTATCAGACTTTCCCCTCTCTCTCTATAGCCTTAAGAGGCCTCCCACCTCCAAACACCACAAACCACCATACACCACCAGTCTCCCACCATTTTTATAGTGTATCCAACCCAAAAACACCCATTTTCACTATGACAAGGAGGAGCTATGAATTTGGGGATTTTGTTGGAGGTTTTTGGAGAATGAAGATGGAGTTTTTCTTAAAGAAGATGAAGTGGGTCTTACTTGAAGTTCCAATGGAGCTTGTTGGAGGAGCTTTTGGCAACCCATTTAAGGCCATCTTTGGAGGTGAGAATTGTTCCTCCTACACCAATACCACCATTAGAGACCTTAGAGGTGGGAGAAATTCTACTCTTAGATTAAGACTTTAGTTGTATATTTTTATTCTTGATTGTTGAAAATATTAAGAGTAGGATGTTTGTGATGGGTTTTCTAGTAATAATAATAATAATAATAATAATAATAATAATAATAATAATAATAATAATAATAATAATAATAATAATAATAATAATAATAATAATAATAATAATAATAATAATAATAATAATAATAATAATAAACATTTTTATGGAATAAAAATATTGAAAAAATGTTGTTTTGATAAAAAAAAAATTAGAATGGATAATTATTTCAAGGTTTTGAAATAATGAAAGTTGTTGTTGTATGAAAATGGTGTATTTTCTAGTAATTTTGATGAAAAATATTTTATGAAATAAAATATTGGCAAATAATGTGATTTTGTTGAAAATGATATTTTGTTGAAAATAAAGAATAAGTAAATATTTCAAGGTTTTGAAATATTGAAAGATGACATATTTTGTAAAAATGTAAATTTCAAGGAATATTGGTGTTAAGTATTTTATGGAATAAAATGTTTGGAAATAAATAATTCTTTGGCAAATATTTTGTGAGAAAATATGTTTAAGCCATGTAATAGGATTTTTGGGTTTAAAATCCATCTTCTCATGTATATAAACTTGTAGTATTATGGCATAGAATGCATAAACAAGTTTTAAGAAGATTTTGTTGGTTTAAACAAGAAATAATGAAGGTTGAAATTTTAGTCTTCAAAGTATGTGTAATTGGGACTTAGAGACATAATGTGCAAAAAGTTAAAAGACTGCATGTCAACTAAAAGTAATGGCAATTTTCTTATAAAAGTAGTCTTAAGTGTGAATGTATTTCTTGAACAAAGAAGTAAAGAACTATGAATGTTGGTAAAAAAAAAGTATTGATTAAGTGTTAATGGGCAAATATGGAATAGTTAGTGAGTGTAACTTACTAATGTTGAGAAGTATTAGCACTTATGAAATTAAAAGGAAGCAAAGATATAAAAAGTGTTTCCAATCAAGTAAAATATTACTGTAAAAAGGTTTTAAATAGTTAAAACACTTACGAAGTTGGTGTAGGTAACTTAATAGTGTTTTTCGTGAAAATAACACTTGTGAAAACGGAGTAAAGGTGTGATTTGGAAATAAATGGGTAAAATGGTAATTTTACTTAAAGTGGAACATTTTTATGAAATAAAAATATTGAAAAGGCTGTTACACAAAGTGGTCTTAAATGAATATGATTTTTGGAATAAAAATCAAGATTAAAGTGTAAAGGACACAAAATGGTAAATGGGGCGGTAAAATCCCGAGTTTTGGCTTCGATTGGGTAAAAAGGAAAGGAAATAATTTGGACATTTGTAAAATGTTAAAACACATTAAAGGCACTTGAATGACACGGGGATAAAGCAAGAAGGGCCCGGAGCCCTTGGATGAAAATCCCTAAACCACTTATCAGAGCATATGATGCGCATAGTCGTCGATGCAGAGCCCGTGTAAGTATGTGGTATTGGAATATTCCGAGAAAAAATAAAGGAAATATGGAACATATCAAGAAACGGGTTGTGTGATTTAATGTGTTAATACAACCTAACTGGAATGAATGTAATAAATGTTCCGGTAAAGGTGAAATGGACAAGTAAATACGTAAATCTATTAATGTCCATAAACGAATTAAAAAGGGTTAAAGGGAGTGAATAAATTGGTGGTTTAGCAACCTAAATGGTTAAACCCATATTTAACACAGGAATGTGTTGTAAAAAGGATTTTCAAAGATTAAATAAGTGTTTTCTAACGCGGGAATTGCGTGTGTTAAAATGGTGATTTTCAATGAAAATACTAAGGAGTATTAGAATGAATAAAAGGCTAAATTCTAGTAAAATAATGGTTTTAATAAAATTAAGTGGAATGGTTTCAAGTGTTGAATCGGGTGTGTTAAACAAGGTGAAAATGCTAAGTTTGAATAAAGGAAGTTTTTACTACATTAAGGTAAATTAATCTGGATAAGTAAGATTTTCGAAAGTATAACGGTTAATGCAACGGCATGTGTATTTTCTAAAGGTATACATATGTGGATATACACATATTTTCGCATGCATGTGGTTGTAGCGTGTGAGTGTTCCTGTCTGCCATTCGTTGTTATATTGTTCGTATAATTCCCATTGGACACGGGCTCACATCCTCACTTTGTTACAGTCGGTTGAGAGTGGTTCCGTATTTGAGGGTGTTTTACAGGTAAGTATATTTTATTTATGTTTACGTTAGTAACTCTGTTTACTTGGACCTCGGGGTGCTCCTCCCCATGGGTTTGAACTAGTTTTTTAGTTTTTGATTATTAGCTCATAATTTTGAGCAGAGACATGACTTCATACTTATGTATGTATATGTAGGGTTTTGATTTATTGGGTTATAGTTTCCCATGTATATGTGTATGTGTATGTATGTGGAGAGAGAGAGAGAGAGAGAGAGAGAGAGAGAGAGAGAGAGAGAGAGAGAGAGAGAGAGAGAGAGAGAGCATTGTGTGTTTGGGGGTTATGAATATTTTTTGGTGCTATCTTTTCAAATTCTCTTCAATTCTTGAGAGGAAAACTTTATTCGGCATATCATTTTGAATAAAATACAAATCAAATGTGTATCTGGAGATCACAAAATACTTGAGACCCTACTGTTTCTCCATTTTTTATGGAGTCAAAAACAACCTCAGAATGGCACATACACATGGTTTCAATTTGGTTCAAACTGGTGGGTTGTCTAGAGTTACTCTTCTGAGGATTCTATTACAAGTGATGTTGCAGATTTTTTGGTTTATGATAACGGACCGAAAGAGAGAAAAAGTCTTGTTATTTCTCAATTCCGAATTATTTATCAAAATGTGTATCGCATGTATATATAAATCTTTGTTGGAATCTTTGTTCTTACTTTTATTCGTTACATTCGGGATTGGTTGAGTATGAAGTCTTAAACCTTGAACTTTCCCAATGTAACTATTAAAATTTCCTACACTATTGGCCCGCAAAAAGTAACATGGGATCGTATGTGAGTCATTTTACGTCACAAAATATTAGGGTACGAATTTGTTGATTAGTTATTTAGGGGTCTTAATTCTAGGGGGTTACTTGTCGGGTTTTCTAAGATAGGAAAACTAAAAGTAGAAGAGGGGTTTAGTGTAATTTTTCCACAAAAAATATTAAAACATCAAGCTCTAATGATTTTTTGTCTTATTCAATATAGGTTATCAAACTTCATACTAAACCCCAAATGTGTGCAAACATCATAAAAATGTTAAAACATCTAATGATTTGGCATACCACCCAACTATGTTCAAACTTTTGTATTATACAAGCTCTAATGACTTTTTTATTTTTTATTTTTTTTAAATCAACAAGTTCTGTGAATGAATATATTTAAACAAAATGATTTAGATTTTAGATTCAAATTTCAAAAATACCTTTACGTCTTAATTATTAAGAGACAAAAACAGTCATTAGCCTCTTAATCATTTAAAAGAATAAACACTATTTGAAACCTCTAAGTGTGAATAGATCATATTGAAACTAAATAGGTAAAAACAAACCCCACCTAAATTTATGTTTTAACAGTAAAATGAGAAAGAAAATGGCATCCTTTCCAAAATGAGCTTCAAATTGGTTTTAGGGATCATTGAATTAAGTTGTTTTTGCAGGTTCCTTTCTATGCAACAGCTCAACTAGCAGGAGCCATTTCTGCTTCATTTATTCTTCGCATACTACTAGACCCAATAAAAAATGTAGGTACTACATCACCTTCTGGAACAAATATTCAAGCCCTCGTCATGGAGATTGTGGTAACCTTTTCTATGATGTTCATTACTTGTGCCGTTGCAACCGATACCAAGGCTGTAAGAATTCAAATTCAACCAACCCTTGTAATTTTCTTTTATTTACTTCAACATTGCAGTGATCAAACATTTTCTTCTATTGTAGATTGGGGAGCTCGCAGGTATAGCAGTAGGTTCTGCAGTATGCATAACCTCAATCTTGGCTGGGTATGTCATTAAAATGTGTTTTTAGGCCATTAGAACCGTACTAAATATTTTGTATCAAATAAATAGCACTTATTTTGTCACACAATTACTAATCAAATTTAAGTAGACATAGATCAGGTGTTTTTTAATGTCGACATTTAAATATGAATTATTAATTTGAAAAGGATAAGCTATTGAGACGGATAACAGTAGGACATCCTCAATTCTCCCCCAACTTTTGGAAAAGTAATTTCGAAAAATCCCCCACCCATTCGCAAGACCCTTCCAAAATTGGAACATTCCTAAATGAAGAATCAAATTTTAATATTCAAATTTATTTAGATTTCAAACATTTGAAACCTCCCCTGAGTCCATCTCAACCGTTTAATAGCTTGTTGGAATTAATATTATCAAATATTATAATTATCTTTTCTAACGATAATCAATATGGGATCTGCAAACAAAGTGTATAAACATTTTTTTAATCAATCTTGCTAAATGTAACGACCTCCAACTGTTTATTAAACTAATACATGGGGGTGGCAAAACGGTTCAACGGGTCGTGTTGTCACATGACCCGACATGACACGATAGGAAACCAGTGGACTCGAACACGACACGACATGATAGCATTTTTTTTTCTTTAACCCGAACATGACACGATAAGACGATAAGTAAATATGATTCGATTGGACACGATTAGACATACCCTAACAGGACATAATTGGACACGATTAGATCAGTTAGTGAGGAATTTAAAAAATAATTGGTTTAAATAGTGGGTTGATAATAGTTCTAAATGTGGTCAATAGTGGGTCTACTTAGAGTTTATATCGTGTCCTTAATTAGGTCAATATCGGGTCATTATCGGGGTAATTTCGTGATAGAAATTGGACACAAACACGACAGGACTCGATGGGGGTCCAAAAACTCAAACCTAAACATGACCCGAACACGAAAGACCGTGTCAATTTCATTTCATTTCATGTTGTTTTATCGTTTCATTTCCAAAATTGTCACCCCTATTAATGCATGCTACTTGAACCTATTTCTGGACCAGGCACAGTATTTATGCATGCATGTTAAAGTTGGATTTCAACACTAAATCATGTGGCATAACTGTTGATCGATAACCACCCCTGCTAACACACTGGTACAAAGTTTTAAGTTTTAAATCTAAGAGCAACATCCAAAAGTTCTTAAAAATATTTAGTATGTAATTTAAGCAAGGTTTAATTGCAAAATAAATATTTAAAGTAAATGCATTTTCAATTCCCATCCAAACACCTTCGATTGTTGTTGATGAACAAAACACTACAATATCATAACATCCTAAGATAAGCAACCGTACAAAACAATCAAGCTCGGCCTCAGAGGCATAAATCTAAAGAAAAACATATCAACTAGCCAAACAATATTGTGCAACTGACGAGTAAGGTAAATGACATCTACAGACCAATATCAGGAGGATCAATGAACCCAGCAAGAACCATAGGCCCTGCAATAGCCAGCGGGTACTACAAGGGATTGTGGGTTTATGTGGTTGGACCGGTGTCAGGGACCCTACTTGGGGCTTTGTCCTACAATCTTATTCGGGTAACAGATAAACCAATCCAATCATTTTCGTTCAAGCTTCATCGAATGAGGAGCAATGAGGGGCAACTCACCAATAAAGATCCCCTCAACTCTTTGTAATGGCAAATTGTTATGAGCTTACCACTTCTCAAACGCCCTCCATATATTTTGGAGAGCTCAAGTACTATGTATTGAGAGAAAGAACAATGTTGTGTGTACTCTTCGACCCTGTTTGGTTCAGGCCACAGGCCCAAAAATATATCACATGTGAAAAGTAAATTACTGTAATATTTTTTCCGTTATTTGTATTTTGAAGTACATTTGTTTTTATTTATTTTTGGTTGGATGTCATAATTTTCAAAATTGTTCGTTGACTGTCATTTCTAATATATTTTGTTACATAAAACATTTGATCGTTAGTCTCTCTCTCTCTCTCTCTCTCTTACACACATACATGTACACTCGCTTCATAAAAATAAATTAATAACTAGATAAATTAATTTTCAATTAGTTAAATTAAATTTTAAAAAATTAAAAACCTAATATATTGGGAAATCAAAAAAAGTAATATTCAGAAAATAAAAAACTAACATATATATATATATATATATATATATAAACGTAATTTTTGGAAGATAAAAAAATCATAGTGTTCTGGAAAACTTAACAAATTTAATTAAAAATAATATTTTGTCAAAATATAAAAAAAACTAATATTGTGAAGAAAAAAATGAATTTTATGGAAATTAAAAATTATAGTAATTTGAATATAAAATACTCCAACACGGTTATGTTATGACAATGTTTTAAAACTATTTATAAAATCTTAGGATTAGTTGGAACAATTTTTTAAAAAATGTAAAGTGTTGTATTGTTTTAACAATTTTTAACGGTTAAAACTATTAGTAAAAAAAGTAATATTATGAGAAGTTTTGAAATATTCTCGTAAATTAAAAAAGTAATAACGTTTTAAAAATTAAAAACTCTTTTAAAAAATGTAAAGTTTTGTATTGTTTCAAAACATTACTAATTTTTAAAACAATACAAAACTTTACATTTTTTAAAAGAGTTTCTACTTTCTAAAACATTAGCCAAAAAAAATCCAGAATATTACTTTTTTTATTTCCCAAAATATTACAAATTTAAAACAGTCTTAAAAATTATTTTAACTAATCCTAAGTTTTTTTAAAAGAGGTGAATATTTACACAAATAAAATAATTTTTATAATGAAAATAAATGTTTTGTCGTCAATATAAAGGTATTGTTCATTTTTGGGTTGCATTAAATTTATTATCAAATGTACTATACTAGTAAAATAAAAACCTTCCTTGTCCACCAAATTTTTTAAATACCATTTAAACTAAAATGAACCAACTAACTAAGATGGACAGTGAATCGTAAAATTTGAATGAAATTCATATGAACACATCATTTTTCTTAACGAGACTATGAAAACATTTTTCAAGGACGAATTTAACAAACAATGTATAACCAATAGGACAACTTTCACTATTTCTAACATAGTGTTTAATTTTTAAAACATTACTAATATTTTTAAAACATTAGTGTTGGGACGAATACACCTCCATTAATAGCGTGACGCGTGGCGAGCAGACCGGTCAAGATGGCAATCCATATTGACTCTTGCAAGATGAGGACGACTAGAGTCCTTGATAAATTAGAAGACTAAGAAGCAATATTTGATTGGAACTTAAACTCTACGAGGATAAGACTTATCCAATTGTAACCCCTAACTTTATATAAAGGGGACATCCCCCATTGTGAAAGCGGGACTCAAAGACTAGAGAAACACTCTTATGTAAATTCTCTCAAGTTTATAGTGAAATAATGTTGAAGCCCCTGTAATACCCTGTACCAAAAATTTAATTAAATTATATATGGATTATAAATGAGGATAGGTTAATTAATTATGGAAGAATTGTGGGCAAAAATTGGAGAAAAATAAACGAAAAAGAAAAAGGATCGTTCAAACGACAAGGCGTTGTCGTTTGAATGACAAGGTGAGGTTGCGAGAAGGGTCGCGAGAAGCAGGGCATCAAACGATGTGCTACTGACTTACTATAGCAGGTCGCGCGATCCATAGTTCGAATAATGTTGGTCAAGATTTTAATCTCAATTGCCCTTATGCTCTATCACAATCTCACTTGTTGGATCTCTGAGCTGTTGAGTGTAACACCCTTCGCAAAACACACGAGGTGTTTCTACGATTAATTAAACTAAATTCATCAACAATCATTATAGAGCATCTATATTCCACAAAAATAAATACAATGAATCCAAAATCTTACATTTCCAAAATAATTACAATAGTTCCTCTCGAAAATAATACTAAACTCTCCAAATAAAATTACACTGCCCAGCTATACAAAAATAATCTTCCAAACTCCAAACTCTAAAATCCTCCAAATAATCCGTAGCATTCAAATTCATGCTAACCTGCCACTAAAAGAAAAGTACGGGGAAGTACACAATATGAAAGGAATAGATGCTCAGAAATAATAACAGTGAATGAAGCGCAATGATACGAATTCGCATATATGAGTCAAATGCAATACTTAAGCATTGTACCAATTTAATTTCTCAATAACACGCCAATGGGTCATCAGGCCTCACCTCACCCTACCCAAGCTTCGCAAAGCCTCATCGTGGCTATTGGACTTTTGAACTATTGACAGGTGCCCATTCTCCTTGCCATATAAAAATCTCATGACACCATGTCCATCAACAAATACAATATCTCAGCGAATCAAAATTTTAGATTCCATCAAATATCTCATAGGATTCCAATGAATAACACAATTCAACATGGCAAATAACACATGAAACAAACGGAATACTCTCGAGAGAATTTAGGAGCATATTGTGGAAGTCTCGTACCTTAAAGTCATCACATGAAAGCCATCAAAATTCTACCTCAAATTTTTTATCACACCATTACGTTCATCTACGAAAATAATCAAATCTTGTTATAGCCTAAACTCGAGAAAAACACCCAATAAGTCTTCAAATCTAAGGTTGAATATTAAATAAAATTGGGGCTAGGGTTTGTATATACAGGGAGATGAAATAATAAAGGTCTACTGCTTTTAGAGGTCATAAAAATGTGGTTAAAAAATCTTAACCCCGGGTTAATAATATATATATATATAAGATTAAGAGTTTAAGAGTTAATTGAATTCTAATTAAGAATAAACACTTCCGCCAAGCCAAGGACGCCCAAAATTTTATATGTCTAAGAAAATCCCCATTTTCACCCCCGATTCCAATTCCGATTTAAACTCTACTTTATAAATAAAAACCATCATATTAAATTACTAAATTAAATCCATAAAGTTTTATTTTCCAAAATTTGAATAAATTTTTAAAAAAAATTACGGGTTGTTACATCGAGCCCATATCAGCCCAGAAGGGGAAAAACGAGATATTTGACCTTAGGGAGGGTTTTATAAGGTGTTGTTTGGTTTGGTTTGTTTTGGGTTATTTTGGTGAGAAGAATGGAAAAAGGACAGAGAGAGTGAGAGAGAGGTGGGTGGTCTTCCACCTCCATTTGTGTGGCATTCCACCATGTTCAAACCCAAAATATACCCATTTTCACCATTGATAAAAATAAGGGTTACGAATTTTGAAGGAGTATTTGTGGAATTTTTTTTGGAGAAAATAAAGGTGGGTTTAATGGATTTGCAGTGTGTCATGCTTGGACACTTGCAAAAAGAATATATTATATCTTTTTGAAGGATGCATTTGGTAGCCCCTTAACGCCACCGTTGGAGGTGGGGGTTGCTCCTCCTACACCAATATTTTCACCACCACTAGAGGTGGAAAAACCTTACTCTTAGTGTAAGATTTATTTTGCACATTTGTAATCTTGTAGTTAGACTATTTGAGTAATGAGCATTCAATTCAATAGTGTAATTAATGTGTAAAAGATGATAAACATTTTTATGAAATAAGGAATGAGTAAATATTTCAAAGTTTTAAAATATTAAAAGTTGATATTTTGTGAAAATGGTGTATTTTCTCGAAAGATTGGCGCTAAATATGTTATGAAATAAAATGTTTGAAAATAATGATTTATGATGGTAAACAATGGTGAAATAATGCTTTAAAATTTCTTGCAAAAATGAAGATTTTATGACAAATAGACATTTATTGAGTTTGAAGAAATTAAATGTCATTTATGTCTTGAAAACGTTTTTTTTTTTTTTGCAAGTATAATGAAATTCTAGAATGAATAATATGTTTAAACCACTTAGTAGGATTTTAAGGTTTAAAAATCCATCTTCTCATGCATATAAACTTGTAGTAATTTGGCCCTAAGTGAATAAATAAGTTTAAAGAAGAACTGGTTCAGTTTAAACATGAGATTATAAGACTTCATGTGTTGATAAAATAAATGGTATTTTCTTTTCAAAGCAGTCCTTGGGTGTTGTTAAATTTCTTGAATGAAAAATTAAAGAAATGTCTAATTTGAAAATATTGTTAGTAAGAGTGTTATAAAGTGTTGAACAAGGAAAATGAAAAGATAAAGGTGTTTTCAATTAAAAAGAATACTACACCAAGTTTTAAAAGGATGTTAAATGCGTCAAACACTTAAGAAGTTAGTGTGGATGACTTAATAGTGTTTTTTAAGAAATTAACACTTGTGAAAATAGAGTAAAATGTGATTTTAGAAATAAATGGGTAAAATGGTAATTTTACTTAAAATGAAATATTTTTATGAAACAAAAATGTTGAAAAAGGTGTTACACAAGATGGTCCTAAATGAATATTATTTTTGGAATAAAAATCAAGGTTAACGTGTAAAGGACATGAAATGTCGATTTTCAAATTGTAACACAAATGGGGCGGTAAAGTCCCGAATTGTAACTTCGGCCGGGTAAAAAGGAAAGATTGGTAATGTGGACATTTTTAAAAATTTAAAACACATTAAAAGGAACTCAAATAACACCGGGATAATCAAGAAGGTCCCTGAGCCCTAGGATGAAAAGCCCAAAACCACTAGCCAGAGCATATGGTGCGCATAACGGGTGGTGTGAAGCCCGTTAAAGTATGCAGTATTTGGAAGATTCTGAGAAAAGATAAAAGGAATAAAGAACATGTCAAGAATGGGTTGTGTGGTAAATGTGTTAATACAACCTAACTTGGATGAATAAATAAATTTTCCGGTAAAGGTTAAAATGGACAAATAAATATATAATTGATAAATGCCCATAACGTAGGAAAAAGGTCAAGTAAGTGGGTAAATGAGTGATTAAGCAACCTAAGTGGTTAAACCCATAATTAACATAAGAATGTGATGAAAAAGGTTTTCAAAGATTAAATACGTATTTTCTTACACGATGTTTGCATGTGTTGAGGAGTGAATTTCAACGAAAATTCTAAAGTGTATTATAACAAATAAAAAAGGGGGTAATTCCGGTAAAGGAATGTGTTTGGATAAATCAAATGTAGTGGTTTCAAGGGTTGAACCGGGTGTGTTTAATAAAGTGAGAAAATAATAAGGATGAGTAAAAGAAGTATCCATAAGATTAAGGTAAATTAATTAGGATAAGGTTTTTAGAATTAATACATTTTCATGCATTTTGTATATGTATATGTATGTATGTATGTATGTATGTATGTATGTATGTATGTATGTATGTATGCATGCATGCATGTATGTATGTATGTATGTATGTATGTATGTATGTATGTATGTATGTATGTATGTATGTATGTATGTGTGTATGTATGTATGTATGTATATGTATACTATGTAGTTGCATTTCACGTAGGCATAACGTGTTGAGTCTCTTTTCTACCATTAAATTATATATTTTGTTTGTATATTTTTCATTAGGTATAGGCTCACACACTCGCTTTGTTACGGAAGGTTGGGAAAGGTTTCTTATTTTGAGGACGTTATACAGGTAAATAATTTATTTATTTTCATTAATAACTCTGTATACTTGGACTTCGGGGTGCTCCTAAGAGGTCCCTCGCGTAGTTTATTTTGAAACTGGAATCGCATAATATACAAGTGAAATGTTAATTAAAATAAAACTGAACTAGAAAAATTATATAAATTATTTGATTGTACTTCATTCCTAATGCTTGGGTCGGACCGGGTTGACTATGGGTAACCAATAAATCTGGATCGAGGCGTTATGAATGGTATCAGAGCTCTAGGTTCAAGGTTCCTTTTAGGAGTGACATGGTGAGGTCGATATTGGATCTTTCAACGTCAGTGTTGGGTAGGGTTGGTCATGCTAATTTGATGACGGTTTAGTTTGTGTCCTCGACAGTAAAGTCAAAGAGGTGAGTGCCAAGTGGCACACGATCAAGTTGATAGTTATTAATCGCTTACACGCTTCTGATTATAATTGTAGTAATTTATGGGCGTCCATGAAAGCCTATAGTGGTGACATCATGTTTGTTAGTGTGAGGTGCATGTGTTGAAATTTTAATGGCATAGAATCCTTTGAAGTGTCGATAGAGTGAAATGACGCCCACTAGGCTAGTGGAACAAGTCACATATAGTCAACGGTAGAAGTTGATGATTAGGGTGTCTTGACTAGGCACTATTGATTGGTGATTGAAAAGTACATAACCCTTAGGTATGGCACTTACGGGTAATTAGCACCAGCAACATAACAGGACAAATCTGATTCTTGAGGAATATCACAGTTAATGGTAGTTAGGTGAACACATTCGGTTGTGCAGACTGATTTTGGCAACGTTTTGACCGAGCGTAAGAGGAGTATTGTATGGTAAATTTGATTGTGAGAGTAGCCTTGTTAGTGGTAAAGATTGTGCATCTCATGTCTGGAGACTAGATAACTGAATAGCATTCACAAGTACTGATTATATGGCGAGAACGTATTAGTTACTTTGGTTGAGGACTTAGGTTGGATGTACCTTGATTATAAAGTGATATTGATGAATAGAATTATGCATGGCGTCTGTGGTATGGACCTTGGTGTTTGTAGGCAATGCTCAATGTCCCATATCTTACCAAGATCTGTATAGTTGTGTTAATTTGTAGGTTAATTTGTGGTGTGATATTAAAATAGTGAGGCAATTTAGTTGCCATAGTTAAACAGTCATTGAGGATTGGGTGAGGTAGACCTTGAGGTTTATAGGCTGCAGGCGACGTTCTGTATTCTTCCATAACCCGTAGTATCATTGGTTGTGGTTTGTACATGACTTGTAGTCACGACCACTTGGAAGGAAGATAAGATGATTATCTAGACATAAAGACTCGTTTAGTCATCAAGGTAATGGCTAGGTGCGAGGTGATCCTGGTGTGAGAATAGTTCATAGGCAAGTTGAGGTGCCCATAGGATAAATTGTGTGTGGCATCGTAGAGGGTAAATATCGAATGTTTTGATTCCTTGGAGCGCTTGATGATTAAGGTGCACTATAGATAGAAACTCGTAGACTAGTGTTTTGTGAGCACCGAGAAATTGCAATGTGGATATTGAAAGGTTTTGTGAGCATGCCTATAATGATAGAGGTATGGACAATGAAATCTTATCGGGATTGGGACTTTTAAATTAAATATGTTTGGTGTTATTAGAACAACAAATTACATCTGGTAAGAGAAGGCAGTAGAATTCTAGTGAGTGTTGAGGGTCAAGTGACGATCCTAGAATACTGGTCGTGTAGTGTACGTGCCAGGTATGACTTCCCAATTGGTACAGATGGGTGCTATAATCCCTAAGGTAGGGTGATAGTTGTGTTTTTAATGGAGTGATGCTCGATGTCATGGAATGACTAGTATCGGTGTGGTGATACATGGTTTCGGGATGCACTAGGAAGTGTATTCGAGACTTAGAATGGTAACGCCAGGTGGAGACTTAAAAATGACAATTAGAGTGGGCTAGCATTGAAACATGGTTATTATGCCAATATGTCGACTGTATATGCTAGGGTAGCCTTATCAGGGTGAGGACTTTTTTTGGCACGTCTTGTTAAGATGAACGGGTTAGAGGATCTATCTTAGTGTATTATTTACTATCCTTAGGGTGCCAATGACGGTGGGTGTGGTCGTCACGCAAATCCCATGTGGGTAGAAGAGGCAAGGTGAATTGATGACAAGCTTATGGTCAAAATAACACAGTTAGGTGATGGCCTCGCTTGAGACAAGTAATGTCTATGGGAGTTTGGGCTTTTGATCACAATATATTAAGGCAGATAATAACCTAGATGTAGTAGGTTGGTGACATCATCACTAGTGATTGGATAAGATCAATAACTAGAGCGTGAGGTGTGGATGTCAAAGGTACGACCTTGCTACGAAGTACGAAAGTTAGACATCGACTTCCTAAAGGACTATCGATTCGGTATTCTCACCTGTGGTGACTCAAATTGGTGCCATCTCATGATACGAAACGGTTGGGAGCGAGAGAGCGCGATGGTTCAGGTTTGGTCAATGAAACTTGGTAACCGAGTGCGTCCATATAAGATATTCTTGATATTGCATAAAGTTTTACCTACGGATGGCGGTCACATGGTTTGCTCATAGTATCAATTTCTCTTGAGACTATTGGACTTTCAACTGGTCGGCTCAGCAATCAGTGGCTCGAGTTGTGAAGAGTAGGATAATGGCTTAAAAATACGATATAGTGTTGGAAATTGAGAAACTTAGCACATGATGTTGATTTTCCACGATGACTGGATTAGAGTGAAATTCTAGCAATTACTCAAGGATGAAACACCTGAGGTAGTACTAGGTTCATCAGTGTAACGAAGTGGAAGGTATAAATCGGGCGTGCGGTAATGATTTGATGCGATTATTACTCCTTAGAGTGAGAGAATAGCTTAATATGGGTATTGACAGGCTCATCTGAGTTGTGTATTTAGGATAACATGAAAAGTTGCAGGACACGGGATGTGCGGCCCTAAGCTAGAATTGATTTTTGGTGATATATACGACGGTTAGTTGTATTACAATTTTCTTTGGGTGAGCGTTGGCCGCTAGAAAAGGGTTTGCATGTAGAGGCATCAGTATGCCTTACGTACTAGCATAAGCATTGATAAGAATGGTTTGGACTTGATCATAAGGCGAGTGGAGACTCGGAGTCAATTATGTAATGTCATGGTTCACGGAAGGATGAACATTAGAACATGTCGCATATTAAGTATTTGGTGACCTTAGTGTTGAGGACTTAGATGGTCTATCTTGAAGGATTTATAGGACTTAGAATAGAGTTCAGTGGACCCCATAAGTTTAAGGATTTATGGATCAATAATTTTGGGGATGAAATTCTCGAGGGAAGTTTTTAATACCATATCCCAAAAATATAATTAAATTATACGTGGAATATAAATGAGGAGTAGTTAATTATAATAATCGAAGAATTATGGATAAAAAGTGGAGAAAAATAAAAGAAGAAGAAGAAGAAGAAGAAGAAGAAGAAGAAGAAGAAGAAGAAGAAGAAAAAAGAAAAAGGGTCATTCAAAGGACAAGGGTTCTCGTTAAAATGACAGTGTGAGGTCACGAGAAGGGTCGCAAGAAGTAGGGCATCAAACGACGTGCTACAGACTTACAGTAGCAGGTCGCCCAAAAGGTTGCACGATCCATAGTTCGAACGACATAGGGTCGTTATTCAGACGACATAGGGTTGTCATTCGAATGACGTTGGTCGAGTTTTTAATCTCAGTTGCCCTTATGCACTGTCACAATCTCAGTCGTTGGATCTTTGAGTTGTCGAGCCCAAATCATCCCAAAAGGGGGAAAACGAGGCTTTTTACCTTAGTAAGGGTTTTATAAGGTTTTGTTTGGTTTTCTTTGGATTATTTTGTTGGGATGAATGGAAGAAGGAAAGAGAGGTGGGTGGTCTTCCACCTACACCCACAACCATTCCACAACCTTTTCACCTCCATTTGTGTGATATTCCTCCATTTTCAAACCCAAAATACCCATTTCCACTATTAATAAAGAAGGTCTACAAATTTGGGGGATTTTTTTGGAGAAGATGAAGGTGGGTTTCAATGGATTTGAAGTGGGTCTTGTGACGCGATCACAAATGTGTCTAGTGTGCGTGCTATGTAGGCTCAAGTGCAAGCCTGTCGGTCAAGTAATATCCCAATAAGTCGGGTATCGGTCCTCAGGGAAAAGGAGGAATGAATTCGTGACGCCATTGGAAATATGAAGAAATCCTAGTTTTGACTCTAAAAGAAATGAAAATATGATTTTGGGGATGAAACAACTATGGCTAGATTCAAATTTTATAGTACAATAAATGAAACTAAGAACTAGAAATATGCAACTACGCTAATTAAACGAAATGCTGATGAAAATGGATTTACGATTTAACTATGAGATGAGAACAAGAGGTTGGGTTACAATCCCCCAGATCCTAGTAGTTCACTTAATAGGATTCTAGATTCGGAAGTAAGATTTTAAATGAACCCGGTCCTTACTAATCCTAAGCATTCCATATATGAGGGATCATAGCCCGCACCATATGAAATCAACGGCAAGAATAAAGCGGTGTTGCATTAACCGATACATGCGTCGCACTCTTAAGCATCCCGGTTACCTAGGAAAAATGAAATTAAAAGTCCTACGACGGTTGCAATAGTTACACAACACGATTCATCTAAGATTTTAATTCAAAAGTCTATTTCCCATTATGGTGAATTACATTGGGTGGGGTTTATGCATCCCAACCCTTAGAAAATTATCTATACATGATTAACTTAGAGAAAAACTTGATTTTTAAGAAATAGAACATTAATTCTAAAGAAAATAGATGAAAAGAGAAATTCAGAATCAAAACCAACAATTAAACTAATAAGTCATTGAAAACTTAAAGGAAAGATGTTACTTGAATTTCAGAAATTATATTCAAATCCTTACCGCCAAATCTTCTAATGGGAAAACTAGGGTTTTTTACTACAAAAACCCTCTACTCCTAATTAGAAACCTAAAAAATCGAACCCCTATTATTATGTAATAAACTAGCATAAATAGCTATGAAATTTTCAAGAGATTCACCCGCTTAAAACTCTGTGAAAAAGAAAAAAAATCAAGAAAATCCAATGCAGTCCGAACCCATCTGGCAAGGCGGTCCGGATTCCCCCCTTATTTCAAACAGCAAACCTTAGACAAGGGCGGTCCAGATTCTTTTTGGAAAAAAGGTCCAAATCGCACCCCTTTTTTATTCAGAACTTTTTAGCCATGCAGTCTGGATCCTTTTTGGAAAAAAATTCTGGATCGCTTGCCTTTTTTATACAGAACTCACTTAGTACCCGGTCCGAATCCTTTTTCAGGGCGGTCCGGATCACATGCCAAGTTCATGCAAGGATCTTTGCTGGACTTCTCTCACTTCAAATGCTCGTCACTTTTTCACCGTAGCTCGAATTAATGTGTCGTTTCTTCTAACGTTCTTGTAATTGAAATATCTTAGACTCTCCAGTTATCCTCGCTTTTGGAATAAGGCTGCAAAATTATGAAATTGCCCTTAGACTTTTTTCTTTGATTACTTTCTTCGCTTTTCCAATTTCTTTCTTCCTCAATGCTTTAAATACCTCCAAACTTATGAGAAATACACGAAACTAGATGTACTTGTTAGAAGGAGTCAGTAGCAAGGAAATTCTATAATTCAACTCATTTTACATTACTCGAGACGATAAAAGTCCCTAAATTAAGAGGATAAATTCGTAAGAATTTGAGCCTAATCAAACCCCCCTAACTTAGAACTTTGCGCGTCCCGAGCAATGTAAAAGAATTTAACAATGGATCAACTCTGAAAAAATTTACTTTATTTGGATAGAATACCACTTTCACGAGCAAGCGATTGCATTTAGCGTATGCAACAAGCCTTTAAACCCCTAGGTCACCCTAGTAGGACGAGTTGTGTCCCGTGATGATTTACAGTGAATATACCAACAAAATTTGACTCAAAGCAAATTCAAAATACTCAAAAATTGTATAATTTAAAGTTTTCCAGAAAATAGTCATCATCAATTCATGTTCAAGAGTCTCAAATCATAGTGCGTTTGTGTGAAGCCAGAAATTTAACCTGGATTTTCACCGATTGACCATTACGTTACATTTTTGAAAATTCGCTTTGATTCAAATGCTCACGGAATACTCTCACAAACGACTCTCTTGGAATTGTAGCTATATTCTCTCGGTGTGCGTGATATAAAGATTAAATGCAATGGAACACGAATTCACGCACACAAGATTGAAAAAATGGAAATTAATGGTGAATGGATCTCATCATCGGATTACGGTTATAAGGAAACGGAAACATCACCTCTAGTTCACACATTTAATCTCTTTTGTTATCTTTTGTATCTTAACTCTCCACACAGTAACCAATTTTAGATTTGGACTCGGTTACGGCTTTATCGGGTTATGAGGTGTAATGGGAAATGGTTTGGGACATTTGGAATGGGAAAATATTCTTAAAATGCCCATTGGTACTTTTTCGGGCATTTCCTCATTTCCTCTTCTTTTTTTTTATTTTTCACACTTTTCTTTTTCTTGCTATTTTTGCTGAGTATTTTCTATTTTTCTTTCCCTCACACCAGTGGGACTAAATTTTTGGATTTCAAATCTTCCCAATTCCAGGTCGTTTGGGTCTTTCGGGTTGTCAAACGAAAAAGGTAAAAAAAATTATTCGGCTCAAATTGTGTGCAAAAAGGGTATTTTTTTTTACTTTTTATAGCTAATATTTTTGGGTGACAAATGAGGGCCTACTTCATTACCCAAATTATTAATTTCATTACCATATGCGTCTCGAGATGGATTACATTTAGAGATTTATTAAGTGCATTTTTCGAGACAACATCTCACACGTTACCATAACCGATCAAAATAAGGGTATTAAGATCACATGACTTACTCTAAACGCTGAATGGAACGTTGAGTTAACCATTTACTCGGATTGATTTTAAAAAACTCAGGAAAAGTGATAGGCTCGAATCTCACCGGGTTGGTTAATCTCCATATTTATTCGTAAAGTCATCAATTTTCTTTCAGTTTTCATCTTTGGTCAATTTTGGCTTTCTGTAATTTATTTTTACAATTTGAGACTTTAAATCGAATTTTAATGATATTTTTGGAAATTTTAAATTCCAATTTTTGTTTATTTTGAAGAAAAATATTTTTGGCTTTTCAGAATTTTTCAATTTTTTTGGAAATTTTCTAATTTTTTTTTGGCATTTTGAAAATTTGTGAAGTTTTAGAAATACACACTCGCCCCCCCCCCCCCCCCCCCCCCAAAGTTAGATTTTCGCATTGTCACCAATAAAAAGGGCTAAAATCTAAATAAGGCAAAATAAGAAGTGGATAAATAAAACAAACAAATGGATAAAATGCGGATTTATATATATATATATAAGGCCTGTGGTACTTTAAAAAAAAGGAAACAACAACATGCACAAGCAACCCAAGCAAAGAAAACAACATCCAACACAAACAACTACAAAAGCTCCACTAGGGTGGGGGGTTGGAGCTACCAGGCGCGCTCGGGTCGTAAGGATCATAAAAGTAGCTCGGATGGGGGGCACCAAAATTGAGTTGATACATATGAGCTTGAAGATGATGCATCATGATCGTATCCCTTTGGTAAGCGCGTTGGTTGGCCGCTTGATCCCTCCTGTATTGATTTATCAACTCGTCAAATTTTATTTCTAGGGCTGTGAGGCGTGCATTAATGTCATTGTCGGGAAGCTCAAAATCAGAATCCTCCTGATCCTCGTCAGAATCCCCCTTGCTCTCCCATTTCTACGTCGGCGTCCTCCTCCTTTTCGGATTCCTCTTCTTCCTGGGCGCGCAAAATTTCTCGTTGGCGCTTACTCTTGGCTCGGGTGGCCTGTCCAAAAGGGGTGGGAAGGCGAAGAGACCCGACAGGTGGAACAATTAGGTAGTTGGGAAGAAAACAGGTAATGAACCTCGCATATGGGAGAGGATCAGCGCCCTCTTCATCTAGCGCCACAAAAATAATGTCGCAGTGTATGATGTGGGCTAGATTGATGGAGGAGGAGAATTCGGAAAGGTGGAAAACGGGGGTGGCCTGTTGGGGTCGCATACTAAAATCATTTGAGTTTTTCAATATATTTTCGCACACGATTTGAAATGTGAGACGCATTTTCTCGCTCATCCGACCGACCCTAAAAACGTCATACCCCAAACTTAATCGGGTGCTAGACGTTGGATGCACACGGCTTTGTCGATGGGTGGAAGATCATTGGGGTAGATGAAATTGGTGGGATTTGGGACGTATTTCTCGGCTAGATTCTCAATAAGTAGCCGTATGGAAAATGGGATGCGTTAACCATGCACCGGTGCTTCGACGACAAACTCGATGGTGCGAACGACGATTCCATAGAACTCACGAACCTCGATCGCCCAAACGGCGTTGTGGGGCTCATGAAGATAGAGGTGCAAACCCTTTTGGGTAAAAAGAGTGGTGAAAGAATTTGGTAGCTCGGCCTAATGTAATACCCCGTACTTTTAAAGATATTTAAATTAAAAATGTGGGCGTAATTTGGTAATTTGAGGAATTACTATGAATAGTAATTTTGGAATTTATGAGTGAAATTAAATAGATTTAGAATATAAAGTGAATAGTAAATATTAGTTTGTAAGTGTCAGATTAATATTTACATGGATTATATTTTCTTACGAGACTAAGCATGTGAGTGGGATTATTCTAATTACATGTCGCAGTTGGATAAAATGACAAAGAAAAATATTTTAAATTGGAAAACACGCATATTGAACGTGTTGGGTCTAATTAGTGAATTTTAGTTAAGTGACTCGGATGGATATTTTGACTGCGTCGTTGGGTTCGAAATGGCCGAGATAGTCAAAATTGAGTATCCGGGGGTAGTGTTTCGGTTCCGGGCATTTTTGGACTAGTAGAGACTCGTAAATGAGTACACGAGTCATTTTACAATTGGGTATATACCCAATTTCGGGTTTACTAAGTGGCAGCCCTCATTCCCTTCCCAAAATCTTCCCTAAGAAGAAGAAGAAGAAGAAGAAGAAGAAGAAGAAGAAGAGAGAAAGGAAGAAAATGAATTCCGGGCCAAACTTCGCGGGATTCTACCCGGGGTCGTCGGATTTAATCCACGAGGCAAGTGTTTAACTTGATTTAAGATTTAGTGTGTTTATTTCTCATATTATGGTTGGTGTAAAACTATAAAGATTTTTGGGTTGAAATTGGCGTAAATCAAATGGGTTTTTGGAAGATTAAACGGATAAAACTCGGTTGATGCCCAATTTGAGAAACTTAAGGATTAATTGAAATTCATGGTTGGTTATGGGTTCTAAGATGATTAGAACCCTTTTTATGTGTGTATTTATGGTTGTTTGAGGTTGGATGATGATTAGAGGGGAGATAAAAATTTGGAGGTGCTTTAATGGAGGTTCGGATTTTTGGAGAAGAAGGTGAATAGTGACCAGCGTCACTTTCGAACTATTTCGGCTAGGAAGAGAGCCGATTCGGATCTTGGTCAAAACATAAAAGTTGTAGATCTTTTTGATACAGTCGCGTGAGCACCAATCGCATATTTTTCTGATTTTTTTTTATTTGATATGATTTTTCTAAGAATGCAGTTCCGAGGTTGAATTCCATAACTCGGAAATCAAATCGAAAATTGGAAAAATAAAGGCTAGAATTGTTTGGAGATAAATATTTGGGGTTCCTAAAAATAGTGTGGGGACTTCTAAATAAGTTTTTTTTAGTAAGGCGTGTACCTTGGGTTAGTTGAAAGTAAAATCCAAGACTTACCAAAATAGGGGTGTTTGGGAGGAGTAACACTCGGGGTGGTATTTCGGTGGAAAAAATTTTATATAAGTAATTGTGCGCGTAGATAATACACTTATATGCTGATTTTGGTTGAGTAAAATCCTACGAGGTGACTAGGATGAAATTTAGGATACGGGCTAAAGAGAATTGAGCAGTTATCCGATACGTCTATTTATGATAATTATATATAGGTTAGAGGAATACTTATCGTTATTATACGGGTTGTGCGTATGCCCTGATGTTATTATTATATATGGGTTAAATGAATACCTATGGGGATTATATATAAATGAGATGAATACTCGTTGTTAATGTATGTATAGGTGAGAGGAATACCTATCGTTATCATACGGTTGTGTGAATACCACATTGATGTTATATTTATATAGGCGGGATGGATACCTATATTATTATTTCTTATGTGTATGACATTCCTACATTACTTGCTATCACGGGAGGTTGTAGGAAGAGGACAATCTTATCTTATGTGCCTTCTGGGGGATTTAAATTTGGTACCTCAAGGACATAGGACAGTGAAGGGCTTATTTGTGAGTCGATAAGTCTTCTGACTATGGGAGCTTAGGTATGTGTGTGATCCATGGGTATGTATACTATGTTCACCTCCAATATGTGTGATTTGTATTAATACGGTTCCTGAGTGATTCAGAACGCGTGATCCTTATGTGCGTGATGTACAGGGATTTGATAGCAGAGTGCATCGCATCTGAGCCTAGGGGTGCCATATATGTATATATGTACTGAGGGTGATGTATATATGTATACTTATGATGTATGAGTGCACCGCAGCTGAGTCTAGGGGTTCCATATATGTACATATGTACTGAGAATAATATATATGTATACTTATGATGTTCCACTATTGCTTAGTAGATGAGAATAACTAAGTTACTTATATTATAGCTCGGTGGACTGATTATTATACTTGTTGCGTATAGTATATTATTTATATATGAAATGAGATATCATATAACGTAACCTCGAATAAAGTGAAAAGAGTGAATAAAGTGATATACTCCTTCAGGTAGATTTATATCCGGATTTATATGAATATGGATCATAGGTTCTAATGAGAACTATTGATAAATACGGGATGGTATAAAATGTGGTATGTACTGAAGGCCTAATGGATCCCGACGATCAACGTTGTCATGTAGTAGTGTATTGGGGGGGTTCCTTGTTTGGATTTCACTTCGCGAGACACCCCACGCACGAACGTAACATAATGTTGGGAATGGGGGAAGTTTAGTCATTAGTACTCAGATTTATGAGGCCTTTGGAAGATGGGTGAAATACCTTAGTTAGGCAAGGTAGCTTAACCAGGTTGTTTAAAAAGGTATGCGATAGTTGTGCACTATTAGAATAGGAGTGAGGGGTATCTCATGAGTGTGCGATACCAGTTTAAATATGAGAAATATCATATTATAAAATGTGGATTTTAAGCACTTGCTAAAATGTTTTCAAAACTCGGGCTCTGACCCGTCTCTCTATTTCCCCCGCTCTTGCTATATATATATATATATATATATATATATATATATATATATATATATATATATATATATATATATATATATATATAGGTGTCCAGACACAGGGACGCCTGGATGATGATTCCTTCTAGTGACGTTTGCTACAGTATTTGTGGATGCAAGCAGGTTTATCATAAACGCTTTTATCATTAAGATCTAGATAGGAGGTATTGTAGAAACATTTGGGCTGAAGGCCCAACTACACTCATTTATTCTTTTACCGCCTTTTAGTGCGGCATTCGATTTGGTTGTATTATATTGTACGAGTGTTCGGTTATTTTATTTTATTTCATTTCAGTTGCTGCATATAAACTGTTTTTATTATTTTATTTGAATGGTTTGGTTAAAAAGATTAGTAAATTAAAAAAAAATTGGCGCCGGTCTAATAGGTTATTAGTAATTAAATTGGTTTTCGACGGTGATGCTGAGAATGAACCATATGAGACTCCTGTTTTAATTTATATAGGAATGATTACTCAATATTTTATTAAGCGGGGTGTCACAGGTGGTATGAGCATCAGGTTCTAGTATCCTTAGGAATTTGTGCGGACGTACTACGCTTTTAGCGTTGCTTTTGATTTGATATAGAGCCTTAAGACTAGGATTGTTGATATCCTCTTGTGAGATTTCGTTCTCCTCCCATTATATAAGATTATAGTGAATATTTTGCACGCTCGTTCGAGATTAGTGTGTTGATCGATGAAGGGTGACCAGGGAAGGCCATTGTGAGGGCAGTAGGAGGAGGGGCTCAGTTGGTGTTGTAAAATATATTTCGGGGATGATGATAATAGTCGAGGTCACTTCTATTGTGTTTGAGCAGTTGATGCTTCTACGTGAAGGGAGCTAAAAGAATTTGAGAAATTAGTGAGGGTGTAAGACTGGAAGTAAAGGTGCTAGTAAAACACCATAGGGAGAGACCCACGTGGGGGACCCATTTGAATGATGCAGATACTTTAATTCTGACTGAGTGGCGGTGAATTCAGTCAGGGATGGTAAGGCCAATAGTTTGTTCCCTGGGGTCAGCGGAGCTAAAGGAACAGAGGGGGTCCAGCGTGGCCACAAATATAGGGGATTTTATCGAGAGATATTTTTATGTGGAGAGTGAGACCACACGTATTGATTTTGCCCAAAGCGAGTAAAGGGACATGAGTATGATGCCTAGTAAGGCAATGATTAAGATAGTTTTAGGGTTCAGTTTGGATAAGTGTGTTATGTCCAAGAACCGTTTGAGCAGCCAGGGAGATTGGCAAGGTAGAAATATGAGTTGTATCCTCGGGCGAATGAGGAATATTTTGTGTGATCGAGCGAGTCATGATATTTTGATTAACGCTAAATTCACATGTGAGACGAGTTTAGTGGTTATATCGATACATTATTATGTGTATATATTATACCGTTGTGTAGCGGGGTTATCATTGAATTCATCCGTGGGGGAGAGGCTATGGACTTAGTGGGGAATATATTAGAACTACTCGTTTTAGTGATGTGTTATACGAGTATGATATTCTCCTGGATATAGAGTGGTTAGTAATGGTTAGAGCGATAGTGGGCCGTTAGTGCAAGGCTATCTTGTTCGCTATTCCAGGGCAGGATATGCCAATTGGCGATTCCTCACCTGAAAGAGGGTTGAGCTCGCACTTATGATACATTTTGTTGGGGGCTTTAGAGAGCATAGAGGTCTCCTTCAAGTTAATCCCGGTGTGTAGGGACTATATTGATATGATTCAGGGTATACTGGGTTATAGCCGAGTGGAGAGATTGAGCTCGTTATTTTGTTTAGCGCTCAGTACTTAGTGATAGAAAGAGTGCATTGTTATATCACTCCTTTAAAGACGCGGAGTTGAGAGATGTGTTGGATGCTAGGGTAAGGGTTGACACTGTAGTTGTTACTCGTTTTACGTGTGGAGAGAACACGTCGAACTAAGAGATATTATGCAAATAAGGCATGTGAAGCCTGTAGGGCCTTGAAAAAGCACTGAAAATTTTCCTCTCACCACAGGTTGAAGGGTGAGACGATGTCGAGGAAAATTACATTATGATTAGTGGGGTGATTGAGAATACCCATGTTTTTATGGGCACATATGATATGCACGGATTATATTATGGTTGTGCAGATATGCACGAATGATAGGGTGTATGGGCACCCTGGTTAGTTAGTTCCAAAGATGTCCGAGATATATGAAAATGAATGTGTAGAATATATGCCCGAGGGGTAGTTATAAATAAGGTTAAAATGATATGATGGATTGAATGTCGTGTGAGAATGATGATAATTCAAGCATATATGTGCAACAAGAGCTAGCACACCCGGGATGGGTTGAAAGGATGTGGAAAGCCATTTAAAAGGTACCTCTTGATAAAAAGGATACCAAATTATTGTGAAAAATTAGAGCGAAGTATTACTCGAACGAGTGTTAACGAGTGTCTTGCGCATGACAGTATTGTTAGCATACTCCAAGGAAAGAAAGGGTGTATGTAGTACCAAATTCCGGAAGAGTATATGAGAATTAATACTTTAATTATTCAGTATAGGGAATTCACCTTGGAGATTACGAGAGAGATAATAATTTGAATATTTATACAATACGTAATAATGAGAATAAAATGTGTATGGTAAGTATGCAAATAGTTTGGGAGAATACCTATAAATTTTAATAGGATGTGTGTATGCCTATTATTTGACATTTTTGTTAAGTACACTAATGGATGATAACCCGAGGGTGCAAGGTTATGTTGTTTTATACACTAAAGGGTGATAACCCGGGAGTGTAATAACCTTATTGTTAAGCGCACTAATGAGTGATAACTCGGGGGTGGAGGAACTTTATTGTCAAGTGTACTAATGGGTGATAACCCGGGGGTACAAGAATATTATTGTTAAGTGTACTAATGGGTGATAACCCGGGTGTATAAGAATATTATTATTAAGTGTACTAATGGTTGATAACCCGGGGGTACAAGAATATTATTGTTAGGTGTACTAATGGGTGATAACCCGTGGGTACAAGGATGATTATTGTTAGGCACACTAATGAGTGATAACCCGGGGGTACAAAGATGATTATTGTTAGGCACACTAATGGGTGATAACCCAGGGGTGATGGATTATTATTGATAGGTGCATTAATGGGTGCTAACCTGGGGATGTAGGATTCTCTTGATAGGTGCACTAATGGGTGATAACCCGGGGGTGATGGATTATTATTGATAGGTGCATTAATGGGTGCTAACCCGAGGATGCAGGATTCTCTTGATAGGTGCACTAATGGGTGATAACCCGGAGGTGCTGGATTACTATTGATAGGTGCATTAATGGGTGCTAACCTGGGGATGCAGGATTCTCTTGATAGGTGCACTAATGGATGATAACCCGAGAGTGCTGGATTATTATTGATAGGTGCATTAATGGGTGCTAACCCGGGGATGCAGGATTCTCTTAATAGGTGCACTAATGGGTGATAACTCGGGGGTGCTGAATTACTATTGATAGGTGAATTAATGGGTGCTAACCCGGGGATATAGGATTCTCTTGATAGGTGCGCTAATGGGTGATAACCCGAGGGTGCTGGATTACTATTGATAGGTGCATTAATGGGTGATAACCCGAGGATGCAGGATTCTCTTGATAGGTGCACTAATGGGTGATAACTCGGGGCGCTAGATTATTATTGATAGGTGCATTAATGGGTGCTAACCCGGGGATGCAGGATTCTTTTAATAGGTGCACTAATGGGTCTTAGCCCGGGAGTGTAGGATTAGTATATATATATATATATATATATATATATATATATATATATATATATATATATACGTATCATATATATATATATACGTATAGGGATGATGTGACCATATATATATATATATATATATATATATATATAGAGAGAGAGAGAGAGAGACTTGTGAATATTTCTACTGTGTGAAATTAGTAGACTTGGTAATAATAATAATCATTACATTGCGCCAAGTGGTCTTAACCTAAGGGTGCAGGATTAGTGTATATATATAGGGATGATGAGACTATATATATATATATATATATATATGAGCATACTTGGGGGAACTTTCTACTTTGTGATTTTAGAAATCCTAAGTCTTAGTACCGACATTGCCCTAATTTCGGGGACGAAATTTCTTTGTAAGGGGGAATGTATGTAATATCCCGTACTTTTAAAGATATTTAAATTACAAAGGTGGGCGTAATTTGGTAATTTGAGGAATTACTGTGAATAGTAATTTTGGAATTTATGAGTGAAATTGAATAGACTCAGAATATAAAGTGAATAGTAAATATTAGTTTGTAAGTGTCAGATTAATATTTACATGTATTTTATTTTCTTACGAGACTAAGAATGTGAGTGGAATTATTTTAATTACATGTCGCAGTTGGGTAAAATGACAAAGGAAAATATTTTAAATTGGAAAACACGCATATTGAATGTGTTGGGTCTAATTAATGAATTTTAGTTAAGTGACTCGGATGGAGATTTCGACTGTGTCGTTGGGTTCGAAATGGCCTAGATAGTCAAAATTGAGTATTCGGGGGTAGTGTTTGGGTTCCGGACATTTTTGGACTAGTAGGGACTCGTAAATGAGTACACGGGTCATTTTACAATTGGGTATATACCCAATTTCGGGTTTAATAAGTGGAAGCCCTCATTCTCTTCCCAAAATCTTCCCTAAGAGAGAGAAGAAGAAGAAGAAGAAGAATTTAGGGCCAAACTTCACGGGATTCGACTCGAGATCGTCGAATTTAATCCACGAGGCAAGTGTTTAACTTGCTTTATGATTTAGTGTGTTTATTTCTCATATTATGGTTGGTATAAAACTATAAAGATTTTTGGATTGAAATTTGCGTAAATCAAATGGGTTGTTGGAAGATTAAACCGATAAAACTCGGTTTATGCCCAATTTGAGAAACTTAAGAATTAATTGAAATTAATGGTAGGTTATGGGTTCTAGGATGAATAGAACCCTTTTTATGTGTGTATTTATGGTTGTTTGAGGTTGGATGATGATGAGAGAGTAGATAAAAAGATTGGAGGTGCTTTAATGGAGGTTTGGATTTTTGGAAGGTGAATAGTGACTAGTGTCACTTCCGAACTGTTTCGACTAAGAAGAGAGCCGATTAGGCTCTTGATAAAAGCATAAAAGTTATAGATCTTTTTTATATGGTCGTGTGGGAGCTAACCGCGTATTTTTCTTATTTTTTTTCGATTTGATATGATTTTTCTAAGAAAGCAGTTCCGAGGTTGAATTCTTTAACTCGGAAATCAAACCGAAAATTGGAAAAATAAAGGCTAGAATTGTTTGGAAATAAATATTTGGGGTTCCTAAAAATAGTTTGGGGACTTCTAAATAAGTTTTTTTTTTTAGTAAGGCATATACCTTTGGTTAGTTGAAAGTAAAATCCAAGACTTACCAAAATAGGGGTGTTTGGGAGGAGTAACACTCGGGGTGGTATTTCGGTGGGCAAAATTTTATATAAGTAATTGTGCGCGTAAATAATACACTTATATGTTGATTTTGGTTGAGTAAAATACTACGAGGTGACTAGGATGAAATTCAGGATACGGGCTAAAGAGAATTGAGCAGTTATACGATACGTCTATTTATAACAATTATATATAGGTGAGAGGAATACCTATCGTTATTATATGGGTTGTGAGTATGCCCTTATGTTATTATTATATATGGGTTAAATGAATACTTATGGGGATTATATATAGGTGAGATGAATACCCATTGTTAATGTATGTATAGGTGAGAGGAATACCTATCGTTATCATATGGTTGTGTGAATACCACATTGATGTTATATTTAAATAGGTGGGATGGATACCTATATTATTATTTCTTATATGTATGACATACTTACCTTACTTGATATCACGGGAGGTTGTAGGAAGAGGACAATCTTATCTTGTGTGCCTTCAGGGGGATTTAGATTTGGTACCTCAAGAACATAGGACTGTGAAGGGCTTATTTGTGAGTCGATAAGTCTGCTGACTATGGAAGCGTAGGTATGTGCATGACCTATGGGTATGTGTACTATGTTCACCTCCAATATGTGTGATTTTTATTAAAACAGTTCCTGAGTGATTCGGAACGCGTGATCCTTATGTGCGTGATGTACAAGGATTTGATAGCAAAGTATGAGTGCACCGCATCTGAGCCTAAGGGTGCCATATATGTATATATGTACTGAGGGTGATGTATATATGTATACTTGTGATGTATGAGTGCACCGCAGTTGAGTCTAGGGATGCCATATATGTACCTATGTACTGAGAATAATATATATTTATACTTATGATGTTCCACTGTTGCTTAGTAGATGAGAATGACTAAGCTACTTATATTATAGCTCGATGGACTGATTATTATACTTGTTGCGTATAGTATATTGTTTATATATGAGATGAGATATCATATAACGTAACCTCCTATAAAGTGAAAAGATTGAATAAAGTGATACACTCCTTCCGGTAGATTTATATCCGAATTTATATGAATATGGATCATAGGTTCTAATGAGAACTATTGATAAATACGGGATGGTATAAAATGTGGTATGTACTGAAGGCCTAATGGATCCCGACGATCAACATTGTCACGTAGTAGTGTATCGGGGGGTTGGTTTTTTGGATTTCGCTTCTCTAGACACCCCACGCACGAACGGAACGTAATGTTGGGAATGGGGAGAAGTTTACTCCTTTGTAGTCGGATTTATGAGGACTTTGGAAGATGGCTGAAATTCCTTAATTAGGCAGGGTACCTTAACCAGGTTGTTTAAATAGGTATGCGATAGTTGTGCACTATTAGAAGAGGGGTTAGGGGTAGCTCATGAGAGTGTGATACCAGTTTAAATATGAGAAATATCATATTGTAAAATATGGATTTTAAACACTTGCTAAAACATTTTCAAAACTCGGGATCTGACCCGTCTCTCTATTTTCCCCTCTCTTTCTATATTTATATATATATATAGGTGTGCAGACACAGGGACGCCTGGATGATGATTCCTTCGAGTTAGACGTTTGCTGAAGTAGCTGTGGATGCAAGCATGTTTATTGTAGACACTTCTATCATTGAGATCTAGATAGGAGGTATTGTAGAAACATTCGGGCTGAAGTCCCAACTGTACTCATTTATTCTTTTACCGCCTTTTAGTGCGGCATTCGATTTGGTTGTATTATATTGTACCGAGTGTTCGGTTATTTTATTTTATTTCATTTCAGTTGCTGCATATAAACTGTTGTGATTGTTTTATTTGAATGGTTTGGTTAAAAAGATTAGTTAATTTAAAAAAAATTAACGCCAGCCTAATAGGTTATTAGTAATTAAATTGGTTTTCGATAGTGATGCTGAGAATGAACCATATGAGACTCCTGTTTAATTTGATATAGGAGTGATCGCCCGGTATTTTATTAGGCAGGGTGTCACACCCAATTTATGGCTCGTTCAATATGGAGGTTGTGTGTTTTCCTAAAGAACTCCTCGCACCACCTAGCCTCTTGATCGGAACGATAGTTATCGGGATTGTTACCGATTATAATGACGGAGTTGTACTTGAGGGGATAGTCTTGGTCAGTCATGGATGGAGATAGTGAGTGGATAGAAGAAAGTTGGAGTTTAAGGAAAATAATGACTTAGAAGAATTTGTGTGGGAGAGTTGGGGGGGAGTAAAGGTTGTATTTATAGGTTGGTATTGGGTGGGAAAGGTTGGATTTGGAGGGGAAAAGGGATGAATTTTGTGAGGGAAATGGCGGATAAAAACGAAGTGGAGGAAGATTAAAGGATTGGGTAAGGAGGGATGAACCTAGGGAAGTGTCGAAGAAAACTAGAGGTTGTCCTGGTTGGGTGCCCAGGGGCGATCCAGATCGTCGTTTCTTTTTTTTATTTTATTTTCTCAGGAGCCGGTCCAGATCGGGTGCCCTAAGGCGGTCCTGATCGCCTATGAAATTTTGACAGAACTCCTTTAATCTTGATATATGACCCTCTCTTGTACTCTAAAGGCTCTTCCACCTTAATAACAACTCTACCATGAATCGATTATCGCTCAATCCTTACTTCGAACTCTGGGATTGTTCACAATGCGTGCTTCCTACCTGCTTAATGTGGTCCATACCTATTTATTTAACCTACTTCACTTATCCTAACCGACACACAGCTATTATACACAATAATCACCCCATATGCGGCGGGGGTCCGACGACCTCTCAATTTCAGCTCACTCTACCCCGTAAACGGGTTCCAACAACAAAATGTTGTTGACATCCTCTACGCACGCCTCTAGATATGGCTTTGGGCATTGACTTTGAATGTATTTCCCCCTTTGGATCTTCCAATTCCACTACTCCATGGGGGAATACACTATTCATAATGAATGGACCAGTCTACCGAGACCGCAATTTACCCAAAAATAGATGAAGTCGAGAGTTATAGAGGAGCACTTTTACCCTAAAAGAAACTCCTTGTGTCGAATAATCTTGTCGTGTGCGATTTTCAACCTTTCTTTGGATATCTTAGCGTTTTCATACGTGTCATTGCGTATCTCCTCTAACTCATTTAATTGAAGCTTGCGAACTTCACCGGCTTTATCCATGTCATAATTTACCCTCTTAATGGCCCAATATGCTTTGTGTTCTAGCTCCACGAGAATATGGCTAGGTTTGATATAAACAAAGTGGAACGGGGACATTTCGAGTGGATTTTTGTATGCGATACGGTAGGCCCATAGAGAATCATTCAATCGAAGGGACAAATCTTTCCGATTAGGATCGACGGTCTTCCCTAGGATGTTCTTGATTTATCGATTTACCAACTCATCCTGCCCATTCGTCTATGGGTGATAGGTCATTCCAACCTTTTGAACGACACCATACTTCTTCATAAGCTTCTTGAATGGACTGTTGTAAAAATGCGTGCCATTATCACTAATTATCGCTTTCAGAGCACCAAAGCAAGAAAGTATGTGTTCCTGTAGGAAACGTATCACCACTTTATTATCATTTATCTTTGTAGTTATAACTTCCACTTATTTAGAAATATAAAATACCGCAACAAGGATGTATAGGTATCCAAAAGATGGGGCGAAATGGCCCATGAAGTCAATACCCCAGCAGTCAAAAATCTCTTTAATGAGTATCGGGGATAATGGCATTGTGTCTCATCGGGTAATCGCCCCCATCCGTTGGCATCTATCGTATGATTTGCAGCAATTTCTCACATCCTGAAATATAGTGGGCCAGTAGAAACCGCTTTGAAGAATTTTAGCGGTTGTCTTTTTCGTCAAAAAATGGCCTCAACATGCCTCTGAATGATAAAATTGGATAAATTTGGTTATTCTCCATCCGGTACGCACCGTCGGATGATTTGGTCAGCGCAATATTTAAAAAGGAATGGATCATCATAGAAAAACATGCACGACCAAGTAATGAATATCTTCTTATCTTGTGGAATCCACTTATGAGGGATGACTCCCATGATAAGGTAATTGACTATATCCGCAAACTAGGGCAAAGAAGAGGCGACAAAGAGTTGTTCATTCGTGAAATACTCGTCTATAGGTGTAGGATCACTAGGTACGTCGGACAAAAGCTGTGATAAGTGATTAGCTACGATGTTTTCTACCCCTTTTTGTCTATAATCGAGATATTAAACTCTTGTAGGAGTAGGATCCATCTTATGAGGCGCCGCTTAGCGTCTTTCTTTGTAAGGAGATATTTTAAAGCCACGTGGTCGGTGAAATAAGTGATGGGGGAACCAATGAGATAGGATCGAGATTTGTCTAGAGCAAATACTGCCGTTAGAAATTCCTTCTCTGTGGTGGAGTAATTGAGTTGTGGTCCGATAAGAGTTCGACTAGCGTAGTAGATGACATGAGCCTTTTTATCTTTCCTTTGGCCCAAAATAGCCCCTATCGCAAAATCGCTAGCATAACACATGAGCTCGAATGGTAAGGACCAATCCGGGGCTTGCATGATGGGGGAGAAAACAAGAAAGCTCTTCAATTTTTCGAAAGCACTTTGGCATGCTTCATTCCACTCGAATGGGGTGTCCTTCATAAGAAGGTTGCTTAAGGGTCTAATAATGGCGCTAAAGTCCTTAATGAACCTTCTATAGAACCCCGCATGGCCCAATAAAGAGCGCACGTCTTTTAGCGATTTTGGTGGGGGTGGGTGAGCTATGACATCAATTTTTGTCCTATCCACCTCGATCCCTTTGGATGACACTATGTGGCCAAGAACTATGCCCTCAGTTACCATGAAATATAATTTCTCCTAATTCATCACTAAGTTCTTCTCCACACATCGGGCTAGTACTTTCTCAAGATTGGTTAAACATAGATCGAAAGAGATGCCAAAAAGGCTAAAGTCGTCCATGAACACCTCCAGCCCTCTCTCAATAATTTCACTGAATAATGTCAACATGCACCTTTAAAAGGTCGCTAGTGCATTACACAAGTCGAATGGCATACGTTTGTAGGTAAGCGTACCAAAGGGGCAAGTGAAAGTTGTCTTTTCCTGATCAAGTACATCTACATAAATCTGGTTATATCCGGAATAACCATATAGGAAGCAGTAATAAGGGTGTCCTGCTACTTTGTCAAGCATTTGATTAATAAATGGAAAGGGGAAATGGTTTTTCCTAGTTCCTGCATTGAGTTTTTGGTAATCAATGCAAACGCGCCACCCAGTAATGGTATGTTGGGGAACTAGCTCTCCCTTGGCATTTTCAATCACTGTCATGCCTGACTTCTTCGGGACGAATTGAATGGGTCTCACGCACTTGCTATCTAAGATTGGGTAGATAATCCTAGCATCGAATAATTTGATGATTTTGGCCCTCACCACCTCTTTCATAGTGGGGTTTATCCTTCTTTGCATTTCTCTCGAGGGCTTCACATCCTCCTCGAGGTGAATCTTGTGAGTGAAAAGTAGAGGGCTTATCCCCTTTAGATCACCTATACACCAACCAAAATCACCTTGGTGCTTCCTCAAGATCGTTAATAGCTTACCCTCCTACTCTTCATTTAAGCTAGAGGAGACAACAATAGGAAATGTCTCGCCCTCTCCTAGGAAAGCATATTTAACGTTGGAGGGTAGTTTCTTCAACTCGAGAGTTGGGAAAGTGCCACTAGAGGGCACCATGCGTGCCTCCCTCGGTTATAGCTCTTCGAATTGAGAAACCCAACTTACATCTACTGCATCCTCTTCTGACGCTCTCTCGTCAAGTAGCTCACGCAACTCCTCAACCTCCCTCTCAAACTCGGTATAAGTTCCCTCGCTCTCATGACTAGACACTAAGCAAGCTTCTAAGGCGTCTCAACAAAAATTTTCCTCAATGTGATCTTCAACGATCTCATCAATTAAGCTCACCGCGTGAACATCATCTTCTTCCCCTGCCTGTTGGGATTGTTAAAGATGTTAGTATCTAATGCCATGTTCCCAAAGGTGAGTTGCATCTGCCCATTTCGAGTATTAATTAGTGCATTATCCGTAGCTAATAATGGGTGCCCATTAATGATGGGGACATGGTTACTCGAGGGGAAGGAGGGATCTGTGTCCCAAATGACAAAATCTATCGGGAAGTAAAAAGTGTCCACTTGGACTATCCCATCCTCGACTATGCCTCTCGGTATCTTCATGGTTCGATCTGCCAATTGGAGAGTGATCCTTGTGGGCTTAAGGTCGTCCAGATCAAGTTGCCTATAAATTGAATAGGGGAGGATATTAATGCTTACCCCCAAGTCGAGTAAGTGTGACACCCAGACTAATTAAATACCGGGTAGCTACTCCTTTATTCAAATTAATACAAAATGCCAAGTTGGTTCAGTTCATAGCATCACTGTCGAAAACATTTTTATAATTACTAGCCACCTAATAGTTAAAAAGTGAGTTGTCAATTTTGAATTAAATCCAATTAACATAACATCCATTTAAATTATGAAATACTAATATCACAACCACATCACAGTCTCAAATAAATAACGATGTAATAAACTAAATCTGGAGGAATACACCTCACAACAATCCAAATACTGAAGTAACAAATACATGCCTGGACCATTAATTTAATTACAACCCAAAATATGAAATAAAAATTGAGTAAATGAGATGTCTCTAAAAGAAATGGGGCGACATGCCCTACAAATGAGTAAATCTGAAATAGAGTCAACATAGAAAGTGGAGGCGTCTACTATCGAGGTCCTGTAACTTCCACAGCAGCTACAGCACGTCACGGGAATAGAACTCCTATGCTTGGTGTCCTTGTGGCTGGTCAACTAAAAAAGTTTTTACAAAAATAGATTTGAAATCAAACGGGTCAGAGCCCGATTGTGAAAATAGTTTAAAAATAGCAAGTGTTTAATATCATTAAATAGTTAATATAAAGTACATGATAGTGTGTGCACTCACATGAGTTCCTCACCTCTCAACTAATTGTGCACTCCTATCGCACCCGTACCCATTCTAGTTATTCCCATATCTAACTAGTCCAATACAAAATCTAACATTACTATACGATTCATAATTTAATTCCGGCATCTTTACTTAAACGGAGAGTTTTACTTTTCTTCACAGTTTCCCATATTAGTAATACTAATTACTAGAGATCTTCCATTTTATCTTTACAAAACGTTGTTATTATTTATACTCACATTTATACATGACAGTTCATTTCAATTAACAGTATATTATTCTCATCATCAATATACAATACTAGCACCCTAAGACTAAGCTGCGGTGCATACATACTCTGTTATCCAATCCCGGTACATCACGTACATAAGGACCACGCATTCCGAGTCTCTCGGGAATCATTCTCAAATAGCAAAAATCACACATAATGGAAGCGAACATAGTTCACATCACATGGGTCACGCACATACCTACGCTCCCATGATCAGCAGACTTATTAACTTCTCAATAAGTCTTTCTCGGACCTATGTTCTCGAGGTACCAATCTAAATCCCCCCGTAGGCACAAAAAGATTTAATGGCCCTGATCGAACGCCGACCTCCCATGATAGCAAGTATGGTAGGTATGTTATACACAGATAACTACATATACTAAGGATTCGCACATCTTAGATATCTCAAAATATTACTAGAGGTATACTTCTCGTTCTTATACCATCATTTAGTGTTATAGGTTTACAAGTCCCCAGTTTATGTACATTAAGGTTGTCAATTCTTCCCACGTCGTAATTAGGTACTCGTTTCCTAATCCACAAATGTCCTCCGATTTACTAAAAGTATCTAAGTTTTACGCCTCAACGTACTCCAATCTCACAATTATACCCACTAGTTAATAAGGGAAGGTGATTACTCCATTAAATAAGTCTACGGGACATTTGAAATAAAAATCAGGCCTCAAAGTCCATTCTGTCAACTCGTTAGAAGTCTCGTTCGAACGAAAGGCTTCGAACGAACTACCAACTCGTTAGAAGGGATACTGTCATCTCGTTAGAAGCTCGTTCGAACGAGGTCGTTCGAACGATCTGGGCAGGTCTTTTAACGAGATGGCAGACTACGCCCAAAAAATCCGAAACTCGTTTTTTTTATTCTCCTCTTCTCTAAATCCACCCTAAGACTATCCAACTACGTTTTAATGCTGGTAGACCATTTTTAGTCACCCTAGATCATTCCTAAACATGCCTTTGGGGTCAAATCTTACAAATTAACATGCCAAAATCATAAATCCCCAATTCTTGTTCCAAACCCTATGAACTTGAACCCAGAATTTAATTTCATAAAAAGACTCCTTATTAATCCGTTTTCAGATCATCAAAAGTTATGTTTTGTATATTAAATTCGTCCATAATCATCTACATGTAAATTCCTACCCAAAACCACAAGTTTCACAATAATTTCATTGGGTGTTCTTCATCAAAATTTTCAAGACATAAATAGTTTTCTACACTACACATGGAGGAAATATTCATTGTAAATAATGACATCAAAACACTTGCCTTAGATTTGTTTCTTCTGAATTGATGTTGGTGAACGAAGGTTGATTTCTCCCCTTTCTCTACAGAATTTCCCAAGGATGGTGATGGTGGTTGGAGGTTTCTTTTGGAACCTCTTCAAAGTCCCCCTTTAACTCCCGTTGTCCACTAACTTACCTAATGATGATAATGGACTTAATGGGTTCATTAGTAATATATTATTTAACCCTAAAATTCGTGGGTTTTAATTCCCATATTTTTAAAATTACCAAAATACCCTTCTAGGTTACCGGTCTGGCCTAAAAATGCCCCGAGACCCAAACTAAACGCTCGGCTAGTGTTTTCTGACTATTTCGACCCTTTCGGACACGTTGGCTCACTCACAATGACCATTCGATTGATAAAAATATAATTTACTTTTTAATTTAAATCATTTCATTCCAGACGCGACTAACACGCGCGTTCCAACTATGTTTCCCAACTTGTCGCATTTCTGCCTCGTGACAATTTAAATACTTTCAATACTCATGAAATATTAAATTTTAATATCATAATCAAATACCAACTCACATCTCGCTAGTATTTATATCCGGATTAATTCTCATTTAATTAATCCCTTAAATAAAAATTAATAAAATTACGGGGTATTACATACTCCCCCCCCCCTAATAACAGAATATCATCCCGAAATTCGGAACTAAAGAGTATCTGGTAAAAATAACTCTGGATAACGCTCGCGCATCTCATCCTCGCGCTCCCATGTGGACTCATCGGCATTATGATGCCGCCACTGAACACGTACTAGTAGTACTATCTTTGACCTCAGTTTCCGCTCGCTTTGGTCCAAAATAGCAATCGGCCCCTCCTCGTAGGAACTATCAGGCTGAAGATCGATGTCCTCTAAAGAAATGTGGGTATGGGCCAAATCGTCCCTAAGATATTTCCTTAGCGAGGAAATATGGAACACGTCATGAATCCTATGCAAGTGCTCCGGCAACCCGAGTCTATACGCAACTGGTCCAATCCGCTCGATGATAGGAAATGGCCCCACGTATCTTGGTGCCAGTTTTCCCTTCTTCCCAAAATGCATAATCCCCTTCATAGGAGATACTTTGAGTAGCACCTGGTCCCCCACCTTGAATTCTCTGAAGAACCTCTTGGCATCATCATATCTCTTATGTCGGTCCTGAGCTACCCGAATACGGCTCCGTATCATCTCTATCCTTGCCGAAGTGTCCTGAATCACTTTCGGCCCAAGGAGTTTGTTATCCCCCACCTTTAACGAACATGCTGGGGAACGACGAGGTCTACCATACAACGCCTCAAATGGAGTCGTGCCAATGGTGAACTGGTAGGAGTTATTATAAGAAAACTCCACCAGTGAAAAGTATGCTCCCAACCACTTCCAAAATCTAGGATGCACATACGCAACATGTCCTCCAACATCTGATTTGTCCGCTCTGTTTGTCCATCAGTCTGCGGGTGATATGACGTACTCAGCCACAACTCTGTACCCATGGTCTCCTGGAAACTCTCCCAAAATCATGAAACAAATATCTTGTCTGAGTCAGACACGATATTTAGAGGCACCCCGTGAAGTCTCACTATCTCCGCAATGAAAATCTGGGCATACTATACCGTAGTGTAATCTGTCCTTACGGGTAGAAAATGAGCAACTTTGGTCAACCGGTCCACAATTACCCATATGGAGTCGTGACCCCTCTGTGACGTAGGTAACCCCGTGATAAAATCCATGGATATGCTCTCTCATATCCACATCGAAACCTCTAACGGTTGTAGAAGTCCTGCCGGTTTCTGATGGTCCACCTTTACTAGCTGACAAGTGGCGCATTTAAAAACAAACACGACAATATCTCTATTCATCCCACTCCACCAGTACTATCGTCTCATGTCTTAGTACATTTTATCCCCACCAGGATGTACCGCGAACCATGAGCCGTGCGACTCTGTCAATACCTCGTGTCGCAAGTCTTCCCCTTTCGGAACAACCAGTCTCCCATTGAAGCCTAATCCCCCATCTGAGCTAACGGTATAGGACTCAGCTCCCTCTGCTAGTAATCGAACTATCTGCTCCTGACAGAACGAGTATTTGCCTGGGACTTTACCACTCTCGTAACAATCTGAGGTGTAATAGTCATCACAGACATGAACGATCGGGCCACTGCATCCTGGTGTCCCAACTCCTTCCACTTAGCTTTCCACACCTCGGCCACCTCATCTACTGGCCTACGGCTCAATGCGTCTGCTACCACGTTAGCCTTCCCTGGGTGATACTGGATATCAAACTGATAATCCTTCATAAACTCAAGCTACCGACGTTGACGCATATTCAGCTCCTTCTGCGTGAAGAGGTATTGTAGAGACTTATGGTCTGTGAACAACCGAAATTTCTCCCCCAGGAGATAGTGTCTCCAAATCCGAAGAGCAAATACGACTGCAGCTAACTCCAAGTCGTGTGTGGGGTAATTCCTCTCGTGAGGCTTAAGCTTACGAGAAGCATAAGCTATTATCTGACTCTCCTGTTGCAGTACACCTCCAAGTCCTTGTAAGGATGCATCGGTGTAGACTAAATACTCAAGTCCCGATCTGGGAAATGCTAACACAGGCGTTGAGGTCAATTTGTCCTTCAACTCATCAAATGCCAACTGACAGGCATCGCTCCAGATGAATGGCACACCTTTACGAGTCAGATGTGTCAAAGGACCAGCTATCTTTGAGAAACCCCAAATAAACCTCCTGTAGTATCCTACTAAGCCCAAGAAACTATGGGTCTCAGTTGGTGTCGTGGGTTGTCCCCACTCCCTCACCGCGGATACCTTCCCCGGATCAACAGATATCCCCCGGTCTGAAATGATATGCCCCAAAAACTAAACCTCTTCAGCCAAAATCCATATTTCTCGTACTTTGCATATAGCTCGTTCTGACGCAGTGTCTGTAAAACATGCCTCAAATGCTCGGCGTGCTCCTCTTCTGTCTAGGAGTAAACCAGGATGTCATCAATAAAGACGATGGAAAACTGGTCTAGGAACTCTCTGAACACCTTATTCATCAAATCCATAAACACGACTGGAGCGTTGGTTAAGCCAAAAGGCATAACTCGAAACTCGTAGGAACCATACCTCGTCAAGAAAGCAGTCTTTGAGACGTCGTGTTCCATGATGCGTAACTGACGGTATCCCGATCACAAATCAATCTTTAAGAAGAAGAAAGCTCCTCTCAACTGGTCAAATAAGTCATCGATTCGGGGTAACGGATACTTATTCCATATCGTGACTTTATTCAACTCCCAGTAATCTACACATAATCTCAACGATCCATCCCTCTTCTTTACGAACAACATAGGGGCACCCCACGGCGAAGTACTCCTTCGGATAAACCCCTGACCGAACAACTACTTTATTTGATCCCTTAGCTCTCTCATCTCCGTTGGATCCATACGGTAAGGTGCGCGGGCAATGGGCCTAGTGCCCGGTGTCAAATCGATAACAAAATATCTCTCTACTATGAGGTAGTCCAGGTATATCCTGAAATACATCAGCGAACTCACTAACAACGGGAATCGAATCAAGTGATATTACCACTTCCTTAGAGGTCTCCTCCTCTATATAGTACAAGTGTGTGGACGATCCTCCATCGGGGTGAGGCATCGCCACTAAAAATATCTCTTGCTCGGGAATGGCAAAAATAATACTCCTACTGAAACAATCAATCATGGCTCGGTATGCAACTAGCCAATCCATGCCAACTATCGCATCGTACTCAGTCATCTTTAATACTAGCATATCAGCGGGTAAGGTAAATCTCCATATCTCTATACCCACACCTCTACAAACAAGGGAAATCACGGAACCCCTACTCAATGGTGAATCTACGCAAGTAACCATGCTCTCTGCAGTGTCTAACAACCCCAAAGTGCGTGCAAATCTCGTGGCAATGAAACAATGTGTGGCCCCCGTATCAAATAAAATATGTCCCATAGTCCCCTGAATAGAGAACATACCCTCAATGGCAGGTGGATTCTGTGGGACAGCGACATGCTGGAGTTGATAAACTCTCCCGTACTGAAGATGTCCCTGCTGGACTGGGACTACTGGGATGGGTGGCAAAGCTAGAATCTGTGGTGATGCTGGGAGGGCGGCGGGAAACATAGGTCTCTGGGGCTCCTGTCGAGAACCCTGTTGCTGCTGCTGTGGTGCCCTGCCCCTATCAGGACACTCCTGGCACTTGTGGCCAATCTTGCCACAAATGAAACATTTTCTCAGAAAGTTCCCCCCTCTCTAACCCTGCTACCCACGGCCCTGGTGGCCGTTGCCATTCCTCCCTTAACCGTGCTGGCCCTGCTGAAACTGCTGCTGCTGGCCCTGCTGACCCTGATGGCCATGACGAAAACCTCCCTGTCCATTTCTGAAACCCCCAGATCTGAACCTCTTAAAATCCCCTTGCTGGGAACCCTGATCTCCCTGCCTATGCTGACCTTGAGCAGATTGTACCCCGCTGGCACCATTTCCCCCTGTCCTGCCCTGATGGCTGGACTCTCCTGATCTCTTACTCTCAGACATGTGAAAGAGGTGATCCTGGCAGTGAAGCAGTGTTGCGTTAACCACATCAGAATAAGTGTCCAAACAGAGATTTCCCAACAAGTGTTATCGGATCCTCCGAGTCAATCCATCCATGAACTTCTAAATCTTCTTCTCCTTAGTCGAAATCTCATCGGGAACAATGTTCAAGAGATTAGTGAATTCAGCCTCATACTCAGCCACGGTCCTCCCCTCCTACTTGAGGTTCATTAACTTCCTCCTCATTTCAGTGTGAACAACTGATGGAAAATATTTGCGATCGAACCGAACCCAGAACTCCTGTATAGAAAGGGCATCTCTCTCCTCCGGGGTGGTAATGTACTCCCACCACTGCAACGCTGATCCTACTATCTTAAAACTAGCCAGTATCTATTTATGTACCTCCGTGCACTCATACATCCTCAAATGTCTTTGAATGTCCTTCGACTGGCTGGACACAACAACATCGGAGCTACCTGCAAACTCCGGAGGGTGTGCTTTCTGAAAAGCATCACGAACACGTTCCCAAGCAGACGGGAATGCATGAGCCTAAACTGGAGCTGCTGCTGGCGCCTGGGGTGGTGTCTGCTGCACAACTGCGAGGGCGGCATTTACCGCTTGGGCTACAATACCAGCAACCTCTGCGGCATTCATGGTTCCCTGGACTGGTGCAGGTTGTGGCTCGGGCTGAACATCCCTAGGAACTCGTTGTGCATGTCGTGGAGGCATCCGAAATGAGAGTAAAGTCTTATAAGTTGGCAGTTATTATCTCAGAATAGTTGAAGAACGAAGCATACACAAAAGAATACAACAATCACAAAATATAGGGCTCTACATCAAAAAAAGCTCAGCGAAAACATAATAAGCCGTACAGATCCTAAGGACACTAGAACCTGATGCTCTAATACCACCTGTGACACCCCGACTAATTAAATACCAGGTAGCTACTCCTTTATTCAAATTAATACAAAATTCCAAGTTGGTTCAGTTCATAGCATCACTATCGAAAACATTTTTATAATTACTAGCCTCCTAATATTTAAAAAGTGAGTTGTCAATTTTAAATTAAATCCAATTAACATAACATCCATTTAAATTATGAAATACTAATATCACAACCACATCACAGTCGCAAATAAATAACGATGTAATAAACTAAATCTGGAGGAATACACCTCACGACAATCCAAATACGGATGTAACAAATACATGCCTGAACCATTAATTTAATTACAACCCAAAATATGAAATAAAAACTGAGTAAATGAGATGTCTCTAAAAGAAATGGGGCGACATACCCTAAAAATGAGTATTCTGAAATAGAGTCAACATAGAAAGTGGAGGCGTCTACTATCGAGCTCCTGTAACTTCCACAGCAGCTACAGCACATCACGGGAATAGAACTCATATGCTTGGTGTTCTTGTGGTTGGGCAACTAAAAAAGTTTTTACAAAAATAGACTTGAAATCAAACGGGTCAGAGCCCGATTGTGAAAACAGTTTAAAAATAGCAAGTGTTTAATATCATTAAACAGTGAATATAAAGTACATGATAGTGTGTGCACTCACATGAGTTCCTCACCTCTCAACTAATTGTGCACTCCTATCGTACCCGTACCCATTCTAGTTATTCTCATATCTAACTAGTCCAATACAAAATCTAACATTACTATACGATTAACAATTTAATTCCGACATCTTCATTTAAACAGAGAGTTTTACTTTTCTTCACAGTTTCCCATATTAGTAATACTAATTACTAGAGATCTTCTATTTTATCTTTACACAATGTTGCTATTATGTATACTCACATTTATACATGACAGTTCATTTCAATTAACAGTATATTATTCTCATCATCAATATACAATACTAGCACCCCGAGACTAAGCTGCGGTGCACACATACTCTGCTATCCAATCCCGGTACATCACGTACATAAGGACCAAGCATTCCGAATCTCTCAGGAGACGTTCTCAAATAGCAACAATCACACATAATGGAGGCGAACATAGTTCACATCACATGGGTCACGCACATACCTATGCTCCCATGATCAGCAGACTTATTAACTTCTCAATAAGTCTTTCTATGACCTATGTTCTTGAGGTACCAATCTAAATCCCCCCCCCCCCCCCCCCGTAGGCACACAAAGATTATATGGACCTGATCGAACGCCAACCTCCCATGATAGCAAGTATGGTAGGTATGTTATACACAGATAACTACATATACTAAGCATTCGCACATCTTAGATATCTCAAAATATTAATAGAGGTATACTTCTCGTTCTTATACCATCATTTAGTGTTATACGTTTACAAGTCCCCGGTTTATGTACATTAAGGTTGTCAATTCTTCTCACGTCGTAATTAGGTACTCGTTTCCTAATCCATAAATGTCCTCCGATTTACTACAAGTATCTAAGTTTTACTCCTCAACGTACTCCAATCTCATAATTATACCCACTAGTCAATAAGGGAAGGTGATTACTCCATTAAATAAGTCTACGGGACATTTGAAATAAAAATCAGGCCTAAAAGTCCATTCTGTCAACTCGTTAGAAGTCTCGTTTGAACGAGGTCGTTCAAACGAGTGTCGTTCGAACGAAAGGCTTCGAACGAACTACCAACTCGTTAGAAGGGATACTGTCATCTCGTTAGAAGCTCGTTCGAACGAGGTCGTCTGAACGATCTGGGCAGGTCTTTTAACGAGATGGCAGAATACGCCCAAAAAATCCGAAACTCATTTTTTTTATTCTCCTCTTCTCTAAATCCACCCTAAGACTATCCAACTACGTTTTAATGCTGGTAGACCATTTTTAGTCACCCTAGATCATTCCTAAACATGCCTTTGGGGTCAAATCTTACAAATTAACATGCCAAAATCATAAATCCCCAATTCTTGTTCCAAACCCTATGAACTTGAACCCAGAATTTAATTTCATAAAAAGACTCCTTATTAATCCGTTTTCAGATCATCAAAAGTTATGTTTTGTATATTAAATTCGTCCATAATCATCTACATGTAAATTCCTACCCAAAACCACAAGTTTCACAATAATTTCGTTGGGTGTTCTTCATCAAAATTTCCAAGACATAAATAGTTTTATACACTACACATGGAGGAAATATTCATTGCAAATAACGACATCAAAACACTTTCCTTAGATTTGTTTCTTCTGAATTGATGTTGGTGAACGAAGGCTGATTTCTCCCCTTTCTCTACAGAATTTTCCCAAGGATAGTGATGGTGGTTGGAGGTTTCTTTTGGAACCTCTTCAAACTCCCCTTTTAACTCCCGTAGCCCACTAACTTACCTAATGCTGATAATGGACTTAATGGGTTCATTAGTAATATATTATTTAACCCTAAAATTCGTGGGTTTTAATTCTCATATTTTTAAAATTATCAAAATACCCTTCTAGGTTGCCGGTCTGGCCTAAAAATGCCCCGGGACCCAAACTAAACCCCCGGCTAGTGTTTTCTGACTATTTCGACCCTTATGGACACGTTGGAGCACTCAAAATGACCATTCAGTTGATAAAAGTATAATTCAGTTTTTAATTTAAATCATTTCGTTCCTGATGCGACTGACACGCGCGTTCCTGCTAGGTTTCCCAACTTGTCGCATTTCTGTCTCGTGACAATTTAAATACTTTCAATACTCATGAAATATTAAATTTTAATATCATAATCAAATACTAACACACATCTCGCTAGTATTTATATCCGTATTAATTCCCAATTAATTCTCATTTAATTTAATTAATCCCTTAAATAAAAATCAATAAAATTATGGGGTATTACAGTAAGGCCTTTTCAGTTTTATTCTCTCTAATGGTGCAGGAAATGGTGGGTGCACTGGGATCTTTAAATTTAGGTGGGAGATCATTAAGAAGAACTGAGCTAACGTTACTTGCTAAAAATATGTTTTTCTTTACCTTCATCCTCCTCTTGATTGTCAATAAGTCTTTTATGACTTTTGCATAAGCTGGAATTTTCTTTATTGCATCGAGGAAAGGTAAGTTTAATTTCACATTTTTAATCACTTTTAGCACTTTCAGGTTTAGAAATTGAAAGTAAATCTTTTGATTGTGACCCTAATATGCCAGGTATGAATCCAAAATTTAAGAATGTCAAGCATAAGAAGAGCCCAACTGGGAATGAAACTGAGATAAGAAAGTCATGGTCTAGGAGGTCAATTTTATTTGCCTTGCCTTATTGGAAGAATAATCCGGTGCACCCTGTATTGGATGTGATGCATGCAGAGAAGAACATCACTGAACATATTGTGGGCACATACCTTAGGGGGAGTCATTCGAAGGATGGAGAAAATGCACGAAAAGACCTTAAATCGTTGAAACTTAAGCCACAACTATGGTTGAAAGAAAATAGTAAGGGGAGGACAATAATTCCCCCTGGTGCGTTTACTTTTACGAGTGGTGAAAGGAAGGTGCCTTTAGACACAATATATAATTTGAAGGTTACATCTAATTTTTCGTCCAACTTGCCAAGGATTATGAATTATGAGTGTAAGTCCCACAATCGGAATGTGATCATACAATTAATTCATCTATTGCTTAAGCACTATTTCTCCAAGCACAAGGATTTGCGATAGGCTATCATGCATATTAGTATCTGATTCTCACTTTTGTGTGAGAAGGTAGTCAATCGACAACACATAGTGGCTGCAAAATTGGCGGTGAACGAACCTATTTGTGAGTTGGAGAAATACTTTTCCCGTCATTCTTTGACATAAGTGTTCACTTGTTGCTACACCTATGCGACGAGGCACTTCTTTGCGCTCCAGTTAGATATCGATGGATGTGTCTGTTTGAAAGATTGATGAAAGTTTTCAAATATTACGTCAAGAATACACGATACATTGCAGTATCCATTGCAGAGGAATACCTCACCGTGGAGTCATCAATCTATACTCGGGAATATATGCCTGACTCGACCAGCGTTGATGAAATTGATGAGTTTGTCGATGAGGGTGGTCATGTGATCGACAAACAAGTAAAATTAACGAGTTTACAACATGAACAGGTAGCTCGTTATCTATTTGACACACATGAAGATGTCCAAGAATGGAAAAATTAAGTTTAAATTATTAAGTTTTGCATTATTTTAGATTATTTTAAACATGATTAATTTTGTAATATGTTCGTCACATTAATTTTATGCAGGAAATATGAAGCCTGTGAGAATAATGAAAGACGAAAAATAATGGCACAATCAGACAGTGAATTTAGGCTCTGGTTGTCACATAAGGTAATTATGATGAAAATGGTTGTTATATAACGTTACATTACAATAAAACTTTAAAACTAACCTAATTAATTTATCTATATTCTCAGCTCTAAAAGACGGTTGATGCGACATCAAGGCTTGCTGGTCTAGCCCTAGTTCATGGCACAAGAGTACAAAAGGTATCGATTGAACGGCTAAGTATTTGGCGCAAGGGTGTACGAGGAAAGTACAAATGTACAGAACTTGGGCATTTCATACATGGATCTTACTTTCTTTCGAGCGAATGCAAAAGATAAAAATCTCGTTGAAGCTGAAATGCCTTACTATGGTGTAATTCGAAATATATTTGAATTGGACTATGTAAGCTTCAAAGAGGTTGTATTTTACTGTGATTGGGTAAGAGATGAGGATAAAAATGCTTGTCAAGTTGATCATGGTTGACTTGTCCAAGTTGAAGAGCAACAAACACGTGAGAGATGAGCCATTTGTTTGTGCATTTCAAAAGGTAAAGCAAGTTTTTTACTCGGAGTATATCAATAATGATCCGTGATCAATCGTCCTACATGCGCCAAAGTGTCTAAATAGTAGTGTGGATGACTTTGTTGCTCCTATCGAATATCAATCCATTTTTTGTGATAACCCGAATTTGAAATAATTTTTAGATTTGTAATAAGTATTCCAATTATCGGACAATAGTTTAATGCTTTTAATTCATTGGTACTTGATCAGTTTAGTGCATGTACTATTTAGATTTAATTCTTAAGCATTAATTCAAAATCCATGTCTAATGGGTGTATTATTCTAGTGTTTTCTTATTATCGAACATCAATTTAATGCTTTTAATTCACTTGTACTTGATCATTTTCTCTCTTTCTCTCTTTAATTTATATGTGTGTGTGTGTGTGTGTGTGTGCAAGTGGGGGGGATTTTTAAGTTTTTTTCTAAAATTACTTCGTGTCACGACCACAGAAAATATTTGTTATCTTCTTCAGGTGTGTGTGACGGTGTGTGTGACGGTGTCTGTGTGCGGGTGTGTTTGTATTCTTATAATTCATTTGGAGTTGTACTGATAACAACAATTTTTACAAAAGCTGTCTCCTTCAGAGATTAAGGCAAGGACGGTGATGATGATAATAATGATGTCTTCTTCAGGGATCGGTGGTAGCGGAGGCGACAAGGGCTCCTTGACCCCTAGGATCTCCAAAAGGGGTAAATTGGGAATGGACGCGGAGAACAAGACGGGCATATTGACTAGATCCCTCGAGCTGGTGAAGACGATTATTGTCCTGGGGTACACCAGTTGGAGGGAGGTACCAAATGAGCTCAAGTTAGCTATTTGGGCGACACTACAGGTAATGTATTTATATTTATATTTATATTTCAATTTATATTTATTAGAAACTAACACTTACATTATTTTTATTTTGTATTTGTTTGATAGGAACAATTCAGCCTGCCCCAGAACTCCATGATTCTGTGTTAGAGCAGTTGAGGGAGAAACACAAGATATGGAAGAAGAATTTGCGGGCTCGGTACTTTGGGAAGCCCAAGGACTCTATTATCAGAATGCGTGAGTCCGTATTGTCGAAGGAGTCGATCGCATTGGTATAATGGCAAAAGTTTATTGATAATGAGATCGATGAGTGCCAATTGGCATCTCGCCAATCGGGAAGGGAAAATCGGGGGGAAAAGACGGACATGCACTACTCCGACCGAACGTCTTACGCCGTGGTGGACCACAGGATGGTATGTTTTTATTTTTCTATAATTATAAAAATATGTTATTATGCATTATTTTACGTTGCGTTACGTACTAATTTTACATTATTTTATTTCAGGGGACAGGGAGTGGCCTTGGGAGTAGGCTACATATGCTCGATGCTTATGTGTCAATTCGGACGAAGAAGGGAAAGGATAAGGATGTGTCCCCGAGCATCGCGGCCACGATTGTTAGTAATCCGACAGTTTATTTTTTTTAAATACGTTATAATTTTTTTATTTACTTATTTAACTAATTGTGTGCTTTTTGTCATTTTGGGAAAAGCTTACGGAAGTCCATGAGTCGCAGTTTGATGCCGACAAGGCATCTTTGTCCATGGACGCACTCAGCCAAGTGCTCGACGCTGATCGCAAGGGGAGGACTAGGGGGTAAGCTCGCGGGTGGGCAAATCTAGGATCATTGGAATGGAGACAAGCAACACCGGGTTGGCTCGTCAGGTGGACACGTATGATGCAAAGCTATCAAGGTTGGAGGCAACGGTCCTAGATATGTACGCATTCATGAAGCATCAGTTGGGCAGAAGGGCAAAGGTAAGAGGAAGGGGAAGGAGAAGATGGTGGATGGGGATGGGGATGTGGACGTCGCTGCTTCATCGCCGATATGCGCAGACTCGTCGCTTAATGATCCAGTCCCCTACTTGGCTACCATTCAGCGAACTATGTCAACAATCGATTGGCCGAGCATATTTTTATGTTACATATGTGATGGCCAGCGGATAGTGAGGGGGTTGAACCCAAATACCGTCCCGGGTATGCCGATTCATGGACGTATCCTTCAAAATATCGAGGCCAAGGTACTCGTCACGCATGTGATAACCACGAAGGAGAACTCCGCATTGTGGTTGCGCGAACAATGCGACGTGACGCATATTGAGGGGTGTCTCAATGTGTATATTATGTGGCATTCATTCCTTCTCGACTCTATGGTGTGACATTATTTGTATTTATTTTTATTTGGACACTTGGATTATATTC